>CP136057.1:547690999-548996833 GCA_032464435.1 Aegilops umbellulata
GGGTTTAAGATTACAACTCGATCCAATAAAAGTTTCGGAAGAACGAGAGTTGCAACTTAAAAAAATATGCCCTTATTATAGACCCGCTTGAAGACTAACTCAGATTTCTCCCCCTTTGTCATCAAATGACCAAAAGGATCGAAACTGAGGACTAACGCCCCTGAAGATATTCAATTTCATGGAGGAGCGCCAGTGTTGGTGGGGTCGGTTGTTGAAGTAGGGCCTGCTGCAGTGTCGTCCAAGTCTTCATTTTCATCAGTGTCGCGTGATGAAGAATAGGAACTGGCCACCAGAGAAGGAACCTTGACCTTCTTGAATTTCTTCGGCGGAGGTGCCGACCAGGCAAATTCTTCTTTGAGGCCCATGTTCTCCAAATCTTCAGCACTATATACTTGAGACAGAACAGCCCAGGTGCGGTTGAGGGTTTCATGAAGGTAGTAATGGTTTTTCTTCGCTGCATTATATGTGGCAGTCATGTTGTGAAGAATTGAACCAAACTGACGCTTGACCCATTTGTGATTGCGATCAACCTTTTCATGAAGACTGAGGAGTAACTCACGATCAGTCATCACCCTGGGAGCTGTGGCTTGAGGATTTGTCTTGGCAGTATTAGCAGCAGAGCCATGTGTGGCAGAGTCATCATTGGTGGAATAAGAAGCAGCCTTGCGAAATTGACCATCCAATGGACGAATGCCTTCATCTATCACAGCAGTGGCCTTGCCCTTTTCATCAGCTGAGGAAAATGTCCTTTTGAGGACTTCAATAGGAGGCAAGTAGCTGCAGTGGTTGAGAGTTGGCCAGTCGTCGGTTTGCATGAGACGAACACGTATGCAAATGCGATGCACATGATGACATGATATGAAATGCATGACATGAACAAAATGCAAAAGGAGGAAAACCCAACCACGGAGGGAATATAATATCACAATGCCGAAAAAGGCAAGAGTTGGAGTTACAATAATGGCAAGTTACATCCGGGGTGTTACAAAGGTGCATTGGGGTAAGCTTGACGGTGAGAAGCTGGTGAAGGACGGGCCACCGCAGGGGAAGGAGCATCGCAAGCCCGAGAACTACTACAAGGATGTTCTTGCAGGTGCCCGCCTTATTGCGGATGAATGTACGAAAGATGTAATTTTTGAATGAACTCGCTCGTGTTTATCTTGTGCACTGAAAACTTGTTCATATGCGCTAAGCAATGCTTATTGAATTTAAAATATTATTTTCTGTGCGGCCGTTTATCAAAAATTGAGAGATGGCTAGTCGTCGGTTTCTGCCCTCGTGCCGCTAGTGCTGGGGTGTTCGGGATAAACCTGAGCGCTCTTTTTCCCATGGTTGGGTCCTTCGAGGGAGGTGCTCAGCACAACGAACCAGGCAATCGGACTATAATGCTTGAACACTCTCACTTAGCCATAGAACTTTATAATTTTAAATTTCGGCGAAGCCCCTAGTTCGGAAGACCGAATTTGGGGCGCTATCCACGCCTTTGGCCGGACAAAGCCAGCTCCTCGCTCGAAGCGGCATAAGTCTTTAGGGACTCAAAAAACCTCTCGAACAGCGACCGGTCTCTCGCCTTATCATGACAGTCAGTTTTAGCTTTCTCCACTGAGGTGCTTAACCCAGCTGAACCGGGGCACAATCGTAGTGGTTCTCCTAGTGCTACCTTAGCCGATATAGCGGAACGTAAGGCACCAAAACATAGGAGCCGGGCAAACCCAACTATTGACCCAAATCATGATTCGGAGCTGATGCATATAGTGCTATAAGTTCGGGGTGCCGCACTTGTGAAAGTGTATGGACTTCTCACACCAGATCGAAGGGTACTAAAGCCCCTGGCGTTTTTGCCGTACCATGGTGTACGGGTGCGATCATGTTATTTAATAAACATATATATGAAAAGAGGATAATGCAAAAAATGGGCAAAAAACTATGCGTTGTTTATAAAGATGCTATTTATCAAAGTTGAACGATACAAGTAGTGCGATAAGCAAAAAGATATTAGACTATTTAACATGTCCTGACCAGGGGCAGGCCGCGGAATTGCGTTCAAAATAGATATACCGCTCGTAATAGAGACCACCTGAGAGTTCCATAATGCGGCGTAGCTTTGTCTGCTTCCCTGGATCTTGCATTGTTTGTGCGGCAGTCGAATTGCCGCACAGGTCGTCCAAAGTGTGGAGTCCTAAAAGTAAAAAAAGGAATCCGGCAGCCCCTAGTACGTTTTAAGCCGTATGCCGTTACTGTGCCCCTTCCCCTGTGCCCATGGTATTTCAAGGGCGTAATTATGTACGCGAGGTACTAGCTTCGCTATGTCGCGATGGCTGGGGTTGGGGCCGCATTGCTACGCCTGCTCAGATCGTGCCAGGTGGTCTTGTTGTAGGTTACTCCGGGCGCGCTTGACAGTGTCTGGCTTTTTAACGGCCGGACTGGAGAGCTGCCTAAAAAGGCTGCTTTGTACTTCCGCTGCGAGAGCCGCCGTGTGCTCCTCCGTACGGAGGGAGCGTTCGGTGTTTCCGTTGACCGTGATTACTCCTCAAGGGCCTGGCATCTTGAGCTTGAGATATGCATAGTGCGGCACCGCATTGAACTTGGCAAATGCGGTTCGTCCGAGCAGGGCGTGATAGCCACTGCGGAACGGGACTATGTCGAAGATTAACTCTTCGCTTCGGTAGTTATCCGGAGATCCGAAGACCACATCAAGTGTTACGGAGCCTGTACAGTTGGCTTCTACACCTGGTATAACGCCTTTAAAGGTCGTCCTTGTGGGCTTAATCCTTGATGGATCTATGCCCATTTTCCGCACTGTATCCTGGTAAAGCAGGTTCAGGCTACTGTCGCCGTCCATGAGGACTCTTGTGAGATGGAATCCGTTGATGATTGGGTCGAGAACCAATGCGGCAAAGCCGCCATGACGGATGCTAGTGGGGTGGTCCCTTCGATCAAAAGTGATCGGGCAAGAGGACCATGGGTTGAACTTTGGGGCGACTGGCTCCATCGCGTATACGTCCCGTAGCGCACGCTTGCGCTCCTTCTTGGGAATGTGGGTTGCGTATATCATGTTCACCGTCCGCACTTGTGGGGGAAACCCCTTCTGTCCATTGTTGTTCGGCGGCCTGGGCTCCTCCTCGTCATGGCTATGCAGCCCCTTGTCTTTGTTTTCGGCTCTTAACTTGCCTGCCTGCTTGAACACCCAACAATCCCTGTTGGTGTGATTGGCTGGCCTTTCGGGGGTGCCATGGATCTGGCACAAGCGGTCGAGTATTCAGTCCAAACTGGACGGGCCCGGAGTATTCTTTTTAAATGGCTTTTTCTGCTAACCGGATTTATAGCCTCTGAATCCGGCGTTGACTGTCGTATCTTCATTGTTGTCGCTGCTAATGCGGTGCTTTTGCTTATTTCGACGTGTCCTACCACTTTTGTCCTTGGTATCCGAATTACCAGGGTTCTTTGATAAGTTGTTGCTGCGAGCTAGCCAGCTATCTTCGCCCGCGCAAAAGCGGGTCATGAGTGTCGTGAGGGCTGCCATAGATTTCGGCTTTTCCTGTCCCAGGTGCCGGGCAAGCCACTCGTCGCGGATGTTGTGCTTGAAGGCTGCTAGGGCCTCTGCGTCCGGACAGTCGACTATCTGGTTTTTCTTTGTTAGGAACCGTGTCCAGAATTGCCTGGCCGATTCCTCTGGCTGCTGAATTATGTGGCTCAGGTCGTCGGCATCCGGTGGTCGCACATAGGTGCCCTAGAATTTGTCGAGGAATGCGGCTTCCAGGTCCTCCTAAGAACCGATTGAGTCCGCTGGCAGGCTGTTGAGCCATTGCCGGGCCGGTCCTTTGAGTTTGAGCGGGAGGTATTTAATGGCGTGTAGATCGTCACCACGTGCCATGTGGATGTGAAGGAGATAATCCTCGATCCATACCGCCGGATCTGTTGTGCCATCGTATGATTCGATGTTTACGGGTTTGAAACCCTCTGGGATTTTATGATCCATTACTTCATCTGTGAAGCATAGTGGGTGTGCGGCGCCCCTGTACTGGGCTATGTCATGACGCAGCTCGGAAGAGTTATGTCTGTTGTGTTCGGCCCGGCCGGATTTATTGTGTCCGGAGTGAAGATCATCGTCACGTGTCGTCGGGCGCCTGCGCGATCCGTAGATCGATCTTGTTTGCCTTGCTTTATCCTCCAGTACATCTCGCAGGTCTGGCGCATTTTCCCGTCCCTTAGTTGAGCGGCGTCGAGGCATGGCTTGGGTGGAGGTTCGACAGGCCTCTCTGTCGCGGCCGCGAGGTGGCCGGTCTGCCATGTCGTGCGCTGGTGATGTAGGCGCTTCCTCCTCTGATCGGGGTAGCGGCCTGCGCTAAGGATAATTCTTGGAGGGGCGTTCGAGTTCATACTCTTCAGCCGCAAGGACTTCAGTCCATCTATCAGCTAGCAGATCTTGATCAGCTCTAAGGTGTTGCTGCTTTTTCTTTAGGTTGTTTGCCGTGGCTAAAAGCCTGCGTTTGAAACGCTCTTGTTCGGCGGGGTCTGATGGTACGACGAACTCATCGTCATCGAGGCTTGCCTCATCTTCGGAGGGAGGCATATAGTTATCATCCTCAACCTCTTGTTCTGCCGCTCTCTCATGAGGGCTGGCTTCTCCATCTTCCTGCGCCGAATCTTGCTGGGTTGGGTGTTCTTCGGCGCTATCCGGGGTAGTATTGTCTCCCGTGCCGGAATCACCATTTTTGCTTTGGCGGAATTTAGAGCGGCGCCGCTGACGCCGGCGCTTTGGATGTTTCTTGGGGGTGTCATCCCCCACTGTTCCATTGCCATCTCCATCTTTTGGAGTATCCACCATGTATATGTCATATGACGAGGTGGCCTTCCAGCGCCCTACAGGTGCTGGTTCCTGTTCGTCTCCTACCTCGTCGTCCATACCGTCGAAGTCTTCGGAGCCGAAGTCAAGCATGTCGGTTAAATCGTCGACAGTGGCTATCAAGTGGGTGGTGGGTGGGCTTTGAATTTCTTCATCGTCCGTATCCCATCCTCGCTGACCGTAATCTGGCCAGGGCTCTCCTAATAAAGAGAGAGACTTGAGAGAATTCAGGATGTCGCCAAAAGGCGAGTGCTGAAAGATGCCCGCGGCGGTGAACTCCATTATCGGCGCCCAATCGGCTTCGACTGGCAGGGGCGCGGGGGGTTCAGAGTCCGGGGAGGAGTCCGGGCCCTCGGGATCACGGGTCACGCGGAGTGCGGGGCTGGCGTTCGGCTCGATCGCCTTTGAGATCGCAGCCCCCGAGGTGACGTCCAACGGCCCATCCTCAATTGGCGCAATAGGCTCCGAGTTAAGGGTCGGAACCGGTGCGTGTGCGGCCTCCAGGACACTGTTCGGAGGCAGAGCTATATCATGCCCCTCGAGATAGTGTGACGCACTTGGCTGTGGCTCGAACCCGTCGAATATCAAGTCTCCGTGGATATCAGCCGTGTAGTTTAAGCTTCCAAACCTGACTTGATGGCCAGGGGCGTAGCTTTTGATCTGCTCCAGGTGACCAAGTGAATTGGCCCGCAGAGCGAAGCCGCCAAAGACGAAGAACTGTCCGGGGAGAAAAGTCTCACCCTGGACCTCATCGTTGTTGATGATCAGAGGAGCCATCGGGCCTAAAGGCGACGACACAGAGGAACTCTCAATGAAAGCACCAATGTCGGTGTCAAAACCGGCGGATCTCGGGTAGGGGGTCCCGAACTGTGCGTCAAGACCGGATTGTAATAGGAGACAAGGGACACGATGTTTTTACCCAGGTTCGGGCCCTCTCGATGGAGGTAATACCCTACTCCTGCTTGATTATTATTGATGATATGGGTAGTACAAGAGTAGATCTACCACGAGATCAAGGAGGCTAAACCCTAGAAGCTAGCCTATGGTATGATTGTGTATGATGATGGTTCGTCCTACGGACTACAACCCTCCGGTTTATATAGACACCGGATAGGGTGTTGGTGTCACATCCATCCGAGGTGTTGTCGTCACAATTTTATCGTTACAGTTCTGGAATACCTGAGTTTCGCCGACATCGAAAATCTCTTTTGTACAGTTGTTGGTGAGATAACCCCGATAACCCAGTACTGGGGCGAGTTCGGGAGTATTGCCATAACTTGTATAACGGATGCTTTTCGAAGGTTGACGTAAACGATTTCCGAAGGTTTCTTGGTTATGTGTTGAAGGATGGACACAGCTGGATCTAGGTATTGTTAGTTTGGGTGATATATTTTGTGTCCCCTGTATCCCCAACACCTGATTGCATAACCAGAAAGTTTCGGGAGTTTATAAGTGGGAATTCTAATAGCTTATAGGATATCTTCCCGACAGATGTATGATTTGAGATTGGGGCCTAACGTGCTAGTGGTTCGCTTGTCACGGTCGATTTACAGTGGTCGTGAGGCGTCTTAAAGAATCCTTGGCTATGCCGATTCGGGGACGTCTTGTTTGTCATTCGTGACGTCCGCTATACGTCATGCCCGTGGGGCCTCATCACAAACACTTTGGGCGAAATCTCTATCATGTGTTTGTTCCGGCTTATTTTGCAAGCCAATCCTTTGTTTTGTTTTCAGTTGTGATATTCGAGTTGTTTCGAGGCAGATGGTGATTCCATACCTTTATCTAAATGGCTTCTCAGCTTATGGAAGTGTGATGCTTTACTTTGGAATTCATTCGTTCATTCTTGTTCGGATGTTTATTGTGAAGACTATATGTTGCAATTTCGATCCTTTCATTCAGCTTGAATATATGTCTTTCAAGATGCTAAAGGATGTCACCCTCTTCAGGATGGCTCCGCCAACGCGTCAGAATCCGGAACGCAATGAAGGAAGTCAGGCTAACCCTCCGCCACCACCTCCGCCTCCGGAGGCATGGCAAGCCTTGATGACAGCCACCAATGCCAACGCTCAGATTCTGGTTCAACTCTTGCAAGATCGCAACCAAGGGCAAGGTAATCAGGGGAATCAAGGCCAAGGCAACAATCAGCCGCACTTTGCTACCCTCAATCAGTTCCTTGCAAATCAGCCAAAGACTTTCAGCTACTGTATCGAGGCCACAGACGCCGATGATTGGCTCGTGGACATCAACAAGCATTTCGAATGTAGCAATGTCAGACCTGAGGACTTTGTCAAGTTTGCCTCTTTTCAACTCAAGGATCAAGCTGCTGAGTGGTACCAACAATACAAAGATTCCAGAGGAGGTCGTGTGATTACCTGGGATGATTTTCGCCGAGACTTCAAAGCTCATCACATTCCAGAAAGTGTTGTTGAGAGTAAGCATGAGGAGTTCCGCAATCTCAAGCAAGGCAGCATGTCTGTGTATCAATACAACACTCAGTTCCAGAAGCTCTCTCGTTTTGCTAAGCAAGACATCCCTGATGAGAAGAGCATGATTTACCAATTCAGACGTGGCCTCAGAGAAGATCTGCAACTAGCTCTCGTGCTTTTTGAGCCGAAAAAGTATGATGAATTTTACAACATGGCACTGAAACAAGAGGCTGCCCAGCTTAAGTGTGAGGCTTCTAAAAAGAGAGTCAGGGACGCAGTTTAGTCCTCTTCTTCCTCACTAGTGGCGGCCAAGCAACAGAAGTTCTGGTTACCTCCTCCACCTCCGTTCCGAATATCCGGAGTTCTTTCAGTCCTAGATCTCGGGACGAGATCCTCTCGTAGTGGTGGAGTGTTGTAACACCCCGGATGTAACTTGCCATATTTGTAACTCCAACTCTTGCCATTTTCGGCAATGTGATATGATATTCCCTCGTGGTTGGGTTCTTCTTCGTTTTGCTTTTGTCCGTGTCATGCATTTCATATCATGTCATCATGTGCATCGCATTTGCATACGTGTTCGTCTCATGAATCCGAGCTTTTTCCCCATTGTCCGTTTTGCAATCCGGCGCTCCTATGTTCCCCGGCGTCCCCTTTTACCTTTTTCCGTGAGCGGGTATTAAACTTTCTCGGAATGGACCGAGATTTGTCAAGCGGCCTTGGTATATCAACGGTAGACCGCCTGTCAAGTTTCGTGCCATTTGGACTTCGTTTGATACTCCAACGGTTGACCGAGGGACCGAAAAGGCCTCTTTTGGGTTGCAGCCCAAAACCCCTCCAAAACAGCCCATTAACCCATCTAAGTCACTTCCATCCCCTAGGCCGTTCGATCACGATCGCGTGGCCGAAAACCTTGCTCAATTTGGAGCTTCCTAGCCCCTCCTACCTATAAAAACAGCTCTCCCCCCGAAATTTTTGGATCATATCCACCCTAACCCTAGCCCCGCTCCTCTCGCCGCCGCTGGACACGTCCGGGCGGAGCCGGACGCGTCCGCCCGCCGCCCTGAACCAATCGCGCGCCGCCACGTGGCGGGCCGCGCCCACATCGCCGCCGCTCCGCCGCCGACCCGCGGGCCCGCCGAGGCCCGTCGCCGGCCCCCGCGGCCCGTGAGCCTCCCGCCGCCCGGTCGCCTCCTCCTCCCTCGCCGCAGCCCCCGTCGCGCGCGCGCCCGAGCCGGCGCTCGCCCGGCGCCGTCGCCGCCTCCCCGCCTCGCCGGCTTCTTCTCCGGTCGGATCCGGGGCCGGGCCGGCCGGATCCGCCGTCCCTTGGCCCTCCCCTGCTACTCCGGCGACCTCTCCGGCCTCCACCACGCCGGAGCTCCGACCACGCCTCGGTTCGTGCGCCACTGCTTACGAGGGTTGACTTTCTTCTCCCCCCGATTTTCACCAAGTCATTTTCTGGCAGTATTTTGTTGCATGTTCATCGCATCATAACTTTGTATCCGTGGATCCATTTTGGGCGTATAGCATACCGAATTGTTCACATCAATGAGTACACCATTTCATCTCATTGCATCATGTTCATTTGAGCTCATCTCGATGCCCGAAATGCTGGTGGAAGGGGGCTATGTGATGTTAGTTTTAGATTCTGAGCAGAACATGCACGTTTGTCATTTTTGCCATGATTGATGTGTGCACCCTATTAACTTGAGTCCTACATGTGTTTTGTAATATGCCATGCCATCTTTACAGGGGTGTATGCCATGTATTTTTGTGATCTTTGTGGTGACTAGCACAAGCATGCAAACTAGGGATCCTATTGTTGCTGATTTCAGGGACTTGGTAACTTCACTAAGTCATGTCCTGCTGTTATTTTTATGCCATGTGTTCATGTTGTTACAGAGAGATCTATGCCCATTTTGAGCAATATCAGTAAGGGTGTTTTGAACATATGGATGTACTCTATCCATACATGCCTTTATTTGTAATTATGGAGTGCCATTGCTTGAGTCAATCGAGCTCTACTTTTGCTATAAAATGTTACTGGCAGATTGTTTACCTGTTATTCGATTTTGCCAAGCTTGTTGTGGTTGATATTTGCATGCTATGATGTTGTTCTTGCCATGTCTAGCTTTTATGCCATGTCTTCTTGGTGGTTGTATGCTTAGTTTATCATGAAATGCTCTGTAGTGAGTGCATCGAGCTCGTAAACATGCCTACTTGTTATCTGTTTTGACATGTCCAGTTTTCTGCCAAGTCTGAAAACTGTAACGAAACTTGCTTAATTGACATGGGCGTTATTATATTTTCTTATCCCTTTTGGCTCATGGTCAGTAAGGGACTTTTGTTCAATGCTTTGAGTAGATTCATGACATGCCATATTTTGCTATGTCATGTTCGCGTAGCAGGTTGTTTCCTTGCTCTAAACATGGCTTCCTGATGTTAATTTCTGGCATGATAGTATTTTCACTAAGTCTGTGAACCTGTTATCTTTTGCACTTTTGCCATGCTTGTTTGAACCTGTTATATTGTGATTTAGCCGTAGCTCAGTGTTTATATTTTGTCAAGCATATTGAGTAGATCACTGCCATATGCTTTGATGATATGTTTGGATGCAGTAGCTTAATTTCTTGTTGCATGCTAAGTGGCATCATGCTATTAATCACAGAAGTATGCCATTCTTGTTTTGTTTGTCATTTGCAAACCGTGCATCCGATTCAGGTGATCTTTATATCGATTTCAACCGAAATCACCTCACCTTTCCAGTGGAATACTTGGTTTGCCAAGATTATGCCTTTTTCGTCTTTTTCCTTCCGGAGCACGCATATGCATTGCATACCACATCTCGCATGTCATGCCATGTTTTGCATCATGTTGCTTGTGCATTGCACCGTGGTTGATAGTTGTTCCTTTGCTTGTGTTCTTGTTTTGGGTAGAGCCGGGAGACGAGTACGTGAACGAGGAACCTGTTGAGAACACTTACGAGGAGCAAGCTTTCGACAACCCTGAGAACTTTGAAGGCAAGATGACCATACCCTCGAAATCACTTCTATCTTTGCTTGCTAGATGCTCGGTCTTTTGCTATGCCTATGCTGCGATACCTACCACTTGCTATATCATGCCACCCATATTGCCATGTCAAACCTCTAACCATCCTTTCCTAGCAAACCGTTGATTGGCTATGTTACCGCTTGCTCAGCCCCTCTTATAGCGTTCTAGTTGCAGGTGAAGATGAAGTTTGTTCCATGTTGGAACATGATTATTTTGGGATATCACAATATCTCTTATTTAATTAATGCATCTATATACTTGGTAAAGGGTGGAAGGCTCGGCCTTATGCCTGGTGTTTTGTTCCACTCTTGCCACCCTAGTTTCCGTCATACCGGTGTTATGTTCCTTGATTTTGCGTTCCTTACACGGTTCGGTGATTTATGGGACCCCCTTGACAGTTCGCTTTGAATAAGACTCCTCCAGCAAGGCCCAACCTTGGTTTTACCATTTGCCACCTAAGCCTTTTCCCCCGGGTTTTCGCGACCCCGAGGGTCATCTTTATTTAACCCCCCGGGCCAATGCTCCTCTGAGTGTTGGTCCAAACTAGAGCCACTTGCGGTGCCGCCCTGAGGCAACTTGGGGTAACTTCGGTTGTCGAACGTAGTGTTCATCCGGTGTGCCCTGAGAACGAGATATGTGCAGCTCCTATCGGGATTTGTCGGCACATTCGGGCGGCTTTGCTGGTCTTGTTTTACCATTGTCGAAATGTCTTGTAGTCCGGGATTCCGAGACTGATCGGGTCTTCCCGGTAGAAGGAATATCCTTCGTTGACCGTGAGAGCTTAGAATGGGCTAAGTTGGGACACTGCTGCAGGGTAATATCTTTCGAAAGCCGTGCCCGCGGTTATGAGGCAGATGGGAATTTGTTGATGTCCGGTTGTAGAAAACCCGAAGTTGACCTTAATTAAAACACATCAACCGCGTGTGTAACCGTGATGGTCTCTTCTCGGCGGAGTCCGGGAAGTGAACACGGTGTTGGAGTTATGTCTGACGTAGGTTGTTCTAGGATCACTTCTTGATCACTTCTAGCTTCACGACCGTGCCTTGCTTCTCTTCTCGCTCTCTTTTGCGTTGTTAGCCACCATATATGCTAGTCGCTTGCTGCAGCTCCACCTCACCACTTTGTCCTACCTATAAGCTTAAATAGTCTTGATCTCGCGGGTGTGAGATTGCTGAGTCCCCGTGACTCACAGATTCTACCAAAACAGTTGCAGGTGCCAACGATGCCAGTGCAGATGATGCAACCGAGCTCAAGTGGGAGTTCGACGAGGAACGTGGTCGTTACTATGTGTCTTTTCCTGATGATCAGTAGTGGAGCCCAGTTGGAACGATCGGGGATCTGTGTAGCATTTGGGGTAGTCTTCTTTCATTTTGGTTCCATAGTCGGACCTTGAGTGTAATCTGGATGATGGATGTTTATTTATGTATTGTGTGAAGTGGCGACTGTAAGCCAACTATGTATCTCTTTCCCTTATGTATTACATGGGTTGTGTGAAGATTACCTCACTTGCGACATTGCTTTCAATGCGGTTATGCCTCTAGGTCGTGCTTCGACACGTGGGAGATATAGCCGCATCGAGGGCGTTACAACCTGAGCCTAAAATCAGGCGAATCGGACAACGTCCAAGACTCCGGATCTCAGAATCCGGAAGTTCTTCGGCTTCCGAACAGCAAACCGGGTGAAGTCTCAGATTCAACGACGCCCGACCACCCGATCTTAAGCGATCTCTCCCAAATTAGGCAGATGCCCGAAGAAACAGTACATCATTACTGGGCCAGATTCCTCCTACTTATGAACAGGACAAAGGACTGCCGCGAGGAAGACGCGATTTCAATCTTTTGCAGTAATTGCACGGACAAGGGAATACTCAACGCCATAAGCCGTCGTAATATTACACGCTTTGCTGACCTGGCGTCCATAGTACAAAAATATTGTGCCATGGAAAGTGCTTGGAAAACCGAAATTGAATTTTGGGATAATCCGGCCTTGAATAGCAATCCCGTCCGAATCAAGAGGGCACACCGCAGTAAGGCGCCCGGACTAAACACTAAAAAATCAAAACCCTCTAGGGGGCATGGAACCGTACTAGAAAAGTGGCTAGATGGACCCTGCAAGATTCATAGTGCAGCGGGCGCCACCCCAACCCACAGCCTCAGGGCATGTTGGATACTCCGGCAGGTGGCCAAAATTGGCGAGGACCTCCTAATTCCAGAGGTCGAAGGAAACCGGCCATGGAATTTCAGTTCCATTCTCACAGTCTTTGAGACTTTCGCATCGAATAACATGCGAAAAAGAACACTTCGCAGCCTCACCGAAGTCTATCAAGTAGCGACAATAAATCCATGGAGTAATACTGCTATCACCTTCAATGTGAGTGACGAACCTAAATTTGGAACAGCCAAAGCACCAGCCGCACTGGTCCTCAGTCCCATAGTGGATGGCTGTCGCCTCGCAAAGGTACTCATGGACGGAGGCAGCGGATTGAACCTCATCTACGAGGAAACCCTCCAAAAGATGGAAATAGACTGGAACCGCATTGAGCGAAGCAGCACAACTTTTAGAGGAATAATTCCCAGTCAGGAAGCGCGTTGCACCGGAAAAATCACACTAGATGTGGTGTTCGGCACGCCGGATAATTACAGGTCCGAACAGATCACGTTCCAGTTAGCCCCGTTCAAAAGCGGATACCACGCTATACTAGGGCGGGAGGCTTTTATAGTTTTCCAAGCTATACCCCATTACGGGTACATGAAGCTTAAGATGCCTGGGCCAAACGGAATTATCACTCTCGCTAGTGATCCGGACATAGCACTCCGCGCCGAAAACAAGACAGCCGCATTGGCCCTCGAGGCACTATCAGAAACCTTAGCGGCCGAAGAACTGACTGCGCTGCGATCCACGGTTAACAGGGACGATGTGATACTCGATAAGAGATCCAAATCCACATCCTTCAAACCAGCGGATGAAATAGTCAAATTCCAGGTCCACCCTACGGACCCCAATAAAACAGCCTCCATCGGGGCACGACTGAACCCTGATGTAGACGCTGCACTGCGAGAGTTCCTACGAGAGAACTGGGACATTTTCGCTTGGCACCCCTCAGATATGCCAGGAATCCCACGCAGGCTGGCAGAACACAGTTTAAATATCCAGCAAGGATTCAAACCTGTCAAACAAACCCTTCGGCGTTTCTCTGAACCAAAGAGACAGGCTATGGGAGAGGAGCTAGCCAAGTTATTGGAGGCCGGATTCATCAGAGATATAAAACACCCGGACTGGCTAGCAAACCTGGTGATGGTACCAAAGAAGGACAAATCCTGGCGCCTGTGTGTCGACTTCAAAGACCTCAATAAGGCTTGCCCAAAGGATCCGTTTCCCCTCCCTCGAATAGATCAAATCATCGATGCCACCGCAGGACACGATTCCCTGTGCTTCCTCGACGCATACTCCGGTTACCATCAAATCAAGATGGCAGAATCAGACCAAGCCGCAACAGCATTCATCACACCATACGGCCCATTCTGCTTCAACACGATGCCCTTTGGACTAAAAAACGCCAGTGCTACATATCAGCGCATGATTCAAACATGTCTGGCAAACCAGATCGGCAAAACAGTGGAGGCGTATGTAGATGATGTGGTCGTTAAATCAAGACATGTCGAATCTCTAGTAGACGACTTGAGGCTCACATTCGACAACCTCCGAAAATACGACATTAAGCTCAATCCAGAAAAATGCGTTTTCGGCGTTCCAGCCGGAAAGCTACTGGGCTTCATTGTATCCGGTAGAGGAATTGAAGCAAATCCAGCTAAAATCCGAGCTTTGTCACAATTGGATGTCCCAAAAGACCTCAAACAAATACAGAAACTCACCGGATGCGTGGCGGCCTTAAGCCGCTTTATCTCCCGCTTGGGAGAAAAGGCATTACCCCTTTACCGCCTCCTTAGGCGCACCGAACACTTCGAGTGGACGGAAGCTGCCACGGCCGGACTCGAGGAGATAAAGGCCATCTTGGCAACAAACCCAGTCCTGGCCGCGCCGAACATTGGCGAACCCATGTTACTATACATTGCCGCAACTCATCAAGTTGTTAGCGCAGTACTCGTCGTCGAGCAGGCAACAGACGGACACAAACTCCCCCTTCAAAGGCCGGTTTACTAGGTGTCCACTGTCCTTACACCATGCAAATCACGGTACCCACATTACCAAAAGATCGCATACGCGGTGTTCATGGCATCCCGGAAGCTACGTCACTACTTTCAAGAGTGTTCCATAACAGTAGCCTCGGAAGTACCACTCAATGATATTATCAACAACCGTGATGCAACGGGCCGGATATCCAAATGGGCCATAGAGCTCCTCCCGTTCGACATAACCTACAAACCACGACGAGCAATTAAATCGCAAGTCCTAGCCGACTTCGTCGCCGAATGGACAGAGGCCGAACTCCCTAAAGAGTACGGCACATATTCCAACTGGATCATGCATTTCGACGGATCCAAAATGCTGGCCGGACTGGGGGCTAGCGTCGTTTTGAGGTCCCCTACAGGGGATACAGTCCAATATGTACTCCAAATCATGTACGCGGACTCCAACAATGCAGCCGAGTATGAGGCCCTTCTACATGGTCTCCGGATGGCAGTATCCATGGGCATTCAACGCCTGGAAGTACGCGGGGACTCCAACCTCGCGATATCCCAAATAAATGGCGACTTCGACGCCAAAGACCCAAAAATGGCAGCTTATCGCAATGCCGTCCTAAAAATGTCAGTTCGGTTCGAAGGACTGGAGTTTCACCATATAGCCCGAGAAAATAATCAGGCAGCGGACGTTGTGGAACGTATTGGAGCAAAACGAGATGCAGTCCCCCCAACATCTTCTTAGAGAGAATATTCAAGCCATCTGTAGCATGGGAAGGGGAACCCTCGGTCCACAGTCCGAACACAACCGCACAGCCCGACGCCGAACAATCTGACATAATCAGAGGCCCTGCCACCAAAATCACACCCTCAGCCCACGTAATAATGGCGGTCATCGCCCCATGGACAGAACCATTCCTCGCCTACCTTACTAGGCAGGAACTCCCAGAGGACCAAAACGAGGCACGCTGCATAGTGCGGCGATCTAAAGCCTATAAAGTCCACGAGGGAGAGCTCTATAAGAAAAGTACTACAGGAGTCCTCCAAAGATGTATCTCAGAAGAGGAAGGGCGGAGTCTGTTGGCTGAAATTCATGCCGGACTCGGTGGCCACCACGCTGCAGCTCGATCCCTTGTAAGCAAGGCTTACCGTACATGCTTTTATTGGCCAACGGCCCGAGCAGACGCCCATGACTTAGTCAAACGATGCGTCGGTTGCCAGCTCTTTGCAAACCAAAGCCATATGCCGCCCAGCGCCCTCCGAACTATCCCCATCACTTGGCCTTTTGCGGTATGGGGGCCTGACATGGTAGGATCCCTTAAAGGTGGAACCCACAAGAAAAAATACTTATTGGTCATGGTGGATAAATTCACCAAATGGATAGAAGCCAAGCCTGTTAAGACGGCCGAATCCGGACCTGTGATAGACTTCATATCCGGGGTCGTACACCGTTACGGTGTCCCCCACAGCATTATCACCGATAACGGCACAAACTTCACCTCTGACGAAGTAAAGCTGTGGTGCAAAAACATGGGCATTAAGCTCGATTATGCTTCTGTCTATCACCCACAAACTAATGGTCAGGTCGAACGTGCAAATGGTCTCATCATGAGCGGTATCAAACCCAGACTAGTGCGGTCCCTAAAGGAATCTAATACACACTGGGTAGAGGAGCTCGACTCCGTACTCTGGGGGCTGCGAACCACGTCGAATCGTACCATCGGATTCACACCATTTTTTATGGTGTATGGCGCTAAGGCAGTTCTGCCCTGCGACATAATTCATGACTCACCTCGAGTGCGCATGTACGAAGAAAGAGAAGCCGAACTTGATCGGCAGGACAACCTGGACGCCCTAGAGGAGGAGCGCGACGTGGCTAAAGTCCGTTCCGCATTTTATCAGCAGCAGGCTCGAAGATATCAAAGCAGAGAAGTACGGGCCAAAAATTACAATGTTGGCGAACTAGTTCTACGCCTGCCGGATAAGAAAAAGGACAAACTCAAGCCCAAATGGGAAGGTCCCTTCATAATTGACCAAGTCCTCACTGGTGGAGCGTACCGCCTGCGAGACGCGTCGGACAACCGACTCGAGCCGAACCCATGGAACGCCACACGTCTCCGAAGATTCTATGCCTAGCACCAAACTCTGAGTTTGTCTCCTTCCTCTGTCAATTTTTACATATATCTTTCTGTTTTTATTTTTGTCTCCTCCCACTCTTTCCTTTTCTAGCCCTTAAAGGCTCATAATATGACGCGCTACTGGCGCTCCTTAAACCTGGGGGCTTCTTTAACAGAAGCTTGTTTATACGGGTTTCACACCCAACGCATGCGTCAGACTTCCGCATGCACCTTTTCTTTACCATTATATGCATCGATATGACTTAAGTTTTGGCCAAGCTGGGTTGCCTGGCTCCTGTGCTTACCCCTACGTTCCCGATTGTTCGGCTAGGCGGTAAAGGGAGCACCTCTGCGATTGCTACTGCCGGATAAGCCGGATGTGTACCTCAGACTGGGTGAAGCCGAAAGCTAGCGTTCTTAAGGGAATATTCGGTCGGTGAACTAAAGATGAACCTTTTTTTTACTTATACATGCCCCCAGATGTTTTCCTGCATTTGCAGTCCGGACGTGCACTTCAGGGCACGCCACCCCAGCGAAAGGAACCCTTAACGGAACTATTCTCTCTGGAAGATGTTTCTTACTAACCATGTAATATAACATAACTAGTTGGGCACTTGTCTGATAAAGCACTAATGACCCCTACGCCTGGTCTCCATGCATACCTCGGTTCTTATATAACCATTATGGTATTCGGACACACTCCGGACCGTCAGGTCCCGAGGTTGAAGCGAAAAGGTCGGCAACGACAAACGATCTACAATTCGGGTAGAAGGCATTTCACATGTCAATTATAAATTACATAGTCATCCTGACTAATTGTATTCCTCCTCTATACCATCTAACAGGCTGTCTAATTTACAGTCCTGCTGAGAATACTTTGCGGCCAGTTCTACCTGGCCATACACTAAGCTCACAGGGATCTCCTTCCCGTCGGGCCCCACCGGTCCGACCTCGGCCATGTGATTGGGGTCAAACTTCGTAAAGCGGGTCTTCACCATGGCCCAGGCCTCCCTAGCGCCTTGTCGGCAGGCTGATATCTTCCACAACCGGAAGCGCCGCGGAGCTCCCTTCAGCTTCTCCGCAAGCTCTCCAAGGCCCTCGGGCATGGGGTGGGCAGGCCATAAGGCTTGGGCAACGCCTCGCATCACCTGCCAAATTCGCTCGTGCAGTTGCAGGAGTTCGGGGAGTAGGTCACCCATAGAACCGGACATCTCCTCTGCAGGACGACCTGTGAGCATACCTACAGATAGTACTCTGTTATTCGACTTCCTCGTCGAACTCATTTTTGAAAGTTCGTTCAAGCACTTACTAAATATGACGCGTCGAAGCCGCTGATTCTCCTTCATGGAGTCCGACAGCTGTCCACGAACGTCCTTTAGTTCAACATCCAGCTTGGTGTTGGCATCCCGAAGATCATTCTTCTCTCGCCTCACCCTTGTCAACATACTCTCACCGGCCTTTAACCAGCGTAAGAGTTGTTGCCTCTCCGGATCAAGTCCGGCGCCATCTGCAACATGAATTGTCAGATTTGCACCCATGCCGCACAATACTAATCTTTCGAAGTGTATCTTACCTAAGGGGGTCTCTTTGGGCTCCCCTGTTGCGGCTAGTGCGGCCTCTAGTTGGGCCTTGCACTTTTCCAGCTCCTGGGACAGCACGGTGTTCTTCTCTGTAAGAACCTGCATGTTATATGATCCTTAAATCAGTTACTTTAACTGTTTTAAGTCTCGGGGGCTACTGATATATATATATATATATATATATATATATATATATATATATATATATATATATAACCAAAATTTTCTTACCCGTATGTCTTTCACATACTGCTCTGTGGCTTTGGCTAAACCATCTTGAGCGGCATGAAGGTACGCATCTCCCGAATTAAAGGCATTTAAAGCCTCTCGGGAGAAACAAGCGTCGCGTAAAACTGTCCGGCGATGCATGTGGTTCATGGCACTCTCCACTTCTGAATTTGTGGTAGACAGCCGGTCTACATCCTCTATTGGAGGAGTGTCCGGTGCGCGCCTAGTGCTCATCCCGCTTCCGAACCAGACGTTGGAACCTGGCTAGTGGAGACGCGAATGGCGACCTCTCCGGACATAGTCCGGCGAGGCCTCTTCGTCTTGGAAACAGCACGAATGTTAATATGCCTTGACAGAATAACACCAGGGATACGGAGGGCGCGTTATACCTTTGTGCCGGAATCTCAGTCCGGGCTACATTTCTTTTTGCCCCACGGGGCCCTACGGCCCCTCGTTGGCTAGCCGTTGCAGGTTTGGCCTCCCGCCTTGGAAATCTCCCCTGCAAAATACGGTTGTCGTTTGAAACGCCGGAATATGTGAGAATGGAATCTCTCTTGAGGGAATAAACACTCCAGTTTCTGTCACCTGGGAGGCCGGGATTAACCCGGGGTAATCGGCCGTGATGGCCACCAAGGTATCGTCCTTGCTTAACTGATGGAACACCCCGTCGATGAGCTCCACCGATATGTTCGGATCCTCTTCGGAGTCCGGATCGAGGGACCGTTCTGGGTCCTCAGGCTGTGGAGGGCGGCTGTTGATATCCTTTACTTCCTGCCGCAGTTCCTGCATTGAAATCGTCAAATTACGTATCTAGTCGTGGGAGCGTTAAACAAACAGGCAAGTGCAATTGTTCACTTACCCAACTTGGAGGTTCGTACATAGTGAATCCGGCCCGCGGGTTGACGCGGAGGAAGTCCTCCTTTTCTCCCTTGTACAAAGATGTTAAAATCTTTACTAGAGCAGCAGCTGTGGCTGGCCCCTTACGACCGTAACGGGTGGCGTCGTCCTCCCCGTTGAAATCCCACATGGGGTGGCCTCTATATTGAAGCGGCTGCACCCCCCGCATAATGCATGTGGCCATGACTCCAATCATGGTTAGTCCGGAATGAGCCAACAGTCTTATCCGGCCCATCAGGTAAAGGACGACTCTGTCACTTTCTCTCTAAGAGCTCCGCGGACGCCAGCTCAAGCGTTTCTTCGGTGGAGCACTGTTGAACTCGGGGAGACCAACCCGGATAGGGTCCGGCAGCGGGGCGTCATCTATGTAAAACCATTCCGAAGGCCAGTCCTCGGACGCCTCTTTTGGGGTTCCGGATGGGTATCCGGTCCCAGCGATGCGCCATACTTCAGCTCCGCCCACTTGATAAATGGACCCCTTTTGAGAACGGGGCACCAAGCAGAACAACCTCTTCCATAGCGCAAAATGAGCCTCGGCGCCTAAAAATAGCTCGCAAAGGGCAACGAAGCCTGCAATATGTAGTACGGAGCCGGGCGTGAGATTGTGCTGCTGGAGGCCGTAGAACTCCAGAAGCCCGCAGAGGAATGGATGAATTGGAAATCCCAGTCCCCTTAATAAATAAGGGACGAGGCACACCCGCTCTCCTTTAGAAGGATTGGGGGTGCTCTCCGCTTGCTTTCCGCCATTATAGGTGGCGAGTCTGGCTCGGACCGGGACCATATGTGCCTGGGGAAGGAATCCCTTGGCCTGCAGCGACACTAACTCGCTATGTGGGATGGTGCAACACTCCCAGTCTCCGGGTTTAGGACTGGAGGGGCGAGGGGAGGAGCTGCGACGGCTGGCCATGTTGGAATGGACCTTTGCTGGAGACGCTCTGATGATAACTCGCGGAGAGGAGAAGATGTGGTTTGGATCTAAATCCCCATCCCGTTAAATAGGCGGCTCATTTATATGACTAAGGGTGTGGATGTAAAAACACCCCAAGCTTTTCGCATTCGTTCAGCACATGGAAGACGGCCATTATTGGGCACTGAAACTGAGGAGCGCTACATTACAAAAATCGGATGTTATTCGTACAGGTACACAGGATTCGGAGGAGGAACCCGCCTTGCAATGTCGAAGACGATTTGCGTGCCGGACTCGTCGTCATTGAAGCCTGGTTCGGGGGCTACTGAGGGAGTCCTGGATTAAGGGGTGTTCGGATAGCCGGACTATACCTTCAGCCGGACTCCAGGACTATGAAGATACAAGATTGAAGACTTCGTCTCGTGTCCGGAAGGATCTTTTCTTGGCGTGGAAGGCAAGCTAGGCGTGCGGATATTAGAGATCTCCTACCATTGTAACCGACTCTGTGTAACCCTAACCCTATCCGGTGTCTATATAAACCGGAGGGTTGTAGTTCGTAGGACAATAATCATCATACACAATCATACCATAGGCTAGCTTCTAGGGTTTAGCCTCCTTGATCTCGTGGTAGATCCACTCTTGTACTACCCATATCATCAATATTAATCCAGCAGGAGTAGGGTTTTACCTCCACCGAGAGGGGCCGAACCTGGGTAAAATAAAGTGACCCTTGTCTCCTGTTACCATCCGACCTTGACGCACAGTTCGGGACCCCCTACCCGAGATCCGCCGGTTTTGACACCGACAGTTAGGGTTACACAGAGTCGGTTACAATGGTAGGAGATCTTGAGTATCCGCATCGCCTAGCTTGCCTTCCACGCCAAGGAAAGTCCCATCCGGACACGGGACGAAGTCTTCAATCTTGTATCTTCATAGTCCAGGAGTCCGGCGAAGGTATAGTCCGGCTACCCGAACACCCCCTAATCCAGGACTCCCTCAGCCATTTTTATACTTTTGCCTGAAAGTATTGTGATGCCTCCTGTGCGGCCGTTTATGTATATATGTATATAACCTGAAAGTTTGAAGTCGTCGCCTACATCCCCCACGAATATAATGCGGGGGTGTTCGCAGAAGACGCGTTTTCACACTTGATCCAACGTCTTGGTCCTTAAGGAGGTGATAGCGCAGCGAACTAGGCAATCAGACTATATTGCTTTAACACTTTCACTTAGCCATAGGAGTTTGATAGTGGGGCTACTATATAGCCCCTGGTGGCTTCGCGCTCATCCGAATACGGGGCGCGTACATGCCTGGTCGAGAAACGGCCCTTCGTTAATGCAGAGGAATCCCGAAGATTCCGCTAGGTCATCGAGTGGTTGACCAGTCTCGCGCTTTATCATGACAGTCAGTTTTCGGCTTTCTCTACTAAGGTGCTCGTCCGGCCGAACTAGGGCACAATCGCAGTAGTTCTCCTGGTGCCGCCTTAGCCGATAGAGCGGAACGTAAGGTAGCAAAACGCAGGAGCCGGGCAAACCCAACATTTGACCAAAGACATGATTCGGAGCTGATGCATATAAGGCCTAACTCGCGACGCCGAACACTCCCTAAGGTGTTCGGTCTTTGAAATATATACTAGGCTTAAATGATGCCCTTAGATAATGAGCCCCTAGTGTCCGGGTACGGGCAATGTTCTGACATGGCCACATGCCAAAACGTTAGCATCCTTCTCGATTGTATTGAGAATCCGGAGGATGTGAACAACAAAAGACAGTAAAAAGGTTTACGCAGGGTCTTAATCTAAAGAGAAACCTTTGAACGGGTCCCTACTGCACGTCTGCGCCTGTGTCTCCATTGTGCCGTATCCTGGACGGGTGTAGCACGATTGTCATCTGTAAAAGAGAGGTACTTAGTGAATAGTTGTTGTGCAAAAAAAATGGTTATTATAAATAAACCATGTAAAAGTCGAGATGGGTAAAGTTGAGCCGAATTATCGCGGCGAAGCCCCTGGTACCGTCTATAAGGGTATAACCATCAAACCAATCTCTATCCAATGATTAGCCGGACTCGTCTAACCGTGTCCGCGGTCCTAACGACCGGTCATCTGTTCTGATGGTGCAGCCGTCTAGTGTTCGGCTGTTAAAGCAGCCGTACGTTCTTCTGCTCGTAGGTAGCGCTCAACATTTCCATGTACTGTGATGATGCCACGTGGACCGGGCATTTTAAGCTTGAGTAAAGCGTATTGCGGTATTGCATTAAAACGAGCGAAAGCCTCTCGTCTGAGTAGTGCTTGATAGCCACTTCGGAATGGAGCAATGTCGAAGGTTAACCTTTTGCTTCGGAAGTTGTCGGGCGAGCCGAACACAACCTCTAGTACTAGAGAGCCCGTGCATCGGGCCTTTGTGCCTGGTATTACTCCCCTGAAGGTAGTATTACTGTGGCTTATTTTTGTTGGCTGTATGCCCATTTTGCGGATGGTGTCCTGATATATCCGATTTAGACTACTGCCGCCATCCATAAGGACTCGTGTGAGATGGTATCCGTCTATTACTGGGTCCAGCACCAGGGCGGCTGATCCTTCATGCCGGATACCTATTGGGTGATCCCTGCGATCAAAAGTGACCGGGTAGGCCGACCAGGGGTAGAACTCAGGGGTGACGGGCTCTACGGCTGGTGTATTTCAGAGTGCAAATTCGCCTCTCTTCTTTGTCACGTGGATCACATTTACTGTTTTGACCTTTGGTGGGATTTTTTTCTGTCCCCCGGTGTCCTGCTGGCGAGGCGCATCCTCGTCCTCGCTCGGAGTGTCCTCCCCCTTGTGTTTGGCTTTTAGCTTGTCGACCTACTTGAAGACCCAGCATTCTCTGTGGGTATGATTTGCAGGTTTGTCGGGGGTGCCGTGGATCTGACATAGTTTGTCTAGAATCTTGTTCAAGCTGGTCGATCCATCTTTGTTGCCTTTAAAGGGCTTTTTCTGCTGACCCGGTCGAGAGCCCCTGAATCCGGGGTTTATCGCCGTGTTATCTAGGCTGTCTTCTTTATTTCGGCGCTTGTTTTTACTGCGTCATGGTTTCCCATTACCATCCCTGACTTCGGATGTGCTTGGGTCGCTGGTGCTGCTTTGAGCTAACCAGTTGTCCTCAACTGCGCAGAAGCGGGTCATGATGCTTGTTAGGGCTACCATTGTTCTCGATTTTTCTTGGCCGAGGTGTCTGGCAAGCCATTCGTCTCGGACGCTGTGTTTGAAAGCTGCTAAGGCTTCGGCGTCCGGACAGTCGACAATTTGGTTCTTTTTAGTGAGAAACCTATTCCAGAGCTTTCGGGCTGACTCTCTGGGCTGTTGAATTATATGACTCAGATCGTCTGCGTCCGGAGGTCGGACATAAGTCCCTTGAAAATTGGCCCGAAAAGCATCCTCGAGCTCCTCCCAACTTCCAATGGAGTTTTCGAGGAGGCTTTTTAGCCAGTGCCGAGCTGGTCCTTTGAGCTTGAGGGGCAAGTATTTGATGGCATGGAGATCGTCTCCACGAGCCATATGAATATAGAGGATAAATTCCTCAATCCAGACCCCTGGGTTTGTGGTCCCATCGTACGCCTCTATGTTCACTAGTTTGAATCCTTTCATGGTCTAGTACCTCGTCAGTGAAACATAGCAGGTGTGAGGCACCCCTGTATTTGGCTGTACCATGGCGTTCGCACGGTTGTGATATTTAGTGTTCGTTGAGTGCTGGAGCGCGTTTCCTTGACCCGTAGATGGATCTGGTTGCGCCGGCCCTTTGATGCGAGTCTTCGCGTGGGTCATGTACTGACTTATGTGCGGCCTCGTTGGCCGCTCTATCACGGCCACGAGGTCATCGATCGGACCGGTCGGCGGTTTTATTTTTGGCTGCGGGGGCTCTAAGGCCTCATCGTCGAATTCAGGCAGCAGCTTTCGCTTTGGGTAGCTCTTCGTGTGGCGACTGCCACTGTACTTTTCTGCCGTGTCGAGCACCTTGTTCCATCTACTATTGAGTGTGTTTTGTGCGGCCTTGAGCCTTTGTTTCTGCTTCTTCAGACTTCTTGCGGTGGCGATAAGCCTTTCTTGCTCTGCCTTTCCGCGATGATGTGTTTGTCGTCATCCAGACTGTTCTCTTCTCGGGAGACGGGTTGGTTGGCTTGACACTCGGCATCACCGTGTTCGGACAGCGGCTCCGTACTTTGTTCCTCGTCCGCTGGCTCACCCTGCTCTATCGCTGGGTCAATTTGGCTTCTTCTTGCGTTGTTATCGCTGTTTTTGCCAAGGCGGGATTTGGAGCGGCGCCTACGGCGCCGTTTTGATTGCTTGTCGATGGAGCTATCTCTCGATGTATCCTTCCGTTCCTTGTCATTATTTTCTTTGGGTGTATCCACCATGTATATGTCGTGTGATGAAGTGGCAGTCCAGCGCCCTATGTGGCGGTGGTTCCTATTCGTCTCCTGCATCGTTGTCCATACCATCAATGTCTTCGGAGTCGAAGTCGAGAATGTCGGTTAAATTATCGACAGTGGCTACTAAGTGGGTGGTGGGTGGGGAGTGAGTTTCTTCGTTATCCGCATCCCATCCTAGTCGAACATAGTTCGGCCAAGGTTCTCCTGACAGGGAGAGAGATCTTAACGAGTTCAGTATATCGCCTAAGGGCGAGTGCTGAAATATATTCACGGAGGCGAACTCCATGATCGGCGCCCAATCGGATTCGATAGGCATGGGCGCAGGCAGTTCGGAGTCCGTGACCGAGGACGAGTCCAGTAGTTCGGCGACACGGCTCTCGTGAGGGGTAAGGTCAGTATTTGGCTCTATCGCCACTGAGGGTGCGGCCTCCCAGGCGGGGTCTATCCGCTCGTCCTCGGATGGCGCAATCTGTTCCGGACTGAAGGTCGAAGTAGTTGCTGGCGTGATCTCCCGAACACTGTCCGACGACAGAGCTATATCGTGCTCGTCGTGATCGTGCGGCACACCTGGCATGGGCCCAAATCCTTCGAAGATCAAGTCTTCGTGGATATCGGCAGTGTAATTCAAGTTTCCAAACCTGATCTGATGGCCAGGGGCGTAGCTCTCGATCTGCTCCAGATGGCCAAACGAGTTGGCCCGCAGTGCGCAGCCGCTGAATACAAAGATCTGTCCGGGGAGGAATACCTCACCCTGGACCGCATCATTGTCGATGATCGAGGGGGCCATCGAGCCTTACGGCGACGGCACAGTGGAACTCTCAATGAAAGCACCAATGTCGGTGTCAAAACCGACAGATCTCGGGTAGGGGGTCCCGAACTGTGCGTCTAAAGCGGATGGTAACGGGAGGCAAGGGACACAATGTTTACCCAGGTTCGGGCCCTCACGATGGAGGTAATACCCTACTTCCTGCTTGATTGATCTTGATGATATGAGTAGTACAACAGTTGATCTACCACGAGATCGTAGAGGCTAAACCCTAGAAGCTAGCCTATGGTATGATTATTGTTGTCCTACGGACTAAACCCTCCGGCTTATATAGACACCGGAGGGGGCTAGGGTTACACAGAGTCGGTTACAATGGGAGGATATCTACATATCCGTATTGCCAAGCTTTCCTTCCACGCCAAGGAGAGTCCCATCCGGACACGAGACGAAGTCTTTAATCTTGTATCTTCATAGTCCAACAGTCCGGCCAAAGGATATAGTCCGGCTGTCCGGATACCCCCTAATCCAGGATTCCCTCAGCATGATTCAGACATGTTTGAAAAAACAGATTGGCAAAACAGTGGAGGCATATGTAGACGATGTGGTCGTTAAAACCAGATGCGTCGAATCCTTAATAGACGACTTGAGGCTCACGTTCGACAATCTTCGAACATACGACATCAAGCTCAATCCGGAAAAATGCGTTTTCGGCGTGCCCGCTGGAAAGCTCCTGGGCTTCATCGTCTCCAGTAGAGGAATTGAAGCAAACCCGGCTAAAATCCAAGCTCTGTCACAGTTGGCTATCCCAACTGACCTCAAGCAAATCCAGAAGTTAACTGGATGTGTGGCGGCCTTAAGCCGCTTTATCTCCCGATTACGAGAAAAGGCACTACCCCTTTATCGCCTTCTTCGGCGCACCGAACACTTCGAGTGGATGGACACGGCCATGGCCGGATTGGATGAAATAAAAGCCATCGGCCACCAACCCAATCTTGGCCGCGCTAAATGTCGGCGGGCCAATGTTGTTATATATAGCGGCAACTCACCAAGTTGTAAGCGCAGTGCTCGTTGTCGAACGAGAGACGGACGGACATAAATTCCCGCTTCAAAAGCCAGTATATTATGTATCCACTGTCCTCACTCCATGCAAATCACGGTACCCACATTATCAAAAGTTAGAATAGGCGGTATTTATGGCATCCCGGAAATTACGACACTACTTTCAAGAGTGTTCAATTACGGTGGCCTCGGAAGTACCACTCAACGACATAATAAACAACCGCGATGCCACGGGCCAGATTGCCAAATGGGCTATCGAGCTCCTCCCGTTCGACATAACATATCGACCTCGGCGAGCTATTAAGTCGCAAGTACTGGCCGATTTTGTCGCCGAGTGGACAGAAGCCGACCTCCCTAAAGAGTACGACGCGTACTCCAATTGGATCATGCACTTCGACGGCTCTAAAATGCTGGCTGGTCTGGGGGCTGGCGTCGTCCTAACGTCCCCCACCGGAGATACAGTCCAATACATACTCCAAATACTATACACAGACTCCAACAACGTAGCCGAATACGAGGCCCTATTACATGGTCTCTGGATGGCAGTTTCCATGGGCATTCAAAGCCTGGAGGTGCGTGGGGACTCGAACCTCGCAATATCTCAAATAAATGGAGACTTCGACACCAAGGATCCGAAAATGGCGGCTTATCGCAACGTCGTCCTCAAAATGCCAGCTCGGTTCGAGGGGCTTGAATTCCACCATGTGGCTCGGAAAAACAATCAGGCAGCAGATATCCTCGCCCGTATCGGCGCTAAGCGTGACCCTGTCCCACCTAACATCTTCTTGGAAAGGTTGTTTAAGCCATTTGTGGTATGGGAAGGGGCACCGGTAACAATAGTCCGGACCCGGCCACAACACCAGATACCGAACACTCTGACACAATCGGAGGCTCTGCCACCGAAATAACACCTTCAGCCCACGTGATAATGGTCGTCATCGCCCCGTGGACAGAACCATTCCTGGCCTACCTAACCAGACAGGAGCTACCCAAGGACCAAAATGAGGCACGCTGCATAGTGCGGCGGTCTAAAGCCTACAAGGTCCACAAGGGAGAGCTTTATAAGAAAAGCACTACCGGAGTCCTTCAAAGGTGCATCTCCGAAGAGGAAGGGCGGAAGCTTTTGGCAGAAATCCATGCTGGACTCGGCGGCCACCACGCCGCAGCCCGGGCCCTTGTAAGCAAGGCCTTCCATACAGGTTTCTATTGGCCGACGGCCCGAGCAGACTCATAGGACCTTGTTCAATGTTGCGTCGGTTGCCAGCTTTTTGCAAACCAAAGCCATATGCCGCCTACCGCTCTCCAAACAATCCCCATTACTTGGCCCTTTGCGGTCTGGGGGCTTGATATGGTCGGACCCCTCAAAGGGGGAACCCATAAGAAAAAATACTTACTGGTCATGGTGGATAAATTCACCAAATGGATAGAAGCCAAACCCGTTAAAACGGCTGAATCCGGACCGATGATAGACTTCATATCTGGGGTTGTACACCGTTATGGCATCCCCCACAGCATCATCACCGACAACGGCTCGAACTTTAGCGCTGACGAGGTAAAACTTTGGTGCAGCAACATGGGCATCAAGCTCGATTATGCTTATGTCTATCACCCACAAACTAATGGTCAAATCGAGCGAGCAAATGGTCTTATCATGAGCGGCAATAAACCCAGATTAGTGCGGTCCTTAAAGGAATCAAACACGCACTAGGTAGAGGAGCTCAACTCCGTACTATGGGGGCTGCGGACCACGCCGAATCGCACTACCGGATACACACCGTTTTTATGGTGTACGGCACAGAGGCGGTACTGCCCTGCGACATAATTCATGATTCACCTCGAGTGCGCATGTATGAAGAAAAAGAGGCCGAGCTCGATTGGCAGGATAGTTTGGACGCCCTGGAGGAGGAGCGTGACGTGGCAAAAGCCCGTTCCGCATTCTATCAGCAACAGGCTCGAAGGTATCAAAGCATAGAAGTACGGGCCAAAGCTTATAACATTGGCGAACTCGTTCTACGCCTGTCGGAGAAGAAAAAGAACAAGCTCAAGCCCAAATGGGAAGGTCCCTTCATTATTGACCAGGTTATGACCGGTGGAGCGTACCGTCTGCGGGATGCATCAGATAATCGACTCGAGCCAAACCCATGGAACGCAGCTAGACTCCGAAGGTTCTATGCCTAGTGCCGGACTCTATGTTCCTCTCCTTACCTCCGTCAATTTTTTACATATCCGTTATCTGTCTTTTCTCTCTTTCTCTCTCTTTTTTTCCTTTTCTTCAAGGCCTTAAAGGGCTAAATTGTGTCTTGACTACACAATCTTGACGCGCTAACCGCGCTCATTATACCTGGGGGCTTCTTATACATAAGCTTAATATAACTATTTTCCGGGCTTTATGCCCCACACATGTGTTATTCTTCCACATGTACCTTTTTTTGCCATTATATGCATCGATATGACTTAAGTTTTGGCCAAGCTGGGTTGCCTGGCTCTTGTGTTTATGCCCTGCGTTCCCGTTAATTCGGCTAGGGCATAAGGGGAGCACCTCTGCGATTGTTACTGTCTGGTCAGCCAGATGTGTACCTCAGATTGGGTGAAGCCGAAAGCTAGCGTTCTTAAGGGAATACTCGGTCGGTGAACAAAAGATGACTTTCATTTATTTTAATACATGCCCCCAGATGTTTATAGCCTGCATCTCTTTTCGCAGTTCGGACATGCACATTAGGGCATGCATACCCGGGGAAAGGAACCCTTAACGGAACTATTCTCCCTGGAAGATGTTTCTTACTATCCATGTAATATAACATAGCTAGTTGGGTACTTGTCTGTTCAAGCACTTATGACCCCTACGCCTGGTTTCCACGCATACCCCGATTTTTGCATAACTGAGCGGGTATTCGGATACACTCCGGACTATCGGGTCCAGAGGTCGAAGCGAAAAGGTCCGCCATGACAAATGATTTACAATCTGGCTAGGGACAATATATGTCACTTGAAGTACACAATCACTTAGACTGATTAAATTCTTCTTCTATACCATCCAACAGGTTGTCTAGCCTACAATCCTGTTCGGGATACTTTGCGGCTAATTCTACTTGGTCATACACCAAACTGACGGGGATCTCCTTCCCATCGGGCCCCACAGGTCCGACCTCGGCCATGTGGCTTGGGTCAGCTTTGGTATATCGCATCTTCACCATGGCCCAGCTTCCCTTGCACCTTGTCGGTAGGCCGATATCTTCCATAATCGGAAGCGCCACCGCGCTCCCTTGAGCTTCTCTATAAGCTCCCCCATGCCTCCTGGCAGGGAGGCGGATGGCCACAAGGCTTGGGCAATACCCTGCATCACCTGCCGAACTTGCTCGTGCAGTTGTGAGAGCTCTGGTAGAAGATCACCCGCAGACCCGGGCATCTCCTCTGCGGAACGACCCGTCAGCATACCTGCAGACATAACTCTGTTAGCCGGCTTCTTCGCCGAACTCTTTTAAAAGTTCGTTCAAGCACTTACTGAAAATGCCGCGTCGAAGCCGCTTATTCTCCTTCACGGAGTCCGCAAGCTGGGCTCGAACATCTTTCAGTTCCACGCCCAGCTGGATATTGGCATCTTGGAGATCATTTTTCTCCTGTCTAACTCGCGTAAGCACGCGCTCGCCACCATTTAGCTGTCGATTAGCACGTTGCGCATCCCCCGGCACGGCCTCCGGATTCACTCCGGAGTCATCTGCAACATCTATTGTTAGATTTGCATGCATGCCGCATACTATCTGGTACCTGTCATTCTTTGCAATGGAAACAAGTGTTACCAGAGGGGGCCTTCTCGGACCCCTTCAATGCGGCAACTGCGGCCCATAGATGGGCTTTGCACTCTTCCAACTCTAGAAACAATTGATTATTCTTCTCTGTAAGAAGCTGCACAAATAATGATCCTTAAATCAGTTGTGTCAATTGTTTCAAGTCTTAGGGGCTACTGATATATATAATCATCAGATTTTCTTAGCCGTATATCCTTTACATACTGGTCCGTGGCTCTGGCAAGACCATTTTGAGCGGCACGGATGTACGCGTCTCCTGAGTTGAAGGCATCAAACGCCTCTTGGGAGAAACAAGCATCACGGAGTATAGTTCGGCGACGCCTGTGATTCATGGCGCTCTCCACTTCAGAATTTGTAGCAGATAATCTATCCGCATCCTCTGTAGAGGAGCATCCGGCGTTCGCCCCGTGTTAGCTTCCGCCTCTATGTCTGGCCCTGGAGCCCGACTGATGGAGGCGTGATCGGCGACCTCTTCGGACATAGCCCGACGAGCGTTTTTCCTACTAGGAAACGTGGACGTTATTATATTTTAAAAGACGACAGCCACGGAGCGAGGTTCTATATCATACCTCTGCGACGGCATCTCAGTCCTGACCGCCTTCCTTTTTAGCCTACCCAGCTTCGGTGCCCCTTGTTGGCGAGTCACTGTGGGCTCGGCATGGCATCCCGAGGGCCTTCCCTGTAAGACACCATATGTGTATGGTAGGTGAAGTGCAAAAAAGGGGATCCTTCTCGGAAGTTGGGACTCCGTTTTTACTTACACGCGATGCAGGGAGTAGCCCAGGATAGTCGGCTATGATGGCCACCATGGCAACATCGCAACTCAATTGATAGAATGTCATGTCAATCAGCTCCACAAATATTTCCGGATCCTCTTCGAGTCCGGGATCGAGGGCCCGGTCAGGGTCCTCCAGTTGTGGAGGCGGGCTGTTGACCTCCCTTACAGCTTTTCGCAGTTCCTGCCATGAAACGGCAAGGTAAGTACTTATGACGAAGAATGCGGGAAGGCTGGGAGTAAAAAGTGACAGCTCACCCAGCTTGGAGGGTTGTACATGGAGAATCCATCCCGTGGCTTAATGCGGATGAACTCCTCTTCCTCTCCCTTGAACAAATCGAGCATAATTTTTGCTAAAGCAGCAACTGAGTCCGGTCCCTTACGCATGCAGTGGGTGGCATCATCTTCCCTGTTAAAGTGCCACATGGGGCGCCCTCGATATTGAAGTGGATGTACCCCCCGCATTATACATATTGACATAATCTCGATTATTGTCAGTCCTGATTGAGCCAGCGTTTTTATCCGGCCCATCAGGTAAAGGACTTCTCCGTTATCTTCCTCCTAAGGGCTCTGAGGGCTCCAGCTGCGGCATTTCTTCAGGGGGGCGTTGTCGAACTCAGGGAGGCCCATCTAAATAGGGTCCGGAAGGGGGACGTCCTCCATATAAAACTACTCCGAAGGCCAGTCCTCGGATGTCTTCTTCGGAGTACCGGACAGGTATCCGGTCCCGGCGATGCGCCATATTTCGGCTCCGCCCACTTGGTACAGTGACCCCTCCTGTGTATGGGGTACGAGGCAGAATAGCCTCTTCCATAGCTCGAAATGAGCTTCGCAGCCCAGAAATAGCTCGCAGAGGGCGACATATCCAGCAATGTGTAGTATGGAGGCGGGAGTGAAATTATGCAGCTGGAGGCCATAGAACTCCAGGAGCCCGCGGAGGAACGGATGAATTGGAAATCCAAGCCCTCTTAATAAGTAAGGGACGAGGCATACCCGCTCCCTAATGGATGGGCTGGGAAAGATCTCCGCTTGCTCCCCGCCATTATAGGTGGCGAGCCCGGCTCGAACGGGGACCATATACGCTGGAGGGAGAAATCCTGGGTCCGCAACTCTACTAATTGGCTGTGGGGGACGGAACACTCCTTCCAATTGTCGGGCTTAGGGCTACGGGAGCAACAGGAGGAGTTGCGACGACCAGCCATGTTGGAATGGATTTTTTCCGGGCGTGCTCCGATGGATACTCGTTGTAGGAGGATGGTGTGATCTGGATCTAAGAATCCCCATCTCTTTAATAGATGATTTGCCCACATGGCTAGGGTGGCAATTGTAAAAATGCCCCGACTTCTCGCATTCGCTCGACGCGTGGAGAATATCCATTATTAGGCGAGTGCAACATTTATGGGAAGCCGGACACTACTCAAACAAGTATTCCGAATTTGGAGAAGAACCTGCCTTGCAATGCCGAAGACAATCTGCGCGCCGGACTCATCGCCATTGAAGCCTGGTTCGGGGGCTACTGAGGGAGTCCTAGATTAGGGGGTCCTCTGATAGCCGGTCTATATCCTTTGGCCGGACTGTTGGACTATGAAGATACAAGATTGAAGACTTCGACCCGTGTCCGGATGGGACTCTCCTTGGCGTGGAAGGCAAGCTTGGCAATACGGATATGTAGATCTCCTCCCTTGTAACCGACTTTGTGTAACCCTAGCCCCCTCCGGTGTCTATATACACCGAAGGGTTTAGTCCGTAGGACAATGACAATCATACCATAGGCTAGCTTCTAGGGTTTAGCCTCTACGATCTCGTGTTAGATCAACTCTTGTAATACTCATATCATCAAGATCAATCAAGCAGGAAGTAGGGTATTACCTCCATCGTGAGGGCCCGAACCTGGGTAAACATCGTGTCCCCCGCCTCTTGTTACCATCCGCCTTAGATGCACAGTTCGGGACCCCCTACCCGAGATCCGCCGGTTTTGACACCGAAAGCCATCCGTGCACCTTCAATGCAGGCCAAGCACTTCACAGCTTCAACTTGAGGCAAGGCGTCACTGAGCTGCTTGACCAGGCCAAAATAGCTACTAGGAATGGGTATGGCTAGCCATAGCTGGACTATGATGTCATTCATGGCCAAACCAGACATTCTATACAACTCCGCCAGCTGCATCATCTGGTTGTTTAGCAACGTTGGCCGCTCTGGCGCCAGGTATTGCGACCAGAAGAGCTTCTCCTTGTGTTCCCTTCTTGGGCCCGGAAATATTGCGTCGCGTCGGCCGCGCTCCTCGGGATATCCGCGAAGGCGTCTGGAGAACTCCATAGTTGATTAAGCAAGGCATATCTCCGACCGCCGAATATACTCTGTAAAAGAAAGGGCTTACTAGCCGCTATCTGTTCGGCCTGCTTGATCTCCTCGCGAACCGCCCGGGACTCGGTCCGCGCCTCCTTGGCCTCCTGCAAAGCCTTGGTGAGATCGGCCTCTTGGGCCTTATTCTTCTCCTCCAAGGCCTCACATTTGCTGGCAGCATCCTTGAGCTCCTGCTCCATTTCGGTCACCTGCTCCTCATATTGGCGGCGGGTGACCTGCTCGGCCTTTAAGTCCGCAGCCGCCTTGTCGGCGGCCGCTTGGCTCACTCGTGCCTGCTCCTTGGCTTGGGCGAGGGAGGTCTTCACGGCCTCGACCTCGCCCACACTACCTGCAAAATATGATCAGGACAACATAGGAGATTAGACTCCACATCGGCATATTACTTCAGGTATGTAAACACCTTTTTTTTTAAGATTACCTTGCACCTCATCAAAACGCTTATCAATGCGGACAAGATCGTCATCGGCCAGCTCCAGCCTCCACTTGAGCTCGGATACTTCGGCAGCCTGGGCGGTTGCTTTCAACAGTGAAGCCTGTTTATCAAAATAGACAAGTATATTATCACCTATGAATATTTGATCCTCTGTTCGGCCTTTTTTTCAACAAGCCAAACAGAGTCTCAGGGGCTACTATCTATACACAGGCATACTTTTTGCATATGCAAAGCGGATAAGAGTATTACATCGCATACCTCAAAGCCTGTTAATAGGCTGGTGAAGGCTTCGTGCAGCCCGCTTTTGGCGGATTAAACCTTCTCAACCACCGCACCCATCAGGGTACGGTGCTCCTCCATGACGGAAGCACGACGAAGTGCTTCCATCAAAGTGTTCGGCGCCTCCGGATTGTTGGAGGCCGCCGGTGGAGCTGGCGCTCCCCCTCCTTCAAAGGGGGCTGCTCGCTCGATTCCGGAGCCACATGGGTCTCCGAAATGGTGTTCGGCTGGGGACCAGACTGGCCCAGGCCCTCTCCATCAGTCTCCATGGGGGTTGTGCTCCCCATGTTCTCGGCAGCCGAGGCACTACCCTCTGGCTCTGTCTTGGTGGCCTCCCGTACCTCTCCATGGACTGGAGAGACTCTTTGGGACAACACCCCGGTGTCGTCTGGGACGGTTGGCGGAGAGGCTCGCGGAGGCGTTTCTCTCTCCACCATCTCCGGCGCCAGAGAATTCCCCGAATACAATGATTGTTGGGGGAGATCATGGACCGGACTGAAATACATAATAATATGTTACCCTATAATCTGAAAAAGACCAGATATATGCATAGTGTCTTTGAATGCTTACGATTCGGCCGGGGGCTTTGCCCTAGGGCGCCGCTGTGTGATGACTTCGACATCCGATTCTGAACCGTTCGAGAGGGATATCTTCCCCCTTTTGGATGCCTCCGCGTCTAGGTCCGCGGAGGCCGCCCTTTTCTTCTTCCTCCCCCTAAGGGGAGAATTGCTCTCTTCCTCCTCCTCTTCGTCTTCGTCTCCCTCGTGGAAGGAGAGAGCTTCGGTATCTCCAGACGCAGCGTCTGAAGTACCTTTACGGCGGTGGCCACCTTTGGCCACCTTGCCCTTCTTCTTGGTCTTCTTCTCCGACGCCTGGTATGGTGTCGGGACCAGCATCCTTGTTAGCAAAGGATCTGCTGGGTTTTCGGGCAGCGCAGCCGGACACTTGATCCGCTCCGCCCTTTTTGTCCAACCCTAATTAAAGGATGAAATTCTCAGCATACCACTTCGAGTTACGAACTAAGTCATGTTCGGAAACCAGAATACTTACCGGGGGTGGCCGGATGAGCGCAGTCGAGGCCGATGTCGTCGGCCATCTCCGGCCACGATTTCTCGGCCTTGAAGAACAACTTCCAAATCTCTTCATGCGTCGTGCCGAAGAATCGCTGCAGGGTCCGTGTCCCTTCCAGATTAAACTCCCACATGTGGAGAGGCCGGCGTTGGCAGGGAAGAGTCCGGCGGAACATCATCACCTGGCTCATGTCGGTGAGGCTGGTGTTTTTCTCTATCATGTTTTTTATGCTTTTTGCAGCATCAGCACCTCGTCGGTCGACCCCCAGTCCAGACCCTTGCTGATCCACGACGCGAGCCACATCGGGGGTCCGGATCTAAACTCAGGAGTGGCCGCCCAGTTGGCACCACGGGGTTCGGTGATGTAGAACCACTCCTGCTGCCATATCTTGACAATTTCTACAAAGGCCCCTTTGGGTCAAGTGACGTTGGAAAGTTTGCTCACCATGGCGCCTCCGCAGTCTGCGTGCTGCTCGTCAACCACCTTCGGCTTCAAGTTGAAGACTTTGAGCCATAAGCCGAAGTGGAGAGGGATGCGGAGGAGCGCCTCACACACGATGATAAACGCCAAGATGTGGAGGAAGGAATTTGGGGCTAGATCGTGGAAGTCTAGCCCGTAGTAGTACATGAGGCCGCAAACAAAGGGATGAAGTGGAAATCCTAGTCTGCGGAGGAAGTGGGGGCTAAATACCACCCTTTCGCCGGGTTCTGAGGTGGGGATGACCTGCTTCTTGGCAGGGATCATGTGCGCAATGTCAGCGCTCAAGTACCCCGCCTCCCGGAGGTCCTTGATGTTCTTCTCCGTCATGGAGGAGGCCACCCACTTGCCTTGAGAACCGGATCCGGACATGGTTGGAGCGTTTGGTGGCGACGGAAAAGAACGAAACTTGGGCGCTGGAGCTTAAGGATGGAACGGCTGAGGAAGAAGAAGGTGTGGGGTAAATAGAGGGGTCCTTATCCTCTTATAAGGGCAGTGAATATCAAGCGCCCCCCACTAGCCTTAAAACTTGCTTATTCCCAAAGGGGCCGTGGGTGGGCACGGTTGGATTACCCAAGCTCGTATCAATGAAAATCCTGCAATAAGGGGACACGATCTCTGCTTTGACAAGACGTGTCATTGGAGGCCACGCCTTGAAACGCGAAGCCGGAGGACCGAAAAATGGTTCAAAATAGTAATAATGCTAGACATAAGGTCTCGCTGATAACCCACAAGTATAGGATCACAACAGTTTTCGAGGGTAGAGTATTCAACCCAAATTTATTGATTCGACACAAGGGGAGCCAAAGAATATTCTCAAGTATTAGCAGTTGAGTTGTCAATTCAACCACACCTGGATAACTTAGTATTTGCAACAAAGTATTTAGTAGCAAAGTAATATGGAACTAACGGTAACGATAGCAAAAGTAATATTTTGGGGTTTTGTAGTGATTGTAACAGTAGCAACGGAAAAGTAAATAAGCGGAGAACAGTATGTGAAAAGCTCGTAGGCATTGGATCGGTGATGGAGAATTATGCCGGATGCGGTTCATCATGTAACAGTCATAACATAGGGTGACACAGAACTAGCTCCAATTCATCAATGTAATGTAGGCATGTATTTCGAATATAGTCATACGTGCTTATGGAAAAGAACTTGCATGATATCTTTTGTCCTACCCTCCCGTGGCAGCGGGGTCCTAATGGAAACTAAGGGATATTAAGGCCTCCTTTTAATAGAGTACCGGACCAAAGCATTAACACATAGTGATTACATGAACTCCTCAAACTACGGTCATCACCGGGAGTGGTCCCAATTATTGTCACTTTGGGGTTGCCGGATCATAACACATAGTAGGTGACTATATACTTGCAAGATAGGATCAAGAACTCACATATATTCATGAAAACATAATAGATTCAGATCTGAAATCATGGCACTCGGGCCCTAGTGACAAGCATTAAGCATAGAAAAGTCATAGCAACATCAATCTCAGAACATAGTGGATAATAGGGATCAAACCCTAACAAAACTAACTCGATTACATGATAGATCTCATCCAACCCATCACCATCCAGCAAGCCTACGATGGAATTACTCATGCATGGCGGTGAGCATCAGGAAATTGGTGATGGAGGATGGTTGATGATGACAACGACGATGAATTCCCCTCTCCGGAGCCCCGAACGGACTCCAGATCAGCCCTCCCGGGAGGTTTTAGGGCTTGGCGGCGGCTCCATATCGTAAAACGCGATGAATCCTTCTCTCTAATTTTTTTCTCCCCGAACACGAATATATGGAGTTGGAGTTGAGGTCGGTGGAGCGTCAGGGGGCCCACGAGGTAGGGGGGCGCGCCCAGGGGGCAGGCGTGCCCCCACCCTCGTGGATAGGGTGTGGGCCCCTTATGTGGATTCTTCTTCCAGTAATATTTTCTAAAAAGATGTTCTGTGGAGTTTCAGGTCATTCCGAGAACTTTTGTTTCTGCACATAAATAACACCATGGAAAGTCTGCTGAAAACAGCGTCAGTCCGGGTTAGTTCCATTCAAATCATGCAAGTTAGAGTCCAAAACAAGGGCAAAAGTGTTTGGAAAAGTAGATACGACGGAGACGTATGACTCGCCGAGAAAGCTGTCAGTGGATATGACTTATCTTGTTTAAGTATTTTGCCCTTATGGTTGGGGGTTGTAACTATGATACAGAGCCGGATTCAGTTCTCTTGTTCGGAAGACTTCTTTGGTGTATTCGGAGGAGGAACCCGCCTTGCAATGCCTAAGACAATCTGTGCGTCGAACACATCGTCATTGAAGCCTGTTCAGGGGCTACTGAGGGAGTCCTTGATTATGGGGTCCCAGGGCGTCCGGGCTATGTGACATGGGCCGGACTGATGGGCCGTGAAGATACAAGATAGAAGGCCTTCCCTCGTGTCCGGATGGGACTCTTCTTTGCGTGGATGGCAAGCTTGGCGTCTGGATGTGTAGTTTTCTTTCTCTTTAAACCAACTCTGTATAACAGTAGGCCCCTCCGGTGTGTATATAAGCCCGAGGGTTTAGTCCGTAGGGGAAATCATAATCATATAGGCTAGACATTTAGGGTTTAGCCAGTACGATCTCGAGGTAGATCGACTCTTGTAACCCCTATTCTCATCAAAGTCACAAGCAGGAAGTAGTGTATTACCTCCATCAAGGGGGCCCGAACCTGGGTAAACATCGTGTCCCCTTTGGCTCTTGTTACCTTCGCTCCTCGGACGCACAGTTCGGGACCCCCTACCCGAGATCGGCCGGTTTTGACACCGACACATAGCCACCACCATCACCATCACCGCATTAATCCATCTCAAGGTTAGCCATACTTGTAACCGTGTATTGCATATGACAACCACTGTAAGACATATTATCAATAAAACATTTCTCTTTATGTCTTTTTTCCAGTGATTTCTTCATTTGATCTGATCGCCATGTGTGAGTAATTCTTTAAAGAAATGGGTTGAGACATAGCCTTCTAACCAGATGTGTTTGTATTAGGGATCTATAGAATGACTTTGAATAACTGTCATGTATGTGTGAAATAAAATACCATCATAGTTGTCTCTTGTCTCTTTCTCAATCTTCGACCCTGTAAGTACACATGATCACGGAGTTTGATCAAGGAGATTATTTGAGCCCTCTATTATTTATATTAGGTCCCCCAAAACATTTTCGGACTATATATCATTATTCGGTATTGCTCCAGTAACCCCGAGACGCTTCCAGTTTCTCTTGAAATAATTTATTTTATTCCCAAAACTTTTCTGGTAATGTTTTCTCATATTCCTTAACTCCTACAAAACTCAACATGTCGTAAGCCCTTAAGCGTGTGACCCTGCAGGTTCGGTAAAATATAGACATGAACTAAAACACCTTTCGTTCAATGATCAACAGTGGAACCGTTGACATCCACATTGATCCCTATACTTACACGAATGATATTTGAGTGAACCATCGGTTATTATATGTTATTCCTTTTGCTTTGCAACACGTTACAAAACTCGAGGCGAGATATATCGGTATCCCCGTGGGAGCAACACATGCTCACTATATCGGTCTTTCCTCGTTATCTGTTTCATTCTCTTTTCTTGTTCTCGTGTTCCAGCATCCCCGTGATCAATTCACTCTTTGTATGGCCAAACGATGAGCCGTCACACTAAGAGGGACATAAGAATATCTCTCCGACATCGACAAAGCAAATCCCAGTCTCGAGCTATCTAGTTTGTCGTCATACGTTTCCGAGAACCCGTAAGTTGCCGTTATGATCACCCTATTACGGATGACGTTTGGACAACCCCAAAGCATAATCTCCGGTATGGAGTACCTCGATGCTCTCATGGTCTAAGGAATCATACATACGTTAACTCTTGCATTATGAACTATGGGCTTTAGACAATATAATCTCTAGGCATGACAAACAACTTGGGTCAATTTAACTTGAGTGTTCTCCCAACATTGTGCTCTCAAATATAACTGGCATATGCCCATGATTAGGAAACCAGAATCATCAAATTAACACTTGAGCTAATCCTAGAGGCAAGAATAGGAAATTGGTTTTATCGTTTATAGTTCTACATGTGCTAATGAGTTTTCCCTCTGAAACGCATATTCAAGAACCACAACAGTTATATCAAAGTATATAAACATTAACAATAAACTTAAAAATAAATAATATAGGTATTATTGCCTTTGGGCATATTCCCAACAACGATCCCCTTCCTTGCTCTTATATTTCTTTACAGAGGGAGTAGATGCGAACATGCTCCTAGGAGTGTCATTGATATACAATTTGTACGTGAACCACCGTGGTGGGTCCGGCCGAGTGAGAATTTGAGGGGTTGTTTGATTCCTAGCAACGATTTTCATACATTGTCACACCTCAAATTAGGGATGTTTTGCAAAGTCGGGTGGGTGTTCGATTTTGGCCACATGCCAGACAGGATTGTTTTTAACAAAAACACCATGTATGCCAAAAACTTAGAAAAATGGCAACACTCTCTTAGGCAAGCTAAAACGTGGCTAAGAATTTCGGCACTAAGAGCATGGTAAGTTTAGCAAAATTCATGTGGCAAACTATGACAAAGCATCCAAGTAGGATATGGTGGACAGAAGCGCGGGCATGAGGAGAAGTTTAACATGTCCAGACGCTTGGGTATTAATTTCCGTTTTCCAACAATGAAAAGTGGACGTCATTAGCCATGGAGTAACTGGATTAACTCCCTCGGTGGTACCCTTAGGTGAGCGGATCACACACTATATATGTGGCTAGGGAACAACATGGACAATTGCATGAAGCACTAATGATTAATGCTAACTATTGCAGGCAGTCAGAAAGCGTCCAAGCCCCCCTCCCCTTGAGTTTTTTTGGCAAGCCCTAATGCCAAACTCTATTCTAATCTCCCTAGCATGCCCAATAAACGTTTGGCATTCAAACGATGATTAATATAAATGGAGTACTGCTGTGGAGGAGGAAGAGGAGGAGAAGGGAACAAGAAAACTCATTCTTTGACTCGCTAACTAAAGACATGGAGTCTAAGGGAACGTTTGGATTTGTAGCTATCCTAACTTTGTTAGGCCAAGCTCATCCAACTAGGTTGAGCTTTAGCCCACTAGAGCATGATCCATTGTTTGACAACGGAGCACGTTCTACCCAGTTGGTTGTCATATTTTAAAATAAAAAAAAACTAGAAAAGACACGTGAACAATTATACACCTTGCTTGGATAGCGGTATTAGCGAGCAGTTTGCATGGTGAAATCACATGATTTCTCCATGCTTGCCCGCTTGAGGGAGCCACTTTGACTTGCCTCCATCGGTAAGCCTTTTGTTTTTGCGGGGAGTTGGTAAGCCTTTCCTTGTAGCAACCGACAAAATCACCACTAAAAGCTAGCGTACTCATGTTTTTCAACAATACCAAACGACAAACTTTGCATGGCAAGTCTAAGATAGTCTTTGCTATACATTCATACGCTGTACCTTTAAACTTCCGGTGGGAGTTGTTACGTGTGCGTACCATGCATGCACGAGCGCACCCATGGGATATATGTCCTTTCTTCATAGATCCAAATGTACCCTAAAATACTACCAGCAAAACCTATTGAATAATTTTTGCTTTGTTTCAGGCCTACCTTCATTTGACCCCCTGTATTTTTGTTTTTTGAGGTGCAAATCTTCATTTCATAACAAAAGCAGATAGGGAGTACATTTTTTTTATGACGATCGGATGGAGGGAGTACATGAAAGCCGATAACAGCCCACGTGTAATCTGATCACGGGCCAAAATGGACAAAACCAAAACCCTAATTTAACCAGAGGCCTGCCTGACTAGCCCAACTTTGGGCTTGTTTGGTGGGATTGAGTTGAGTGAGCCCTCCACGATCCTATCGCCAAAAACTCGATCTACCCACAGTATCACAGTTCTCCTCGCCTAAATCTCCCTCCTTTCTCCCGCTCTAACCCTAATCCGACAATGGCCTTCGACATCGACTCCCTTCCTCCCCTCCTCGGCCCCGACCCCGACTCCGACTCCGACCACCTCCCCCACGCGCCGCGCCGTGGCCGCCCTCTTCGGCCTCCACCGGCACCGCGGGTGGAACCCTCGCCTCCGGCGCCTGGCAGGTACGTGCGCGCCTCGTTCTTGCCCTTCTGCCGTGCGAGATTTTTCGTGTCGTGATCCCTGTCTGGTTTGCAGGTGCGAGGCTACCCCTGCCCCGGAGGGTACCGGTGGAGCGGCCCAGCAGGTGCGGTTCTTCAACGTTTTATTATGCGTGGTTATTGGAAGTTGCAAACTTTGCAGATTCCATCTTCCTGGGTCTCGGGGATGTGTTTAGGCCTTAGAACCACATTTCTTCTTGACCCTTTCTTTCGTCGATATGGCAGTGCTCATGAATTCGCTTTATCTCGAAAGGAAATTTTGTTTTGAAGTTTGGCAAATGGACAATTGTGGTCAGCACGGGCTTTCCCCCATTTTTGCAACCCTGCATCATCTGTGGACCTAATTCCGTCCACATTTTTAGCCATAAAGATTACTCCATCCGTCTTATAATCCATGCCTGTCAGGGCACCACCTTCACTGTTACAAACTCTTAAGATGGAGTTTTTTTTATTGAAGTAGGGAGGGAGCAAATATGTCATGTATCCTGATACTGCACCCACATTGTCGTGCCCTGCTTATCTAGCAACCATTTCCATGCAATTGCTTTGACTATGCCTATGAACCTTCTTTTATCACCTGATGATGAAGAGAGCTTTGTTCTACGTGCGCACTTGCTGAATTTGGTACCATACTATTCATTACCTAGTTGAGCCATTCAATGATCTGCTCATGTAACCTTTAAATGTGCCAAGATCTTTCCTACGAAGCAACGGTAGTGGAGCTGCTTAGCAACATGTTAAATTACTTATTGACTTTTGAATCGTGCTTGTCATATTGCAGAGTTGGCCAGGGTTACCAAGGGGTGTGGAATTTAACCCCAGCGACAGTGATCTTCTATGGCATCTGGCTGCAGAAATGGGGAATGGCCTGGCTCATCGTCATCCATTCATCAGTGAATTTATTAAATCTGGTGATGAAGGTGCAAGATTTGGCTGTACCCATCCTCGAGATATGCCAGGTATGTTTACTCTTTATGGGATGTATTTACCGAAAATGCACCTTGAGACATGGTGCCAGGCAAGGTCCATATCTTCACCGTTCAATCCTCCAAGATTTGTGCTTTATTCATACAACTATTCACGTATAAACTCAGAGAGAAATGGAGCGATGGTGTATTAAGGTTGTATTCCACAGCGCAATAATGACACCGACCCACCTCATTTACCCACTGGCGACACACTCTCATTTAAACTTAGCAGCTGTTCAACAGATTCATGCACCAGGGATTTATTACCTCCACCTCACAGCTCCCCCTCTCTCATTCAGTCATTCTTCTCCCCTCCCCTTCTTCCTCCTCTTGTTTACCCTCGTGCTCATGTGCTGCTGTATGCATATGCACAATAGTTCATCGGCTCCTCCATGGTATCTGAGATCCAATCATAATGTGTGTATAATGTGGCGTAGGATCATTTGATTGTTGTTAGGGCGATATGTCAATTTTGTCGGGCATTTCATGTTTACGGTATGTATAACATCGAATAGGGACAATGCTGAACAGGACCGCCTTCATTGCTCTCCTCGCAGCAAAAGCATGGCAGCAGATTAGTGCCTCTGATGAATCAGTAGAGCACAGTGACGGCCAAAGGTCTGGCCATGTAATCTTTTGATCAAGCAATGACTAAACAACGCTCCCAGTTCCAAAATTCCTGCTCTGATCTCTCTGAAATCCTGCTACACTATATTTCTCTCCCAATTGGTTCAACCTCTTCGTCATTTGCATTTTCCTCATCCATCTCCACTGAAGACGGCCACTGCCCTAATCAAGAATCCATCGATCCGTGAAGAGGATAGCTATGTAAAAGACAATCGATTATACCCCCCTCCTCTATGTAGTTTATTTCTACTTAATCAGCATCAATCCATAGCGAGTTATTAGCTATTTAGCTTTAATTATACATAGCGAGTTATTAGTTTTAATTATGCACACACTGCCAGAGACAAAATTTATGTACCAACAGTCTGGACAACTATTAATTAGTACAAAGAACTTTTTGTACCTCATGATTTCCCCTCTCACTTATTACTCTCATTAGCCAGACGTAATGAAGACCCCATCAATGTTGCGCATACTAAATATTGTCAGTGCATGCACTATCAATGCAAATCGTACACGTTGTTGCTCAGTCGCCAGGGCCATGCTTTGTATAGATCACCCTCCGACGAATCCTCCTCTGTCACCTCAACCACAGTGTCTAACCGAGTAGCATCAGCACCGAAAACAACTAAATCCGGGAACTGGGCGCAAGGCGCAACTCCACGATCCAGACGGATTATATCCATCTTCTCCGCTGCTAGAAATTCCAGAAAATTTGTACAGGATTGGTAGAGAGAGATGCAATCCAGTTAATGCAGACCGTCGATGTGTCCATTAATGGTAAGCGTACACAAACCAGTTAATCCAGAAAATTTGTATCGACGGTCTGGATTGGTAGGGAGATGCAATCCAGTTAATCCGGAAAATTTGTACATGATTGGTAGTGAGATTACCATCTGTCCATCGATCTTTATTCGGATTCCACTTAATGCAGACCGTCAATGTATGTATTATACTGTTTGCCCGGGTATTACTTATTTGCGAAACAATCGGCTCCGCGTCGTATTCACTAAGCAGCTATATTTAGGAATCTGCATGCACTGGGAGACAGACTCGATTTCATTCTCGCTTGCTGCCGTGTCCCGAAAATCCACACTGATATATTTACATCTCTTGTTTGCTTGTTTGTTCACTAACTAGCGATTGTACATTTGGCTGCAATTCTACAGGTATGAGGCAAGATGGACATGCATTGTACTTCTTCCACAAAAAAGTAAACCTAGACAACAATGAGAATGACAAAGATATCAGCTGGCAAAAAAGTGGCCCCTCCAGATCAATAATTTTGGATGGGGGTCTACAAGGTTGCAAGGAAGTATTTGCCTTGTACGCCTTCAAGAACAGCCCTCAGAGAACTGACTGGGAGTTGCATCAATATCATATCAAAAACACGATGGAGAATGAAGAAGAACTAGTTCTTTCAAAGATATTCTACAAGTCGCAGAAATGTCATTGTGAATGTGCTTCAAAAGCTCCTGTTCAATCTGCACAGGTACTACTTGTTCTTACTTCCATTGATACATCACAGTTAGATTTTCTCGTGAACGGGTGACCATTATTATCTATACCATTTTCATCCAGTATCTTGTTTAGACAGTCTCATCATGCACTGGAAACTGAAAAGTTCCTCTTTCAAGTTGGTGAAAGTGGCACCATGAATTTTACACATCAAGTTGGAAAGAAGAAAGTGGCACCATGAATTTCATTTAGTATCGATCAGGATCTTCAGTGGCCATTTGCATGCGAATCTTAGTAGCCTTTTCTGAATCCAAGATAGCAAGTATGCTAACCGGAGCTAGGATCTTCTGTGGCCATTTGCATGCGAATCTTATAATAGCCTTTTCCAAATCCAAGATAGCAAGTTCGCGAACCGGATCTCTAATTTGCGGATCGAAGATGTACTCCCCATCAAACCTGTCTCATAGGGTGTAGCGAATTCGAATTGTGAACTGAACAAACCGTGAATCAGGTAACTATGATACAGGCTATTTATTATCCCGACAATTCTCCATGCAGAGTAATGCTATGCCGATCAATTTAGATGTTACTTTTGATATTATTCTCTTGCTTTTTTTTTCTTTATCATCATGTAAACGTTGTTGCGAAGATACTTTCGCCTATAAGGAGATAAACATGACACCTCATTCTTTTTCTGAGATGCTAAAAACTTGTATCATTCTTTTTTGAAGAAAGACCACAAGGTATATCTTCCCATTCTATCCCTGGCTTAGCCAGCTAGGGCGGGACAGATCTTTATGTTACATTTGTTCACTGATAACCTGTTCTCACTAAACTGCCTGTTAGGCTTCATTTTTGGGCCATATTGCAGGGTTTTTAGTTCTTTTTATGCAGAATGACATAATTTTGACCCTTTGGCCGTTGTCTGGTTCTTTTGAAATGTTCGCTTGTTGTTTTATGTTTACTTTATTTGAACCTTATTATCCTACTTGAAATTGAAAGAAGAACTTTTCAAAGTAATGTTGCTCCAGCACTACTTAGAGAAGTAATGATATTGTATTTGGACTTTGGAGCTTTTTGTATGAATACCTGCTCTTTCTCCTATATTTTGTTCTGGCATCAATTTGATTGTCGTTGCACTAGTTATTATTTCCTGTTCTGCATTCCTTTGTCATGTTTAATGCCTTGTGTCTTAACTTCTCAGTGTAGTTAAAGTTTCATTATTACCCTTAAAAAAATCGTTGTAGTTTATCTGACTGTGGTAAGAGCAACTCTTATGTATTTATTACCATTTCTTGTTAACTTTTAGAAATCATCAGGCTTCCTACTTTTTAAAGCTTACAATGCTTGGTTTTGTAGGTTGTCATTTGTAAATAGATGGTTAATTCTTATGGGGTATATGTGCAGGATAATTCTGTGACTGATGATGATTCCAGAGAAGAAAAAGAGGGCGCACAATTGGAAAAACTTTCTGTTAATATGGCTACTGAAAGTAGTTTTGTTGAAGGTTTTGATCTTCATTTGTAGTTTTCTTATTTTAAATGTACTTTCCGTTCCAAAGATTGTGACAGTGATTTCCTTTCCAGGCAATGGAAACAACCGGGAACAGATGCTGGTTGAGATGTATCCTGATCAGGACAAACCATGTTCCCTCAAACATGCTTTGGATATCGCAGATGTTAATCATGAAAACCAAATTAATGATCAGGCTGAAACTGAGCTGGATCACATGTCTCTGCAAGAGCGCTACCGAATCCTTCTAGCAGACATGCGTTCTTGCTCTGCTAGGGTATCTGCTGAAAAGTGTGCTTTGAATTATATGGGAAATTCATCCATGCAAATGGATGCTGAAACAAGTGGGCCAGTTCCCAAAAGTGAGAGTGAGGAAATGTATGGATCTCTTTTAGCTGTCTATGACTTCATCCGTGTTACGTTGATTAATGTTCTGTTTTGCAATGTTGGTTACAGAAATCATGAAGGAACAACCTACAGGGAATGTTCTGTGAATGGCAAGGAAATTCCAGTTGAGGATACTGAAGGTCCAGTGAATGACAAGGCTTTTAATTCTAGTGCTGAGCTCTTATTAAGTCAAACACCGGCTTGTGGAGATGAAAACGTTCAGCTGGCACCGAGAAATTCTGGGACCTATTTGGTTGATGTAAAAGCGGAGCCTGCATTGGACGATTATGCGATTTATCCTTCTGAATCTCCTTCTGTGAAATTTCACCACTCAAACAACGATGGCCTGAAGGTCTCTGGTTCTCTTCTGGAATGCGTGCCAAAAGATGCTGAAGACTCACTACCATCTTTAGGAGTAAAAAGTGAACTAAGTGGGTATGAGTTGCCTGGCTTATGTGAGAACAGCTTTATCAGTAGTATGGAGCCTATTGTGAAAAAACCTCAAACCAGAACTCTGAACTGCAATGGGGGCCTTGCACCTTGTTCTCGACGAAGGAAAAAGAGGTAAATTGCAATGTACGCAGTATGAGTGCTTTTTTAATGTTCACACAGTATTTCATATTTATGCTTATAAAAAATGACATTCACAGGGATTTAAGTGAAAAGGTGCTTGAGGAAGATGGTTACAAAAATGATGAGGGTATTCCTTACCCTTCTAGGCAAAAGAGGAAGAAGAAAACTGCGACGTATGTTGCATGGTCTAATTGTTTGGACTGCATGGTCTATTTGTTTGTACGTTAATGCTATCTTTGAAATTATGCTTACAGAAACTATGTGTGCAGGGATTCGATTGAAACGGCTCTTGAAGAAGATGCTCCAGGACTTCTACAGGTACCTTTCCGCTACATACGCAATTCTATCTAAAAGCAATAATGACAGCTTTTGTGATTCTTGTGTCCTTTCCTGCCTGTAGATTCTTCTGGACAAAGGAATAGTGGTCAAAGAGATTAAACTTTATGACGTTGTAGAAGATGATGAAATGCTTCCAGACTGCACAGAAAGTGACTTTCAAGACCTCGAAAATGTGATTACAAAAGTAAGCTGTTCTAGAGTGCTACTTAGTAACACGAACTGATGCTTCTTTTCTTGAAAAGAAAATAGCACTTAAGTAAAACATAGTATACAAAATATTTTTACATATGATACATAATTTAGCAAAAGGAGGGCGTATTTTGAACTGCAAAGTCACTTTGCTGAGGGGTGGTAGCAAAAGTCAAATTGCTATATTTCGACGATTGACTGCTGCAATACCTACTCACCTTACCTTACAGAAGATCATGTGGTTTTCTAATAAATTTTCTGTGAACAAATCCAGAAAAAAATTGTTGCATGCTATCTCTTTTGTAAAAAGGTTACTTTTTTTTAATCTTGAATTAATTGTTCTCTGAGTTTAGAAACTCAATCTCTGAAAAATGGAAATCATATTAATTATATCCAGCATACATTGATGTTGAGAGCTTCCTGTTAGCAAATGCTGTCATTCACAAATACAGGAGTATAGAACATTGAGCAGCTGCCAGGTGCCCATCTGAAATTTTTCAGCTTATAGGGAGTGGGGCCCTAAACTTAAAGCAGTTCAAGAAAGAAGTCTATACCTCTGGCACTGTACGGACATATTGATCTGAAAACATAAATACAACAACAAAGCCTTTCAGTCCCAAACAAGTTTTGGAGATCTGAAAACATAAATACAACAACAAAGCCTTTCAGTCCCAAACAAGTTTTGGAGATCTGAAAACATAGATGTACTGTAGAATTCCACAAATGGACAAGTGATCTCTTGAATATACTGTTTTCAATAGTCCTGCATTGAGGTAGATGCTTCGACGAGTTAATTTATGTAACTAGTAAATTAGTAAACGGATACAGCTCTTGTATATGCCTTCTTAGCTGCTGCAATTGTATCTTGGTGTGATCTAATGTATGAAAAGTATTTGCTGTGCATTGGTATTGGTATTTTTTATATGTACTTATGACAATGCTACTCGTCAATGTGCAGTTGTTTCCACAAAGAACATCCTTGTTGAAGTCCGTAGCCAAGCATGGGAAGGGGGGAAAGGCTATTTACTGCTTAGCTTGCTTAATTTCTCTCATTGAGCAGGTATGAATCCATCTCCCTGGATAATCTGTGCATTTTCCAGTTGATACAAGCTTCTTTAGCTTGACACAGCGCTATCTCTTGTAGTCGCGCTATCTTCAGTTCCGTGATTGTCCTGTGGAGTGGGGATGGTGCAGGGATTTGCAATCCTTCATTTTTGTATTTAAAAGCCATAATAGGTGAGTTTTCTTACCTTGTATGCTAGTCAACATGGTGATTGATGTGTATAGTTATGCAACTCCTTTGTAATTTTTTTACACAGGCTAGTTCTTGAGCGTCCTGAATATGGTTATGCAACTTATTTCTTTGAAATTCTGCAATCAGTGCCAATAGAATGGCAGATCCGAAGGATGGTTACTGCTATGAAGCTTAGTAGCTGTGGCAGGACCGCTCTTATTGAAAACAGGCCACTATTGGTAAGCTTTTTTGCTCCCTGTTTCTTTCACCATCTTGTGCAGCAAAACTGGTGGCTGACTGTGTGTACAAATGCTTATGTAAATCTTCAACCTATCAAAGTAAATTTAAGGTCGCCATCACCCAAGTTGTTAACTGTGTGTTCAGTTCCAGCAAATCTTATGTTTATGATGTTCGTTCTGCTTCCATTGGTGTAATCTAAATATCTTTTTGTTCAGATCGGTGAAGATTTATCAGAAGGTGAGGCGAAGGTTTTGCAAGAATATGGTTGGATACCAAACACTGGGCTTGGGACGTTGCTGAACTACCGGGACCGGGTGGTTCATGACAGGTGGAACGAGAAGTACAGCACAGATTGGAGGATGAAGATTGGAAAGCTTCTAATGAATGGTTATTCTGAGGGGGAATTGATCATAACTCATGTTCCGCTGAATTCAGAAGAAATCAAGTTGGAGAATCCTTGATGAGATCTCCACTGTATACATGGGCTTGGTGGCGTCCATAGACAACCTTCCTGTCGGTGGGTGTTGTAAAGTTGTAGTGTTCACCATGGATATGTCAAGAACATGTTGTAGGTATTCATGTGCACCTGTATGTATGACATAGTATTCGTTTAACAGGCGCTGCAAAGATGGGGTAAGGCCAGCAGTCGCCATGTGAATAACATGATGTCATAGGAAAATGGAGAAGGCTGCTAGCTAGTACTCAGCTTAGTCTCATCGAACTGAAATGGTGTACTGTAGCGTATGGGTCCTGGAATAAATGAACAGTACTGTATCTGCTGTAACAAGAAGATGGTATATCCATGATGACATTAACTTTCAAGTGTTTAATGCTATCCTTGTTGAAATGGAAATTTTAGGCCTCCTTTGGTTCATAGGTAGGAATATCATAGGAATAGGAAAGCCATTGGAAATGAGAATGAGATGACATTGTATCTGAAATCCTATGAATAGTAATAAAAAAGGAGATGCTCTTTGGTTCACATCATTGAGACTTTTTCCTTCGAGTCTAAGTTAATGTTTAATTTCTTATGAAACGCGGATCGATAGAACGAGCAGATGAGGGAGGCAAGGATGGCAGAGCATTTTTTTTTTCAAAAACAAGAGATCAATCCCATAGGATTGCCGTCATACTGATTGAAACAGAGGGCCATAGGGGATCCTACTGATTGTAACATTTGCCATGTGACCATGTTCATCATTGTGTATTCATCATGACAATTATTGTGTATTCATGACGGTAATTTTCCTTCTTCAGGTAGGTGTTGCCGTGGCAAATTTCTTGGACATTTTTAGGCTGGCAACTTGTGGTTTCAAAGCCTTGTTTTCAGCTATTTCCCATTTTGATGGCCACGTTTAGGTGGCAACTTTAGAGTAGTTCCATAGTTTGTTTGATAGGTTTACATGGCAATAATAATGTTGCATACATACGCAACGTTACCAACATAGTTGCCATACATGATAGTCCATTGTAGCTCCATTTTAACTTAGTGTGGCAACTTCTTTGTATAGGGGGTTAACACTTTATCATGACTAGTTTTTAAACTCTATTAGGTTTGTCAAGTTCCACTTGACAAATGTTTGTACTTGTCACATGGAAAAATTTATGAAGGATTGTTCTCTAGAATATGGCAGTTTTTGAAAAATCTTTGGAGTATTCACATGGCAAATCTAGGAAAAAAGATGTTCTCTTATGTCATGGCAAAATTTAGGATTTTTTTTTGAAAAATCAAACGGGGGGGGGGGGGGGGGGGGAGCTCCCCACCTGAATATATTTCTCAATTTTATAACCCAACGTTTGCCCGATTGCAAAGGTGAATTACACAAGCTCGTGTAATCGTGATAGGAAGTAGGAACGCCATGAGGAGGCGGCCTGTTTATGCGCCGGCTTCTTCATCCGGTACGTCCATAGCATAAGGTCGTCGATGATTCGCTTGAGGGTGAAGATGCCGTGGTGGTTCTGTTGCTTGAAAGTCATAGCATTTCTGGAGTCCCATATCTTCCATAGGATAATGAGGAGGATGGAGTGCCAGATTAGCGCGTCCACCTGGCTAGGGAGGCGGCAGTCCCAAAGGTCGTGATGGAGTTGGGGGGGGGGGGGGGTGATAGTCCGATCCGTTGCCATATTCTCTGGGTGAGCGGGCAGTCGTTGAAGATGTGCGAGCTGGTCTTCCTGGCAAACCCACATCGTGGACAATTGTAATAAGTCACATGACAAGGTTGTGAAAATTGTTTGGACTGGTCACATGGCATTTTTTAGGTGAAAGTGTGTTCTATTCAACATGACAAATGTTGTGAAAATGTAATGGTTCACATGGCAAGGTTGCGAAAATGTTTTAGACTGACCACATGGCAATTTTTAGGTAAAAGCGTGTTCTGTCCAACATGACAAATGTACAAAAGTTTGTGTCATACATCATCGCAAAAATAAGAAAAATTGTGAGAGTCGCACACAAATATGTGAAAATGTGTTGTGTAGAATGTGGTAAGTTGTGACAATGCTTGGACCGGTCACATGGAACATTCACACATTATAAAACTAGATGATACCCCGCGCGTTGCCGCGGGAGCTCTTAGTCATATGCACACGATAATACATAAATCGAATAACTGTGTTCGCATAGTGGGTATCTGATGGGAAGATGAAAAAAATGTAATGGATATAGTATGTGAGAGTATAATTATGAAGATTGCAAAATGTGAGTTATGAGATCAAGATTTGACATAAACAATCTCATATGACGTACATAAATATTGATGCATGTAAACACACTAAGAGCAAGGATTCCAAAATGGACACACTATGAATGGTAATCTACAATTTGTCATCATGAGATACTATGTGTTATGTGTGACTCAGTCCTCATATATGCATATTTATGATTCTACAAAGAATAAAAAGTAAACACAAAATTTGGCCACTGTAGTAGCTTGCTTTGCTTGATATTTAGTGATGGAGCTCCAGTATCAACAATAAGAACAAAACCAATCATCATCATCGAAGCAAAAGAGTATCATTTTTTTCTTTTATTGTCAAAGTGAGCTTCAATTCCTTTCACTTTGCGGGTGAAATGTGTTTGCTGCGAAGAAATCACACATGAAAACGTATAAGCTACATTAAGCAAATGAAAGAAAGAGGGACAATTTGTACGGTTTAGGATCTCAAACATGATGAATTCTTTTGTTCAGAGCTCAGACAAAAGCCATATTTTGAATTTTTCTTTCACCGAGTGAAAACTGGACACAAATAACATGGAGTCAGGCAATCAGATACTACAAAAAGCTCATTTGGGTTGTGCCACTTAACGTCTAGTCTATCTATATCATCATCATTATGATCCTCATTGGTATATGAAAGGAAGCTTATCCCAATATAGTAGGGTAACATAATACTCCCTCTGTCCCAAAATAAGTGTCTCAAGCTTAGTACAAAGTTGAGACACTTATTTTGGGACAGGAGGGAGTACTAACTAATTAGCAAAGGAGCCATATCTATGTATGTGTGGCAGCAAAAGTATGTACCAAAAATAGCATCATATATGGATTAATAACCAAGATACTTAAGCAAAAGAGTATAGGTCGGTCTACAACCCAGCAAGGCTTAGTGAACGGAGATGAGTGGCAACTCCAACAATATATAAAACTAAAGGGCTGTAAGTAAACTGAGTATATACCATAGCATAGAAAACTCATGTTGCTGATGATATGTTCAAATATATCTACCTTGCTCAAGAAAGCAACCAAATTATTTATGTCATCTTCATACATTTTCTTGTACTTTGTTTCAACATCTGAAGAACCACTTTGAATAAAGGTCATGCTAAACAATGTGAAGTCCATCGTAATTAAGGATTTGTCTTAAACCTTCCTTTAGTCCTCTCGAAACAAACTTCTCGTGATGGTAGTCCTGGACGAATTGAATTTTTCTGTATGACTGAACTTTGCATTTCATCCTTCTCTTTTAATCTTCACAGTTCCTGAGATGCGCAAAAAATGACAGCAGATGGTCAGCGATGATACATTTTGACTACAGATAAAAAGTGTTTCCCATATTTCATAATGCAAAAAGACATCATATGATGAAAATAAACATAAGAGAACCTCACCTTTGAAGAATATCTAGGAAATTTTTGTCAAAAGTAGAAGCGTACAGCCCTATAGTATATACTCCCCCCGTTTCTAAATGTAAGTCTTTTTAGAGGTTTCAAATGAAGTACAACATACGAATGTATATAGACATATTTTAGAGTGTAGGTTCACTCATTTTGCTCCGTATGCAATCCCTTGTTGTTATTTTTAAAAAAACTTATATTTGGCAACGGAGGAAGTACTTTTGAAGTAAACTGGTTAAACTGTGACCAGCCCATTGGACCGTGCCTATATGTCGTACCTACTAATCACTCCATTTGTTATCGGATCAATTTGTGGCCTCGCAGTCCAACATCTTACTTGGTGGCAAATCCACCAACTGTGGTCATCCTCAAACGGATGGATGCGTAGGCGTCACAGCAGGGACTGCCTATTGACCGCTCGTTGCGGCAAAGTGCTGGCGTATCGCACAGGGCGCCGCTAACCTGGGCCGGCCCAATTCCGGTGGCACGATCGCGATATAAAAAAACGTAAAAAATAGAGCGCGAATGAGCTGTGAATCGAATCGAACCTGGGACCTCGTGGTGGATGGGGCGCTCAGCTAGCCACTGCGACAATTGACTTGTCGTGGTAAGATCGAAGCGCCATACATAAAGAAACATACAACAGCGATAGGGATCAAACAGATAACCTATTGCAAGTGAGCGATCCTGATAGCCACCATAGTTCCTGGGATTTCGTACATAAAATGGCAGTCCGCCTTATACGAACATAAGCCGCAAACATTTTCATATTTCACAGAGAAAATTTTTTAGAACTTGAAACATTTTTGGGAATCTCAAAAAAAAAATCAAAAGAAGAGAACAACATGAAACAACACCTTTTTCCGAATTCAAGAAGAATTTCTTGAAAATGCAAAACATTTTCTGAAAAACAGGAACAAAAAACTGCCATTTTCTCTGGAAAACATTTTTTGAATTTGTGATTTTTTTTGAAAAACATGAACTATTATTGAATTCGAACAAATTTGGAAAGCTGGAACATTTTTTTCAATTCCCAAACATTTTTTGAATCTTGAGAACAAATTTGGAAACATGAACAATTTTAAAAAATCATGAACAAATTTGGAAGCGCAAACAATTTTTTAAAGCATGAACATTTTTTGAATCTTGAGAACATATTTTCAAACGGAGAGAAATTTTGAAAAATTCTGAACAAATTTGGAAGTCCGAACAATTTTTTAAAGCATGAACATTTTTTGTATCTTGAAAACATATTTTGAAACGGATCGAAATATTTAAAAATCCTGAACAAATTTGGAAGCGCAAATTTTTTTTGAATATGTGAACAAAAAAATTGAAATTCAGTACATTTTCTGAATTTCAGAAGTTTTGTACTTTTTTGTGTAACGAGAACAATTTTTGAATTTTGAGAATTTTTTCCAAAAACTGAACATTTTTTGGAAACACGAACAAAATTTAAATTTTTGATTTTTTTAAAGGAAGAGAAGAAAAGAAAAGGAAATAAAAAAGAAAATCATAAACATTTTGTAAAACTACAAACATATTCTGAAAAAGAAAAATAAACTTGAAAAAGAAAGTGAAACAAGAAACAAAAAACGAAAAAATGAAAAAGAAACAGAAACGAAAAAAAAGAGAAATAAAAAAAACAATAGAAATCCGAAAAAGAACCAGAAAGAAATGATACAGGAAAAAAACCCGGTTCAGGGAACGTTTTGGAAGGTTCCCAAAACCGGTTTGGACGCATTATGTGTGGGCCGGCCCATTTCTGTCGCTCGCTGCGCTGCCCCCTGTGCGATCGCCCGACAGTTTGCCGCAACGAGCGGCAAATAGGATTTTCCGTCACAGCAGCCGATTCCACCTCCTTCCCGGGTACTCCACAAGGGCTACATAGCAAGCCAACTCGTCTATGCATTGAGTTGTTGGCAGATCTGGTCTGAAGAGACCTCTGCCGGCCACTGGAGGGCCCACGAGAGTGGCCTTCCCCTGAAAACAGCTGAGGCGATCGGCGAAGTAAGGCCAATTCCATCGCGCGACTCTATCCTGTCCGCCCCCGTCCGTTTGAGGTAAAAGGGACAAACAAGACGGCCCAGCGCGCGACGGCCCGGACCCATCTGGTCCGTTTTGTGTCCAGACCGACCCATATCGAGCGCAAACTTGCGCCGGGTTTGGGTCGTGGCGGACAACGAACGGACGGTTCAAACGTCCGCGGCGGGGCCGCGTGGCAGGCGGCCACCTACCTTCCACCTGCCAACATAAATGTGCACGGGCGGGTGGCCCACCTGTCATCCACACAGAGAAGGGTCGTCGTCCTTCTTAAATGGGAAGCCGTGGACCGGTCGTCGTCCACACTTCCCACTTCGGCCCCTCTCTGCCCCATCGAAACCCGACACCGACACCTAGAAACCCTAGCCGCTCCCCGTCGTCGACCTCGTCGGCCGGCCGTTGCCATGGGCCTTTGGAACTATGGCCGCAAGGGGAAGCACGACCGCGAGGCCAGCTCCTCCTCGGGCCGCCGCCGCGGATCCGTGAAGAAGGAGGAGACTGCGTCACCGCCGTGCTCCTCCCGTCGAGCCCCCGCGCCGGCCCCCTTCACCATTGCCCATAGGCCCGCCGGCAATCGCGACCGACAGTACATCTGTGCGGACGTGTGCCGGAGGTACTGGGAGACGATGACGCCGGTCCCGTGGAGCGACGCCCACCTCCCCAACGGATGGCACCTCTTCGCGGACAGGGTCCCCATCCCGCCAGTGCCGACGACCGGCCGTCCCCGGCGCGATGAGATCGCGCGCCGCCGCCTCCTCCTCCCCGATGACCTGTACTACGACCACAGGTATGCCCCCGACTCCCCGCTGTGGGACACATGGCTCCAGGACGAGCACGACGTGCGGCGCACGTCCTACTTCACCGTCACCGTGTCGGGGCCGCAGAGGCCACGTGTAGAGGCGCGCGGGCGTACGCGGGTGCGGGGCCTGACGCCCACACCGTCGCCTTCCCCGTCTCCGTCGCCACCTCCCCCTCCTCGCATGATAGCGGAGGAGGAGGCCCGTCTCCTGCAGCGTGTCATGGACGACTCCATGAACACGCACGACGAGCGGCAGTGGGACGGCCTGGAGGAGGCCATGGCCCTCTCTGCCGCCGGGGACATCGCCTTCCCGGAGCTGCAGATGGCGGCCGTCACGGAGGAGGCGATGGAGGAGGACCCGCCGGCCGCGTTCCAGCAGCTGCTGGTGTCGTGGTTCTAAGTCTGACAGTGATGTAGGGGGGTAAGTATGGAGAGGCTAGATCTTAGCTATGTAGGAATTGTAAGAACGCAGGGTTTATGAGTTCAGGCCCTTCTCGGAGGAAGTAATAGCCCTATGTCTCGGTGCCCGGAGGCGGTCGATTGGATTATGCGCGTGAGGATAACAGGGATGCGAACCCTTGATACTGAGGAGGGGGGTGGCTTATATAGAGTTCGCCAGGCCCCTCCAGCCCTCAGTAATGCTGGGTTTAAAGTACATTAAGGTTAGGCGTTACTGGTAACGCCCCTAATAAAGTGCTATAATGACCATAAGAGCTATTTAATGACCGACCGTTTGCGTGCGGAGTGGCTGTAGAACTCCTTGCAGTCGAGTGCTTTGCTTGGAGGTCGAGTGATAGCGTCATGGTCGAGTGTCTTGAATCCGTCGAGTGGGATACCTCCAAGTCGATTGAAAGGCGACTTCTTATAGGGATGTCCTTGGGTAGGGCACTTAGGACAGGTCCATGCCCCTACCCTAGGTACATAGCTTCATCATTAGCCCCCGAACGGATCGAGGTTTGAGTGGGAAGGAGTTGAGGACCCTTCCGACCGGTTCTCTGTGTTACATGAGTGCCTTGTTTTGGATCAATCGTCACGGATGACGTCGTCAACCTCTTTCAGTCGCCTTGATCCATTCTAGGCCTTCCGTCGAGTGAATTTCCTTATTTGTGGAGATCCGAGCGATGGCGGGAAAGGGATCTTCTGTCTGACGAATTGTTCTGCAACCCGCGGATTTTGCGGGATCTGAATTTCGGGAAGCACGCGGGATGGGGGTGGCCGCGGTAATCGGATGTGACAAGGCGGAAGCTCCTCGATTTCCACGCCACCTTTTTCGCCACGTACTGCGCGTGCTTCTGCTGCGAGATTTGATGGGATAGCCTGGGCCTACCAGTCAGCCACTCGGAAGTGGCCTCTTATAAGACGTAGACTCGGGGCTCCCAAACAGTGCGCTCTCTCTTTTCCTTCTCCCTGCACAAAGTCTTCCGCCCCCTCTGCTCTCACCCTAGCGCCGTAGGTCCGTTCGAGCTCCGCCGGCGACAACGGTGAAGGACAAGACGTCCGCTCTGGAGCGCGGGAAGAAGGCGGCGGTGCAGGGGAAAGGGAAGAAGTCCGCTCGGGGCGGATCTTCCTCAAGGACTGCTCTGCCCAAGGGCTGGATCCAGGGTGACTGGATGCCGTCGGTGATTCGGCAGGAAGATCTTGACGACATGGTCGAGGGAGGAGTCATTCTTCACGAAGCTGCGCGTCTCCCAGGGGGAGAAGTCGAACCTCAACCTCTTGATGGTGAGTGCGTCCTCCTCGCCACCCATATCGATCGCGGGTTTTCTCTGCCTCCTCACCCTTTTTTCTGGAGCTTTCTGAATTTCCTCGGAGCGCAGCTCCATCACTTCACTCCCAATTCCATCGTGTACCTTGCTGCTTTCGTTTCCTTGTGTGAGGGTTTCCTGGGTTGTCGCCCCCATTGGGGGCTCTTTAAGCACATCTTCACTTGCTGCTCCCAATCGGTCAAGAGGGCCAAGTCGAGTGATGAAAGGACGCAGGTGATCCAGCTGTGCGGGGGTCTGGCGATCCAGACGAGGGGAAAGATGTAACACCCCGGATGTAACTTGCCATAATTGTAACTCCAACTCTTGCCATTTTCGGCTATGTGATATGATATTCCCTCCGTGGTTGGGTTTCCCTTCGCTTTTGCATTTTGTTCATGTCATGCATTTCATATCATGTCATCATGTGCATCGCATTTGCATACGTGTTCGTCTCACGAATCCGAGCATTTTCCCCGTTGTCCGTTTTGCAACCCGGCGCTCCTATGTCCCCCGGCGTCCCCTTTTACATTTCTTCGTGAGCGGGTATTAAACCTTCTCGGAATGAACCGAGGTTTGTCAAGCGGCCTTGGTATAGCACCGGTAGACCGCCTGTCAAGTTTCGGGTCAATCGGAGGTCGTTTGGTACTCCAACGGTTAACCGGGTAACCGTAAAGGCCTCGTGTGTGTTGCAGCCCAAAACCCCTCCAAAACAGCCCAATAACCCACCTAAGTCACTCCCATGTCCACCGCCGTTCGATCACGATCGCGTGGCCGAAAACCGCACTCCATTTGGAGCTCCCTAGCTCCTTCTACCTATAAATATACCTTCCCCTTCAAAATCCCGGGTCCAATCCACCCTAACCCTAGTCTATTTCCTCTCCCGCGCCGCCGGACAAAAATCCGGGCAGCGGACGTGTCCGTCCGCCGCCGCCCGGCCAACCGGGAGCCGCCACGTCAGCGTCCCCGCGCCCACTTCGCCGCCGGCCCGTGGGGCCCAGATCCGGCCCCCGCGCCCCGCCGCCTGGCCCGCGCCCCGGGCTGCCTCGCCCCGCACTCCGCCCGCGCCGGATCCGCGCCGGCGCCGGACCCCGCGCGCCGCCTCCCTCCGCGCCGGCCGCCGCGGCCGCCCGCCGCCACACGCCGCCGCCGTCCTCCGCACGCCGCCGCCGTCCTCCGCACGCCGCGCCGCGCCGCCCCGCAGTCCGCGCCGCCGCCGCACGCCGTCCCGGCGCCCGGATCCGCCGCGCCCCGTCTCTCCCTCCTCTCCGGCGACGAACTCCGGCGAGGCCGGATCTCAGATCTACACTCGGGTTGACTTTTCCCCTCCCCGTTTTTCCTCTAAGTCCTAATTTTATTGCATCACTGTCACATGTTCATCGCATCATAACTTGCTGTATATTGCTCCGTTTCGTGCGTATAATATGTCAAATTGTTCGCCTAGAAGGGTACATCATTTCATTCCATTGAATCATTTTCATTTGATGTCATCTTGATGCCCGAAATGCTGTTGGAAGAGGGCTATGTGATGTTAGTTTCTGAATCTTATCAGAACATGCACTTTTGTCATTTTTGCCATGATTGATGTGTGCATCCTATGAAGTTGAGTCCTACATGAGTTTTGTAATATGCCATGTTATATTTCCAGAGAATTATGCCATGTATTTTTGTGGTCTTTGTGGTGACTAGCACAAGTATGCAAACTAGGGTACTTAATGTTGCTGATTTCAGAGACTTAGTGATTTCACCAAGTCCCTGCCTGCTGTTATTTTTATGCCATGTGTTCATGTTGTTACAGAGAGATCTAAGCCTCTTTTGAGCATGATCAGTAAGAGTGTTTTGAGAATATGGATTTTCTCTATCCATCCATGCCTTTGTTTATATTTATGGAGTGTCATAGCTTGAGTCAATTGAGCTCTACTTTTGCTATAAAATGTTGCTGGCAGATTGTTTACATGTTATTCGATTTTGCCAAGCTTGGTGTAGTTGATCCTTGCATGCTATGATGTTGTTCTTGCCATGTATAATTTCTATGCCATGTCTTCTTGATGTATGTATGCTTAGCTTATCATGTAATGCTCTGTAGTGATTGCATCGAGCTCAGGAACATGCCTACTTGTTATCTGTTTTTGACATGTCCAGCTTTCTGCTAAGTCTGAAACCCGTAACGAAACTTGCTTAATTGACATGGGTGTTATTATATTTTCTGATCCTTTTTGGCTTATGGTCAGTAAGGGACTTTTGTTAAGTGCTTTGAGTAGATTCATTCCATGCCTTATTTTGCTATGCCCTGATCCTGCAGCATGTTGTTTGCTTGCTCTAAACATGTCATCCTGATGTTAGTTTCTGGCATGTTATTTTCACTAAGTCTGTGAACCTGTTATCTTTTGCACTTTTGCCATGCTTGTTTGAACCTGTTGTGTTGTGATTTAGCCGTAGCTCAGTGTTCATCCTTTGTCAAGCATCTTGATTAGATTACTGCAATATGCTTTGTTGATATGTTTGGGTGCAGTAGCTTAATTTCTTGTTGCTTGCTAAGTAGCATCATGCTGTTAATGGCAGATTATTGTCATTCTTGTTTTGCTTGTCATTTGCAAACCGTGCATCCGATTCCCGTGATCTTTATATCGATTTCAACCGAAATCACATCACCTATCCAGTGGCATACTTGGTTTGCCAAGATTATGCCTTGTTCATCTTTTCCTTCCGGAGCACGCATATGCATTGCATATCACATCTCGCATATCATGCCATGTTTTGCATCATGTTGGTTGTGCATTGCATCGTGATTGATGTTTGTCCCCTTTGCTTGTGTTCTTGTTGTGGGTAGAGCCGGGAGAAGAGTTTGTGAACGAGGAACCTGTTGAGAACGCTTACGAGGACCAAGCTTTCGTCAACTCTGAGAACCTTGCAGGCAAGATGACCATACCCTCGAAATCACTTCTATCTTTGCTTGCTAGATGCTCGCTCTTTTGCTACGCCTATGCTGCGATACCTACCACTTGCTATTTCATGCCACCCATATTGCCATGTCAGCCTCTAACCATCCATGTCCTAGCAAACCGTTGATTGGCTATGTTACCGCTTTGCTCAGCCCCTCTTGTAGCGTTGCTAGTTGCAGGTGAAGATGAAGTTTGTTCCTTGTTGGAACATGGACTTGTTGTTCCTTATTGGAACATGTTTACTTGTTGAGATATCACAATACCTCTTATTTAATTAATGCATCTATATACTTGGTAAAGGGTGGAAGGCTCGGCCTTATGCCTGGTGTTTTGTTCCACTCTCGCCACCCTAGTTTCCGTCATACCGGTGTTATGTTCCCGGATTTTTGCGTTCCTTACACGGTTGGGTGATTTATGGGACCCCCTTGACAGTTCGCTTTGAATAAGACTCCTCCAGCAAGGCCCAACATTGGTTTTACCATTTGCCACCTAAGCCTTTTTCCCTTGGGTTCTGCAGACTCAAGGTATTTTAACCCCCCCGGGCCAGTTCTCCTTCGATTGCTGGTCCAAACTAGAGCCCTTTGCAGCGCCACCTCGGGGCAACTCGAGACTTGGTTTTAGTTGTACGGAGTGTTCATCCGGATGTGCCCTGAGACCAAGATATGTGCAGCTCCTATCAGGATTTGTCGGCACAATCGGGCGGCTTTGCTAGATCTGTTTTATTACTATCGAAAGGTCTTGTAGTCCGGGATTCCGAGACTGGTCGGGTCTTCCCGGGAGAAGGAATATCCTTCGTTGACCGTGAGAGCTTATAATGGGCTAAGTTGGGACACCCCTGCAGGGTATTATCTTTCGAAAGCCGTGCCCGCGGTTATGAGGCAGATGGGAATTTGTTAATGTCCGGTTGTAGAAAACCTGAAGTTGACCTTAATTTAAAACACATCAACCGCGTGTGTAACCGTGATGGTCTCTTCTCGGCGGGGTCCGGGAAGTGAACACGGTGTTGGAGTTATGTTTGACGTAGGTTGTTCTAGGATCACTTCTTGATCACTTCTAGCTTCACGACCGTGCTTTGCTTCTCTTCTCGCTCTCTTTTGCGTTGTTAGCCACCATATATGCTAGTCGCTTGCTGCAGCTCCACCTCACAACCCCTTTCCTACCTATAAGCTTAAATAGTCTTGATCTCGCGGGTGTGAGATTGCTGAGTCCCAGTGACTCACAGATTCTACCACAACAGTTGCAGGTACCAACGATGCCAGTGCAGATGACGCGACCGAGCTCACTTGGGAGTTCGACGAGGAACGTGGGCGTTACTATGTGTCTTTTCCCGATGATCAGTAGTGGAGCCCAGTTGGGGTGATCCGGGGATCTGTGTAGCATTTGGGGTAGTCTTCTTTCATTTTGGTACCGTAGTCGGACCTTGAGTGTAACTTGAATGATAAATGTTTATTTATGTATTGTGTGAAGTGGCGACTGTAAGCCAACTATGTATCTCTTTCCCTTATGTATTACATGGGTTGTGTGAAGATTACCTCACTTGCGACATTGCTTTCAATGCGGTTATGCCTCTAAGTCGTGCCTCGATACGTGGGAGATATAGCCGCATCGAGGGTGTTACAAAAGAGTTCTTTTCCATCTATCACTCTCCCTGAGTTGGTCCATGGTTGGCAGTCGACTTGGTTTTACTGTAAAGATCAGGCGACCCCAGGACAGTCGACTGGGCTTCCCCCTTTCTCTCTGGACCGAGCTCAAAAACCTGCTTCTCTGAAAGTGGCGCCGGAAGAAAAGGCGCAGGTCAAAGTGCTGGTGAGTCGAGTGGTTCAGCTTGTCCGCGAGGGAGTGACCGGCATGGACTTGCTGGAGGTCTTCCTTCGGAGGCGCGTCCAACCGCTTCAGGCTCGTGACCACCCGATGTGGTTGTACTCGAGTCTTGAGGACACCACTCGGATTCACCCAGAGGAGGTCACAGATGAGATGCTGGAAGGGTGGCTGTCCAACATCACAGGGAATAAAGACAACCCCCGAAGAGCCAGGAGGGTTCCTCCACTCGACAACACATATGAAGTCGATCAGGTCTTACCTTATGTTCCTGACTGAGATCTTGTTTTCTTTATTGGTCTTCTTTGAATCGGTCAATTGACTTTTGTCTTGTCTGTTGTTCTCCAGGCAACTACTGAGATGTATTCGACACCCAACAGAGCACATGAGCGGGTTGAGGAAGGGGAGGCGAGCGGAGGCGAAAGTGGAGACGAACATGGCGAGTGGGAATCTGACGGTGAAGGAGAGGGAGACGACGACGTTGACTCTAGCGAAGAGGAGGAGGAGGAAGTTGAACCCCCCCTCCCCGCTCGGAGAGGCGATCCAAGCTTACACACGATCCTGCGCGGGAACGTGGTAAGGCGACTGCTCCTGTTGGGCAGTCGTCGAAACGCCCTCGGTCCTCTTCTCCTACGCCGACTGAAAAGGCTCCCAAGCACCCACGCGCGACGCCGTCCAAGCCGCCCAAGGCCCTGCCCAGGATGAAGATGACTGTCCCCACCATTTCCGGGTAATAATAAGACTTGTTTTCCTTTGTCGACCGTGAACAGATCTTTGGTCGATTCATTGAGCCAACTGCCTGTCTTTCGAAATTTGCAGTGCTGCTACTTCTGAGATCTCCGCCAAGGATGACGATCAAGAGATGGAGGATGCTGTTACTTCCAACCCTGGTACGATTACCGATGTTCTGCCTTGAGTCGACTGTATATTTCTTGTAACTCTGGTCGATTGACTTTTCCTTGTAGCTCCTCCTCATGTTATCAACCTGCCGGATGACGAAGACGAGGTGCCGCTGAAAGTGAGAAGGAATAGGAGGGCGTCGGCTGGCAAGACCTCCCAATCTGCTCCGGCGTCTGAGGTTGTGGCTCGGGACGGTGGTGATACCACTCGGACTTCCGTGACTTTCGCTGATCCTCTGACGAGCGTGCGACCTTCGACGTCGACTGCAAATCCGCCTTCACTTTTTGCCACATACCCTGTCCCTGAGGACCAAGTGGGTGCCGCAAAAGAGGCTATACGCCAGGCGGGCATCATGATGGAGCAAGTGAAAGTGGTTCGGGATGCCAGCCAAGCGGCATATGACGCGAGTTCAGCTCTTCAGAGCAACGTCCAGGTCAGTTGACTCGACACTTGGTCTGTTACGATATGCTGTTTGAAGAATCTCTTTTCCGTAGATCTTTATATCTGTACACCCGCTGGGTGTGTCTGCCAACTTTTGGACGAGTGGGGGCACGCTAAGTGCACCCACTGGGTGTAGTCCCCGAGACTACGGTGGACTGCTGGCAGTCGACTGTAGTCTTTATATTGTGTTGTTGTAGTTGTACTTCTTCACTCGGTCTGGTCAGGCCATGTCGAATGGAACTGTATCCGGTCGACTGCGGGCAGTTGACTTTTTTTTGGTCAAACCAGTGGGGGCACGCTGAGTGCACCCACTGTTGTGTAGTCCCCAAGACTGCTGTCGAATGTTTTTGATTCGGCTGTAGTCTTAGAAACGCCATCATTGTCTCTTGGTTACTCGGAAGCAACCTATCTTTGACTTCTGTCGACTGGTTTTTCGCAGAAATCTTGTGAACTTGCGGCTCGCTTCACCGAGTTGAAGGACCAACAGATCCAGCTCAACCTTGACTTAAAACTTGCTCAAGAGAACTTGCAGAAGGCTCGAGAAGAAGCAAAAGGTATGGTTGGTGAGGTCCTCCATTCTTGACGAGTGACCTTTTCTTTTTTTTGTCCATTCTGGATGTCGATCTCACTCGACGTGCGCAGATAAACTGGAGGAAGCTCTGAAGAATAAGGATCAAGATTTTGCCGAAGCGCAGAAGGAGGCTTTGAACAAAACGAAGCTTGCTGAAGAAAAGCTGGCTTCAGTCTATACTCTTGAACAGGAGAACTCCAGACTGAAAGCTTCTCTCGACACAGCTAATAAGGAGGTCAGCCGACTGAAGAACGACAAGATTGCTCTGAATGACAAGGCAGGCGAACTGGCGGGGAAGAAGAACGATCTTGAGGTTTATCTAGGGGGACTTGCCAAGAAGGTGTTCATCATGCTTGAATGTAACAATTTTCACCCGACTGGCTTGCAGTAACCAAACTCGTGTAGAGCCGCTGCCTTATTCTTGAATTGTTATTTGTAGAATTCTGCCAGAACTTTGAAGAGGAGACCAGTCGACTGGAGCCAAGCTTGGACCCCGTTAATTCACTCGTGAAGGACGAGGCTGCTATGAATGTGCTCCGCCTGGAGTCTCGTATTGCCAGCGTGGTGTGACGCCCCCGGTTCAATCGTACACTAATCATGCACGCAAATGTGTACGATCAAGATCAGGGACTCACGGGAAGATATCACAACACAACTCTACAAATAAAATAAGTCATACAAGCATCATAATACAAGCCAGGGGCCTCGAGGGCTCGAATACAAGTGCTCGATCATAGACGAGTCAGCGGAAGCAACAATATCTGGGTACAGACATAAGTTAAACAAGTTTGCCTTAAGAAGGCTAGCACAAACTGGGATACAGATCGAACGAGGCGCAGGCCTCCTGCCTGGGATCCTCCTAACTACTCCTGGTCGTCGTCAGCTGGCTGCACGTAGTAGTAGGCACCTCCAGTGTAGAAGGAGTCGTCGTCGACGGTGGCGTCTGGATCCTGGGCTCCAACATCTGGTTGCGACAACCAGGTAGAAGGGATAGGGGAAAAGGGGGAGAAAAGCAACCGTGAGTACTCATCCAAAGTACTCGCAAGCAAGGAGCTACACTACATATGCATGGATATATGTGTAAAGGGCCATATCAGTGGACTGAACTGCAGAATGCCAGAAGAGGGGGATAGCTAGTCTTATCGAAGACTACGCTTCTGGTCGCCTCCGTCTTGCAGCATATAGAAGAGAGTAGACTGAAGTCCTCCAAGTAGCATCGTATAGCATAATCCTACCCGGCGATCCCCTCCTCGATGCCCTGTTAGAGAGCAATCACCGGGATGTATCTGGCACTTGGAAGGGTGTGTTTTATTAAGTATCCGGTTCTAGTTGTCATAAGGTCAAGGTACAACTCCGGGTCGTCCTTTTACCGAGGGACACGGCTATTCGAATAGATAAAACTTCCCTGCAGGGGTGCACCACATAGCCCAACACGCTTGATCCCATTTGGCCGGACACACTTTCCTGGGTCATGCCCGGCCTCGGAAGATCAACACGTCGCAGCCCCACCTAGGCACAACAGAGCGGTCAGCACGCCGGTCTAAACCTAAGCGCGCAGGGGTCTGGGCCCATCGCCCTGAGCACACCTGCACGTTGCGTACGCGGCCGGAGAGCAAACCTAGCAACCTCCAGTACAACGGAAGTCACGTTAAGCGGTCCAACCCGACGCGCGCCACTCAGTCGCTGACGTCACGAAGTGCTTCGGCTGATACCACGACGTCGGGATACCCATAACTACTCCCGCGTAGGTGGTTAGTGCGTATAGACCAAATGGCCAGACTCAGATCAAATACCCAGATCTCGTTAAGCGTGTTAAGTATCGCGAACGCCGACTAGGGCCAGGCCCACCTCTCTCCTAGGTGGTCCGAACCTGCCCTGTCGCTCCGCCACAAAGTAACAGTCGGGGGCCGTCGGGAACCCAGGCCCACCTCTACCGGGATGGAGCCACCTGCCCCTTCAGCCCCCATCTCCGAACAGTATCACATGTAATGTAACAGTGTAAAGTATATAGTATGCCCGTGATCACCCCGAGTGATCACGGCCCGATAGAATAGCATGGCAGACGGACAAGAGTGTAGGGCCACTGATGGAACACTAGCATCCTATACTAAGTAGTAGGATAGCAGGTAAAGGTAACAACAGTAGTAGCAAGGACAGGCTATGCAGCAGTATAGGATTAACGGAAAGCAGTAACATGCTACACTACTCTAATGCAAGCAGTATAGAGGAGAGTAGGCGATATCTGGTGATCAAGGGGGGGGCTTGCCTGGTTGCTCTGGCAAGAGAGAGGGATCGTCAACTCCGTAGTCGAACGGGGCAGCAGCAACGTCGGTCTCGGGGTCTATCGAGAGAAGAGGGGGGAGAAACAATAAATATTTAAGCAAGCAGATGCACAGTGATGCATGACATGACAAATAACGGCGTTAGTGGTGCCCTAACGCGGTATACGGTGATACCGGTGAAGGGGGGAAACATCCGGGAAAATATCCCCGGTGTTTCGCGTTTTCGGGCAGAAGAGCCGGAGGGGGAAAGTTGCGAGTTCGATAGGTTAGGGGGGTGTGGCGGACGAACGGGTTACGTATCCGGAAGCGTCTCGTCGTTCTGAGCAATTTTCATGTTGAAAATATTTTAATCCGAGTTACGGATTAAAAGATATGATTTTCTAAAGATTTTAATAATTTCTGGAATTTAATTAATTATTTAAATATAACATTATCCAAAACAGTGCACGCTGACGTCAGCATGACGTCAGCAGTCAACAGGGGCGTTGACTGGTCAAATCTGACGTGTGGGTCCCACCTGTCATTCTGTGATTAAGCTAATCAGAGATTAACTAACTAATCATTGTTTAATTAGACTAATTAGATAATTAGGTTAATCTAAATAAGATTAATTAACTTAATTAATTCTTTAATTAATTAATTAATTAATATTTTAATTATTATATTTATTATTCATTATTATATTTTTCTTTTATTTATTAGCATTTTCGTTCTAAACAGGGGGGTGGGCCCCTGTGGTCAGTGCCACAAGGCCACGCCCTGGCTGTGACACACACACACACACAGGGGGCCATCTATGGCCATGGTGTGGCCAGGGGAGGCACTGGCCGCGCCGGTGAGGCCGGCGAGCGGTGGAGGGGGGGAGACCAGAGGCGGCGCGGCAGTGGCGGTGGCGGTGGTGGCCGCGAGCGGCGAGCAGGGCAGCGTGCGAATCGGCGAGCAGCTGCGGCTGGGCGTACAGGGGCAGGTGCAGGCGTAGGCGGGATCGCGGCAGGGAGGCTAGTGGCCGCAGCTGGGGAAGGCGAGGCCAACGCGCGGATGGGGGACTACCGGAGCGCAACCATGGTGGCCAACGGCGCGTGCGACCACTTACGACGACGGGGACGAGGGGAACGAGGGGGAAATCGGTGAGGGGCTCACAGCGGAGCGTAGGGGGCGGCAGTGGGCTCGGGGAGACGAGGTAGCGAGCGACGGGCGGCGATGTCGAGGCCGCCGGCGTCGGGTGGCGGCGACTTGGGGCGGCGGTGACCAGGCGGCGGGGCGCGGCTCGATCCAGCGGCTTCAGGGTCGGTAACGAGGCGAGGCGCCGGCGTCGAGGAGTGGGGCGCCGCGGTCGCCGGGGAGAGGCGGCGGGGTCGGGACGAGGCTGACGGGGCGATGGGACGGGGGCGCCGAGCGCTGGGGCGCTGGGTGTGTGGCGGCGCTGGGAGGGAGAGGGAGAGACGTGCGGGGGAGAGTGGGGCTCGTGGGATAGGGTTAGGTCACGGTGGGGGGGGGGGGGTTATGGAGGGTTAGATGGGCCGGCCTGGTTGGATGGCCAGCTGGGCTGAGGCCCAGCGCGGGGGGGGGGGTTCTCTTTTATTTTTCTTTTTTTTTGTTTGTATTTTCTTTTATAATTTCTTTTCTGTTTTAATTCCATTTAAAGTATTTAGGCATTTTAATAAATTGTGGTTTCTCCACCATAATTACCTATGCAATATTTAGCAACCACCGAACAATTTTGTTTTAAATTTTTGAAAACTTTTATTGTTAATTGTAATTTGAATTTGAATTTGAACGGTTTCGGATTATTGCGAGGTTAGTAACAGTAATCGGGATGACGTGGCATGATTAGCGCAGGATTACTGTAGCACGATTATCCGGGTGTTACAAATCTCCTCCACTACAAGAAATCTCGTCCCGAGATTTAGGAGGTAGAAGGAAAGAGTGCGGGGTATTCTTCACGAAGACGATCCTCGCGTTCCCAGGTGGCTTCGTCTTCAGAGTGATTCGACCACTGGACCTTGAGGAACTTGATCGCCTTCTGACGTGTGCGGCGTTCAGCTTGGTCGAGAATGCGGACCGGATGCTCTTTATAGGAGAGGTCCTGTTGCAATTCGAGCACTTCATGATCCACAGCTCGGATTGGGTCCTTGAAGCAACGGCGGAGTTGTGACACATGGAACACATCGTGAACCTGAGAAAGGTTCGGCGGAAGCTCCAATTGATAGGCCACTTTTCCACGCTTTTCGAGAATAGTGAATGGGCCAATATAGCGAGGAGCTAGTTTGCCTTTGATCCCGAAGCGGTGAGCACCCTTCATTGGTGTAACTCGAAGATAGGCCTTTTCGCCAGGTTGGTAGACCATGTCTTTATGATGACGGTCATAGTTACTCTTTTGACGTGACTGAGCAGTCTTGAGATTCTCGCGAATAATGCGGACTTGTTCTTCGGCATGTTGGATAATATCCGGACCAAAGAATGGACGTTCCCCAGTTTCTGACCAGTTCAGAGGGGTTCGACACTTTCGTCCATATAACACTTCGAAGGGGGCCATCTTCAGACTAGCTTGATAGCTATTATTATAAGAGAACTCAGCATACGGGAGAGATTCCTCCCATTTCTTGCCAAAGGAAATAACACAAGCTCGAAGCATATCTTCGAGAACTTGGTTGACACGTTCAACTTGTCCTTGAGACTGCGGATGAAAAGCAGTACTGAACGATAGGTGAGTTCCCATAGCTTCTTGGAAACTTGCCCAGAATCTTGAAGTGAATAAGCTGCCACGGTCCGAACTGATAACCAGTGGAATACCGTGAAGTGAAACAATTCTGGACATGTAGAGAGTTGCAAGCTGGCTAGCAGTGATCGTTTCCTTGACCGCCAGAAAATGTGCAACTTTAGAAAGCCGGTCAATGACGACAAGAATAGCATCATTACCTTTCTGCGATTTGGGAAATCCAGTGACGAAGTCCATTTCAACATGGTCCCATTTCCATTCAGGAATAGAGATAGGTTGCAGAGTTCCAGCAGGCCTTTGATGTTCTGCTTTGATACGACGGCAAATGTCACACTCGGCAACATAGCGAGCAATGTCTTGCTTCATATTAGACCACCAGAATCTTTGACGAATGTCCTGGTACATCTTAGTGCTACCAGGATGGATACACAGAGGCGTATCATGAGCTTCTTTCATAACTTTCCGAGTCATATTCAGGTTTTCCTCCTTACACGGCACTACTAGGCGGCCTTTGAAGTACAAGGCGCCATCACCAGCAATAGTGAAGTATGAGGGCTTTCCTTCCTTGAGGTCGCGCTTAATCTTGTGGACTTCAGAGTCGTATCCTTGTATTGTCTTGATGGAGCTCACGAGATCGGGTTCGACAGCCAGGGTATAGAGGGAACCCTGGGGAGTAACACGGAGGTTCATCTTCTGAAACTCCTCAGGAGGGGGAGCGAGTGCACCCGGAGGGACAATATGGAGGTTCAGCTTTCTGAATTCTTCAACGAGCGAGGGCTGAACTTTATGAACCTGGAGGTGGTTGCAGTAAGACTTGCGGCTCAAGGCATCTGCCATTACATTAGCCTTGCCTGGTGTATAGGAAATACCCAAGTCAAAGTCTGCAACAGTCTCCATCCATCTCTGCTGACGGAGGTTCAGGTCTGGCTGAGTAAACAGATACTTCAGACTTTGATGGTCAGTGAATATCTCGCAACGATTACCGAGAAGGTAATGCCGCCACTGCTTCAGTGCATGAATGACAGCCGCAAGCTCGAGATCGTGAACTGGGTAGTTCTCTTCATGAGGGCGCAATTGACGAGAGGCATAGGCAATCACTCTGCGCTCTTGCATTAGGACACAGCCTAATCCTTGACGGGAAGCGTCGCAGTAAATGACGAAGTCCTTCTTTGTATCAGGTGGAGCTAGCACTGGGGCAGAAGTCAACTTGTCTTTAAGTGCCTGGAAGCTTTCCTGACATTTGTCTGTCCATTGGAACTTGACGCCCTTATGCAGCAAGTTAGTCAGAGGCCTGGCAATCTTGGAGAAGTTCTCGACGAATCGACGGCAATAGCTGGCGAGACCGAGAAAACTTCTGACTTGCTTGACATTCTTTGGAGGAGTCCAATCAAGAATAGCCTGAACTCGTTCAGGGTTAACGGCAATACCATCCTTAGAGATGACATGCCCAAGATAGGTTACTTCAGGAAGCCAGAATTCACATTTGGAGAACTTGGCGTATAGCTGATGCTTTCGTAGCTTTTCCAGCACAAGACGAAGATGTTCAGCATGTTCTTCTTCGTTCTTGGAAAATACCAGTATATCATCCAGATAAACCACGACGAACTTGTCGAGGTAATCCATGAATATATAGTTCATCAGGCGAGAGAAGGTGGCTGGGGCATTGGTTAAGCCGAAGGACATGACAGTGTACTCGTATGAACCATAACGAGTCACAAAGGCGGTTTTTGGGATATCCTCTTCACGAACACGGATCTGGTGGTAACCCAATCTCAAGTCGAGTTTAGAGAACACCGATGAACCAGCCAGTTGATCATACAGATCATTGATCCGAGGAAGAGGATACTTGTTCTGAATGGTAGCTTGGTTAATAGGACGGTAGTCTTGGACCAGTCGGTTTGTCCCATCCTTCTTCTTGACAAAGAGAGAAGGTGCCCCCCAAGGAGAGCAACTTGGGCGAATGAAACCACTTTGAAGAGATTTGTCGATTTCCTCCTTAAGCTCAAGGAGTTCATGTGGTGGCATCTTGTAGGGTCGCTTGGCAATAGGAGTGGTGCCTGGTTTCAAATCGATGACGAATTCGACAGCTCTAGCAGGGGGAATCCCTGGAAGTTCTTCAGGAAAGACGTCGAGGAAGTCACGCACGACGGGGATGTTTTCGATGCCCTCGAGTGGTGCAGAGTTCAATGCATTCAAGACATAAAGCCTTGCCTCGGCATTTTGCACCAGGCGAGCGTGGTATGTAACTATTTCATCTGAAGGATGTAGCAGATGGACGGTCTTAGTGGCGCAAACTATGGAAGCAGTATGCGCTTTCAACCAATCCATCCCCAGAATGAGGTCGATGTTAGACGTCTTCAGGATAATGGGCGCGGCATAGAATTCCAGCCCTTCGATTTCCACGGGGACATCGACGCCAACCATGGAGGTTTGACATTGTCCCACGGGGGTTTTTACCACTACCGAAGTGTTCATCGCCTCACACTTAACGTCGTGCTTGTATGCAAATTCTTCTGACATGAATGAATGCGATGCTCCTGTATCGAATAAAACAGATGCAGGTACTGAATTTACGAGGAGTGTACCCATCACAGTAGCAGACTGGTCTTGAGCTTCGTTCAGATCAACGTGGTTGGCATGAACACGACCATAAGACTTGGCATTGTTTTTGCGGTTCTGGTTGTTCCCACGACCAGCTGCAGGAAGGGCCAGCTGATTCTGATTCTGATTCTGATAGCAGTTCCTGGCAAGGTGACCTGGTTGACCACACTTGTAGCACAGACCATTATTGGGAGTGGGGACCGGAGCTTGGGGTGGTGGAGCTGGAAGTTTTGGCTGTCTAGCAGGAGCATTAGGCAGACGAGGTGTAGCATAGGACTGCCTTGGGACAGGTGCATTCGACTGGTACATGCTGTTGGGAATCCATATCCTGCGCTTCTGCGAGGACGGGCCCGAAGATGAGCCCGTGTCACGGCTGCGCCTGTGAGAGCTCTGGTATTCCTGCAGACCAGTTTCGACGTTGATGGCTTTGTTCACCAAGGTGGCGAAATCATCAAAGTCGTGCACTAGAAGTGCGAACTTGATGTCAGCTTGAAGGCCGTCACGGAACTTCTCCTGTCTGCGTGAATCAGTAGCAATGTCCTCTTCAGCATAGCGGGACAAGTCCAGAAACTCCCGCTGATAAGCTTCAACAGTTTTGTTGCCTTGGATGAGGTTGCGGAACTCACGCTTCTTCCGGTCCATGACTCCCTGAGGAATGAAGCGGGCACGGAAAGCAGTTTGGAAGTCTGGCCAGGTGATGATTGTTCCAGCTGGCAGAGTACGCCTGTGGCTGTCCCACCATTGAGCTGCGGGTCCCTTCAGGAAGAAGGAAGCAAACGTGACATAGCTGGCAGGGGCTACATCAGCAGACTCCATCTCATAGGTGATGTCACGGAGCCAGTCATCAGCATCCAGAGGCTGAGTTGAGCTGCGGTACACAGTTGGGTTCAGGCGTATGAAATCCTGCAGAGTCACTGTGTTTGGCTGCTGGTTCATATTGGGGCGAGGAAACTGCGCCATCATGTTCTCCATGAACTGGCGATTCATCTCAAGCTGTTGGATCATACCAGCCATGTACTCAGGCGGTGGTGGGAAGTTGCCACCACGACCACGACCAGCTGGTCTAACCATCCTGCTAATATATAACAGGGGTATTTCAGTATTTGAGAAATTGGCAAATACAAGAATCATTCAAGATGAAACATGCATAATGAAAGCAGCACGATAGATACCACATAACAGTTGGCACATCTTACAAAAGGGATCATGCATAGGGTTCGGTACATAGAGTTCAGTACATAGACTAAGACATCATAGGCGGCGCGCAGGCTCGCGGCGAATGCAGCTATCACTAATAAGCAAGTCTACATCAATCCCACACGACACTGCGGAGGTAGGTGTAGCCTGAAAGCTGGTAGTGTGGCAACGGGTACACCACGTCGGCAACCTGGGGTCCGCGGGGGCTCTGGTGCTGAACCCGACGCTCAAGTGGCAGAAGAGGACCAAGTGCGGGAGAGTAGCCTCCCACCTCTGGCCAACCGACACCCTGAGGCATCACGGTCCTGGCTGGATAGATAGCAGAACGCGGCAGCTCCCCAGATCCAACAAAGGGGTGCAACATCGTCAAGGCACGGTAGAGGTGCTGACGAGTGGTGTACAACTCGTGGCGAAGAGCTCGGTTAGCTCGATCCAGACCATCAGCGTGCAGAACAAAGTTCTGATGGTGGAAGGGCTCGCGGGTGACAGTGGAGTAGGCAGCAGTGTAGTAACCCTCCGCACCAATATCAGATGCGATAGCAATGTGCCTGAAGGGGGAGGTGTCCAACTCCCGGTACTCCCTACGAAGGCGTGTCAGAGCAGCATAGGCAGCATCGTGAACTGCCATATCGATGGTCACTCCAACACCATAAGCGGTGTGCAGCACAGTAGTGGAGTCATGCTCCCGAGAGTAGAGGTGGACGGTGGCACGGTACTGCTCCTGGTTAAAATCCTGGTACTCCTCGGTGACGGTGTACTCGGGGTGCCAGCGATAACCCAGATAGGTCATCATCTCAGCTAGCACAGCCGGTGATCCCGAGGCACCCATGGCCGTCGTGTGGCGCACGACCTGCCTCGTGGGTTCCATCTGAAAACAAAGATGTTTCACAGGAGTCAAACGACAGTGTGGAAATTGTTCAAAATACTATAGTAAGGAATAGCTATGGCTTTTATCCAACTTTGGGGTGAATGTCGTAACGGGACCCTAGTGTCAGAGTTAGTAAAATCGTTTATCCCGAGTAGAAGAGAGTTCGGAGTCCCAGAGTAAGGGTCGAGAAGTAAAAGATCCTAGTACCACCCGATGGCGACGTGGGCCCGTAAGGCACACAGCCAAGTTAGTAAAAGTTTTTGCAATGTCTAGACTCGACTTCGGCCAAGGAGTGTGGAAGGGGGATTCCTACAGGCAGTCGGCTCTGATACCAACTTGTGACGCCCCCGGTTCAATCGTACACTAATCATGCACGCAAATGTGTACGATCAAGATCAGGGACTCACGGGAAGATATCACAACACAACTCTACAAATAAAATAAGTCATACAAGCATCATAATACAAGCCAGGGGCCTCGAGGGCTCGAATACAAGTGCTCGATCATAGACGAGTCAGCGGAAGCAACAATATCTGGGTACAGACATAAGTTAAACAAGTTTGCCTTAAGAAGGCTAGCACAAACTGGGATACAGATCGAACGAGGCGCAGGCCTCCTGCCTGGGATCCTCCTAACTACTCCTGGTCGTCGTCAGCTGGCTGCACGTAGTAGTAGGCACCTCCAGTGTAGAAGGAGTCGTCGTCGACGGTGGCGTCTGGATCCTGGGCTCCAACATCTGGTTGCGACAACCAGGTAGAAGGGATAGGGGAAAAGGGGGAGAAAAGCAACCGTGAGTACTCATCCAAAGTACTCGCAAGCAAGGAGCTACACTACATATGCATGGATATATGTGTAAAGGGCCATATCAGTGGACTGAACTGCAGAATGCCAGAATAAGAGGGGGATATCTAGTCTTATCGAAGACTACGCTTCTGGTCGCCTCCGTCTTGCAGCATATAGAAGAGAGTAGACTGAAGTCCTCCAAGTAGCATCGTATAGCATAATCCTACCCGGCGATCCCCTCCTCGATGCCCTGTTAGAGAGCAATCACCGGGATGTATCTGGCACTTGGAAGGGTGTGTTTTATTAAGTATCCGGTTCTAGTTGTCATAAGGTCAAGGTACAACTCCGGGTCGTCCTTTTACCGAGGGACACGGCTATTCGAATAGATAAAACTTCCCTGCAGGGGTGCACCACATAGCCCAACACGCTTGATCCCATTTGGCCGGACACACTTTCCTGGGTCATGCCCGGCCTCGGAAGATCAACACGTCGCAGCCCCACCTAGGCACAACAGAGCGGTCAGCACGCCGGTCTAAACCTAAGCGCGCAGGGGTCTGGGCCCATCGCCCTGAGCACACCTGCACGTTGCGTACGCGGCCGGAGAGCAGACCTAGCAACCTCCAGTACAACGGAAGTCACGTTAAGCGGTCCAACCCGGCGCGCGCCACTCAGTCGCTGACATCACGAAGTGCTTCGGCTGATACCACGACGTCGGGATACCCATAACTACTCCCGCGTAGGTGGTTAGTGCGTATAGACCAAATGGCCAGACTCAGATCAAATACCCAGATCTCGTTAAGCGTGTTAAGTATCGCGAACGCCGACTAGGGCCAGGCCCACCTCTCTCCTAGGTGGTCCGAACCTGCCCTGTCGCTCCGCCACAAAGTAACAGTCGGGGGCCGTCGGGAACCCAGGCCCACCTCTACCGGGATGGAGCCACCTGCCCCTTCAGCCCCCATCTCCGAATAGTATCACATGTAATGTAACAGTGTAAAGTATATAGTATGCCCGTGATCACCCCGAGTGATCACGGCCCGATAGAATAGCATGGCAGACGGACAAGAGTGTAGGGCCACTGATGGAACACTAGCATCCTATACTAAGTAGTAGGATAGCAGGTAAAGGTAACAACAGTAGTAGCAAGGACAGGCTATGCAGCAGTATAGGATTAACGGAAAGCAGTAACATGCTACACTACTCTAATGCAAGCAGTATAGAGGAGAGTAGGCGATATCTGGTGATCAGGGGGGGGCTTGCCTGGTTGCTCTGGCAAGAGAGAGGGATCGTCAACTCCGTAGTCGAACGGGGCAGCAGCAACGTCGGTCTCGGGGTCTATCGAGAGAAGAGGGGGGAGAAACAATAAATATTTAAGCAAGCAGATGCACAGTGATGCATGACATGACAAATAACGGCGTTAGTGGTGCCCTAACGCGGTATACGGTGATACCGGTGAAGGGGGGAAACATCCGGGAAAATATCCCCGGTGTTTCGCGTTTTCGGGCAGAAGAGCCGGAGGGGGAAAGTTGCGAGTTCGATAGGTTAGGGGGGTGTGGCGGACGAACGGGTTACGTATCCGGAAGCGTCTCGTCGTTCTGAGCAATTTTCATGTTGAAAATATTTTAATCCGAGTTACGGATTAAAAGATATGATTTTCTAAAGATTTTAATAATTTCTGGAATTTAATTAATTATTTAAATATAACATTATCCAAAACAGTGCACGCTGACGTCAGCATGACGTCAGCATGACGTCAGCAGTCAACAGGGGCGTTGACTGGTCAAATCTGACGTGTGGGTCCCACCTGTCATTCTGTGATTAAGCTAATCAGAGATTAACTAACTAATCATTGTTTAATTAGACTAATTAGATAATTAGGTTAATCTAAATAAGATTAATTAACTTAATTAATTCTTTAATTAATTAATTAATTAATATTTTAATTATTATATTTATTATTCATTATTATATTTTTCTTTTATTTATTAGCATTTTCGTTCTAAACAGGGGGGTGGGCCCCTGTGGTCAGTGCCACAAGGCCACGCCCTGGCTGTGACACACACACACACACAGGGGGCCATCTATGGCCATGGTGTGGCCAGGGGAGGCACTGGCCGCGCCGGTGAGGCCGGCGAGCGGTGGAGGGGGGGAGACCAGAGGCGGCGCGGCAGTGGCGGTGGCGGTGGTGGCCGCGAGCGGCGAGCAGGGCAGCGTGCGAATCGGCGAGCAGCTGCGGCTGGGCGTACAGGGGCAGGTGCAGGCGTAGGCGGGATCGCGGCGGGGAGGCTAGTGGCCGCAGCTGGGGAAGGCGAGGCCAACGCGCGGATGGGGGACTACCGGAGCGCAACCATGGTGGCCAACGGCGCGTGCGACCACTTACGACGACGGGGACGAGGGGAACGAGGGGGAAATCGGTGAGGGGCTCACAGCGGAGCGTAGGGGGCGGCAGTGGGCTCGGGGAGACGAGGTAGCGAGCGACGGGCGGCGATGTCGAGGCCGCCGGCGTTGGGTGGCGGCGACTTGGGGCGGCGGTGACCAGGCGGCGGGGCGCGGCTCGATCCAGCGGCTTCAGGGTCGGTAACGAGGCGAGGCGCCGGCGTCGAGGAGTGGGGCGCCGCGGTCGCCGGGGAGAGGCGGCGGGGTCGGGACGAGGCTGACGGGGCGATGGGACGGGGGCGCCGAGCGCTGGGGCGCTGGGTGTGTGGCGGCGCTGGGAGGGAGAGGGAGAGACGTGCGGGGGAGAGTGGGGCTCGTGGGATAGGGTTAGGTCACGGTGGGGGGGGGTTATGGAGGGTTAGATGGGCCGGCCTGGTTGGATGGCCAGCTGGGCTGAGGCCCAGCGCGGGGGGGGGGGGGGGGTTCTCTTTTATTTTTCTTTTTTTTTTGTTTGTATTTTCTTTTATAATTTCTTTTCTGTTTTAATTCCATTTAAAGTATTTAGGCATTTTAATAAATTGTGGTTTCTCCACCATAATTACCTATGCAATATTTAGCAACCACCGAACAATTTTGTTTTAAATTTTTGAAAACTTTTATTGTTAATTGTAATTTGAATTTGAATTTGAACGGTTTCGGATTATTGCGAGGTTAGTAACAGTAATCGGGATGACGTGGCATGATTAGCGCAGGATTACTGTAGCACGATTATCCGGGTGTTACACGTGGTTAATTATCTGGCTCGACTGAAGGTTGTAGTGTCGCGGATCGACACGTCTCTCTGGCCCAGGGCAACGCTTTCGAATGATCTCGAGTCCCTGATGACTCGACTGAATGACGTCCCTGGTCGAGTGAAGGAATGGAAGAAATCCTCTGCAAGGTGTGGTGCTGATGTCGCTCTGTCCCTGGTTCGCGTCCACTGCAAAGAGGTGCGAGAGGACAAACTGGCCGCCATTCAGGTTGCCAATACAAGGAAGCTCAGCTTTCAAGACTTCATGGAGACTTTCATTGCTGCCGCCACCCGTATTGCAGATGGGATCGATTTGGACGAGTTCGTCGCCCCTTCCAGTCCTCCGCCTGAGGAATGAAAAACTTTAATGCTTCACTTTGAATTTGCCTCGGAATGCCGAGTGGATTTTGTAACCGTTAAACTCTGTCGAGCCGAAGGCTCGAGTACTTTGATCTGAGGTTTGGGACCTTTGGACCTTATTTGAACTTGATTTATCATCGAATATCTTCATGAATTATCTGTCGAGTGGAACTTGACCTTCACTCGAAATAACCTCGTATTTGTAGTGCAGCTCCGAAGGAGAAGGTAACAGTCGATTCGCATCTTGCCGTCCTTGCGGATCGGGATGTGCTCCGTACTTAGGCGAGCGCTGGGCTGCAACTAAGCCCCTGAGTGGGAGGTTTGCTCTCCACTCGGTAGGATTTTAAACACTTAGGCGAACACTGGGCTGTAGCTAAGCCCCCGAGTGGGAGGTGTGCTCTCCACTCGGTAGGATTTTTAAACACTTAGGCGAGCACTGGGCTGCAGCTAAGCCCCCGAGTGGGAGGTTTTCTCTCCACTAGGTAGGTTTTTTAAACACTTAGGCGAGCACTGGGCTGCAGCTAAGCCCCCGAGTGGGAGGTTTGCTCTCCACTCGGTAGGATTTTTAAACACTTAGGCGAGCACTGGGCTGCAGCTAAGCCCCCGAGTGGGAGGTTTGCTCTCCACTCGGTAGGATTTTTAAACACTTAGGCGAGCACTGGGATGCAGCTAAGCCCCCGAATGGGAGGTTTGCTCTCCACTCGGTAGGATTTTTGAACACTTAGGCGAGTACTTGGACTGCAGCTAAGCCTCCGAGTGGGAGGTTTGCTCTCCACTCGGTAGGATTTTTAAACACTTAGGCGAGTACTTGGACTGCAGGTAAGCCCCCGAGTGGGAGGTTTGCTCTCCACTCGGTAGGATTTTTAAACACTTAGGCGAGCACTGGGCTGCAGCTAAGCCCCCGAGTGGGAGTCTGGATCACCACTCGGTAGGATTTTTTTTGCAAACTTAGGCGAAACGGATTCGCAGCTAAGTCACCCACTGGGGGATTTCACACGCAAACAAAAGCGATAGCAATTACAGGAGAAATTGGAACACTCTTGTCTTTGATAAAAATAAACTACAGAAATTTTTCTTATTACATCTCATCCAAGTGAGAATTCAAGTGTAAAATGGGCGGAGTAGTTCCGCATTCCAAGTTCGTGGCTCGTCGATCTGGCGATCAACATTGTAGAGGTGATATGCTCCGTTGTGGAGGACTATGATGACGATGAAGGGACCTTCCCAAGTAGGAGCAAGTTTGTGTGGTTTCTGTTGATCCACTCGGAGGACCAAATCTCCTTCTTGGAAGGCTCGACTCTTCACATTTCTGGCATGGAATCGACGCAAGTCTTGCTGATAAATGGTCGATCTAATCATAGCCATTTCTCTCTCCTCCTCTAGGAGGTCGACTGCGTCTTGCCGGGCTTGCTCTGCTTCTTCTTCGGTATGAAGCTCGACTTGGGGCGCGTTGTGAAGTAGATCACTCGGCAGAACTGCTTCGGCTCCGTAAACCAGAAAGAACGGAGTTCTTCCAATCGACCTGTTCGGAGTGGTCCTCAATCCCCACAGAACTGACGGAAGCTCGTCGACCCAAGCGCCTGCTGCGTGCTTGAGATCGCGCATCAGTCGAGGCTTTAATCCTTTGAGAATCAGACCGTTTGCCCTTTCAGCTTGTCCATTCGACTGGGGATGTGCGACCGACGCGTAGTCGACTCGTGTGCCTTGAGAGGCGCAAAAAGCTCTGAACCTGTATGAATCGAAGTTTGACCCGTTGTCAGTGATGATGCTATGCGGGACTCCATATCTGAATGTTAACTCCCTGATGAAACTGATAGCAGTGCTAGCATCCAGATTCTTGATAGGCTTGGCTTCAATCCATTTGGTAAACTTGTCGACTGCCACGAGCACATGTGTGAAACCGCTCCTGCCCGTTCTCAGTGGACCAACCATATCCAGGCCCCATACAGCGAAGGGCTAGATGAGTGGAATGGTCTTCAAGGCCGATGCTGGCTTGTGCGACATGTTGGAGTAGAACTATCAGCCTTCACACTTGTCGACTATCTTTTTGGCCATTTCATTTGCTCTAGGCCAGTAAAAACCCGCTCGGTATGCTTTAGCCACAATGGTCCGAGAGGACACATGGTGACCACAGGTCCCCGAGTGGATATCATCAAGGATTATCTGACCCTCTTCTGGCGTTATGCACTTCTGACCGATTCCAGTCGCGCTTTCTCTATACAATTGTCCCTTTATGACTGTGAAGGCTTTGGATTGACGGACGATCTGTCGAGCCTCTTCTTCGTCCTCTGGGAGTTCTTTCCTCAAGATGTATGCGATGTACGGTATCGTCCAGTCGGGATTGATTGCCAAGACTTCCATGATTAGGTCGACCACAGCAGGAACTTCGACTTCAGTCGGATCTGTGGGGCTTTTCGTCTGCGGGGCTTCTTCTGTAAAAGGATCCTCCTGGACTGATGGCGAGTGAATGTGCTCCAAAAACACATTGCTGGGAATGGCTTCCCTCTTGGAGCCTATCTTTGCCAGATCATCAGCTGCTTGATTTTTCAGTCGGGGGATGTGATGAAGCTCTAACCCCTGGAATTTCTTTTCCAACTTTCTCACTGCGTTGCAGTAACCAGTCATAGCTGGACTTCTGACGACCCACTCCTTCATCACCTGATTAACCACCAAATCTGAGTCGCCATAGACCATGAGGCGACGGACGCCGAGTGAAATGGCCATGCACAACCCATACAAAAGTGCTTCATATTCTGCTTCATTGTTGGCGGAATCGAAGTGAATCTGGAGAACGTAACTGAGCTTATCTCCTCGGGGGGAGACCAGTACTACCCCAGCACCGGAACCGTTCAGCATCTTAGATCCATCGAAGAACATGGTCCAGTGCTCCGAGTGAACTTGAGTCGGAAGCTGTTGTTCAATCCACTTGGTGACGAAATCTGCAATTGCTTGGGACTTGATAGCCTTCTTAGCTTAAAATTTGATATCTAAGGGAAGGAGTTCAATCGCCCACTTTGCCACTCGACCAGTTGCATCTCTGACAGTGGGGCGTCGCTGACGACTGTAATGGAGTGGTCAGAGAAGTAATGCACAACCTTCTTTGTGGTCATATAAATCCCATATACAAGCTTCTGGTAATGAGGATATCTTTGCTTTGAAGGAGTCAAAACTTCAGACACATAATATACTGGGCACTGAACTCTGAAGGCCCTTCCTTCTTCTTCCCGCTCGACCGTGAGTACAGTACTGACAACTTGTCCCGTGGCTGCAATGTAAAGCAGCAGAGGCTCTTTACTTATTGGAGCAGCAAGCACCGGCTGGGTGGAAAGCAGAGCTTTGAGGTCTGCAAACGCTGCATCAGCTTCTGGAGTCCACTCGAACTTTTCAGACTTCTTCATCAGTCGGTAAAGAGGCAACGCCTTTTCACCGAGACGATAAATGAATCGACTTAGAGCGTCCAAGCAACCTGTAAGCTTCTGGACATCATGCACACGTACAGGACGCTTCATCTGGAGTATGGTGCCAACTTTTTCGGGATTGGCATCGATTCCTCGTTCAGAAACGAGAAAACCGAGTAACTTTCCACCTGGAACTCCGAATGTGCATTTTGATGGATTGAGCTTGATATCATACCTCCTGAGATTGACAAAGGTTTCAGCAAGGTCAGTCAGTAGGTCGGAACCTTTCCGTGACTTGACCACAATATCATCCCTGTACGCTTCCACGTTCCAACTGATCTGAGTGAGTAGACACTTTTGAATCATCCTCATGAACGTGGCTCCAGCATTCTTGAGGCCGAAGGGCATGGTGACATAACAGAAGCACCCGAACGGAGTGATGAAAGCCGTTTTGACCTCGTCGGGTCCATACAGATAGATCTGATGGTACCCTGAATAGGCATCCAGAAAAGACAAACGCTCACACCCCGCGGTCGAGTCGACTATTTGGTCGATGCGGGGAAGAGGGAAATGATCTTTCGGGCAGGCCCGATTGATATGTTTAAAGTCAATGCACATGCGAAGTGACTTGTCCTTCTTGGGGACCATGACAACATTGGTGAGCCACTCGGAGTGGTAAATCTCTCTGATGAATTCAACTGCTAAGAGTCGAGCTACCTCTTCGCCGATGGCTTTCCTCTTTTGGACGGCGGACCGTCGAAGATGTTCCTTCACCGGCTTAACTTTCGGGTCGACTCATAGACGGTGCTCAGCCAGTCCCCTGGGAACTCCAGGCATGTTAGAAGGCTTCCATGCGAAGATGTCCCAGTTCTCACGGAGGAACTGGATGAGCGCTTCTTCCTATTTGGAATCGAGCGTCGTTGAGATGTGAGTCGGAGCTGCATTGGGATCGGTCGGGTGAATGTGGACTGGCTTCGTTTCACCGGACGACTGAAATGCTGACTCTGAAGCAGGCTTCTTGGCTCGTAGCAATTCACTCGGATCTGCAGTCTTCTGGTACTCTTGCAACTCGACCACTGCCATCTGGGCGTCGACAATTTTTGAGCCCTTCTGAAAACACTCTTCTGCTTTCTTCCGATTGCCCGTAACAGTGATCACATCTCTAGGGCCGGGCATTTTCAATTTGAGATACACATAACATGGTCGAGCCATGAAGCGTGCATAAGCTGGCCTGCCCAAAATAGCATGATAAGCACTTTGGAAGTCCACAACCTCGAATGTCAACTTTTCCTTGCGGTAATTCTTCGAATCACCGAAAACCACGTCAAGAGCAATCTGGCCGAGTGACTCGGCTTTCTTTCTGGGAATGACTCCATGGAAGCTCATGTTACTGGTACTGAGCCTGGACATCGGAATGCCCATCCCTTTCAACGTTTCTGCATACAGAATGTTCAGGCTGCTGCCACCATCCATCAGGACTTTGGTCAGTCGAGTGCCCTCGACAACTGGGTCGACCACCAAAGCTTGCCTCCCAGGGGTGGCAATGTGCATGGGGTGGTCGGACTGGTCGAATGTGATGGCAGTCTGAGACCACTTCAGGTAACTAGGTGTTGCCGGGGCAACCATGTTCACCTCACGGTTAATGACTTTTAGTCGAATTTTGCTTTCAACATCAGCAAAAATTATCAAGGTGGAATTGACTTGAGGGTATCCGTCGTCACTATCCCCCTTGTCCTCAACTTTGTCCGACTCTTTTTCCTTGTCTTTGGACTGTTTGCCCTGAAACTGCTGGATCCGGAGCCGACACTGTCGAGTGGTATGCTTCGGGTAAATGAGTTTACCCTCCTCATCTTTCTTGGTGTGAATGTGGCATGGCAGATCCAAAACATCATTTCCATCTTGATCCTTGACTTTCTTGGGGTTCCAGGGCCCCTTGGGTTTTTCCTTGAATTTTCCCTGAGTTACGGCCAGTGCCTCTCCAGGAGCGGCCGGCTCGGCCTTCCGCTTCTGTTTCCGACTGGAATTGCCTCCGGTTTCCTGGGCGACTGCCTTTTGCTTGCCACTCCGGAGTCGTTCCTCATCTTCTCCGTTAGCGTATTTGGTGGCAATCTCCATCATCCGATTCAGAGACATTTCTCCGGTCCGACCGAACTTCAGATTCAATTCTCTGTTCTTAACGCCTTCTTTAAAGGCACAAACTGCTTGATGATCTGGTACATTCTCAACTGTATGATGCAAAGTGATCCACCTCTGAATGTAATCCCTCAAAGTTTCATTCGGTTTTTGCACGCAAGACCGCAACTCTGTGAGGCCAGCCGGTCGTTTGCATGTTCCTTCAAAGGTTGTGACAAACACTCGGGAGAGGTCCTCCCAAGTGTAGATGCTGTTGGGCGCTAGCTGATTCAGCCACGCTCTGGCTGAGCCCTCTAACAGGAGAGGCAAATGTTTCATAGCCACCTCATTGTTGCCACCGCCAATCTGGATAGCCACTCGATAATCTTCGAGCCAAGTGTCAGGCTTAGACTCACCAGTAAATTTGCTGACTCTAGTCGCCAACCTGAAATTGGGAGGAATCACTGCGGCCCTGATGGCTCGACTGAAACACTCTGGCCCTGAAACATGCACCCTGCTGCTGGTAGGCGCATCTCTGTCGTGGCCTTCTCGGTGGGCTCTGTTCCTGTCGACCAAACTTTGAACGAGGATAGATCTCGCATCAAAGCCTGGTTCCCTGGGGTCGGCTGGAATCCTCTGCCCAACGCTATGAGGGCGTCTATCATCCTGCTGTCGAGGCGCATAAGACCCACTCCTCGGGGGAGGGGTTTGCACTCGACGCCGATCATCACGATCGAATCGGTGATCATACTGCTCATTTCTTCTGTACTGATCGTGTCGGTCTCCACGCCCCTCACGCCGCGGGGGCGATCTTGGGCTGTGAGCCGACTGCACTGTATCCGCTGCAACGGACCGACTGTGGATCTTATTCCGCGACTGAGAAACAACGGAATTCTGGTTTCCCGCTGCCCGGAGCAACGCCCTGATTTGTAACAAGCCCCGGCCAGCCTCTGACTGGGAGGGCTGAATTGATTCCGCTATTCGGGCTGCGACTGCCAAATTCTGAACTGGAGTTCGATATACCTGCGTTGGCGGGAAGACCTGACGTCGACTGGACTCGGGAGCCCGCTGACGCGCTCTCTCATCGAGTGCTCGCTGGAGATTCTCCAGTCAAGTGCGCTCGGCCAAGTTAGCCAAGCGCGCGTCCTCCAAGGCTCGGGCCTCGAGGGTTTCTCCGACGATAGGAGTGTGGAGTGCATCCATATTCCGGCGGCAAAGTTCCTCTCGCTGCAACGACGTGAGAGGCTCGGGGAGATACTCTTCGTGGGGATGCGTCGGGTCGCCCCCACCCGCGCCTCCATCGGTACGGGGAAAACCGGGAGGGCTGCGTGTCCCATCAATCGCCAGAACCTCCGCCGTAGGGTCACTGTTGTCGCATTCAGATGCGGTCTCTGCGGAGCCAGTCGACAGATCGAACAGGCCGTAGAGAGATTCGTCGGGCTCGATTGCCGCGACTTGTGGGGTGGCCGACTGGCGAGCCACCGCATGCCTCACCCACCTCTGAAGTCTCGATCGACCAGAGCGCTTGCGCCGACGAGAGACAAGGTGGGGAGACGACCCGGGAGCCGTCCAATACTGGGTCGACGACTGCCGCAAGAGGACGCCACGAACACATGCGCGGAAGTGCGTTGCCCCGCGGACGGGGAGCGCGTCGATGTCGAGTGGTGCCTCCTGAAGCCAAGCGGAGTCGACGGCGATGAACGTGAGCGCGCCGAGACGGATCTCGCGGCCCTCCACCAAAGCTCCGCCCGAAACCATGATCAAGGGGATCGGAAAAATCGCAACTCCTATAATCAAGCGCTAAGATACCAGCCCCACGGTGGGCGCCAACTATCGTGGTTCTAAGTCTGACAGTGATGTAGGGGGGTAAGTATGGAGAGGCTAGATCTTAGCTATGTAGGAATTGTAAGAACGCAGGGTTTACGAGTTCAGGCCCTTCTCGGAGGAAGTAATAGCCCTACGTCTCGGTGCCCGGAGGCGGTCGATTGGATTATGCGCGTGAGGATAACAGGGATGCGAACCCTTAATATTGAGGAGGGGGGTGGCTTATATAGAGTTCGACAGGCCCCTCCAGCCCTCAGTAATGCTGGGTTTAAAGTACATTAAGGTTAGGCGTTACTGGTAACGCCCCTAATAAAGTGCTATAATGACCATAAGAGCTATTTAATGACCGACCGTTTGCGTGCGGAGTGGCTGTAGAACTCCTTGCAGTCGAGTGCTTTGCTTGGAGGTCGAGTGATAGCGTCATGGTCGAGTGTCTTGAATCCGTCGAGTGGGATACCTCCAAGTCGATTGAAAGGCGACTTCTTATAGGGATGTCCTTGGGTAAAGCACTTAGGACAGGTCCATGCCCCTACTCTAGGTACATAGCTTCATCAGCTGGGCCAGGGGTGGGGCTGGTCCTGCACTGCTCCGGAGATGGCCGCCGGCGTGGGCGTGAGCTGGTGCCCCACTCCGCCGCGGTCACCGGAGCGGGAGGCGTCGCCACGGGAGGAGGTGGTGCAGGCACCTCCGGCCGTCCAGCCCGCCCCCTGTCTACCACGCACCGCCGACCCACCCGTGGACGCCGCCGCCCTACGTCGACTTCGTCAGCGACGACGACGACACCAGCGATCAGTGAAGACGGCGACGGCCACGGCACCGACGGGCGCGGCGGGAGGGCGCAGGAGGCGTTTTTTTATTTTGTTTTTATATGTTAATTATGAAACTGGGCCTTTTAGGTGGCCGTGGAAACTGGGCCGTTTTGTGGCCGACCCCTATATATGTTTTATGTTTTTTAAAATGCGTTTATTTACTTTTTTAATTATTTCATTCTAGTTTCAATTTTTTTTATTCAACTCCACCGCGGACACGATTTGGGGTGCGGCCACGCGATGGGCGCACGCACGACCCATCTGACAAAGCCGGACACGGGCGAACACATCGGCGTCCCAAAGGGACAAAATCCGGTCAATCCGGACATCCGTTTGGGGTCACGCGGTGGAGTTGGCCTAAGAGGACACGCAGTTAGCCGCCGAGGTTGCCAGACATGCATCGTCCGGAGGTTGTCGCCGAGTGGCTCGCCGAGGTCACACCCGTCGGCGCCGATGGGGGCGTAGGGTCGGGGTCAGGGCAACGTCGCCGGGATCGTGGGCCGGCTCGCCGGGGGTGGCACCATATGCCGGGCCCGGCTCGCCGGCAGTCGCTCGGCAGCGTCGCTGGTCCTCACCGGGTCACTCTGGAAGAGGGTTGGCGTACTGGATGCATATGGACTGGGGTGGATATTTAGATTTGATGCATTTACGAAGGGGGAAGAGGAATGGAAAGGATGATTTATTTGTGGTGGAAAGCCGGACGTGGCTTTACTCTCGATGTTTTGCTGAAGTTGCCGGACTAGTGAGTTGGAGCGGCTACATGTTTGAAAAAAAAAGAAGTAGTGGATGATGTTACTGATGTGGCACATGTGATGAGATGGATATGTTGCATGTCAAGAGAAATAGGTTAGTGGGGATAAACTATTTAGATATTATAGATTATAGATGTGTGTTCGTACAACATGGTGACGCAGTCCTGGATTAGGGGGTGCTCAGCATATCGGTTGTCCGTCCTTTGGGTTGGGTCGAGGACCCCCCCTAAGCTATCACAGGCAGGCCTTGTTCGATTGGTCTAGAAGCATCGAGAAGGAATGACCCAAAGACTTGACGTATACTGCAAGGCGTAGAGATAGTCATCGACATGTTTGCCCCTTAGATACGGCCGACCATGTGTAAACCCTAAGTATCCCCGGCATCTATATAAACCAAGGTGCCAAGGCCGTAGGAGGCAGATTCAATCGCATCCGATCTCGTGGTAGATCACCTGTACTTTGTACCCATCCATAGTCAATGCAAACAAAGCATGACATAGGATTTTACCTCTTCAAGAGGGCCTGAACCTGGGTAAACCTCATGTCCCCTATGTTTTTGTTACCATCTAGCCAAGACTACCAAATCGGATCCTCTTACCCGTGATCTGCCGGATCTAGCTCCGACACATGGCAAATTCAGTAAGTTTTATATCCATGGCAAATTTAATTTCTGAGTCATGTCACATTGCATTACTAGACCACAGGAACAATTTCTGAGTAATTTTGCACCTGACTTAACTACCAAAAAAACATACAAAAATTGCCCTGGTTTTTGAGACAGAAGGAGTTTCCCTAGTTTTTTGGTGCTCAAGCTGGCCTTTTTTTGGCCCATGCGCGTGCTGTTTTTTGTTGCTCAGGCTGGCCTTTTTTTTGGCCCATGTGCCTGCACGATTTCTATGAATCGTGCAAATTTGTAAAAGCTCCTTCATTTGTTCAATTTCTACAGTCAAACTAGTAAGTGGGCACGTGCAACACACGTATAATAATTGGTTGCATTTCAAGTAGATGCCAACATGTGGTAATAAAAGGTTGCTTTGCGTCTCGTGGCGTATAGGAAAGCTTGACAATGCATGAAACGATGAATGTTCATGTCTGGTACACACAAAGTCACAAACATACATAAAACTGGAGAATATAAATCAACCCATACAACTCGTAATTTCATGCCTCCGTTTACTCCTTATATGCATCATGATGCTCTTGACATGTAAATGTTTAGTTCATTTTGCACAAAGTGTCAAAGCACTAAAAATCCAAAGCTAAACTTGGCAAGCAATATACACAATTCTACAATGTTTCCCCTCTTTCATTTGTGTTCATCCTTCTCCAAGCCAACAAGCTTTCATGCCAAAATGCGAAAAGAACAATGCGCTGAATAAATACAAGGGTAGATACAGGAAAACAATAGTCCAAAATAACATCCCGGAACACAATAGGGACATATGGAGAAGCACCAGTTGTAGAAAATAAGAAAAAAAATGCAAGTCATGACCATTTTTGATAGTTTTTTCTTTACACCCACTTATGTGCAATACTATCAAACAATAAAAAAATTGATGTTCATTAGTTCCTAACCATTAACCTAATGAACAGCGAAAGGACCTTAAAGTATTTATACGTAGAAGAATAGTAAAAAATATATTTATTTATAGATGGTTCATGTGAGAGAAAAAAATCACATCTTGCAATTTAGACCATCCAACCCCTTTTTGAAGTGAAAGGAGTTCCAAATGTAACAACTTAAAATAAACCAACTCCAGCAGTACAAGTGTTACAAATTAAGAAAAAACAAATAATGTGTTGATGACACATGTAAACGACATCTGCTAAGAAACACCGAAGATATAAAGATAGCACACTCTGGTTAGTAATGCATAGAAACCTTATTTTGAAGTATACAAGTTAGCACAGGCACGCCGTGTAAGTTCACAAGAAACCATAAATGCTGGCTGGCCAGTTGTCTTACAAGCAACATAAATTACCGGCACTCCGGCGGCGTCCCCTGAGAAGGGGCGATCGGTGCGGCACCCTCGGCGGTTCACGAATTACCGGCACTCCGGCGGCGTCCCCTGAGAAGGAGTTGTTGGTCCTCGGCTCCTTGTCGCCATGCAGAGTGGAGGCCGGTTGTGGTGGTTTTTCTTGGGAGAGATAGGATCATGATCCAAGAGGTTGAGGTGATGGACATGTCAATGTGTGCGAATATCCGATTAGTTTCGTAATAAAATGCGATCGTGATCAGTTTCCTAATAAAACACGATCATGATTTGTTTCCTAATAAACATGATTGTGATTAGTTTCCTAAAAAGGCGTGATCGTAATTAGTTTCCTAAGAAGACGTGATCATGATTATAGTTTCCTAATTGATCGGACGTGGATATGGTGAAGCACGGTCAGTCAATGTAAATTGTTAAGTGCACATAAAGGCTAGAGTTTAGTGGGCAATCATGCGATCATAATGAATCCGTGTAGGTTTACAGGGTGCACGTAAAAAGTTCTTGTTTGATTGTTTAATAGTAGTGGAGATGGAGATGGAGAGGAGATGACTATGATCCACTAAAATTGTTGCTTTGGTGGTATAGTACAGGTGGTGTCAAAGGTGAAATATTCTTCGGCTTCACTAGTTGACTAGTTTCAGTATGTAACAGGTGTTTTTAACGCATCACAGTAGACATTTTTTAAACGAGTCAACGGTTTTTCATTTTCGTTAATTAAGCATAAAAAGTTGCTAGGAAAATCAGGTGAAAATCATGAGTACATCATAGTCATCTCACACAACTAACTGATGGGCAAAATATGGCTGGAGCAGCTATCTTAGAACATCCTGAATTCCTGATCGACTGATACTATACTTCCCTCCACTACAATCCATACCCGAACCCATGACTTGAATAACCAGTGCCCAAATTCGATCGGTGCACGTCAGCATTACACATCATTAGGAAGACGTTTCGCGACTCTAAAGAAGAGATCACTGGACGTTCCTGCTCTTGAGAGCCTTGGAGACCGCCCGGATGGTCGACGGCGTCGTGCGGCAGCATCCTCCAACGAGGCTGGCGCCGGCCTCCTGCCACCTCCTTGCCATCACGTCGAAGCTCTTCCGGCCGAAGCACTCCACCGGCTGCGTTGATTTCGCATCACAAAAGGTATCAGCCACTCGTTAAAGAACATCATGTGTCAGTAAGTAATAACTAGAACAATGAAGTACGACGTGGCATTAGCCGTCTTCTCACCAGCCACCTCTTGGCTATCCCGTCCCAGACCTCCCCGCTGTTGGGGTATACCGCGATCGCCTTCTTCGTTTGCTGTTGGAGAATCAATCACGAGCAAGATACATTATATTTGAGGTTGCCGACTACCGTAGAACAGGTGTACATTGTGGAGAAAAAGGTGAGCGGATGTATAATTGCTGAACAAATAAGGAAGAAGCTGCGGACCTTCTTGAAGCCGCGTATGATGCCCTCCACGAACTGAGGCGGCGTGCAGTTGACCCCCACGATGGCGACCTTCTCGCTGGCGTTGAGGATCTGGAGGCAGTCCCCGAAGCTCTCCCCCGAGCAGAGGTGCTTGCCGTCAACGGAGCTGAAGCAGATCCACGACGGGACCTGGATGTCCTCCTCCTCCATAAGCTCAACCAGAGCCTACAAAATGTGATCGTTCCTTTCAGCAAGCGAACTTGACAGGCCCTTTTGAACCAGTACTCTGAGGATCACAGCACAGCACAAAGCCTACCTGAGCCTCCATCTTGTTGGGAATGGCCTCGAACGCGATCAGGTCAGGGCCCGCGCTCGCCAGGACCTGCAGCCGGCGCCGGTGGAAGTCCTTGAGCTTCTCCGCCGTCACGTCGTCTCCATACGATCCACTGCAACAATGATCACGAGGTATGTAAAACGCGTGTGCTTGTCAAGATCTTTCAGATTCTGCAACGGCACTGGCGTGTTGCTTACCTGTACTCTGAGCCGTCGGCGAGGTAGGCTCCGTAGCTCCCGATGGACGCGGCAACGAGGGCACGGTTGTAGACGGGCTTGGACTTCCTCAGCGTCGACTTCCAGAACTCGTCTCGGGCCTCCAGTGCCAGCTGGACGCTGGTTCGCAGTAATCCTTCTGCCTCCTCCAGGAGCAATCCTCTGGCCAAGAACCCTGGGATAGTTGCCTGCAGAAAATGGAAGGCACGATGCCAATTCTCTTCAGCTGGAAGATGACAGATTCAGAGATTTTTTTTAATGAAGCCTCTTATTCATCTGTGTTTGAACTTTGAAGCCATAGAAGACAGCAGCGGTAGAATAACCGCAATGATGATAGTACCTGGTAGGACGAGGAGATGATGACGTCGGCACCAGCTTCAAGATACTGCATATGGACCTGCACTTGTAAAAAATATGTTAAATTCAAAAAAAAAATGTTAGGTTCTTCACACCAAAACTAAAATTATATGCATGAGGAACTTCTTCCATTAAAAAATTTCCACCTATATTGTCTATTGTGGTTCTGGTCCATCCGCACACAACACACACAGCGCGCGCACACACACTTGTGGAATACCGTTAAGGAAACATATATATGTGCCATTGGACTCAAAGCTAATTCACATTTTGACCTTGTTGTTTGGGGCTAACTACAGGTTGCATTGTTCCCTTGGTTTATTTTAAGCATTATTTGCTATCTGTCACTGTTACCGCCCGATCAAGCTGTTTGACGATCTCCTGACAACTCTGTTTGATAATGTAGTCATGCAAAAGTACAAAAATACCCTCAGCACGCTCTTTCTTCCATGCAGCTAAAATATGAAGCTCGTTACATCCAAATGTCGCCCAAATACGTTTCGGTAATATTCCCCACAAAATTATACGTTTGGGTACCATGCTAGTCATATGAAACAAAAAATAATTAATATTTCAAACCGGCTAAATATTTATGTATTTTCTTATGGACACTCTCTCAATATTTTTCGTACACTTTTTCGTTCTTAAATCAAATGCACATGATGGTATTTTAATATTACTACTTCCGGTGGATGGTCATTGACGTGCCAACACCAGTGCAAGTTGTCGAACGTGTAAACGAAACAATCGGGACAGTGGTACTCAACAAGCAATGGCTGAAGTTGAGTTGGCTTCGAGATTCATCTGAAGTTGACGTTTTGCAACACAGTTCAGGCGTACGCACTACGGAAGTCATGCGATGAAGCGGTCGAGTCAAATTGGTGAAGGTACTTGGGCCTAAATCTGAACAGCGCGCGAGAGAACGTTGGACTCTCGATCGTTGGTAAAAGTGGGTGATCTCTTCTCCCCTTTAGCCTCTGCCCGTCAAAAAGGTAGGTGATCTCCTCTTCAATTCCTTTTTAAATGCTACGAAAGGTAGGTAAGAAAATGAAAACAACGTTATTGTCCTGGTCATCGCCAAGATTTATTCTACTTTTTGACCTGCGCATATTAGCTGTAGAGATAGAGTTGACCGGTAGCTAACACTACAATTTAAAAGCGCAAACCCTCACCACATGCCAAACCGCGTCACACACGATACTCTCTCCGTTTCTTTTTACTCCGCATGTAAGGTTTTGTCAAAGTTAAACTACACAAAGTTTGACCAAATTTATATAAAAAAATATAAACATCTATAATATTAAAACTATATAGTATGAAAATACATTTCATGGTGCATCTGATAATGTTGATTTCATATTGTCAATGTTTATATTTTTTAATATAAAATTAGTCAAACTTTACAAAGTTTGACTTTGACCAAACCTTATATGCAGACTAAAAAGAAACGGAGGGAGTACTAGGTATGCTATTAGTACTAATTAATTTATCACTTGGTGCATCATATTGTGATGATGCGGCGAGCACGACGAGAGACAGATCGGTCATGAACTCATGATGATAATACGAGGAGGCATTGTGCACGCTGGCACGTCGGCCGGTTGGGTGAATGGGTTACCTCCTTGATGAGGTGCGGCTTGGTGATGAGGCAGGCGGCGCTCCAGAGCGGGTCGTTGATGTCGGCGCCTAGCGCCTCCAGCTGCGTGGCGAAGCCGCCGTCGATCACCGCGCACCCGCCGGCCTTCTTCACCAGCTCCTCCACCACCCCGGCCATCTCGCAAACCTAAGGATGGATTACACGGCCGCACAAGCACAGCTCTCAGCACCAACCGCAGGCCAGGACTCGAGGAGGGCGAAGACAAATGGGTACGAGAAAACGGGCAGGGAGACGGGGCGGTATATATAGCGGCGGGCGAACGGCGGTAGCTAGTAGGCTGGCTGGCCGGGTGGAGACGGGGATGGAGGGAGGGAGGGATTGAAAGGAAAGGTTAGGTGAGGGGCGACTTAATTTGGGCGGAAGCAATGCAGCAGATCGCGCCATCAAAGGCCCAACGCACGCGGACCGGTTCGTGGGGTAGGTGCAGTCGCGGGCCGGTTGACGTCCAGGTTACTCCCAGGCGTTGGCGTTGGGTGTTTGAACCGAACCGCGCCCGACGCGACAGCACACGTTAGGCGTTACGCATGCGCGGCCGCGGCATGAAACCAGCTGTACGGCGGAGTTAAGGCGTGCGTGCATGGAGCTGCATGGTGTGGTGCAGGAGTTAAAAGCCTGCATGAAACTGGCGCGCTTGCAGTGCAGCAGGCGCCAAGGACCGCGCCATGTAACTTTGTCCTTGGGCGAGCAGTCTTGTACTACTAGTACAAGGACCCTGTCCGAGTATTAGTTTATGAAATTTCCCTTTCATTGTACTATACTGGAGTACTCCAAAAGAAAATATTATACTACTACTATAGAAATACCTCTAGTCTACTCGTAGTGCAAACGGTGTTTCGGTGCAGTCCTTGGTCAGGAACCACATTTGCTCATGGACGATCACACCGACACGGGGAAATGTTGGACAGGCCCGAGTATGACTAAGTTTGGTGGAGGTGCCACCAACTCACTCACCAAGAATCTGTTTATTTGTCAACAAGTACGTACGTAAGTACAACGTGTGAAGATGGGAAAGAATCTGTTTTATTTGTCAATGATCAACGGTCCAAGCTTGAATCGGTTCACTTTTGACACAGACTAATTAACCAATAAGTGCCCCGAAAAGAAAACAATCAGTCAGGGCGGCACACTAGATATTTGGGAGGGTTTTCATGGGAACCTCATCCCGGAGAAAGACTTACCGATCGTCGCCATGCCGACTGTGGTGCGTCTGGTCGTCGAGGAACAGCTAGGCGGACTCTCTGAGTTGAATGGAGTACAAGTCAGTCTGCCAGTGGATTTTATTAAAGAAGCATGGCACCCTGGAGTTGCCGGTACCAACCAACATGGATGGGTTGCCAACGAGAGCTCCGAGGAATGCATGCGGCTTCGGCGATGGACGGAGGGTTTCCAGCCGGGACAAGAGCCGTTGGTCAGGGGCACACCAACGGAAGCAGACTTTGTTTTGTTTTAGCGATGCGGCAAACCGCACATGCCGGGCGTAGGGCTTTGCGATGTGTGGTACGTTCGGTTTGGTCCTCGAGGAATATGTGGAGTCGTGAACTCGTGATGACAGAGTGGCCTTGAACGAAGTATGTGTCGGCCAATTTTATCAAAGGAATCCATGGTGGCTCGCCGACCCTGGTGTTGCTGGTACAACGTGGGTTGCAACCAGGGCTTCGAGCAGTGCACCCTGGTGGAGGGCTTGAGGCCAGCTGTATGCTACTCGGCAAGCGATCTGCACCCGGGGATGTTGTCAAAGCTCTTAACATTGTCGACTTAATTTGAAGTATATAGCGGCAAATTTGATAAATTTGACCTCGGGACGAAATCAAATCACATAATAAACTGCCCGTGAAACTATTTCACGTCGCTGATCTTTTTGTGTAGCGACACGCAGACACCACACCCTACGGTGCAGCGTCTAGCTAGGGGGCGTTGCACATCTGTCCACCGTGGCAGGCCTGGGCTCCGCACCCAGCAGTGCAGCGGCTCCGAGCTAGGCGCCACACATGTAACGTGCAACGTCTAGCGCTCGGGCGCTGCACTGTGACTTATCCAGAGAGCAACAGAAACTTTGCAAGTTACAGACTTGTGCAACGCCTAGCCTGGAGGAGCCACATTGAGCAGTGCAACGCTTGCGAGCTAGGCACTGCACTGTACAGTGTGGCGCCTCTCTGCTAGGCGCTGCACTGTACAGTGTGGCGCCTCTCTGCTAGGCGCCACACCAACACTTACTTTTTTTTGTCCCTCAAACTGGGTCATTTTCAGGCACAGGTCAACATTTCCTAGAATAAACAGAATGATCTTTAAGTTCAACAAAGACAACATTTCCTAGAGTGACCATCACAACAAGTTCAACATTATTAAGACATACAATCGCTTCAAGTTCAACATAGAGCTACCACCACTCCAAGTTCAACGACATAACAAGTTCAACATTACTAAGAGCTACCACCACTCCAAGTTCAACATTACAAATAGAGGACGACGATTAGTTCCTTGAGCGCTTTTTGGCTCCTCTCCCCTCATGTTGTCTATCTTCTTCGCCTTCCTAGGAAGAGCAACCCGCTCCGGCTCCGGCTCCGGTTCCTCCTCGTCATCCACATAGTCATTCAAAACCGCCATCCGCGAGGTGCCGACCGTCCTTTTGCCTCTTTGGGTGAAGTCTTCAGGTGTGTATTTATTGATTCCCTTCCTAGGCTTTAACTCGTATGTAGACCGAACTTGGTAGGTCCCCAAGGTCATATCATTAGTAACCTATTACAAAAACAAAAGATATGGAAAGACTGTGTGTCAGGATATAGTTAGCAATGCATCAACAATTTGAATATATGCTCATGCTATACCTCTTGGGTGACCACACCCACATCCTCATCCTCCAAAGGATCAGCATGGCCAGAAGTGGGATCTGATGGTGTCGCCGACCTAGACCGTTCTGATGATACATACTCGGGGTCACGACAAACGAAAAGGTTTGATAGCCGCCTTAACCTTTGGCCCTGGCGCTGCAACATGTACAAGTGAATGAGACATCGAACGTAGCAACACATGTTAAGTGCTAGTTTGAAGGAGATGTGAACCTTAATGTATGCTCGAAGTGCACCTTCCCCATCGCTTTTGCCAGCCAGGGTTGTTTCCAGAATAGTCTCGGTCTCATCAGCTGCTTTCTTGATCTAGGCACGCTATGAACAGAAACGGTATTAACGTGTTAGGCAAGCGAAGATGTGAATAGTGCAAATGGAAAAGCAAAAAGGGCAAATACCACAAAGTTCATCATTGGAGCTGAAGGGACTGAGTTGCCTTTCCTGACTAATGCGTTGTGTCGTGGTTCTAAGTCTGACAGTAGTGTAGGGGGGTAGTAATGGAGAGGCAAGATCCTAGCTATGGAGTAGTTGTAGACACGCGAGGTTTACGAGTTCAGGCCCTTCTCGGAGGAAGTAATAGCCCTACGTCTTGGAGCCCGGAGGCGGTCGACTGGATTATGCGTGTGTGAATTACAGGGGTGCGAACCCTTTACACTGAGGAGGGGGGGTGGCTTATATAGAGTTCGCCAGACCCCTCCGGCCCTCAGTTATGCAGGGTTTAAAGTACATTAAGGTCGGGCGTTACTGGTAACGCCACTAATAAAGTGCTATGATGACCATAAAGGCTACTTAATGCCCGACCGTTAGCGTGCGGAGTGTCTTTAGATCTCCTGGCCGTCGAGGGGTCGGGTCTTGGTCGAGTGTCTTTGAGTCCGTCGAGTGGATCACCTCCAAGTCGATTGAAAGGTGATTTCTTCTAGGGCTGTCCTTGGGGAGGGTAGCTTGGACAGGTCCATGACCCTACCCTAGGTACATAGCTTCATCATTAGCCCACGAATGGATCGAGGTTTGAGTGGGGAAGGAGTTGAGAACTCTTCTGACCCATTCTTCGTGTCATGAGTATATCTTGTTTCAGATCAATGAACCTGGGTGACGTCACCAACTTCTTTTCCGGTCGCCTTGATCCATTCATAGTTTTCTTTAGTCGAGTGAATTTCTTTACTTGAAGATCCCCGAGCGGCTGCGTGGAGGAGATCCTCCGTCTGACAAGTTGTTCTGCTGCCCGTGGATTCCGCGGGATTCGAATTTCGGGAAGCGCGCGGGACGGGGGAGGCCGCAGTAATCGGATGGGATAGGACGGAGCCGCCTCGATCTCCGCGCCACCTATTTCGCCATGTATCGCGCGCGCGACTGTTGCGGGATTTGACAGGATCGCCTGGGCCTACAGGTCAGCCACTCGGAAGCGACTCCATATAAACTGCCGGCCCAGGGCTTTTGAACAGTGCGCCTTCACTTTTCCCCTTTCTTCTCGAATTCTTCCACCACCTCTACTCTCGTTTCAGCGCCGCCGGCCTGTTCGAGATTCGTCTGCGGCGATGGTGAAGGAGAAGACGGCGGTCCTGGAGCGTGCGAAGAAAGCGACAGCGCAGGCGAAGGCGAAGAAGTCCGGTCGGGGCGGATCTTCTTCGAGGTCCGCTCTGCCGCCGGGCTGGATCCAGGGCGAATGGATGCCTTCGGAGATTCGACAGGACGACATTGATGATCTGATCGAGGGGGGATTCATTCCTCACAAATCCGCGCGTCTCCCGGGGAACGAGGTCGAGCCGCGGCCTTGCGAGGGTGAGTGTGTTCTTATCGCCACTCACGTCGACCGCGGATTCTCCCTGCCCCCTCATACTTTTTTCCGGAGTTTCTTGAACTTTTTCGGGGCACAACTCCACCACTTCACTCCGAATTCCATCGTGTATCTTGCTGCGTTTGTGTCTTTATGTGAGAACTTCTTGGGCTACCGTCCTCACTGGGGCCTCTTCAAGCACATTTTCACCTGTCGCTCTCAGACGGTGAAGAAGGCCAATCCGAGTGATGAGAGGACACAGGTGATCCAGATGTGCGGGGGTCTTGGGGTCCAGATGAGAAGCAAGAGTTCCTTTCCAGCTATGATTCTTCCTAATTCAGTCCGCGGGTGGCAGTCGACCTGGTTCTATTGTAGAGACCAGCCGACTCCAGGACAGGCGACAGGTCTCCCTCCTTTCTCCCTGAACCGAGCGGAAAAACCTTCTTCTCTGAAAGTGACACCGGAAGAGAAGGCACAAGTTAAAGTGCTCGTTGGTCGAGTGGTTCAGCTTGTCCGTGACGGGGTGACTGGAATGGATTTACTAGAAGTCTTCCTCCGGAGACGCATCCAATGACTCCAAGCTCGTGACAATCCGATGTGGATGTATTCGGGTCTTGACGACACCACTCGGATCCACCCGGAGGAGGTCGAAGAGGCTACATTGGAGGGGTGGCTGTCCAGTATCACAGGGAACAAAGACAACCCCCGAGGAGCCAGAAGGATTCCACCACTCGACCAATCGTACGAAGTAGACCAGGTCCAATTCCGCATCTCTGACCGTGACCTTGCTTTCTTCATTCTGTTTGCTTAAAATCAGTCGACTGACTTTTGTCTTGTTTGTTGTCTTCTAGACCATTACTGAGATGTACTCGATGCCCAATGGGGCGCAGGAACAGACCGAGGAGGGGGAGGCGAGCGGAGGCAAAAGCGAGGAGGAGTGGCAATTTGACGGAGAGGAGGAGGATGACGACGACTCTAGTGGAGAAGAGGAGGAAGAAGTCGATCCTCCCCGCACAGAAAGGCGATCCAAGCTCACCCACGACCCCATGCGCACGCGGCAAAGCGACTATGCCTGTTGGGCAGTCGTCAAAACGTCCTCGGATGTCCTCTCCGGCGTCGACTGAAAAAGCGCCAAAGCAACCACGAGCGGCGTCATCAAAGCCGCCGAAGGCCTTGCCCAAGATGAAAATGATTGTTCCCACCATCTCCGGGTAACAGCAGAACTTGTGCTTTTTCGTTTAGCATGGATAGACTCTTGGTCGACTCATTGACTAAACTGACTGGTTTCTGAAACCTGTAGCGCTGCTACCTCTGAGACCACCACCAAGAACGAAGACCAGGAAATGGAAGACACTGTCACCTCCAACCTTGGTACAGTCTTTGTGGTTTCATTCTTGGTCGACTGACAACCTTTTCTGGTCGATTGGATTTTTGTTTTTGACTTTGGATTTTTCCTGTAGCTCCTCCTCATGTCATTGACCTCCCTGATGATGATGACGAAGTGCCGCTGAGGGCGAGGATAAATAGGAAGGCGTCGGCTGGCAAGACACCTCAAATTGCATCAGTACCTGAGGCACCAGTTCAGGAGGGTGGCAATACCACTCGGACTTCTGTGTCCTTCGCTATGCCACTGACGAGTGTTCGGCCCTCATCGTCGACTGCTGACCCGCCCTCCCTTTTTGCTACACACCACTGTTGGGGAACGTTGCAGAAAATTAAAATTTTTCCTACGGTTTCACCAAGATCCATCTATGAGTTCATCTAAGCAACGAGTCATGGGAGAGAGATTGCATCTACATACCACTTTGTAGATCGCGAGCGGAAGCGTTCAACGAACGGGGATGAGGTAGTCGTACACGACGTGATCCAAATCACCGGAGATCCTAGCACCGAACGGACGGCACCTCCGGGTTCAACACACGTACGGTCAGCGTAACGTCTCCTTCTTCTTGATCCAGCAAGGCAAAGGAGAGGTTGGGGAAGATGGCTCCAGCAGCAGCACGACGGCGTGGTGATGGTGGAGCTGCAGTACTCCGGCAGGGCTTCGCCGAGCTCTACGGAGGAGGAGGAGGTGTTGGAGAGGGAGAGGGAGGCGCCAAGAGCAAGGGTGCGGCTGCCCCCTCCCCTCCCCTCATATATATAGCCCCCTAGGGTGGGCGCCGGCCCTAGGAGATGCAATCTCCTAGGGGGGCGGCGGCCAAGGGGTGGGGGGCTTGCCCCCCAAGCAAGGGGGCGCCCCCCTTTAGGGTTTCCCCCACCCTAGGCGCGCATGGGCCCTGGGGAAGTGGCGCCCCAGCCCACTTTGGGCTGGATCCTTTCCTACTTCAGCCCATGGGGCCCTCCGGGGCAGGTGGCACCACCCAGTGGACCCCCCGGGACCCTCCGGTGGTCCCGGTACAATACCGATAACCCCGAAACTTGTCCCGATGGCCAAAACAACACTTCCTATATATAATTCTTTACCTCTGGACCATTCCGAAACTCCTCGTGACGTCCGGGATCTCATCCGGGACTCCGAACAACATTCAGGTTACTGCATATACATATCTTCACAACCCTAGCGTCACCGAACCTTAAGTGTGTAGACCCTACGGGTTCGGGAGACATGCAGACATGACCGAGACGGCTCTCGGGCAATAACCAACAGCGGGATCTGGATACCCATGTTGGCTCCCACATGCTCCACGGTGATCTCATCGGATAAACCACGATGTCGAGGATTCAATTAATCCCGTATACGATTCCCTTTGTCAATCGGTATTTTACTTGCCCGAGATTCGATCGTCGGTATCCCAATACCTCGTTCAATCTCGTTACCGGCAAGTCACTTTACTCGTACCGTAATGCATGATCCCGTGATCAAACACTTTGATCACATTGAGCTCATTATGATGATGCATTACCGAGAGGGCCCGATGATACCTCTCCGTCAAGCGGAGTGACAAATCCCAGTCTCGATCCGTGTCAACCCAACAGATACTTTCAGAGATACCCGTAGTATACCTTTATAGTCACCCAGTTACGTTGTAACGTTTGGCACACCCAAAGCACTCCTACGGTATCCGGGAGTTACACGATCTCATGGTCTAAGGAAAGGATACTTGACATTGGAAAACTCTAGCAAACGAACTATGCGATCTTATGCTATGTTTAGGATTGGGTCTCGTCCATCACATCATTCTCCTAATGATGTGATCTCGTTATCATTGACATCCAATGCCCATAGTCAGGAAACCATGACTATCTGTTGATCAACGAGCTAGTCAACTAGAGGCTTACTAGGGACATGTTGTTGTCTGTTATTCACACATGTATTATGATTTCCGGATAACACAATTATAGCACGAATAAAGACAATTATCATGAATAAGGAAATATAATAATAATGCTTTTATTATTGCCTCTAGGGCATATTTCCAACAGTCTCCCACTTGCACTAGAGTCAATAATCTAGTTACATTGTGATGAATCGAACACCCATAGAGTTCTGGTGCTGATCATGTTTTGCCTTAGGGAGAGGTTTAGTCAACGGATCTGCGACATTCAGATCCATGTGCACTTTACAAATCTCTATGTCTCCATCTTGAACATTTTCATGAATGGAGTTGAAGCGACGCTTGATGTGCCTGGTCTTCTTGTGAAACCTAGGCTCCTTGGCAAGTGCAATAGCTCTAGTGTTGTCACAGAAGAGTTTGATTGGCCCCGACGCATTGGGTATGACTCCGAGGTCGGTGATGAACTCCTTCACCCAAATTGCTTCATGTGCTGCCTCCGAGGCTGCCATGTACTCCGCTTCACATGTAGATCCCGCCACGACGCTCTGCTTGCAACTGCACCAGCTTACTGCCCCACCATTCAAAATATACACGTATCCGGTTTGTGACTTAGAGTCATCCAGATCTGTGTCGAAGCTAGCGTCGACGTAACCCTTTATGACGAGCTCTTCGTCACCTCCATAAACGAGAAACATTTCCTTAGTCCTTTTCAGGTACTTCAGGATATTCTTGACCGCTGTCCAGTGTTCCTTGCCGGGATTACTTTGGTACCTTCCTACCAAACTTATGGCAAGGTTTACATCAGGTCTGGTACACAGCATGGCATACATAATAGAATCTATGGCTGAGGCATAGGGGATGACACTCATCTCTTCTATATCTTCTGCCGTGGTCGGACATTGAGCTGAGCTCAATTTCACACCTTGTAACACAGGTAAGAACCCCTTCTTAGATTGATCCATATTGGACTTCTTCAATATCTTGTCAAGGTATGTGCTTTGTGAAAGACCTATGAGGCGTCTTGATCTATCTCTATATATCTTGATGCCTAATATATAAGCAGCTTCTCCAAGGTCCTTCATTGAAAAACTTTTATTCAAGTAGGCCTTAATGCTGTCCAAGAGTTCTATGTCATTTCCCATCAAAAGTATGTCATCTACATATAGTATGAGAAATGCTACAGAGCTCCCACTCACTTTCTTGTAAACGCAGGCTTCTCCATAAGTCTGCGTAAACCCAAACGCTTTGATCATCTCATCAAAGCGAATGTTCCAACTCCGAGATGCTTGCACCAGCCCATAAATCGAGCGTTGGAGCTTGCACACCTTGTCAGCATTCTTAGGATCGACAAAACCTTCCGGCTGCATCATATACAATTCTTCCTTAAGGAAACCATTAAGGAATGCCGTTTTGACGTCCATTTGCCATATTTCATAATCGTAGAATGCGGCAATTGCTAACATGATTCGAACGGACTTCAGCTTCGCTACCGGTGAGAAAGTCTCATCGTAGTCAATTCCTTGAACTTGTCGATAACCCTTAGCGACAAGCCGAGCTTTATAGATGGTCACATTACCATTCGCGTCTGTCTTATTCTTAAAGATCCATTTATTTTCTATGGCTCGCCGCTCAACGGGCAAGTCAGTCAAAGTCCATACTTTGTTTTCATACATGGATCCTATCTCAGATTTCATGGCTTCTAGCCATTTGTCGGAATCCGGGCCCGCCATTGCTTCCTCATAGTTCGAAGGTTCACCGTTGTCTAACAACATGATTTCCAAGACAGGGTTGCCGTACCACTCTGGTGCGGAACGTGTCCTTGTGGACCTTCGAATTTCAGTAGGAGCTTGATTCGAAGTATCTTGATCATCATCATTAATTTCCTCTCTAGTCGGTGCAGGCACCTCAGGAACGTTTTCTTGAGTTTCGCCATTTTCTGGTTCAAGAGGTAACACTTCATCAAGTTCTACTTTCCTCCCACTTACTTCTTTCGAGAGAAACTCTTTCTCTAGAAAGGATCCATTCTTGGCAACAAAGATCTTGCCTTCGGATCTGAGGTAGAAGGTATACCCAATAGTTTCTTTAGGGTATCCTATGAAGACGCATTTTTCCGACTTGGGTTCGAGCTTTTCAGGTTGAAGTTTCTTCACATAAGCATCGCATCCCCAAACTTTTAGAAATGACAGCTTAGGTTTCTTCCCAAACCATAATTCATACGGTGTCGTCTCAACGGATTTCGACGGAGCCCTATTTAAAGTGAATGCGGCAGTCTCTAAAGCATAGCCCCAAAAGGATAGCGGTAGATCGGTAAGAGACATCATAGATCGCACCATATCTAATAGAGTGCGATTACGACGTTCGGACACACCATTACGCTGAGGTGTTCCAGGCGGCGTGAGTTGTGAAACTATTCCACATTTTCTTAAGTGTGTGCCAAATTCGTGACTCAAGTATTCTCCTCCACGATCTGATCGTAGAAACTTGATCTTTCTATCACGTTGATTTTCAACCTCACTCTGAAATTCCTTGAACTTTTCAAAGGTCTCAGACTTGTGTTTCATTAAGTAGATATACCCATATCTACTCAAGTCATCAGTGAGGGTGAGAACATAACGATAGCCACCGCGAGCCTCAACACTCATTGGACCGCACACATCAGTATGTATGATTTCCAATAAGTTGGTTGCTCGCTCCATTGTTCCTGAGAACGGAGTCTTGGTCATTTTACCCATGAGGCATGGTTCGCACGTGTCAAATGATTCATAATCAAGAGACTCTAAAAGTCCATCTGCATGGAGCTTCTTCATGCGTTTGACACCTATGTGACCAAGGCGGCAGTGCCACAAATATGTGAGACTATTGTTATCAAGTTTAACTCTTTTGGTATTCACACTATGAATATGTGTATCATCACGTACGAGATTCATTAAGAATAAACCATTAACCATCGGAGCATGACCATAAAACATATCTCTCATATAAATAGAACAACCATTATTCTCGGATTTAAATGAGTAGCCATCTCGAATTAAACGAGATCCAGACACAATGTTCATGCTCAAACTTGGCACTAAATAACAATTATTGAGGTTTAAAACTAATCCCGTAGGTAAATGTAGAGGTAGCGTGCCGACGGCGATCACATCGACCTTGGAACCATTCCCGACGCGCATCGTCACCTCGTCCTTCGCCAGTCTCCGTTTATTCCGCAGCTCCTGCTTTGAGTTACAAATGTGAGCAACTGCACCGGTATCAAATACCCAAGAGCTACTACGAGTACTGGTAAGGTACACATCAATTACATGTATATCACATATACCTTTTGTTTTGCCGGCCTTCTTGTCCGCTAAGTATTTGGGGTAATTCCGCTTCCAGTGACCACTTCCCTTGCAATAAAAGCACTCAGTCTCGGGCTTGGGTCCATTCTTTGGCTTCTTCCCGGCAACTTGCTTACCGGGCGCGACAACTTCCTTGCCGTCTTTCTTGAAGTTCCTTTTACCCTTGCCCTTCTTGAACTTAGTGGTTTTATTCACCATCAACACTTGATGTTCCTTCTTGATTTCTACCTCTGCTGATTTCAGCATAGCATATACCTCAGGAATGGTCTTTACCATCCCCTGCATGTTGTAGTTCATCACAAAGCTCTTGTAGCTAGGTGGAAGCGACTGGAGGATTCTGTCAATGACCGCTTCATCCGGGAGATTAACTTCCAGTTGAGTCAAGCGGTTGTGCAACCCAGACATCTTGAGTATGTGTTCACTGACAGAGCTATTTTCCTCCATCTTACCGCTAAAGAATTTGTCGAAGACTTCATATCTCTCGACCCGGGCATGAGCTTGGAAAACCATTTTCAGCTCTTCGAACATCTCATATGCTCCATGTCTCTCAAAATGTTTTTGGAGCCCCGGCTCTAAGCTGTAAAGCATGCCGCACTGAACGAGGGAGTAATCATCGGAACGTGACTGCCAAGCGTTCATAACATCTTGTTCTGCAGGGAGGACAGGTGCGTCACCCAGCGGTGCTCGTAGGACATAATATTTCTTGGCAGCTATGAGGATGATCCTCAGGTTCTGGACCCAGTCCGTATAGTTGCTGCCATCGTCTTTCAGCTTGGTTTTCTCTAGGAACGCGTTGAAGTTGAGGACTACGTTGGCCATTTGATCTACAAGACATATTGTAAATATTTTAGACTAAGTTCATGATAATAAAGTTCATCTTAATGAACTCCCACTTAGATAGACATCCCTCTTCTAGTCATCTAAGTATTACATGATACAAGTCAACTAGGCCGTGTCCGATCATCACGTGAGACGGACTAGTCAACATTGGTGAACATCTTCATGTTGATCGTATCTTCTATACGACTCATGCTCGACCTTTCGGTCTTCTGTGTTCCGAGGCCATGTCTGTACATGCTAGGCTCGTCAAGTCAACCGACCTCCCTGATGTCATTGACCTCCCTGATTTTTCCAGTTTATTATGTGATTTTTGTTTTTGACTTTGGAATTTTCCTGTAGCTCCTCCTCATGTCATTGACCTCCCTGATGATGATGACGAAGTGCCGCTGAGGGCGAGGAGAAATAGGAAGGCGTCGGCTGGCAAGACACCTCAAACTGCATCAGTACCTGAGGAACCAGTTCAGGAGGGTGGCAATACCACTCGGACTTCTGTGTCCTTCGCTATGCCACTGACGAGTGTTCGGCCCTCATCGTCGACTGCTGACCCGCCCTTCCTTTTTGCTACACACCACTGTTGGGGAACGTTGCAGAAAATTAAAATTTTTCCTACGGTTTCACCAAGATCCATCTATGAGTTCATCTAAGCAACGAGTCATGGGAGAGAGATTGCATCTACATACCACTTTGTAGATCGCGAGCGGAAGAGTTCAACGAACGGGGATGAGGTAGTCGTACACGACGTGATCCAAATCACCGGAGATCCTAGCACCGAACGGACGGCACCTCCGCGTTCAACACACGTACGGTCAGCGTAACGTCTCCTTCTTCTTGATCAAGCAAGGCAAAGGAGAGGTTGGGGAAGATGCCTCCAGCAGCAGCACGACGGCGTGGTGATGGTGGAGCTGCAGTACTCCGGCAGGGCTTCGCCGAGCTCTACGGAGGAGGAGGAGGTGTTGGAGAGGGAGAGGGAGGTGCCAAGAGCAAGGGTGCGGCTGCCCCCTCCCCTCCCCTCATATATATATAGCCCCCTAGGGGGGCGCCGGCCCTAGGAGATGCAATCTCCTAGGGGGGCGGCGGCCAAGGGGTGGGGGGCTTGCCCCCCAAGCAAGGGGGCGCCCCCCTTTAGGGTTTCCCCCACCCTAGGCGCGCATGGGCCCTGGGGAAGTGGAACCCCAGCCCACTTTGGGCTGGATCCTTTCCTACTTCAGCCCATGGGGCCCTCCGGGGCAGGTGGCCCCACCCGGTGGACCCCCCGGGACCCTCCGGTGGTCCCGGTACAATACCGATAACCCCGAAACTTGTCCCGATGGCCAAAACAACACTTCCTATATATAATTATTTACCTCTGGACCATTCCGAAACTCCTCGTGACGTCCGGGATCTCATCCGGGACTCCGAACAACATTCAGGTTACTGCATATACATATCTTCACAACCCTAGCATCACCGAACCTTAAGTGTGTAGACCCTACGGGTTCGGGAGACATGCAGACATGACCGAGACGGCTCTCGGGCAATAACCAACAGCGGGATCTGGATACCCATGTTGGCTCCCACATGCTCCACGATGATCTCATCGGATGAACCACGATGTCGAGGATTCAATTAATCCCGTATACGATTCCCTTTGTCAATCGGTATTTTACTTGCCCGAGATTCGATCGTCGGTATCCCAATACCTTGTTCAATCTCGTTACCGGCAAGTCACTTTACTTGTACCGTAATGCATGATCCCGTGATCAAACACTTTGATCACATTGAGCTCATTATGATGATGCATTACCGAGAGGGCCCGATGATACCTCTCCGTCAAGCGGAGTGACAAATCCCAGTCTCGATCCGTGTCAACCCAACAGATACTTTCAGAGATACCCGTAGTATACCTTTATAGTCACCCAGTTACGTTGTAACGTTTGGCACACCCAAAGCACTCCTACGGTATCCGGGAGTTACACGATCTCATGGTCTAAGGAAAGGATACTTGACATTGGAAAACTCTAGCAAACGAACTATGCGATCTTATGCTATGTTTAGGATTGGGTCTCGTCCATCACATCATTCTCCTAATGATGTGATCTCGTTATCATTGACATCCAATGCCCATAGTCAGGAAACCATGACTATCTGTTGATCAACGAGCTAGTCAACTAGAGGCTTACTAGGGACATGTTGTTGTCTGTTATTCACACATGTATTACGATTTCCGGATAACACAATTATAGCACGAATAAAGACAATTATCATGAATAAGGAAATATAATAATAATGCTTTTATTATTGCCTCTAGGGCATATTTCCAACAACCACGTCCCAGAGGACCAAGCGGGCGCTGCTAGGGAGGCTATACGCCAGGCGGGGATCATGATGGAGCAGGTGAAGGTGGTCCGGGAAGCCAGCCAAGCGGCCTATGATGCTAGTTCAGCTCTTCAAAGCAATGTCCAGGTTAGTTGATCACCGCTTGTTCTGTTAGGATATGCTGTCTGAAGACTCTATTTCCGAAGATCTTTGCATCTGTACACCCGCTGGGTGTGTCGATTGAATTTTTTGGACTAGTGGGGGCAGGCTGAGTGCACCCACTGGGTGTAGTCCCCGAGACTACGGTGGACTGCTGGCAGTCGATTGTAGTCTCTATATTGTGTTGCTTCACTCGAACTTCTTCACTCGGTCTGGTCAGGCCATTTCGAATGGAATCTTGGAACCAGTGGGGGCACGCTGAGTGCACCCACTGGGTGTAGTCCCCGAGACCATGGTCGACTGCTGGTAGTCGACTAAGGTCTGAAGGACCCCCTTTTTTCGGTCGAACCAGTGGGGGCACACTGAGTGCACCCACTGGGTGTAGTCCCTGAGACTACTGTCGAATATTTCTGATTCGGCTGTAGTCTTGGAAACGTCACGATTTTTCTCTTAGTCGCTCGGAAGCAACCCACCTTTGATATCTGTCAACTGATTCTTCGCAGAAATCCTGCGAGCTTGTGGCTCGCTATACTGAATTGGAAAACAAACAGATCCAGCTCAACCTTGACTTGAAGCTTGCCCAAGAGAACTTGCAGAAGGCGAGAGACGAAGCAAAAGGTATGGCTGGTGAGAATTTGGCGACTGTTTTTTCTTTCTGCCCATTCTTGATGCTGATCTCACTGTCATTTCGCAGATAAAATGGAGGAGGCTCTGAAGAAGAAGGACCATGACCTTGCCGAGTCGCAGAAGGCGACTTCGGACAAAACGAAGCTTGCGGAATAAAAACTACTTCAGTCGGTAACCTTGAAGAAGAGAACTCCAAACTGAAAGCTGCTCTCGACGCGTCCAACCAAGAGGTCAGCCGTCTAAAGAATGATAAGATAGCGCTGAGTGACAAGGCAAGTGAACTGGCAGGGAAGAGGAACTATCTGGAGGCTTATCTGGGAGGGCTCGCCAAGAAGTTATTCGTCATGCTTGAAGGTAATCTCTCCTACCTGACTGACTTGTTGTCATCAACATAAAGCCACTGACTTATCTTTGAATTGTGTTTACAGAATTTTTCCAGAACTTCGAGGAGGAGACCAGTCGAGTGGAGACAAGCTTGGACCCCATTAACTCTCCGATGAAGGATGAAGCTGCTATGAACGTGCTCCGACCGGAGTCTCGTATTGCTGGTGTGGTCGACTACCTTGCTCGACTGAAGGTTGCAGCGTCGCGGATCGACACAACACTCTGGCCGGGAGCAACACTTCAAAATGACCTCGAGTCTCTAATGGCTCGACTGAATGAAGTTCCAGGTCGAGTACAGGAATGGAAGAAGTCTTATGCTAGGTGTGGTGCTGATGTTGCCCTGTCCCTGGTCCGTGTTCACTGCAAGGAGGCGCGAGAGGAAAAGCTGGCTGCTATCCAAGTTGCCAATACGAGGAAGCACAACTTTTAGTCTTTCATGGAGACCTTCATTGCTGCTGCCACTCGGATTGCTGACGGGATTGACTTGGACCAGTTTGTCGCACCCTCCAGTCCTCCGCCTGAGGAGTAAAACTTCTATGCTTGGCTTTAAATTTACCTCGGAATGCCGAGTGGATTTTGTAACCGTTAAACTCTTTCGGGCTGAATGCTTGAGTACTTTGATCTACGGTCTGGGACCTTTAGGATTTATCTGAACTTGGTTTATCGTTGAATATCTTCATGAATTCTCTGTCGAGTGGAACTTGTTCTTCACTCGAGACAACCTTTGTATTTGTGGCGAAGCTCCGAAGGAGAAGGTGGCAACCGACCTACACTTCGTCGTCCTTGCGGATCGGGATGGAGCATACGTTGTGCTTGTGACGAAGCTCCGAAGGAGAAGGTGGCAATCGACCTGCACCTCGTCGTCCTTGCGGATTGGGATGTGTTTCATACTTAGGCGAGTACTGGACTGCAGCTAAGCCTCCGAGTGAGAGGATCGCTCTCCACTCGGTAGGATTTTTGAAACTTAGGCGAGTACGGGACTGCAGCTAAGCCCCCGAGTGGGTGGATTGCTCTCCACTCGGTAGGATTTCAAATACTTAGGCGAGTACTAGACTGAAGCTAAGCCCCCGAGTGAGAGGATCGCTCTCCACTCGGTAGGATTTTTGAAACTTAGGCGAGTACGGGACTGCAGCTAAGCCCCCGAGTGGGAGGATTGCTCTCCACTCGGCAGGATTTTAAATACTTAGGCGAGTACTGGACTGCAGCTAAGCCCCCGAGTGAGAGGATCACTCTCCACTCGGTAAGATTTTAAATACTTAGGCGAGTACTGGACTGCAGCTAAGCCCCCGAGTGAGAGGATCGCTCTCCACTCGGTAGGATTTTAAATACTTAGGCGAGTACTGGACTGCAGCTAAGCCCCCGAGTGGGAGGATCTCTCTCCACTCGGTAGGATTTTTGAATACTTAGGCGAGTACTGGACTACAGCTAAGCCCCCGAGTGAGAGGATCGCTCTCCACTCGGTAGGATTTTTGAAACTTAGGCGAGTACAGGACTGTAGCTAAGCCCCCGAGTGGGAGGATCGCTCTCCACTCGGTAGGATTTTTGAAACTTAGGTGAGTACATGACTGCAGCCAAGCCCCCGAGTGGGAGGATCGCTCTACACTCGGTAGGATTTTTGAAACTTAGGCGAGTACTGGACTGCAACTAAGCCTCTGAGTGGGAGGCTGGCTCACCACTCGGTAGGATTTTCAAACACTTAGGCGAGTACTGGACTACAGCTAAGCCTTCGAGTGGGAGGCTGGCTCACCACTCGGTAGGATTTTCAAACACTTAGGCAAGTACTGGACTGCAGCTAAGCCTCCGAGTGGGAGGCTGGCTCACCACTCGGTAGGATTTTCAAACACTTGGGCGAGTACTGGACTGCAGTTAAGCCCCCGAGTGGGAGACTTGCTCGTCACTCGGTAGGAATTTTTTTTTACAAACTTAGGCGAAATGGATTCGCAGCTAAGCCACCCACTGGGGGATTTCTCAAGCAAACAAAAGCAACAATAATCACTGGGAAAATTATAACACTCTTGTCTTTGATAAATAGACTACAGAAGTTTTTCTTATTACATCTCATCCGAGTGAGAATTCAAGTGTAAAAGGGGCGGAGTAGCTCCGCATTCCAAGCCCGTGGCTCGTCTTTTTGATGCTCAACATTGTAAAGATGGTACGCTCCATTGTGGAGAACTCTGGTGACGATGAAGGGGCCTTCCCAAGTAGGAGCGAGCTTGTGTGGTTTCTGCTGATCCACTCGGAGGACCAAGTCTCCTTCTTGGAAGGCTCGACTCTTCACATTTCTGGCATGGAATCGACGTAAGTCTTGCTGATAGATAATCGATCGGATCATGGCCATCTCTCTTTCCTCCTCCAAAAGGTCGACTGCGTCCTGCCGGGCTTGTTCTGCTTCATCTTCAGAGTAGAGCTCGACTCGGGGTGTATTGTGAAGCAGGTCACTCGGCAGAACTGCTTCGGCTCCGTAGACCAGAAAGAATGGAGTTCGTCCAGTCGACCGATTAGGGGTGGTCCTCAATCCCCAAAGAACTGATGGAAGCTCGTCGACCCACGCGCCTGCTGCGTGCTTGAGGTCGCGCATCAGTCGATGTTTCAGTCCTTTGAGAATTAAGCCGTTTGCTCTTTCTGCTTGTCCATTCGACTCGGGGTGAGCGACTAAAGCGTAGTCGACTCGTGTGCCTTGAGAGGCGCAAAAAGCTCTGAACTTGTCAGAATCGAAGTTTGACCCATTGTCAGTGATGATGCTGTGCGGAAATCCATATCTGAATATCAACTCTCTGATGAAACTGATAGCAGTGCAAGCATCAAGGTTCTTGATAGGCTTAGCTTCAATCCATTTGGTAAACTTGCCGACTGCCACTAGCACATGAGTGAAACCGCTCCTGCCCGTTCTTAGCGGTCCAACCATATCCAATCCCCAAACAGCGAAGGGCCAGACGAGTGGAATGGTCTTTAGGGCTGACGCGGGTTTGTGCGATTTATTGGAGTAGAACTGGTATCCTTCACATTTATCGACTATCTCTTTCGCCATTTCATTTGCTCTTGGCAGTAAAATCCTGCTCGGTATGCTTTAGCCACAATGGTCCGAGAGGACGCATGATGGCCACAGGTCCCCGAGTGGATATCATCAAGAATTATTTGACCTTCTTCTGGCGTTATACACTTCTGGCTGACTCCAGTCGCGCTTTCTCTATACAATTGTCCCTTTATGACGGTAAAGGCCTTGGATCGACGGACGATCCGTCGAGCCTCTTCTTCATCTTCTGGGAGCTCTTTCCTTAGGATGTACGCGATGTACGGCACCGTCCAGTCGGGAGTGATGACCAAAACTTCCATGATCAAGTCTACCACTGCTAGAACCTCAACTTCAGTCGAATCCGTGGCACTTTTTGGCTGTGGGGCTTCTTCAGTGAAATGATCCTCTTGAACTGATGGCGTGTGGATGTGTTCCAAAAACACATTGCTGGGAATGGCTTCTCTCTTGGAATCTATTTTTGCCAAATCATCAGCTGCTTGATTTTTCAGTTGGGGTATGTGATGAAGCTCTAACCCCTCGAATTTCTTCTCCAGCTTTATCACTGCATTGCAATAATCAGTCATGGCCGGACTTCTGACGTCCCACTCCTTCATCACTTGATTAACCACCAAATCTGAGTCACCATAGACCATGAGGCGACGGACGCCGAGTGAAATGGCCATGTGTAACCCATACAAAAGTGCTTCATATTCTGCTTCTTTATTGGAGGAATCAAAGTGGATTTGGAGAACATATCTGAGCTTATCTCCTCGGGGGGAAACCAATACTACCCCAGCACCGGAACCATTCAGCATCTTAGAGCCATCAAAGAACATGGTCTAGTGCTCCGAGTGAACTTGAGTCGGCAGTTGCTGTTCAATCCACTCGGCGACGAAATCTGCTATTGCTTGGGACTTGATGGCTTTCTTTGCCTCGAACTTGATATCTAGGGGAAGGAGTTCAATCGCCCATTTTGCCACTCGACCATTTGCATCTCTGTTGTGCAGAATCTATGACAATGGAGCGTCGCTGACGACTGTAATGGAATGGTCAGAGAAGTAATGTGCAACCTTCTTCGTGGTCATGTAAATCCCATATACAAGCTTCTGATAATGGGGATATCTTTGCTTTGATGGAGTCAAAACTTCAGAAACATAATATACTGGGCGCTGAACTTTAAAGGCCTTTCCTTCTTCTTCCCGCTCGACCGTAAGTACTGTACTGACAACTTGTCCTGTGGCTGTAATGTAAAGCAGTAAAGGCTCTTTACTGATTGGAGCAGCAAGCACCGCCTGGGTGGAGAGCAGGGCTTTTAGCTCTGCAAATGCTGCATCAGCTTCAGGAGTCCACTCGAACTTGTCTGACTTCTTCATCAGTCGGTAAAGAGGCAATGCCTTTTCACCGAGGCAAGAAATGAATCGACTTAAAGCGGCCAAGCAACCAGTAAGCTTCTGGACATCATGCACATGCAAAGGACGTTTCATTCGGAGTATAGTACCAACTTTCTCTGGGTTGGCATCGATCCCTCGTTCGGAAACGAGAAAACCGAGTAACTTTCCGCCAGGAACTCCGAATGTGCACTTCGATGGATTAAGCTTGATATCATACCTCCTGAGGTTGTCAAAGGTTTCAGCAAGGTCAGTCAGTAGGTCGGAACCCTTCCCTGACTTGACCACAATATCATCCATGTATGCTTCCACGTTCCGACTGATTTGAGTGAGCAAACACTTCTAAATCATCCTCATGAACGTGGCTCCGGCATTCTTGAGGCCGAATGGCATGGTAACATAACATAAGCACCCGAATGGAGTGATGAACGCTGTTTTGATCTCATCGGGCCCATATAGAAGGATCTGATGGTAACCAGAATAGGCATCCAAAAAAGACAGACGCTCACATCCCGCAGTCGAGTCGACTATCTGGTCGATGCGGGGGAGAGGAAAATGATCTTTCGGGCATGCTCGATTGATATGTTTAAAGTCAATGCACATGTGTCGGTGGGAACGACACCTATGGGATCACAAGAATCCCTACTACGGTTGCGGGGCGCGGGGTCGTGAGAAGAGCGGATCAAACAGATAGCACACGATTCATTTATCCAGGTTCGGGCCGCGAGGATGCGTAAAACCCTACTCCTGCTTTGGTGGATTGTATATCTGTGTTCTTGAGCTAGCTATGGGGTGTGAGGAGCTCCAAAAAGCCGAATCCTCCCTCTGGTCGCCTCGGTCCTCCTTTTATAGAAAAAGGGGTTGCCACAGTGGCACACAAGAGGTGGAAAGGGTACAGTGATGCGAGGTTATCCCTCGCATTACATGACAAGGCGCATTTAATGCGTCTTGCTTAGGTGTCCTTGCTTTATCGGGGATGGGGGAGGAACCTGTCTCGTCCGTCGCCGCTCCTTCTTGTGTCGACACGCGCCCTGGCCAGCGACGCCTGCGATGCCATGTAGGTAGGCAGGCAGCTGAGGTGGCGCAGTGGTGGGTCTTCATGAAGATCTGCATGCCGCCACGCAGGTGCCTGCCCAGCTGGTTGGGTCGGCAGCTGCATGCATGCGGTGGTGGAGGTTTAGTCGGCATGGGCCTGGTGGTGGCCCTGCAGGTGTCCTCGGCAAGGGCCTTGCCGGGGCCCCGGCAAGGGTCTTGCCGAGGCGCCTGCTGTCATCCCCGGCAAGGCGCTTGCCGGGGGCCTTGTGGTCTTCCTTGGCTGGGATCCCGCCAAGGGTTGTCGTCTCCTTAGTGCGTATCTGATCTTGAATGTCTTCACAAAGATCTGCATGCCACCACGGGGATGTCTCCCGAATCCTTGCCCCTTGGGGGCAGTGGACTCAAGGGTGATTTACTCCAAAGGCGCGGGGCAAGTCGCCGCGGCAAGGGTCTTGCCGGGGCTGCTAGAACTGTCTCCCGGCAAGGATCTTGCCGGGGGAGTCCGCTTCGTCCCCTTTGCTCTTCGTGGTCTTGGTCTTGGCGTCGTTCTAGTTCTCTTGAGCTCCGGTCTTACCCTGGCTCACCTCCCTTGCATTGCTTGGTGTGGTGGTGTCCGCGGCTCAGACTGCCCATGCACAGTTATAGGGGTACAAAAAGTGTACCCCTCTTTTTGTACACCGACAACATGCGAAGTGACTTGTCCTTGTTTGGGACCATGACAACATTGGAGAGCCACTTGGAGTGATAAATCTCTCGGATAAACTCTGCTGCTAAGAGCTGAGCCACCTCCTCGCCAATGGACTTTCTCTTCTGGACGGCGGACCGTCGAAGATGTTTTTTGAGAGGTTTAACTTTTGGGTCGACTCGTAGACGGTGCTTAGCCAGCCCCCTGGGAACACCCGGCATGTCAGAAGGCTTCCATGCGAAGATGTCCCAGTTCTCACGGAGGAACTAGATGAGCGCTTCTTCCTATTTGGAGTCGAGTGTTGTTGAGATATGGGTCGGAGCAGCATTGGGATCGGTCAGGTGAATATGAACTGGTTTTGTCTCACCGGACGACTGAAACGCTGATTTCATAGTGGGATTCTTGGCTCGCAACAAGTCACTCGGGTCTGCAGTTTTCTGGTATTCCTGCAGCTCTACCACTGCCATCTGAGCGTCGGCGATCTTTGAGCCTTTCTGAAAGCACTCTTCCGCCTTTTTCCGATTGCCAGTAACAGTAATCACGCCTTTGGGACCAGGCATCTTCAATTTGAGGTACACGTAGCATGGTCGAGCCATGAAACGTGCGTAAGCTGGCGTGCCCAAAATAGCGTGATAAGCACTCTGGAAATCCACAACTTCAAATGTCAACTTTTCTTTGCGGTAATTCTTGGAATCACCGAAAACCACATCAAGAGCAATTTGGCCGAGTGACTCAGCCTTCTTCCCAGGAATGACTCCATGGAAACTCATGTTGCTGGTACTGAGTCTGGACATCAGAATGCCCATCCCTTTCAACGTCTCCGCATATAGTATATTCAGACCGCTGCCTCCATCCATCAACACTTTGATCAGTCGAGTGCCTTCGACAACTGGGTCGACCACCAAAGCTTGCCTCCCAGGGGTGGCAATGTGCGTTGGGTGATCGGACTGGTCGAATGTGATGGCAGTCTGAGACCACTCCAAATAACTGGGCGTCGCCAGAGCGACCATATTCACTTCTCGGTTGATAACTTTCAGTCGACTTTTGCTTTCAACATCAGCAAAAATCATCAGGGTGGAATTGACTTGGGGGTATCCATCATCACTATCTTCCTTATCCTCAACTTTATCTGACTCCTTTTCCTTATCTTTGGGCTGTTTGCCCTGGAACTGCTGGATCAAGAGCCGACACTGTCGAGTGGTATGTTTCGGGTAAATGAGTTTACCCTCTTCATCCTTCTTTGTGTGAATGTGACATGGCAAATCCAACACATCATTTCCGTCCTGGTCTTTAACTTTCTTAGGGTTCCAAGGCCCTTTGGGTTTCCCCTTAAATTTTCCTTGAGTCACGGCCAAGGCTTCTCCAGGAGCAGCTGGCTCGGCTTTCCGCTTCTCTTTCCGACTGGAATTTCCTCCTTCGGTCTCTTGGGCGACTGACTTGAGCTTGCCACTCCGGAGTCGATCCTCATCTTCACCATTAGCGTACTTGGTAGCAATTTCCATCATTCGACTCAGAGGCATGTCTCCGGTTCGACCGAATTTCAAATTCAGCTCTCTGTACTTGACGCCTTCCTTGAAGGCACAGACTGCTTGGTGATCAGACACATTCTCCACCGTGTGATGTAATGTGATCCATCTCTGGATGTAATCCCTCAAAGTTTCATTCGAATTTTGCACACAAGACCGCAGTTCCGTCAACCCTGCCGGTCGCTTGCATGTTCCTTCAAATGTTGTGACAAACACTCGGGCAAGATCTTCCCAAGTGTAAATGCTGCTGGGTGCTAACTGATTCAGCCATGCTCTGGCCGAGCCTCCCAACATGAGAGGCAGGTGCTTCATGGCCACTTCATCATTGCCGCCGCCAATTTGAACAGCCACTTGGTAGTCTTCAAGCCAAGTATCAGGCTTGGACTCACCAGCGAACTTACTGACTCCAGTTGCCAACCTAAAGTTGGGAGGAATCACCGCGGCTCTGATGGCTTTGCTGAAGCATTCTGGTCCTAAAACGTGCACTCTGCTGCTGGTAGGCACATCTCTATCGTGACCTTCTCTGTGAGCTCTGTTCCTGTCGACCAAACCTTGAACGAGAATGGATCTCGCATCAAAGCCTGGTTCCCTGGGGTCGACTGGAATCCTCCGCCCAACACTGTGAGGGCGTCTGTCATCCTGCTGTCGAGGCACATATGACCCACTCCTCGGGGGAGGGGTGGGCACTCGACGTCGATCATCACGATCGAGTCGGTGATCATACTGCTCATGGTTCCTGTACTGATCGCGTCGGTCCCCATGTCCCTCATGCCTCGGGGGCGATCTTGGGCTGTGGGCCGACTGGACTGTATCAGCAGCGACGGATCTGCTGTGGATCCTATTCCGTGACTGAGATACAACTGAATTCTAATCTCCTGCTGCCCGGAGTAATGCTTTGATCTGCAATAGGCCTCTGCCAGCCTCTGACTGAGAAGGCTGAATCGACTCTGCTATACGGGCGCAGCTGCTAAATTCTGAATCGGAGTTCGATATACCTGAGTCGGTGGCGGGAAGAGTTGACGTCGACTGGATTCTGGAACCCGTTGTCGCGCACGCTCGTCGAGTACTCGCTGGAGGTTCTTTAGTCGAGTGCGCTCAGCCAAGTTGGCCAAGAGCGCGTCCTCTAAGGCACGGGCCTCGGGGGTTTCTCCAACGATAGGAGTATGCAGCGCATCCATGTTCCGGCGGCGAAGTTCTTCCCTCTGCAACGACGTGAGGGGCTCGGGGAGATACTCTTCATGGGCATGCAACGGATCGCCTCCGCTGGCCCCTCCGTCAGTGCGGGGAAAGCCGGGGGGACTGCATGGTCCATCGACCATCAGAACCTCTGCCGTTGGATCACTGCTGTCGCACTCGGATGCAGTCCCTGCGGAGCCAGTCGACAGGTCGAACAGGCCGTAGAGAGATTCGTCGGGCTCGATTGCCGCGACTTGGGGGGTGGCCGACTGGCGAGCCATCGCGTGTCTCACCCACCGCTGAAGTCTTGACCGAACAAAGCGCTTGCGCCGGCGGGAAACAGGGAGGGAGGACGACACAGGGGCCGACCGATAATGGGTCAACGGCTGCCGCAAGAGGACGCCGCGGACGCACGCGCGAAAGTGCGTTGCCCCACAGACAGAGAGCGCGTCGATATCGAGAGGAGCCTCCTGAAGCCAAGTGGAGTCGTCGGCGATGAATGCAAGCGCGCCGAGACGGATTTCGCGGCCCTCCACCAAAACTCCGCCCGAAACCATGATGAAGGGGATCGGAAAAATCGCAACTTCTCCAACAAGTTGCTAAGACAGCTGCCCCACGGTGGGCGCCAACTATCGTGGTTCTAAGTCTGACAGTAGTGTAGGGGGGTAGTAATGGAGAGGCAAGATCCTAGCTATGGAGTAGTTGTAGACACGCGAGGTTTACGAGTTCAGGCCCTTCTCGGAGGAAGTAACAACCCTACGTCTCGGAGCCCGGAGGCAGTCGATTGGATTATGCGTGTGTGAATTACAGGGGTGCGAACTCTTTACACTGAGGAGGGGGGTGGCTTATATAGAGTTCGCCAGATCCCTCTGGCCCTCAGTTATGCAGGGTTTAAAGTACATTAAGGTCGGGCGTTACTGGTAACGCCACTAATAAAGTGCTATGATGACCATAAAGGCTACTTAATGCCCGACCGTTAGCGTGCGGAGTGTCTTTAGATCTCCTGGCCGTCGAGTGGTCGGGTCTTGGTCGAGTGTCTTTGAGTCCGTCGAGTGGATCACCTCCAAGTCGATTGAAAGGTGATTTCTTCTAGGGATGTCCTTGGTGAGGGTAGCTTGGACAGGTCCATGACCCTACCCTAGGTACATAGCTTCATCACGTTGTACTAGTGCTGGGCTAGCTCATCAAAAACGTTGGGATCTTCCAAAATCTCCTTACCATACGCCCGCTTGCATACCTCCAGACGGGTACTTGCAAGAAACCATGTGAGATAGTTGTTGAATGCAATCGGACAGTGCTCACGAAGCTGGGCTCGTTTTCCAGCCTTAGCTTGCTCCACACTAAGCGCGAACTGTACGACATACTTCATGTGATGCTTGGCCCAATCCTTGATCTTCCGCTGCTTTTTCCTATCCAACCTGCAAGTTAGAAACATAATTTTAGCACCATTGACACCGCCGAGAAGCTGCTAAGTGCTGAAGGTTAATTATATCTTACGTGTGTAGCAACTTGTCCGTGTCCTCCCACTCCGGCGGGTGTGGCTGGAACAAACCAAACTGGCGGTACACCCGATGTGGCAGGTGAAGCTCGACCGCCCAGTTGCATATCAGTGGGCACCGCATATGCGAGAGATCCCTATCCCTAGTGCACATCGGATTCAGCCTGAACTCTATAGGGTTACCAAAATTCTCCCCTCTTCCATACGGCTCCCATTCCACCTGCAAAATAGCATAGAATGCAAAATCGATTTCGAGTTATGATAGAAGCATGATAATCACTTATGCAATGTCGAGTCACCTGCTCAGCCGTGATCGTGTCCAGCTCGCTCTTGTACAACTTGTACATGACCAAGGGATCATCCGTCGTCTCATTTAACACATCCCACTTGTAAGCCCAGGTGGGGAGCCGTAGTGGGTCGTCTTTCTCGTCCCAATCCTCGTACTTCACTGTCTTCGGTCGTCCAACCGGCAAACGCTCCCAGCTCCATATGGAAAGTGCGAGCATACAACCACCAATACCTCCAGATCGCCTACAACATGCTTCGTCCAACTGCACATAAAAGAGAACATGGTTGAATTAACAACAAGATCGCATTGATAATGTAGCAATGAAGTGAAAAAGAAACAACTCCATACCTGTCTATACAAGTAAGCAAGTGTCGCCGAACACCAACTCCATTTGCTATCGAAGATGGTCAACGCCTTCAGCCACATCCATGGAGCATTCTTGCCTGTACCATCAGTAAACATAGTCATGGATATCACGTACCACATGTAGACACGAGCAAATGTATTGACCTCATCCTCATTAGCTTCCTCGGGACAAGTACCAAAGTTCCATGCAATCCAGCTGAAAGGAGCACCGGCTGCGACTCTTTCCTTCTTCTTGTCTTCTGCTTCTGGTTCCTGAGGCTCTGAAGGAATCATACCGATAAGGGCATGCATCTGCACGCGCCACCCATCAGAATCGGTGTTCATACATAGAGGATTCCCCTCAATAGGAAGACCGGTGATCATAGCAATGTCCTGGAGCGTCACGGTCATCTCCCCGGTCCGAACATGGAAACTGTGTGTCTCCGGCCTCCAACGATCAATAAGCGCGATGATTGCTACATCATTGTTGGGTGGCGTCGACCGGCTGACCAACTGAATGAAAGGGAGAAGTCCTGTCTCCCTTACATATGGTGTGTATCGCTCATCATAGCGCATCCCCCCAAGGTTGACCCCGTGAGACCGAAGCTTCAGAGGTGCAAGCTCCTACAGACAAACAAATCATAAAATTACATATGGGCCATTTGTGTTTGAAATAAACATGAAATTCATAACACCAGCCACTTTCATTATTACCCGCTGCTCCACGGACATAGCGTACAACCGGTGTTGATGGTCCCAGTGATCATCGAGAAGCCAAACCATCCTAACAATTTCAAACAAATCTTTCTTGTCAACACGATTACCTTTTGAATACAAAAAACTAAAGTATGCCTACTATTATGCAAAATTCAAATCATATGTATCCAAAGCATTCTTGTCAATACGAATATAATTTCAACACAAATAAACTAAACTACGCCTACTTCATGCAAGATTAAATACACATCTCTTTTCCATATAAAATAACATGTCAACCTATGTATCCAAACCATATATTTTCAATAAAATCAACTAAACTAGGGTTGCAAAATTAGGTACATGCAAGATTCTAATACATGCAACATTCTAATCTAATCAAATCAAACAAGGGTTCCCCAAAATCTTGAAAATAGCATACATTATATGGATAGAAAGAAGGTGATCGGGGGAGGGTACCTTCTAGGATGGATTGGTGAAGGAATCCACGGACCAAATCGTCAGATCTGAAGTATTCGGGAGAGGGGATTGAGAGGGGGCGAGGAGAGGGCCGCCGCCGCCCTTTCTAATTTGTTTCTGTAACTGGTGGTGGGTGGGGGAGGAGAGGGCCGCCGCGGCTGGATAAGTCACAGTGCAGTGCCCGAGCGCTAGGCGCTGCATGTTACATGTGTGGCGCCTAGCTCGGAGGTGCCGCACTGCTTGGTGCGGGGCCCAGGGCTGCCACGGTGGACAGATGTGCAACGCCCCAGAGTTAGGCGCTGCACCGTAGGGTGTGGCGCCTGCCTGTCAGGCGCTACACAAAAAGGTCAGCGGCGTGAAATAGTTTCACGAGCAGTTCATTCTGTGATTTGATTTCGTCCCGAGGTTAAAATTGTCAAATTTGCCATGCTACTAGGCAAGCGATCTGCACCCGGGGATGGTGTCAGAGCTCTTAACATTGTCGACTTAATTTGGAGCATACAGTACTACTAATAGTAGTACTCCCTTCATCCATATACATAGGGCCTAATGCATTTTTTAAGATTATCTTTGATTATTGATAAGATTAATACTATGTGAGATATATAATGTGAAAATTATTTCACTGAAAGGTTTTCTCACGTACAAACTTAACGGTATGCTTTGTGTAACTTGCATGTCATATTTTGTTGCTCTAATATGTGGTCAAAGTTAGCCTCGAAAAATGAATTAGGCCCTATATAGATGGATAGAAAGAGTAAGTAGTTCCCTATGCTATAGGATCCTCGTAATACAGTGAAAATGAACGTAAGTACTTACTTCATTAGTTTAAATCTACAGTACATTTTTTTAAGAATCGCATGTCCTTACAAACACACATATATAGAAAAATTTACATTTAAATTCTTGGGTGTCAAAGTCTTCTTTCTCTTGCATCCATAGACGGCACGCCATGAGCATTGGCGGTGACTCTTAGAGCATATCCAACAGACGCGCAGGCGCGGCGCGCTAAAAGTTTTTTACAACACCGAAATAACGCTTTTGCGCGCCGAACTAGGCAGTTGCTTCACCAGGCGCCCCAAAAATTTAGTGTGCGAGAGTGCTGCTTCGGCAGGCGCTGTAAAATAGAGTTCCAATGGTGGGATCCATAGACACATTCAACCATGTGTTGCAAATCAAGGCGTCTTCGGTGCATCGATCAAACCCTCGCCCTCATCATCCACTTCATATTCGTCTTCATCAACTTCATTGGTTTGAGACCAATTGTTGAAGTAAACAACCATAGTCGACATATATGCCTCATCATTGAAAGTACAAAGTAAAATGACAAAGGAAAACTAATCAATCTAAAACATATGTGCACATTTGTTAACAACAACAAAACAAGAACAAAATTTATACCTTGTGGGCATTCATCAAGCACTATGTGTGCATCGACCGCCGACGCAACAAATTGTGAGGTTTTCGGTGCTTCAGGCGGCAGAGGCGCGGCCGGCTTCGCTCCTGCCTTCTTTATCACCTCTTTCCTCTTCTTTTGGGACGCTGTCGTGGTCACGGTGGCCGCCATGGGTCGTTTCGAGGCGGAGCTTCGTGGCTACGCGGCGGGCGGCGGTGCAACGCCACTTTGCGTGCTCGTCCGGGGCGGCATGAAGAGCCCGCGCACGAGGCCGGTGTTCGGAGCCGCAGCAGCGCCGACGGAGGTCAAGCCAGCGCTAGGGTTTGCGGCGGCGGCGGAGAGGTCGCACGTGTATGGAGGGGTTAGGGGGATGTCGGTGCGCCCGTCCACGGCTGGAGGTCGCTGGCAGCGGCGCGGGGTGGGGCAAAAGCGGGCGTGGGTGAAGAGTTCACTTGCGGTTGCTCGCTTCGCGCACGATTTATTTCTGTCGCACGTGAGGCAGCGGACACCCGAAAAAACTAGCGCATGAGGCCGCTCTGTTCAGCGCGTGCAATTTTTGCGCGTTTGCTGGAGCTGATGATTCGGTCGCGCGCGCTATAATTCTGTTTTTTCAGGTGTGTGTCTTATTTAGCGTCTCTGTTGGAGATGCTCTTAGGCCTTGTACAATACTAGGTGCTTATGGAGGTATTTAGAAAAATAAACATGATTTTTCTGAAGCACCGGTGTCTATTTCTAGAGGAGAAACGCCTAATTAAGCGTTTACCCTCTACAAATAAGCATCGGTGCATAAAGAAAGACTGGTTTATTTCTCTAAGCACATCACCTAAGCATCTTGCGGTTCCTGCCAGCCGCGATATCAGGACGGCACATCTTCCCGTGAAAACCACGCCTGACCACGGTCTTGGCGGACGATGGCGGCATCTGTGACGTCGTTTCCTTTTCGGGGCATCGTTGTTGTAGGTTATGTCAACTCGATCGGGATGTTCCGGGGGAAACCCTAGATCTGGATCTACCGTCGGACGATGATGGCGCCTTCGCTATCGTTCTCACTCCTGGGGCATTGTTTCTGAGCAAGTGTTGGGTGGAGATGACAAGAGGAGGAGTGGTGTTACATCTACTCCAAGGCCGACGACGGATCCAGGCGGCATGGCGCTGCGGAGTTTCGATGAATGCTACGTCTCCAATGTATCTACTTTTTCTAACGCTTTCCTCTTGTTTTGGACTCTAATTTGCATGATTTGAATGAAACTAACCCCGGACTGACGTTGTTTTTAGCAGAACTACCATGGTGTTGTTTTGTGCCAAAATAAAAGTTCTCGGAATGGAACGAAACTTTGTGAGGATTTTTTACACAATAAAAGAGAATTTCTGGAGCCAAGAACCACCGGGCGGGGGCACCTGGGTGGGCACAACCCACCAGGGCGCCCCCCCTAGGCGCGCCCAGGTGGGTTGTCCCCACCTAGTGGCCCCGCACACCCTGAAACCAACGCTATAAAATCCTATTTTTGGAGAAAAAAATCAGGGAGAAAGAATTATCACGTTCCACGAGACGGAGCCGCCGTCACCTCCTGTTCTTCATTGGGAGGCCAGATCTGGAGCCCGTTTGGGCCTCTTGAGAGGTGGATCTTCGTTCTTCGTCATTACCAACCCTTCTCGATCGCCAATTCCATGATGCTCCCCATCGGGAGTGAGTAATTCCTTCTAGGCTCGCTAGTCGGTGAGGAGTTGGATGAGATTCATCATGTAATTGAGTTAGTTTTGTTAGGGCTTGATCCCTAGTATCCACTATGTTTTGAGATTGATGTTGCTATGACTTTGCCATGCTTAATGCTTGTCACTTTGGGCCCGGGTGCCATGATTTCAGATCTGAAACATTTATGTTATCACCATTATATCCATGTTCTAGATCCGATCTTGCAAGTTATAGTCACCTACTACGTGTTATGATCCGGCAACCCCGGAGTGAAAATAGTCGGGACCACTCCCGGTGATGACCGTAGTTTAAGGAGTTCATGTATTCACCATGTATTAATGCTTTGTTCCGGTTCTCTATTAAAAGGAGGCCTTAATATCCCTTAGTTTCCAATTGGACCCCGCTGCCACGAGAGGGTAGGACAAAAGATGTCATGCAAGTTCTTTCCATAAGCACGTATGACTATTTACGGAATACATGCCTACATTATATTTATGAACTGGAGCTAGTGTTGTATCGCCCTAGTCATGACTGTCACATGATGAATATCATCCAACAAATTACCGATCCAATGCCTACGAATTTATCTTATATTGTTCTTGCTAAGTCACCACTGCTATCGTTACTGTTGCACTTGTTACAAAAGTACTGCTATCACTGTTACCGTTACTATTGCTGCTGCTACTATTATCAAAACTATCATACTACTTTGCTACTGATCACTTTGCCGAAGATAATTAATCTCCAGGTGTGGTTGAATTGAAACCTTAGCTGCTAATACTTACAAATATTCTTTGGCTCCCCTTGTGTCGAATCTATAAATTTGGGTTGAATACTCTACCCTCGAAAACTGTTGCAATCCCCTATACTTGTGGGTTATCAAGACCTTTTTCTGGCGCCTTGCCTGGGAGCATAGCTATATTTGTTGAATCACTTGATATTATTGAAGGAAATATTCCCTAGAGGCAATAATAAAGTTGTTATTTTATATTTCCTTATATCACGATAAATGTTTATTATTCATGCTAGAATTTTATTAACTGAAACTTTATACATGTGTGGATACATAGACAAAACACAGTGTCCCTAGTAAGCCTCTACTCGACTAGCTCGTTAATCAAAGATGGTTAAGTTTCCTAACCATAGACATGTGTTATCATTTGATGAACGAGATCACATCATTAGGAGAATGATGTGATGGACAAGACCCATCCGTTTGAAGGAAATATGCCCTAGAGGCAATAATAAATTTGTTATTTATATTTCCTTATATCATGATAAATCTTTATTATTCATGCTAGAATTGTATTAACCGAAAACTTAGTACATGTGTGAATACATAGACAAACAGAGTGTCACTAGTATGCCTCTACTTGACTAGCTCGTTAATCAAAGATGGTTAAGTTTCCTAGCCATAGACATGAGTTGTCATTTGATTAACATGATCACATCATTAGAGAATGATGTGATTGACATGACCCATCCGTTAGCTGAGTAAGATGATCGCTTAGTTTGTTGTTGTTGCTTTCTTCATGACTTATACATGTTCCTATGACTATGAGATTATGCAACTCCCGAATACCGGAGGAACACTTAGTGTTCTATCAAACGTCACAACTTAACTAGGTGATTATAAAGATGCTCTACAGGTGTCTCCGATGGTGTTTGTTGAGTTGGCATAGATCGAGATTAGGATTTGTCACTCCGACTATCGGAGAGGTATCTCTCGGCCCTCTCGGTAATGCACATCACTATAAGCCTTGCAAGCAATGTGACTAATGAGTTAGTTGCGGGATGATGCATTATAGAACGAGTAAAGAGACTTGCCGGTAACGAGATTGAACTAGGTATGATGATACCGATGATCGAATCTCGGGCAAGTAACATACCGATGACAAAGGGAACAACGTATGTTGTTATGCGGTTTGACCGATAAATATCTTCGTAGAATATGTAGGAGCCAATATGAGCATCCAGGTTCCGCTATTGGTTATTGACCGGAGATGTGTCTCGGTCATGTCTACATAGTTCTCAAACCCGTAGGGTCCGCACACTTAATGTTCGATGATGATTTGTATTATGAGTTATGTGATTTGATGTACTGAAGGTTTTTCGGAGTCCCAGATGAGATCACGGAGATGACGAGGAGTATTGAAATGGTCGAGACATAAAGATCGATATATTGGAAAGCTATATTCGGACATTGGAAAGGTTCCGAGTGATTCGGGTATTTTTCGGAGTACCGGAGAGTTACGGGAATTCGCTGGGGGAAGTACTGGGCCTTAATGGGCCATACGGGAAAGGAGAGAAGGGCCTCAAGGGGTGGCTGCGCGCCCCCCATGGGCTGGTCCGAATTGGACTAGGAGGGGATGGCGCCCCCCTCCTTCCTTCTCCCCTCTTCCTCCTTCCCTTCCTTCTCCTAGTTGGACTAGGAAAGGGGGAAACCTACTCCTACTAGGAGTAGGAATCCTCCCCTTGGGCGCGCCCCTTGTGGCCGGCCCTCCTCCTCCCCTCCTTTATATACGGGGGAGGGGGCACCCCATAGACACACACACACACGTTGATCTTTAGCCGTGTGCGATGCCCCTCTCCATTGTTTTACACCTCGGTCATATCGTCGTAGTGCTTAGGCGAAGCCCTGCGCCGGTAACTTCATCATCACCGTCACCACGCCGTCGTGCTGACGGAACTCTCCCTCGACCTCAGCTGGATCTAGAGTTCGTGGGACGTCACCGAGCTGAACGTGTGTAGATCGCGGAGGTGCCGTGCGTTCGGCACTTGATCGGTTGGATCGCGAAGACGTTCGACTACATCAACCGCGTCACTTAACGCTTCCGCTTTTGGTCTACGAGGGTACGTGGACACACTCTCCCCGCTTGTTGCTATGCTTTTCCTAGATAGATCTTGCGTTATCGTAGGATTTTTTTTTGAAATACTACGTTCCCCAACAAAGATTAGTAACTCAAAACAGGAGTTGAAAAATGAACAAAGACTAGTTAAGGGTGAGGTGACGATGTGAGTTGGAAGTGATTCCAAGGTTGATAAGATCACCATCGCACACTCCCTCTACCTTCAGGATTAGTGTTGGACCTAAATAAATATTATTTGGTGTTTGCGTTGAGCATGAATATGATTGGACCATGTTTATTGTGATATGGTTATTCATTTAAGTCATAGAATAATTGTTGTTCTGTTTACATGAATAAAACCTTCTATGATCATACACTCAATATAAATGGTTTATTGAATCTCGATCATTGTGATACACATATTCAAAATATTAATGCCAAAATATGCAAAGTTGATAACGATAGTGCAACATATTTGTGGCACTGCCGTTTAGGTCATGTTGGTGTAAAGCGCATGAAGAAACTCCATGCAGATGGCACTACAAAAAAAATACACTTCCGTGATGATACGTGTTTGTCATAGTAGGTTGCGTTTTTTGTCATGCATGTACATCCATGACAAATTTATGATAGAATCAAGATAGTCATACCTATGCTGTCGTAGAAGTGTTCCATGACATTACCTAAATTATCATCACGGAAGTGTCCACTTCCATGACGATAAATCACGCGTCACAGAAGTGCTTTCGTCAGGGGTGACCGACACGTAGCATCCACCGTAACAGAACACCGTTAAGCTATCGGGTCGGGTTTTGGATCCGATAACCCGTTAACAGCCCCGACCAATGGGGATTTTCCACGTGTAAAATCATCATTGGCTGGAGGGGCTCATCGTTGGGACAAATGTCATCCGCTCATTGGACCGAAGCCGCCTATGATACGGCGACACGTGGCGCGGCCCAACAGAGGCCCATTCTTGTGAAAAGGCCGGCCTGTTTGACTTGGTCAAAAGGTGGCGGGCCGGCCCATGGAAAACCTGTTAACGGCCTGTTTGCATATAGCCCATTTACAGCCCGCTAACCTAGGGCCCGTTACGCCCTATCCGAATAGGCCCAATAGCATCATCTAGGCCGTCCAATATGATTCAGCCCGTTTTAACTTCCGGCCCATGTGTGGCCCATGACTTCTTTCGGCCCATATGAGGACCTTTGTAACTCTTGGCCCATTAACGGCCCGTGGTGAAACTAGCCCGTAATGAACAGTGTATCACTTTATACCCATTAACGGCCCGTTATTCCATTTGGCCGTTTCCAGCCCAAGTTATCTTTCGGCCTTCTCAGGGCCCATTGATTCTTGGGCTCATTTGCAGCATTCGGTTACATATGGCCCGTTACTGTCATTTTCTGCTTGTGGGCCGAATTCAGCCCGTCGTTACAGTCGGCCCGTTTGCGGATCGTTAATACGTTGGGCCGTTTTCATGTAAAAAAACCCGTTGGGCTGTTTTCATAGAGTTATCAAATACGGCCTATTAACGACCCGTTATGGTCCACGAATAGTACGGCCCATGATTGGCGAAATGATGATACGCCCCGTAGAAGGCCCATGATCCTACGACCCATATGAGGCCCATGGATAGTATGGCCCGTAGAAGGCCCATGGATCGTACGGCCCATAGAAGGCCCATGGACCCTACGACCAGTATAAGGCCCATGGACCCTAAGGCCCGTATAGAAGGCCGATGGATCCTACGGTCGGACGAAGGCCCATGGATCATACGACCTGCAGGAGGCCCATGGTTACAACACTCCATGTGTTTCCATGATTATTTTGGCCTAGTTACCAAAAATAGGCTATTGTGGCCACTAGAAAAAAACAGAAAAAGAACTGCAGTGACTACAAGCAAACAACTAAACAAGACAATAAGGAAATAAATAAGCAAGCAATTAACGCTAGCCTATTACCGCTATTACACATATTACATCCACTGGGCATCAAAGTTCGCCACCAGTGCAAATATAGGGAACAAAGCAGCACATTACATACACTGGCCGTCAAAATTGGCCACCAGTGCAAATAAACGCGGCAGCAAAACAAGAGCATACCTGAAACAACTTCAGAAGAGCTCAAGAAACATTATCCTGGGTATCCACCATGCTGGCAATAAGCTTAGCAAGCTGATTAGCTTTGTCCTGTTTGGCGCTAAAATCCTCCAACGCTTGCTGTTGCACCAGAAAGTATGCATCTGAATGCTCCAGGGACTTCCGCAGTCCTTCCGCTTCTTGTCGCAGCACAGCTGATCGATGTCTTTCAGCTTGTAGTTGAGACTCAAGAAACCGAACTGATTCAGACAGTGAGTTTGAATAGCTTGTGCAAGCGGTAGTGGCCAGTAACTCGAACACTATACCAAGACAGGACTTTGGGGTTGTCTCGCTGTCTTCAAGATAGTCTTCCTTAGCTGTTTTATCAGCTTTGTTGGAGACCAACAAGGATGTGTCACTATCCTGAACCTTATCTGCATTACTTCCTTTACCATTGCTTAATAAGGCACTCTTCCCCAATATTTTATCAGCATTCTAAAAGAAGAAACAAGCGGACACATAACAAGTTTAGCATGTACTAGTATATGAAACTCATCTCGGTGAACCAGTTCATTAGTAAGGTGGACAGGATTAAACTACCAAGTCTTCTATTGCCAAGTACTCATACATAATAAAAGCATCAAACAAACATATATCTATGTCCTATGGTCACTGCATTGTCTTGCCAAATCACAATAGAGACATGGTTCAAATCATATCAGTTCAAGACAAAGCAGCAGTGAAAGAATACAAAGCATGGGAAACTACACGGCACAACAAGATTTCAGATGGGTACCACGGGTCTACATGTACAACAACACTATTGGTTATGTTGTGATGCTAGTAATGTGCATGATATGAAAGTCAACTGTATACACAATTGAAATTGAAATCAACAGAGCTATTGATAAGAGCAAACCTGTTAAAGAAACATGCATGAACATACCTCTGTGCCATTGGAGTTTCGATTGGATCCTTCAATTTAAAAATAAGTTTGTATGAGTAAATACAGTGATACAAGAGCAAAGCAATCATAGTTAAAAAAGGCGCGCCTAAGCGAGCGCTTAAGCGCGCCTAGGCTCTAGGCGTTGGCAAAATGCATTGCGCATAACTACGCATAATCTGTGCATAACTACGCATAAGCATGCGCTTTGGTCAGTAAAGCACAAGGCGGTGGCAAAACACACAATTAATGCCTAGCGCTTTTTTGAACTATGATAGCAATGGAATCTTAAATTAGAACAATTGTTCTTCAGGTTTACGCACTTGTTCTACATGAACAGAGTATAGTAAGACGCAAGAATATAATACTTAAAAATAGAAAATGAGCTCATAGACCTTACCGCATTCTTGGTTCGGGACCAGTACAGAACAAGGCGTTCCCAGTCATCGTCCGGTAAATGTGTCTCAGGAGAACGTAAGGGAATTTGATGAGTTTCTTTGCCGGTGAAGTACGTTTTCTTCAGGTAATTCCGATACTGCCACCAAGCATTCTTGAAGATAGCAGAGGTATTAGCACAGGTTACCTCATCCTGAGTTTCCAAATAGGTCCTTCTCTATGGAGAAAAATGGGAAAAGTTTGCTGTATTATAACCATCATGGAGGTAGGATGTATGGGACGAAGCAAAGTAATTTCCATGAATAACATTACTTACACATAACTCCTGGACAAACACCTGCAACTGGCATTTTCCTTCATCTTCAGTATAATATTTCCAAGATGGGAAGATACGCACATACGATTTAACAACATCAAATGCGATAGATGCTAAACTACGACTAGCTGGCTGTGCTTCCTCCACAGGAATAGGCGTACTAACTGGTGGAGTTGGGGTTCGCCATGATAGTACTGGCCCTTTGGGCACTGGAACTGCCTTACTAACTGCTCTTGTTTGGGAGCTCTGTGGTGGAGATAGTGCCGTGTCAATAGGAACTGGGTTACTATCGGCTGGGGTTGGGGTTAGATTGGGTGAAGCTGGTTCTCTGTCCATCGCAGTAGGGGTACAATATGCGAGAGTTTGGGTTATGTGTGGTAGGGTTGGTTCTTGTGCATGTACAACCGGGGTGCTATCTCCACCAAGAGGTAGCACTGTTTTATTTGAAGACCGTGTTTTTAGTCCGCTAGATACTGGCATCACCCGCTCCAATTCAAATGTCTGATAAATAGGAAACATAGTTGAATGTACAGACATTGTATGAGAGACAGATGCAATAGATAGTGTGGAAAAAAGAGGGCATGAAATAGTTGACATGTATATTGTTTAACGAAAATGGATAGCATGACATAATTTCACATATATGATGTCTATCTAAATTGGATAGCATAGCATAACATAATTCAAAGATATGATGAATAACTAAACAGGATCACATGACATAATTCACCTACATGTTATCTAAGTAATCAGGATCGCATCATTTAATTCACATATGTGATTTATATGCTAAACAAAGGGCATTCGATATGATGTCTGAACTAAGAACATGGTGTTGGATATTGTGTATATGATGTCTAAACTATGCAATGCAATACACCGTATGCATGATATGAGCAGTATAACCATGCCAAGTTAGAGCATACACCTCAGTGGGGGAATAGGACTGGTCATCTGTATCTGAATCCATCTCTGAGGAGCTATCGGGACCCAACAAGAGATCTGCTTCGAAAGGTAGCACTGTCTGCTCTGAAGGCCTTGTTTTCACTCCAGATTTTTCCATCTCCCACCCAAATGGCTGATTCACAGGAAGAGTAGTTTAATGTACAAACATTGTCGACAAATGGAAATGTAATGAAGATAAGGATGGGCAAGATATCATTCAGATATATGATGCCTGGTTAAACACGATGGCATTGCACATTTCACATATATTATGGCTGGCTAAAAGACATGAGACTGCATAATTCCCATATATGATATAGAAACTAAACAGGTGGCATTACAGAACATGTCTAAACTAAGCAGATGACATATATGATGTCAAAAGTAGGCACTGCAAGGCAACATATGCATGATATGACTAACATCATCATGCCAAGGTAGAGCGAACACCTTGGGAGGTAAATAGGAGTGGTCAGCGGCGTCTGAATCCGCCTCAGAACAGATATCTTCCTCTGGATTACAATCTGGAGAGGGGTGGGGAGGGTTTGCCATTGAACCCACCATGGAGCGATGTCTGCATGACATTGTATTGCCGCGCAAAACTCTTCTCCTTTTCTCTACATGTTCAGCATGACTGTGTACAATATCTGACATGCATACAAAAAAATATGGTGAGATTATGTAAGGAGAGCATGCAGAAATTTAGAGTGATGGTAAAAACTAGTGGATCGACGTTTTTCCGTTGAACCAAAATAGCCCTAATGGATCGACGTGAATGTATAGTAATAAGTGATGCAACAAGTGTACAACCTCTTTGCCGTAGCCGTGCCGACCTCAGCATCATTGGGTTGGTCGCTGAAGCAGTTGAGGCAGAGGTGGCTGTCGGAGGTGTGGAGGAAGATCTGAGGAATCTGTAGACATCGTCTAGGGCACTGCTCTGTTGTGATGGATCGTTCTGTCGTTGGAGCAGCTCCGGTGAGCCGTAAGACGTCAAGGCTGAAGCAGCACAAGACAGACATCATCAATTTCAAGTGGGATTCTAATAGCATCTCCAATAGATGATGTAAAATGGATGTAAAATTAACATCACCAAAAACCACCTAACTACAATAGATGAGGTAAAAACTATTGACTCTGAACTTAACTGTCGAAACTGAAATTTACTGTGGAATCTGAATGCTATTGTCGAAACTGAACGCAATGGTAGCAGAGAGGCACTTGACATGTAGTTTAGGGAGGGCCTGCAGTTCATCTTCAACCTGCACCCCCCTAAGCCGCCAGCCACCACCGGCCGAACCGCCGGTCCCAGCGCCGCCTCGCCGCCCCGAAACAACTCGCCACCGCCGCCCCGGCCATCCCTCTAGGCCCCCCGCCCCTAACCCTGAACCCTGAGATAGATAGTGGGGTACCTCTCCGGCGAGCCCCCGTCCCCGCTGCGGGTGGTTCTTCCTTAACTCCGGCGAGCCCCCCAACCCCTGAAAATCTACTGACCCAAAAGTCGATTCAGTCGACTGAAGTGTGGCTTAATCGGAGCAGAGCAGCAGCAGTAGCTGGGCGAGCGAGCGATCGAGCGAGAGCCGGAGCAGCAGCAGCAGCGCGAGTGAGAGAGCGAGAGCCGGAGCAGCAGCAGCAGATCCGGCTGGTATGGCCGCTGCCGCCGAAGGGGCCTTGCACTGGGGGAGAGCCGCCGTGGAGATGTCGCCCGGGGCGCCGGCTTCAAGGTAGCCGCTCCATGGGGGTGCGGGATGGAGCACCGTCGGCGCCGGGAGGTCGAGTTAAGGAGAAGGTGCGATGCGATGAGTGTACAACCTCTTTGATGGCGCCGAGTAGGCCTCGGCTTCGTCCGAGGAGTCGGTGAGGATGCTGCGATTCCGGTGGAGCAGGTTAAGGCGGCGCTGTGGGGATGGAGCAGCCGCGATAGACGAGGCGATCGTCGGAGCAGCTCCTTGGAGGTGGAGGACGGGGCAGCTGAACCGGCGGGACGGTGAGATGGACGACGGATCCTCATCCGTGGAGGTGGACGAGGGACGTCGAGCTGTTGCGGTGGACGACGTCGTCGGGGAAGAGGCTCCGGCTAGGCAGCGGTGACGTGGCGGACGGAGAGGGTGGGGTTTCGCGGCTGGAGCGGAGAGGTTATGGCGGCCTGGGATTTCGAATGGCGAAAAGGGGGCGATGGGAGGGCGTGAAGCATGACTTAGGGACGCGCTTGTCCAAAATGTAGGGTGTGTTACAAAAGTACCCCCCACCGATTTGAACTAGCGGCCCTTTTGGCTCAGGGTTAGAAGGGGGATTTCGCGTGTCGGGATTTGGCAGCTGGAGGGAGTTTTCGCGCGCGTTGTAATTTCGGGATAGCAAGGCGCGGGTTGTGAAGGCGCCAGTTTTGGGAGCACGATATCTGAATTTTCGGGATATAACAAGACGCGGGTTGAATTTTAGGGACAAGCCTAACATGTAGTAATATTGTACTTGTACGTACCAAATCAATTCACACTTCCCTCAACCAAAGAGAAAATGAAAAAAATAAAACTATTCACACCACATAAAGAGAGAGTCTTCCCCCGTTTTACTATACAAGTGCTATTCAAAGCTACTCCCTCCTTCCATCTATATAGGGCCTAATGCGTTTTTCAATGCTAACTTTGACCAAATATTAGAGCAATTATATATGACATGCAACTTACACAAAGCACACCGTAAAATTCGTCTGTGAAAGGTTCTTTCAATGATATAATTTTCACATTGTGCATGTCATGTACTATTAATCTTGTCAATAGTCAAAGGCGGTCTTAAAAATCTCATTACACCCTATATAGATGGAAGGAGGGAGTATGAATCCATGTTATGTCTGATTAAATTTTTTCGCTTGCTGTATAATGCATGTAACCTACTCATACCAACATTTTAGTGCATTCCAAATGTCTATACTACCGCTGCAATCCGAACTAAATTTGAATTCGTTTCTCTATTTCAATAAGAATCTACAATCATGATTATTGCCAACTTCAACCATCATAGTTTCCTTGCTATCCGCCAGATATAAATCGGATGGCCTACAATGCAGGATGGCAGGCACACCATCATCAACAACTCCATTTTTTATAAGAGTAGAGATAAAATATATTAAATGTAGTATAACATGTTCATAACCACACCATGTATATCACCGTTATATATTCACACATGCGTCGCTTTGAAACACTATGATAAATTCTTCAAATATTCGAATTCGCTTTTTATAATGAAGTATATATGTTCTCTATTCGTCTTTTACACCCACACAACCCTCTTATCTTTGTAGCTAGTGCTAACTTTCTCTTGTGCATGCACACGCCCGCATCCCTCTCACCCTCCCTCACCATTCTCTAGCTCCATCGCGCAAATTCGTATTTTAACTTTAGGTCGTTCACCCACGGTGTGTGTAGGCCCCCCCAGCTCCTTCTTTACGGCACACATCGATCGATATGCCTCTCTAGCCAGGTGTGCATAGCACAAACACAAGCTTCCCCTCTTCTCTTGTCACCGTCCATGCCTCACTCCCACCACTCTTTTCATCATTCTCGTACTCGCACACTCCTCCCCCCTCGATATAGTATGCCTCTCATACCTCCTCCTACATGCATCCCTCTCTCTCTATCCTTCTCCTCGTGCCTCATTTGCTTCTAACACACACATGCATGTATACTGACCGATCTCCCAACATATACCTAGATCGACTTTAACTACCCCCCCATCGATCGACGTACCACACAAGTTATGTCTCTCCTTTCTCTAACAAAGGGCGATTGATCTTCCTATGTAGTTACGTCTGCTTACCACAGCCACATCGTCCCCCCTCATCATTCGTGCATGCCTCCTGACCCGTCTCTCACATGCACGTGCATAAGCAGCCATCTCCTCTCTTATCGATATTGCGGGCGTGCCCTCCGTTTGTCTAGCAAGCCTATCCCACCATTTGTTAGAAGCAACTCCACTACCACCCCCTCCAACACTCTAGCTCTGTCTCTTTCCCAACCTTATTCCTCTCCTGCACATATGCATGGATGCCGATCGATCTCCCTTAATACATGAGGCAGATCGATCTCCTTAATACATGAGGTAGCCCTCTCTCCTCCTCCACACATATACCAGCCATTGTACCTCTATAGTTAATTGGGCCTCCCTCTTCCCCCACCACACACCGATAGTCGAGCGCTGCAGGTAGGTATCCATGCCACAGAGACAAACTGGACATGTCCCATCTCACGTTCCAGTAGGCCAGGCACTCTATATCTTTGACATGGGCACACACAAATTCGATGTCACTCTTTATCGATCGCGCGCGCGCGCACACACACACATCATCCCTCTCTTCGATTCTATGGACACCTCAAGCCGATGATACCTCCACTCTCTTCTCGTGGATCGCCCCCTCTATATATATGTTATATCCAGGACTCTATTTCAAACACATTGCATATGTTACATTTTTTGATTGACCCCCCCCCCAAAAAAAAACTCTCAAGAACCCACACACTATATCTCTCTAGGTTTGTATCTCTCTCACACAACCCCACGTAGGTGGTGTACGTATACAAGAAGAGAATAGGTGCACCGTGCACGTACTCACACTTCGTGCCCAGCCACACCCGCGCGGGTACATGGTGGAGCTCATTTCTTTACGAAATGGCAGCCCACGTGCTAATTTGAACGCCTGTAGCGGTTGTTTACCTAGGGAGGTCGTGTACCACGCGTGCACGAAACAAAGTTCGACTTGACGGGTTGCCGCGTTATTTTTAAATAAAGTTATAGCGCTCAATGGCACGTACACATAATATAAAACAATTTTTATGGAGAAAAAGGTAGTCCGCTCACTATATACAATGGAGCCTGCCTGCCTGGTTTGTCGCTCTTCAGAGTATCTCACACAAGGCTGCGGTGGCCTCTTTCTCTCTCACCGTTGGTCACTGATCCAGCCGCATCCCGTCCGCCGGGGAAAGGGAGTGCAGTGGCCTCTCTATCTCTCACCGTTGGTCACTGATCCGGCCGCATCCCGTCCACCGGGGGAAAGGGAGGAAGTGCATCGTTTCTCCGTTCGACGGCGCCGAGGCAGCACGTCCTGATCTGCGGTACATGCCGTTCTCTCTCACCAAGCTCCGGTGCGGCAGGGCCTACGCCACCTGCTCGCAGATTCCGCCTGCCGCCGCTCACCTAGTTACATCCCGACGATCTCCAGGTATCCCCTCCGGCCTTTCTCCACTGCCCGTCTTCCCACGTGGCTGCATGTGGATCTTCCATAGTTCTTTGCCCAAAACGTAGCTCGTCCGACGTACTTTCCATATTGCATTCTCGTCCTCACACCGTTTTAGACAAACACAACCGTGTTGTTATCTTCCCTTGGGACAAGGAATATGCTTCTTTTTTGTCGTCGCATGTGTCATCAACTGTTATTGGCCAGTAATTGTTTCCTTTCTACCTCTTTTTTACAAACAGGGCTATCCATTTCACCTCGTTGCTATTGCGACCTTTTGGTGAACTGCACAAATCACTTTTTTCTTAAGAGTGTTTTGTGCAGTTGTACTAAAATGTCACATGGGCAACGTCTCTACATTTCAGTGCGACTGCACAAAGGGAGATTGGTTTTGCTCTATCCTCCTCATCCAACTCTGAGCCTAATCTTCTCCAACTAGTTAGTCTTAAGAGAGACTGCAAAGGTAACCGGCTTCTATTTGTGTGTTTATTGTTTCATCAGCAGTTCTCTATTATCGTAATCACACTTAATATCTTTGGAACAGGGACGCTCAGCTCTATTTTAGTGGAACTACACAAAATGATCAGAATGTTGCATGCTCCAGACAGCTACTTTTTTCCCAACATGCCTTGTTGATTTAGACAGAGCTGGGGGGACGTTGCTGCCAATGAAAGCATGGATCAATTTTAATTTAACACCTTCCCACAATTATGTCTTTAGTTGTGATGTAATTATTAGCTCTGATCTGCTAATAATTGACATGCATTAGCAAGGAAGTTAGTTTTTTATTGTTTCTGAAAGAGCATCGATGGCAAGACACGTGAAACAAAAGCTGAAAGCTCACACCATTGTACAATTTCATGTCGCTGGAAAATTATTTGTAGAGTACGTCAATTATGTAAACAAATGATGGGAGTTTGATAGCATTGCCAGAAGCCTCTTCATCATCCGGGTCCATGTGCCATGCACAAAATTATACTCCTTCGTTCCTAAATATTTGTCTTTTTACAAATTTCAAACATGCATATTTTAGAGTGTAGATTCACTCATTTTGCTTCGTATGTGTACTCCCTCTGTTCCTAAATATTCTATTCGTCTTTCTAGAGATTTCAACAAGGGACTACATACGGAGCAAAATGAGTGAATCTACACTCTAAAATATGTCTATATACATCCGTATGTGCCAGTCCATTTGAAATCTCTAAAAAGACAAATATTTGAGTAGTCACTCGTTGAAATCTCTAGAAAGACAAATACTCCGGAGTATATTTAAGAACCGAGGGGGTAGTGCACAACCGCATGGGAGACTCAGCCCGGTCGTTGCGCCGTATTAATAGTGAGTAATGAGCAGTCAAATCATAAGCCCCACCTTTCCCACTGTAAGTTGCTCTGAAGAAGCAACCATCAATACGCTCTTCTTTGAATCCGCTCATACTACTCCATCTGTCACTGTTTATACTACGCGCTTCAGAAAAAAAGAAAAAAAATCTGTGTGACCAAGGCGACTAGCGATCGGCCTGAAAAATAGCATTGGTAGTTATAGCACGGCGCCTATTACTAGAGGGAATAATGTGTACACACATGCATGCAGTGCTTCCACCCCGGGTACACACATGCATGCACTTACTCCACTCCATAGTAGTACAGTACATGGAGAGAAAATTGTGGACTTGATTGCGGTTACCACGCCCTAATTAATTGAGCATTAAACCAAACGTGTCTAAAGTCTCTCTGGTGGTGGAAATGCATTGAGAGAAATGCATCATAATGAAGCGCACCCTGTAAACTGTGACGGAGGGAGGAGTAGTATGAAGGTGCAAAACCAAGTACGCGTATGGCCAGTCGGTCAACACACCTCCTCTTGGCATATCACTGACATGTGGGACAGGAGTGTGAGCAAACCGATCTCAATTGACGGCAAAGAGCCAACCCGCCGTTCCTTGAGAGAGACGATGAGCGAGAACATACAGACGGGCTCGCACGGAGGCCAAGATATATTCGAGCATGGTTGGTTGATCGATATCATTCATTACATGTTGGGCTGCCGTTTTCTGCCCTTCTCCGAAATAAACGTGTACTTTATCAGAGATAAAAAAATAAGAGTACATACGCTCCACCATGCGGTTCTAGTAGTATTACTACTCGTACTACTGCGCTTGGCTCTTCGCCTCTTCGTGAAGTCGAACAATGATGGTACTCCGCATGTTGGGTACTACAGTGTATGCCTCTGACAATCTGACACCGAATGGACTGATGCATGTCCATCGAGGGTAGGTTGCATTAGTCAAAAGGCGTAAGCGAGCTTCACCGTGTCCTGCAAGCTTCTCCTCGTTCTGCGAGTTGACGGGACACACCAAAAAGTAGTGCTAGTCCATACTCCCTCCTTTCTGGTTAATATGGCTTAATCTTTTTTGCGGGTAAATGAGAGAGCTTTATTCATATATAAGCATTCTTAGGACGATCAGCCAAGACACTGGTCACTAGGAAGCGAGGTACCCCGCAAAAAAAGAAGTAGGAAGCGAGGTGTTTCATCAAGCTAGCTCTCGGCCACATTCAAAGTGCAGCAAGCACGAGTCGCACGAAGATGCGCCGCAAGGTTTGCCGACCTGTTTACATGCTGAATAACAAAAAAAGAGGAAATATTACCGAGCGCTACTATTTGTAACAGGATATGGGCCAGAATTAAGCGAGAATTGTGGCGAGTGTTCCATGCAATCAACTTCCATTATCACATGCGAGAACACTCGAAGAGAACCAAATGTGTTGAAGATTGCTTTATCACATTTTAAAATTATAATAAGAGTGCAGACGCTCCTCCATCCGGTTCCTAGTACTAGTATAGTACGTACCTTTATAGACTATAGTAGTAGTACTAGTAAACTTTGCGCTTGGCTATTCGCCTATTCGGGAAGTTGAACAATAATAGCACTAGTAGTATAGTGTATGCTTCTGGCAATCTGACACCGAACTAATTGTTGCACGTCCACCGCCTGAGCGAGGGAGAGCTTGCATTAGTCAAAAGTTTCTCCTTGTCCTGCGAGCCAGCGCGCGCAAGCTTCTCCAGTCTTGCAACCTTCTCCTCGTTCGGCAAGTTGACGGGACACATCAAAGTAATGCTAGTCCATACTGCCTCCTCTCCGGTTAATATGGCTTAATTTCAAATGAGATAAATACACTGTCTGTCACTGTATATTTGTAAAAATACATTCAGTGGACTTCCTAATACGCTCATTGCGCTCAATATATATATATTCCGGTGTTTATACGGTCACTAGCTCACCCTGACTGAGTATGTGTGTGCATGCACGTGTAGGTTGAGCACTTGAGCGTGACCGTGTGTGTTCCGTCGTGTGCTCGGACATGCATGCATTAGGGCGTCGCGCGCGTTTTTGCGTCCATGTGTACGTGTGACTGTTGCATACACTTAGGGGGAGTACGTGTAGGGGCAACTAAGGAGCAGTCAAATCACACAGTAAGTTAGTCGGAAGAAGCAACCATCATTTCACTCTTGAATGACACGTACGCAATATAAAATGGTTGATATGGAGAGAAAAAGAAAACCACTATATATACACTAGCAGGAGCCTAAGCTACAAGCCTGCTTGCTTAGGTTGCTCTCTTCACAAGCATAGAACCACGGGCCTGATCCCGCAGCTGGGGAAGGGAACAATGTTCTGCGTAGACGCGGTCGACATCGGCAAGGGAGAAAACCCACAGTCAGTGCGTCCGAATCGGGGGTCACCGCGGTATGGGCCGATGCCGCGTCCCAACCGCCCTTCTAGCTACAGCCCAACGTCCCAGGTAGTCCATCTTGCTTTTGGAGCCGGCTTGCTCTACTGCCGTAGCTCCATCTCCATGTCGATCTTTCTCTACTTCTACCGGCTTCTACTTGTGATGAGTTTATGTCTCATGAACTAGTGCCAGTACTATTATTCTAATCACACTTCTTCAATATCTTTGCCATCAGGGATGCTCAGGTCGATTTTAGTGGAACTGCACAAAAGCATCATATGATCCGAGGGTGCCAGCCATCTTTCCTTCGACTGGTTCTACCTGGCCAGGATATTAAATCATGTTTAGGGTTTAGGGTTTAAGTCGTACTGACCCCATCAGTAGTTTTTCTTTCGTACACGCTCTCACAACTTTTTTCTTTAGTTGTGAAGTAAATATTGGCTATGATCTGTGAATCATTGAGATGCATCAGCATGCGTGTTAGTTTTCCTTTGTATTTGATGGAATGTTTTAATGAGCCAACCTTGGAATAGGAATGAAAATGGAGTGGAAAGTTTCCGTTTTTTCCGGAGAAAAAATGGAAACGGAGAGAAACCAACGTTTCGTTTCGTTGGATCGGGCCATCGAGCAAAACCAACGTTTAAATCACATCTGTCGTGTTCGTGTCTCACCCTCCTCCATGGCTCGACCCCACACGGTCGCTCGGCATGCCACTCACCGCAAACCGAGTATATGATAACTTTCTCGCCTGCTTGTTGATGGATCGCGCCATGGAGTACTAGCACTACTGGAAGAGATTGACGAGTTGGGGGAGGACAGGTAGCTGTAGCACGGACTCCCAAGAACTTTTTACATGCATGTTGTAGCCGGCTATTGCGACCTTTGAACGCGGAGCAGCCGCGTGCACCCGGAAGCGACGCGGGCGATGCTCTCTCGGCCGGCCCGCTGCTTCAATGCCGGCGCCAGTGAGAGGTCGCGTCCGCTCTGGCCGGGCATGAATGCGGCACTGACTGTTTCGGGCGGGAAGCACGCGCGGGTGATGAAGAGGGTTCGGGTTGGTCAGGACCGGCCGTGGCAGCGGTCCGGACGTGCGCAAACAAGAGATGTTGTACGTTAATATTGCTGCGTATATAATTAACAACGTAAATAATGTGCCAGTTGTACAAATATGATTGGAGATGGAGATGGAAATGGAATTTTACGTAAACACGGATATGCATGTCTATGTTTATGTGTTTGTGCGCGACGACTCTCGCGACCTGGAAGCGGGGGCATGTTTTTGATCGAGTTTTCTTTCTTGGTACGTTAGAAAATCAGTTTGTCTAATTCACACCTAGATGTTATTTCTAAGCTCCCACAAGTATATAATGTAGCAACAAGAAACAAAAAAAATAGGAAAAAAATAGACCACAAACAGAGTGGACATCAACTTAGATGTGACATAACTATGTCACATCTAGATGTGTCCTAGACAGACCCTTAAAAAATTGTCTGTCAGTTTTCGTTTTTTTGGGAACACGCGTATTCTATTTAAAACCACTGCTATGGAGAGATTTTTTTACTCCATTACAGCCTCTTGTTTGATAGAGTTTCTCGCGTCTCGCTCTCTCACCCTCTCCATATCAAAACAAGATGACAGTGTCCACTCTATCTCTCTCCTCACCAGTGGTCACAGATCCGGCCGAATCCCGTCCGCTGCGGGAGGTGAGGAGGTGCAGCATTGACGTTGTCGCCGTCAGCGACGAAGGAAGCCGATGCGCACCATCCTCTCGGAGCCGGCACTGGCGCGGACAAAGATCCTCCGCGCCCTTGTTCGCTGCTATCGTGTGGGCATATCCCGCCCGCCCACCTAAACGACATCTTGCCCACCTGAGGTATAACTTCTTGTACTGGTCCAGCTCACCAGGTCGCTGCGTGCGGGTTTTCTTCTATGCGACTACTCCCCAGCTCCCCATGCATAGTAGCTAGGGTTCGTCGGCTGGTCCAACATCACCTACTAGTACTATTATAGAGGAAATGCCACTCGAAAAGTTGTCCTGATTTATGCCTCGGTGGAGGTATACATGTTGTTTCGACAAAAAGTACATGGTGGTTGTGCGGTCATTGTCCATATGGTGGTAGTACTATCACTGGTTAAATGAAGACATGCTTTTTTTCTCGGGTATCCTGGTTTAGTTCCCATCATGATAATTATGATGCTTCTGTTTGTTGATGTACTTTTCATTAATTCTTATTGACAATTGAGATGTCATTGCTAACCCTTTTTTATATTTTTGGAAACAGCGATGCGTGTCTCCATACCCGGGCATGTCTTCCTTAATTTTAGTGGAACTGCACAAAATTGGATGGCCATTGTTGTTCCGCCTCACTGTCCTCTGCCACGTGGTTCTTCCTTCCTCGAGCTTGATTACTGAGAAGAAACTGACTACAGTGAGGATTTGTCGAACTTCATAGGTGCCTCACCCAAACTTTATGCCAAATGGATGATGCATCACCACGATGACCTATCGATGCTCATGTTTGCGCCCCATGGTTGCGTCGGCTCGTGAAGCTGATCGATTTTTGATGAAAAACAAGCTGTCTTCCATCAGTGCTCTTTGCTTGTTACGCACAAAGATGATATCCTTCGTTAGTTCACCTTGGTTGCATTGGAGACGCAGTCGTCTTTCACGTTGGTGCAATTTTATCACACAATTGGCTATGAACCAAATGTTTCCTCGAAGAAGGATCGGCGTTGGTACTAAGAGCATAAGTTTTGTATTGATTTCTAACCCTTCTCACAACTTTGTCTCCAGCTCCCCTGTAATTTTATTTGTCCAGCTATTAACTTTGATTTAAAAAATGGTGTGGACTAAAAACCCGGATGGACGTAGTAGCCCTCCATTTTTATTTACTCCGCATATTAGATTTGACTGAAGTCAAACTTTGTAATACTCTCAAACCTTTCCGATAATTGAAATTAAAATTCTTTATTTGTACACACTCTCACATGTTTCCGATAATTTGGCGCATGTGTGGTTGTTCACTTAAGGGAGGGTAGTGTACCACACGTGAAGGACAGGAAGTGCGACCAGGACGCGCGCGCGTGGATCATTAGTTCATCGGAAGTAGTACTAGTTTTCTTCACTGTACATTAAATAAAGAGTTTCGTTTCGTACTTACACAATTTAAAATGATTGTTATGGAGAGAATAAGAAAACCACTCCACTATATATTAGTTGTATACACGAGAGTACTATATGGACGCAGCTTCATTGACTTAGTGCACCTGCCTTTGGATTTATGACAGGTGGGCCCAAAATGTGGCTGGCTCACCTGTCATATAGCCAAAAGCAGGTGTAGTGAAGGCACCGGAGCTCAGTCCGTACTAAAGTAGTATATATATAAGCGGGAGCCACAACGCTTGTTCGCTAGGGTTTCCACTCTCCACACGCTCGCCGCACTACATATATGTTGCACGCTGGAGGCTCAGCGTTCATTTGCTAGGGTTTGCTATATTCACAGTCTCTCACCCTCTCTTCACCAGATCTAAACAAGACTGCGTTGGCCTCTTGTCTCTCTCTCCCCCCTCACAGCTTGTGAAGGGGGCGTCCGTATCCCGTCGCACCGGGAAGGGGAGGAGGTGCAGCGTTCACTCTATCGCCTTCGGCGAGGGAGGCAATTCACTGCCGACTGCGTTGTTCTCTTTCACCCAGCGCCTATGTGGGAGGACCACCGACCCCTTCTTCCTTGCTGCCGTACATAGTGTGGGCAGATCCGGCCTCCCGCCGCACGCCTTGCCACGTCCCGACAACCCTAAGGTATAAGTTTCTTTGAAACCGTCGTTGCTCTAGCTGCATGTGGATCTTTTTCGATTTGTAGTCGAATCTAAGTCTTGGTTCAAAGAGGAAAGAAGGGTGCGGTGGGCTGGAGCAAGAATCTAGGACGTGGTTCAATGAGGAAAGGAGGGGCGGAAAGTAGTATAGACTGGCTATCCAACCGCTTTGTAGGTCGAAAAGGGAAAAGGGGGTAACCCAGTACACACATCTGTAAGGAACCAATCTCTTTGTTGAAAAGGGAAAGAAACTGGGGGGTCGGGTAGTTTGTGCAGGACTAGATTTGCTGTCCTCACATAGGAAGAAGGTTCAAAGAGAACAAATATGGGACCAGCGCATATATGCTGCTTGGCTACATACTCTGCATACGTGTGGACGCACATGGTGCTGGCATGCCCCATACAGCTATTTTTGTGGCCACTCTCAGAATTAACTACTGAATCTTATTTCAAAACTGGAACACTTGTTAGGGATTGGCGGGATTACCATTTTTGTGGTCGCATGTTTCATCCTACTTTATTAGCCAGTAATTGATTCCTTTTTTGCCTCTGTTTAAACAGGGATATCTATTCAACTTGTTGCTATTGCGACGTTTTGCTTCACTACGCAAAACAGTTTGCTTGATTTCAGTTCAACTGCACAAAACGAGATTGGATTTCCTATTCGTGTTGGCAGATTCATATTTTATCTTGTCCGTCTCATGAAAGGTCAGTACAGGCCTTCATCCACATGATTGTGCAGTGTGCTTTGAGATGTTGTGCTACTTGTATTGGTACTGTTTGAAATAAATGTTGAATTGAAGCTATTGTATTGCTGTCTTTTCCCATTAAGTAGTGAACAAAAATGGGACCAACCCAGGCATGATGCTTGTTGCTTTGTTACAACAAACTCTGCATCACCCCCTTTATAAGTAGATGGAAGCACATACTGTTGTTGCGCCCACTCTCCCCTGGAACTGTTTATGCTTTTCGTTAATCTAATGCCGCTGGTAAAATTAAGCAATGCCACTCTCAGAATTAATTAACTACTGAATCTTAGTTCAAAACTGCAACACTTGTTAGGAATGGTACTATCCTGCTTTGTAGTTCTTTCTACATGTTTAACCAAGGTATTCTTAAGATAATGTCTCTGTTAAAATGAATCAGTTGCATTCTTTTAGGAATGATACTTTTCTGCTTTGTTGTTTTTTATACATGTTGAAACAAGGATTGTTAAGATAATGTCTCAGTCAATATGAATGAATCACACTGATGGAGAATTGCTACTCTCCTGTTTTGTTTCCCATTAAGATAAAGTAGATCAGTAGATGCTTTTCTTCTGGGAGTACAAGTCATCAACCGTTATTTCTCAGTAATTTTTTCCCTTATACCTATTGTTGCTTACAGGGATATCAAAATTAAAGCTCGGTTTTATTCCGACTTCGATTTTAGTTGAACTGCACAAAAGGAGCCAGTGTGTCCAAGGCAAACTGCTGCATTACTGGGTCCAGTTGGTCATTCCACTTTGCAGAAAGAAGCAGTCACTGTTTGCGCTACATTACAGAAGGAATGACCGAGAAGCTTTACAGAGTATTATTAGACACCGGTGACATGACTAGTCTGCAGAGACCATTGGCAATTTAACAACACGTGGAGTGCCCTGGGCAAAAAGTGCCCAAACAAGTACAAGAAGCGACATGACTCCATGATCATAGGCATTACATATTTTGAATGGGAAAAGCTTGTCAAAGTTTAATCATTGATGTTAGCAAGAAGACGTTAGTTTAATATATTGGAATTGGAAAACATTGTCAAAATTTGCTCATTGATGTTAGCCAGAAGACATGCATTTGATATTTTTGAGTGGGACGCCCTTGCTATGAGCAGCGTAGAGTGTTTTTTCCTATTCCTGTGTTCAGTTTAGAAGTAAATAGTTACTCTGTTGAGATATTCCAGTGTTAAGAGTTTGTTCTGAATATTGTCTATGTAATGCCAGGCCTTGTGTTTGATTGCAAAGTTGAGCTTGGAATGTTGTGGCATGCGGCATCACGAGCTGTTCACCGTGCCTCCTGAGAACAATGCTTCGTATTGTTTTGCATGTCGATCTAATGCCAGTGATTTGCTTGTTAAGAAGATCATCCTCTTCTGTTGTTTCCGTATTTAGGAAGTTCATCGTCTGATGTTTCATTCATAGCCTATACGACAAGTCGGGCAGGTTAGACGTGAAACCATATGATCTTCCGACCAACTCATGATATTAGGCCGTGATTGGATCGTCGTTTTCCAACCAAAACCGCTTGTAAAACCGATGCTTGTAAATTAAAGCAGATGGTCTCGGGCGAAGGCGCTTGGTTGGTCGATTTCGACTAGTAAAATATCGGAAGTACTTCACACACGATAAAAACGCTGAACGACACTCGGACGATTGCTAATCCAGCCGTTAGCTGCTGTTTCAGCCTTGCCCATGGATGGCATGATACGCACGTCGTCCATGTATCGTCTGGTAATGTCGTCCATATAGCAGTGCTCGTAAAATATACACTAGTCTCTCAAATTACAAGCGTAACCCGCCGGTTTTACTTACAGACCTCGGGCCCTTGGTTTCATTACGCTGTATTTTACGTGTTGTTTCCGATGATGAGTAAATTACACTTGTATGTTAATACAGGTTTGAAATAAACCAGAGCTCCCAAGCGCGGCCTTACCGTTTCATGCCGTCTCAGTTTCTCGAAGGTGCTCATAGGTGTCCGATGACCCTGGCTTCCTGAATGGGCAGCGGGCGCTGTATCAGACCATCCGTAGGGCCCGCGAGGCCCTCTCCATTGTCCTTCGAGTTGTTGCGCTCGTCGTGGCGCTGAGCATTGTTAACATCGTCAACGAACATGAGGATTCAGGACATGACTTTATTTTGATTGGATGACACTAGGGACCCACTAGGGCCATAGCCGTACGTACGCAAGTGCCTCCTTATTATGTACAACTATATATTTTTTGCTTTCTCCTGGTTTCCTGACATCACGGTCCCACACCATTGTCAACCTATGTAGTCAATATAAACGAGAGAATTGCACAAGGTGTGACCGACAGCTGGGACCAAGCAGCTCGAGCAGTATTTGTGTTTTTGTGGCGCGAGCACTGCAGAGTTTTTCTTGGCGATGATTTCGTTGTTGTTCAGAGGAGAGTAGGGTATTAACTGGGCGAGCTGTGGCCCATCTAGCCCAGGCCAGATATCCATCCCAGATACTAATTTTTTCAAGATGAAAATGGCTAGCCCAGCTATACGTCTTTTTGAGGAATACCCAGGCAAGGTCAACTTGTTATTCTCCGCCCCGCTGGGCTGCAAATCTTTCCTAGGAGGGATGCATTAGGCTTAACAGGAAAATAGGCTTTAAAAAATAATAAATGGGATGTAATTATAAAAACTGGGCAGTAACTATAAAAATTGCACCAAACACAAAATTAGTTTATAAAGTATTATTTATGGATTTTGAAAATCTTAAATTTTCATTGTTGCGCGCGCAATGTTTCGTTGGATTTTTACGTAATACAAATTTATATTTAATCTGACTAGAAATTTTATTGAATTCTGTCTTCAACGGTTGGTTGAAATTATTAATCGTTGTCCTAGCTAGAAAATGGGCTGTACTTTTAACAAACTTTAAATGGGTTGTTGTAAATTCCATTAGATTTCAAAAATGGGCTGTACATTCTTACAAAACGCAAATGGGCTATAAGTTCTCTGCCACACACTTGTGGGCCTACTAAGTGACGCGTCCCCTAAAAAAAATAAGTTGACGCGTATGCAAGGCTTTGTCAACTTATTATAGTCAACACACGATTCTAGCAGCAGTGGTCGTTGGATGTCTATCCAACGGATGTCGTGCTTCTTCTTCAATCTCGGATATTCTTAGCTTCGGCCGCCCAAAAAATGATTCCTCCCCCTGACATCTGGGGCGCACCGTTTCGGAGGCTGACCTGTGGGCCTACTAAGTTGGAGCGTACCAAGGGCTTTGTCAACTTAGTCAATATAAACGATTCTAGCTTCAGTGACCATACAATGTCCATCCAACGGCCGTAGTGATTCTTCAACATCTGGTCTTCTTGGTCCAGCCGCCCAAAGCAGCGCCGGTCGTGCTGCCTGTTCCTGCCTCCCGTGGCCAGCTGTGCTGCCGCGGAGGCCTCACCGCCCCCATACTACTCCCACCGTTGGCCAGGCCATCCCTCCACTCACCCACACCCCCTGTTATTCTGCGGTGACGGTAGCCTCACACTGCAGCCAAACCCGTGAACCCTCGTTCTCCTCTCCGTGCGGGCTTCCACTACTGCGTCTTCCCGGCTCCGCGTCGTCCCCTTCCTAGGCCTCGCTGTCGTCCACCGCCCTGGTGCTCTCGGCGCGGCGTGGTCAACGACCGACTTCCATCAGAAGAGTACTGTACGTGGAGAGGCTGACAGCTGGGTCCACGGCGGCCGCAAGGAAGTGCCACCTTATTACGCGCAAAATAATTATTCCTCCACCTGACAGCGGGTACCCATCGGACGGGCCACCTTATTTCGCGAAAAAACGTTTCCCCCCTGACTGCTGGGACCCACCATACGGGCCACCGTATTTCGTGAAAAAACGTCCCCCCCGCTGTCAGCTCGGATCCACCGGAAGTGCCTCCTTATTACGCACAAAAAAATGAATACTCCCCCTGCTAGCTGGGACCCACCTTGGTGGGAGGCTTACTTGTGGGCCTACTAAGTTGACGGGGACGGAGGTCTTTGTCAACTTAGTCAATATGAACGATTCTAGCTCCAGTGACCATACAATGTCCATCCAACGGCCGTACTGCTTCTTCAACCTCTGGTCTTCTTGCTCCAGCCGCCCAAAGCAGCGCCGGTCGTGCCGCCTGCTCCTGCCTCCCGTGACCGGCTGTGCTGCCGCGGAGGCCTCACGGCCCCGTACTATTCCCACCGCTGGCCAGGCCCTGCAGCGACGGCAGCCTCACACCACAGCTGAACGACTGAACCCTCATACTCCTCTCCGCGTGGGCATCCACTGCGCGTCTTCACCGGCTCCGCGTCGCCCCCTTCCTAGGCCTCGCCGTCGTCCACCGCCCTGGTGCTCTCGGCGCGGCGTGGTCAACGTGGTCAAGGAACGACTTCCATCGGACGTGGATTGTACATGGAGAGGCTGACAGCTGGGTCCACGGTGGCAGCAAGGAAGTGCCTCCTTATTACGCGGAAAATAATGAATCCTCCACCTAGCAGCAGGGACCCACCGGACGGGCGACCGTATTTCACGAAAAAAAACGTTTCCCCCTGACTGCTGGGACCCACCAGCTACACCGTCGCACGCAAGGAAGTGCGTCCGAGCAAAAAAAACGATTCGCCCCCCTGACTGCTGGGACCCACCAGCTACATCTTCGCATGCAAGGAAGTGCCTGACAGTCGGGACCCACCTGGTCGAAGCGTACGTAGCATTGTCATTCTGGTCCCGAATGTGTACATACATACTGGTCGATGTAGAGGCGTGCACGTGTCGTAGTAGAGGCGCGCATGTAGCATGTACACATACGTACAACGGCTAGGGTGCAAGAAAGAAAATACGGCCACGTATGTGTACATACGGGCGGGGTCTCGAACGCCTACTCGCGCATACGTACGGCCAGGGCTCGTGTACATGTCTGGGTCGGAACGGAGAAACAACGTCATCGTCGTGTTCATGGGGAGGCAACAGAATGCGTCGTGTTTATGGGTAGGCAACGGAATGCGTTGTGTTCATCGGGAGGCAACGGAACGCGTGGCAGCCAACCGGCTGGGTCGGAACGGAATGCGTGGTCGTGTTCATCGGGAGGGCTTGGACGGAACAAGCGATGGAAACGAGGCCTGGTGTATCGCACAATGGAGGAAACGGACCTCCTACATCCAGAACGGGGTCCTGTTGATCGGGAGGGGTCTGGCGTACCACAAAACGGAGGAAACGGACCTCCTACGGTCGAAACGGGGGTCCTGCTGATCGGGAGTGGTGTGGCGTACCGCAAAACGGAGGAAACGGACCTCCTACGGTCGAAACGGGGGTCCTGTTGATCGGGAGGGGTGTGGCGTACCGCAAAACAGACGAAACGGACTTGTGTTGGAGTGCTACGGTCGAAACAGGGGTCCTGTTTATCGGGAGGGGTGTGGCGTACCACAAAACGGGACTCCACGGGATACTGTTCATCTCCACCGTCGACCTCCTCCAGCCTCCACGGGCTACCGTCGACCTCCTCCAGCCTCCACGGGCTCCTGTTCATCCAGCCTCCACCGCACGCTACTCCACCGGCTACTGTTCAACCACCCCTCCACCGTCTACTGTTCATCCAGCCCTCCACACCACGGGGTCCTGTTCAACAACCCCTCCACGGGCACCCCTCCACCGTTTACTGTTCATCCAGCCCTCCACACCACGGGGTCCTGTTCAACCACCGCTCCACGGGTACCTCTCCACCGTCTACTGTTCATCCAGCCCTCCACCACACCACGGGGTCCTGTTCATCCAGACACAACGCCACCGCTCATTGTTCATCCAAACCCCCCCGCAACGCTCACTGTTCATCCAATCGATCGGCTTTAGTTAGCAGCAGTAGCGAAGGAATCGCTCGATCTTGTTCAGTTAATAACCATCGATCGATCGCTCGGGTTCAGTAACGCGTAGCCTGCAGTGCAATCGCTCGGGTTCAGTTAGAGCCCAATGCCTCGCTCGGGTTCAGTTAGAGCCAACGCCTCGCACACACGCGCGTACGTGTACGAGAGAAACATGCATCGCTCGGCCCCCGACCTCCCACCGTAACCGGGAACTCCCCGAAATTTTCCTCGCCCTCGCTTCTACCACGGTTTTTTCCGTCATGGACGGCCCAAAGAATGTCATGCAGCTGCGTCTCCGGCCCGCCCAGGATGAAAAGCCCATTTTCTGTCATGATTTTTTGTCATAGAAGCAGGAGCCCACCACATCTATGATGATACCGGGTTTTGTCACAATTATCGTCATAGAAGTGTCATATGTATGACAGATTTTTTTTGTTCGGCCCAAAATGTCACGGATGTGTCTTTTTTTGTAGTGTGGGCTTTTGGAATCACTTGATTATGAATCATTTGATGCTTGCGAACCATGCCTCATGGGCAAGATGACTAAGACTCTGTTCTCCGCAACAATGGAGCGAGCCACTAACTTATTGGAAATAATACATACTAATGTATGTGGTCCAATGAGTGTTGAGGCTCGCGGCGGGCATCATTATTTTCTAACCTTTACAAATTATTTGAGCGTATATGGGTATATCTACTTAATGAAACACAAGTCTTAAACATTTGAAAAGTTCAAATAATTTCAGAGTGAAGTGGAGAATCATCGTAACAAGAAAATAAAGTTTCTACGATCTGATCGCGGAGGCGAATATTTGAGTTACGAGTTTGGCCTTCATTTAAAACAATGTGGAATAGTTTCACAACTCACGCCACCTAGAAGACCATAGCGTAATGGTGTGTCCGAACGTCGTAACCGTACTTTATTTGGTATGGTGCGATCTATGATGTCTCTTACCGATTTACCATTGTCATTTTTGGGTTATGCATTAGAGACAGCTACATTCATGTTAAATGGGGCACCATCTAAATCCGTTGAGACGACACCGTATGAACTGTGGTTTGGCAAGAAACCTAAGCTGTCGTTTCTTAAAGTTTGGGGTTGTGATGCTTATGTGAAAAAGCTTCAGCCTGATAAGCTCGAACCCAAATCGGAGAAGTGCATCTTCGTAGTATACCCAAAAAGAAACTGTTGGGTACACCTTCTATCACAGATGCGAAGTCAAGATATTTGTTGCTAAGAATGGATCCTTTCTAGAGAAGGAGTTACTCTTGAAATAAGTGAGTAGGTGGAAAGTGGAACTTGACGAGGTAATTGTACCTCCTCTCGGATTGGAAAGTATCTCATCATAGAAAACCATTCTGGTGATGCCTACACCAACTAGAGAGGAAGCTAATGATAATGATCATGAAACTTCAAATCAAGTTACTACCGAACCTCGTAGGTCAACCAGAGCACGTTCCGCATCAGAGTGGTACGGTAATCCTGTTCTGGAAGTCATGTTACTAGACCATGATGAACCTACGAACTATGAGGAAGCGATGATGAGCCCAGATTCCGATAAATGGCTTGAGGCCTTGAAATCTGAGATATGATCCATGCATGAGAACAAAGTGTGGACTTTGGTGGACTTGCCCGATATCGGCAAGCCATTGAGAATAAATGGATCTTCAAGAGGAAGACGGACGCTGATGGTAGTGTTACTATCTATAAAGCTCGACTTATCGCAAAAAGGTTTTCTACAAGTTCAAGGTGTTGACTACGATGAGATTTTCTCACTCGTAGCGATGCTTAAGTCTGTCCGAATCATGTTAGCAATTGCCACATTTTATGAAATCTGGCAAATGGATGTCAAAACTGCATCCTTAATGGATTTCTTAAAGAAGAGTTGTATATGATGCAACCAGAAGGTTTTGTCGATTCTAAAGGTGCTAACAAAGTGTGCAAACTCCAGTGATCCATATATGGACTGGTGCAAGCATCTCGGAGTTGGAATATACGCTTTGATAAGGTGATCAAAGCATATGGTTTTATACAGACTTATGGTGAAGTTTGTATTTACAAGAAAGTGAGTGGGAGCTCTGTAGCATTTCCGATATTATGTGTGGATGACATATTGTTGATTGGAAATGATATAGAATTTCTGGATAGCATAAAAGGATACTTGAATAAGAATTTTTCAATGAAAGACCTCGATGAAGCTACTTATATATTGGGCATCAAGATCTATAGGGATAGATCAAGACGCTTAATAGGACTTTCACAAAGCACATACCTTGACAAGATTTTGAAGAAGTTCAAAATGGATCTGTCAAAGAAAGGGTTCTTACCTGTGTTGCAAGGCCTGAAGTTGTGTAAGACCCAAAGCCCGACCACGACAGAAGATAGAGAGAGAGAATGATAGTCATTCCCTATGCCTCAGTCATAGGTTCTATAAAGTACGCCATGCTGTGTACCAGACCTATTGTATACCTTGCCATAAGTTTGGCAAGGGAGTACAATAGTGATCTAGGAGTAGATCACTGGACAACGTTCAAAATTATCCTTAGAGGACTAAGGAAATATTTCTCGGTTATGGATGTGATAAAGAGTTCGTCATAAAGAGTTACGTTGATGCAAGCTTTGACACCAGTCTGGATGTCTCTGAGTCTCGATCTAGATACATATTGAAATTGGGAGCATTTAGCTAGAGTAGCTTCGTGTAGAGCATTGTAGACATAGAAATTTGCAAAATACATACGGATCTGAATGTGCCAGACCCGTTGACAAAACCTCTCTCACAAGCAAAACATGATCACACCTTAGTACTCTTTGGGTGATAATCACATGGCGATGTGAACTAGATTACTGACTCTAGTAAACCCTTTGGGTGTTGGTCACATCGCGATGTGAACTATGGGTGTTAATCACATGGTGATGTGAACTATTGGTGTTAGATCACATGGCGATGTGAACTAGATTATTGACTCTAGTGCAAGTGGGAGACTAAAGGAAATATGCCCTAGAAGCAATAATAAAGTTGTTATTTTATCTTTCCTTATATCATGATAAATGTTTATTATTCATGCTAAAATTGTATTAACCGGAAACTTGATACATGTGTGGATACATAGACAAAACATACTGTCCCTAGTAAGCCTCTACTAGACTAGCTCATTAATCAAAGATGGTTAAGTTTCCTAACCATAGACATGTGTTATCATTTGATGAACGGGATCACATCATTAGGAGAAAGATGTGATGGACAAGACCAATCTGTTAGCTTAGCATAATGATCGCTAAGTTTTATTGCTATTGCTTTCTTCATGACTTATACATATTCCTTTGACTATGAGATTATGCAACTTCCGGATACCGGAGGAATACCTTGTGTGCTATCAAACGTCACAACATAACTGGGTGATTATAAAGATGCTCTACAGGTATCTGCGAAGGTGTTTGTTGGGTTGGCATAGATCGAGATTAGGATTTGTCACTCCGAGTATCAGAGAGGTATCTCTGGGCCCTCTTGGTAATGCACATCATGATAAGCCTTGAAAGCAATGTCACTAATGAGTTAGTTGCGGGATGATGCATGATGGAACGAGTAAAGAGACTTTCTAGTAACGAGATTGAACTAGGTATGAAGATATCGACGATCGAATCTTGGGCAAGTAACATACCGATGACAAAGGGAATCACGTATGTTGTCATTACGTTTCACTGATAAAGATCTTCGTAGAATATGTAGGAACCAATATGAGCATCCAGGTTCCGCTATTGGTTATTAACCGGAGAAGTGTCTCGGTCATGTCTACATAGTTCTCGAACCCGTAGGGTTCGCACGCTTAACGTTCGATGACGATTTGTATTATGTGAGTTATGTGATTTGGTGACCGAATGTTGCTTGGAGTCCCAGATGAGATCACAGACATAACGAGGAGTCTCGAAATGGTTGAGAGGTAAAGATTCATATATAGGACGATAGTATTTGGACACCGGTGGTGTTCCGGGGGTACCGGGTACGTATCGGGTCACCGGAAGGGGTTCCGGGCACCCCTCGGCAAAGATATGGACCTTATTGGCCAAGGGCGGGATAGACAAGCCCCTAAGGGGCTGGTGCGCCCCCATATGGGTCGGCCTAAGTGGAGAAAGGAAAAGGGGAGGAGGAAAGGAAATAGAGGGAATAGGATTCCCCCTTCCTTTCCCCTCTCCCCTCTTTCCTCCCCCCTCCGGAGATAAGGAAAGGGGGAGGACGAATTGGAGGAGCCCCCCAAGTAGGATTCCTCCTACTTGGGGACCCCATGGCTGTCCTCCTTCCCCTCCCACCTATATATATTTGGGGAGGGGGCGCTTAGAACACACAACAAACATTGTTAGCCGTGTGCGTCGCCCCCCCTCCATAGTTTACGCCTCTGGTCATATTCAGGTAGTGCTTAGGCGAAGCCCTACGCAGATCACGTCACCATCACCATCACCATGCGTCGTGCTGATGAAACTCTCCCTCAACACTTTGCTGGATCAAGAGTTCGAGGGACGTTATCGAGCTGAACGTGTGCAGAACTCGGAGGTGCCGTACGTTCGGTGCTTGATCGGTTGAATCGAGAAGATGTTCGACTACATCAACCGCGTTAAGCTAACGCTTCCGCTTTTGGTCTACGAGGGTATGTGGACACACTCTTCCCCTCTCGTTGCTATGCATCTCCTAGATAGATCTTGCGTGATCGTAGGAATTTTTTTGAAATTGCATGCTATGTTCCCCAATAATTATTATCAATTTATCACTATGAAGAATCTGAAGGATGCTAAGACTAAGATTTTTTCCCTCTAAGACAAGGGGAGGTAAGGAACTGCCATCTAGCTCTGCTTTAGATTCACCTTCTATTATAAGTAAACTTGCAACACCACCAAATGCTATTAAACCTGATATGTCGCAAGTTATTGATGATGCTACTTCTTCTATGAATGATGCTTATGATGATGCTAGTACCTTGCATGATGATGATGTGCCACTAGGTGAATTTCTTGATGAACAAATTGCTAGAGTAAGACAACATGATATTGTTGAAACTGATGATGAGCTTGAAACTGAAAATCTTGAGACACCTACTAGAACTAGCCCTCCTAGATATGAAATGCCTAAGGTACCGGAAGGTTATGTTATGAATGAGGAGACAACTAGAGATATTATTGCTTGTAAGGATAGAGATGATCTAGAGAATTATTATGCAAGTATAAAGAAAAATCTCTGAATGCTACAATGCAATATGATCCTAAGTTTGCTACCTCACCTATCTTAATTGATGATAAGGATTATGAATTCTCTGTCGACCCAGAGTTAATTACTTTGGTTGAATCTAATCCTTTCCGTGGTTATGAAACTAAAACTGTGGTGGCTCATCTTACTAAGTTGAATGACATAGCCACCCTTTTTACTCATGATGAGAAAACTCGCTATTACTATATTGTCAAATTATTTCCGTTCTCATTAATGGGTGATGCTAAAGCTTGGTACAATGCTCTTACTACTCGTTGTGTGCGTAGTCCCCAGGATATGATTTATTACTTCTCTGAAAAATATTTCCCTGCTCATAAGAAACAAGCTGCCTTGCAGGAAATATTTAACTTTGTGCAAATTAAATAAGAGAGTCTCCCACAAGCTTGGGGAAGGCTTTGCCAATTACTCAATGCTTTGCCTGATCATCCTCTTAAGAAAAATGAAATACTTGATATCTTCTATAATGGACTAACCAATGCTTCTAGGGATTTCCTAGATAGTTGTGTTCGTTGTGTTTTCAGGGAACGAACTATTGGACAACCTGAAGACTTATTGAATAACATGTTGAAAAATTATGATGATTTGACTCTTCCTGAACCACCACCTTAACCCACTCCGAATAAGAGGGGTATATTATATCTCAGTCCTGAAGACATGCAAGAGGCAAAGAAATCTATGAAGGAAAAAGGTATTAAAGTTGAGGATGTTAAAAATTTACCTCCTATTGAAGAAATACATGGGCTTAATACACCACCACCACCCAAGGTGGTAGAGGTAAATTCTCTAATGAAGTTCATTGATAATGATAATCCTCACAATATGCACCCTAGCCAATGCCTTTATGAGTTTGAGAATTACATTAGAAAACAAGATCACTTCAATGCAAATGTTATGAAACAATTGAAATACAATTCTGATATCATTGCTCGCTTGAGTGACTTGTTATTTAGAATCTCAAATGATGTTAGAGGTGTGGGAAAGCATGCTTCTATGGTTCAAACTCAGCTAGAACAAGTTGCTAAATCTCAAAGAGAGTTACTTGATGAAATGAACAATAACATACATGACTTTGCTGTTAGAGTAGTAACTAGAGGAGGTAAAATGACTCAGGAACCACTTTATCCTGAGGGACACCCAAAAATAATTGAACAAGATTCTCAAAGAGTTAACATTGATGCACATAGTCCTTCTAAAAAGAAAAAGAAGAAGAAAAATGATAGGACTATGCATGCCTCTAGTGAACCTGAAGTAGAAAAACCTCCTGATAATGATAATGAAGTTTCTATCTCTGATGCTGAAACTCAACCTGGTAGTGAACACTCACCTTTTGATAATGAAAAAGATAATGACGAGGTTCATGAAGATACTCAAACAAACAATAAAGAACCAGATAATGATGTTGAGATAGAACCAACAGTTGATCTTGATAACCCACAACCTAAGAATACCTGATATGGTAAAAGGGACTTTATTGCTAGAAAACACGTTAAAGAAAGAGAACCGTGGGTTCAAAACCCTATGCCTTTTCCACTTAAGTCAACTAAAAAGAAAGATGATGAAGAATCTGAATGCTTTGCTGAAATGCTGAGGCCAGTCTTTTTGCATACTCGCCTGACTGATATCTTAAAAATGCCTCCTTATGCAAAGTACATGAAAGACATCATCACCAATAAGACAAAAAAACCGGAATCTAAAATCACCACTATGCTTGCTAATTATACTTTTAAAGACAGAGTACCTTTAAAACTTGGAGACCGGGCATACCAACTATACGTTGCTCCATCAAAAGAAATTATGTGAAGACTGCTTCATGTGATTTTAGGAGCTGGTGTTAGTTTTATGACTTTCTCTTTATATAAAATACTTGATTTCAATAAACTCACACCTACTGAAATATCTTTTCAAATGGCTGACAAATCAACAGCCATACCTATCGGTATTTGTGAGGATGTGCCCGTTGTTGTTGCTAATGTTACTATTGTGTCTGACTTTGTTATACTTGAGGTGCCCGAAGACGACAACATGTTGATTATCCTTGGTAGACCCTTATTGAATACTGCAGGGGCTGTTATTGATTACAATAAAAGCAAGGTCACTTTTCATATCAATGGTAATGAGTATACGGTGCACTTTCCGAAGAAACAATTCCAAGTGAATGGTACTAATGTTATTGAAAAATCTCCGACAATCACTATTGGAAGTTTTCAACTACCTCTACCTACTATTAAAAAGAAATATGAGATGCTTATTGTTGGGGACATTCATATCCCCATTGAGGTAACTTAGTGATTTACGAAAGTTCTTTGTTTTCATGCTAATCAAAAGTGGTTGTTAATAAGACTTGATCAACCTTATTAATGGATCATTTTTTAGAGGTATGAAGTCAATGAATTTAGTGAGCACTACCTTCTGTCCCTACCATTTGTTTCTGTTTTTATTAGTTAAGTAAAATAAAATGCTATGTTTTGTCTGTTTTCATAATTTATCGTTGTCGGTGTCAAAACCGGTGGATCTCGGGTAGGGGGTCCCGAACTGTGCATCTAAGGTCGATGGTAACAGGAGACGGTGGACATGATGTTTACCCAGGTTCGGGCCCTCTTAATGGAGGTAATACCCTACCTCCTGCTTGATTGATCTTGATAAATATGAGGATTACACGAGTTGATCTACCACGAGATCGTAATGGCTAAACCCTAGATGTCTAGCCTGTATGATTGTGATTGCCTCTACGGACTAAACCCTCCGGTTTATATAGACACCGGAGGAGCCTAGGGTTGTACAGAGTCGGTTTACAGGGGAAGGAATCTTCATATCCGAATGCCAAGCTTGCCTTCCATGCAAAGGAGAGTCCCATCCGGACACGAGAGGAAGTCTTCTATCTTGTACCTTCACGGCCCATCAGTCCGGCCCATGTCACATAGGCCGGACGCCCGAGGACCCCTTAATCCACGACTCCCTCAGTAGCCCCTGAACCAGGCTTCAGTGATGATGTGTCCGGCGCGCAGATTGTCTTCAGCATTGCAAGGCGGGTTCCTCCTCTAAATATTTCAAAGCAGTCCTCGAACACAGAGAACGTGCCCGACTCTGAAAAATAAGCTCCGTAAAGAGTATAATATTTAACAAGTCCCATCTACTGGCATTTTTTGCAATGAGACGCCACGTCTCCACCCGGTCATTATTTTGAACCGTTTTCTGGCCTACCGCTCCATGTTTTGAGACGCGGTTTTCATTGGCACGTCTTGTCGAAGCAAAGATCGTGTCCCCTTATTGAGGGATTCTCATCAATACGAGCATGGGTAATCCAACCGCGCCGTCTGCACGACCCTTGGGAAATAGGCGAGTTTTAAGGAGAGTGGGGAGGTGCTTGCTATTCGCTGCCTTTATAGGAGATAAGGATTCACCCCTTTCACCCATGCCTTCTTTCTCTCTGCCCACCCATTCTCGAGCTCCAGCGCCCAAGCTTCCATCCTTTCCGCTTGAAAAGCACTCCAGCCATGTCCGGATCCGGAGCGCAGGGCAAGTGGATGGCCTCCTCCGTCACGGAGAAGGACATTACAAAGCTCCAGGAGGCGGGGTACTTGGCCCAGGAAATCGCCCGCCGACTTTCGGCCAAGGGGAAGATCGTCCCCACCCCGAAGCCCCTATGAGAGGGTGGTGTTCATTCCCCACTTCGTCCGCGGGCTAGGGTTTCCTCTCCACCCCTTCGTCCGTGGACTCATGTTCTACTACGGGCTAGATTTCCATGATCTGGCCCCAAACTCCTTCCTCAACATCTCGGCATTCATTGTCGTGTGCGAGGCCTTCCTCCGCATCCAACCTCACTTCGGGCTGTGGCTGAAGATATTTAGCGTGAAGCCGTAGGTGGTGGGTGGTCAACACGCAGAGTGCGGAGGCGCCATGGTGAGCAAGCTGTCCAACGTCCCATGGCCCAAAGGTACCTTTGTGGAGACCGTCAAAGGGTGGCAGCAGTAGTGGTTCTATGCCACAGAGCCCCGCGACGCCCCTGGTCTGCGGCTCCCAAATTCAAATCCGGGGCCCCAATGCGGCTTACCTCCTGGCAAGAGAAGGGCCTGAACTAGGCGTTGTTGGATGAGGTGTCAACACTGCAGACGCGCATCAAGAGCATGGTGTACAAGAACATCAAGCTTGTCAATGTGATCCAGGTGATGCTTTTTTGACGGGTACTTCCTTGCTAGAGTCGGACTTGCAACTTTTGGGAGTTCGATCTGGCCAAGCACCAGACCTTGCAGCAGTTCTTCGGTGCTACGCACGAAGGCATCTGGAAGGTGCTTTTTAAGGCCAATTAGACGTGGCCGAAGATGACCGAGGACCGTGGGTACAACCTGGCCCATCCCGCCAGTCCGGTAAGTTTTTCATGTTTCAAAGTGTATCCTTCACCTGTACGTTCAAGGAAGATGCCTAAGCTTCCCTATCTATCTTTTCAGGTCTGGATAGAGAAGGCGGAGCGAATCCAGTGTCCGGCTCTGCTGCCCGAAAACCCAGCCATCCCACTTCTGACGAAGATGCTAGTTCCGGCACCCTACAAGGCGCCAGAGAAGAAGGCCAAGAAGTGGCCTCCGCCGTAAAGGCACTTTGGACGCGACGTCCGAAGATGCTGAAACCCACTCCTCTCCCATCACCGAAGACGACGACGAGGAGGAGGAAAGCAGCTCTCTCCCGAGGGGGGAAGGAAGAAAAGGACGGCCTCCACGGAACTGGAGGCTGAGGCGTCCAAGAAGGGGAAGGTCTCCCTCGCGGACAACTCCGCGTTGGATACTGACCGCAACTCCGAGTGGCGCCCCAGGGAGAAGCCCCTGGCCGAATCGTAAGTACTCAAAGTCACTTAAACATATATATATATATATCCAACTTCTTTACTACGTGGTTTTAATATGTTGAATCATGCGCTGCAGTCCGGCCCACGCCCGCCCCCAGTGGTCCTCATCTTCGGGGAATTTGCTGGATGCAAATGTGATGGACAACGGGTCACTTCCAGCGGCCTCCTCTCCCAAGGCCACGGACGACGCCGAGCTGTTGTCCTGAAGGACCTTCCCAGGCTAGGGAGAGGTACAAGAGGTCGTCAGGGTGGCGCTAGAGGGTGATACCACGGCCGCCGGACACATGGGGGGAAAATCCCCCCGGAGACTGGCGATGGGGGCCATATCCAATTCGGCCCCCAGCCGAATACTATTCCGGAGGCCCATACGGCTCCGGAATCAGGCAAGCAGCCTCCTTCGAAAGAAGGAGGTGTGCCTATTCCGCTGGTGACCTCTGTCCATCCAGAGGGACCGGATACTCTACTGGAAGCGCTGCAAAGTTCTTCCATTGTTGAGGAACACCGTATCCTCATGGGTACGGTGGTTGAGAGGGTTCAGTCCGCTAAGAGCGGACTGACCGAAGCATGCACCAGCCTTCTAACATTCTGCCGAAGTCTCTAAACTGAAGCAGAGTCTGGAGCGAGCCGAGGAAGAGCCCGACCATGTTAAAAAGCAACTAGAGAACTAAAAAGATATGAATTTTTTGTGGTAATCATGTTATCATGATATTTCGTAGGAGCTGCGACCAAGGTGGAGACCTTCAAGAAGGCGCTGGCCGACGCCCTGAACAGGGCGGCGAAGGAACAAGCCGCCCGTGAGGAGCACGAGGCAAGGGCCGGGGAGGTCCAACAAGAGCTTCAGGACGCCGTAAAGAAGTGTGAGTCCTTGGAGCGCAAGAATGCAGACCAAGAGTCCGAGCTTGCTAAGGCCCGCCAAAGTGCACAAGAGGCCTGGGTTGAAGCCCAGGGCGCCCTCCAGGACATCCAGGAGGCCAGGAAAATCGTGGCGGGTAAGGCCTTTATTATGCAGAGCAAATATGTGAAGAAAAGGCACCTCTTACTGACCCGGATTTGGAGTTCTCCAGGAGCGTTTGCGGATCTGCCGCGCAGTGTTGCTGATGCTGTGGAGTTCTTCCAAGCCGAAGAGGGGAGCTCAACGAAGAAGCTATTCTGGTCACAATATCTTGCGCGAGAGCATCTGGTGCCCTTTAGCGATCAGCTGAAACAACTGACTGAACTACATAGGGTGGCCGAATTGGCCATGAAGGATTTGATAATCCGTCTATGTCCGTCCGAAGCCATACCCAGCAGCTACTTCAGGCTCATCAAGCGGTTGGTTGATGCCTGCCCTCGGCTTGATGCCATCAAGCGGTCGGTCTGCATCGAAGGTGCCGGGATGGCCTTCGCCCGTGTTAAGGTGTAGTGGGCCCAGATGGACGCCGTCAAGCTCGCGACCGAGGGACCACCCGCGGGCAAGGAGCACCGCACGCCCAAGCGGTATTTTGATGACATCCTCAAGGGATCCCGCATTGTAGAGGGCCAGTGTGCAAAAGACATTATATTTGAATGAAGACATTCATGTTATCCCATCTTGTATTATGAAACAAAGCCGATGTGTAATATACTGCTAGTTGTTTATTTAAAAAATTTCCTCCTGTGCGGCCATTTTTATTAAATCTAAGAGTTGGCCAGTCATCGGCTTCAGCCCCCACGTAGATAGTATGGGGGTGTTCGGGTTGAAACCTAAACACTCTTGACCCAAGAGTTTTGGTCCTTGAAGGAGGTGTTTAGCGCAGTGAACCACGCAATCGGACCATGTGGCTTTATCACCCTCGCTTAGCCATAGGAGTTTTACAATAGAAATGTAGGTGCAACCCCTAGTTAGGTATTTGTTAATCCGGACTAGGGTGCTGTAAACACCTGATCGGGTGAAGGCCGATCCTTTGCATAATGCGTGAAAAATGTGCAAGAGATTTTAACCTCTGAATAGCTGACCAGCTCTCGCCGTATCATGACAGTCAGTTTTTGGCTTTCTCTACTGAGGTGTTGGTCCGGATAAACCAGAAACACAATCGCAGTAGTTCTCCCTTTACTACTCTAGCCGATAGGACGGAACGTAAGGTAGTAAGCACAGGAGCCGGGCAACCCAACTATTGACCAAAGACATGATTTGGAGCCGATTCATATAATGCTAAATTCGGGGTGCCGAACTATACTGTAAGAAGTGTTCGGACTTGTTGCCGTAGTATGGAGCGCAATGAAGCCCCTGGCGAGTTAAAGCGTACCAAAGCGTACGGGTGCAATCGATAAAAATAGTGAAATAAAATGAAGTAGTAAGCAAGTGCCACAGCAGTTTGGTCGCAAACTGATTCCATTATAATTCGATTAATACGTCAAAGCGTATTTGTACAAATGGTGCGATAAGCAACAAGGCTATTTAACATGCCGAGACCAAGGGGGAGCTGCATACGGGTCGTGACAACAGGTGGAGTGATCATCAAGAAGACCACCTAGAGATTCCCTCGCACTTCTATGCTTCTTGTCGCCTTGGGATATCCATCCTTTGAAAGGATCGATGATTAGGCCGTCGTGAGGGGCATGTGGAAAAGAAACCTGAAAAAGGATAAAGAAGAAAAGGAAAAGTATGTGTGTCCAGGGAAGGTCAAGCCGTATGATGGACCACAATCAAGTTACGCTTCCGTCTATTCCCATGGTATTTTGAGTGCGTAGTTATGTACGCGCGGTATGTACGCCGCCATTTGGTCGGGACTGAGACGGAGGCCGAATTGCTGTTGGGGAACGTAGTAATTTCAAAAAAATTCCTACGCACACGCAAGATCATGGTGATGCATAGCAACGAGGGGGGAGAGTGTTGTCCATGTACCCTCGTAGACCGAAAGCGGAAGCGTTATGACAACGCGGTTGATGTGATCGTACGTCTTCCCGATCGACCGTTCCTAGTACCGAACGTACGACACCTCCGCGATCTGCACACGTTTAGCTCGGTGACGTCCCATGAACTCACGATCCAGTAGATCTTTGAGGGAGAGCTTCGTCAGCACGACGGCGTGATGACGGTGATGATGAAGTTACCGGCGCAGGGCTTCGCCTAAGCACTACGACGATATGACCGAGGTGGATTATGGTGGAGGGGGCACCACAAACGGCTAAGAACAATGTCTGTTGTGTATCTAGGGTGCCCCCTGCCCCCATATATAAAGGAGAAAGGGGAGGCCGGCCGACCCTTGTGGCGCGCCAGGAGAGGAGGAGTCCTCCTCCTACTAGGAGTAGGACTCCCCTTTCCTACTCCTACTAGGAAGGGGAAAGGAAGGAGGAGAGGGAGAAGGAAAGGGGGGCGCCGCCCCCCTACCCTAGTCCAATTCGGACCAGAGGGGGGGGGCACGGCCTGCCCTAGCCGGCCCTCTCTCTCTCTCCACTAAGGCCCATGTGGCCCATTAGTTCTCCCTGGAGGTTCCGGTAACCCCTCCGGCACTCCGATTTTCTCCGAAATCACTCGAAACTTTTCTGGTGTCCGAATATAGCCGTCCAATATATCAATCTTTATGTCTCAACTATTTAGAGACTCCTCGTCATGTGCGTGTTCATATCCGGGACTCCGAACTACCTTCGGTACATCAAAACACATAAACTCATAATACCGATCGTCACCGATCTTTGAGCGTGCGGATCCTACGGGTTCGAGAACTATGTAGACATGACCGAGACTCATCTTTGGTCAATAACCAATAGCAGAACCTGGATGCTCATATTGGTTCCTACATATTCTACAAAGATCTTTATCGGTCAAACCGCATAACAACATACGTTGTTCCCTTTGTCATCGATATGTTACTTGCCCGAGATTCGATCGTCGGTATCTCAATACCTAGTTCAATCTCGTTACCGGCAAGTCTATTTACTCATTCCGTAATGCATCATCCTGCAACTAACTCATTAATCACATTTATTGCAAGGCTTATAGTGATGTGCATTACCGAGAGGGCCCAGAGATACCTCTCCGACAATTGGAGTGACAAATCCTAATCTCGATCTATGCCAACTCAACAAGTACCATCGGAGACACCTGTAGAGCACCTTTATGATCACCCGGTTATGTTGTGACGTTTGGTTGCACACAAAGTGTTCCTCCGATATTCGGGAGTTGCATAATCTTGTAGTCATAGGAACATGTATAAGTCATGAAGAAAGCAATAGCAATATACTAAACAATCAAGTGCTAAGCTAACGGAATGGGTCAAGTCAATCACATCATTCTCTAATGATGTGATCCCGTTAATCAAATGACAACTCATGTCTATGGCTAGGAAACATAACCATCTTTGATTCAGTGAGCTAGTCAAGTAGAGGCATACTAGTGACACTCTGTTTGTCTATGTATTCACATATGTACTAAGTTTCCGGTTAATACAATTCTAGCATGAATACCAAACATTTATCATGATATAAGGAAATATAAATAACAACTTTAATATTGCCTCTAGGGCATATTTCCTTCAGTCTCCCACTTGCACTAGAGTCAATAATCTAGTTCAGATCGCCATGTGATTTAACACCAATAGTTCACATCACCATGTGATTAACACCCATAGTTCACATCACCATGTGATTTAACACCAATAGTTCACATCACCATGTGATTAACACCCATAGTTCACATCGCCATGTAAGCAACACTCAAAGGGTTTACTAGAGTCAGTAATCTTAGTTCACATCGCCATGTGATTAACACCCAAAGAGTACTAAGGTGTGATCATGTTTTGCTTGTGAGAGAAGTTTAGTCAACGGGTCTGCCATATTCAGGTCCGCATGTATTTTGCAAATTTCTATGTCAACAATGCTCTGCATGGAGCTACTCTAGTTAATTGCTCCGACTTTCAATACGTGTCCAGATGAGACTTAGATCAGTGTCAAAACTTGCATCGACGTAACCCTTTGCGATAAACCTTTTGTCACCTCCATAATTGAGAATCATATCCTTATTCCACTAAGGATAATTTTGACCGTTGTACAGTGATCTACTCCTAGATCACTATTGTACTCCTTTGCCAAACTCAGTGTAGGGTATACAATAGATCTGGTACACAACATGGCATACTTTATAGAACCTATGGCTAAGGCATAGGGAATGACTTTCATTCTCTTTCTATCTTCTGCTGTGGTCGGGCTTTGAGTCTTACTCAATTTCACACCTTGTAACACAGGAAATAACTCTTTCTTTGACTGTTCCATTTTGAACTACTTCAAAATCTTGTCAAGGTATGTACTCATTGAAAAAACTTATCAAGCGTCTTGATCTATCTCTATAGATCTTGATGCTCAATATGTAAGCAGCTTCACCGAGGTCTTTCTTTGAAAAACTCCTTTCAAATACTCCTTTATGCTTTCCAGAAAATTCTACATTATTCCCAATCAACAATATGTCATTCACATATACTTATCAGAAATGTTGTAGTGCTCCAACTCACTTTCTTGTAAATACAGGCTTCACCGCAAGTCTGTATAAAACTATATGCTTTGATCAACTCATCAAAGCGTATAATCCAACTCCAAGATGCTTGCACCAGTCCATAGATGGACTGCTGGAGCTTGCACATTTTGTTAACACCTTTAGGATCGACAAAACCTTCTGGTTGCATCATATACAACTCTTCTTTAAGAAATCCATTAAGGAATGTAGTTTTGACATCCATTTGCCAGATTTCATAAAATGTGGCAATTTTCTAACATGATTCGGATAGTCTTAAGCATCGCTACGAGTGAGAATATCTCATCATAGTCAACACCTTGAACTTTGTCAAAATCCTTTTTCGACAAGTCTAGCTTTGTAGATAGTAACACTACTATCAACATTCGTCTTACTCTTGAAGATCCATTTATTCTTAATGGCTCACCGATCATCGGGCAAGTCAATCAAAGTCCATACTTTGTTCTCATACATGGATCCCATCTCAGATTTCATGGCCTCAAACCATTTCATGAAATCTGGGCTCATCATCACTTCCTCATAGTTCGTAGGTTCGTCATGGTCTAGTAACATGACTCCCAGAATAGGATTACCGTACCACTCTAGTGCGGAACATATTCTGTTTGACCTACAAGGTTCGGTAGTAACTTGATCTGAAGTTTCATGATCATCATCATTAATTTCCTCACTAATCGGTGTAGGCATCACTGGAACTGATTTCTGTGATGAACTACTTTCCAATTTGGGAGAAGGTACAATAACCTTATCAAGTTCTACTTTCCTCCCACTCACTTCTTTCGAGAGAAACTCCTTCTCTAGAAAGGATCCATTCTTAGCAACGAATATCTTGCCTTCGGATCTGTGATAGAAGGTGTACCCAACAACTACTTTTGGGTATCCTATGAAGACGCACTTCTCCGATTTGGGTTTGAGCTTATCAGGATGAAACTTTTTCACATAAGCATCGCAACCCCAAACTTTAAGAAATGACGGCTTTGGTTTCTTGGCAAACCATAGTTCATACGATGTCATCTCAACGGATTTAGAAGGTGCCCTATTAACGTGAATGTAGCTGTCTCTAATGCATAACCCCAGAACGATAGTGGTAAATCGGTAAGAGACATCATAGATTGCACTATATCCAATAAAGTACGGTTATGACGTTCGGACACACCATTATGCCGTGGTGTTCTAGGTGGCATGAGTTTGTGAAACTATTCCACATTGTTTTAATTGAAGGCCAAACTCGTAACTCAAATATTCGCCTCTGCGATCAGATCATAGAAACTTTATTTTCTTGTTACGATGATTCTCTACTTCACTCTGAAATTCTTTGAACTTTTCAAATGTTTCATACTTGTGTTTCATCAAGTAGATATACACATATCTGCTCAAATCATCTGTGAAGGTCAGAAAATAACGATACCCGTCGCGAGCCTCAACACTCATCGGACCGCATACGTTAGTATGTATTGTTTCCAATAAGTCAGTTGCTCGCTCCATTGTTCCGGAGAACGGAGTTTTAGTCATCTTGCCCATGAGGCATGGTTGGCAAGCATCAAGCGATTCATAATCAAGTGATTCCAAAAGCCCATCAGCATGGAGTTTCTTCATGCACTTTACACCAATATGACCTAAATGGCAGTGCCACAAATATGTTGCAACCTCATTATCAACTTTGCATCTTTTGGAATCAATATTATGAATATGTGTATCACTACGATCGAGATTCAATAAACCATTCATCTTGGGTGTATGACCACAGAAGGTTTTATTCATGTAAAGCAATTATTCTTTAACTTAAATGAATAATTGTATTGCGATAAACATGATCCAATCATATTATGCTCAACGCAAACACCAAATAACATTTATTTAGGTTCAACACTAATCCCGAAAGTATAGGGAGTGTGCGATGATGATCATATCAATCTTGGAACCCCTTCCAACACACACCGTCACTTCACCCTTAACTAGTCTCTGTTCATTTTGCAACTCCCGTTTCGAGTTACTACTCTTAGCAACTAAACCAGTATCAAATGCCGAGGGGTTGCTATAAACACTAGAAAGTACACATCAATGACATGTATATCCAATATACCCTTGTTCACTGTGCCATCCTTCTTATCCGCCAAGTATTTAGGGCAGCTCCACTTCCAGTGACCATTTCCTTTGCAGTAGAAGCACTCAGTTTCAGGCTTGGGTCTAGCTTTGGGCTTCTTCATGGGAGTGGCAACTTGCTTGCCATTCTTCTTGAAGTTCCCTTTCTTTCCCTTGCCCTTTTACTTGAAACTAGTGGTCTTGTCAAACATCAACACTTGATGCTTTTTCTTGATTTCTACCTTCACCGATTTCAGCATCGCGAAGAGCTTTGGGAATCGTTTCTGTTCCTTGCATATTATAGTTCATCACGAAGTTCTAGTAACTTGGTGATAGTGATTAGAGAACTCTGTCAATCACTATCTTATCAGGAAGATTAACTCCCACTTGATTCAAGTGATTGTAGTACCCAGACAATCCGAGCACATGCTCACTGGTTAAGCTATTCTCCTCCATCTTGTAGGCAAAGTACCATCAGAGGTCTCATATCTCTTGACACGGGCATGAGTATGAAATAAAAGTTTCAACTCATGGAACATCTTATATGCTCCATGGCGTTAAAACCATTTTTGAAATCCCGGTTCTAAGCCGTATAGCATGGTGCACTAAACTATCAAGTAGTCATCATACCGAGCTTTGTCAAAATGTTCATAACGTCTGTATCTGCTCCTGCAATAGGTCTATCACCTAGCGGTGCATCAAGGACAGAATTAACGAGGAAAAATCCTCAGATCACGGACCAAGTCCACATCATTGCTACTAACATCTTTCAACATAGTTTTTCTCAAGGAACATATCAAAATAAACGGGGAGCTCTGTGTCACTCTGCCTCTCATGAGGACAGAGCGCATCTTTTCTTTGCTTGCAACTTGAGTCAATGGGTCTGGAATTACTTGGGCATTTCATGGATTGTTCAACCTAACCAGACTACTTATGAGATGGCTTCAACTGCTAGGAAGGATTTTGGTTTCCCATTTTTTCAGAGGTAGTCTTCACTGCTACTTGGAATATTTGCACATAAAGAAATGGGAAGATTTTCAGAAATGAGTTGCCTTCTTTCAGATCCTGTAGGAGAAATTTTCTTCATGACATTTCTCTTTTAGCTCATAGAATCAAATGTAAATATAGGAATAGCCTAACTTCTTGGATAGCTGCCTTACCTTAAACTCTCTTTGTAAGTAATCTCTCCTCTCTTTCCTTGCCTTTAACTTGTAACTTTGTAAACTCTCTGGTTCTTTGTTTTCATAAAAGACTGTGAGGCTGTTGCCTTGCAGTATATAGTCAAAAAAATAAAAAAAATAAACGGGGAGCAACATCGTGAGCTATTGATCTACAACATAGTTATGCAAATACTATCAGGACTAAGTTCATGAAAAATTAAAGTTCAGTTAATCATATTACTTAAGAACTCCCACTTAGATAGACATCCCTCTAGTCATCTAAATGATCACATGATCCAAATCAACTAAACCATGTCCGATCATCACGTGAGATGGAGTAGTTTTCAATGGTGAACATCACTATGTTGATCATATCTACTATATGATTCACACTCGACCTTTCGGTCTCCAGTGTTCCGAGGCCATATCTGCATATGCTAGGCTCGTCAGGTTTAACCCGAGTATTCTGCGTGTGCAAAACTGGCTTGCACCCGTTGTATGTGAACGTAGAGCTTATCACACCCGATCATCACGTGGTGTCTCGACACGATGAACTTTGACAACGGTGCATACTCAGGGAGAACACTTGTACCTTGAAATTTAGTGAGAGATCATCTTATAATGCTACCGCCGTACTAAGAAAAATAAGATGCATAAAGGATAAACATCACATGCAATTAATATAAGTGATATGATATGGCCATCATCATCTTGTGCCTTTGATCTCCATCTCCAAAGCACTATCATGATCACCATCGTCACCGGCGCGACACCTTGATCTCCATCTTAGCATTGTTGTCGTCTCGCCAACTATTGCTTCTACGACTATCGCTACTGCTTAGTGATAAAGTAAACCAATTACATAGCGACTGCATTTCATACAATAAAGCGACAACCATATGGCTCCTGCGAGTTGCTGATAACTCCGTTACAAAACATGATCATCTCATACAATAAAATTTAGCATCATGTCTTGACCATATCACATCACAGCATGCCCTGCAAAAACAAGTTAGACGTCGTCTACTTTGTTGTTGCAAATTTTATGTGGCTGCTATGGGCTGAGCAAAACCGTTCTTACCTATGCATCAAAACCACAACAATTCTTCATCAAGTATGTGTTGCTTTAACCTTCAACAAGGACCGGGCGTAGCCACACTCGATTCAACTAAAGTTGGAGAAACTGACACGCGCCTGCCACCTGTGTGCGAAGCATGTCGGTAGAACCAGTCTCGCGTAAGCGTACGCGTAATGCCGGTCCAGGCCGCTTCATCCAACAGTACCGCCGAATCAAAGTATGACATGCTGGTAAGCAGTATGACTATTATCGCCCACAACTTACTTGTGTTCTACTCGTGCATATAACATCTACGCATAAACCTGGCTTAGATGCCACTGTAGGGGAACGTAGTAATTTCAAAAAAAATCCTACGCACACGCAAGATCATGGTGATGCATAGCAACGAGGGGGGAGAGTGTTGTCCACGTACCCTCGTAGACCGAAAACGGAAGCGTTATGACAATGCGGTTGATGTAGTCATACGTCTTCATGATCGACCGTTCCTAGTACCGAACGTACGGCACCTCTACGATCTGCACGCGTTCAGCTCGGTGACATCCCATGAACTCATGATCCAGTAGAGCTTCGAGGGAGAGAGCTTCGTTAGCACGACGGCATGATGACGGTGATGATGAAGTTACCGGCGCAGGGCTTCGCCTAAGCACTACGACAATATGACAGAGGTGGATTGTGGTGGAGGGGGGCACCGCACACGGCTAAGAACAATGTCTGTTGTGTCTCTAGGATGCCCCCTGCCCTCGTATATAAAGGAGCAAGGGGGAGGCTGGCCGGCCCTTGTGACGCGCCTGGAGAGGAGGAGTCCTCCTAGTAGGAGTAGGACTCCCCTTTCCTACTCCTACTAGGAGGGGGAAAGTAAGGAGGAGAGGGAGAAGGAAAGGGGGCGCCGCCCCCCTTCCCTAGTCCAATTCGGACCAGAGGGGGAGGGGGCGCACGGCCTGCCCTGGCCAGCCCTCTCTCTCTCCACTAAGGCCCATGTGGCCCATTAGTTCTCCCGGGGGGTTCCGGTAACCCCTCCAGCACTCCGGTTTTCTCCGAAATCACTTGGAACTCTTCTGGTGTCTGAATATAGCCGTCCAATATATCGATCTTTATGTCTCGACTATTTCGAGACTCCTCGTCATGTCCGTGATCATATCCGGGACTTCGAACTACCTTCGGTACATCAAAACACATAAACTCATAATACCTATCGTGACCAATCTTTAAGCATGCGGACCCTACGGGTTCGAGAACTTTGTAGACATGACCGAGACTCATCTCTGGTCAATTACCAATAGCGGAACCTTGATGCTCATATTGGTTCCTACATATTCTATGAACATCTTTATCGGTCAAACCGCATAACAACATATGTTGTTCCCTTTGTCATCGGTATGTTACTTGCCCGAAATTCGATCGTCGGTATCTCAATACCTAGTTCAATCTCGTTACCGGCAAGTCTCTTTACTTGTTCCGTAATGCATCATCCCACAACTAACTCATTAGTCACATTGCTTGCAAGGCTTATAGTGATGTGCATTACCGAGAGGGCCCAGAGATACCTCTCCGACAATTGGAGTGACAAATCCTAATCTCGATCTATGCCAACTCAACAAGTACCATCGTAGACACCTGTAGAGCACCTTTATGATCACCCAGTTACGTTGTGATGTTTGGTAGCACACAAAGTGTTCCTCCGGTATTCGGGAGTTGCATAAGCTCATAGTCATAGGATCATGAAGAAAGAAATAGCAATATACTAATCGATCAAGTGCTAAGCTAACGGAATGGGTCAAGTCAATCACATCATTCTCTAATGATGTGATCCCATTAATCAAATGACAACTCATGTCTATGGCTAGGAAACATAACCATCTTTGATTCAACGAGGTAGTCAAGTAGAGGCATACTAGTGACACTCTGTTTGTCTATGTATTCACACAGGTACTAAGGTTCCGGTTAATATAATTCTAGCATGAATAATAAAACATTTATCATGATATAAGGAAATATAAACAACAACTTTATTATTGCCTCTGGGGCATATTTCCTTCAATTGCTAGTCGAACTCCTGACGAGCTGGACTATCAAGCTGCGGCGGACTCGTTTGACAGTGTCTGGGAGCTTGGCCGCTGAATTAAAGTTCTGCTTGATAAGGCCGCTCTATACTTCCGCTGTCAGGGCCGCGGTGTGCTCCTCGGTACAGAGGGAGCGTTTCGTGTTTCCATTGACTGTTATGACACCACGTGGTCCGGGCATCTTGAGTTTGAGATAAGCATAGTGTGGCACCGCATTGAATCGAGCAAATGCAGTTCGTCCGAGCAGTGCGTGATAGCCACTGCGGAAGGGGACGATATCAAAGATCAAGTCTTCACTTCGGATGTTGTCCGGGGATCCGAAGACGACTTCCAATGTGATTGAGCCCATGTAACGGGCCTCTACACCTGGAATTACTCCTTTAAAGGTAGTTTTTGTGGGCTTGATCCTTGATGGATCGATGCCCATCTTGCAGACTATATCCTGATAGAGCAGGTTGAGGATGCTGCCACTGTCCATGAGGACTCGCGTGACATCAATGATTGGATCGAGGACCAGTGCGGCTGAACCGCCATGACCGATACTGGTCGGATGGTCCCTGCGATCGTAAGTGATCGGGTAGGACGACCATGGGTTGAATTTTGGGGCGACTGGCTCTACCGCGTAGACGTCCCTGAGCGCGCGTTTGCGCTCCCTCTTGGGGATATGGGTAACGTATATCATGTTCACCGTTTTAACCTAGGGGGAAACTTCTTTTGTCCCCCTGTGTTCGGCGGATGGGGCTCTTCGCTGTCGTCCTTGCTTTGCAACCCCTTCTCCTTGTTCTCGGTATTTAACTTACTGGCTTGTTTAAAGACCCAACAACTTCTGTTGGTATGATTGGCTGGTTTATCAGGGGTGCCGTGGATCTGACATGTACGATCGAGTATGCGGTCCAAGCTGGATGAGCCCAGATTGTTTCATTTAAATGGCTTCTTCCGCTGGCCAGTCTTGGAGCCACTAAATCTAGCATTGACCGCCGTGTCATCGATATTGTCACCATTGTTTTGACGCTTGTGCCTATTGCGTCGGGGCTTGCTGTTGCTATTTCTGGCTTCGGAGGTGCCAGGCTCGCTTGCATTATTATTTCTACGGGCTAGCCAGCTATCTTCGCCTGCGCAAAAGCGGGTCATAAGTGCCGTGAGGGCGTCTATGGACTTCGTCTTTTCTTGGCAGTGGTGTCGGGCGAGCCATTCGTCATGGATGCTATGCCTAAAGGCCGCTAGGGCTTCGGCATCCGGACAAACAACAATCTGGTTCTTTTTAGTTAAGAACTTGGTCCAGAATTTCCTGGCTCACTCTCCGGGCTGTCGAACTATGTGACTTCATTCATCGGCATCCGGAGGTCGGACGTATGTACCTTGGAAGTTGTCGTGGAAGGCGTCTTCCAGGTCCTCCCAGCTGCCAATAGAGTTTTCTGGCAGCCTGTTTAACCAGTGCCAAGCTGGTCCCTTGAGTTTTAGCGGGAGATATTTGATGGCATGAAGATCATCGCCACGGGCCATAAGAATATGGAGAAGAAAGTCCTCAATCCATACCGCAGGATCTGTAGTTCCGTCATATGATTCAATATTCACGGGTTTAAACCCTTCTGGGAATTCGTGCTCCATTACTTCATCAATGAAGCATAGGGGGTGTGCGGTGCCTCTATATCGGGCCAAGTCGCGTCGTAGCTCGGATGGAGTCCGTCTGCGATTTTCGGCCCCGACGTGGTTATGCTTGTCACGTTCGGCTAGATAGCCATCGTCGCGTGTCGGGGCATGCCCCCGCGATCCGTAGATCGATCTGGTCTGACGTTCTCTATTTTCTAGGTCCTGCGGTAGGTCATATGTATATCCCCAAGTTGTTGTGTCTCTACCTTTACGGCGAGGTGGTATGGGCTGGTGTTTGGCTTGAGTTGCCGTTGAGGTAGAATTTTACACTTCAGGTAACTTTTGGTTGGGCGCTCGAGCCCGTATTCCTTGGCTGCCAGGACATTAGTCCACCTGTCGTTGAGTAGGTCTTGATCAGCTTGAAGCTGCTGCTGCTTCTTTTTCAGGCTCCTTGAAGTGGCTATTAGCTGGCGCTTAAAGCGCTCCTGCTTGAGAGGTTCCTCAGGCACGATAAAGTCTTTGTTGTCGGGGCTCACCTCATCCTTGGAGAGTGGAAGATAATTGTTGTCCTCCGAGTTTTCGTTTACGACCTGTTCGTCAGGGCTAACTTTCCTATCCTCCCAATCGTCGTGTTCGGAGGTTGGCTCGACGGGTTCTTCTTCGTCTTCGGCGTCGTCCGAAGTATTGTTGTCTCTCGTGCCGGTATTGTTGTCTTTTCTGTGGCGTGATTTAGAGCGGCACCGCTGACGTCGACGCTTTGGTTGTATCTCAGGAGGTTCATCCTCGATTGGATTCTTCTCGTTATCGCCGTTACCCTCTTTGGGTGTATCCACCGTGTACATGTCATACGAGGAGGTGTCCATCCAACGTCCAATAAACGGCGGGTTTTTGGCCTGCTCCTCTCCGGCATCGTCGTCCATACCGTCGATGTCTTCGGAGCCGTAGTCGAGCATGTTAGTTAAGTCCTCGACAATGGCTATGTAGTGGGTGGTGGGTGGGACGTAAAATTCCCCGCTCTCAGCCCCTACTCCAGGCTGGGCGTAGTTCGGACGTTGCTCCTCTATAATGAGGAGGGATCGCATCAAGTCCAGAGCCTCTCTTAAAGGAGAGGTTTGGCCAGGGATAAGAGAGTCTGTGGAGTACGGCGGGAAGGAGACTCATTGGCCGAGCTCACACGATGCTAACTCCGAGGGTTCGGAGTCGGTGTCCGGAGAAGAGTCCGGCTTCATGATAGTTGCCAGCGACACTACTTCCTCCGGCTCTCCCGTACTGGGCTTGGTGGCCGCTGATAGTCCGGCAGGCTCAGGAATCCCGTCTTCAGACCCGGCGATGCACTCGGGATCTAAGGCCAGAGCGGAGGTTGGGGTCTTGAATCCTTGGAAGATCAAGTCTCCTTGGATATCAGCGACATAATATAGATTTCCAAAACTAATCTGGTGACATGGGGCGTAGCTGTCAATCTGCTCTAGATGGCCAAGCGAGTTGGACCGCAATGCGAAGCCGCCAAATACGAAGATCTGGCCGGGGTGAAAAACCTCCCTCAGGACGGCATTTTTGTAGATGATTGATGGAGCCATCGAACCTTCTAATGACGACACAGTGGAACTCTCAATGAAAGCACCAATGTCGGTGTCAAAATTGGCGGATCTCGGGTGGGGGGTCCCGAACTGTGCGTCTAAGGTCAATGGTAACATGAGACGGGGGACATGATATTCCCAGGTTCGGGCCCTCTTAATGGAGGTAATACCCTACTTCCTGCTTGATTGATCTTGATGAATATGAGGATTACAAGAGTTGGTCTACCATGAGATCGTAATGGCTAAACCCTAGATGTCTAGCCTGTATGATTGTGATTGCCTCTACGGACTAAACCCTCCGGTTTATATAGACACCGGAGGAGCCTAGGCTTGTATAGAGTCGGTTTACAGGGGAAGGAATCTTCATATCCGAATGCCAAGCTTTCCTTCCACGTAAAGGTGAGTCCCATCCGGACATGGGAGGAAGTCTTCTAGCTTGTACCTTCACGGCCCATCAGTCCGGCCCATGTCACATAGGCCGGACGCCCAAGGACCCTTAATCCAGGACTCCCTCACTCGTGCAATAAAAAATGACCCAAATTAGAAGTTCTCAGAATGCTCTGAAAATTTAATACGATTTTCTCTGAATATTTAAGAATGTTTGGTGCAAATAATACAAGAGGGAGGTGCACCAGGTGGGCACAAACCACCTGGGCGCGCCAGGACCCCCAGGCGCGCCCTGGTGGGTTGTGATCCCCACGTGGGCCCCCTCACTTATCCCTTCATGCCACATCATCACCTACCTCCAGAAAAAATTCACCATTGCTCTCTCTCTCTCTCTCTATCTGTCTGTCTGTCTCTCTCTCTCGTGTTCTTGCTCTCAAACCCGCTGAGGGAGTCCTGGATTAGGGGGTGTCCGGATGGCCGGACTATACCTTCAGCCGGACTCCTGGACTATGAAGATACAAGATTGAAGACTTCGTCCCGTGTCCGGAAGGGACTTTCCTTGGCGTGGAAGGCAAGCTTGGCGATGCGGATATCTAGATCTCCTACCATTGTAACCGACTTTGTGTAACCCTAACCCTCTCTGGTGTCTATATAAACCAGAGTGTTTTAGTCCGCAGGACAACATACAACAATCATACCATAGGCTAGCTTCTAGGGTTTAGCCTCCTTGATCTCGTGGTAGATCTACTCTTGTACTACCCATATCATCAATATTAATCAAGAAGGATGTAGGGTTTTACCTCCATCAAGAGGGCCCGAACCTGGGTAAAACATTGTGTCCCTTGTCTCCTGTTACCATCCGCCTAGACGCACAGTTCGGGACCCCCTACCCGAGATCCGCCGGTTTTGACACCGACATTGGTGCTTTCATTGAGAGTTCCTCTGTGTCGTCGCTTTCAGGCCCGATGGTTCCTCCGATCATCAATGGCGATGCAGTCCAGGGTGAGACTTTTCTCCCCGGACAGATCTTTGTCTTCGGCGGCTTCGCACTGCGGGCCAATTCACTTGGCCATCTGGAGCAGATCAAAAGCTACGCCCCTGGCCATCAGGTCGGACTTGGAAGTTTAAACTACACGGCTGACGTCCGCGGGACTTGATCTTCGACGGATTCGAGCCACAGCCGAGCGCGCCGCATTGTCGCAATAGGCATGATCTAGCTCTGCCACCGAACAGTGCCCTGGAGGCCGCACACGCATCGGTTCTGACCCTCGATTCGGAACCAACTACGCCGATCGAAGATGAGTGGTTAGACGCCGCCTCGGGGGCTTTGATCCCAACGGCGATCAAGCCGAACACCAGCCCTGCACTCCATGAAGCCCGTGACTCCGAGGGGACAGATTCCTCTCCGGACTCCGAGCCCTCCGCGCCCCTGCCGATCGAATCCGATTGGGCGCCGATCATGGAGTTCACCGCCGCGGACATCTTTCAGTACTCGCCCTTCGACGACATTCTGAAGTCACTAAAGTCTCTGTCTTTATCAGGAGAGCCCTGGCCGGACTACGGCCAACAAGGTTGGGATACGGACAATGAAGAAATTCAAAGCCCACCCACCACCCACTTCGTAGCCACTGTCGATGATTTAACCGACATGCTCGACTTCGACTCCGAAGACATCGACGGTATGAACGCCGATGCAAGAGACGATCAAGAACCAGCACCTATAGGGCACTGGAAAGCCACCTTGTCGTATGACATATACATGGTGGATACCCCAAAAGAAGGAGATGGCGATGGAACAGCGGGGGATGACCCCTCCAAGAAACAGCCCAAGCGCCCGCATCAGCGGCGCCGCTCTAAATCCCGCCAAAGCAAAAACGGTGATTCCGGCACAGGAGATAATAATACTCCGGATAGCGCCGAAGAACACCCCCTCTAGCAAGATTCCGCACATGAAGATGGAGAAGCCAGCCCTCACGATAGAGCGGCAGACAGGGAGGTCGAGGACGATAATTATATGCCTCCCTCCGAAGACGAGGCAAGCCTCGATGACGACGAATTTGTCGTGCCAGAGGATCCTGTCGAACAAGAGCGTTTCAAACGCAGGCTCATGGCCACGGCAAGCAGCTTCAAGAAAAAGCAGCAACAGCTTAGAGCTGATCAAGATTTGCTAGCCGACAGATGGACTGAAGTCCTTGCGGCCGAAGAGTATGAACTCGAACGCCCCTCCAAGAGCTACCCGAAGCGCAGGTTGCTACCCCAATTAGAGAAGGAAGCACCTAAACCTACATCACCAACGCATGATACGGCCGATCGGCCACCTCATGGCCGTGACAGAGAGGCCTCTCGGCCCTCCACTCAAACCGCACCCTGGCGCCGCTCATAACATTTTAAGGCACGGGAAAACACGCCAGACATGCGAGACATATTGGAGGACAAGGTGAAGCAAACAAGATCGATCTACGGATCGCGCGGGCGCCCCACAGCACGTGACGGTGATCGTCACTACGGATATAATAAATCCGGCCGTGCCGAACACAATAGGCAAAGCTCGTTTGAGCTACGTCGTGATATAGCCCAATACAGAGGCGCCGCACACCCCCTATGCTTCACAGATGAAGTAATGGATCATAAAATCCCTGAGGGTTTTAAACCCGTGAACATCGAATCATATGATGGCACAACAGATCCTGCGGTATGGATCGAGGATTATCTCCTTCATATCCACATGGCCCGCGGCGATGATCTACACGCCATCAAATACCTCCCACTCAAACTTAAGGGACTAGCCCGGCATTGGCTTAACAGCTTGCCAGCATAATCAATCGGTTCTTGGGAGGACCTGGAAGCCACATTCCTTGACAACTTCCAGGGCACTTATGTGCGACCACCAGACGCCGATGACCTAAGCCACATAATTCAGCAGCCAGAGGAATCGGCCAGGCAATTCTGGACACGGTTCCTAACAAAGAAAAATCAAATAGTCGACTGTCCGGACGCAGAGGCCCTCGCAGCCTTCAAGCATAATATCCGTGACGAGTGGCTTGCCTGGCACCTTGTACAGGAAAAGCCGAAATCTATGGCAGCACTCACGACGCTCATGACCCGCTTTTGCATGGGAGAAGACAGCTGGCTGGCTCGTAGCAACAACTTGACCAAGAACCTTGGTAATTCGGACACCAAGGACAAAAGTGGCAGGTCGCGCCGGAACAAGCAAAAGCGCCGCGTTAACAGCGACAGCAACGAGGATACGGCAGTCAATGCCGGATTCAGAGGCTACAAATCCGGTTAGCGGAAAAAGCCATTCAAAAGAAATATTCAGGGCCCGTCTAGTTTGGACCGAATACTCGACCGCTTGTGCCAGATACATGGCACCCCCGAAAAGCCAGCCAATCACACCAACAGGGATTGTTGGGTGTTCAAGCAGGCAGGCAAGTTAAACGCCGAAAATAGAGACAAGGGGCTGCGTAGCAATGACGAGGAGGAGCCCCGGCCGCCGAACAACAGTGGACAGAAGGGTTTTCCTCCACAAGTGCGGACGGTGAACATGATATACGCAACCCACATCCCCAAGAGGGAGCGGAAGCGTGCGTTACGAGACGTATACGCGATGGAGCCAGTCGCCCCAAAGTTCAACCCATGGTCTTCCTGCCCGATCACTTTCAATCGAAGGGACCACCCCACTAGCATCCGTCACGGCGGGTTCGCCGCATTGGTTCTAGACCCAATTATTGACGGATTTCATCTCACAAGAGTCCTTATGGACGGCGGCAGCAGCCTCAACCTACTTTACCAGGATACAGTGTGGAAAATGGGCATAGATCCTTCGAGGATTAAGCCCACCAAAACGGCCTTCAAAGGCGTCATACCAGGTGTAGAGGCCAACTGTACAGGCTCCGTTACACTTGAAGTGGTCTTCGGATCTCTGGATAATTTCCGAAGCGAGGAGTTAATCTTCGACATAGTCCCGTTCCGCAGTGGCTATCACGCACTGCTCGGGCGAACCGCATTTGCAAAGTTCAATGCGGTGCCGCACTACGCATACCTTAAGCTCAAGATGCCAGGCCCTCGAGGAGTAATCACGGTCAATGGAAACACCGAACGCTCCCTCAGAACGGAGGAGCACACGGCGGCCCTCGCAGCGGAAGTACAAAGCAGCCTCTCAAGGCAGCTCTCCAGTCCGGCCGTTAAAAGGCCGGACACTGTCAAGCGCGCCCGGAGTAACCTACAACAAGACCGCCTAGCACGTTCTAAGCAGGCGTAGCAATGCGGCCCCAACCCTAGCCCTTGCGATATAGCGAAACCAGTGCTTCGCGTACATAACTACGCTCTTGAAATACCATGGGCACAGGGGGAGGGGCACTATCACGGCACGCCCGAAATACGGCTTAAAACGAACTAGGGGCTGCCGATTTCATTATTTTCTCTTACTTTCAGGACTCCATTCTTCAGACGACCTGCTCGGTAATTCAACTGCCGCACAAACGATGCAAGAACCAGGGAAGCAGACAAGCCATGCCGCACTATGGAACTCCCAGGTGGTCTCTATCACGAGTAGTATACCTGTTTTTGCATACAATTCCGCGGCCTGCCCCTGGACTGGACATGTTTAATAGTCCAACCTTTTGCTTATCGCGCTATTTGTATCGTTCTGCTTTAATCGCAACATTTTTAATAAACAATGCATAGCTTTCATCTATTTTTGCATTCCTCTTTTTATGAATATATGTTCATTAATGACATGTTGCATCCGTACACTGTGTTATGGCCAATGCGCCAGGGGCTTAAGTACCCCTCAATATGGCGTGAAAAGCCCGAACACTTTCACAAGTGCGGCACCCCGAACTTATAGCATTGTATGCATCGGCTCCGAATCATGTCTTGGGTCAATAGTTGGGTTTGCCTGGCTCCTATGTTTTGGTACCTTATGTTCCGCTATATCGGCTAAGGTAGCACTAGGAGAACTACTGCGATTGTGCCCCAGTTGAGCTGGGCTGAGCACCTCATTAGAGAAAGATAAAACTGACTGTCATGATGAAGCGAGAGACCGGTCGCTGTTCGAGAGGTTTTTCGATTCCCTAAAGACTTATGCCGCTTAGAGCGAGGAGTCGGCTTTGTCCGACCAAGGCGTGGATAGCGCCCTGAACTCGGTCTTCCGAATACTAGGGGCTTCGCCGAAATTTAAAATTATAGAGTTCTATGGCTAAGTGAGAGTGTTCAAGCATTATAGTCTGATTGCCTTGTTCGTTGTGCTGAGCGCCTCCCTCGAAGGACCCAAACATGGAAAAAGAGCGCTCGGGTTTATCCCGAACACCCCAGCACTAGTGGCATGGGGGGCAGAAGCCGACGACTGGCCATCTCTCAATTTTTGATAAACGGCCGCACAAAAAGTAATATTTTAAATTCAAAAAGCATTGCTTAGCGCATATGAACAAGTTTTCAGCGCACAGGACAATACGAGCGAGTTTACTCAAAAATTACATCCTTGGTACATTCATCCGCCATAAGGCGGGCACCCTTCAGAACGTCCTTATAATAGTTCTCGAGTTTGCGATGCTCTTTCCCTGGCGGTGGCCCGTCCTTCACAAGCTTCTCTCCGTCCAGCTTGCCCCAGTGCACCTTAGCGCGGGCAAGGGCCCTCCGGGCACCTTCGATGCAGACGGAGCGCTTGATGACCTTGAGCCTTGGACAGGCCGCCACCAGCCGCTGCACCAGTCCGAAGTAGCTCCCAGGCAGAGCCTCTCCAGGCCACAGCCAAACTATGAGGCCCTTCATGGCCTGTCCGGCCACCTTGTGGAGCTCGACCAGCTGCTTCAGTTGGTCGCTCAGGGGCACAGGGTGTCCGGCCTCAGCATACTGAGACCAGAACACCTTCTCCGCCGAGCTGCCTTCTTCGGCTCGATAGAATGCGGCGGCATCTGACACGCTGCGGGGCAAATCTGCGAATGCTCCTGGAGAGCTCCGGATCCGGGTAAGTAACAAGTAATTCACTTTCACATGCTTGCTTTGCATAAAGAAAGCCTTACCCGCCGCTATTTTCTTCACTGCATCCACCTCTGAAGGGCCCTCTGGGCTTCGGCCTTGGCAGACTTAGCAGTTTCAATCGCCGCCGCGAGCTCAGACGCTCGCGTCTTCGAGTCAAGCTCCAAGCTCTCACGTTTTTTCATGAGAGCCTGGAGCTCTTGCCGCACCTTGCCAATCTGCGCCTCATATTTCTCCCGCTCAGTGCGCTCCGTGGCCGCTCTCTTCTCGGCCTCGGATAGCGCCTGCTTGAGGGTCGCCACCTTAGTCGTGGCCCCTACAATAAGCCGCGTTAATCCTGTCCCTTTTTGCAATTGCATCTTTTATATATTTTTCTATAAGGTATCTCTTACCTTCTTTCTCCTCGAGCTGCCGCTTGGCAAGGCCGAGCTCTTGCTCGGACCACTCGAGGCCCTGCTTCAGGGCGCCCACCTCCGCAGTCAGTGCGGTGGTCGCTAGCAGCGAAGCCTGCATACGCATATTGACTCTTCTTTTGTTAGACTCCTGTGAATTTATTAGATCCTCTATTCGGCTTTTTCTTTCCGAATGCCAAACAGAGCATCAGGGGCTACTGTCTATGCGGTAATATTTTTACATATTTTTTACTTACCTCGAAGCCTGTTAGAAGGCCGGCACAAGCTTCAGTCAGTCCGCTCTTGGCGGACTAAACCTTCTAGATCACCGTACTCATAATAGTACGGTGCTCCTCATGGATGGAGGCGCCGTTAAGCACCTCCAGCAGATTGTCCAGCGCCTTCGGTTGGACGGGGTCCACCGGCTTAGTAGGCTTGCTCCTCTTGGAAGGAGTTCGCCTACCGCAGTCCGGAACCGTTGAAGATTCCGGCGCGGTGTCTGGCTCAAAGCCGGACTTGGAGCCCTGGGGGGTCTTATCCCCTTCACTCCTGGAGTCCGGGAGGTCGCCTCGCGGCTCCTCCAGGACCACCTCCTCTTGGCCCGGAACTTGTTGCGATGCCACTTCGGCGTCGTCCGCAGTGTGGGGGGAGGTAGCGGGCGGAACTGAATTCACGTCCGACGAATCCAGGGAGCCGCTCGACGACTCGTCGAGCCCGGCCTTGGGCGGACTGCATAATTATATTCGACATAAGGAAAAGCTATGCAACAAAGGAATATTATGAGTTACTCTTGTATCCGAATACTTACGATTTCGCCGGGCGCTTGGCCCTGTGCGGCCACTCCTCTTCGCCCTCGTCGGCGTCGGTGGAGTAGTCCGGAGGAAGGGTCTTCCCCTTCTTGGACCCTTCGGCCTCCCTTGTTGGGGCGGCCTTCCTCTTCTTTCCTCCCCCCGCTGGAGGGGGAGAGGGTTCTTCTTCCTCCTCCTCGTTTTCACGGGAGGAGCGCGTCTCGGATTCGTCGGAGGATGAATCCGACACCTCCAAGCGTCGGGAACTCTTTCGAGTCCCTGTGGCCTTCTTCTTGGCCTTCTACTCCGGCACCACGTAAGGTGCCGGAGCCAGCAACTTCGCTAATTGAGCGTCGGCTGGGTCTTCGGGCAAAGGGGCCGGACAGTCGATCTGTCCGGACTTCGCCTGCCAATCCTGTCAAAGGAAAGGGAGCTTAGATCCCGCATAGAGTCAAACTATGAAAAGCCAACATCTTGTAAAAGGTAAAAGTAGCTTACCTCGCCAGCGTGACGCTGCGAGCTGAATCCACGGTCCTCAAAAGCGGATGCGGGAGCCTCGGCGCCTTTGAATAGCACCTTCCAGGCATCTTCGTACGTCATGTTGAAGAGCCTGCTCAGGGTTGGGTGCTGCGCCGGGTCGAACTCCCACAAATTAAAATCCCGTTGTTGACACAGGAGGATCCGGCGGACGAGCATAACCTGGACTACATTGACAAGCTTGAGCTACTTGTTCACCAGGATTTGGATGCATTTTTGCAGTCCGGTTACCTCTCCTTTGTTGCCCCACGACAGGCCCGTCTCTTTCCAATACGGCTCTGGACCGGAACTCGGGGGCTGCGACCCACTTAGGGTCGCGCGGCTCGGTGATGTAAAACCATCCTGACTGCCACCCCTTCAGGGTCTCCACAAAGGAGCCCTCGAGCCATAGGACGTTGGCCATCTTGCCCGCCATGGCGCCTCCGCACTCCGCCTGGTTGCCGCGCACCACCTTTGGCTTGACGTTGAAGGTCTTGAGCTAGAGGCCGAAATGGGGGCGGATGCAGAGGAAAGCCTCGCACACGACGATAAACGCCGAGATGTTGAGGACAAAGTTCGGGGCTAGATCGTGGAAATCCAGGCCGTAGTAGAACATGAGCCCCCGGACGAATGGGTGGAGAGGAAAACCCAGTCCGCGGAGGAAGTGGGGAAGGAATACAACCCTCTCATGGGGCCTAGGGGTGGGGAGGAGCTACCCCTTTTCAGGAAGCCGGTGCGCGATGTCGTTAGACAAGTATCCGGCCTTCCTCAGTTTTTGATATGGACCTCCGTGACGGAGGAGACCATCCACTTGCCTCCCGCTCCGGACATGGCTGGAGAAGGTTGACGTGGGAAGTGCGGCCTTGGACACTGGAGCTCGAGTGCGCGGAAGGTGGATAGGCAAAGGAGGAAGAAGGCGTAGGTGAAAAGGTGGATCCTTATCCCCTTATATGGGCGGATGCAGTTAAGCGTCCCCACCGGCCTGGTAAAACTCGCTTATCTCCCAAGCGCCATGATAAATGGCGCGGTTGGGTTACCCATGTCCGTATTGATGAGAATCCCGTAAATAAGGGGACACGATCTCTGCTTTGACAAGATGTGCCAAGGAAACCGCCTCGCAAAATGCGCTAAGGTGAGGGAGTAAAAACGATTTGAATAAAGGCTTGGTCGTAGTGTGATATCATGCTACGAAATGCGTCAGCAGATTAGATTGGTGTAAATATTATTCTCTCTATGGCAATATGTGGAAACTTATTTTGCAGAGCCGGACACTAAGTGTTTAAAATCTTTTATGAAGTACTTGGAGGAGGAACCCGCCTTGCAATGCCGAAGACAATCTGCGCGCCGGACTCGTCGTCATTGAAGCCTGGTTCAGGGGCTACTGAGGGAGTCTTGGATTAGGGGGTGTCCGGATGGCCGGACTATACCTTCAGTCGGACTCCTGGACTATGAAGATACAAGATTGAAGACTTCGTCCCGTGTCCGGAAGGGACTTTCCTTGGCGTGGAAGGCAAGCTTGGCGATGCGGATATTTAGATCTCCTACCATTGTAACCGACTTTGTGTAACCCTAACCCTCTCCAGTGTCTATATAAACCGGAGGGTTTTAGTCCGTAGGACAACATACAACAATCATACCATAGGCTAGCTTCTAGGGTTTAGCCTCCTTGATCTCATGGTAGAGCTACTCTTGTACTACCCATATCATCAATATTAATCAAGCAGGACGTAGGGTTTTACCTCCATCAAGAGGGCCCGAACCTGGGTAAAACATTGTGTCCCTTGTCTCCTGTTACCATCCGCCTAGACGCACAGTTCGGGACCCCCTACCCGAGATCCGCCGGTTTTGACACCGACACCCGCGAATTTCGATCTCTTTGCTTGAAGCTTCGTTTCTAAAACTGTTTTGGGGGATTGTTCCTTGGTATGTGACTCCTCCATTTGTACAATTAGTTTATTCTTTAGTAGTTTATATTTTGAACAATTAGCTACTCTTGGTGCTACTGTAGATGAGCTTGGTAGTTTGAATGCTTGCTATGGCCTCTAGGCATCCCTATGAGTTGTTGCTATCAGTCTTGTAGAGTTTTGTTGAGAAAATTTGATGGACTAAAAATTTCAGAATTTTTGTTCATAGGAAAACCATGAGTATCTTTAGGAAGTTTGCTTCTAAGAAGATCTCCAAGGGAGTGATTGGGGAGTCATCTGATAATGATCTCCACACCCGAAGATTGGTAGAGCTACGGCCGTGCGAATGGCCACATACCCCGTTCATGGAAGGGGCTGGAATCCTTCAAGAGTTTGCACATTCTAATGCCGGCCTCACCGACTTCATCGCAGCTGAATGCGAACATTATCATCTCCTCACAAACACCTTTGTGCAAAGTTTTAATTTTCTTCCTAGGAATAATCCCCATGAGGTGCAATTTAATTTATATGCTGAACCCCATCAGATACCTCTTACTGAATTTTGTGAAATATGCTTGTTTCCTTCTGATGGTAGTTTGGCAGAGCCTAGGCCTGCAGAGTTTGAAAGGTTTTATCATACTCTGACAGTGGGTGATGTGAGAGGGGTGTCGAGTATCACCGTCGCTGGCTTGCATTTTCCTGCTGTTCATTATTTTACTCTTTTGATTGCAAAATGATTGCTTGCTAGAGAGAAGGTGGGTGCACTCAGTTCACCAGACCTTGTTGTTTTACGTCGTGCACTTGAGGGAGACAACACTTATAGTTTGGGAGCTATTGTGGCACGTCGCCTTCACATTAATAAATCCAAGGGAAAATACATGGAGGTATTTATGGCACTCGTTTGGCAGCTCGCTTTAATGTTGAGATACGCTTGCATGATTATCCTTTGCCCAAGGTTTACCTAGATCATGCGGCCATGGATCACCACCAGTTTACTGCTATCGATTATCCTAACATTCCTATTCCATATAACCTGATTTTCAGTGTGAAAACTTGTGATATTATTCCATTGCATGCACCTTCTTTGTTTGATCCTATTGCCAGTGGCGGATACAGGATTATGCCTGAGGACATCATCGCCTACCGAAACGACCAGGCTGTAGCACAGGAGGAGCCTCAGCAGTGGGATCCGCAGGTGCCTGCGCCTCAGCACTTCAACATAGGACCTCATGGCTTGTACGACTGGTGATTACCGAGCTAGGCCAAAAGCCTAAGCTTGGGGGAGTATGTGTTTCTCACCGACTTTACATTCATGTTCACACATTTCATTTGTCAGTGTTCGCACTTTTTCATTGTATTATCCATATTAAATTTATTTTCTCGCTTTCTTCTTGTGTGTTTGAAAAACTTGAGAAAATCCAAAAATATTTCCTGCTTCTTTTTGTTTTTGTTTCTAGAGTAATTAGTTGTACCACTAAAAAGAAACCCCAAAAAGATTTCCTTGATCTTCTTTTGCTTGTTGGGAGCTTTCTCGTGTATATAGTTTTTCTCGTTTTTTCTTTTCCCTCTTATTTGCTTGTTCAAGAAAACCCAAAAACTCCAAAAATATTTCAGTGTGTTCCTCTGAATTTCTTTTATTTTTATTGAGTCATACCGAGGAGAAGACCATGATGAAAATGTTGAGCGGCTCTCATATGCATAATTGTTGATCTAACAAAGAGCCCATTTTACCTTGTCTTCTCCTGTTGAATAAAATGTTTGCAGATTCCAGCTTAGTCCACGGTACTCTTGCATTATTATTATTATTTTCTTATCATTCGATCATGCAAGTGAAATGCAATAATGACGATATTCAACGAACTGGTCGTGGCAGATAGAAACGGGTATGAACTCGACTTGTTCTGTTTTTGTAAATATGTTTAACCTAGTATCCATGATTCAGCCCATTATGATTAAACATGTTTGCAATGACAATTAGAGATTATAGTTTCTCATGCCATGCATACGTAGCTAGGAGTGAATAATGATTTATCTTGGATGTCAACATTGCATCAAAATGATTGTGATGTAGTATGATGATATGGTATCCTCCTCTGAATGTTCGAGTGGCTTGACTGGGCACATGTTCATGCATGTAGTTGAATCAAAACCAACATAGCCTATATGATATTTATGTTCATGGTGTTCATATCCTACTCATGCTAGTGTCCAATGTTACTTATGCATAATGCATGTTCATGACCATTGTTGCTCTCTAGCTCTCCGCTTCTCAACCTATTTGCTAGCCTTCGCCTGTACCAAGTGGGAATTCTGCTTGTACATTCAAAACCTGAAACCCAAGTTATTCCAGATGAGTCCACCATACCTACCTATATGCGGTATTACCCTGCCGTCCTAAGTAATTTTGCATGTGCCATCTCTAAAAAACTTCAAATAAATATCCTTTTTGTGTGCCTGGATCGTTCATGGAACAACAGGAGGTAGTCGGTATCTTCCATGCTAAGCGGGTTATTCTTAGGTCGAGTGTTTATTCACTCGCCATCGCATGAGAAAAGGGTGGTAATAGGGATTCCCAGTCCCAACAGCAAAAAGAATTGATCTTGCAAATAATCAAACAAAAACTCCCAATGGAGTCATAACCTTGACTTTTCCGCTTGGGAACCGCCACTAGCGTGCTTAGCATGGAAGATATTGATAACTGATAGTCGTGAAGTAAATGAGAAGGGTGCATCTCTCAAAATATCATTTACCTCTATTTTAAAAAGTTGAGCTCTGGCACCTCTGCAAATCATTGCTTCCCTCTGCGAAGAGACTATCTATTTACTTTTGTGTTGTGTCATCACCTTCTAAAATAAGCGCCCGAACCTGAGACAACTGTTGTCATGTCGATGCATTGTGTGTAGCTAATGTTGGGTGTATCATGACTAGATATTTCTACCATGAATTACAATGTTTAGTCGCTGCTTGAACTTTGGAGGTGCTCTGCGTTTATGTTTTGCGGTATCAGAAAGGGCTAGCGAGATACCACTACTGTCATATTATACCATGGTTGTTTTGATAACGTGTTGTCGTTTGAGATATCTTATTATTGCTCGCTAGCTGATTATGTCATTGGTATGAGTTAATACAATTTTTAAGAGTTATTGTCGGCATGGTTAGTTATAATGTTGGCTGAAAACCTGGGTGTTGTTTATGCTTATTTATGCAAACAAGAGCAAAAGAATTCATAAACGTTTTTCTTTTTCACTTTCAGTTTATCAACTGAATTGCTTGAGGACAAGCAAAGGTTTAAGCTTGGGGGAGTTGATACGTCTCCAACGTATCTACTTTCGTAACGCTTTTCCTCTTGTTTTGGACTCTAATTTGCATGATTTGAATGAAACTAACCCCGGACTGACGTTGTTTTCAGCAGAACTAAAATTGTGTTGTTTTTGTGCAGAAATAAAAGTTCTCGGAATGGAACGAAACTTTGCGAGGAATTTTTACACAATAAAAGAGAATTTCTGGAGCCAAGAACCACCGGAGGGGGCACCTGGGTGGGCACAACCCACTGATAACCCACAAGTATAGGGGATCGCAACAGTTTTCGGGGGTAGAGTATTCAACCCAAATTTATTGATTCGACACAAGGGGAGCCAAAGAATATTCTCTAGTATTAGCAGTTGAGTTGTCAATTCAACCACACCTGAAAGACTTAATATCTGCAGCAAAGTATTTAGTAGCAAAGTAGTATGGAAGTAACGGTGGCAAAAGTAACAGTAGCAGTTTTTGTAACAATCGTAACAGTGGCAATGGAAAAGTAATGAAGCAAAGATCAATATGTGAAAAGCTCGTAGGCAGTGGATCAATGATGGATAATTATGTCGGATGTGATTCCTCATGCAACAGTTATAACATAGGGTGACACAGAACTAGCTCTAGTTCATCAATGTAATGTAGGCATGTATTCCGAATATAGTCATACGTACTTATGGAAAAGAACTTGCATGACATCTTTTGTCCTACCCTCCCGTGGAAGCGGGGTCCTATTGGAAACTAAGGGATATTAAGGCCTGCTTTCAATAGAGTACCAGACCAAAGCATTAACACTTAGTGAATACACGAACTCCTCAAACTACGGTCATCAACGGGAGTGGTCCCGATTATTGTTAGTTCGGGGTTGCCGGATCATAACACATAGTCGGTGTACAAAAGTAGGGGCTCTCCTTTTGGCCCCTTTACTTGTGCACAGGCAGTCAGAGCCGCACGCCGTGGCCACACTTAGCAAGGCAGAGGAGGGAAGCCCGAGAGAAGCCGAAGCACAAGACAACCAAGGCAACGCCAAGACGAGAAACGCAGGAGAGCAAGAGGGCGAGGTGGACTCCCTTGGCAAGATCCTTGCCGAGGCAGCCTCCGCAGCCCCGGCAAGAGCCTTGCCAGGGCAACTTGCCCGACGCCAGCAGAGCAAGCCACCCTTGAGCCCACGGGTTCCAAAACCACCAACTATCCAAGTTAGGACCAAGGCTCGGGAGGCGCCTCTGTGGTGGCATGCAGATCTTCGTCAAGATCATAAACATGTGAGATTAGGTGAGGACCAGAAGACGGCGACCCTCGGCGGGATCCTAGCCGAGGAAATGCACAAGACCCCCGGCAAGCGCCTTGCAAGGGACGACTGCAACGCCACGGCAAGACCCTTGCCGAGGGCATCAACGGGGCCACAGCCAGGCCCGCGCCTGCCAAGACTCCACCGCCGTCCCCAAGCGGCTGCTAGCTCAACCAGCTGGGCAGGCACCTGTGTGGCGACGGGCGGCCTCTACACCAACTCAGCAAGCACCTGAGTGGTGGCATGCGACCCTTCGTGAAGGCTCCACCACCGCGCCAGCCCAGCAGCCAGCCAAGGTGGCGCCGCAAGGCCTCGTCAGCTCGCGCACGTGTCAAAGCTAGGCGAGGCGGCGACAGTTGGGACGTGCTTCCTTGCCGTCCCTGATAAAGCGAGAGGGACACGTCGGCAGCGCATTAAATGCATTTGTCCAACGATCCCAGAGGATAGGCTTATCGACTGTAGACCTTTCCACCTCCTGTGTGCCACTATGGTAGCCCCTTTTGCCTATAAAAGGAGGCCCGAGGCGACCAGGAGGAGGATTCAGATCTTTTGGGCAAGTTACACCCCGTAGCTAGCTCAAGAACACAAGAACACTCTAATACATCCACCAAAGCAGGACTAGGGTATTATGCATCTACGCGGCCCAGACCTAGGTAAACGATCTATGTGCTTCCTGTCAGACCTGCTCTTTGCACAACCTCACGCCCGCCAACCGTAGAAGGGATCCCAGTGACCCCATAGGTGTCGTTGCCACCGACATCTTTGGCGTGCCAGGTAGGGGGCGCAGTTGTGAAAATCTGGTCTGATCGAAGCAGCGGCTTCATCGTGGCCGTTGTTCCAAGGAAGAAGACGACCAAGACTGATGGCACCATCTGCAGATGCGGTGGGCGCCCTTGCAACGACAGAAAAGCGAAGTCATGTGAAACTTTGAGAAATTTCTTTATATATATATGGTTATTATCCTCGAATGTCCTGCCCTATGTATGGAAAACCTGCACGCAAAGGGGCCCTTCCGCGATTGGCAACACCCTTGTTATGTTTCGAGTCCGCTCAACAGCTCAAGCGGTCGCGTTGAGAGCGGCAGGGTGGCCTTCCGCAATTGGCAACGCTCTCGACTCTGACTCGAGTCCATCTCGGCAGTTCGAGCGGCCGCGTTGAGAGCGGTATGGTGATTCGCCTGGCAGCAAGCACACCCGGCAGGCCATTGGGGATCCGTCCTCAAGGTGCCGCCCTGGGTTTACATGCTGAGAAGCCTACCCGGTTAACATAGGGTCAACATACAAAAGAAGATCGAACAGGAAGATAACATGCATCATATCAAAAGTACTGCAGAGTTATATCACATCAGTTGTTGTCGCGGTTCTAACTAAAGATAGAAATTGTCTTGGTTATGGACCTGCAGCGGCAATGAGAAACGGGGTGCCTAATCCCGGCGCTGGCCCTCCACCCTCTGGATTCCATTGATGCGGCTGATGATGGGCTTGATACGCTCCTTGAGTGTAGTGATGACCACACCCTCCAGCAAGCTCTGCAGCGCGGCGTCAAAGTAGAGGTCAGGATTCCAGTGCGCCACCTTGGTGAGGACCTTGGTCATGATACCTCGGCAAAGCCTCCGGGCCTCATCGGCCAGGGAGGCCGCCCGATTGGAGTGGAGCTGCTCCAGGGCCCCGAGGACGCTCTCGAAGAAGATGGTCAGCTTGGCGTTGGGGCTCACGTTGCGCTCCGGGGTATACCTCACATTTGGCATCCCCATGGTAGCCAGCTGCGTGGTGATCCTGCCGGCGACGCCTTCGAGGCGCCCGATCCAGCGATTCTCACCCTCCATAAAGTCTTTGTGGTTGGCGGTCTCGTTCTTCCGCGGCTGCTTCTCGGTCTCCAAGTCCTTGGCCAGGGTCCCTCCCGGTCCTTGCCCTCCGATAGCATCCCCTCGATACCCTCCAGCTTCAGCTTTGATGGAGTTGTTGGCCTCGGAGAGCTGCCCAGCCCTGCTGAGGGCCGCGCCCTGCGCCTCAACCAGAGCGCTGTTGAGTGTGTCCTTCTCCTTGGACAGCTTCAGGACCTGGTCTTTCAGCCCATCCCGCTCCACCTCCAGCCCCTTCACCTTGTCGGTGTGAACCAGAACCTGGACATTGAGTGCCTCCCTGTGCCTCTGCTCCAGCTCCTGGGTCTGCTGCACGACGAGCTTCTCCACCTCCTCATCCTTGTCGTGGAGCGTTGCGGCAAGCTTCTCCTCATGCACGGCAAGGTCCTCCTCCTGGGAGTTCGGCATGGCCTGCTGCTGGTGCCGAGCAGCCTCGGCCTGGGCAGCCTCCTGCTTCGCCAGTTCCTGGGCCTTCTAATGTCAGCCTGCTTCATGATGAGTGCTAGGTTGCGCTCAGCCAGCGTATCCTGGGCGACTCAGTGATATATCTCCAACGTATCTATAATTATTGATTGCTCCATGCTATATTATCTACTATTTTGGACTATATTGGGCTTTATTTTCCACTTTTATATTATTTTTGGGACTAACCTATTAACCGGAGGCCCAGCCCAGAATTGCTGTTTTTTTTGCCTATTTCAGTGTTTCGAAGAAACGGAATATAAAACGGAGTCCAAATGGAATGAAACCTTCGGGAACGTGATTTTCTCACCGAACGTGATCCAGGAGACTTGGACCCTACTCCAAGGAAGCAAAGAGGCAGTCACGAGAGTGGGGTGCCCCCCCCAGGGCGCGCCCCCTGCCTCGTGGGCCCCTCGGAGCTCCACCGACGTACTCCTTCCTCCTATATATACCTACGTACCCCCAAACGATCAGAAACGGAGCCAAAAACCTAATTCCACCGCCGCAACTTTCTGTATCCACGAGATCCCATCTTGGGGCCTGTTCCGGAGCTCCGCCGGAGAGGGCCATCATCATGGAGGTCTTTACATCATCATAGCCTCTCCGATGAAGTGTGAGTAGTTTACCTCAGACCTTCGGGTCCATAGTTAGTAGCTAGATGGCTTCTTCTCTCTTTTTGGATCTCAATACAATGTTCTCTCCCTCTCTTGTGGAGATCTATTCGATGTAATCTTATTTTTGCGGTGTGTTTGTTGAGACTGATGAATTGTGGGTTTATGATCAAGTCTATCTATAAATAATATTTGAATCTTCTCTGAATTCTTTTATGTATGATTGGTTATCTTTGCAAGTCTCTTCGAATTATCAGTTTGGTTTGGCCTACTAGATTGGTTTTTCTTGCAATGGGAGAAGTGCTTAGCTTTGGATTCACTCTTGCGGTGTCCTTTCCCAGTGACAGAAGGGGCAGCAAGGCACGTATTGTATTGTTGCCATCGAGGATAACAAGATGGGGTTTTTATCATATTGCATGAAACTATCCCTCTACATCATGTCATCTTGCTTAAGGCGTTACTCTATTTTAACTTAATACTCTAGATGCATGCTGGATAGCGGTCGATGAGTGGAGTAATAGTAGTAGATGCAGGCAGGAGTCGGTCTACTTGTCTCGGACGTGATGCCTATATACATGATCATACCTAGATATTCTCATAACTATGCTCAATTCTGTCAATTGCTCAACAGTAATTTGTTCACCCACCATAGAATACTTATGCTCTTGAGAGAAGCCACTAGTGAAATCTATGCCCCCCGGGTCTATTCTCATCATATCAATCTCCATCACTTTATATTTTCTTTGATTTTTTACTTTGCCTTTTACTTTTCACTTTGCATCTCTATACCAAAAATACCAAAAACATTATCTATCATCTCTATCAGATCTCACTCTCGTAAGTGACGTGAAGGGATTGACAACCCCTAATCGCGTTGGTTGCGAGGAGCTATTGTTTTTGTGTAGGTACGAGGGACTTGCGTGTAGCCTCCTACTGGATTGATACCTTGGTTCTCAAAAACTGAGGGAAATACTTATGCTACTTTGCTGCATCATCCTCTCCTCTTCGGGGAAATCCAACGCAGTGCTCAAGAGGTAGCAAGAAGAATTTCTGGCATCGTTGCCAGGGAGTCTGCGCAAAATTCAACATACCAAGTACCCATCACAATCCCTATCTCCCGCATTACATTAGTTGCCATTTGCCTCTCGTTTTCCTCTCCCCCACTTCACCCTTGCCGTTTTATTCGCCCTCTCTTTTCCGTTTGCCTTTTTCTTGCTTGCCTTTTGTGTGATGGCTCAAGATAATACCAAATTGTGTGACTACACCAATACCAACAATAATGATTTCCTTAGCACTCTGATTGCTCCTCTTGCCAATATTGAATCTTGTGAAATCAATACTGCTTTGTTGAATCTTGTTATGAAAGATCAATTCACCGGCCTTCCTAGTGAAGATGCCGCTACTCATCTGAATAGCTTCGTTGATTTATGTGATATGCAAAATAAGAAAGATGTTGATAACAATATTGTTAAATTGAAGCTATTTCCTTTTTCACTTAGAGATCGTGCTAAAGCTTGGTTTTCGTCTTTGCCTAAAAATAGTACTGATTCTTGGAACAAGTGCAAAGATGCTTTTATCTCTAAGTATTTTCCTCCCGCTAAGATCATGTCTCTTAGAAACGACATTATGAATTTTAAGCAACTTGATCATGAACATGTTGCACAAGCTTGGGAGAGAATGAAATTAATGATACGTAATTGCCCTACTCATGGTTTGAATTTGTGGATGATTATACAAATTTTTTATGCCGGATTGAATTTTGCTTCTAGAAATCTTTTAGATTCGGCTACGGGAGGCACTTTTATGGAAATCACTTTAGGAGATGCTACTAAGCTCCTAGATAATATTATGGTTAATTATTCTCAATGGCACACTAAAAGATCTACTAATAAAAAAGTGCATGCTATAAAAAAATTAATGTTTTGAGTGAAAAGATGGATGAACTTATGAAATAATTTGCTACTAAGAGTTTTTCTTCTGATCCTAATGATATGCCTTTGTCTACTTTGATTGAGAATAATAATGAATCTATGAATGTGAATTTTGTTGGTAGGAATAATTTTGGTAACAACGCGTATAGAGGGAATTTTAATCCTAGGCCTTATCCTAGTAATCCTTCTAATAATTATGGAAATTCCTACAACAACTCTTATGGAAATTTTAAAAATATGCCCTCTGAATTTGAGAATAGTGTCAAAGAGTTTATGAATTCACAAAAGAGTTTTAATGCCTTGCTTGAAGAGAAATTGCTTAAAGTTGATGATTTGGCTAGGAACGTTGATAGAATCTCTCTTGAGGTTGATTCTTTAAAGCTTAGATCTACTCCTCCTAAGCATGATATCAATGAGTCTCTCAAAGCCATGAGAATTTCCATTGATGAGTGCAAGGAAAGAACCGCTAGGATGCGTGCTATAAAAGATGCCTTTATTAAAGTGTGTTCTTCCAATTCCTATGAAAATCAAGATGAAGATCTAAAAGTTATTGATGTGTCCCCTATTAAATCTTTGTTTTGCAATATGAATCTTGATGAAACTGAATATGATCTTCCTTTACCTAGAAGGCGTTCCAAAAAATTGGAGTATTTAGATCTTGATGATGAAATTGATAAAAGTGGGATTGAAAGAAATAAAACTCTAGATGTTGCTAATCCCACTATATTGGATTTCAAGGAATTTAATTATGAAAGTTGTTCTTTAGTTTATTGTATTTCCTTGTTGCAATTCGTGCTAAATTCTCCTCATGCTTATAGTCAAAATAAAGCCTTTACCGAACATATCGTTGATGCCTTGATGCAATCTTATGAAGAAAAACTTGAGTTGAAAGTTTCTATCCCTAGAAAACTTTATGATGAGTGGGAACCTACTATTAAAATTAAAATTAAAGATTATGAGTTCAATGCTTTGTGTGATTTGGGTGCTAGTGTCTCTACTATTCCCAAAACTTTGTGTGATTTGCTAGATTTCCGTGATATTGCTGATTGCTCTCTAAACTTGCATCTTGCGGATTCCACTATTAAGAAACCTATGGGAAGAATTAATGATGTTCTTATTGTTGCAAATAGTAATTATGTGCCCGTAGATTTTACCGTTCTTGATATAGGTTGCAATCCTTCTTGCCCTATTATTCTTGGTAGACCTTTCCTTAGAACGATTGGTGCGATTATTGATATGAAGGAAGGGAATATTAGATTTCAATTTACATTAAAGAAGGGCATGGAACACTTCCCTAGGAAGAAAATAAAATTACCATATGAATCTATCATGAGAGCCACTTATGGATTGCCTACCAAAGATGGCAATACCTAGATCTATCCTTGCTTTTATGCCTAGCTAGGGGCGTTAAACGATAGCGCTTGTTGGGAGGCAACCCAATTTTATTTTTAGTTTTTTTTTCTGTTTAGGAATAAATAATCCATCTACCTTCTGTTTAAATGTGATTTTATGTTTTAATTAGTGTTTGTGCCAAGTTAAACCTATAGGATCTTCTTGGATGATAGTTATTTGATCTTGCTGTAATTTCCAGAAACTTTCGGTTCACGAAAACAATTATTAAAATTCACCAGAACGTGATAAAATAGTAATTCAAATTGCTTATGATCAATAAACAAATTGCCTAGGTATTCCTATTTTGGCTGAAGTTTTGGAGTTCCAGAAGTTTGCGTTAGTTACAGATTACTACAGACTGTTCTGTTTTTGACAGATTCTGTTTTTCGTGTGTTGTTTGCTTATTTTGATGAATCTATGGCTAGTAAAATAGTTTATAATCCATAGAGAAGTTGGAATACAGTAGTTTTAACACCAATAAAAATAAAGAATGAGTTCATTACAGTACCTTGAAGTGGTCTTTTGTTTTCTTTCGCTAACGGAGCTCACGAGTTTTCTGTTGAGTTTTGTGTTGTGAAGTTTTCAAGTTTTGGGTGAATTCTTTTGATGGATTATGGAACAAGGAGTGGCAAGAGCCTAAGATTGGGTATGCCCATGGCACCCCCAAGATAATCCAAGGACACCAAAAAGTCAAAGCTTGGGGATGCCCCGGAAGGCATCCCCTCTTTCGTCCACTTCCATCGGTAATTTTAGTTGGAGCTATATTTTTATTCACCACATGATATGTGTTTTGCTTGGAGCGTCTTGTATTATTTGTGTCTTTGTTTGTTAGTGTGACACATTCATCCTTGTTGTACACACCTTTTGAGAGAGCCATACATGAATTGGAATTTGATAGAATACTCTATGTGCTTCACTTATATCTTTTGAGTTTTATAGTTTTGCTCTAGTGCTTCACTTATATCTTTTAGAGCACGGTGGTGGATTTGTTCTAAAGAAACTATTGATCTATCATGCTTCACTTAGATTATTTTGAGAGTCTTTAATAGCATGTTAATTTGCTTAATAATAATAATATGCTTGGTATTCAAGATTTGTAAAACTTTCTTTTGAGTGCGTTGAATACTAAGAAAAGTTTGATGCTTGATAATTGTTTTGAGATATGGAGGTGATAATATCAAAGTTGTGCTAGTTGAGTAGTTGTGAATTTGAGAAATGCTTGATTTGAAGTTTGCAAGTCCCGTAGCATGCACGTATGGTAAACGTTATGTAACAAATTTGAAACATGAGGTGTTATTTGATTGTCCTCCTTATGAGTGGCGGTCGGGGACGAGCGATGGTCTTTTCCTACCAATCTATCCCCCTAGGAGCATGCGCGTAATGCTTTGGTTTTTGATGGCTTGTGGATTTTTTCAATAAGTATATGAGTTCTTTATGACTAATGTTGAGTCCATGGATTATACGCACTCTCACCCTTCCATCATTGCTAGCCTCTTCGGTACCGTGCATTGCCCTTTCTTAGATTGAGAGTTGGCGCAAACTTTGCCGATGCATCCAAACCCCGTGATATGATACGCTCTTTCACACATAAACCTCCTTATATCTTCCTCAAAACAGCCACCATACCTACCTATTATGGCATTTCCATAGCCATTCCGAGATATATTGCCATGCAACTTTCCACCATACCGTTCATCATGACACATTCATCATTGTCATATTGCTTAGCATGATCATGTAGTTGACATAGTATTTGTGGCAAAGCCATCGTTCATAATTCTTTCATACATGTCACTCTTGATTCATTGCATATCCTGGTACACTGCCGGAGGCATTCATATAGAGTCATACTTTGTTCTAGTATCGAGTTGTAATCATTGAGTTGTAAATAAATAGAAGTGTGATGATCATCATTCTAGAGCATTGTCCCAAGTGAGGAATAAAAAAAGAGAGAAAGGCCATAAAAAAAGAGAAGGCCCAAAAAAAGGAAAAAAGAAAGAAAAAAATGAGAGAAAAAGTGAGAAGGGACAATGTTACTATCCTTTGCCACACTTGTGCTTCAAAGTAGCACCATAATCTTCATGATAGAGAGTCTCTTGTTTCGTCATTTTCATATACTAGTGGGAATCTTTCATTATAGAACTTGGCTTGTATATTCCAACAATGGGCATCCTCAAATGCCCTAGGTCTTCATGAGCAAGCAAGTTGGATGCACACCCACTTAGTTTCTTTTGTTGAGCTTTCATACATTTATAGCTCTAGTGCATCTGTTGCATGGCAATCCCTACTCCTTGCATTGACATCAATCGATGGGCATCTCCATAGCCCATTGATTAGCCTCGTTGATGTGAGATCTTCTCCTTTTTGTCTACTCCACATAACACTCATCATCATATTCTATTCCACCAATAGTGCTATATCCATGGCTCACGCTCATGTATTGCGTGAAGGTTTATGAGTTTGAGATTATTAAAGTATGAAACAATTGCTTGGCTTGCCATCGGGGTTGTGCATGATGAGAGCATTCTTGTGTGACGAAAATGGAGCATGACTAAACTATATGATTTTGTAGGGATGAGCTTTCTTTGGCCATGTTATTTTGAGAGGACATAATTGCTTAGTTGGTATGCTTGAAGTATTATTATTTTATGTCAATATGAACTTTTGTCTTGAATCTTTCGGATCTGAATATTCATACCACAATTGAGAAGATTTACATTGAAATTATGCCAATGCATCATTCCGCATCAAAAACTCTCTTTTTATCATTTACCTACTCGAGGACGAGCATGAACTAAGCTTGGGGATGCCTGATACGTCTCCAACGTATCTATAATTTTTGATTGCTCCATGCTATATTATCTACTGTTTGGGACTATATTGGGCTCTATTTTCCACTTTTATATTATTTTTGGGACTAACCTATTAACCGGAGGCCCAGCCCAGAATTGCTGTTTTTTGCCTATTTCAGTGTTTCGAAGAAATGGAATATCAAACGGAGTCCAAACGGAATGAAACCTTCGGGGACGTGATTTTCTCACCGAACGTGATCCAGGAGAATTGGACCCTACTCCAAGGAAGCAAAGAGGCAGTCACGAGGGTGGGGGGCGCCCCCCACTAGGGCGCACCCCCTGCCTCGTGGGCCCCTCGGAGCTCCACCAACGTACTCCTTCCTCCTATATATACCTACGTACCCCCGAACGATCAGAAACGGAGCCAAAAACCTAATTCCACCGCCGCAACTTTCTGTATCCACGAGATCCCATCTTGGGGCCTGTTCCGGAGCTCCGCCGGAGAGGGCCATCATCACGGAGGTCTTTACATCATCATAGCCTCTCCGATGAAGTGTGAGTAGTTTACCTCAGACCTTCGGGTCCATAGTTAGTAGCTAGATGGCTTCTTCTCTCTTTTTGGATCTCAATACAATGTTCTCTCCCTCTCTTGTGGAGATATATTCGATGTAATCTTCTTTTTGCGGTGTGTTTGTTGAGACCGATGAATTGTGGGTTTATGATCAAGCCTATCTATGAATAATATTTGAATCTTCTCTGAATTCTTTTATGTATGATTGGTTATCTTTGCATGTCTCTTTGAATTATTAGTTTGGTTTGCCTACTAGATTGGTTTTTCTTGCAATGGTAGAAGTGCTTAGCTTTGGGTTCAATCTTGCGGTGTCCTTTCCCAGTGACAGAAGGGGCAGCAAGGCACGTATTGTATTGTTGCCATCAAGAATAACAAGATGGGGTTTTTATCATATTGCATGAAACTATCCCTCTACATCATGTCATCTTGCTTAAGGCGTTACTCTGTTTTTAACTTAATACTCTAGATGCATGCTAGATAGCGGTCGATGAGTGGAGTAATAGTAGTAGATGCAGGCAGGAGTCGGTCTACTTGTCTCGGACGTGATGCCTATATACATGATCATACCTAGATATTCTCATACCTATGCTCAATTCTGTCAATTGCTCAACAGTAATTTGTTCACCCACCGTAGAATACTTATGCTCTTGAGAGAAGCCACTAGTGAAATCTATGCCCCCCGGGTCTATTCTCATCATATCAATCTCCATAACTTTATATTTGCTTTGCTTTTTACTTTGCCTTTTACTTTTCACTTTGCATCTCTATACCAAAAATACCAAAAATATTATCTATCATTGTCGGCGTTCTGGGAACGGGGGTCCCCAGACTTGCCTGCCTGCGGCCTGTGGCGTGGCTCGAAAGGGGGCCCAGCACGGCCCATCTTCATCAACCCGAGACTCAAGACCCTCGCGAGGGGCCAAGCCTCGCGGGGCGGACGACACGGCGCTTCCTCAGGCGCGGCCTCATCAAGCTGGCTCGCGAGGAGGCGGAGAGATCAAGGCGGGGTACCTCGTGAGGTGCCCATGACGCAAGCCATGACGACCAAGGGTGCCAGGCGGGCGCCAGCCCGCGCAGTATCTCCCTTTCCTCTTTGGTGCAAAGGGGGCAAGCGCAGGCGAGAGGATCAAGCAAAGGCATCCATTTCGGTGCAACGAGACCAAGACCAGTCCAACGGTGGGAAGGAGGTCATCGTGGAGCCCAGAACGGCGTCACCACAGGGCCTTTGGCAGGCGAGGACCAACTTTAGTCAAGATAAGTGTACCAGATGTTCCCCTTCAAATTGGCCAATTGTTGGCGCCCTTCCCGCTCAATATTTGGGAAGAGGCCCAGGGCCTTTGCCTATATATAGGACTAGCCACCCCCAGGGTAGAGGCATCGAGAAACCAGTAGAAAGACTCAGGCAGCAGAGAGAGAGAGAGAGAGAGAGAGAAAGAAGGTTGAACTCCTCCTAGCAGTTCGTCGTCCCAGCTAAGAGCAGACCCTCGCGAGGCTGTTCTTCCTTGTATTGTTCATCATCATCAGCCCAAGAGGCAATCCACCCGCCACAAACTAGAGTAGGGTATTACACCACAATGGTGGCCCGAACTAGTATAAACCCTGTGTCTCTTGCGTTGTTCTTTCAGTAGTTTAGATCTTTGTGAGACGGAGAGGTAGAGGGCATAATCTCCGCGCGCACCCCAGAGTTCGAACCTTAAGGGTCTGCCAGAACCCGAAATCCAACATTTGGCGCGCCAGGTAGGGGTTCGCCGGAATTTGTCTTCCACCGTTCCATTCTCCTCCGACCGTCACGTCCATGCCAGGCCCGCGCCGAGCGCTGGGCCGCCATCGCCTCCCGCGTCGCCCAAATGGCTCCCGTCGGTGGGCGTCCTCGTCGTTCCCCGTCGCCCGCCATCAACGCCGCCACCGGCCCGGCGGGGAACGAGCAGCAAGCATCGTCTCAGCATCCATTCGTGCGGCAAGACGGCCGCACCGCTACTCCATCGCTCACACCAGCTGGCTCTTCGTCCCGCGCGCTCTGTGCACCCTTGGAGGCCCGAGCTGCGCTCATCACGGCAAACGAGCTCCTGCGCTACCGTCCCGTCGACGACGTCTACGAAGAGTGGCTCGACCACGTCGCCGAGCTCGTCCGCGCCATAGGGGGCTCTCCTGCGCCGTCCGCTCTGCTGCGCCGCACCCCGCCCCGCGCGGGCAATGAAGCTCCGGGGGCGTACCAGCCGCCTCCTCTCCAAGAAGACGCCATGGCTCCAAGGCGCGTGGCCCCTGGGCGGAACCCGCTCCGTCAGGCGCCAGCCCAGCAAGAACGGAGCTGCCAAGAGGTCCCTCGACCGCAAGAGGCTGCCCGGGCTCTCCCTGCTCCGGCTCGCCGCGACCTTGCTCCCGCTCCCGCACGTCAAGACCCCGCACTGCTCCCAGCTGCAGCGCATGGGGACCCGCAAGACCAAGCTCTTCCTCAACCAAAGCCTCCCGTGGCCACCGCAGGCTGCCACCCCTACACCACTGAGCTGCGCAGCGTCGCGTGGCCCGGCAAGTTCAAGCCAGACCTGCCTCCTCGCTACGACGGCACGACCGACCCTGCAGAATTCCTCCAGCTCTATGAGCTGGCATTGAAGCTGCCAGCGGAGACGAAAAGGTCATGATGAACTGGTTTCCCATGGCGCTCAAGGAAGGAGCTCGCACCTGGCTCCTGAACCTGGCCCCAGGCACGATCTCTTCCTGGGACCAGATGCGCACCCGCTTCATCGCCAACTTCCAAGGTACTCGCGACCGGCCACCTGCCGTGAGCGACATGCGCTGCATCAAGCAACAACCCAGAGAGACCCTGCAAAAGTACATCCAGCGCTTCAACAGTGCGCGCCTCAAGATCCCCAAGGTGTCCGAGGAAGCCATCATCTCAGCCTTCTCCGATGGTGTGCGCGACGTCAAGATGAAGGAGGAGCTGGCGATGCATGAAGACCTGTGCACCTCCCTGGAGCTGTTCAACTTGGTGACCAAGTGCGCCAGGGCTGAGGAAGGACGTCTCTCCCTCCTCGAGCTGCCCTCCGCGGACCCAGAGGAGAAGAAGCCCAAGGCCAAGGACGTGAAGCGCAAGGGGGCTGTCGTGCTCGCAGCAGAACCAGACACCAAGCGCGGCAAGGATCTGCCTGAATCCTCCAGGGGCAGCCGGTACTATGTGTACCACGACCTCCACACCCACAACACTAATGAATGCCAAGAACTCCGCGCCGTACGGGAAGGAAGGATCGGCCGTCGTCCTAGCCGCGCTGATCGGGGCTACGGCCGAGGAGGAGGAAGAAACGCAGGACGTTGGGAAGACCGCGGCCCGCGCCAAGGGTGGCATGATCAACCTCGCGAGGACCGTTGGCGAGACATGCCTCGCGAGGGGGACTGGCGGGATCAGCCTCGTGAGGATCGCCCGCAGGGCAATGCAGGCCTCCCTCCACTGCCGCCTCAGCCAAGGAGGAATGAGGACCGCCATCAAGACGAGGGGGCTGTGGGCTTCCAGGAGCCACGCGCAATCGCCTGCATCCTGGGCGGAGCTCAAGCCCCAGCCTCCCAACACATCTTCAAGCAGTTCACCCGTGAAGTGAATGCAGTCCTCCCCAGGCTCGAAGCAACGCGCCCTCTCAGGTGGTCGGCGTGCGCCATCACGTTTAGCTCGGCGGATCAGCTCAAGTGCGCGGCCACCGCCGGAGTCCTCCCGATGCTTTGCTCCCAATTCATCAGCAACGTACTGGTCACCAGGACCCTCATCAATGGTGGAGCGGGGCTCAACGTCCTGTCCATGGAAATATTCAACAATCTCCAAGTGCCCTATGACCAGCTTCAGCCAACCAAGCCTTTCTCCGGAGTCACCGACGGTTCCACGATCCCGATCGGGCAGGTCTGCCTCCCTGTCACCTTCGGAGCCCGCAACAACTATCGCACCGACCTCATCGACTTCGACGTCGCCCACATCCGCATGCCGTACAACGCCATCCTCGGGTACTCAGCGCTGGCCAAGTTCATGGTTGTAACTCATCATGGCTACAACGTCCTCAAGATGCCAGGAAGTGGCGGAGTCAACACGGTGCCATGTGAAGAGAAGGATGCAGTGTGTTCCCTGGAACGGGCCTTTCAGGCCACGTCACTAGAAGACCCAGATCGCGGAAGCAGGAGGCTTCCCGAGACCACCCCCAAGAAGAAGAAGGCATCATCCGGACCAGCCCCTCAGGAGGCAGGCCCCTCAGGGCCCGCGTCTGCCCAGGGGGAACCTCCTTCCATCACATAGGAAAGCGCGCCCAGCGCCCTCCTCAGGCAGGGCTCGGGGGCTCTCACCTGGAGGGCCACCGACCTAGCCAAGGTCACGAGGGAGGCGCTTGGGCACCACATGGAGGCGTGCTTCGAAGCACGTTTCCCTCAAGAAGGAGCAAGGCAAGGAAGGCCAGATCAGCAGGAGTTCGTCAACGAGGCCGTTCAAGAACTACAGGAGTCGAGAATCATGAGAGGTTGCCGCCGTCCACCGGCTGTGGCTCCCCATCCAGGCAAGGATGGTGGGCTGCGTGTCTGCATCGACGTACCAGGGCTCAATCAGGTCGCCATGATGGAGCGCCTCTGGCCCTCGCAAGTGGGGCGTTGTGGAGGTCCACCCCACAGCTATGTTCGCATGCCTTACGGCTTGCCGAGCGTGGCTGCTGCGTACCAGCGCCTCATGAGGGGCACCATGGAGACTCAGGAAGACAGGTGTTCCGCAGCCCTGGCGGAGATGGAGATGATTCGCGAGGAGCCACCAGCGCCTCCGGAGCCTCCCGAGGCCCCTGGGCCTGGGGGCTCATGAGGATTGGCTTCCGCAGCCCACCGAGTGTGCTGCACCAACACCACTTCGTCCTCGACATCTTCAGGTGACATCTTTCAAGCTTCATTTCCAGCTGGGAGCGCCCTCCCAGGGCTGCATCATTCCCAGGCCGTGTGGGTCCGTCCCTGCGACGTGTATCCCTTTTATTTCGTGTCGTTAGCTTGGTTTGTTGGGGGCGCCCTTCGGGCTGCATCATCCCCAAGTCGCTCGGGCCAGGCCCAGCGGCATGTATCCCTCTTGCATTTATCTCCGGTTATGCACTTGCCCATCATGCTTGATTACTTGATGCCTATCCACGGCACCTATTCTTCTCCATGTCGACCACTTGCACGTTAAAGGGGGGGTACCTGAGCATCGCGACTCAGGGCTCTTACTGGCTCTCCAGCCCTCACCCTCTGGCCTTGTCCACGGCATCGCGACCTGGCATACCAGCGATGGCTGAGACAAGCTTGAGGGCCGGGACCCAAGGACGTAGAGTGCCGGCATCTAACCAAATTTGCAGGAAGACATCTCAAGATACGGCCCAGTGCCAGGCGCAACCCACCTAGAGGTAGGGCCCCGTGAGTCCCGCGCTGGCTCACGGGTGCTCAGATACACCTCACCTAGCCCTACCGTGCCGGACACGTGTCAGGGCGGGGCTGTACACGCCCCGGGGGCTCCTCCCGGAGGGGAGCCCCCTCCCACGTACCAGTGGAAGCACCATGCTCCGCGCTGGCTGACGACACTGCCGAGGAGCGGCTATACCCGTACACATACGGAAGCGCTATGCTCCGCGCTGGTGATAAACAACTGAGGGTGGCCTCCGGGCCGCATCAACCTCAGGGAGCCCAGAGCTCAGTGTCTAGCCTCATCGCAACGCCTCCCCTCGGGAGCGCCGCGCGAGGGGGCTAGGCACGGGGGCTATGACTGGGTCATGCCCAGACGTATGCCACCCAGCCAGGCCCCTCGGGCCTGGTTCGTCGCGCGTCTCTCCCCGAGCGGAGCCAAGGTATGAAGGCCGTTTGAGCATCAAAGGGGACCCCTGAGCATCGCGATTCAGGAGCCTAACTGGTCCCGTAGCCCCTCACTCCTTAGTTCCGAAAGGCTATGCTGGGTGAGGTACGCGCGGGGTCGGGCTCTGCAGACGTAGAACGGTAGTCCCGCTTGCATCTCACCTCATCGATCGCTGTTTGCGCGTCGAGGCGGACTCCTGAGCATCGCGACTCAGGAGCCTAACTGGCTCCGTAGCCCCTCACTCCTTAGTTCCGAAAGGCTATGCTGGGTGAGGTACGCACGGAGTCGGGCTCTGCAGACGTAGAACGGAAGATCCACCTACATCACACTTCCCTACTTGTTGTTCGTGCGCCAAGGGGGACTCCTGAGCATCGCGACTCAGGAGCCTAACTTGTCACATAGCCCCTCACTCCTCTGGTCCCGTCCTGGTTTCCTGTCGGGGCTAATGCTGGGTGAGGTACACGCGGGGCCGGGCTCTGCCGGCGTAGAACACAAGCAAGTAGGGAGGAAAAGCATAAAACTCAAGGAATTTAAAAGCAAATATTACAGTCCATACTGTCGTCTCAGTACCAAACACAAGTTTAAATGCCTCCCCGAGGCGTGATGCATGTGCAGGAATTAAAAGCAGGACAGGAGCGGTAGCGGAGTCACTTGTCGGCGGTGGAGCAGCGCGGAGTGGCTTCACCTCATGGAGCAGCAGGGCCGGCAGCGCCTTGCTTCGGCTTGGTGCTGAAGGCCCGGAACTTCCCCAGCAGCGCCTCTGCGCGCCCCTTCACGGCTTCGACAGCGGCGACCGCACCCTCGCCACTCACCGGCTCCAACAGGCTGTCGAGGTCGGTGCTGGGATCGCGAAGGTAGATGTGGGCGAAGACCCGCGTCAGCGCAGCAGAAGACAGGACACGCGCCTCGGCCTCGGTCGTGGGGCCAAGGCCAAGGGCGACATCCCCAAGGGCACGAACCAGGAAGGGAAGCAGCTTGGCGGGGCCGTCCTCGGTGCCGGCCAGCGGGCTCTCCAGGCCGCTCTCGTAAAGCGTCTTCAGCGAAGCACGAGCCTCCTTCTCCATGTCCGCGAAGGCCACGCGATCCTCGGCAAGGACCTGGGCTTTGTCGTCCAGCTCAGCCTTCGTCACCTCCAGCTCCTTCTTCAGCGCGCCTAGACGGTCGCGGCGCTTCTTGAGCTTGGCCTCCCGGCCCTCGATGGCCGCCTCGCGAGCCTTCATGCATTCTTCCTGCTCTTGGCGAAGGTGGACCTCCTTCGCGAGCTGGTCTCGCAGGCCTTGCAGCTCGTCCTCCAGCTCCTTGCAGCGACCACGGACTTCAACCACCTCCCCCAGGGCCGCGTCTCGAGCAGCCTTTGCCTCGAGGACGGCCTCCCTCTCTCCATCGCAAGTCGTCGAGGCCTGAACCAGCGCCGCCCGAATTGAGGCGTCGGAGCGAATCCATCCCGAAGCCAGCTCCAGGCGCCCGGCCACCAGGCGAGGGTCGGCGCCAAGAAGATCCTGCCGCAGCCGGTCCAGTTCAGCAACGGCACGGTCCAGAACGGCGGGAGGGGACGGAGAAACAGCAGTCGGAGGAGCAGGAGGAGAAAGCGGCGGCGGCACAACCACAGCATCCCAAGACGGAGTCTGCTGCGCCCCGACGATCGTGGTGGCGGCAGCAGACAAGGGCACCTCGGGAGTCACTTGGGCCATGGGGGCTGAGCTTTCCCCAGCCAGCTCAGCCAGGCCTTGCGAAGGCGACCGGGCAGGAGAGGCCCGTGCGTCGCGGTCACCATCCCCCACGGGCACAGATGCTGCCGTGGTCGAAACCTCAGGAGCCCCCTTCGGCTTCTTCGCCGCGGGCGCCAGCCTGTTCAAAAAGGGCGGACGTCAAGCCTCAGCAGCAGAACAAGAAATAAAGACAAGGATCGAGCACTTACGGGTCATCGCTGGTGATCTCAAGCAGCCTCCGGCCATACTTTAAGCCAGAAAGCCGGCTAGAAGGATCGCCCTTAGGGAGCCCAGAAGCAGGAGGCGTGTCTGCAGTGCGCCTTGGGGCAGGGACAGACCCGCGGGAGAGCAGCCCGGTCCTGTCCTACTTCGGGATCGGGGGTAAGCTCCTGCCGACCTGCTCGTCATCATCCTCGTCATCGTCACTCGAAGAGAGGCGGAGAGAACGGGGTCTGCGCCGGGGAAGGGGAGCCCTCAACTCTCCGTCGGTTGCCTCGGAATCAGGACCCTTCTCCCGCTCCCCTTCGTCCTTCTCTTTGCCAGAGTCGCCGGAGGACACGTCCACTGGTCCCTCAGGAGCCACCACGGGCACGGGCCCATCCCCATTGAAGACAGGCATGGACTCCACCACCTGCTTCCAGTCATCCCGGAGGAATAAGGGCGTAGGCGCGCCCTCCAACCTTGCCACCTCGCCCTTGACCAAAGATTGGAGGACCGTGGCCAGATCTTCGTCACCCAAGGCCGCGGGGCTCGGATGAGGCCTCCACATCGGAGGTGAGTACTGCCGGAGCGGAGCCAGCTGGTGCTCCAGGAACTCCCTCAGCAGCGACGCGTCGGTTAACTTCGCCGCCGCCATATTGGCTGGCCTCAGGTCCGCGTCCATCTTCTCCAACACCGGTTTCGCGCGGGGGTCCGTAAGCTCTGCCCGGCACCAGTCGCTGGAGCTCGCGGGCTGCTCCGTGGGCAAGATCAGCCGAGGGTGGATGCGCCCGGCATCTACCAAGACCCACTTGCTCCTGAAGCCCTCGATCCTCTTTCCGGGCTTCGAAATGGCAATGGTGCCGCCATACGCGACGAAGCTCGCACACGCGAAAGGAGAACCGCGAGTGACCCGGAGAGAGAAGTAGTGACGCAGCAAGGCCACTGAGGGCTGCACCCCCACGTTTGCCTCGCAGTAGTAGGCAAAGATCGCAAGGAGAAGGACGGAGTTGGGATGGAGATGCAGAGCCTGTAAGTTGTAATGGCGGAGGACAGAGAAGAAGAACTCGGAGAAGGGGGGCACCAGGCCAGCAGCAATGGAGCTTACGAAGAGAGGGTAAAAGGTGCTCCCTCGGCCCTCAGGGGTGGCGGAGCCGGCCTTAAACACCTGCGCCCCGTCAATGCCCTGCGCCGCCGCCATCCGGCGCAGCCGGGCAAAGCCCGCCTCCAACACGCTCGGCGAGTCTAGAGCAGGCGAGTACCAAGCCTCGGCCGGAGACTGACGAGGCGCCATGGCTGCCTAGGTCAAGCAGATGAGGCAGATCTAGAGACTCGGAGGAAGAGAGGATAGGCGCAAGAAAGGGGATCTGAGCAGCAACCGGAGAAAGAGAAGAGCAAAGCCTAGGCAGACGCCGCACCTTTAATAACCTGCGCAGTTGCTAAAGCACTCGCGTCCAATCAACCGCCACGCGGCGCCCAAGGCCGCAGGCTGTTAGGGCCCGCGGCGCTTCGCCCTTTCCCTTTCGCCTCTCGGCACGGCCAAGTCCGGGCGCGCCTTGGACCCGGGGGCTACTGTCGGCGTTCTGGGAACGGGGGTCCCCAGACTTGCCTGCCTGCGGCCTGCGGCGTGGCTCGAAAGGGGGCCCAGCACGGCCCATCTTCATCAACACGAGACTCAAGACCCTCGCGAGGGGCCAAGCCTCGCGGGGCGGACGACACAGCGCTTCCTCAGGCGCGGCCTCATCAGGCTGGCTCGTGAGGAGGCGGAGAGATCAAGGCGGGGTACCTCATGAGGTGCCCATGACGCAAGCCATGACGACCAAGGGTGCCAGGCGGGCGCCAGCCCGCGCAGTATCTCCCTTTCCTCTTTGGTGCAAAGGGGGCAAGCGCAGGCGAGAGGGTCAAGCAAAGGCATCCATTTCGGTGCAACGAGACCAAGACCAGTCCAATGGTGGGAAGGAGGTCATCGTGGAGCGCAGAATGACGTCACCATAGGGCCTTTGGCAGGCGAGGACCAACTTTAGTCAGGATAAGTGTACCAGATGTTCCCCTTCAAATTGGCCAATTGTTGGCGCCCTTCCCGCTCAATATTTGGGAAGAGGCCTAGGGCCTTTGCCTATATATAGGACTAGCCACCCCCAGGGTAGAGGCATCGAGAAACCAGTAGAAAGACTCAGGCGGCAGAGAGAGAGAGAGAAAGACGGCTGAACACCTCCTAGCAGTTCGTCGTCCCAGCTAAGAGCAGACCCTCGCGAGGCTGTCCTTCCTTGTATTGTTCATCATCATCAGCCCAAGAGGCAATCCACCCACCACAAACTAGAGTAGGGTATTACACCACAATGGTGGCCCGAACTAGTATAAACCCTGTGTCTCTTGCGTTGTTCTTTCAGTAGTTTAGATCTTTGCGAGACGGAGAGGTAGAGGGCATAATCTCCGCGCGCACCCCAGAGTTCGAACCTTAAGGGTCTGCCGGAACCCGAAATCCGACAATCATCTCTATCAGATCTTACTCTCGTAAGTGAGCGTGAAGGGATTGACAACCCCTAATCACGTTGGTTGTGAGGAGCTATTATTTTTGTGTAGGTACGAGGGACTTGCGTGTAGCCTCCTACTGGATTGATACTTTGGTTCTCAAAAACCGAGGGAAATACTTACGCTACTTTGCTGCATCATCCTCTCCTCTTAGGGGAAATCCAACGCAGTGCTAAAGAGGTAGCACTCAGTGACGCGCTCCTCGAGGTCCGCCTCCGCCTTGTCTACCACCGACATCCTGGACTTGGCTTTGTCTAGGCGGGCGCGGTGAAGCGCCTGGAGCTTCTGGAAGTTGGCGCTCATGGCTTGCAGGAGCCGCTCTTCCTAGGAGCCGCTTCCACCGGCGCTCGGTTCGTCAACAACCTCAAGCCCGGCGGCGGCAATCACCTCGTTGTGAAACACCTCCCCCTCGGCGGTCGCCCCGGAGCTCGCCATCCCTGGGAGGTAGACGGACAGGTCGCCGCTCACTCTCAGGTACCTGCCTGAGCCAGAGGCAGCGGAGGAGGAAGGTTGGTCGTCAACCACCTCCTCCTCGGCAGCGGCCTTGCCGGCCTCCTCGGCGGACCCCTTGCCAGCCTCCTCGGCAGTAGCCCTGCCGGGCTCCCCGGCAGACCCCTTGACAGCATTCTCAGCAGCGCCCTTGGCGGCCTCCTCGGTGGCGATCTCCTCGGCCTCCGCCGCGGCGGCCTTGGCGACATCCTCGATGACAGTGTCTACGTCCTCCTAGTCCGCCAAGGGAGGACCTTGATATCGAGAAGGGGGTGAGGCAAAGCCAAGACCAAGATTCAAAAAAAGGGGGAAAAGTACAGGGATGGAGGGCGAGTAACTTACCCGAGCCGGGCCGGGAAGAAGAAGCCCCCTCCCCGCCAACATCTAGCGCCGAGGAGGGGCCACCAGCGCCCAAGTTTACCTCCTCCTCCTCCGTGTGCATGGGCTCGACGCTTGGCGCCCTTGCCGGGGACGCCCCTCGTGGCGACGTAGTTGATGGGGGCGGCGCGGTGGGGGTGGCCCCCAGTGGCTCCTCCTGTTGCCGTCCTCCTCCTACACCCACAGCAAGGTCAGCACCAAGGAATCGTACCCCGACACGCGTTGAGGGGGGCAAGTGGCGAGCTTTCGCTGGGGGCTGTGTCGGGGGCTGTTGTCCGGGCTGCTTAACACCACCAGTGGTGTGCCGAAGGCACCTACCGGGGGTTGGCCGCCCGTCGAAGTCCTGGCCCTCTTCACCCTCTGGGCCAGCGTCTCCACGTCCCTGCAAAGATGAAAACAATCGAAGATAAGCGGCACAGTTTGAGGAGACGGAGATGACAAAAGGGGGGGACAAGAAGCTTACTCCTCCTCCTCCACCTCCTCTTCTGATGTCTTCCTCTTCCTCCTTGGGCTGAGGGACCCAAAGTCAAAGACGACCTCCGCGTCGACGTCTGCTGAGCACGCATAGACGAAGAAGAGGCAGATGCTTTCTTCTTCGCCGCCGCGGCCTTCACCAATTTCTTCGCCGCTGCGGCCCTCGTTTGGCGCGCAGACGTCTCCTGGGCATGCCGGGGTTGCACGGCCCTGCCGGGCTGAACCGGCTCGTCGGAGCTGGCCCGCCGCAAGACTCGCCCTTTCCCCGTGGCTGGAGGGTCGACGGCCTCGGCCTCCTCCTCCGGCTACGACGACGACGACTCGTCGGGCACATTTTCAATAAGAGGGTCCCCGGTGCCGGCGCTGCTGGCCTCTCCAGCAGATTCCGCCCACTGGGCGAGCTCCTTCTCCTCCGCGGCTACTGCGACCTTGTCCTCCATGCTGCCAGTGCTGCCGATCTGCCTGGCGAGCTCCGCCTCCGCCGCCCTGCGGCGATATATTCCAGCTCTGCCTGAGTGGTGTCCTGGATGAGCAGCGGCTCGTTGCGGACAAACACCTCTGCCAAGTTGTCAAAAAACTCCTGCACCTGCTCCTTCGGCGGCGCGGCCCAGTTTGGAACGGGACCGTACGTGTTGCAGTCCGGCATCATGGCGATGATGTCGGTCTGGCGCGAGTTGTTGCTCAGCGGGACCACCCCCGCCGGCAACCCAAACAAGGGCCCCTTGACGACCTTGCTGGCCTTCGCAGCCTTGCCAGACCTCTCGGCCCTGCCGTCGTGGTTCACGTCGAGCTGAAAGATCCGCTAGCAGAAGTGAGCGTGTCCCATCACCGTGAAGTTGTGATTGAGGCCAGGGCAAAGCCTCATCATGTCAGCCGCGTTCTGGAAGAGCCAGGCCGGCCTCCCCTTGTTGTGCGCCCTTCGGCAGAACTCCTATGGGTCGTCCTCCTCAATCCAGCACCACCAGCCCCGCCATTCTTCCCACCTCTCCTTTTGGGCGCCCTCCGGGTACGTCCCTTTGGACCTTGGGATCCAGGCGACGCAACCAGAAATGGCGCCTCCCTTCTGGATGCGAGGGTAAAATTAATGGCGGAAGAGCGCCGTGTTGGGAAGAACTCCGGCAAAGCCCTCACAGAGATGGGCGAACAGAGCCATGCACGCCACGGCGTTTGGAGCAAAATCCAGGAGGTGGAAGCCAAATGTGTGCATCATATCGTTGAAGAAATCGGAGAAAGGGGGGCAAAGGCCGCAAGAAAAGTAATCGACGAAGAACAGGTACCGATTCAAGGCGGCCTCGGTGCAATTGCCAGGGATGACGCGCGTGGCTGGATGCCCCTTCGTCCCCCCCCCCCCCCCCGTCTTGAACCCCCATAGGGGCCTGAAGCAGTCCCGGAGTTCGAACACGGCGACCATCAAGGGGAAGTAGGTGAGTTGCGTCCGCCGCGCCGCTGACTCGCTCTCCGGTGGCTCTGACGCCCCGGCGTCCTTGGCCACTCCCTTGCCCTTGGTGGATTTGGGGGCCATGGCGGTTGCGAGAGGCAAGGGACGGAGGACAACGAAGACGCAGCGGCGGCGAGCAAAGGCGAAAGCGGAGGAAGAAAGGAGAAGGGGACGGCGGTTCCGAGATTGAAGAAGACGCAGGGGTAAATGAGCAACGCGCCCGCAGTTATTCCTTTTTGCGGGGAAGGCGCGAGCTGCCTCCTTTCCCATTTCATGCGACGTGACGCATGCGTGAGGAGTCCACCCCATGCATGACCCCCACGTCACGCACGATCCTCCACGTCGCGCGTTCAACACGGGTCGTGGGGAAGCGCAGCGGACGAAACAGTTACTACGGTAAAAATCCGCCCACCTTCCCACGCACCATTCTGGGCCTGGCCCAACAACGCGTCGCGCTTATGTGTGGCCCAGACCCGGGGGCTCCTGTCAGTGTACAAAAGTAGGGGCTCTTCTTTTGACCCCTTTACTTGTGCACAAGCAGTAAGAGCCGCGCATCGTGGCCACACTTAGCAGGGCAGAGGAGGGAAGCCGGAGAGAAGCCGAAGCACAAGACAACCAAGGCAACGCCAAGGCCAGAAACGCAGGAGAGCAAGAGGGCGAGGTGCACTCCCTCGGCAAGATTCTTGCCGAGGCAGCCTCCACAGCCCCGGCAAGAGCCTTGCTGGGGCAACTTGCCTGATGCCAGCAGAGCAAGACACCCTTGAGCCCACGGGTTCCAACCCCACCAACTATCCACGTTAGGACCAAGGCTCGGGAGGCGCCTCTGTGGTGGCATGCAGATCTTCGTCAAGATCATAAACATGTGAGATCAGATGAGGACCAGAAGACGGCGACCCTCGGCATGATCCTAGCCGAGGAAATCCACAAGACCCCCGGCAAGCGCCTTGTCAGGGACGACTGCAACGCCACGGCAAGACCCTTGTCGGGCCCCCGGCAAGACCCTTGCCGAGGGCAACAGCGGGGCCACAGCCAGGCCCGCGCCTGCCAAGACTCCACTGCCATCCCCAAGCGGCTGCTAGCTCAACCAGCTGGGCAGGCACCTACGTGGCGACGGGCGGCCTCTACACCAACTCAGCAAGCACCTGCGTGGTGGCATGCGACCCTTCGTGAAGGCTCCACCACCGCGCCAGCCCAGCAGCCAACCAACATGGCGCCGCAAGGCCTCGTCAGCTCGGGCGCGTGTCAAAGCTAGGCGAGGAGGCGACAGCTGGGACGTGCTTCCTTGCCGTCCCCGATAAAGCAAGAGGGACACGTCGGCAATGTATTAATTGTGTTTGTCCGACGATCCCAGAGGATAGGCTTATCGACTGTAGACCTTTCCACCTCCTGTGTGCCACTGTGGCAGCCCCTTTTGCCTATAAAAGGAGGCCCGAGGCGACCAGGAGGAGGATTCAGATCTTTTGGGCAAGTTACACCCCGTAGCTAGCTCAAGAACACAAGAACACTCTAATACATCCACCAAAGCAGGACTAGGGTATTAGGCATCTACGCGGCCTGAACCTGGGTAAACGATCCGTGTGCTTCCTGTTAGACCCGCTCTTTGCACAACCTCGCGCCCGCCAACCGTAGAAGGGATCCTAGTGACCCCATAGGTGTCGTTTCCACCGACACACATAGTAGGTGACTATTGAGTTGCAAAATTGGATCAAGAACTCACATATATTCATGAAAACATAATAGGTTCATATCTGAAATCATGGCACTTGGGCCCTAGTGACAAGCATTAAGCATAGCAAAGTCATATCAACATCAACCTTAGAACATAATGGATACTAGGGATCAAACCCTAACAAAAATAACTCGATTACATGGTAAATCTCATCCAACCCATCACCGTCCAGCAAGCCTACGATGGGATTACTCACGCACGGCAGTGAGCATCATGAAATTGGTGATGGAGGATGGTTGATGATGACGATGGCGACGGATTCCCATCTCTGGAGCCCCGAACGGACTCCAGATCAGCCCTTTCGAGGAAGATTAGGGCTTGGCGGTGGCTCCATATCATAAAACGCGATGAATCCTTCTCTCTGATTTTTTTTCTCCCCGAAAGTGAATATATGGAGTTGGGGTTGAGGTCGGTGGAGTCCCAGGGGGTCCACGAGGCTGGGGGACTGCCCCAGGGGGGCGCGCCCTGCACCCTCGTGGACAAGGTGTGGGCCCCCTGATGCTGATTCTTCTGCCAATATTTTTCATTAATTCCAAAACGTGTCTCCGTGGATTTTCAGGTCATTCCGAGAACTTCTATTTCTGCACAAAAATAACACCATGGCAATTATGCTAAAAACAACGTCAGTCTGGGTTAGTTCCATTCAAATCATGCAAGTTAGAGTCCAAAACAAGGGCAAAAGTGCTTGGAAAAGTAGATACGTTAGAGACATATCAACTCCCCCAAGCTTAAACATTTTCTTGTCCTTAAGCAATTCTGTTGACAGACTGAAAGTGATAAAGAAAAACTTTTACAAACTCTATTTGATCTTGTTGTTGCAAATATGTAAAGCCAGCATTCAAGTTTTCAGCAAAGATTATGTACTAACCATATTCACAATAACATTTAGGTCTCATGTTTACTCATATCAATGGCATAATCAACTAGCGATCAATAATAATAAATCTCGGATGACAACACTTTCTCAAAACAATCATAACATCATATAACAAGATGGTATCTCGCTAGCCCTTTTTGAGACCGCAAAACATAAATGCAGAGCAACCCTGAAGATCAAGGACTGACTAGACATTGTAATTCATGGTAAAAGAGATCCAGTCACAGTCATACTCAATGTAAATTAATAGCAATGCCTGCGAATGACAGCGGTGCTCTCCAACTGGTGTTTTTTAATAAGAGGATGATGGGTCAACATAAAAGTAAATAGATAGGACCTTCGCAGAGGGAAGCATGGATTTGCAGATGTGCCAGAGCTCGGGTTTTGAAACAGAGATAAACAATATTTTGAGTGGCATACTTTCATTGTCAACATAACAACCAAGAGATCTGATATCTTCCATGCTACACACATTATAGGTGGTTCCCAGATAGAATGGTAAAGTTTATACTCCCCCACCACCAACAAACATCAATCCATGGCTTGTTCAAAACAACGGGTGTCGTCCAACTAACAACAATCCTGGGGGAGTTTTGTTTGCAATTATTTTGATTTGAGCATGGGACCGGGCATCCCGGTTACCGGCCATTTTCTCGTGAGTGATGAGCGGAGTCCACTCATCGTGAGAATAACCCACCTAGCATGGAAGATATAGATAGCCCTAGTTGATACATGAGCTATTTGAGCATACAAAACAGAATTTCTTTTGAAGGATTAGAGTTTGACACATACAAATTTACTTGGAACGGCAGGTAAATACCGCATATAGGAAGGTATGGTGGACTCATATGGAATAACTTTGGGGTTTATGGAAGTGGATGCACAAGCAGTATTCCTGCTTAGTACAAGTGAAGGCTAGAAAGAGACTGGGAAGAGACTGGGAAGCGACCAACTAGAGAGCGACAACAGTCATGAACATGCATTAAAATTAATCAAAAATGAGTGCAAGCATGAGTAGGATATAAATCACCATGAACATAAATATCGTGGAGGCTATGTTGATTTTGTTTCAACTACATGCGTGAACATGTGCCAAGTCAAGCCACTCGAATCATTCAAAGGAGGATACCACCCTATCATACCACATCACAACCATTTTAATAGCATGTTGGCATGCAAGGTAAACCATTATAAACTCCTAGCTAACTAAGCATGGCATGAGCAGCTATAATCTCTAATTGTCATTGCAAACATGTTTCATTCATAATAGGCTGAATCAGGAACGATGAACTAATCATATTTACAAAAACAAGATAGATTGAGTTCATACCAACTTCTCTCATCTAAATCAGTCCATCATATATCGTCATTATTGCCTTTCACTCGCACGACCGAATGGTGTGGATCATAATAATAGTGCACGTGCATTGGACTAAGCTGGAATCTGCAAGCATTTAATACAAGGGAGAAGACAAGTAATATGGGCTCTTGGTTAAATCAACAATAATGCATATGAGAGCCACTCAACATTTTCATCATGGTCTTCTCCTCTCGACCCCCAAAGAATAAGAAAAGAAATAAAACTATTTACACGGGAAAGCTCCCAACAAGCAAAAGAAGAACGAGAAATCTTTTTGGGTTTTCTTTCAGTTACTACTACTACAGGCATGGAAAGTAAACTAGCTAAAAGCTATAACTAATTTTTTGGTTTTTTTTCTGAAGGTTTTCAAACACAAGAAGAAGGCTTAGAAAATAAAATAAACTAGCATGGATAGTACAATGAAAAAGTATGAGCACCAACACCTGGCATGAGTGTGTGAACATGAATGTAATGTCGGTGAGAAATACGTACTCCCCCAAGCTTAGGCTTTTGGCCTAAGTTGGTCTATGCCCATGGATCAAAGCTACTCTCTCTGGTGTACTGAGGAGGGTCCTCAGGGTGCCACTGGTTGGCAATCTCCTTCGGATCCCACTGATAAACAGACTGTCGATAAGGGTCAAGTGGTGGCTCAGGCTCAGGCTCTGGGACTTGTGTCAGCCTCCAGTATGCATAAATGGCCTCAGGCAAGATGAGATACATGTTGTTCGTGCTGGTCATGGAGGAAGTCGGTGAGGCCCGCATTCTCAGCCAAGTAATAAAAGTCATCGTAAATTCCGGTAGCTCTCAAGAACGCATCACAAGGCCATTCGCACGGCCGAACCTCCGCAGTGTGAGGAAGATTGTATTTGGGCCTTTTATTCTCCTAATTCTGCTTATCCTTCGAGCTTTGGCTCGAAGAGATCCTCAATAATCTCTTCATCATTTTCTTTCTTTGAAAAATTTCTGAAATTTTTAGTGACTCAAAATAAAAGTGAACCAAACTCAACAAGATTGATAGCAACTACTCCCACGGGTGCCTAGAGGCTATATAATTCATTAAAACTACTTTGGACCATATAAATTTGACATGCAAGCTCTAGAACAGGGTCACCTTAGCAGCAAAAAATTACAATAAATAAAGCACCAGAACAAAAACTAATTGGACCATTGGAGGAGTCACATACCAAAGAACAATCCCCCAAAACAGTTTTGTGAATGGAGCTTTGAGCAAAGAGATCGAAAATGGAAGCAAGATGAGCTAGAACACGGGTTTGAGCTATGGGAGGATTTTTCTGGAGGAAAACTGATAACCCACAAGTATAGGGGATCGCAACAGTTTTTGATAAGTAAGAGTGTCGAACCCAACGAGGAGCTAAAGGTAGAACAAATATTCCCTAAAGTTCTATCGACCACCGATACAACTCTACGCACGCTTGACGTTTGCTTTACCTAGAACAAGTTTGAAACTAGAAGTACTTTGTAGGTGTTTTTGGGTAAGCTTGCAAGAAAGTAAAAAGCACGAAAATAAAACTAGGGGCTGTTTATATAGAGACACAACTAAAGTAAATATAGCGAGTGTGGAAAAGTGGTGGTAGGAGTTGCGAAATTGTCTATTAAGCAATTGACTACTTTACTAGACTGATAGCAAGTATTATGTGGGAGAGGCCACTGCTAGCATGTTATCCCTTACTTGGAATTCTATGCACTTATGATTGGAACTATTTAGCAAGCATCCGCAACTACTAACGTCATTAAGGTAAAACCCAACCATAGCATTAAGATATATTGGTCCCCCTTCAATCCCGTATGCATCAATTTCTATGCTAGGTTGAAGCTTCTGTCACTCTTGCCCTCCAATACATAGTCCTATCAACATACAACTAACCCTATGGTGTGATCCACGTGCACGCTCATATGATGGGCACCAAATGAAAGCAACATAACCACAAGCAAATTAAATCAATCATAGCAATTCATCAACCACCGATAGGACAACGAAAATCTACTCACACATCATAGGATGGTAACACATCATTGGATAATAATATGAAGCATAAAGCACCATGTTCAAGTAGAGGGTACAGCGGGTTGCGGGAGAGTGGACCGTTGTAGATAGAGGGGGGAAGGTGATGGAGATGTTGGTGAAGATGGCGGATGTCGGATTTCGGGTTCCGGCAGACCCTTGAGGTTCGAACACTGGGGTGCGCGCAGAGATTTCGCCTTCTACCTACCTGCACCCCACCGCCTCGCTAAGATCTAAGCTATGGAAAGAACAGCACAAGAGACACAGGGTTTATACTGGTTCGGGCCACTGTTGTGGTGTAATACCCTACTCCAGTGTGTGGGGTGGTGGATTGCCTCTTGGGTTTATGATGATGAGCAATACAAGGAAGAACAGCCTCGTGAGGGTCTGTTCTTGGCTGGGGCGATGAACTGCTAGGAGGAGTTCAGTCACCCTTCTCTCTCTCTGCTTGGGCTCTACCAGATTTCTCGATGCCCCTACTCTGTGGGTGGCTAGTCCTATTTATAGGCAAAGGCCCTGGGCCTCTCCCCAAATATTGAGCGGGAAGGGCGCCAACAATTGGCCATTTTGAAGGGGAACATCTGGTACACTTATCCTGACTAAAGTTGGTCCTCGCCTGCCAAAGGCTCGACTGGCGCACCCCCGAAGCAACGGCCAGGCCGAGCGAGCCAATGCAGAGGTCCTGAGGGGCCTCAAGACTAGGACATTCAAGAAGAAGCTGGAGGCCTGCGGCAGAGGTTGGTACGACGAGCTTCAGTCCGTGTTGTGGTCCATCCGCACAACCGCGACCAAGCCGACTGGAGAGACCCCGTTCTTCCTGGTCTACGGAGCCGAAGCGGTCCTCCCTCACGAGGTCAGACGTCGCTCCGCACGGGTCCTGGCGTTCAACGAGGCGCAGCAGGACGCCATGCGGGGGATGGACCTCGTGCTGGGGGAGGAACGTCGCCGAGAAGCCGCGCTGCGAGAGGCGAGGTACCAACAAGCACTGCGACGATATCACTGCCGCAACATCCGCCCCAGAACTCTCGAGGTAGGAGACCTCGTGCTCAGGCGGGTTCTCTCCAGGGAGGGACTGCACAAGCTCTCTCCCATGTGGGAGGGCCCGTTCAAGGTTGTTCATGTTTCCAGGCCTGGCTCCGCGCGCTTGGAGACTCAGGAGGGGGTGCCGGTCCAGAACGCATGGAACATCCAGCACCTTCGGAGGTTCTACCCCTAAAAAGGCCCAGAGCCTGTGAAGAAGGCGAATGCCTATGAAGATTGTCCTTTTTGGAAAAGGCCCAGAGTCTGTGAAGAAGGCGAATGCCTGTGAAGATTATCCTTTTTGGAAAAGGCCCAGAGCCTGTGAAGAAGGCGAATGCCTGTGAAGATTATCCTTTTTGGAAAAGGCCCAGAGCCTGTGAAGAAGGCGAATGCCTGTGAAGATTATCCTTTTTGGAAAAGGCCCAGAGCCTGTGAAGAAGGTGAATGCCTGTGAAGATTATCCTTCTTGGAAAAGGCCCAGAGCCTGTGAAGAAGGCGAATGCCTATGAAGATTATCCTTTTTGGAAAAGGCCCAGAGCCTGTGAAGAAGGCGAATGCCTGTGAAGGTTATCCTTTTTGGAAAAGGCCCACTGTGAAGAAGGCGAATGCCTGTGAAGCTGTCGCGTTTTGGAAAAGGCCCAGAGCCTATGAAGAGGGCAAATGCCCGTGAAGCTTGCTTCCCCCAAGAAAGGCCTGGAGCCTGTGAAGAAGGCCAACGCCTGTGAAGCTCGCCGCCCGTGACACTCTCACGTAATAATGAGTTGGGGCTGTACACGCCCCGGAGTCTCAGGAGCGCCGGCCTCAGGCCCTGGGGCTCCCTCCCACGCCCAGTGGCAGCACTTAGCTCCGCGCTGGTGAGAAGACGTCGAAGACTAGATTAGGTGCCGGACACGGCTTTTTCATTTGCTTTCCGCAGTTGGCTTGTTCGTTCTCATTCGAAGTTTTGTTGAAGCTGTTACCGTCTTTGACTTGTGGTTCTTCGACTTTTCACTCTCCTTCCTCGATTTCTCTTATGCAAGGCCTCGCGGGGGGGGCAGCCGAGCGCCCTCGTGAGTGTTTCTGTCCTAGTCGTTCAAAGGTTTCGCGACCTGGGTCCATTACAGGAGCACCCCTCCAGTCCATGCCCCACAGGCACCGCGACACAAACACAGGGCCTGGGTCGGCCGCCCCCCCCACGGCTGGGGCCGGGAACTATCCACATGCAGGCACGTAGCCGGAAGGCACGATAACGGAAGCAAAGCGATGATTAACAACAATAACCCAAACACGCCCCCGCGGGGCTCCACGCTACTGTCTTTTTACGCAGGAAAAAGGAAAAGAAAGAGCAAATCAGGCGCAGCTCGCCTCACACCGGCCTGCAGGGAAGACTCAAGCTGCCTCCGGGACTCAGGTAGACTCCCTCTCATGCTTCACCGAGGCGCGACGGCGGGCAGATGTGCTACCACCTTCCAAGCAGGTACGACGGCGTGGAGGCTGGTCGCGGCCACTGCTAGAAGAGTCACCGCCTGAAGAAGAACCGGTGAAGCTTGGGGAACCCTGAGCGCCGCCAATCACGTGAGCGTTGCCCTCTCCATCATCGCCGGGGCTGGGTCCCCGGCCGCGGTCGTCGTCCTCAGGGCAGCACCCTGCGCGGCGACCATCTTCCCCAAACACCCTCACGTAGAGGGTGGCATCGCCGTCAAACTTAAAGTGCAGGGTGCACCGACGGCTCAGGCCACGCGCGCGGGCAAACGTCTGCCAACCGCGGGTCAAGGCTAGGCTCCCGGCTACGGAGACCTCTAGTGAAGCCCATGAGGCCTGGCTGCAGCAGCCGTCTGCCTGAAGCCAGAGGCCGCCCGGGGCGCCGGCCGGGAGCTCGCCGAGGAGGAAGCGAGGAAGTTGAAGCCGGGTGCTAGTCGGCTCCGCCGACCACACAACGAACTCCGGCAGCACCTCTGCAGCGCGAAAACGCGGCCTAGGGGGATGCGCGACCGAAGCGCGCCCCCGGCCGCAACTGTCCGCCCGTCACCGTGCTGGAAATCATCTCCACGGCCGCGGGGAGCTGCCGTGGTGGACACAGGATGTTTGCGAGGGCGCCCTCGGCCGCGCTTGGGCGGGGGAGAGGCGGGCTTAACCTGGCGAGCCTTCCCCTTCTATACAGCCGAGAACCTCCTCGACGGAGCCATGAAGAAGAAGGAGAAGCAAGGGGGATGAACTGGAAGGGCGTGCGCCGCTCCGTACTTATAGCCGGCGAGGGCCAACCGTCGGCCTCCATGATCACAGGTAATCATGACCCGCTTTGCATGCAGGGACTTGTCCAATCCGTGCAGTTGCCGAGGCGTCGTGGGGAAGTGGAGACGCCCACGTCCAATCAACCGCCACGCGGCGCCCAAGGCCGCAGGCTGTTAGGGCCCGCGGCGCTTCGCCCTTGCCCTTTCGCCTCCCTGCACGGCCAAGTCCGGGCGCGCCTTGGGCCCGGGGGCTACTGTCGGCGTTCTGGGAACGGGGGTCCCCAGACTTGCCTGCCTGCGGCCCGCGGCGTGGCTCAAAAGGGGCCCCAGCACGGCCCATCTTCATCAACACAGACCCAAGGCCCTCGTGAGGGGCCAAGCCTCACGGGGCGGATGACACGGAGCTTCCTCAGGCACGGCCTCATCAGGCTGGCTCGCGAGGAGGCGGAGAGATCAAGGCGGGGTACCTCACGTGGCACCCCGAACCGGCTCACGATGCCCTTGATGAACTTGACCGCGGAAGCTGCGGGGATGGTGCGGACAGCCTCTACTTCAGCCCACTTGGTGAACTTGTCCACGGCGACATAGAGGTAGCGGTAGCCCCCTGGCGCCGGAGGAAACGGGCCCAGGATGTCCAGCCCCCAGACTGCGAACGGCCACGAAAGGGGTATAGTCTGCAGGCCTCCTGCCGGCTGATGGATCTGCTTGGCGTGGAACTGGCAGGCCTCACAAGCCTTCACCAGTTCGACGGCGTCATTGAGTGCGGTGGGCCAATAAAACCCACTGCGGAACGCCTTGCCGACGAGGGTCCGTGATGATGAATGATGTCCACAGTCTCCGCCGTGTATATCTTCCAGCAGCTCCTTTCCTTGCTCCCTGGAGATGCAGCGCAGGGATACATCGTTTGGTCGCTTCCGGTAGAGCTCTCCATCCTTGATGCAGTATGCCGTGGCCAGCCGTGCCACACGCTCCGCTTCCTCCTCCTTCTCCGGCAGGGTCCCTTGTGTTAAGTAACTCCGGAGCTCCGTGATCCAGTCCCCCTCCTGAGGCTCCATCGTCAGGAGCAGGCGTGCTCCTAAGGCCGGGCCACAGACCGGGGCTCCCGAGGCAGGTGGCTGGGGGAGCTCCTCCCGAGGCTGAGCCGTGTTTGACAATGACGGTAGGGCTGAGGGCTTAAAGAGCCGCTCCTCGAAGACGCCAGGCTCCTGAGGTAACCGCCTGGACGCCCGTCTGGCGATGTTGTCGGCCTCCTGATTGGTGCCACGGGGCACATGCTGCAACTCCAACCCCCAGAACTGCTTCTCCATCCTGCGGACCTCCGCGAGGTAGGCTTCCATGTGCTCATCTTTCGGCTCGTACACCTTGTTGGAGAAATTGACAAGGAGCTGCGAATCGCCCTTGATGGTGAGGCGTTTCACCCCCAGGGCAGCTGCGGCCTTCAAGCCCGCTATCAGACCTTCATACTCCGCTATGTTGTTGGAGACCTTTTCACCTTGCTGGAAACAGATCTGTACAGCGTAGTAGAGCTTGTCCTGAGTGGGCGATATAAGCACCGCCCCAGCCCCAGTGCCATGCCTGGAGAACGCCCCATCGAAGTACATGACCCAGCCTTCTGGCGCCTCGCTTCCCGGGGAGAGGGATCGATCCTCGTCGGCCTTGAGGCCTGGTGCCTCCGTCCATTCTGCCACAAAATCCGCTAATGCTGCTCCCTTGATGACTCTGGTCGTGCGGAATTCGAGTTGAAACGCTTGCAGTTCTATGTTCCACTCAGCGACCCTTCCGGCTGAGTTAGGGCTCCTGAGCACTCTCTCCAAGGGGTATGACGAGACGACCTTGATGGGGTGACCCTGAAAATAGTGCCGCAGCTTGCGCGAGGCCACCAGTAGCGCGAGGAGGAGCTTCTGAGGCATGGGGTACCGTGCCCTCGCGTCCCGCAACACCGTGCTGACGAAGTACACTGGGTGCTCAACGAGGTTGGGTGCGTCAGTGCTGGTGGTGCCCTCCGGAGACCATGGCGCCTCCTGAGGCGATGAGGCCTTCGGAGGCTGGCCATCTAGGAGAGGGGCCTCTTCCGCCTTCGGCGCACTCCTCTGCGGTGGCTGATCCTCCTCAGTCGCGGTGGCGGTTTCTGTGGGCCTTCCTTGTTCCTGTTTTGCCTTGCCCCGGGCTGCTGCTATGGTTTTGATTCGACGCTCCTCCCTAACCGCCACCAGGGCTGCGCTGGCAGAGTAGGGAGTGGCGGCGAGGTAAAGCACCAGGGGCTCTTGAGGGCGCGGAGCCACCATGACCGAAGGGCTGGTCAGGTATCTCTTGAGATCTTGGAACGCCTTGTCGGCCTCTTCAGTCCATTCAAAGGGCCCCTTTTTCTTCATTAGCTGGAAGAAGGGCAGCGCTCGCTCCCCCAACTTGGAGATGAAGCGCCCTAGCGCGGTCACGCGCCCAGTGAGCTTCTGCATTTCTCTGAGGGTCTTTGGCGGGCTCATGTCCTCGACCGCCCTGACCTTTTCTGGGTTAGCCTCGATGCCTCGGTGGGACACGAGGAAACCCAAGAGCTTGCCCGAGGGGACTCCGAACACACACTTCTCTGGGTTGAGCCGCAGGTTCACTGTGTTGAGGCTCGCGAAGGTTTCCTCTAGGTCTTGTATCAGGGTCCTGGCCTCCCGAGACTTCACCACAATGTCATCGACGTAATCCTCAACATTCTTCCCGAGCTGCGGGCCCAAGGTGATGTGCATCAGCCGCCGAAAGGTCGCCCCTGCGTTACGCAGCCCAAATGGCATGCATGTGTAGCAGTACACCCCACACGGGGTTAGGAAGGCTGTCTTTTCGACGTCTTCTACCGCCATCTTGATCTGGTGATACCCAGAGAAGGCATCCAAGAAGCATAGCAGGTCGCATTCTACGGTGGAATCGACGATCTGGTCGATGCGGGGGAGCGGGAACGGATCTTGCGGGCATGCCTTGTTGAGGTTGGTGAAGTCGACACACATACGCTCCTTCCCTCCCTTCTTTGGCACAACGACAGGGTTGGCCAACCAATCCGGGTATCGGACCTCGCGAATGACCCCAGCGGCTTCTATTTTGCGGGTCTCTTGGACGATGAAGGCCTGCTTTTCTGTGGACTGCCGCCTTGCCTTCTGCTTCACAGGGCGCACGTTGGGGCACACGTTGAGGTGATGCTTGATTACGCCCCTAGGGATCCCCGCCAACTGGTCAGGCTCCCAAGCGAATACCTTCTTGTTCACGCGCAGGAACTTGACCAGGGCCTCCTCCTGCTCGGGCTCGAGGTGGGCGCCTATGGTGAAAGTGGCGTTGGTGGACCCGTCCTCATCGACGGGTATCTGCTTGGTTTCTGCCTTGTCTTGGGTGAACAATTGTTTCTTCTTGGCGGGTGCAGCCCCCTTGGGCTCGGGGGTCTCCGAGTCGGCGGGCTGTGCCGACGCCGCCGTCTTGAAGGCGAGCTTGAGCACTCGCAGCGCGTCTCCGGTGTCCCCGTGCACGGTGAGGACACCACTGCTCCCGGGCATCTTCATGAGGTTGTACGTCGGGTGCGTCGCGGCCATGAACTGGGCCAGCGCTGGATAGCCGAGGATGGCGTTGTAGGGGAGGCCGATGGGGGCGATGTCAAAGTTGATCAGCTCCGTGCGGAAGTTGTCGTAGGTGCCGAAGGTTACTGGGAGCCGGATCTTTCCCAAGGAGCTGGATGACCCGCCCCCAACGCCTGAGAAGGGCCGGCTGGGTTGCAGCCGTTCCAGGGGTATGCAGAGGAGGTTGAAGGCCTCAACCGAGAGCATGCTGAGGCCCGTGCCGCCATCGATGAGAGTTCTGGTGACGGCCACCTGGCAGATGGTGGGGGTGCACAACATGGGGAGCGCACCCGAGCAGGCCGAGTTGGAGGGGTGGTCCTCCCAGCTGAAGGTCAGGCCGGCCTTGGGCGCCGCCTGGTCCGGGAGGGCCCCCTGCCGCGTGGAAGCGGCGCTGACCCAGCGGATGAACGGCTTGACGTGGTGACTTGTAGGCGGCGCCTGCGAGCCGCCCAGGAGGGCCGCGATGACCGAGGGTGTTGGTGTAGCGTGGTGGGCGAGGAAGAGGCTGCGGAGCTCTTCCCAAGAGGCCACGGAGGCAGCCAGCAGGTGGGGCAGCCATGCATGCGGAGCGCCGGTGAGGGCCATGGGAAGCCAGTCGGCCATGACCCTATCATCACCTCCAGCTTCGAGGATGGCCTCCTCGTACGCCAGCAAGAAGGCCAGCGGATCAGTCGCGCCGCTGTAGCGCGGCGACGTCGTTGGCTTGAACTTGTCTGGCCACCGCACCCGTTGCAGGGCTGGGACCAGGGCTCGGATCCCCCTAGCCCCCGTGTCGGCGCCGGCGTCCGGAGCGGGCGACGCGCTACTCATCGCGAGGCAGGTCGCGGCGGTGGCGGAAGGGAAAACTCCAGTGCACCCCCTACCTGGCGCGCCAAATGTCCGATTTCGGGTTCCGGCAGACCCTTGAGGTTCGAACACTGGGGTGCGCGCGGAGATTTCGCCTTCTACCTACCTACACCCCACCGCCTCACTAAGATCTAAGCTATGGAAAGAACAGCACAAGAGACACAGGGTTTATACTGGTTCGAGCCACCGTTGTGGTGTAATACCCTACTCCAGTGTGTGGGGTGGTGGATTGCCTCTTGGGCTGATGATGATGAGCAATACAAGGAAGAACAGCCTCGTGAGGGTCTGTTCTTGGCGGGGGCGATGAACTGCTAGGAGGAGTTCAGTCACCCTTCTCTCTCTCTGCTTGGGCTCTACCAGATTTCTCGATGCCCCTACTCTGTGGGTGGCTAGTCCTATTTATAGGCAAAGGCCCTGGGCCTCTCCCCAAATATTGAGCGGGAAGGGCGCCAACAATTGGCCATTTTGAAGGGGAACATCTGGTACACTTATCCTAACTAAAGTTGGTCCTCGTCTGCCAAAGGCTCTAGTGGTGACGCTGGCTTGGGCTCCACAATGACTTCCTCCCTGCCGTTGGGATGGTCTTGGTCTCGTTGCACCGAAACGGGTGCCTTTGCTTGATGCTCTCGCCTGCGCTTGCTCCCTTTGCACCAAAGAGGAAAGGAGGACACTGCGCGGGCTGGCGCCCGCCTGGCACCCTCGGTCGTCATGGCTTGCATCACGGGCACCTCGTGAGGTACCCCACCTTGATCTCTCCGCCTCCTCGCGAGCCAGCCTGATGAGGTCGTGCCTGAGGAAGCTCCGTGTCGTCCGTCCCGCGAGGTTTGGCCCCTCGCGAGGGCCTTGGGTCTGTGTTGATGAAGATGGGCCGTGTTGGGCCCCCTTTTGAGCCACGCCACAGGCCGCAGGCAGGCAAGTCTGGGGACCCCCGTTCCCAGAACGCCGACAGCGGAGGTGTTGGTGTAGATCGTGGTGATGATGATGATGGCCACGGCGGCGTTCCGGTGCCACCGGAAGAGAAGGGGAGAGGGGGGCCCTTCGTCTTCTTCTTCCTTGACCTCCTCCCTAGATGGGAGAAGGGTTTCCCCTCTGGTCCTTGGCCTCCATGGCGTGGGAGGGGCGAGAGCCCCTCCGAGATTGGATCTATCTCTCTGTTTCTCTCTGTTTCTGCGTTCTGTTCTGGCTCTGTTTCACCGTTTCGTGTATATATGGAGATTCGTAACTCCGCTTGGCCTGAAACCTTCGCCGTGATTTTTTTCCGAATATTAGCTTTCTTGCGGCAAAAGAAGAGCGTCAACCGCCTTACGGGTGGCTCACGAGGGTAGGGGGCGCGCCCCCTGCCTCGTGGCCACCTCGGGCACCGTCTCGCGTGGATTTTTCTTCCGGAATTTTCCAAATATTCGAAAAATAAGATCCGTCCGTTTTTATCCCGTTTGGACTCCGTTTGATATGGATATTCTGCGAAACCAAAAACATGCAACAGACAGGAACTGGCACTGGGCACTGGATCAATATGTTAGTCCCAAAAATAGTATAAAAAGTTGCCAAAAAGTATATGAAAGTTGAATAATATTGGCATGGAACAATCAAAAATTATAGATACGACGGAGACGTATCAGCATCCCCAAGCTTAATTCCTGCTCGTCCTCGAGTAGGTAAATGATAAAAAAGATAATTTTTGATGTGGAATGCTATCTAGCATAATCTTGATCATGTATCTAATCATGGCATGAATATTAAGACACGAGTGATTCAAAGCAATAGTCTATCCTTTGACATAAAAATAATAACACTTCAAGCATACCAACCAAGCAATTATGTCTTATTGAAATAACATAGCCAAAGAAAGCTCATCCCTACAAAATCATATAGTCTGGCTATGCTCCATCTTCACCACACAAAGCATTTACATCGTGCACAACCCCGATGACAAGCCAAGCAATTGTTTCATACTTTTGACGTTTCTCAAACCTCTTCAACTTTCACGCAATACATGAGCGTGAGCCATGGATATAGCACTATAGGTGGAATAGAATATGATGGTGGGGGTTATGTGGAGAAGACAAAAATGGAGAAAGTCTCACATCAACTAGGCGTATCAACGGGCTATGGAGATGCCCATTAATAGATATCAATGTGAGGAGTAGGGATTGCCATGCAACGGACGCACTAGAGCTATAAGTATATGAAAGCTCAAATGAAACTAAGTGGGTGTGCATCCAACTTGCTTGCTCATGAAGACCTAGGGCATTTGAGGAAGCCCATCGTTGGAATATACAAGCCAAGTTCTATAATGAAAATTCCCACTAGTATATGAAAGTGATAACTCAAGAGACTCTCTATATGAAGAACATGGTGCTACTTTGAAGCACAAGTGTGGTAAAAGGATAGTAACATTGCCCCTTCTCTCTTTTTCTCTCATTTTTTTTCTTTTTTTTTGGGCCTTCTCTTTTTTTTTTGGCCTTTCTCTTTTTTTTTATTTTTTTCGTCCGGATTCTCATCCCGACTTGTGGGGGAATCATAGTCTCCATCATCCTTTCCTCACTGGGGCAATGCTCTAATAATGATGATCATCACACTTTTATTTACTTACAACTCAATATTACAACTCGATATCTAGAACAAAGATATGACTCTATATGAATGCCTCCGGCGGTGTACCGGGATGTGCAATGATCTAGCGTAGCAATGACATCAAAAAATGGACAAGCCATGAAAACATCATGCTAGCTATCTTACGATCATGCAAAGCAATATGACAATAAATGCTCAAGTCATGTATATGATGATGATGGAAGTTACATGGCAATATATCTCGGAATGGCTATGAAAATGCCATAATAGGTAGGTATGGTGGCTGTTTTGAGGAAGATATAAGGAGGTTTATGTGTGATAGAGCGTATCATATCACGGGGTTTGGATGCACCGGCGAAGTTTGCACGAACTCTCGAGGTGAGAAAGGGCAATGCACGGTACCGAAGAGGCTAGCAATGATGGAAGGGTGAGAGTGCGTATAATCCATGGACTCAACATTAGTCATAAAGAACTCACATACTTATTGCAAAAATATATTATTCATCGAAACAAAGTACTACATGCATGCTCCTAGGGGGATAGATTGGTAGGAAAAGACCATCGCTCGTCCCCGACCGCCACTCATAAGGAAGACAATCAATAAACACCTCATGCTCCGACTTCGTTACATAATGGTTCACCACACGTGCATGCTACGGGACTTGCAAACCTCAACACAAGTATTTCTCAATTTCACAATTACTCAACTAGCACGACTCTAATATCACCATTGAGGGAGTCCTGGATTAGGGGGTGTTCGGATAGCCGGACTATACCTTCAGCCGGACTCCAGGACTATGAAGATACAAGATTGAAGACTTCGTCCCGTGCCCGGAAGGATCTTTCCTTGGCATGGAAGGCAAGCTAGGCGTGCGGATATTCAAGATCTCCTACCATTGTAACCGACTCTGTGTAACCCTAACCCTATCCGGTGTCTATATAAACCGGAGGGTTGTAGTCCGTAGGACAACCATCATCATACACAATCATACCATAGGCTAGCTTCTAGGGTTTAGCCTCCTTGATCTCGTGGTAGATCTACTCTTGTACTACCCATATCATCAATATTAATCTAGCAGGAGTAGGGTTTTACCTCCATCGAGAGGGCCCGAACCTGGGTAAAATAAAGTGTCCCTTGTCTCCTGTTACCATCCGACCTTGACGCACAGTTCGGGACCCCCTACCCAAGATCCGCCAGTTTTGACACCGACATTGGTGCTTTCATTGAGAGTTCCTCTGTGCCGTCACGATCAGGAAGGATGCCTTTTCCCGTCTTTAAAGACGGCGCCATTACAAAAGGAGCCTTGGTTGTCGACCAAACTCTCCGGCTAGGTGGTTTTCTCGCAACCACCTGTTCGGCTGTTGCGCCGACGGTGACCTCCCGGGTCATCGAAAGCAACCTCCACGTCGGCTCAGAACTCGCCGAGCAATTGGATCCGATGGAGCTCTCTTCTGTAAACGAGCTCCTGGATCGCATCGCCGCACTGGGTGTCACTACAAATTACGACCAGGTTGGGCTTAAACCCGATCTAAGAGAAATTAACTCTCCCCAAGTCACCCACCACGTTGCTGTGGTGGAGACACAATGCGGCGACCCTTCATCTATCTTAAGGACTAGCTACGTCCGAATTTCTGAACCCTCCATGACGGATATCCGCGGAGGGGAGGATACAATCCAAGACCTGAGCTTAAAATCAGGCAAATCGGATAACATCCAAGACTCCGGATCTCAAATTCCGGAAGTTCTTCGGCCTCCGAACAGCAAACTGGGCGAAGTCTCAGATTCAACGACACCCGCCCGCCCGATCTTAAGCGATCTTTCCCAAATCAGGCAAATGCCCGAAGAAACAGTACATCATTACTGGGCCAGATTCCTCCTGGTTATGAACAGGATAAAGGACTGCCGCGAGGGAGACGCAATTTCAATCTTTTGCGGTAACTGCACGGACAAGGGAATACTCAACGCCGTAAGTCGTCGTAATATTACACGCTTTGCTGACTTGGCGTCCATAGTACAAAAACACTGTGCGATGGAAAGTGCTTGGAAAACCGAAATAAAATTTTGGGATAATCCGGCCTTGAATAGCAATCCCGTCCGAATTAAGAGGGCGCACCACAGTAAGGCGCCCGGACTAAATACCAAAAAATCAAAACCCTTTAGAGGGCATGGAACCGTACTGGAAAAGTGGCTAGATGGACCCTACAAGATTCATAGTGCAGAGGACGCCACCCCAACTCACAGCCTCAGGGCATGTTGGATACTCCGGCAGGTGGCCAAAATTGGCGAGGACCTCCTAATTCCAGAGGTCGAAGGTAACCAGCCCGAGAATTTCAGTTCCGTTCTCACAGTCTTTGAGACTTTCGCATCAAATAACATGCGAAAAAGAACACTCCGCAGCCTCACTGAAGTCTATCAAATAGCGACAATAAACCCATGGAGTAATACTGCTATCACCTTCAACGCGAGTGACGAACCTAAATTTCGAACAGCCAGAGCACCAGCCGCATTGGTCCTCAGTCCCATAGTGGACGGCTGTCACCTCGCAAAGGTACTCATGGACGGAGGCAGCGGATTGAACCTCATTTACGAGGAAACCCTCCAAAATATGGAAATAGACTGGAACCGCATTGAGCGAAGCAGCACAACCTTTAGAGGAATAATCCCCAGTCAGGAAGCGCGCTGCACCAGAAAGATCACACTAGATGTGGTATTCGGCACGCCGGATAATTACAGGTCCGAACAGATCACGTTCCAGGTGGCCCCGTTCAAAAGCGGATATCACGCTATACTAGGACGGGAGGCTTTCACAGTTTTCCAAGCTATACCCCATTACGGGTACATGAAGCTTAAGATGCCTGGGCCAAACGGAATTATCACTCTCGCTAGTGATCCGCACATAGCACTCCGCGCCGAGAACAAGACAGCCGCATTGGCCCTCGAGGCACTATCCGAAACCTTAGCGGCCGAAGAACTGACTGCGCTGCGATCCACGGTCAATAGGGATGATGTGATACTCGATAAGAGATCCAAATCCACATCCTTCAAACCAGCGGACGAAATAGTCAAATTCCAGGTCCACCCAATGGACCCCAATAAAACAGCCTCCATCAGGGCAAGACTGAACCCTGAAGTAGGCGCCGCATTGCGAGAGTTCCTACGAGAGAACTGGGACATTTTCGCTTGGCACCCTTCAGACATGCCAGGAATCCCACGCAGGTTGGCCGAACACAGCCTAAATATCCAGAAAGGATTCAAACCTGTCAAACAAGCCCTTCGGCGTTTCTCCGAACCAAAGAGACAGGCTATGGGAGAGGAACTAGCCAAGTTATTGGAGGCCGGATTCATTAGAGACATAAAACACCCGGACTGGCTAGCAAACCTGGTGATGGTACCAAAGAAGGACAAATCCTGGCGCCTGTGTGTCGATTTCAAAGACCTTAATAAGGCTTGCCCAAAGGATCCTTTCCCCCTCCCTTGAATAGATCAAATCATCGATGCCACTGCAGGACACGATTCGTTGTGCTTCCTCGATGCATACTCCGGTTACTATCAAATCAAGATGGCAGAATCAGACCAAGCCGCAACAGCATTCATCACACCATACGGCCCATTCTGCTTCAACACAATGCCCTTTGGGCTAAAAAACGCCGGCGCAACATATCAGCGCATGATTCAAACATGCCTGGCAAACCAGATCGGCAAAATAGTGGAGGCGTATGTAGATGATGTGGTCGTTAAATCAAGACATGTCGAATCTCTAGTAGACGACTTGAGGCTTACATTTGACAACCTCTGAAAATACGACATTAAGCTCAATCCTGAAAAATGCGTTTTCGGCGTTCCAGCCGGAAAGCTCATGGGCTTCATTGTATCCGGTAGAGGAATTGAGGCAAACCCAGCTAAAATCCAAGCTTTGTCACAATTGGATGTCCCAAAAGACCTCAAACAAATACAGAAACTCACCGGATGCGTGGCGGCTTTAAGCCGCTTTATCTCCCGCCTGGGAGAAAAGGCATTGCCCCTTTACCGCCTCCTCAGGCGCACCAAACACTTCGAGTGGACAGACGCTGCCACGGGCGGACTCGAGGAAATAAAGGCCATCTTGGCAACAAACTCAGTCCTAGCCGCGCCGAACACTAGCGAACCCATGCTATTGTACATTGCCGCAACTCATCAAGTTGTTAGCGCAGTACTCGTCGTCGAGCGGGCAACAGACGGACACAAACTCCCCCTTCAAAGCCCGGTTTACTACGTGTCCACTGTCCTCACACCATGCAAATCACGGTACCTGCATTACCAAAAGATTGCATACGCGGTGTTTATGGCATCCCGGAAGCTATGACACTACTTTCAAGAGTGTTCTATAACCGTAGCCTCGGAAGTACCACTCAACGATATTATCAACAACCGCGATGCAACGGGCCGGATAGCAAAATGGGCCATAGAGCTCCTCCCGATCGACATAACCTACAAACCACGGCGAGCCATTAAATCGCAAGTCCTAGCCGACTTCGTCGCCGAATGGACAGAGGCCGAACTCCCTAAAGAGTACGGCACATATTCAAACTGGATCATGCATTTTGACGGCTCCAAAATGTTGGCCGGACTGGGGGCTGGCGTCGTTTTGACGTCCCCTACAGGAGACACAGTCCAATATGTACTCCAAATTATGTACACGGACTCCAACAATGCAGCCGAATACGAGGCCCTTCTACATGGTCTCCGGATGGCAGTATCCATGGGCATTCAACGCCTGGAAGTACGCGGGGACTCAAACCTCGCGATATCCCAAATAAATGACGACTTCGATGCCAAAGACCCAAAAATGGCAGCTTATCGCAATGCCGTCCTAAAAATGTCAGTTCGGTTCGAGGGACTGGAGTTTCACCATATAGCCCGAGAACATAATCAGGCAGCGGACGTCCTGGCACGCATCGGAGCAAAACGAGATGCAGTCCCCCCCCCAACATCTTCTTAGAAAGATTATTCAAGCCATCTGTAGCATGGGAGGGGGAACCCTCGGATAACAGTCCGGACACAACCGCACAACCCGACGCCGAACAATCCGACATAATCGGAGGCCCTGCCACCGAAATCACACCTTCAGCCCACGTAATAATGGCGGTCATCGCCCCGTGGACAGAACCATTCCTAGCCTACCTTACTAGGCAGGAACTCCCAGAGGACCAAAACGAGGCACGCTGCATAGTGCGGCGATCTAAATCCTATAAAGTCCACGAGGGAGAGCTATATAAGAAAAGCACTACAGGAGTCCTTCAAAGATGTATCTCCGAAGAGGAAGGGCGGAGTCTGTTGGCTGAAATTCATGCCGGACTCGGTGGCCACCACGCCGCAGCTCGATCCCTTGTAAGCAAGGCTTTCCGTACGGGCTTTTATTGGCCGACGGCCCAAGCAGACGCTCATGACTTAGTCAAACGATGCGTCGGTTGCCAGCTCTTTGCAAACCAAAGCCATATGCCGCCCAACGCCCTCCGAACTATCCCCATCACTTGGCCTTTTGCGGTCTGGGGGCTTGATATGATGGGACCCCTTAAAGGTGGAACCCACAAGAAAAAATACTTATTGGTCATGGTGGATAAATTCACCAAATGGATAGAAGCCAAGCCTGTTAAGACGGCCGAATCCGGACCTGTGACAGACTTCATATCCGGGGTCGTACACCGTTATGGTGTCCCCCACAGTATCATCACCGATAACGGCACAAACTTCACCTCCGACGAAGTAAAGCTGTGGTGCAAAAACATGGGCATTAAGCTCAACTATGCTTCTGTCTATCACCCACAAACTAACGGTCAGGTCGAACATGCAAATGGTCTCATCATGAGTGGCATTAAACCCAGACTAGTGCGGTCCCTCAAGGAATCTAATACGCACTGGGTGGAGGAGCTCGACTCTGTACTCTGGGGGCTGCGAACCACGCCGAATCGTACCACCGGATTCACACCATTCTTTATGGTGTACGGCGCAGAGGCAGTTCTGCCCTGCGACATAATTCATGACTCACCTCGAGTGCGCATGTACGAAGAAAGAGAAGCCGAGCTTGATCGGCAGGACAACCTGGACGCCTTAGAGGAGGAGCGCGACGTGGCTAAAGCCCGTTCCGCATTTTATCAACAGCAGGCTCGAAGATATCAAAGCAGAGAAGTACGGGCCAAACATTACAATGTTGGCGAACTAGTTCTACGCCTGCCGGATAAGAAAAAGGACAAAATCAAGCCCAAATGGGAAGGTCCCTTCATAATTGACCAAGTCCTGACTGGTGGAGCGTACCGCCTGCGAGATGCATCGGATAACCGACTCGAGCCGAACCCATGGAACGCCGCACGTCTCCGAAGATTCTATGCCTAGCGCCGAACTCTGGGTTTGTCTCCTTCCTCTGTCCATTTTTATATATTTTTTTCTGTTTTTATTTTGTCTCCTCTCAATCTTTCCTTTTATAGCCCTTAAAGTCTCATCATGTGACGCGCTACCCGTGCTCCTTAAACCTGGGGGCTTCTTTAACAGAAGCTTGTTTATATGGGTTTCACGCCCAACGCATGCGTCAGACTTCCGCATGCACCTTTTCTTCACCATTATATGCATCGATATGACTTAAGTTTTGGCCAAGCTGGGTTGCCTGGCTCCTGTGCTTACCCCTATGTTCCCGATTGTTCGGCTAGGCGGTAAAGGGAGCACCTCTATGATTGCTACTGCCGGATAAGCCGGATGTGTACCTCAGACTGGGTGAAGCCGAAAGCTAGCGTTCTTAAGGGAATATTCGGTCGGTGAACTAAAGATGAACCTTTTTACTTATACATGCCCCCAGATGTTTTCCTGCATTTGCAGTCCGGACGTGCACTTCAGGGCACGCCACCCCAGCGAAAGGAACCCTTAACGGAACTATTCTCTCTGGAAGATGCTTCTTACTAACCATGTAATATAACATAACTAGTTGGGCACTTGTCCGATAAAGCACTAATGACCCCTACGCCTGGTCTCCATGCATACCTCGGTTCTTATATAACCGTTATGGTATTCGGACACACTCCGGACCGTCAGGTCCCGAGGTCGAAGCGAAAAGGTCGGCAACGAAAAACGATCTACAATCCGGCTAGAAGGCATTACACATGTCAATTGTAAATTACATAGTCATCCTGACTGATTGTATTCCTCCTCTATACCATCTAACAGGCTGTCTAATTTACAGTCCTGCTGGGAATACTTTGCGGCCAATTCTACATGGCCATACACTAAGCTCGCAGGGATCTCCTTCCTGTCAGGCCCCACCGGTCCGACCTCGGCCATGTGATTGGGGTCAGACTTCGTAAAGCGGGTCTTCACCATGGCCCAGGCCTCCCTAGCGCCCTGCCGGCAGGCCGATATCTTCCACAACCGGAAGCGCCGCCGAGCTCCCTTCAACTTCTCCGCAAGTTCTCCAAGGCCCTCAGGTATGGAGTGGGCAGGCCACAAGGCTTGGGCAATACCTCGCATCGCCTGCCGAACTCGTTCGTGCAGTTGCGAGAGTTCGGGAAGAGGATCACCCGTTGAACCGGGCATCTCCTCTGCAGGACGACCTGTCAGCATACCTACAGACATAACTTTGTTAGTCGTCTTCCTCGCCGAACTCCTTTTTCAAGAGTTCGCTTTAGCACTTACTAAAAATGCCGCGTCGAAATCGCTGATTCTCCTTATTGGAGTCCGACAGCTGGCCACGAACATCTTTTAGTTCAACATCCAGCCTGGTGTTGGCATCCTGGAGATCATTCTTCTCCCGCCTCACCTTTGTTAGCACGCTTTCACCAGCCTTTAACCGGCGTAGAAGCTGTTGCCTGTCCGGATCGAGTCCGGCGCCATCTGCAATACCATTTGTCAGATTGGCACTTAAATCCGCACAATACTAAATATTATGGTGTATTGTTTACCTGCAGGGGTCTCTTTAGACCCCCCCTGCTGCCGTTAGTGCCGCCTCTAGTTGGGCCCTGCACCTTTCCAGCTCCTGGGACAGCGTGGTGTTTTTCTCGGTAAGAAACTGCATGTTATATGATTCTTGAATCAGTTATTTCCACTGCTTCAAGTCTCGGGGGCTACTGGCATATCTATATTTACCAAAATTTTCTTACCCGTATGTCTTTTACATACTGCTCTGTGGCTCTGGCTAAACCATTTTGAGCGGCACGGAGGTACGCATCTCCTGAATTGAAGGCATTTAAAGCCTCCTGGGAGAAACAAGCGCCGCGAAGAACTGTCCGGCGACGTCTGTGGTTCATGGAACTCTCCACCTCGGAATGGGTGGCAGACAGCCTCTCCGCATCCTCTGATGGAGGAGCGTCCGGTGCGTGCCTTGCGCGGGCCTCCGCTTCCGGGCCGGGTGTTGGAGTCTGGCTGGTGGAGGCGCGATTGGCAACCTCTCCGGATATAGTCCGGCGAGGTCTCTTCGTTCTGAAGATAGCTCGAATGTTAATATACCCTGGAGGAGTAAAACACCAGGGAAAAAGAGAGGGTACGCCATACCTTTGCTCTGGCACCTCAGTCCGGACTACGTTCCTTTTTGCCCCACGGGGCCCTGCGGCCCCCCGCCGGCTAGCTGCAGCGGGGTCGGCTTCCCGCCTCGGGAATCTCCCCTACAAAGCATGGTTGCTGTCAGAACAACCAAAAAAACGGAACCCCTCTTAAGGGGGTAAAGCTCTTGTATTTGTCACCTGGGAGGCCGGGATTAACCCTGGGTAATCAGCTATAATAGCTACCAAGGTATCGTCCTTGCTTAGCTGATAAAACACTCCGTCGATAAACTCCACCGCTAAGTCCGGATCCTCTTCGGAGTCCGGATCGAGGGACCGTTCTGGGTCCTCTGGCTGTGGAGGACGGCTGTTTATGTTTTTTACCTCCTGACGCAGGTCCTGCGTTGAAGTCGTTAGACTGCCTATTTAATCATGAGAATGTAAAATGAACAGGGAAGCACGATTGTCCGCTTACCCAATTCGGAGGACTATACATGGAAAATCCGCCCTGCGGGTCAACGCGGAGAAATTCCTCTTCTTCTCCCTTGTACTAAGAGGATAAGATCTTCATTAGAGCGGCAGGCAAGTCCGGCCCTTTACGGCCATAACGGGTGGCGTCATCTTCCCCGTTGAAATCCCACATGGGGTGGCTTCTGTATTGGAGCGGCTGCACCCCCCGCATGATGCATATGGCCATGACTTTAATCATGGTTAGCCCGGAATGAGCCAATAGCTTAATCCGGCCCATTAAGTAAAGGACATCTCTGTCATTCTCTCTCTGAGAGCTCCGAGGGCGCCAGCTCAGGCGTTTCTTCAGGGGAGCGTTGTTGAACTCAGGGAGACCGGCCCGGATAGGGTCCGGCAGGGGGACGTCGTCTATGTAAAACCATTCTGAAGGCCAGTCCTCGGACGCCTTCTTCGGGGTTCCGGACGGGTATCCGGTCCCGGCGATGCGCCATACTTTGGCTCCGCCCACTTGATATATGGACCCCTCTTGGGAACGGGGCACCAGGCAGAATATCTTTTCCACAGCGCGAAATGAGCCGCGACGCCTAAAAATAGCTCGCAAAGAGCAACGAAGCCCGCGATGTGTAACACGGAGCCGGGCGTAAGGTGGTGCAGCTGGAGGCCATAGAACTCCAGAAGCCCGCAGAGAAAGGGATGAATTGGAAATCCCAGTCCCCTTATTAGATAAGGGACCAGGCACACCCGCTCCCCTTTAGAGGGACTAGGTGAGTTCTCCGCTTGTTTTCCGCCTAGATAAGTGGTGAGTCCGGCTCGGACCGAGACCATATAGGCTTGAGGGAGAAATCCCTTGGCTTGGAGCGACACTAATTTGCTATGCGGGATGGAACAACTCTCCCAGTCTCCAGGGATAGGACTGGAAGAGCGAGAGGAGGAGCTACGGCGGCTGGCCATGTTGGAATGGATCTTTGCTGGAGACGCTCTGATGATTTCTCACGGAAGGGGAAGGTGTGGTTTGGATCTGAATCCCCATCCTGTTAGATGGGCGGCTCGTTTATACGGCTAGGGGCTTGGATGTAAAACCACCCCGGCTTTTCGCATTCGTTTGACACGTGGAAGGTGGCCATTATTGGGCGTGAAAGCCAAGGAGCGTTGCATTATAAAAATCGGACGTTATACCTGCAGGTACACAAAGTTTGAAGGAGAACCCGCCTTGCAATGCCGAAGACAATCTGCGCGCCGGACTCATCATCATTGAAGCCTGGTTCGGGGGCTACTGAGGGAGTCCTGGATTAGGGGGTGTTCGGATAGCCGGACTATACCTTCAGCCGGACTCCAGGACTATGAAGATACAAGATTAAAGACTTCGTCCCGTGCCCGGAAGGATCTTTCCTTGGCGTGGAAGGCAAGCTAGGCGTGCGTATATTCAAGATCTACTACCATTGTAACCGACTTTGTGTAACCCTAACCCTATCCGGTGTCTATATAAACCGGAGGGTTGTAGTCCGTAGGACAACCATCATCATACACAATCATACCATAGGCTAGCTTCTAGGGTTTAGCCTCCTTGATCTCGTGGTAGATCTACTCTTGTACTACCCATATCATCATTATAATCTAGCAGGAGTAGGGTTTTACCTCCATCGAGAGGGCCCGAACCTGGGTAAAATAAAGTGTCCCTTGTCTCCTGTTACCATCCGACCTTGACGCACAGTTCGGGACCCCCTACCCAAGATCCGCCGGTTTTGACACCGACAACCATCTTTATATCGCAAAACTATTGCAAGGAATCAAACATATCATATTCAGTAATCTACAAGTTTTATGTAGGATTTTACGACTAACCATGTGAATGACCAGTTCCTGTCATCTCTCTAAATAGATATAAGTGAAGCAAGAGAGTTTAATTCTTTCTACAAAAGATATGCCCATGCTCTAACAAATATAAGTGAAGCAAAAGAGCATTCTACAAATGGCGGTTGTCTAAGTAAAGATAAACAGGCAATCCAAACTTCAAATGATATAAATGAAACACATGAAGCATTCTATAAAGCCATACTCAAAAGATATAAGTGAAGTGTAAAGAGCATTCTATAAATCAACCAAGGACCATCTCATACCAGCATGGCGCATAAAAGAAAAAAAGAAAACTAAATGCAAAAGACGCTCCAAGATTGCACATATCACATGAATGAAACGAATCCGAAAACATACCGATATTTGTTGAAGAAAGAGGGGATGCCTCCCCAGCATCCCCAAGCTTAGACGCTTGAGTCTCCTTGAATATTTACTTGGGGTGCCTCGGGCATCCCCAAGCTTGAGCTCTTGCCTATCTTCCTTCTTCTCACATCGAAATCTTCTCAATCATCGAACACTTCATCCACACAAAACTTCACAGAAAATTCGGTAAGATCCGTTAGTATAATAAAGCAAATCACTACTATAAGTACAGTTGAAAATCAATTCATATTTTATTTTTGCATTGTGTCTACTATAATATATCTTTTTCATGGCTTAATCCACTGATATAATTGATAGTTTCATCAAAACAAGCAAACTATGCATCAAAAACAGAATCTGTCTAAAACAGAACAGTCTGTAATAATCTGAACATTCACCATACTTATGATACTTGAAAAATTCTTCAAAAATTAGGAAAAATAAAAAATTTGTACATAAAGACAGTGCAAAAGGAATCAGAACCATTTGACGTTTCAATAAAAAACTAAAATTCGCGCACTACAGCCAAAGTTTTTGTCCTGCACCGTACAAACCAACAAGCATTGTAAACATCCTAAAGGCAAACCTTGGCACATTATTTTTATAATACAATGGAATTGTACAAGGGGATAACTATTTTTGTTGAAAATTTTCTGTAATCAAGATTCACAAAGTTTCCGTGAGCATGAACAAAGTTCAAGGCTAGCTCCCACTTCAACAATGCTTGTCTCTCTCACTTTCACTTTCCTCTTTGAAAAAGTTTTGGGTTCCCCTCTTTATTTTTGTTGTTTTTAAACTATATGAAAGCACACAACAGAAATAAATGACTCTAAAACTTCTAGGTTGTCTCCCTGGCAGCGCTTTCTTTAAAGCCATTAAGCTAGGCATATAGTGCTTAAGTAGCGGATCCACCCGGATCCCAAGGTATATCAAAGCCAATTTGAATTAGCAATGATTTATCATTTAGTAGTGAGCACAAAGCAACATATATCAAGCAATGACGAAGTCTAACTCTCTTCCTATGCATCGGCATGTCATAAAAGAACAATTCATGCACACAAAGTAAAGGCCAATGCATAGTATAGACAGTTTCTTGCAATTTTATCGTGTTGGAAACATAGAGAGGTGGAGATATAGTTCCTCTCTCATAATAATTGCAAGTAGGAGCAGAAAGCACATGCATATTATATCTATCAAAATCATCATGTGTAGTAGTAAAACGCAACCCATCAATATAATCCTTAATAAGTGCAAACTTCTCCGATATAGTGTAGTTGGGAGAATTCAAAAAGATAATAGGACTATCATACGTGGGTGCAATAGCAACAATTTCATGTTTAACATAAGGAACTATAGCAAGTTCATCTCCATAAGCATAATTCATTTTGGCATCTTGTCCACAAGCATAGCAAGCATCATCAAAAAGGGATATTTCAAAAGAATCAACGGGATCATAACAGTCATCATAGCAATCATCCTTCGATAAGAACGAAGGGGAATTAAACAATGTATGAGTTGAAGAGTTACTCTCATTAGAAGGTGGGCACGGGTAGCTAATCCGCTCTTCCTCCTTTTGTTCTTCGCTCTCCTCATCATCTTTTTCATCCAATGAGCTCACAGTTTCATCAATTTCTTCTTCCATAGACTCCTGCAAAATATTAGTTTCTTCTTGGACAGCGGAGTATTCCTCAATATATGGTTTAACATAAGCATTAGAAGCATAATTCTCATAACAATATTCAAGTATGGCAAAATTTTCAGATTTGTAAAGAGTAGCATCATACTTTTCAATCAAAGAAGCAATTTCAAAAGCATCCTTAAAAGCAACAGATTCTTCAATTTGTTGAACATCATAGTAATTATAAACACCATTAGCATACGAAGATACGATTCCATTATCACTAAACTCACATTGATAGGGAAGGTGTTTCTTAGGGTTTTCAGAACAACAAGTAAAATCATAAATTTCACATAAATTCCAAGCATAGCATTGCATAGTATTAATTTGATGCTGCAAAAGTTTCCCTTTTTGAGATATTCGGTGTCGCACAAAACAAGCATGCTCATCTAAAGATTTTCCCTCAACTAAGCTAGTTGGGGTTTCAGCACGAGCACAAAGGGATCGAAGATGATCCAAGTAATAAGCTTCAGCAGTGTGATAGATTTTGAGTGGTTCTTCAACCATTGGCTCAGTAGGTACTACTAATTTTTTTTGGTATTTTGCGTTTCCTACCCATAACTAAAGATATAAAACAACTAAGAACAGAAAATAAAAATTACTTAGTGATAAAGCAAACAAGCACACACGAGAATATTCACCCCACGCTATTGCTCCCCGGCAACGGCGCCAGAAAAAGGTCTTGATAACCCACAAGTATAGGGGATCGCAACAGTTTTCGACAAGTAAGAGTGTCGAACCCAACGAGGAGCTAAAGGTAGAACAAATATTCCCTAAAGTTCTATCGACCACCGATACAACTCTACGCACGCTTGACATTCGCTTTACCTAGAACAAGTATGAAACTAGAAGTACTTTGTAGGTGTTTTTGGGTAAGCTTGCAAGAAAGTAAAAAGCACGAAAATAAAACTAGGGGCTGTTTAGATAGAGACACAACTAAAGTAAATATAGCGAGTGTGGAAAAGTGGTGGTAGGAGTTGCAAAATTGTCCATTAAGCAATTGACTACTTTACTAGACCGATAGCAAGTATTATGTGGGAGAGGCCACTGCTAGCATGTTATCCCTTACTTGGAATTCTATGCACTTATGATTGGAACTATTTAGCAAGCATCCGCAACTACTAACGTTCATTAAGGTAAAACCCAACCATAGCATTAAGGTATATTGGTCCCCCTTCAATCTCGTATGCATCAATTTCTATGCTAGGTTGAAGCTTCTGTCACTCTTGCCCTCCAATACATAGTCCTATCAACATACAACTAACCCTATGGTGTGATCCACGCGCGCGCTCATATGATGGGCACCAAAGGACAGCAACATAACCACAAGCAAATTAAATCAAACATAGCAATTCATCAACCACCGATAGGACAACGAAAATCTACTCAGACATCATAGGATGGCAACACATCATTGGATAATAATATGAAGCATAAAGCACCATGTTCAAGTAGAGGGTACAACGGGTTGCGGGAGAGTGGACCGTTGTAGATAGAGGGGGAAGGTGATGGAGATGTTGGTGAAGATGGCGGAGGTGTTGGTGTAGATCGCGGTGATGATGATGATGGCCACGGCGGCGTTCCGGTGCCACCGGAAGAGAAGGGGAGAGGGGGGCCCTTCGTCTTCTTCTTCCTTGACCTCCTCCCTAGATGGGAGAAGGGTTTCCCCTCTGGTCCTTGGCCTCCGAGATTGGATCTATCTCTCTGTTTCTCTCTGTTTCTGCGTTCTGTTCTGGCTCTGTTTCACCGTTTCGTGTATATATGGAGATCCGTAACTCCGATTGGCCTGAAACCTTCGCCGTGATTTTTTTTCCGAATATTAGCTTTCTTGCGGCAAAAGAAGAGCGTCAACCGCCTTACGGGTGGCTCACGAGGGCAGGGGCGCGCCCCCCTGCCTCATGGCCACCTCGGGCAACGTCTCGCGTGGATTTTCTTCCGGAATTTTCCAAATATTCCAAAAATAAGCTTCGTCCGTTTTTATCCCGTTTGGACTCCGTTTGATATGGATATTCTGCGAAACCAAAAACATGCAACAGACAGGAACTGGCACTGGGCACTCGATCAATATGTTAGTCCCAAAAATAGTATAAAAATTTGCCAAAAAGTATATGAAAGTTGAATAATATTGGCATGGAACAATAAAAAATTATAGATACGATGGAGACGTATCAAAGACGAAGTGAGTGGGTGCTGAAATAAGTGGAGGGGGTCCACGTGGGGGCCCACGAGGCAGGGGGCGCGCCCCAGGGGGGTGGGTGTGCCCTGTGCCCTCGTGGCCAAATGGTGGGCCCCCTGGTGTGTTCTCAGTGCCAGAAATTCTTAAATATTCGACAAAAATCATATTTCATTTTCAAGACATTTGGAGAATTTTTATTTTTGGGGTATTTTTATTGCAAGGATAATTCAGAAAACAGTCGGAAAATACTATTTTTGCTTTATTTAATCTAAATAACAGAAGGTAAAAGGAGGGTACAGAGAGTTGTGCTTCCTAACTTCATCCATCTCGTGCTCATTAAAAGGAATCCACTAACAAGGTTGATCAAGTCTTGTTAACAAACTCTTTTCCAATAACATGAAACCGAAGAATTTTTGAATAACACTAGGTTACCTCAACGGGGATACGCATGTCCCCAACAATAAGAATATCATATTTCTTCTTGACAGTAGGAAGAGAGAATTCAAAACCTTCAATAGTAATTGTTGAAAATTTTCCAATAGAATTGATACTGTGGACTTGAGGTTCTTTCCTCGGAAAGTGTACCGTATGCTCATTACCATTAACATGAAAAGTGACATTGCCTTTGTTGCAATCAATAACAGCACCTGCAGTATTCAGAAAGGGTCTACCAAGGATAATCGGCATACTATCGTCCTCAAGAATATCAAGAATAACAAAGTTCGTTAAAATAGTAATGTTTGCAACCACAACAAGCACATCCTCGCAAATACCGACAGGTATAGCAGTTGATTTATCGGCCATTTGCAAAGATATTTCAGTAGGTGTCAACTTATTCAAATCAAGTCCATGATATAAAGAGAGAGGCATAACACTAACACCGGCTCCAAGATCACATAAAGCAGTTTTAACATAGTTTCTTTTAATGGAGCATGGTATAGTTGGTACTCCTGGATCTCCTAGTTTCTTTGGTATTCCACCTTTAAAAGTATAATTGGCAAGCATGGTGGAAATTTCATCTTCCGGTATCTTTCTTTTATTTGTAACAATATCTTTCATATACTTAGCATAAGGATTCATTTTAAGCATATCAGTCAAACGCATACGCAAAAAGATAGGTCTAATCATTTCAGCGAAGCGCTCAAAATCCTCATCATCCTTTTTCTTGGATGGTTTAGGAGGAAAAGGTAAGGGTTTCTGAACCCATGGTTCTCTTTCTTTAGCGTGCTTCCTAGAAATGAAGTCTCTCTTATCATAACGTTGATTCTTTGATTGTGGGTTATCAAGATCAACAGCAGGTTCAATCTCTACATCATTGTTATTTCTAGGTTGAGCATCAACATGAACATCATCATTATCACTAGGTTCATGTTCATTACTAGATTGTGTTTCAGCATCAGAAATAGAAATATCATTGGGATTCTCAGGTGTGTCAACAACAGGTTCACTAGAAGCATGCAAAGTCCTATCATTTTTCTTTTTCTTCTTCTTAGAAGGACTAGGTGCATCAACATTATTTCTCTAAGAATCTTGCTCAACTCTCTTAGGGTGGCCCTCAGGATACAAAGGTTCCTGAGTCATTCTACCCCCTCTAGTCATAACTCTAACAGCATTATCATTTTTCTTATTATTTAATTCATTGAGAGAATCATCATGTGCTTTAAGCACTTGTTCTACCTGAGTGGTAACCATAGAAGCATGTTTACTAATAAGTTTAAGGTCACCTTTAACTCTAGACATATAATCACTCAAGTGTTCAACCATATAAGCATTATGTTTCAATTGTCTACCAACATAAGCAATGAAGTTTTCTTGTTTAACAATAAAATTATCAAACTCATCCAAGCATTGGCCAGCAGACTTATTACGAGGAATATCACCTTCATCGAATCTATAGAGAGAATTTACCTTTACTACCTGTGTCGGGTTATTAAGACCATGTATTTCTTCAATAGGTGGTAAATTCTTAACATCTTCAGCTTTAATACCCTTTTCTTTCATAGATTTCTTTGTCTCTTGCATATCTTTAGGACTGAGAAATAGAATACCCCTTTTCTTTGGAGTTGGCTTAGGAGTTGGTTCAAGAAGTGTCCAATCATTATCATTACTCAATATATTATTCAATAGCAATTCAGCTTGCTCAACAGTTCTTTCCTTGAAAACACCACCAGCACGACTATCCAGGTGGTCTCTGGAAGCATCGGTTAGTCCATTATAAAATATATCAAGTATTTCATTTTTCTTGAGAGGATGATCAGGCAAAGCATTAAGTGATCGGAGAAGCCTCCCCCAAGCTTGTGGGAGACTCTCTTCTTCATTTTGCACAAAATTATATATTTCCCTTAAGGCAGCTTGTTTCTTATGAGCGAGGAAATATTTAGCAGAGAAGTAATAAATCATATCCTGGGGACTACGCAGACAACCAGGAGCAAGATAATTAAACCATGTTTTAGCATCACCCTTTAATGAGAATAGAAATAACTTAAGGATATAGTAGTAACGAATTTTTTCCTCATGAGTGAATAGGGTGGCTATATCATTCAATTTAGTAAGATGTGCCACAACAGTTTCAGATTCATAACCATAAAAAGGATCAGATTCAACCAAAGTAATTAACTCAGGATCGACAGAGAAATCATAATCCTTATCAGAAATACAGATAGGTGAAGTAGCAAAAGCAGGGTCATATTTCATTCTAGCATTCAAAGACTTTTCTTTCAACTTAGCTAACAGTTTCTTAAGATCATATCTATCTTTGCAAGCAAAAAGGTCTCTAGTAGTTTCTTCATCCATAACATAACCCTCAGGCACATCAGGCAATTCATATCCAGGGGGAGAATCTTCATCATCACTTTCATCAATATTATCGGTTTCAATAATATCATTCTCTCTAACCCTAGCAAGTTGTTCATCAAGAAATTCACCTAATGGCACAGTATTATCAAGCATAGAAGTAGTTTCATCATAAGCATCATGCATAGCAGAAGTGGCATCATCAATAACATGCGACATATCAGAATCAATAACAGGTGTAGGTGTCGCAAATTTACTCATAACAGAAGGTGAATCAAGTGCACAGCTAGATGGCAGTTCCTTACCTCCCCTCGTAGTTGAGGAAAAAATTGGTTCTTTCATCTTTCAAGTTCCTCATAGTGATCAACAGATATGAATCCCAAGTGACTCAAAGAATAGAGCTATGCTTCCCGACAACGGCACCAGAAAATAGTCTTGATAACCCACAAGTATAGGGGATCGCAACAGTTTTTGAGGGTAGAGTATTCAACCCAAATTTATTGATTCGACACAAGGGGAGCCAAAGAATATTCTCAAGTATTAGCAGTTGAGTTGTCAATTCAACCACACCTGAAAGACTTAATATCTGCAGCAAAGTATTTAGTAGCAAAGTAGTATGGAAGTAACGGTAACGGTGGCAAAACTAACAGTAGCAGTTTTTGTAGCAATCGTAACAGTGGCAACGGAAAAGTAACTAAGCAAAGATCAATATGTGAAAAGCTCATAGGCAATGGATCAATGATGGATAATTATGTCGGATGCGATTTCTCATGCAACAGTTATAACATAGGGTGACACAGAACTAGCTCCAGTTCATCAATGTAATGTAGGCATGTATTCCGAATATAGTCATATGTGCTTATGGAAAAGAACATGCATGACACCTTTTGTCCTACCCTCCCGTGGCAGCGGGGTCCCACTGGAAACTAAGGGATATTAAGGCCTCCTTTTAATAGAGTACCGGACCAAAGCATTAACACTTAGTGAATACATGAACTCCTCAAACTACGGTCATCACCGGGAGTGGTCCCGATTATTGTCACTTCGGGGTTGCCGGATCATAACACATAGTAGGTGACTATTGACTTGCAAGATTGGATCAAGAACTCACATATATTCATGAAAACATAATAGGTTCAAATATGAAATCATGGCACTCGGGCCCTAGTGACAAGCATTAAGCATAGCAAAGTCATATCAACATCAATCTTAGAACATAATGGATACTAGGGATCAAACCCTAACAAAAATAACTCGATTACATGGTAAATCTCATCCAACCCATCACGTCCAGCAAGCCTACGATGGGATTACTCATGCACGGCGGTGAGCATCATGAAATTGGTGATAGAGGATGGTTGTTGATGATGACAATGGCGACGGATTCCCCTCTCCGGAGCCCCGAATGGACTCCAGATCAGCCCTCCCAAGGAAGATTAGGACTTGGCGGCGGCTCCGTATCATAAAAGGCGATGAATCCTTCTCTCTGATTTTTTTTCTCCCCGAAAGTGAACATATGGAGTTGGGGTTGAGGCCGGTGGAGTCCCAGGGGGCCCATGAGGCAGGGGGCGCGCCCCAGGGGGGCCTGCACCCTTGTGGACAGGGTGTGGGCCCCCTGATGCTGATTCTTCCGCCAGTATTTTTCATTAATTCCAAAACGTGTCTCCGTGGATTTTCAGGTCATTCTGAGAACTTTAATTTCTGCACAAAAATAACACCATGGCAATTCTGCTGAAAACAGCGTCAGTCCGGGTTAGTTCCATTCAAATCATGCAAGTTAGAGTCCAAAACAAGGGCAAAAGTGTTTGGAAAAGTAGATACGTTGGAGACGTATCACCCACCAGGGTGTGCCCCCCCCCCTTCAGGCGTGCCCAGGTGGGTTGTCCCCACCTGGTGGCCCCGCAGACCCTAAAACCGACGCTATAAAATCCTATTTTCAGAGAAAAAATCAGGGAGAAAGAATTATCGCGTTCCATGAGATGGAGCTGCTGTCGCCTCCTATTCTTCATCGGGAGGCCAGATCTGGAGTCCGTTTGGGGCTCTGGAGAGGGGGGTCTTCGTTCTTCGTCATCACCAACCATTCTCCATCGCCAATTCCATGATGCTCCCCACTGGGAGTGGGTAATTCCTTGGCAGGCTCGCTGGTCGGTGAGGAGTTGGATGAGATTCATCATGTAATCGAGTTAGTTTTGTTAGGGCTTGATCCCTAATATCCACTATGTTCTGAGATTGATGTTGCTATGACTTTGCCATGCTTAATGCTTGTCACTTTGGGCCCGGGTGCCATGATTTCAGATCTGAACCATTTATGTTATCACCATTATATCCATGTTCTAGATTCGATCTTGCAAGTTATAGTCGCCTACTACGTGTTATGATCCGGCAACCCGGAGTGACAATAGTTGGGACCACTCCTGATGATGACCGTAGTTTGAGGAGTTCATGTATTCACCGTGTGTTAATGCTTTGTTCCGGTTCTCTATTAAAAGAATGCCTTAATATCCCTTAGTTTCCAATTGGACCCTGCTGCCATGGGAGGGTAGGACAAAAGATGTCATGCAAGTTCTTTCCATAAGCATGTATGACTATTTACAGAATACATGCCTACATTATATTTATGAACTGGAGCTAGTGCCGTATCGCCCTAGGTTATGACTGTCACATGATGAATATCATCCAAGAAATTACCGATCCAATGCCTACGAACTTATCTTATATTGTTCTTGCTAAGTTACCACTGCTATCGTTATTATTGCACTTGTTACAAAACTACTCCTATACTATTATCAAAACTATCATAATATTTTTCTACTGATCACCTTGCTGCAGATAATTAATCTCCAGGTGTGGTTGAATTGACAACTCAGCTGCTAATACTTACAAATATTCTTTGGCTCGCCTTGTGTCGAATCTATAAATTTGGGTTGAATACTCTACCCTCGAAAACTGTTGCGATCCCCTATACGTGTGGGTTATCAGTGATGGACACGTGTGGATGGATACGTGCATGATGGTGGCGTTGTCTGGCGTCATGGTGGCGTCGACGGCAAGCCTAACAAGGTCGGTGCGTCAGTACCTTCTCTAGAGATGGATCAATGGAAGACGGTGGCGGCCGCTGAGAGTGCGCGGACCGGTGTGTGACTCAGCCCCGGCATTGTGGCTTGGCTGGGCCATCTGGCTTTAGATGTTAGACCTTGGTGCGATGTCTGTTGGGTATTTGGCTCGGACATTCGGCAACCCTTCATCAAGGGGGATAGGAGTAACGACGGGTGTTATCAAGATGGTGGCTTCAGACTTACTGGTATATTACTTTGTAAAGCCTTTACGAATAATTAATAAAATGTCTACATGCATCGTTCAGATGCAGAGGTTGGGAGTATATCCTTCTTTTCTAAAAAAAAAACTAAGGGTCTTACATTGTACAAAGCCTTGAAGGCCAAGTGGTCCCCCCCCCCCTCCAAAAAAAGCAGATCACTTTACTAGTAGGAACGTTGGCCCGTCCCTAATAAGAAAATTGATTCAGAAACGTTGTAGTGGTGTATAAATTTCTCATTGCCACGTCCATGTAAACTTAATTGCATCTGTTTGTATGCATTTTTTGCTTTTAGTTTGAATTTGCCCCCCCCCCCCCCCCCCCTGCTGTTGCTGGTCACGCTCCACCAGTAGCGCTCAGCATAGCTTGAGGCCACCTCTGGGTTTTCACCTCAGCGGAATAAGCTTTTTTAAACTAGGATTGTAGAAGTAGCGGCAGAGAAGTCACCAATGTAGACTAGGAGACGTCGGCGACTATGATCTGCGAAACAATTGGCAACATACACCAATTTTCAACCTTTACCAGTTTTTCAGTTTCTTTTGGTTTTGCTCTCATTTTTGTTTTCCCTTTTTTTTTGTTTTTTTTGTTTTTCCTTTTATGTTTCTTACTCATTTTTTTGTTTTTCCTTTTATGTTTTCTTATTTTATGTCATTTTTAGAAAAGGTCCAGTATTTAAAAAAATCACAAAATGTTTGAGATTTGTCTTAAATTTTTTGTGTTTTTCAAAATCCTTTGTGGTTTGGAAAATCTTTCGGAAATTGCAAAGAATGTTCGTATTTTTTAATTTTTTGAAAATGTTTGTGTTTTCAAATGTTGTTCATAATTTTGGAAGATAGTCCAAAATTTCAAAAAAGAAATCATATTTTCAAAAACTGTTTAGAATGTTAAAAAATTGTTCCCGTTTTCATATTTTTCAACTAAAAAAGTGTTCGCACTTTAAAAAAATATTTGGGAATTCAAAAAATGCTCGTGCTTTTCAGAAAATGTTCCAAATTTTCTTTCTATCAATAAATGTTCATGCTTTTCAATCAAAATGAAATTTCAGAATTTATTCGAGTTGTTTAAAAAATTGCTGGTTTTTTAAACATTACTAGCTTAAAAAAACTTGTTCACAATTTCCAAGAAATGATCGAAGAAATTCTAAAACTGTCTGGATTCTACATTTTAGTTAGTTCTTAATGTTGCGCGCTCCTCATTGGTCACCATTGCTAGTCTGCTCCACTAGTCAGTTCAGGGATGGCAATGGGTACACATTGCCCACGTACCCGATGGGTAAAACCATATTAGGGTAAGAGTGCCAAAAAAAAGTACCTCATGGGTATATAAATAGGAAAATCTCAAACGCATTGGGTAGAGAGGGTACGGGTGTGAGATCATATAACCTATACCTGTATGCCTATGTACACGTATAAAATCTCATAAGTACGGCCAAATTATCTCTACACTTTGTCGTGAGTTTGTGAAATTGAAGTGTATGACTATGTATTGTTGTTTTGATATATTACCCTGCAAAAAAAGTTGTTTTGATATATTGATGTTCCTTAGTAAATCCTGATGTATTATTAGAATGTGTTGGTATTTATGGTGTGTTCTTGTTTATAAGTATGTGCTCCTATTATGATGTGTTGTTGTTTATAAATTATGATTCTATGTTGTTGTTTTATAACTATTTATCGCTCAAATTGATTCTTTGCGAACATGAGTATTTTTAACCACATATACCTATTACTAAACAGTATAATAGAGCCACCTACGAGCTCACACAGTGATTTGACACTTTAGACCGTTCGATCAGCTCAGTCAACGTTTTGGATCTTTCCGTCGTACCACAGTGTCCCCGCAGCCGTTTCTACCGTCCCCACTCCGAACGTCCCGGCCGGTCCCAGCCGGCCCAAATGATAATGGGCTGCTGCTCCGAAGATCGATCTAGGCGGCCTCCCATTCACCGATGTACTCCCTCCGTTCCCAAATATAAGTCTTTTTAGTGATTTCAACAAGTGACTACATACGGAGCAAAATGAGTGAATCTATACCTTAAAATATGTCTATATACATCCGTATGTTGTATTTCATTTGAAATGTCTGAAAAGACTTATATTTAGGAACGGAGGGAGTAGAAGACATGCGACGGCGGTTTTGCTCAAAAAAAAACATGCGACGGCGGTGACTGTTTCCTGACTTTCCTCACAAGGCGGCTTGCCCTCGCTGTCCTCCCATCCTTCATCCCCCGTCCGCACAGCGGCGTCCCGTAGCAGCTGGCTCATGGTTTGGCGGTGGCTTCTTTTGCTGCTAGGATGCTTGCTGCAGGGGAAGAAAAAAGGGGCTGTGAAGGAGAGGCGGTGTGCCAAGGTCGTCCTTGCCCTCTGACCTTTAGCCCCTTCATCACTTTCATCAGCGGCTCAGAGTCAATTTCTGGCGACGGCGGTGGATTTCTCTCCCCAGCGTGCGCACTTTGGGAGGCAAGCGCTCACGAGCCACGAGGAAGATAGAAGCTGTGCAAGTCACTTTTCCTTCTGCTTTCTCTCAACTTCAATCTGAGAATAGTGCAGATTTGATTGTTACTTTTGATTTGGTGAAGGTATTTTGTTTACTAATTCTAACAGATTTGTTCGAGTTTGTTATCATTTTCATGTACCCGTATAGCTGACGGGCTTCAGGAACGCACAGCATGATTTTTAGTTCTTAATTCTAATTCTATGTCTATTTGCAGTGCGTCATGTTCAAAGACATACATTCCCATCCTCCCATTCATTAGAACTGAAGGTTAGAATTCTTATGGAACTGCAGGTTTCACTATTTGACACACGTTCATCCACTTATGTAAAAGTAAACAAATATATTAAATGCTTGCTAATAAAAGTATACAAAAGGAGTGTTTGCATACCGGATGAACATATAGACAAACAACTATGCGCTTTTTTAAATTTCAAAACTCTTCATCTTGTTCATTACAGGTATGAGCCCTAACTAGACCTTAAGTTTAGATCCATATCCTGCAACAAAGGGCACTTTTCCCTTGGGTGTTCAAGTGACATTACATAAATGAGCATTGGTATTTTACTGCTTTAGAATTGGACTGCATTTTTTTGTCGGTAATATATTTGTGCTAGAATAGAACCAATATTACGTATTCAAGTAGATGTGGCCTTTCAATATTTAATCTTTCTCTATGGCCCTGGACTTGAGTAACAATAATTTGAACCATTTCCATTATATTAATTATTTGGAATTTCAATTGTTCTTTAATATAGTTTTTCTTGAAAACGGGCGGGCGTGGCAAAGCGCGCATTCATGGTCTAGTTTACCCTGTCGGATGACTGGTATGGGCAAAAATTGTTACCCATTGGCGGGTATGGTTATGGTGATGGTTAATCTTAAAGAGGACGGGTAAGCGTACGGGGTGGCTCCACCCGTGCCCAAATCCGACGGGTGCCATCCCTTTGCTCTTCTTCACCAGTTAGAGGTGGCGATTTCAAATCATAGTGAGCGTGTGCTACCTTTTTTTTACGTCCCATCACTATTGATGCGAACGGACACGCTCGCTACAGTGACCATCACTGGGACGCCCAATCGGGGGTCCATGCGTGCGTCGCGAGCCTATTTGACACACCTAGCTCTCGCAGTAGTCCAACCCTATATGTCGTGGGAGTTATATCTCACGTATAGCGACATGGTAGCTCCCCTCGTCTGAAGCGCGCCGCGACCAGGGCGCCCCATCATTGTGGTAGTGTGTTCGCTTTTCTTCCTCTTTGTTGTTTTGTCTGGCTTTTTCACTGTTTGGTCTTGGTTTGGCAGGGTCGACCTTTCTTGGTTATTTTTTTTATGTTTCTTTATTTCTTCGCCAGTTTCGTCTCAATTTTTCTTTTTCTTCTTTGTTGTATGTTAGTTTATTTTATTCATCAGTTTTATTTTACTTCTTCTTTGCATGATGATTTACTTTGTTTTTTTCTTGGTTTATTTGTTTGCCTTTGCCTTTCTTGTTATTTTTAGGTCGGTTTTCACTGCTTTTTCTTTCTTTTTCTTTATTTCTTTCTCGGTTTTCATTGTTTGCAAATATACATTGTACATCTTTCCTTAAATACAAGTTTTGAAAACTTTTTTGAATACATGGTCATCACTTTTCAAATACACCGTGACCATCTTGTCAATGGGAAAAACATTTTTTACCACACAATGTACATTTTTCGTATACATCAGGAGCATTTTAATATACAGGTTTAGCATTTTTTAAACAAAACTAAATAAAAAGTTCATATACATGAGAAATATTTTTTCTATACACATTCTATATATATCAAATTCTTGATTTACAATTTCCAAATATTTTATGTAAAGCAATTTTGTAATATATTTCCTCCGGCCTGAAAAAGTTGTCTCAGGTTAGTGTACATATGTATGTATCTAAACATGTTTTAGTGTTAGATACGCTTGTATCTAGACAAATCTAAGACAAGCATAAAATACTTGAAGGGGAGGTGTACATATTAAGAATATATGGAAATATAAACAAATATAAAAAAGGAAGTAAAAAAACAAAAAAGGAAAAAAATGAGTTTGTGGCATGTCATCTTACGCTTTGGGCCGGTCTAGATTCGTGCTCTCCTTCAAGCCATGATGCCATGAGAGCAACTAATTGAGGAGTGCTCCTTCGGAAGCCTCCCAACGATCACGTGTCGCGCTCAGGGTGCTCCCTTTGGATTTTTTTCGCACACATTTTGGACTTTCCAGAATTCCATCGGTCTTCCTTAGCTTTTCGACAAAATAATTGCACACAAAAACACGTTTTTCTCTTTTTTTTGCTTCTCGAGAGGCACGGTTCAGCTTATGCGAGAAGCACAGTTTTACTTCCACGAGAGACTCGGCTGTGCCTCTCAAAAACGAAAAGAAAAACGTGTTTTCTCCTCTTTTTTTCTTCCGTGAGAGGCATGGTTTTTTGCTTACACGTGAGGCACGGATATGCCTCTTGGAAACAGAAAAAAAAATGTGTTTTCTCTTTTTGCTTACGCGAGAGGCACGGGCACTCAAAAACGAAAAAAAAACACCTTTTTTTTTCTTTTTCCTTCCGTGAGAGGCACGGTTTTGCTTCCGCGAGAGGCATGATAGTGCCTCTCGGAAACGAAAAAAATGTATTTTTTTTCTTTCACGAGAGACACAGTTTTGCTTTCAAGAGAGGTACGGATTTGTTTCCGCGAGAGGCACAACCATGTCTCTCGGAAACGGCTTTCGGAAAGGAAAAAAAGTGCTCCCGCTTTGGTTTTTTTGTCCGGTTTTTTCTAAAAAAAAGTTTGTCAAAACTTATCAACATGGGATCTAAGTTTGAAGATCTCAATGCGTATGATCCAACGATGAAAACGGTTCGAGATTTGGGCACACAGTTTAAGAGATATGACGTTTTGAATAAACGGATATACGAAAAAAGGGAAAACTCATAGGATGCGATAAATGGCACACCACATGTGCATCACTTGTCGTAACATGGGAAGGTGAGACTAATTTTTGGAAGAAGTACTCCTTAATTAGTTATTCCGGCTGCCATACATTTCACAACAGCGTCTTCAAATAAATAAATAAACGTCTCATAATAAGCGAGACATAGTTGTGCATCTATATGCCGCCCTGTGCAGCAAATAGTCTCAGCTTCGAGAAAGCAAACACACGGACGGGCTGTTTCTTTTTCAGCTGTTTTTTTTCTTTCGATTTTTTCTATTTTCCTTTCTTCTGTTTTATTATTTTTGTTATTGCACATTTTATTTTTATCATAGAGTTTGCAATATAGTGTGATGTTTCTTCAAATATGCACTGAACTATTTTAGTAATATATGATGAACATTTTTGTTATATACACCCAACTCCTTTTAACATGTGTTGAACATGTGCTGTATAGACACTGGTTTTTTTTAATATATGATGAACATTTATGTTATAAACACCAAACATTTTCTAATATACGATGGAATTTTTTTGTTATACCGATGAATACTTTTTAATACCCACTGGACCTTTTCAACTATATGGTGAACTTTATTTGAAAACATACTGAACAAATTTCAAAAAACATTGACATTTTTGAAAAACTGTTCTCACTTTTTAAAAATTTCAAATTTTGAAAAGATGTTCGAAGTTTCAAGTAAAGTATTCACATATTGTAAAGTTGTTAAGAAATTTCAAAAGATGTTGAGGTTTTCACATAATATTCATATTCTAAAAAATGTTAAATATACTACAAAAAAATAGGTCCGCTATAGTGCGGCGAACGCAACAGTACCGTGTATCTATAGTTCATTGTCAGCTAAAGTGCTTTGCTGCATCGCCGGTCCGTCGAGATTGTGCTTGGCACGGCTTTTTGCCGCTTGCGAGTGTCTTATAAGGGCCCGCGCATGTCTCGCCTTACACGAGAAGAACCGCAGCCTCGCCCGAGAGCAGCTACAGGGAGCCGGTAATGGGCCACCCCAGGAGGGGCGAGGGTCATCACACTGACACCTTATCGACGTCTCACTAGTTTTCTTTTTTCTTATTTATTATTTGCATATACATTTTAAATTTATATATTCTAAAAACCCTAAGTTTACTTTTAAAAAATAAACCATGATGGTGAAGATGTTCAGAAAGTGTGAAAGAAATGTTGATAAATTTCAGAAAAAAAATTTGTTCCAACGAAAATGTTTATGTGATTAAACAAATGAATGTGAAATTTTCAAAAATGTGTATACAATGTAAAAATATTATTTTGTAGCACAAAAAATGTATCGTACTATTAAAGAAAAAGTGACGGTCCAAAAAAACGTAGAATTTCAAGAAAGGAACAATGAAAACCAACATATAACAATAGAAACAAAAAAACCCGGTGCAAAAGCAAAGAGAATCAAAATAGAATGAAGAAAAAAAGAAAAGCCAATAAAAACCAGTGAAGAAATAAAGATCCAAATAAAAAATAAAAACCTAAAAAAAGCCCAAACCAAACAGTGAAGACAGGACAAAGAAAACAACACGTAAAAAATCAGCCGAAAAATAGTGAAAATCCGAACGAAAAAAAAAGAAAAAGCACAAACTCCTGCGGTACTATTCCAGGCTGGTCGCGCCACGCCTTAGATGAGGCGAGCATACATGTCGCGGCCAATGAGATGTAGCTCGGGCGCTCCTATATGGCCATCTCCTTGCACTACGCATGGAACAACCTTGGCGCTACTTCAACAAGAAGGGAACGCATTCAAATGTATTCTTGGGCCTGCCTGCGGGGCCTCAGGTTTTAAGTGGCTTTTGGCGGGCAAACTCCATGGAGGTGGTTGTTTAAAAAAATTAGATAATCACATTTTGAAGTTTCAAATATTTTTGAAAAAAAATCTACACATTCAAAGGGATGTATTCTACATGTGTATAAAATCTGACAATGAAATACATTATTGTGACAGCTACACAAAAAAGAGAAAACCCTGCATTTCTAATAGTGAAAAGTGTTTTGAAAATCATGACTTGTCTTCTTTGTGTAGCCCGCACCATAACGTATTTCATCTTCAAAATTGACACACACATGTAGAATACGTCCATGAATACATGTATGATTTTTTCAAACTTTTTTGAAGCTTTCAAATATGTTTTTCGATTATTTTTGGAAAAACGACCTCCATGGAGATCGCCTGCCATTGGCATTTTGCGCATACTGGAGGCGTTATAGTGGCGAGGTATAACACACTAAACTCGCATCTCCGGGAGCCCCTATGTGTCGCTTAACCAGAGACAAAGGTAACCCTCGCCAGAAGTGAGCCCAGGTGCGCGGGAGCCACAACCCTGTTTTTTTTTGTTTTTTTCATGTTTATGCTTCATTTTTTATTTTTTTTATACTTCTAAATATTCTACTTCCTTCGATCCATATTACATGTCGCACAAATGGATGTACCTACAAGTATTTTAGTATTAAATACATCCCTTTGAGCGACAAGTAATATGGATCGGAGGAAGTAAATAAATATATTACGAAAAGCACATTAAATAAAACATTTGAAACAAAAATGTTAACCGACTGTTTTGAAAAATGTTAAATGTGTATAGACAAAACCTTTCTCATGTATACGGAAAATTTATAGAAAAATAATAAAATTATTGTGAAAAAAGTTGGTCGTGTATTTGAAAATTATTAATCACTTATTTTATTTTTTTCGAAATAGTATCTAAAAAACTTAATCAAGCATTTGATAATTTTAAATGTGTATATAAAAATGTTGACCATGCATTAAAAAATGTTGATCTTTTATTTGAAATTTGTTAATTAATGATTTAAAAAATTTAAATGTGTATAAAAAATGTTCAACATGTATTAAAAATGTTAGCCATTTATATAAGAAATATTAATACAACATTTGAGATTGTGATATTTGTCAACCGTGTGGCAGATTGCAGAAAGTACCGCACGACCCTGTCGCTTCGATCCCACCATCCCCCGAAGGAATCCCCTCCTTCGGTCCGATGTTCTCCCATTTTTCGGGCTCCTCCCGATTTATTTCCCCGGGATCAAACCCACACCCTCTCGTACTAAATGTAATGACAACAACCAGCTCATCTAGCTCCCTTTGTTGATTCAACAAAAGTTACATACAAATTGTAGTATCTTCTTGAGACGAGATTGAAAAAAAAGACAGCGATCAATGACTGAAAATCCAAACCAGCGGCCTCACTTGTCCGGGTTTTAGGACTATACGCCCTAGTTCCATAATTTTTTCAACACGTTTCACCACGGTCACAAACCCGATCATCCCCTTCCTTCCTTTCCAGATGCAAATTACCATAATATTTCTACCTAAGTTATCAGCTATGGGGGTCGTATATTACCATGTTATTTACATAGAAGTTAACGAGGGGTATTTTTTCAACAACGTTTTAACCCCTGGTCAAATTTAACGCGGTGTCTTATGTAAGTTACCAGGTATGTGGTTCGTATATTACCATGCTATTTTCACATAAGTAACCGGGGTATGTTTTTTAATATTTTCCCCCTTTGGCTAATTTACCAGGGTGTTTGTAAGTAACTTATCAGGTATACGGTTCATGTATTACCGTGCTATTTTCACATAATTTACCAAGGTATATTTTTCAATAACTTTTTGCCCTCTTGGTTGAAGTTGCCACAGTGTTTATACGTACTTATCGGGTATGCGGTTCATACATTACCGTGTTATTTTCACATAAGTTATTAGAGATATGTTTTTCAAGAACTTTTCCCCCTCCTTGGTCAAATTTATCGTGGTGTTTGTACCTAAGTTATCAGGTATGTGGTTGATATATTACCATGTTATTTTCACAAAAGCTACCGGGGGTATATTTTCAACAACTTTTTCCCACTGTTCAAAGTTACCGCGGTGTTTGTATGTATGTTATCGGGTATCGGTTCGTATTACCACGCTATTTCCACATAAGTTACTGAGACTATGTTTTTCAACAGCTTGTTCCCCTCCTTGGACAGAGTTATTGTGATGTTTGTACCTAAGTTATCAAGTATGTTGCTCATATATTACCATGCTATTTTTATATGAGTTATCCAGGGTATGTTCTTCGACAACTTTTTTCACTCTATTCAAAGTTACTGCAATGTTTGTATGTAAGTTATCGGGTATGCGGTTGATATATTTGCAAAACAATTACTGGGGTATGTTTTAATAACTTTTTTCCTCAGGTTAAAACTTACTGCGGTGTTTTGGTCGTAAGTTATCACGCCTACGGTTCGTATATTACCATGCTAATTACACAGAAGTTACATTGATATGTTTTTCAACGACATTCTTCCACAAGTGACAAAGTTACCGTGTTGTTGGTACCTAAGTTATCACGTCTGCATTACGTAAATTATCATGTTGTTTACACTGAAGTTATGGGCGGCAAAAAAATTGTTCCCTAATCTTCTCTCAATGCACTAGATACTGAAGTTACCATCTCTGTGGTGTGTTAAATTACCATGCTATTTAGGCAGAAGTTATCAGGGTATGTTTCAAAAAAAATTCTCGGGGTCGAAGTTAACAGTGCACAGGGTACATAACTTACCAGTCATGTGGTGCGTAAATTACCATGATATTTTCACAGGAATTATCGAGGTGTGTTCCAGCACCTTTTATCTCCCGGTCAAAAGTTACCACGCTCGAGTAAGTTAGCAGCCCCTCAGGCCATCATGTAAGAAAACTTCTTGCAACAATAACTTTTTTAGTTGTCATATAATGAACAATAACTAGGGTGGAATGAGTTATCTACGGGTCGATGCCATGAGTGTTGGGTCTTCCAGGATGTTTTTTTTTATTCACTAGTTCCATGAATGAACAACCACATGGATTGGTGAATCTTAGCACAAGCATAATGTAGCTGACCTGGTTAGTGCTGTCAAAATTTCCCATTGACCAGGCTAGGTCCTGGGTCGATGCACCATGTCAGCATCACGAAGGACTGTATCATCACGAAGGACATGCCGGACGCGACAACAACCTGAATTCAGGTAAAATCAATCAAAGCCGGCCAGCGGCAAGCCATGTTGTGCATAATGTAGAAAGCAATTCAGAAGCATGATGGCTGATTTGTTTCTTACGGAGTACAGAAAGTGCTGATGTGGAACTTGCTGGAGATGGTCTAGCCGGCGACGCTGCGCTGCACGGTGACCTGGAGGAAGCTGAAGGCCACACCTATGTAGAAGGTGAGCACCATGGCGCCGTCGAGAGACGAGCGTGCTGGCAAGCTTGGTGGCGCTGATGGCCGCCTTGAGGTTGAGTGACTCGGAGCGGGTACGACGAACACGAAGGAATGCTGGGGGATGGTTGTCTGACGGCTGGAGAAGCCCTTGTTCATGAGTCTCTCCGCCCTCTGATAAGATAAAGAGAAATGTGGTTTATCAGGTCGAAACGGTACAAGTTATCGGCAGAAACAAATACAAATTATTGTGCTGACACATCATAAATTATCATGCTAAAATGAAGTTACCATGCCAAAAAAATAGAATGAGTTAAACATGCTGACAAAGTGTGAGTTAAATGTGGTGACACTTCATAGTTATCAAGCTGACATACTATAAATTATTAGGTTCAAGCCGCATAAGCCATCAAGTTGAAGTAAAACATGAGTGTTCAAACCAGTCAGAGTTAAACATTTTGATACATCACAGGTTATCAGGCTGAAGTTTCATAAGTTATCTGGTTAAAAGTAAAACAGAAAGTATTCAAAGCGGTTCGAGTTAAAATGCTGGCACGATATAATTTATCAAGCTAAATCAATATGAATTATCAGGGGGAAGCAATTGAATTACTATGCTCAAAAATAAAATGAGTTAGACATGTTAGCAAAGTGATCGATATCATGCTAACCCGCTAGAAGTGACCAAGCTGACATAGTGTAAGTTATAAGGCCCGAGATGCATAAGGTCCGGACTTTATACTTCCTCTGAACAAAATACTCCTCATGCTGGCTGGTCCCAAGGCCATGAATAGAAGGAAACGTAAGTACCTGAATGGTCAGCCACAAGATAGATGACGCCATGTTTCTGCAACTCTCGGAAGGTCTTGAGGCCCTTTCATGATATGTTGCTGAAACAGTATAGTCGATGTCAATCTCATGCCATTGGTGATGTACAATCAATTACCACATATCACACAATTTAAGAATTACAACCGAATGGAGCAACACACTTCAGTTCTGATGGACCTGATAGAGGATGAGCGCAATTACGGCACCATGATCAGGAACCTGTCACATACACATACAATTGAAAAGAATTTATTCAGACTTATGTGTATAATTACAAACAAGTTGAGGGCACTCGTACACAACAAAAATAGATGACAATTTGGAATTTTTGAGGGCTTCTGTCCATCAAATTAGGACTTCAGAGAAGGAATTTTTCATTTTCCATAGTAACTGATCCCATGCTATATTGTTTCAACAAAATGGAGAGAGAAAAGAGTATGATTGTGCCAGCGGAAACTTTCCTCTGAACACTCAAAGGAGGCACTCACCAGAAGCCCACCTTTCGATGTAGTAGGCGGCGACGGTGGATCTTCCATTTGATGAGCGGCGGCGGTGATCAAAGGTGGCGGTGTGGGGAGACGCGGCGGGATGGGGTGGCGGAGGCACACGGCGCGCGGGGTAGGCCCGACGATGACTTGTGAAGTCGGGGTGATGGTGGGAGGTTTGGGATAGAGAGCAGCGGCGGTGGGCATGGACGCGGCGGCCGTGCGACAGGAGCCTGACGGCGGTTGTGCACCGGATTAGCCGGAGAGGAGATGGGGGCGGGACGGCGCCGGGAGGAGGGGAGGAGATGGGTGCGTGGCGACGGCGGAGTGAGCAAGGAAATGGGCGCGAGCGAGGAGATAAGGCTCGTGTCCGTTTTCCTTCTTCCCCCTTGCAGATCGCTAGCAGCCGGTGATCACGATAGAAGCGTTCTCAGGTCTTATGGTCGTTTTTACAATCCGCCACACAGTTGCCACATACATATTTCGAAATTTTATATGTGTAGAGAAAATTTGTTGACCACGATAAAAAAAATAGTATTATGAAAAAAATGTTAATCAAGCATTTGAATTTTTTTAAATTTGTATAGAACAAAACTTGATGATGTATTTATTTTTTAAAGCTTTATTAGACACACACAAAAAATGTACATTGTGTATGGGAAAAAATAGACATAAAAAGATAAATTCGCAAAATATGTTAATCAGTATTTGAAAATGTTAAATATGTATATAAAAATATTTTAGATGTATAAGAACTTTTTTTGAGTGTGTACATAAAAAGGTCAACATATTGAAGAAAAAAGAAACCGGCAAAAAAGGAAAAATAAAGGAAAATGAAATAAAATAAAAACCTAAAGCAAAAACAAATAAAATAAAAAACCCAAGAGAACAATTCAAAAGAATAAAATCAAAGAAAGCCAAGAAAAAATATAAAGGAAACAATGCAAAGCTATGAATACAAAGAAAGAAATAAAGAAAAACCAGAAGAAATGAATGATTCGAAAATTTTAATCTTGTATTTTGAAATAAATTAATCATTGATTTGAAAAATGTTAAATTTGTATAGCAAAACCTTGATGATGATGTATTAAGATAATATTAAACATTTGTTAGATATATACCAAAAATGTACAATTTGTATGGTAAAAAGTAGAACTTAAATTTATAAATTCTCAAAAAGCAAATCATGTATTTCAATATGGTAAACATGTACTCCCTCCATGTCTAAATATAAGACCTTTTAGAGACTTCAATATGGACTATATACGGGTGTTTATAGACCTAATTTAGTGTGTAGATTCACTTATTTTTCTCCGTGTGTAGTCCGCATTTAAATCTTTTAAAAGGCTTAAACTTAGGTACATAGGGAGCATATCAAAATATTTTAGATGTATAAGATTTTTTTGAATGTGTACAAAAAAAGGATAACATTTGTGAGAAAAAAGAAATCATCGAAAAACAAAAAAACCAATAAAAATGAAGAAACTGAATAAAAAAGGAAAAAACAAAAAAAAGTCAAATAAAAAACCTTAAGAAACCAATTCAAAAGAATGAAAGCAAAGAAAACCAACAAATAAAATGAAAAAAAAATAAAAACCAATGAATGCAAAGAAATAAATAAAGCAAACCCAAAGAAAGAAAAACAAAATAGAAAGAAAACAAATAAAAAAATAAAAACAATGAAAAAAATAACAGTGGAAACCAGGAAAGAAAGGAAGAAAACTAATGAAAAAGCAAACAAAACAAAAAAAACCATATAAAAAGAGAAGAAACGAAGCAAAAAGAAAGTAAAACTAAAAAGCCCAGAATGAACAAACCCACCATAACGTATTTCATCTTCAAAATTGACACACATGTAGAATACATCCATGAATACATGTATGATTTTTTCCAAAATGTTCTGAAACTTTAAAATATGCTTTTCGATTAGTTTTTTGGAAACAACCTCCATCGAGGTCGCCTGCCATTGGCATTTTGCGCATACTGGAGGCAATATAGTGGCGAGGAATAACACAATAAACTCGCATCTCCGGGCGCCCCTATGTCTCGCTTCACCGGAGACAGAGGTAACCCTCGCCAGAAGTGAGCCCAGGTATTCAAAAATGTTGACCATGTATTTAAAAATGTTAATATTTTATCTGGGAATTGTTAATAAATTATTTACAAAATTATAATCTGTATAAATAATGCCAACATATATTAGAAAATGTTACACATGTATTTAAAAAATATTAATCGAGCATTTGAAAAATGTTATATGTGTAGAGAAAAATTGGTTAACCATGATTAAAAAATTAGTATTACGAAATAAAATTAATCAAGAATTTGAATTTTTATGAATTTGTAAAGAGAAAAACTTGACAACGTATTAAAAAATGTTAAAGTTTTATTAGGTATACATAAAAAATGAACAGTGTGCATGGGAAAATAGATATAAAAATTATTAATTCTCAACAAATGTTAATCAGTATTTGAAAATGGTAAATATGTATATCAAAATGTTTTAGCTGTATAAGATTTTTTGTGAATGCGTACATAAATATTTAACATATGTTGAACAAAAAAGAAACCGGCAAAAAATGAAAAACAAAGGAAAATGACCAAACCCAATAAAAACCTAAAGGAAAAACAAAGAAAGTAATTCAATGAAAATAAAAACTTGAAGAGAACAATTCAAAAGAATAAAAGGAAAGGACACCAAGAAAATAATATAGAAAATAATGAAAACCGATGAATACAAAGAAAGGAATAAAGAAAAACACGGAAAATGAATGATTGAAATTAGTTAATCTTATATTTTGGAAAAAAGTTATCAAGCATTCGAAAAATGTTAATTTTGTATAGAAAAAACCTTGATGATGATATATTAAAACAATATTAAACATTTGTTAGATATATACGAAAAATGTACAATGTATATGGTAAAAAATAGACATAAAAAATATAAGTTCTCAAAAAAATTAATCATGTATTTTAAAATGTTAAACATGTACTCCCTCCATTTTTAAATATTGTACCTTGTAGAGACTTCAATATGGACTACATACGGGTATTTATAGACCTATTTTAGAGTGTAGATTCACTAATTTAGCTCCGTTTGTAGTCCGTATTGAAATCTCTAAAAAAGCTTAAATTTAGGAACATTTTTCAACAAAGATTAAATTTAGGAACATAAGGAGCATATCAAAATGTTTTAGATGTATAAGATTTTTTTGAATGTGTACAAAAAAAGATAACATATGTGAAAAAACAAACCGATGAAAATAAAACTAAAAATGAGAAACCCAATAAAAACAAAAGAAAATGCAAAAAATGATTCAAAGAGTATAAAAAAACCCGAAGAAACCAATTCAAAAGAATGAAAGCAAAGAAAACCATGAAAAGAAACAAAGAAAAACAATGAAAACCAATTAATACAAATAAATAAATAAAGAAAAACCAAAGAAAGAAAGAAAAGCAGATTACCAAAGAAATCCAAAGAAATAAACAAAGAAAAAATACCGGTGAAACCGGGAAAGAAAGGAAGAAAACCGATGAAAAGGCAAACAGAACAAAAAAACCATAAAAAAGTGAAGAAACTAAGCAAAAAGAAAGTAAAACAAAAAAACCGAGAAAGCCCGGAATGAACAAACCCATCGAGCAATGCGAACGAACCAGCGAAGAAGAAAAAAGAAGAAAATAGGCTGGCCCAGTCGCTACAGCGTGGGGCAAAAGCTTGAGCGAGAGGAAAGGAGCTCTCGCACTAAGCGAGATATTCGCTTCAAAAGAAAAAACTAAGCGAGACATCTACTTCCGTTGCCGCGCAACAGCACGAGGCGTCGAGAGGTGTCGACGGCCGTCGGCGGCCGCCGATATCCAACGGCCATACCAACAACCGCACATCGTCCGTCAGCGGTCATGAATGTACGCTCCAAAATCGTGCGGAGCGAGCCGTCTCCGCGTCCGGCGCGCCGCCATTCGCCACTGGCACCGGCACACGCCCGCCTGGCTCTCCGCTTTTCGGGCCTGAGCCTCCAACCAATTCTCACAACTGGCCGCCTCCATGCGCGTCCTTGCGCAGGTTGCTTGCTCGAGCTTTCCGCCGCTTACGCACGCACGTCCTCGTCGCCGGCCGTTGGCAACCGCCGAGAGAGGCCGTATCGTATGAAAGATGAGACATCGGTACGGCGGCAACTACACCGCGGAGCCGTAGCGATCGACGCGGAACCGCGACCATAAAATCTGACAGCTGCTTCCTATTAGCTCCTTCTGTTACTGCCATTTACACATAAAATCCGAGACGCGGAACGTGCTCGGCACCGACAGCGATGGACACATACCCTACCCTAGCAAATGTTTAATCCTACTATTCCTAGACGCTCTCATCTCGCCTGTTGACTCCGACGGTGACACTGTGCACACCGGTGATTCAGCACGGCACCATCGTAGCATATAGCGAAGCGCAATGAATAGGCCGGCCGGCCGGCCGGCCTTAACCGCCAACCACATTCCGGTAGCAGAACAGCCACCACACGTCCACACGATCGAGCGGAGTCGCGTCGCCGACTTCTTGGTTGACCCGAGCGGTCGACCGACCCTCCTCCCAACCGCACGTCGTGACCATGGTGTTTGACATGGCTGACTTTGCTTACGGCATCGTCCTCCCAACCGTCCCCCGCGACGATAAGGCGTTTGACGATCAATCTCGACGGACTTGCTTGTCCAACACAAACTCTCACCCGTCTCGTGCCAGCGACGACACTCGATCATCCATCGTACGCGTAGCAGCTCCGTCAATGCGCCTGCATGGACGGATGCGCGCATGCAGTAATGCCCAGGGCCGGCCGGCGCCATACGTTGCTGTCCCGTCGACCAAGTCGACGGCGCAAACACAAAACGGCCGCCTGCCACTTGCGAATCTAGATAGCTCGCCGGCGACGCGCGTACGTGAGCTTGATCGTGCATGCGCGGCGGCGCGACGCGTAGAATTCGTACGTACGTGCGTGCACCGGATCGGAGTACTAGTACGTACCAGGTTGCGCACGGAGCATCTGGTTGATTTGGCTCACCAGCATGCACATGCACGTGGTGGTTATTGAAAGACGGATTAGGACGCGGTTGGCTCAACTGCAAGTAGCTGACGCAGTTGCGCGAGCTTGCTTTCAGTTTTAAAAGCGCCCTCTCCGCCTTATTAACCTGACAAGCCATGCGTTTAATCAAGTTGAAAAATCGTGTAATTTGGCGTAAATGTATACACTGCTGCTAGATTGCAGTCCATCTCAGAGGCCGTTAATTTATCTCCTTGTCAGCGGCAGTAATGGGTACCATCAGAGTTGGAAGCACTCGTTTTTCTTGCACACAATCGTTCCGGCGATATGTAACTGCATTTTCAATTGACGGATGGCGATTCCGGTCAGAACGAAATAGGGCGTGGGCCGGTAGGCCAGAGCCATGGCCACCCACGTCGCCGCCTTCCACATCGTCACGGCCGTCCACACACAGCTGGACCTCACCGCTTATATGAAAAAGTTTGTAAAACATTAATGCTCGAGGGATGAGAGGATACACTCCATATGACAAACGTCGACGCTTTCCAGATTTTGATTCAACTGTACATATATGACAGATGTACGTTTGTGTTTACAAAAAAGAAAGAGAGACTGTGATGACAGAGTTGGTCTATTTTGCTGCAAGCCAAATCAAGTCTGGTTTGCCTATGACAGGTGGGGCACTGGGCTAGATAACCAAACACCAACCCCACATAAATTAGAATCTCCCACGCTTCAAGGGAAACCATATCTAGGTGACAGGTTCATGTTACTCTCTACATTTCCCCAACGACCATGCACAATTTTACACCTTTTTTAGACCTACGAATCATTAGAATGTACTGTAAGAAACAAACATCCACATCTCCCCGCAAACTTTTCTTAACTCATACTTTAACCAGTAACTATAATAAGACCTGTGGCAGTTGGCGGTTCTCCACGCTAATGGGATTGATAGGCCTCCTGCAGTAATTTGCCACACGCGACTTTAGTACTTATAGTCGAGGTGATGTATCTTGATGACGAAGTTTGTGGAATTAGGGCATCCAAACTGTCAGGTCACCTTACCCAACAACCAAACCTCAGCGACACCTAACCACAATTTGACCTGCAGTTAATACTAGGAATAGGAGTATTCCTATGCCACCAGCTGGTGTTATACACTGTGCATAGTCCAGGCGTATAGTATACATCAGAAGAATGCGTGGGTACGATGCAGGGAGTCCCTGGATGCAGTGAACAGTGAGCTCACTCAACAAGTGCATATATATATACAAACAGTACGCATGAATTTGATGTCAACGGGCGTGATGGATAGGCCTTGCGAGAGTGGACAAGAGTGTTGAAACTCTGAACAAGTCAAGCACGCTATGCTTGAACAGTTGAACTTCTGACTCCCCATTAACTCACATAAGGTCAGGTCACCGTCAGCACATGCATGCTTACTGACTTGGCCTTTCTAGAAACAAGTCAAGCCTCGATCACCAGATGCTATCGGTCAGTTGGTAATGGTACACTAGTTTCTGCCTCGGCATTGTCAGCTTGGCCTTTATCGGCAAAATTTACAGGTGAATCAACCGGCAAAGCAGCGGCGAGACAGGTGCTAGCTACGTGATTCTCTCAAGAGTTTGGATATGTCTCCCGATCGTGTGACGCCGTGTGCCCGCCACCCGGCGCGACGGCAGTGAGGCCGGACAGCGAAGGGGCGAGATGCGTGTTATTTCCTTGCAGGTAGCAGACCAAGCGCTGCTGCAGTCGTGCAGGTGCTAGCCGTACACGTGGCGCAAGTTCATTTGTGTCTGAGCAGACACGTATCATCACAATCTTATGAGTATGCTACGTATTATTGGTTGGCTATGGGCATGCATCTAGATTGCAGAGACGTACGTGAAGCAAGCACAAGCAGGATACATACGTGGTGCGTGGCGAATAATGGCGGCACTGGTGCAGCTTTAATGGCCTCCGGCCGACGCGACGATGAGCAGCAATGGCGTGCACGCGGAGGAGGAAGGAGCAGGACGCGTTGGCCTTGGCCGGCTTGGCTCCCAACGCCCAGCTCCCAACAGAGAGAGACATCCCATCCGATCCAGAAGGATCCGAGCAGCATTGTAACAACTACTACTATACTTTTTTTTTCCCGAAACGGAACCGAACGAACTACTATACTATACTCCTTTCCGAAAGAAAAGCAAAAACCACTGTGCCCTTTTCTCAGCACGGGCAGAAGTGGTGCACACCGCTGCAAGTCTAACTCCCGAACAGAAAGCCATGGACTCATGGGCTGGTATGCAGTGTAGGTGTAGCGCTATCGTTTTGGCCATTGATGGCATTGCTGGTGCATTTCTTGGCAAAGGATGCACCGGACTACGCACGCACGCACACTCACAAACATCCCCCCTGATCAACCACCTAAGTGCGGCGTCGGTTTACAGCTGCTTTTTAGATAAACCATGGTCTGCAATCGCCTGTTCACTTTGGCTTGCGACGCTAAGGATGTACTGTTATTCTCTGATTTTGCCACGCTAAGGATCGGAGCTTCCCGAAGACGCCAGCGCGCTGCGATCAGAAGGTAACTGGGCTTCACGATGACGCCCCCAAGAGGCTACTACCGAGACCGAAACAACGGATTAGGGTTTTTCACCCGGAACCTTGGCACGAGGAGGAAAACCGTCGCGGTGCCCCCAAGGGGGACGCGACACCCACATGCATTGTCGCCGCTGCCGCCACCTCTAGAGCGTTGAGCTTTCGCTCGAAACCTCACCCACGTTACACCGAGGTACCAAGGTTGCCTACCCATCCAGAGGGAAAGACTAGAGCACTCAGATCGAGACCTCCAAATCAAGACAAGGGAGCTGCCATCACTGAAGCAACAACAACATCAGGATTACCCGCTACCTTGCCCATCGTCATCCACGCAACCAAGGAAAGATCTACCACCACTGCAGCAGCGCTGCTTGTCGTAGAAGCGGGACATGCTTGAGATATATGCCATAATCTTTAAGAGTTTGTGTCATCCATAAACCATGAGTTGGGCACAATAAGAACCGACTGACAAACATTCGGCTTCAGCACTAGATAAGGATACCAAGTTTTGTTTCTTGGAGGACCAAGATATAAGGAGTAAATTGTCGAAAACCACAACAATTGGGGATGATACCTCGAAAAACCACTGTTTTCATAAAAGTTTGCCGATGGCGTTGTTTTTGAGTAATTCGTTTGCCAAAAGCACTGAAACGACAATTGACCGCCGTTGACATGAAAACTGATAGCGGGGCCCATCCGTCAGGGCCACATGGCACGCGGTAGGCAGCCGAGACGATCGTTAGATAGACCTATTATCTTGACGTAGGGCCCACCGAGTAGTGCCCTCTCCCTCTAGTTGGTGTGTGGCATTTCGCCGCACACCTAGCAGGCGGCGATTGCCAGCGAATCCATTGTCGCTAGGAGCCAAGCCGCGTCGGACTCTCTACACGGTGGGGTTTCATTGACCAAGGCGCCGAGAGGGAGAGGACGAGGGATGGCTCTGGATTCCTCTACCTGAGGGAATCACCGTCGCCAGCTCGCTGCATCGCCTCCCCAAGGTGTGTCGTCTTCGCGGGCAATAACCACCCTGAGCCAAGCCCACTGGGAAGATTAACTCTGCAGAAGGAATCGACCCAGGGTGCAACATAAGCCCACTCCATCGGTCGCCTTCCTCCACTGTGTCGATCTCCGCCAATGGTCCTATCTCATGCAGCCAGGCAGCGATTGGGCGGGGCCTGCGGACACATGAACTCAGTCGCGAATCCTCGACATCCTACACGCGGCTCCTCGGATAGCTCCCGCCACGACGCGCTGATTACTTCCTTTAGTGATCCAGAAATGGAGCATAAAGGATTCTCGCCTTTTCCCCATAGGTGACCCTGAGTTATCGAACACACGAGAGGACGGTATCCTTTAAGCTAGGGTCTCAAATAAGCTTTTGCTAAATAATTAATTCTATCATTTGATCGGATCGTAAATCAAACTGGCACAAGAAGAACACTTATAATAAAAATAGGCATGGGTGTGAGGTCTTATGCCTACAACCATATATTTGTGACCGGGGCAAATATGATCTTTAAGATGTGCTTTCTATGTATTGAAGTGGGGAACGTGTCCAAATTACTTCTTGATTGACACGCGTCCTATATCAAGAGTTAGTTGTCCAACTGAAGGCCCTATCCATCACACAGGCTTGCCTTGATAATTAAGATTGCAATAATCAGACAAAAGCATTGGATGTTTAATAACTACGAAACAATTTTATGTTACACATACGAGACGTTAATTCAAAGTCCTTTCATTGATCCCTCCAACAAATAGATCGGGTTGCAATACCCTTGCCTCAACACATACCTTACCGAACTACTGACACCTGGAGATCAGATCACATGAAGAACACATCATGAAGATAGATTGATTCGTAATATGTCTTACAATGGATGTAGTGTTTGGTTGCAAGTATGACTAGATTGTGGAGAACTATGGTGGAGGTGAAGGTTGTGGCTATGGAGATGGAAATGGCAGTGGCTATGGTTGATGGAGATGAAGGTGATGATGATTGGTTGTTCTGCACTTCCCCTCGGCTTCTTTATTATCCATTTGGCATCGACTCCTTTAGAAAGTTTGTTCAGGTGGAGGTGGAACCTCGGTTCCACTTCATTGAAGAAGTACTCTCGTTGATTTCCATGGGCTTCACATTCCCAATAGCTAAGTCCTTCATTACTTTAGAAGGTTCCTTGTAACCTAAAGCATTTGTCAATTACTTGACTTGGGAGCCATTAGATTATTCATCAAACTTCACATCTACCATTTCTTCAACCTTTCGACTGAAATTGTTGAAGACTCGATAAGTGTGGGAGTTTGATCCATAACCAATTAGAAAACCTTCATGCGACTTAGGAGTAAATTTTGAAAGACGATGCTTACCAAAATGTAGCATTTTGAGCGATATAATTGAAAGTACCCAACTTGTGGTTTGTTACCAGTTAGAAGTTCATACATGTCTTGCCAAGTAGCTTGCGGAGATAAATCTGGTTTGTGGCATGAGACACCGTTTGAAACGCTTCGGCCAAAAAATGCTTCGGAGTCTTTTACTCATCCAACATCGTTCTAGCCATCTCGATCAATGTTCGATTCTTCCTTTTAACAACTTCATTTTATTGAGGAGTGTAGGTCATAGAGAATTCAAGTGAAATGCCTTATTCATCAAGAAATGTGTCAATCTTGGCATTCTTGGACTCGGCTCCATTGTCACTTACACCTTGATCTTCACTTCAAACTGATTTTGTACTCTCCTTGCAAAAGCCTTGAAGTTCTCTCGAACCGGCACTTTTTCATCAAGGAAGAAAAACCAAGTGAATCTAGAATAATCTTCAACGGTGACTAGTCCAAAAGAGTTACCACCAAGACTTTCGTAAGCATTGGGACCAAATGTATCCATATGAAGTAGCTGGAGAGGTCTCTTCATAGTCATTATGTTCTTCATGAGGTTACTTCCACCAACTTGCTTTCTCAATTTGCAAGCACTACAAAATGGACCTTTGTCGAAGAAAGCATCTCTGACGCCTGCTACCTCTTGAGCATGCGTTGGTTTTCCCTTGAAGAGGAAAGGGTGATGCAGCAAAGTAGCGTAAGTATTTTCCTCAGTTTTTGAGAACCAAGGTATAAATCCAGTAGGAGACTACAAGCAAGTCGCCTAGTACCTGCACAAACAATCAAGAACCTTGCAACCAACGCGATAAAGGGGTTGACAATCCCTTCACGGCCACTTGCAAAAGTGAGACCTGATAAAGATAATAAGATAAATATTTTTGGTATTTTTATTGTATAGATTGGAAAAGTAAAGATTGCAAAATAAATAGTAAACTAGAATTGTAGATTGGAAACTTATATGATATAAAGTAGACCCTGGGGCCATAGGTTTCACTAGTGGCTTCTCTCAAGATATCATATATTACGGTGGGTGAACAAATTACTGCCAAGCAATTGATAGAAAAGCGCATAGTTATGAGAATACCTAGGCACGATCATGAACATAGGCATCACGTCAGTGACAACTAGACCGAAACGATTCTGCATCTACTACTATTACTTCACACATCAACCGCTATCCAGCATGCATCTAGAGTATTAAGTTCATAAGAACAGAGTAATGCATTAGGCAAGATGACATGATGTAGAGGGATAAACTCAAGCAATATGATATAAACCCCATCTTTTTATCCTCGATGGCAACAATACAATACGTGTCGTTTCCCTTTCTGTCACTGGGATCAAGCACCGCAAGATTGAACCCAAAGCTATGCACTTCTCCCATTGCAAGAAAGATCAATCTAGCAGGCCAAACTAAACCGATAATTCGAAGAGACTTGCAAAGATATCAAATCATGCATATAAGAATTCAGAGAAGAACCAAATAATATTCATAGATAATCAAGTTCATAAATACACAATTCATCGGATCTCGACAAACACACCGCAAAAGAGTATTACATCGAATAGATCTCCAAGAACATCGAGGAGAACTTTGTATTGAGAACCAAAGAGAGAGAAGAAGCCATCTAGCTAATAACTATGGACCCGAAGGTCTGTGGTAAACTACTCACACATCATCGGAGAGGCTATGGTGTTGATGTAGAAGCCCTCCGTGATCGAATCCCCCTCCAGCAGATCAGCGGAAAAGGCCCCAAGATGGGATCTCACAGGTACAGAAGGTTGCGGCGGTGGGAAAGTGGTTTCGTGGATCCCCTGGATGTTTTCAGGGTACGAGAGTACATATAGGCGAAAGAAATAGGTCAGTGGAGCTACGAGGGGCCCACGAGGGTGGGGGCGCGCCGACCCCCCTCGGGCACGCCCTCCTACCTCGTGGTCGCCCCGCTGCTTCCTTGACGTCCACTCCAAGTCTTCTGGATTGCGTTTGTTCCAAAAAAGATCCTCGCGAAGGTTTCGTTCTGTTTGGATTCCGTTTGATATTCCTTTTCTGCGGAACACTGAAATAAGCAAAAAAAACAACAATTTGCACTGGGCCTTCGGTTAATAGGTTAGTCCCAAAATAATATAAAAAGGTATATTAAAGCCCATTAAACATCCAAAACAAATAATATAATAGCATTGAACAACAAAAAATTAAAGATACGTTGGAGACGTATCAAGCATCCCCAAGCTTAATTCCTGCTCGTCCTCGAGTAGGTAAATGACAAAAACATAATTTTTGATGTGGAATGCTACCTAACATAATTTTCAATGTAATTTTCTTTATTGTGGCATGAATGTTCAGATCCGAAAGATTCAAGACAAAAGTTTAATATTGACATAAAAATAATAATACTTCAAGCATACTAAACAAGCAATTATGTCTTATCAAAATAACATAGCCAAAGAAAGCTCATCCCTACAAAATCATATAGTTTGGCCATGCTTCATTTTCGTCACACAAAAATGCTCTCATCATGCACAACCCCGATGACAAGCCAAGCAATTGTTTCATGCTTTAGTATCTTCAAACTTTTTCAACTTCCATGCAATACATGAGCGTGAGCCATGCACATAGCACTATGGGTGGAATAGAATATGATGGTGAGGGTTGTGTGGAGAAGACAAAAAGGAGAAAGTCTCACATTGACGCGGCTAATCAATGGGCTATGGAGATGCCCATCAATTGATGTCAATGCGAGGAGTAGGGATTGCCATGCAACGGATGCACTAGAGCTATAAATGTATGAAAGCTCAACAAATGAAACTAAGTGGGTGTGCATCCAACTTGCTTTCTCACGAAGACCTAGGGCATTTGAGGAAGCCCATTGTTGGAATATACAAGCCAAGTTCTATAATGAAAAATTCCCACTAGTATATGGAAGTGACAAAATAAAAGACTTTTTATCATGAAGGTCATGGTGCTACTTTGAAGCACAAGTGTGGAAAAAGGATAGTAGCATTGTCCCTTTTATCTTTTTTCTTTTTTTTATTTGGCCTTTTTCGGCCTCTCTCTTTTTTCCGGGACAATGCTCTAATAATGATGATCATCACACTTATATTTATTTACAACTCAAAGATTACAACTCGATACTAGAACAAAGTATGACTCTATATGAATGCCTCCGACGGTGTACCGGGATGGGCAATGAATCGAGAGTGACATGTATGAAAAATTATGCATGGTGGCCTTGCCACAAATACGATGTCAACTACATGATCATGCAAGGTAATATGACAATGATGAAGCGTGTCATGATAAACGAAATGGTGGAAAGTTGCATGGCAATATATCTCGGAATGGCTATGGAAATGCCATAATAGGTAGGTATGGTGGCTGTTTTGAGGAAGATATAAGGAGGCTTATGTGTGATAGAGCGTATCATATCACGGGGTTTGGATGCACCGGTGAAGTTTTCACCAACTCTCGAGATGAGAAAGGACAATGCACGGTACCGAAGATGCTAGCAACGATGGAAGAGTGAGAGTGCGTATAATCCATGGACTCAACATTAGTCATAATGAACTCACATACTTATTGCAAAAATCTACAAGTCATCGAAACCAAGCACTACACGCATGCTGCTAGAGGGATAGATTGGTAGGAAAAGACCAACGCTCGTCCCCGACCGCCACTCATAAGGAAAGCAATCAAAGAATACCTCATGCTTCAAATTTGTCACACAACGTTTACCATACGTGCATGCTACGGGACTTGCAAATCTCAACATAAGTATTTCTCAATTTGACAATTACTCAACTAGCACGACTCTAATATTACCATCTTCATATCTCAAAACAATCATCAAGTATCAAACTTCTCATAGTATTCAATGCACTCTATATGAATGTTTTTATTATACCCATCTTGGATGCCTATCATATTAGGACTAATTTTATAACCAAAGCAAATTACCATGCTGTTCTAAAAGACTCTCAAAATAATATAAGTGAAGTATGAGAGTTCAACTATTTCTATAAAATAAAAACACCACCGTGCTCTAAAAAGATATAAGTGAAGCACTAGAGTAAAATTATCTAGCTCAAAAGATATAAGTGAAGCACATAGAGTGTTCTAATAAATTCCGATACATGTGTGTCTCTCCAAAAGGTGTGTACAGCAAGGATGATTGTGATAAACTAAAAATCAAAGACTCAAATCATACAAGACGCTTCAAGCAAAACACATATCATGTGGTGAATAAAAATATAGCCTCAAGTAAAGTTACCGATAGACGAAGACGGAAGAGGGGATGCCTTCCGGGGCATCCCCAAGCTTAGGCTTTTAGTTGTCCTTGAATTTTACCTTGGGGTGCCTTGTTCATCCCCAAGTTTAGTCTCTTTCCACTCGTTGTTCCAAAATCCATGAAATCTTTACCCAAAAATTTGAATTTTCACAACACAAAACTCAACAGAAAATCTCATGAGTTCCGTTAGTATAAGAAAACAAACCATAACTTTAAGCTCCTGTAATAAACTCATTCTTTATTTATATTTGTGTTAAACCTACTGTATTCCAACTTCTCTATGGTTCATACCCCTGGATACTAGCCATAGATTCATCAAGATAAGCAAACAACACACGATAAACAGAATTTGTCAAAAACATAACAGTCTGTAGAAATATGATTTGTTAGAATACTTATGGAACTCCAAAAATTCTGAAAACCTAGGACAACCTGGATAATTTGTATATTGTTCTACTGCAAAAAGAATTGGCATTTTATCACGTTATGGTGAATTTTAACAATTATTTTCGTGAGCGTAAAGTTTCTGTCTTTTTCAGCAAGATCAAACAACTATCACCCAAGAAGATCCTATTGGTTCTACTTGGCACAAACTCTAATTTAAAACATAAACACACATATAAACAGAGGCTAGATGAATTATTTATTACTAAACAGAAACAAAAACAAAAATAAAATTGGGTTGCCTCCCAACACCCATAGCTAGGCATAAAAACAAGAATATATCTAGGTATTGCCATAATAATGATAGGGCAAATCGCGAAAACTCATCTCATATTCCCTATGTTCGGTAGCAAGTTTCTTTGAGGCAAGAAAAAGTAATCAAAAGGGCAAAATTTAATGGGACAGAAGTCCCCAAGATCAAGCTCAGAAGGTATTGGTTCCTCCTTTGGCCCCTCAAATTGCACTACCAATTCATCATTATAAGAATTCTTTTGGCAAAGAGTCATGAGACTTTGTTCAAGATAAAAACCTAGCTCGTTGTTCCAAATAGCAAAATTATCATTAAGGTCGGAAATTTTATTAACTAGAACATCGGTAGGAACCTTCTTTCTAAGGTTTTCATTATAAGCAACATGATCTAAAGATTGTAAACGCATTATATCTTCCTGATTAAAAAGGATAGGCTCTATCGGTGGACGGCCAGCATCCACCCTATAATGCGCAAAAATTTCCTTGGCTTCTTTCATAATAAATATGAACTCATGTGCCAAAAAGATAGTAGCTGCACGTTTGACAGAAGAATGCTCAATATTGAAAAATTCTAGGAAAATCCTTTGTATGCAAGGATGCATATGCATAAATTGTCTTTCAAGTTCAACTATGAGCAAAGATATAGCATCCACAAGACTACTAGTTCTATGAATAATTGACCCTCCCATAGTGGACAAAGCACCGGCACAAGTAAAAAATCTTGAATGACTCCTTTTCCAATAATATTACCACTACCGATCCGAAACTTTTTAGTGTGTAGAATAGTAGATTCTTCATGAGGATTATCAAAAGCATCAAGGTTTCCCCCATTGTTATTGTTATATTTTTCAATGATAACCTCCGCAATTTTAGACATGATGGCAACAAATCACACAAAGAGCGAACACACGAAAGGTAAGCAAAAAGAAGCGGACGGAAAAGGGTGAATAAAACGGCAAGGGTGAAGTGGGGGAGAGGAAAAACGAGAGGCTAATGGCAAATAATGTAATGCGAGGGAGAAGAGTTTGTGATGGGTACGTGGTATGTCTTGACTTGAGCGTAGATCTCCCCGGCAACAGCGCTAGAAATCCTTCTTGCTACCTCTTGATCATGCGATGGTTTTCCCTTGAAGAGGAAAGGGTGATGCAGCAAAGTAGCGTAAGTATTTCCCTCAATTTTTGAGAACCAAGGTATCAATCCAGTAGGAGACTACACGCAAGTCGCCTAGTACCTGCACAAACAATCAAGAACCTTGCAACCAACGCGATAAAGGGGTTGTCAATCCCTTCATGGCCACTTGCAAAAGTGAGATATGGTAAAGATAATAAGATAAATATTTTAAGTATTTTTATTGTATAGATTGGAAAAGTAAAGATTGCAAAATAAATAGTAACTAGAATTGTAGATTGAAAACTTATATGATGTAAAGTAGACCCGGGGGCCATAGGTTTCACTAGTGGCTTCTCTCAAGATAGCATATATTACGGTGGGTGAACAAATTACTGCCGAGCAATTGATAGAAAAGCACATAGTTATGAGAATATCTAGGTATGGTCATGAACATAGGCATCACGTATGTGACAACTAGACCGAAATTATTCTGCATCTACTACTATTACTTCACACATTGACCGCTATCCAACATGCAACTAGAGTATTAAGTTCATAAGAACAGAGTAACGCATTAGGCAAGATGACATGATGTAGAGGGATAAACTCAAGCAATATGATATAAACCCCATCTTTTATCCTTGATGTCAACAATACAATACGTGTCGTTTTCCTTTCTGTCACTGGGATCGAGCATCGCAAGATTGAACCCAAAGCTAAGCATTCTCCCATTGCAAGAAAGATCAATCTAGTAGGCCAAACTAAACCGATAATTTGAAGAGACTTGCAAATATATTAAATCATACGTATAAGAATTCAGAGAAGAATCAAATATTGTTCATAGATAATCTTGATCATAAATCCACAATTCATCGGATCTCGGCAAACACACCGTAAAAAGAATTACATCAAATAGATCTCCAAGAAGATCGAGGAGAACTTTGTATTGAGATCCAAAGAGAGAAAAGAAGCCATCTAGCTAATAATTATGGACCCGAAGGTCTGTGTAAACTAATCACACATCATCGGAGAGGCTATGGTGTTGATGTAGAAGCCCTCCGTGATCGAATCCTCCTCCGGCAAATCACCGAAAAAGGCCCGAAGATGGGATCTCACAGGTACAGAAGGTTGCGGCGGTGGAAAAGTGGTTTTGTGGATCCCCTGGATGATTTCAGGGTATAAGAGTATATATAGGCGAAAGAAGTAGGTCGGTGGAGCTACGAGGGGCCCATGAGGATGGGGGCATGCCTACACCTCTTGGCGCGCCCTCCTACCTCGTGGCCACCTCGTTGTTTCCTTGACGTCCACTCCAAGTCTCCTGGATTGCGTTTGTTCCAAAAAATATCCTCGCGAAGGTTTCGTTCCATTTGGATTCCGTTTGATATTCCTTTTCTGTGAAACACTAAAATAGGCAAAAAAACAAAAAAAACAATTTGCACTAGGCCTTCGGTTAATAGGTTAGTCCCAAAAATAATATAAAAAGGTATATTAAATCCCATTAAACATCCAAAATAGATAATATAATTGCATGGAACAATCAAAAATTATAGATACGTTGGAGACGTATCAAACATCCCAAGCTTAATTCCTGCTCGTCCTCGAGTAGGTAAATGATAAAAACAGAATTTTTGATGTGGAATGCTACCTAACATAATTTTCAATGTAATTTTCTTTATTGTGGCATGAATGTTCAGATCCGAAAGATTCAAGACAAAAGTTTAATATTGACATAAAAATAATAATACTTCAAGCATACTAAACAAGCAATTATGTCTTATCAAAATAACATAGCCAAAGAAAGCTCATCCCTACAAAATCATATAGTTTGGCCATGCTTCATTTTCGTCACACAAAAATGCTCTCATCATGCACAACCCCGATGACAAGCCAAGCAATTGTTTCATGCTTTAGTATCTTCAAACTTTTTCAACTTCCATGCAATACATGAGCGTGAGCCATGAACATAGCACTATGGGTGGAATAGAATATGATGGTGAGGGTTGTGTGGAGAAGACAAAAAGGAGAAAGTCTCACATTGACGCGGCTAATCAATGGGCTATGGAGATGCCCATCAATTGATGTCAATGCGAGGAGTAGGGATTGCCATGCAACGGATGCACTAGGGCTATAAATGTATGAAAGCTCAACAAAAGAAACTAAGTGGGTGTGCATCCAACTTGCTTGCTCACGAAGACCTAGGACATTTGAGGAAGCCCATTGTTGGAATATACAAGCCAAGTTCTATAATGAAAAATTCCCACTAGTATATGAAACTGACAAAATGAAAGAATTTTTATCATGAAGATCATGGTGCTACTTTGAAGCACAAGTGTGGAAAAAGGATAGTAGCATTGTCCCTTTTATCTTTTTTTTTTCTTTGGCCTTTTTTTGGCCTTTCTTTTTTTTCCGGGACAATGCTCTAATAATGATGATCATCACACTTCTATTTATTTACAACTCAAAGATTACAACTCAATACTAGAACAAAGTATGACTGTATATGAATGCCTCCGGAGGTGTACCGGGATGGGCAATGAATCAAGAGTGACATGTATGAAAAATTATGCATGGTGGCCTTGCCACAAATACGATGTCAACTACATGATCATGCAAGGCAATATGACAATGATGAAGCATGTCATGATAAACGGAACGGTGGAAAGTTGCATGGCAATATATCTCGGAATGGCTATGGAAATGCCATAATAGGTAGGTATGGTGGCTGTTTTGAGGAAGATATAAGGAGGATTATGTGTGATAGAGCGTATCATATCACGGGGTTTGGATGCACCGGTGAAGTTTTCACCAACTCTCGAGGTGAGAAAGGGCAATGCACGGTACCGAGGAGGCTAGCAATGATGGAAGAGTGAGAGTGTGTATAATCCATGGACTCAACATTAGTCATAATGAACTCACATACTTATTGCAAAAATCTACAAGTCATCAAAACCAAGCACTACACGCATGCTCCTAGGGGGATAGATTGGTAGGAAAAGACCATGGCTTGTCCCCGACCACCACTCATAAGGAAAGAAATCAAAGAAGCCCTCATGCTTCAAATTTGTCACACAATGTTTACCATACGTGCATGCTACGGGACTTGCAAATCTCAACATAAGTATTTATCAATTCCACAATTACTCAACTAGCACGACTCTAATATTACCATCTTCATATCTCAAAACAATCATCAAGTATCAAACTTCTCATAGTATTCAATGCACTCTGCATGAAAGTTTTTATTATACCCATCTGGGATGCCTATCATATTAGGACTAATTTTATAACCAAAGAAAATTACCATGCTGTTCTAAAAGACTCTCAAAATAATATAAGTGAAGCATAAGAGATCAATTATTTCTATAAAACAAAACCACCACTGTGCTCTAAAAAGATATAAGTGAAGCACTAGAGCAAAATTATCTAGCTCAAAAGATATAAGTGAAGCACATATAGTATTCTAATAAATTCCATACATGTGTGTCTCTCCAAAAGGTGTGTAGAGCAAGGATGATTGTGGTAAACTAAAAATCAAAGACTCAAATCATACAAGACGCTTCAAGCAAAACACATATCATGTGGTGAATAAAAATATAGCCTCAAGTGAAGTTACCGATAGACGAAGACGAAAGAGAGGATGCCTTCCGGGGCATCCCCAAGCTTAGACTTTTGGTTGTCCTTGAATTTTACCTTGGGATGCCTTGGGCATCCCCAAGCTCAGGCTCTTGCCACTCCTTGTTCCAAAATCCATGAAATCTTTACCCAAAAACTTGAAAACTTCACAACACAAAACTCAACACAAAATATCATGAGCTCCGTTAATCTAAGAAAACAAACCACAACTTTAAGGTACTATAATGAACTCATTCTTTATTTATATTGGTGTTAAACCTAATGTATTCCAACTTCTCTATGGTTCATACCCCTCAATACTAGCCATAGATTCGTCAAGATAAGCAAACAACACACGAAAAACAGAATCTGTCAAAAACAGAACAGTCTGTAGCAATATGATTTGTTCGAATACTTATGGAACTAAAAATACTGAAAACCTAGTACAACCTGGATAATTTGTATATTGATCTACTGCAAAAAGAATTGACATTTTATCACGTTCTGGTGAATTTTAACAATTATTTTCGTGAGCATAAAGTTTCTGTTTTTTAGCAAGATCAAGCAACTATCACCCAAGAAGATCCTATTGATTCTACTTGGCACAAACACTAATTTAAAACATAAACACACATCTAAACAGAGGCTAGATGAATTATTTATTACTAAACAGAAACAAAAAACAAAAAACAAAAATAAATTTGGGTTGTCTCCCAACAAGCGTTATCATTTAACGTCCCTAGCTAGGCATAAAAACAAGAATATATCTAGGTATTGCCATTATAATGATAGGGCAAATCGCGAAAACTCATCTCATATTCCCTATGTTCGGCAGCAAGTTTTCTTTGAGGCAAGCAAAAGTAATCAAAAGGGCTAAATTTAATGGGACAGAAGTCCCCAAGATCAAGCTCGGGAGGTATTGGTTCCTCCTTTCGCTCCTGAAATTGCACTACCAATTCATCATTATAAGAACTCTTTTGGCAAAAAGTCATGAGACTTTGTTCAAGAGAAAAACCTAGCCCAGTGTTCTGAATAGCAAAATTATCATTAAGCTCAGAAATTTTATTAACTAGAACATCGGTAGGAACCTTCTTTCTAAGGTTTTCATTATAAGCAACATGATCTAAAGATTGTAAACGCATTATATCTTCCTGATTAAAAAGGATAGCCTCTATGGCTGGACGGCCAGCATCCACCCTATAATGCGCAAAAATTTCCTTGGCTTCTTTCATAATAATTATGAGCTCATGTGCCAAAAAGATAGTAGCTGCACGTTTGACAGAAGAATGCTCAATATTGGAAAATTCTAGGAAAATCCTTTGTATGCAAGGATGCATATGCATAAATTGTCTTTCAAGTTCAACTATGAGCAAAGATATAGCATCCGCAAGACTACTAGTTCTAGGCAGTATTGACCCTCCCATAGTGGGCAAAGCACCGGCACAAGTAAAGAAATCTTGAATGACTCCTTTTCCAATAATATTACCACTACCGGTCCGAAACTTTTTGGTGTGTAGAATAGTAGATTCTTCATGAGGATTATCAAAAGCATCAAGGTTTCCCCCATTGTTATTGTTATCTTATTCAACGATAACCTCCCCAATTTCAGACATGATGGCAAAAAATCGCACAATGTCGGAGTAAATGACCACGGGTAGCCTAGCCGGCTCCCCCTGGCGCTTCTGAAAAAATTACGAGCCGATCCGGCCTTCAATAATCCAAGACGTGGGGCCGCCTTCCCTTGGCCGGCTGTCTCCCAGACCGACTGTCGGAAGGCGGCCCAGCCTAGACCCTCACGAAGAAAGCCACGAGAGGGCCGGCTCCAAGAAGCCGGCCACAAGAAGGCCGACTCCCAGAAGCCGGCTCCCACGAGGTGGTCAAGATCGCACTCTCGAAGTCTGCATCCACATAACGGCGATGAGACGGGGCGTGGCTATAGTAAAGCCTGCCACCCCGGATCCCGGAGCATGCCTGGCACAGAGCGCCGTACGGGGCGGCCATGACCCGTCCGGCGTGGCACTGTTGCCATGTTGACCATGACGCCATCCACGACGGGCTGTCAGCACGGCCCACGGGCGATGGGCCCCTTCAGGCAGAGAGACACCCGAAGGCGGCCAGGCCTTCCCTAGTCGGCCCGAGACAGGGCCGGCTACCCGTAGCCGGCTTGCTTCCTCCCTCGAAGGAGGCGCCCCATTAAGGAGACAAGACGAGGTGAGGCTACAGTGATCGCCCGCCGGACGGCGGCACTGTAGCCATGCTTACCTCGACAAAGCCCTCGTCACCAGGATTGAGGCGACAGTAACCAGCCCCCGACAAGGCCCTCGGCAGGGGGCCATCTTGTCGGCCAAGCGGTCGGCAGCCGGTGGGACCCACCAGCCGGCGGGCCACGGCAGCCGGCGCAGAAGCCGGCGGGCGTAGACACTGACGGCTAGGCCCGCGCCCAGCCGGATTACCATTGTACCCCCGGGGGGTAGGCCTATATAAACCCCCCGGGGCACCCATGCAAAGGGTTGATCTCAGTTAGTTTTACATACCACATAGAGAGAAGAAGAGAGCTAGCCGTGCCCTTCTTCTTCCTCTCGCCGAACAGCTCAAGGAGCATCTTGTAGCCACTTGTTCATCTAGTGATCATGCGGAGACCCCGCAGAGCAGCAGTAGGGGTGTTATCTCCACGGAGAGCCCCGAAGCTAGGTAAGATCCACCGGCGTGCATGTCTTCGCCTCATCCCACTTCCAGGTACCGGCGACGTCTTACTGGCTCCCACAATGATAAGCCACCCGTTGGCATATGTCGCTCCTACCACCCGACATTTGGCGCCCACCATGGGGCCAGGTGCATCGTCGTCCGGAGACCTGTTCTGGACGGGAACCCTCTTCCTCCCCAGCGAGCGTAGCCAGCCCGGCACGCCCGATGGCGCTTGCCACGACGCGCTGCAAGGCGTCACCAACGTCTGCGCAGCGAGCGACCTCGTCAACCTCCTCGGCCAGCTCCACGTCTCCAGCGAGCTTGCTGTGGATTTGGAGTCCGTTGGCTCCACTGATCCGATGCCTGTCAACTCCGACACGGCCTCGCTCGACGCTTTCCCCATCAACGTCGTGATCTACAACGACCCGCTTCCCCGAGCCAACGGCTGCGATGGTGCCATCACCGAGGTGATGGTCATCAGCCACGGCAGCGCCTCTGGTGAGGACGCCCTCGACGCCCCGCACGCGGTGACCCACGACTTGTCTGTCCCCCTCCCGGTCGATGCAGACGCCGAAGCACTGGAGGCTCGCCGCCTCGCCCTACTCGCAGAGGGCCGGAAGTTGGCTTCCATGAGACGCCTCACTGAGGCCCACCAGCGCGAAGTCGACCGCGCCGCCTTTGGCACGCCACCTCCTGGCGGGCCAAGCCGAGCCGGCGTTGTTAGACAGCGCGGCGCTTCCATTGCCGACATGCTTGGAGTTGACCGCCCAGTCTACGCCACTCCACTCGAGAACCTGCGCGCCGCCCAGGCAGCCGTAGACGAGCTGGATGGACTGGGGGCCGAAGAACTCCCCCACATGACCAGACGCATCCATCAGCTGATCGATGCGTCCACACAGCGGCACGAAGCCGACGCCCGCGCCGAGAGCACGGCGCGACGTCCCGGACGCCGACTACGGGTAAAACCCGCGCGCGACACGAGAAAGAGCCGGCTGCCAGCCGAAGCCGAACCCGGATCTCCATCGAGCGAGACGCAGAAGTCCACCCTCGAGCCGTGGAGCGGCATGGCAACCCGCCCCTGCCTCCGCCTTGTGGGGAGAGATATCCCACCCCGCCGCCTGTCACGCATCCGACTCTCAGCGGCCGACTAGGTCGCCGCGAAGGAGTCGGCGAGAACGACGCCCGCCATTGGATCGACCGCCTCGCATGATCCCTGGCGCTAGAAGAAGAAGATGATGTCGGCCCGCCTTGCTTCGGCCCCCGCATCTGCGACGAGCCCTTCCCCAAAGGGTTCTCGCTCCCAAGAGACACGCCCAAGTATAACGGCTCCGTGAAGCCGGAAGATTGGTTGATTGACTACTCCACAGCAGTTCGCATAGCAAACGGCAATAGGCACGTTGCCGTGAAGTACGTGCCCCTCATGCTGCAAGGCACGGCGCGGACCTGGCTCAACAGCCTCAAGCCATACAGCGTCAACAGCTGGCTAGATTTCACAGAAGTCTTCGTCTGCAACTTCACCAGCACTTACAAGTGGGCTCCCAAGCCCAGGCAGCTCTCCTTGTGCGTGCAAGGCCCCGCCGAGTCCACTTGCGACTACCTCATGCGCTGGGCCGAGCTCCGCAACTCTTGCAAAGGGGTGCACGAGGTGCAAGCCATAGAGTACTTCACTCCCGGGTGCCGAGAAGGCACCCTCCTCAAGCACAAGCTCCTCTGCGACGAGCCGACTACCCTCGACGAGCTTCTGGTGATAGCAGACAAGTACGCCACCGCCGACTCCTCAATGAAGACTGAACTCCGGGTAGACGCGTCTGGGAAGGTACTCAACCCGGCGCCCAAGACGCCGGCTGGGGACTCCAGTCGACGCCCGTACCAGAACGACCACAAGCGCAAGGGCCCCATGCCGCCCTCCACCAGTCGGCAGGTGGCCACGGTCGAGGACGAACCGCCCGAAGGGCGGTCCGCACCCAAGAAGCAGAAAGGCGGCAGGCCGGCTTGGCAGTCGGCCTTCTCCTACGAGCAGACTCTCAACGCCCCATGCAAGTTCCACAGCGGCGTGAAGCCGTCCAACCACACAACCTGTAAGTGCCACTGGCTCACCCGAATCTCCAAAGGCGAAGGGCTCGCGCTGCCTCCACCTGCTGGTCCGCCGCCTCCGGCTCCACAGCAGCCGGCCGCTCGGCCGGCAGTCGGAGCTGTGCACGACGAGTTCCTCGACAAGCATGCCGCCTACGTCGTCTTTACAAGCCAGCCCGAAGACCGGCGCAGCAGACGCCGAGAGCACCAGGAAGTCAACGCGGTCGCTACCAACCCCTCCGAGCACATGCACTGGTCAGAAAAGCCTATCAGCTGGAGCCGGGCCGACCACCCAGAGGTGATGTCGTCCCCCGGCTCTTATGCACTGGTTCTGGATGCCACCCTTGCAACGGACAGACGTGTCGCCCGTTTCTCCCGCGTGCTGATAGACGGCGGGAGCAGCATCAACATCCTGTACCGTGACACCCTGGAGAAGCTGAACGTCAAGAGGAAGCAACTCATGCCTACTCAGACTGTGTTCCATGGCATTGTACCCAGCCTGTCATGTGCCCCCATTGGCAAGATCAAGATTGATGTCCTCTTTGGAGACAAGGATCATTTCCGCCGGGAAGCGATCTGGTTTGAAGTGGTGGACCTAGAGAGCCTCTACCATGCACTGCTTGGCCGCCCTGCCCTGGCCAAGTTCATGGCGGTTCCCCACTATGCTTACCTCAAGATGAAGATGCCGAGAACCAAGGGCATCATCACCATAGCCGGCGATTACAAGAAATCTTCTGAGTGTGCAGCGGCCAGCAGCCGTCTGGCCGAGTCCCTTGTGATTGCTAAAGAAAAGAAGATGCTGGACCAAGTTGTGGCCATGGCCGGCAAGCAGCCGGCCCTGTCCCCCGATCCCAAGGAGTATGATGCCCAAGGTTCCTTCCAGCCGGCCAAGGAGACAAAGAAGATACCTCTCGACCCCGAGCACCCTGAAAGGTTTGCCGTTATTGGGGCAAACCTGAACAGCAAATAGGAAGGCGAGCTCGCCGACTTCCTCGTGAGAATCGGGACATCTTCGCATGGTCCCCCAAGGACATGCCGGGTGTTCCGAAGGAATTCGACGAGCACAAACTACACGTCCGAGAGGACGCCAAACCAGTCAAACAGCCCCTCCGCCGACTGTCAGAGGAAAAGAGAAGGATTGTAGGAGAAGAGATAGCCCGGCTTCTAGCAGCCGGCTTCATTATGGAGGTTTTCTTTCCAGAGTGGCTCGCCAACCCGGTCCTCATGCTGAAGAAGAACAACAACTGGTGCATGTGTATAGACTACACGAGCCTCAACAAGGCCTGCCCCGAGGATCCTTTCGCCCTGCCAAGGATAGACCAAGTAATTGACTCCACAGCCGGATGTGAGTTGTTGAGTTTCTTGGATGCTTACTTCGGATACCACCAGATAAAATTAGACCTGGCTGACCGCCTGAAGACCGCCTTCATCACACCATTCGGAGCCTTCTGCTACCTGACTATAACATTCGGCTTGAGAAATGCCGGTGCCACTTTTCAGCGTTGCATGCAGAAGTGTCTCCTCAAGTAGCTCGGCAAAAATGCCCACGTCTACGTGGACGACATCGTGGTGAAGATGGAGAAGCGCGACACCTTGCTGGAAGACCTCGAGGAAACATTGGAGAACCTGCGCCGGTTCCAAATCAAGCTCAACCCCGAGAAATGCGTGTTCGGAGTGCCAGTTGGCCAGCTTCTAGGCTTCCTGGTCTCCGAACGCGGCATCGAATGCAACCCAGTGAAGATCAAGGCCATTGAGAGAATGGCGATTCCCACCAAACTGCAAGACGTCCAGAAGTTTACCGGGTGCTTGGCCTCCCTGAACCGCTTCATCAGGCGGCTTGGTGAGAAAGCTCTCCCCCTCTACCGCCTCATGAAGAAGACCACTCACTTCGAGTGGAACGACCAAGCCGACCAAGCTTTTCGCGAGCTGAAGAAGATGCTGGCCACGCCGCTTGTCCTGGCGGCGCCGACTGAGAAAGAGCCCATGCTCCTTTACATCGCCGCAACCAGTCGGGTGGTCAGCACCGTCATCGTAGTCCAGCGCCCAGAGGAGGGCCGAGCACAGCCGGTCCATAGGCCGGTGTACTACCTGAGTGAGGTGCTGTCTACCTCAAAGCAGAACTACCCGCACTACCAGAAGATGTGCTATGGCGTGTACTTCGCCGCCAAGAAACTGAAGCCCTACTTTCAAGAGCACTCCATCACGGTCGTATGCACCGCCCCGCTTGCCGAGATCATAGGCAGTCAGGATGCATCCGGCCGGGTGGCGAAATGGGCCATCGAGCTGGCCCCTTACACGATCTTCTACCAGCCTCGCACCGCCATCAAGTCCCAAGCATTGGCCGACTTCCTCGTCGACTGGGCCGAGACCCAGTACCTGCCGCCGGCTCCCGACTCCACTCATTGGCACATGCACTTCGACGGGTCCAAGATGCGCACCGGCTTGGGAGCCGGCGTCATCCTCACCTCCCTCAAAGGCGACAAGCTCAGATACACGCTGCAAATTCATTTTGCCGCCTCCAACAACGTGGCCGACTACGAGGCGCTCATACACGGGCTCCGACTTGCCAAGGAACTCGGCATCCGCCGGATCCTGTGTTACGGCGACTCGGACTTGGTAGTCCAGCAATCATCCGGCGACTGGGGCGCCAAGGACGCAAACATGGCAAGCTACCGCTTTCTCGTCCAGCAGATCAGCGGGTACTTTGAAGGATGCGAGTTCCTCCATGTACCACGAGCCGACAACGAGCCAGCAGATACCCTGGCTCGAATAGGCTCCACTCGGCAGGCAATACCAACCGGCGTCTCTCTACAACGCCTCCTCAAGCCGTCTATCAAGCCGTCTCTAGAATCCGATTCCATCTTCGTGCCGCCTAGCACCGACGCAGCCGGATCCGGCTTGAAGAGCCAAGCAGGCGGCCCGGGGACTTCGATAGTCGGCCCGGGGACTTTAGCAGGCGGCCCGGGGACTTCCGTAGTTACGCCCGACCAGGGGACTGCCAAACCGGGCTCGGGGACTGCGGTAGTCGGCCCGGGGACTGCACCAACACAACAGGCGGCGGCCGACTCCAGCATTTCACCTACCAGCCCGCCCGCCCTGGTCGCAGTAGCCGTGTTGGCAATAGAAGAAGCCACAGCTCCATCATGGGCCCAGCCCATCTACAACTTCCTGATAAACCAAGAATTGACGGCTGACGATACAGAGGCAAGACAAGTCCAACGCAGAGCCGGAGCATACACAATCGTCAACAGAGAGCTTGTCAGGCGCAGTGTCACTGGAGTTTTCCAGCGACGTGTCGAGCAAGAGAAGAGCATAGCAATCCTCAGGGACATTCACCAAGGCGAATGCGGCCACCATGCGGCCTCAAGATCACTCGTCGCCAAAGCTTTCCGCCATGGATTCTTTTGGCCAACTGCTTTGGACGACGCCAAGGAGTTGGTCAAACATTGCAAAGGGTGCCAAGTCTTCAGCTCCAAGCAACACCTACCAGCTTCGACACTCAAGACCATTCCCCTCACTTGGCCCTTTGCCGTTTGGGGACTGGACATGGTGGGCCCATTCAAGACGGCGCGCGGCAGCATGACACATCTGCTTGTCGCTGTGGACAAATTCACCAAATGGATTGAAGCAAAGCCGATCAAGAAGCTGAATGGGCCGACTGCCATGACATTCATCGCAGATATTACAACTCGGTACGGCGTGCCACACAGCATCATCACCGACAACGACATGAATTTCGCCAAGGGTGCATTGACATGTTTCTGCGCGACGCAGGGCATCCGACTGGACTTAGCTTCCGTTGCCCACCCGCAGTCAAACGGCCAAGTCGAGCGAGCCAACGGCCTCATCCTTTTCGGCATCAAGCCCTGACTGGTCCTGCCACTGGAGCGTTCGGCCGGCTGTTGGCTCAATGAGCTGCCGACCGTCCTCTGGAGTCTGCGCACTACCCCAAACAAGTCAACCGGCTTCACTCCTTTCTTCCTCGTGTATGATGCCGAGGCGGTCATCCCAACTGACATCGAGTTCGACTCGCCTCGGGTAACCATGTACACGGAGGCGGAAGCCAAGGAAGCACGAGAAGATGGCGTCGACCTGCTGGAAGAGAGCCGGCTGTTAGCCCTCAGCAGGTCCGCCATCTACCAGCAGGGTTTGCGCCGCTACCACATGTTGGAAATATGCCCTAGAGGCAATAATAAAAGCATTATTATTATATTTCCTTGTTCATGATAATTGTCTTTATTCGTGCTATAATTGTGTTATCCGGAAATCGTAATAACAGACAACAACATGTCCCTAGTAAGCCTCTAGTTGACTAGCTTGTTGATCGATAGATAGTCATGGTTTCCTGACTATGGACATTAGATGTCATTGATAACGAGATCACATCATTAGGAGAATGATGTGATGGACGAGACCCAATCCTAAACATAGCATAAGATCGCATAGTTCGTTTGCTAGAGTTTTCCAATGTCAAGTATCCTTTCCTTAGACCATGAGATCGTGTAACTCCCGGACACCGTAGGAGTGCTTTGGGTGTGCCAAATGTCACAACGTAACTGGGTGACTATAAAGGTATACTACGGGTATCTCCAAAAGTGTCTTTTGGGTTGACACGGATCGAGACTGGGATTTGTCACTCCGCTTGACGGAGAGGTATCACCGGGCCCTCTCGGTAATGCATCATCATAATGAGCTCAATGTGATCGAAGTGTTTGATCACGGGATCATGCATTACGGTACGAGTAAAGTGACTTGCCGGTAACGAGATTGAACGAGGTATAGGGATACCGACGATCGAATCTCGGGCAAGTAAAATACCGATTGACAAAGGGAATCGTATACGGGATTAATTGACTCCTCGACATCGTGGTTCATCCGATGAGATCATCGTGGAGCATGTGGGAGCCAACGTGGGTATCCAGATCCCGCTGTTGGTTATTGCTCGAGAGCCGTCTCGGTCATGTCTGCATGTCTCCCGAACCCGTAGGGTCTACACACTTAAGGTTCGGTGACACTAGGGTTGTGAACATATGTATATGCAGTAACCCGAATGTTGTTCGGAGTCCCGGATGAGATCCCGGACGTCACGAAGAGTTTAGGAATGGTCCGGAGGTAAAGAATTATATATAGGAAGTGCTGTTTTGGCCATCGGGACAAGTTTCGGGGTTATCGGTATTGTACCGGGACCACCGGAGGGTCCCGGGGGGTCCACCTGGTGGGGCCACCTATCCCGGAGGGCCCCATGGGCTGAAGTGGGAAAGGATCCAGCCCAAAGTGGGCTGGGGCGCCACTTACCCAGGGTCCATGCGCGCCTAAGGGGGGGAAACCCTAAAGGGGGCGTCCCCTTGCTTGGGGGGCAAGCCCCCCACCCCTTGGCCGCCGCCCCCCCCTAGGAGATTGCATCTCCTAGGGCCGGCGCCCCCCTAGGGGGCTATATATATAAGGGGAGGGGAGGGGGCAGCCGCACCCTTGCCCTGGCACCTCCCTCTCCCTCTTCAACACCTCCTCCTCCTCCATAGAGCTCGGTGTAGCCCTGCCGGAGTACTACAGCTCCACCATCACCACGCCGTCGTGCTGCTGCTGGAGCCATCTTCCCCAACCTCTCCTTTGCCTTGCTGGATCAAGAAGAAGGAGACGTTACGCTGACCGTACGTGTGTTGAACGCGGAGGTGCCGTCCGTTCGGTGCTAGGATCTCCGGTGATTTGGATCATGTCGTGTACGACTACCTCATCCCCGTTCGTTGAACGCTTCCGATCGCGATCTACAAAGTGGTATGTAGATGCAATCTCTCTCCCATGACTCGTTGCTTAGATGAACTCATAGATGGATCTTGGTGAAACCATAGGAAAAATTTTAATTTTCTGCAACGTTCCCCATCAGTGGCATCATGAGCTAGGTCTATGCATAGTTCTCTATTGCACGAGTAGAACACAATTTGTTGTGGGCGTAGATGTTGTCAACTTTCTTGCCGCTACTAGTCTTATCTTGCTTCAGCGGTATTGTGGGATGAAGCGGCCTGGACCAACCTTACACGTACGCTTACGTGAGACCGGTTCCACCGACTAACATGCACTAGTTGCATAAGGTGGCTGGCGGGTGTCTGTCTCTCCCACTTTAGTTGGAACGGATTCGATGAAAAGGGTACTTATGAAGGGTAAATAGAAGTTGACAAATCACGTTGTGGCTTTCACGTAGGTAAAGAAAAGTTCTTTCTAGAACCCTAATTCAGCCACGTAAAACTTGCTACAACAATTAGAGGACGTCTAACTTGTTTTTGCAGCAAGTGCTTTGTGATATGATATGGCCAAAGTTGTGATGAATGATGAATGATCTATATGTGATGTATGAGATGTTCATGCTATTGTAATAGGAATCACGACTTGCATGTCGATGAGTATGACAACCGGCAGGAGCCATAGGAGTTGTCTTTATTTTTTGTATGACCTGCGTGTCATTGAGAAACGCCATGTAAATTACTTTACTTTATTGCTAAACGCGTGAGCCATAGTAGTAGAAGTAATAGTTGGCGAGCAACTTCATGGAGACACGATGATGGAGATCATGGTGTCAAGCCGGTGACAAGATGATCATGGAGCCCCAAGATGGAGAACAAAGGAGCTATGTGATATTGGCCATATCATGTCACGTTTATTATTTGATTGCATGTGATGTTTATCATGTTTTGCATCTTGTTTACTTAGAACGACGGTAGTAAATAAGATGATCCCTCATAATAATTTCAAGAAGTGTTCCCCCTAACTGTGCACCGTTGCGACAGTTCATTGTTTCGAAGCACCACGTGATGATCGGGTGTGATAGATTCTAACGTTCACATACAGCGGGTGTAAGACAGATTTACACATGCAAACACTTAGGTTGACTTGACGAGCCTAGCATGTACAGACATGGCCTCGGAACACAGAAGACCGAAAGGTCGAGCATGAGTCGTATAGAAGATACGATCAACATGAAGATGTTCACCAATGTTGACTAGTCCGTCTCACGTGATGATCGGACACGGCCTAGTTGACTTGGATCATGTAATACTTAGATGACTAGAAGAGGGATGTCTATCTAAGTGGGAGTTCATTAAATAATTTGATTAAGATGAACTTTATTATCATGAACTTAGTCTAAAATATTTACAATATGTCTTGTAGATCAAATGGCCAACGTAGTCCTCAACTTCAACGCGTTCCTAGAGAAAACCAAGCTGAAAGACGATGGCAGCAACTATACGGACTGGGTCCGGAACCTGAGGATCATCCTCATAGCTGCCAAGAAAGATTATGTCCTACGAGCACCGCTGGGTGACGCACCTGTTCTCCCTGCAGAACAAGACGTTATGAACGCTTGGCAGTCACGTTCCGGTGATTACTCCCTCGTTCAGTGCGGCATGCTTTACAGCTTAGAGCCGGGGCTCCAAAAGCGTTTTGAGAGACATGGAGCATACGAGATGTTCGAAGAGCTGAAAATGGTTTTCCAAGCTCATGCCCGGGTCGAGAGATATGAAGTCTCGACAAATTCTTTAGCTGTAAGATGGAGGAAAATAGCTCTGTCAGTGAACACATACTCAAGATGTCTGGGTTGCACAACCGCTTGACTCAACTGGAAGTTAATCTCCCGGATGAAGCGGTCATTGACAGAATCCTCCAGTCGCTTACACCTAGCTACAAGAGCTTTGTGATGAACTACAACATGCAGGGGATGGTAAAGACCATTCCTGAGGTATATGCTATGCTGAAATCAGCAGAGGTAGAAATCAAGAAGGAACATCAAGTGTTGATGGTGAATAAAACCACTAAGTTCAAGAAGGGCAAGGGTAAGAAGAACTTCAAGAAGGACGGCAAGGAAGTTGCCGCGCCCGGTAAGCAAGTTGCCGGGAAGAAGCCAAAGAATGGACCCAAGCCCGAGACTGAGTGCTTTTATTGCAAGGGAAGTGGCCACTGGAAGCGGAACTGCCCCAAATACTTAGCGGACAAGAAGGCCGGCAAAACAAAAGGTATATGTGATATACATGTAATTGATGTGTACCTTACCAGTACTCGTAGTAGCTCTTGGGTATTTGATACCGGTGCAGTTGCTCACATTTGTAACTCAAAGCAGGAGCTGCGGAATAAACGGAGACTGGCTAAGGACGAGGTGACGATGCGCGTCGGGAATGGTTCCAAGGTCGATGTGATCGTCGTCGGCACGCTACCTCTACATTTACCTACGGGATTAGTTTTAAACCTCAATAATTGTTATTTAGTGCCAAGTTTGAGCATGAACATTGTGTCTGGATCTCGTTTAATTCGAGATGGCTACTCATTTAAATCCGAGAATAATGGTTGTTCTATTTATATGAGAGATATGTTTTATGGTCATGCTCCGATGGTTAATGGTTTATTCTTAATGAATCTTGTACGGGATGATACACATATTCATAGTGTGAATACCAAAAGAGTTAAAGTTGATAACAATAGTCCCACATATTTGTGGCACTGCCGCCTTGGTCACATAGGTATCAAACGCATGAAGAAGCTCCATGCAGATGGACTTTTAGAGTCTCTTTATTATGAATCATTTGACACGTGCGAACCATGCCTCATGGGTAAAATGACCAAGACTCCGTTCTCAGGAACAATGGAGCGAGCAACCAACTTATTGGAAATCATACATACCGATGTGTGCGGTCCAATGAGTGTTGAGGCTCGCGGTGGCTATCGTTATGTTCTCACCCTCACTGATGACTTGAGTAGATATGGGTATATCTACTTAATGAAACACAAGTCTGAGACCTTTGAAAAGTTCAAGGAATTTCAGAGTGAGGTTGAAAATCAACGTGATAGAAAGATCAAGTTTCTACGATCAGATCGTGGAGGAGAATACTTGAGTCATGAATTTGGCACACACTTACGAAAATGTGGAATAGTTTCACAACTCACGCCGCCTGGAACACCTCAGCGTAATGGTGTGTCCGAACGTCGTAATCGCACTCTATTAGATATGGTACGATCTATGATGTCCCTTACCGATTTACCGCTATCTTTTTGGGGCTATGCTTTAGAGACTGCCGCATTCACTTTAAATAGGCCACCGTCGAAATCCGTTGAGACGACACCGTATGAATTATGGTTTGGGAAGAAACCTAAGCTGTCGTTTCTAAAAGTTTGGGGATGCGATGCTTATGTGAAGAAACTTCAACCTGAAAAGCTCGAACCCAAGTCGGAAAAATGCGTCTTCATAGGATACCCTAAAGAAACTATTGGGTATACCTTCTACCTCAGATCCGAAGGCAAGATCTTTGTTGCCAAGAATGGATCCTTTCTAGAGAAGGAGTTTCTCTCGAAAGAAGTAAGTGGGAGGAAAGTAGAACTTGATGAAGTGTTACCTCTTGAAACGGAAAATGGCGAAACTCAAGAAAATGTTCCTGAGGTGCCTGCACCGACTAGAGAGGAAATTAATGATGATGATCAAGATACTTCTAATCAAGCTCCTACTGAAATTCGAAGGTCCACAAGGACACGTTCCGCACCAGAGTGGTACGGCAACCCTGTCTTAGAAATCATGTTGTTAGACAACGGTGAACCTTCGAACTATGAGGAAGCAATGGCGGGCCCGGATTCCGACAAATGGCTAGAAGCCATGAAATCCGAGATAGGATCCATGTATGAAAACAAAGTATGGACTTTGACTGACTTGCCCGTTGAACGGCGAGCCATAGAAAATAAATGGATCTTTAAGAAGAAGACAGGCGCGGATGGTAATGTGACCATCTATAAAGCTCGGCTTGTCGCTAAGGGTTATCGACAAGTTCAAGGAATTGACTACGATGAGACTTTCTCACTGGTAGCGAAGCTGAAGTCCGTTCGAATCATGTTAGCAATTGCCGCATTCTACGATTATGAAATATGGCAAATGGACGTCAAAACGGCATTCCTTAATGGTTTCCTTAAGGAAGAATTGTATATGATGCAGCCGGAAGGTTTTGTCGATCCTAAGAATGCTGACAAGGTGTGCAAGCTCCAACGCTCGATTTATGGGCTGGTGCAAGCATCTCGGAGTTGGAACATTCGCTTTGATGAGATGATCAAAGCGTTTGGGTTTACGCAGACTTATGGAGAAGCCTGTGTTTACAAGAAAGTGAGTGGGAGCTCTGTAGCATTTCTCATACTATATGTAGATGACATACTTTTGATGGGAAATGATATAGAACTCTTGGACAGCATTAAGGCCTACTTGAATAAAAGTTTTTCAATGAAGGACCTTGGAGAAGCTGCTTATATATTAGGCATCAAGATCTATAGAAATAGATCAAGACGCCTCATAGGTCTTTCACAAAGCACATACCTTGATAAGATATTGAAGAAGTTCAATATGGATCAATCTAAGAAGGGGTTCTTACCTGTGTTGCAAGGTGTGAAATTGAGCTCAGCTCAATGTCCGACCACGGCAGAAGATATAGAAGAGATGAGTGTCATCCCCTATGCCTCAGCCATAGGTTCTATTATGTATGCCATGCTGTGTACCAGACCTGATGTAAACCTTGCCGTAAGTTTGGTAGGTAGGTACCAAAGTAATCCCGGGAAGGAACACTGGACAGCGGTCGAGAATATCCTGAAGTACCTGAAAAGGACTAAGGAAATGTTTCTCGTTTATGGAGGTGACGAAGAGCTCGTCGTAAAGGGTTACGTCGACGCTAGCTTCGACACAGATCTGGATGACTCTAAGTCACAAACCGGATACGTGTATATTTTGAATGGTGGGGCAGTAAGTTGGTGCAGTTGCAAGCAGAGCGTTGTGGCGGGATCTACATGTGAAGCGGAGTACATGGCAGCCTCGGAGGCAGCACATGAAGCAATTTGGGTGAAGGAGTTCATCACCGACCTCGGAGTCATACCCAATGCGTCGGGGCCAATCAAACTCTTCTGTGACAACACTGGAGCTATTGCACTTGCCAAGGAGCCCAGGTTTCACAAGAAGACCAGGCACATCAAACGTCGCTTCAACTCCATTCGTGAAAATGTTCAAGATGGAGACATAGAAATTTGTAAAGTGCACACGGATCTGAATGTTGCAGATCCGTTGACTAAACCTCTCCCTAAGGCAAAACATGATCAGCACCAGAACTCTATGGGTGTTCGATTCATCACAATGTAACTAGATTATTGACTCTAGTGCAAGTGGGAGACTGTTGGAAATATGCCCTAGAGGAAATAATAAAAGCGTTATTATTATATTTCCTTGTTCATGATAATTGTCTTTATTCGTGCTATAATTGTGTTATCCGGAAATCGTAATACATGTGTGAATAACAGACAACAACGTGTCCCTAGTAAGCCTCTAGTTGACTAGCTCGTTGATCAACAGATAGTCATGGTTTCCTGACTATGGGCATTGGATGTCAATGATAACGAGATCACATCATTAGGAGAATGATGTGATGGACGAGACCCAATCCTAAACATAGCATAAGATCGCATAGTTCGTTTGCTAGAGTTTTCCAATGTCAAGTATCCTTTCCTTAGACCATGAGATCGTGTAACTCCCGGATACCGTAGGAGTGCTTTGGGTGTGCCAAACGTCACAACGTAACTGGGTGACTATAAAGGTATACTACGGGTATCTCTGATAGTGTCTGTTGGGTTGACACGGATCGAGACTGGGATTTGTCACTCCGCTTAACGGAGAGGTATCACCGGGCCCTCTCGGTAATGCATCATCATAATGAGCTCAATGTGATCAAAGTGGTTGATCACGGGATCATGCATTACGGTACGAGTAAAGTGACTTGCCGGTAACGAGATTGAACGAGGTATTGGGATACCGACGATTGAATCTCGGGCAAGTAAAATACCGATTAACAAAGGGAATCATATACGGGATTAATTGAATCCTCGACATCGTGGTTCATCCGATGAAATCATCGTGGAGCATGTGGGAGCCAACATGGGTATCTAGATCCCGCTGTTGGTTATTGCCCGAGAGCCGTCTCGGTCATGTCTGCATGTCTCCCGAACCCGTAGGGTCTACACACTTAAGGTTCGGTGACGCTAGGGTTGTGAAGATATGTATATGCAGTAACCTGAATGTTGTTTGGAGTCCCGGATGAGATCCCGGACGTCACGAAGAGTTCCGGATTGGTCCGGAGGTAAAGAATTATATATAGGAAGTGCTGTTTTGGCCATCGGGACAAGTTTCGGGGTTATCGGTGTTGTACCGGGACCACCGGAGGTTCCCGGGGGTTCACCGGGTGGGGCCACCTGCCTCGGGGGGCCACATGGGCTCTAGGGGGTGCGCCTTGGCCTACATGGGCCAAGGGGAACCAGCCCCAAGAGGCCCATGCGCCTAGGGTTCCAAAGGGGAAGAGTCCCACTAGTGGAAGGCACCTCCTAGGTGCCTTGGGGGGGGAGGAAATCCTCCCTGGCCGCCGCCCCTTGGAGATCAGATCTCCCAGGGCCGGCGCCCCCCCCCCAAGAGGCCTATATAAAGGGGGGAGGGGAGGGGGGCAGCCGCACCCCTGGTCCTTGGCGCCTCCCTCTCCCTCTCCAACACCTCCTCCTCCTCCTCCGTAGAGCTCGGCGAAGCCCTGCCGGAGTACTGCAGCTCCACCATCACCACGCCGTCGTGCTGCTGCTGGAGCCATCTTCCCCAACCTCTCATTTGCCTTGCTGGATCAAGAAGAAGGAGACATTACGCTGACCGTACGTGTGTTGAACGCGGAGGTGCCGTCCGTTCGGTGCTAGGATCTCCGGTGATTTGGATCACGTCGTGTACGACTACCTCATCCCCGTTCATTGAACGCTTCCGCTCGCGATCTACAAAGTGGTATGTAGATGCAATCTATCTCCCATGACTCGTTGCTTAGATGAACTCATAGATGGATCTTGGTGAAACCGTAGGAAAAATTTAAATTTTCTGCAACGTTCCCCAACATAAGAGTGTATATAGGCAAAAGAAGTAGGTCGGTGGAGCTACGAGGGGCCCACGAGGGTGGGGGCGCGCCTACCCCCCTGGGCGCACCCTCCTACCTCCTGGCTGCCTCGATGCTTCCTTGTCATCCACTCCAAGTCTCCTGGATTGCGTGTGTTCCAAAAAAGATCCTCGCGAAGGTTTCGTTCCGTTTGGATTCCGTTTGATATTCCTTTTCTAGGAAACACTGAAATAGGCAAAAAAACAGCAATTTGTACTGGGCCTTCGGTTAATAGGTTGGTCCCAAAAATAATATAAAAAGGTATATTAAAGCCCATTGAACATCCAAAATAGATAATATAATAGCATGGAACAATCAAAAATTATAGATACGTTGGAGACGTATCAACGCCCAATATGTGATCACCCTTGACCAACTTGTCAAGGTTTCGCATCCTTGCATGTCCAAGCGTTTTGCCAATGTCGTCCTTTAGAAGATCTACTAATAAGAGATAAACAGACTTTTGGTCCTTGTGAGAAATCGACAACATAAAAGATCTCCATGCCGAACACTAGTAAAGACCATAGTATAATCATTTTTGTGAAAGCCTTGACAATCAACTTCAGTAAATAGCACATGGAATCCATAGTCGGTTAATTTTGCTACGGAAAGAAGATTATGACCAAGAGATTCAACAAGCATGACATTTTTTATTGAGTTGTCTTTAGAAATGACCACTTTACCAAGACCTATTACCTTTCCCTTAGAGTTTTCTCCAAAGGCGACGTTTCTTCTTGGTCCATCATCCTTATGGAATTCTAGGAACATTTCTCTATCTCCGGCCATGTGGTTGGTGCACCCGCTATCGAGTACCCATTCTTTTCTACCGGAAGAATAATCTTTGTGAGTTCTTAACATGAGACACTTCAAGATGCGATCACACTCATCTTCTTCATCATCAACATCACATTAAACATCATTTCTTGCATGGTTAGTGTGTCTAGCACCTCGTCTTTTCAGTTATGTGATGAATAAGAAGAGCCGATGAAGGTATATGGAAAATTGTAGGAACATCCCTTTTTTCTCGAATGAGAGCACTGAGTTCATCGAATTTTCTAGGATCCCTCTTGTCTTTCATCTTCGAGAGTGACATCGCCTTGTGAGGGACTTCATCATGATTCTTGAGAGAATAATCTCGGGATCCGTGATAGCATTTGTCCAATTCAGAACATAAGCACTCTTGAGAGAATAAAATGACACTCAAAGAATTTGCCCATATCATGGGAACAAAAAAAACATAGGTCTGACTAAGACAAACTGATATATATTGAGGAAGATGAGGGGCTGTCGGGGGTCTAAGCTTGAAGCTTTATGCCTCTTTAAACTTTTAGTGGAGGTGCTTTGGGCATACCCAAACCTAAACGCTTTACCGCCTCCTGCATTCTCTCATATAATTGTCTTCCCGAGTCTTAAAAACTTCAATCACACAAAAATTATCAAATTTGTGAGTAGACCAGTCCATCAAATATAAACAGAGGACTTCTGAAACTCAATTTTTGTTAAAAAATTAATAGGGCGTAACAGAGAACTATGATTGTGAATTTTGTGAATAAATCAAAGAGTAGTAACAAAACAACAGTTTCAAGACAACACTAGAACTACTTATTAACTAAACATACCAAAGGTAATTCTTGACATTTCCTTTTTATAACACAATGGTTTATACAAGGGTATAATTGTTATTTTATGAGATTCTTCCATGACAAAATATTTACATGGAACAAAAAATGTTCAAGGCCAACCCCACTTCTACGATCCTCAGAGTTCCAATCACTTCACATTTTGAAAAAGTATTAAATTCCCGTCTTTTTTGTATCCTGAAAAATTATAAGGTGTAAAACTGAAGAAAATGCCCGCCTAAAACTTATAGGTTGCCTCCCAGACAACGTTTTCTTTAAAGCCATATATCTAGGCTTAAAGGCTCACTTTATTACACCATGAGGATCCAAAGGTATATCAAATCCAATTGTAACTAATAAAGATTTGGATCTAAGTAGAGACAAATGGTAACATAGTTCATGTAATATCCAAGTACAAACCTCTTCCTACACATTGGCATTGCCATATGAGAACAAATCATTAGCATAAAGTAAGGACCAATGCATGGTATAAGTAGTTGCTTGCAATTGTAGTGTTTCCAAGTCATAGAGAGGGCCTTAAATATTCCTCTTCCACAATAATTGCAAGAAGTGATCAACGGCAACCCCGGACCCCCCCCCCCCTCATCCACCACGATCAAGGCTTGCTCCAAGGCGATCCATTGTACTCCATGCCCTTCGCGATCGTCATCGACACGCTCAACACCATGCTCTTCAACCCTTTCTTCTTCACTCTTGTACTCATATTTGTTATCTAATGGGCACTTCTTTTCAGCAGTTTCTTCTTCCCTTATCTCACTTGTTGGTCCCTACAAAAAATTATTCTCTTCTGAAGTAGCGAAGACTCTCTCAAGTAGCTCATTCGATCAAACAATTGCGAGTGTGTTTGCTCGGAGAACCTTCCCAGTGAACGTTTGGTAGTTAGCCTCACCTTAATTCTTTCGCCCCATATATTTTTGTCCTAGCCATTAATGAGATGTTTGAAGGAAATATGCCCTAGAAGCAAAATAAAGTTGTTATTTTATATCTCCTTATTCATGATAAAGGTTTATTATTCATGCTAGAATTGTATTGATCGGAAACCAAAATACATGTGTGAATACATAAACAAACACCGTGTCCCTAGTGAGCCTCTACTTGACTACCTCATTGATTAGAGATGGTTAAGATTTTCTAACCATGGACATGAGTTGTCATTTGATAACGGGATTACATCATTAGGAGAATGATGTGATGGAAAAGACCCATCCGTTAGCTTAGCATTATGATCGTTCAGTTTTATTGCTATTGCTTTCTTCATGTCAAATACATATTCCTTCGACTATGAGATTATGCAACTCCCGGATACCGGAGGAATGCCTTGTGTGCTGTCAAACATCACAACATAATTGGATGATTATAAAGATGCTCTACAGGTATCTTCAAAGGTGTTTGTTGAGTTGGCATAGATTTAGATTAGGATTTCTCACTCCGAGTATCGGAGAGGTATCTCTGGGCCCTCTCGGTAATACACGTCATAAGCTTGCAAGCAAATGATTAAGGAGTTAGTCACGAGGTGATGTATTACGGATCAAGTAAAGAGACTTGCTGGTAACGAGATTGAACTAGGTATGAAGATACCGACGATCGAATCTCGGGCAAGTAACATACCGATGGACAAAGGGAATTACGTATGTTGTCATAATGGTTCGATCGATAAAGATCTTCGTAGAATATGTAGGAACCAATACGGGCATCCAGGTTCCGCTATTGGTTATTGGCCGGAGAGGTGTCTCGGTCATGTCTACATAGTTCTCGAACCCATAGGGTCCGCACGCTTAACGTCCGATGACGATATAGTATTATATGAGTTATGTGATTTGGTTACCGAATGTTATTCGTAGTTCCAGATAAGATCACGGACATGATGAGGAGTCTCGAAATGGTCAGGAGGTAAAGATTGATATATAGGAAGATGGTATTCGGACACCGAAAGTGTTTCGGAGAAAATCGGATAGTTATCGAAGTACCGAAAGGGGTACCGGTCACCCCAGGGAGAGTATTGGGCCTATTGGGCCACGATAGGGGAGCACACCAGACCACAAGGGGCTGGCGCGTGCCCCATGGCAGCCGTCCAAGTGGGGAAGGAAAGGGGGGAGGATTCGGCCTCCCCTTCCTTCTCTCTCCCCCCCCCCTTCCCTTTCTTCTCCGGCAAATAAGGAAAGGGGGGCCGGGGCGCCACTTGGGGAGGACCCAAGTAGGATTCGGACTACTTGGGGCACCCTCCTGGCTGTTCCCTCCTCCCTCCCACCTATATATATGGGGGGGGGCCTAGCACACACCAGACAATTGTTTAGCCGTGTGCGGCGCCCCCCTCCACCGTTTACACCCCGGTCATATTTTCGTAGTGCTTAGGCGAAGCCCTGCAAGAATCACTTCACCATCACCGTCGCCACGCCGTCGTGCTGACGGAACTCATCTATTACCTCGACATCTTGCTGGATCAAGAAGGTGAGGGACGTCACCGAGTTGAATGTGTGCAGAACACGGAGGTGCCGTGCGTTTGGTACTTGATTGATTGAAGTGCGAAGAGGTTCGACTACATCAACCGCATTGAGAAACGCTTCCGCTTACGGTCTACGAGGGTACGCAGACACACTCTTCCCCTCGTTGCTATGCATCTCCATGGATAGATCATTGCGTGTGCGTAGATTTTTTGTTTTCCCATACAACGATTCCCAACATTGTTTGTCTCCTTACAGGAAGCAATGAGGGGAAAACAACTACTAGGTATCTCTCTTGGTTCAAATTTTCCGTCTATCCACTCTCTCATGTTTGCTGATGATCTTTTAGTTTGTGGGCAAGCTACTACTCAAGAAGCTAATTCTATGCGCCAACTGATTCAAACCTTTTGTACAAATTCTGGCCAAATCCCAAATTGGACCAAATCCGGTATTCTTTTTAGTAGGGGTGTAGACACCAACATGCAACGGGCTATAATGAACATTTTTCCTGTTCCTTGCATTGACAATAACTTCAATCATTTGGGACACCCTCTCATCCTTCCAACGAAAGACAGATCTTCTGCCTATAACTTTGTGATAGATAAATTCAAAGCCAAGCTTCCAACCTACAAAGTCAATAAGCTCTCTCATGCTGGTAGGTTGACTCTCATAAACTTTGTCTTTGCTTTCGTCCCCATTTATTTTACATGTCCAATATTCTCTTCCCCAAGAAATTCTTGGCCAACCTTACTTCAATTATAATAAGTTTTAGTGGACTGGAGTTGGAGAGGAAACCGATGCTAAATCCCTTTGTCTTAGATCCTGGAGGGACATATGCTCCCCCCAAAAAGAAGGAGGTCTAGGTATCAAAAATTTGCAAGCCACCAATAGAAGTCTGATCCTCGCGGCTCCTTGGAGAATTACAGAAAAACCAAACAACCATCTTTCTAAGGTCTTGCAATCCAAATACTTTCCAGGTTCCTCTGTTTGGAGGGCCAATCATAATATTCCAAAATCTGTCTTTTGGGCTTCCATTGTAAAAGTTAGGCCGATGCTTATCAAGAACTCCCTTTTCAAGATTACAACAGGCAACATATCTCTCTGGAGTAGTGTCCTTGGTATAGTTATTGGGAAACTATTTATGATCATCTTATCATCCAAAGTAATGGATTTGTTTGCCCTGCTCTAGTAAGAAAAAACTTGGGTTCCGAACCAGAAAAGGTGGAATGATGATCTCATTGATACTTTGTTTACATATGGAACAACTAACATTATCAAACAGGTTCCAATCATCCAGGATGATAATGAGGATCTCTTATGCTGGAAACTCACGCCCACAGAAAAATTTATTGCAAAAAGCGCATATACAACTTGTTTACTACAAGAATGCCAAGCTCCCAACCAGGCCATTGGCAAATCAGAAGTACTCTGGCAGAATTTTGTGCCTCAACCAAACAAATTCAAAATTTTCATATTAACAGAGCCCATAACGTGGAAGCTCACCAAGCAGCTCAAATAGCCTACAATCAGGGAATTCATCTGAATCAGAATGCTATGACGTACTTCACTAATGATAGTCACCATGACTGGCGTACTTTCCTGCATTAGATTAGCTTAGATGTTCTTTCCCGGGGATATTGCCATCACTCAAGTAAACAGTTAAGCACGATTGTGTTGTTCAAAAATAATACTTCCTCCATTTCAAAATATAGTGCACGCACGCTTCCCGAGGTCCAACTTTGACCATAAATTTAACTAACGAGACTGAGTGCGGCGGGAGAAAAAATTATATAATTGAAAATTTCTTTTGAATACGAATTCACTGCTAGTATAACTTTCGCTCCCGCCGCAGTCGGTCTCGTTGGTTCAATTTATGATCAAAGTTAAAGCACGTGAATAGAGAAAACATTATATTTTGGAACGGAGAGAGTAATAATCTTTAGACATTTCCTGATCGATTTTCCTGGCGTTCATTGGCCCGATCCTCGCACTCCGATGTTTAACGCCGCTGCACGTAGTACTAGGCGAAGGACCACGGCGCAATTTCCCTCGAGACAAAAAACGTTTTGGACACGGTCTTTTCATTCCGAGAGATTGGGAGATGGCTGCTTTACTTTCACTCACCATTTGTGTACAGTCTACGCGGCCGCTGCGCCGGTGTGGCAGGAGGGCCTTAAATTGGATCCGCTCAGGTCACTGCATATGTGGCGGATGTGCGAAACAGATTTCGCGTCGAGGCTTTACTCCTCTCCTCTCTGGGATCGTCGGGTGCCCGCTTTGCAGTTATATCTCCCTCATTCAGTCACCTCTCACCTGTCACCACGGCGCGATCTCGGGTCTCAAGTCTGAACCACATTCACTGCTTCCGGTCGCGAGGAAATACGGCATCAGGGTAGCAGTGCCATGAGATATTTGGTTTTTTGACACTTTGTTCGTTGGGCTTCGCAGATTTGCCACTCTGAAGATTTGATTCACACATTTGCCACTTCAGTCGTTGCATCCTTGATTAGTATGCCATTAGCCCCGTTTTAATAGTTTTTTCACATTAACAGGCTAGTGAAAAGACTAGCTTACCCATGTGGCTATCTACACGAATGTATCTGCCAACGAGTCAGCACTTGACCGCAGAGGGCACGCTGGCTGTTGATAATATAGCTAACTGGGCCATGGCACCAGTTGCCTGGACGTGGCTCGAGCGATTCTTCTCGGCATCTTGCGTCGCTGATCGCCGCCGGCTGGCGGTCTTGCACTGTTGATTAACTGCACGTCGTGCGTCGCGGATTGTTCGCTATCGAAGTGGCGGCATGGAACCTGATCGGCTCGGAGGGTAGTATGGTTTTCCTTTCCCTTGCTTTGTTTGTTTGATCTCCAGTTCAAATTTCTACAGTGGTCGATCTCTCTTCTCTTACAAATCCTGAATGTCATAGTTTGTATCAAATGACTGAAAAAACGCTTCCAAACCACATAATTTCATTCGTTGATACAAAAGGTACAGCAAGTTCTCACTAATATACATCGATCCTGCTTTCCTCGTACCAACAAAGCATGTCCATAACTTTGGATTATACCACAAAAATTGCTAAAAGAACAAACACCCAGTCAAAGCTCTGAATAATTAGGTACTGTAAAATGTATCTCCTGCATAACTGCATTTTGCCATTAGCTTCAGGCACTTTCTGTTCGCCAATCCACGAGCAGGGAGCGGGAAGCGCAGCCAGCGAACAGCGAGCGCACGGGTGGCGCAAGAGGTGACAGAGAGCGGGCGGAAACTGCCAGTGGTGAGCGGCGACGGCAAACTCGAGCAGCGATCGGCACTAGCGGCAAACGGACGGGGCAAGTAGGGAGCCGGAGCGGCAACCGGCGACTAACGAGCCCCTGGGTGGTGCAAGAGGTGGTGGCGAGCGGGCGGCGACGGCGAGCGCAGAGCGGCAGCGGGCGATCTCACAGGGGAAGCCAATGCCGGGTGCTGGTACGAACTGAGCCCCATACATGGTTAGGGCTGTAAAAAAAGCTCGAAGCTCGTGAGCTAAACGAGTAGCTCGTAACTCGACTCGAATCGAATCGAACTCGAAGAATAACGAGTCGAGCCAAGCTTTATTTTAAAATCGTTTATAGAACAAATTAAACGAGTCAATCTCACGAGTACTCGTGTAACTCGTTAGGCTCGGTACAAGAGATCAGCCACTCCCAATACAAAAAAAATCAGCCACTCAGCACTCTATGTCCTAGGCGCACAACACAAGGCCTATCCCCGCCTAGGAGACTCACTGCGCCATACCAGGCAATTGCAGATGCAGCTCTAGCCGTTCAAAGATCGGGCAGCACCCAATCCAAACCAATCCAGTCCAGTCCAGTCCAGCTGGATCTGCTGCTGCCGTGCCAGTGCACCGTCAGAGTTTGTCCTCTCAATCATTAACCAAGGTCGCAGGTGTAATGTGATGGCCTACTGTACACCACCAGTCCTGCATGCACGGCCACTGAAGTGGCTACTCAACGGAGGCCGTACAGAGTGCAAAATGCTGGTGCCCGTGCCTACCGCTACCATTACCAGACGACAGCGATTTAGCCTCCGCCAAAAACTGTCGCGTTTTCCTCCAAAACAGGCCACCGGCGTCGCGTCTCCTAATTTCCAAACCCGATTTTCTCCAGATGAATGGGAGAAAAATGAAACGGAGGTACCGTTTCAGTCGTTGCAGAGCGGCTCTCGCAGGGACTTTATGACGGGGCAGCGACCCTGCTGCAGGAGTGCCTTAATTGTGCAAGCACAAGGTACCAACAGAGGAGTAATTTGCACATGTGGCCCGGGACAGGTGTCACCGTGTGTGTGTGGAGAGCTCGACTCGGTAATAGTAATAAGTTGCGGGTGCAAGGGAGCGAGCCGATTCGTCAGTCCAATTATTGTACGTGTGCCTGGCCATAGTCGTCGAGGAAAAAATTACCAGGAACGATGCACTGCCGCGTCTCCGGCCTCTGATCCTGAACGATGTGAAAAAGGGCAATGCAGGGGTTTTGATGTCTCATTCAGAATTTGGAATTTCGGAGATGGATGTGACCGTTTTTGGACGAACGTGTGCTTAGCTCAGCTCGACCAGCCGTTGGTACGTCTGTTGAACTAACCGCCCTTGTGAGTCTCTGGGTTTGATCATCAGATACAGGATAGGGCAGCAGCATCAGCAACATGACAGCATGAGTTGTAAATTGCATATATCCGGTTTATATCCTTAGGTTGGTTAACCAGCGCGATTATTCAGATGTAAGCATGACCGTGCGCCTGCCTGCGCCGGTGTACTGTTTTCTCGGTCACTTTCCCGTCCTATTTAATTACTAGTATAGCATGCCCAATCAAGTGATTGGACCTCAACTCTCTGCAGCTCAAAAGGATACCAGGCAAGCAGGCCATGTAAGTACTACTCCGCCGTGCGACTAATAAAGGTTACACACAAAGTTTGTACGACTAATAATGTGCATTTAAGAGCATCTACAACCGGACTTTGCAAATACGGCCTCTCAAACGCCAGCGGACGCGTCCGGACACGCCCGCGGGCACTAACCGGGCACTCCTCATATTTCCTTCTCCACATACAAGCCTCTCATACTCGTCCCCTAAATCCATACAATTCTATACTACTTAAATTTCGTCGTTGTCGGCGATGGCCGGAGCCGGCTTCGCCGCCTCCATCTGTTGCCGATGGCGACGCCTAGCCTCCTCAGCCGACTCCGAGCGGATGGAGTTCAGGGTGGCGTGCTGCTCTGGCCACACGCCCACGTCCTCCTCCATCGACGGCGCCTCCTCTTCCTCCTCCCCCGGCACCTCCTCCTCAACCTCCTCGAAATCCTCCTCCGTTTCCTGAGTTAGCGTCGCTTCCCTACGGATCCGGACCTGCTCAAGGAGGAAAAGACGGTGCTGGATTGTGTAGTAGCGGCGGCGTGGGGGCATGGCTAGGCTCGAGTGGCGGCGGAAGGAGGGAAGAGGCGAATGTGCTAGGGCTGGTGGCGCCAGCCGGCTTAAATAGCTGGAGCGGCGCCACGCGGTGTTCACACCACGGCGTTCTTCGGACCGCCGAGTTTCCGGGCGTTTCTGTGTGAGGCCATGCTGTCAGGCCGACGTGGCGGGCATGTCCGGATGCACCCGGACGCCCCCATATCCGCCACATATTTAGGCTGAATATGTGGGCTGCTGGTCAGCCCGGGTGTTTGAGGGGTCCGTCTAGGTAAAAAAACGTGACCGGACGGCCTGCCCGAACGTATGAGGCGGTTTAAGAGGTCTGATTGTAGATGCTCTAACAATAACAGTAACATTTGAGGGGGCTCCTAAAACGAAACGATCCGTGTTGAAGCATTGGCGTTAACCGTCACCCTACGGAGCAGAAGGCCGATGGAAACGGCGCGGAGGCTGGAGAAAGCGATCCCGGCCCAGGACGAAGACCGTAGTCGCACGCAGCACAAGCTGCCGTGCCCGTGTCCGTGTGCGCGCGCGCGCCAACAGAAGGAGCCCTCTCAGTGGCCGGCCAAGCCGAACTCGCGCTCCGGTTGGTGGCGGTAGCCAGTCTCCTCATTTAAACTGCCCATCTGCCCCGGTCCTTCCCTCCGCCCCGCCACTCTATTAAACCCCACCACGCCACCACCTCCTCTGCAACCGCAACCGCAACCGCCGCCCCGCCCGGCATCTCGCCTCATCGCAGTTCCCTCCAGCCCCACACCCAGCCAGCAGCACCCGGAGACGAGACGTGTACGTGCGCGTAGCACCAACCCGAGCCCAGCGGTGCGCCGCAGAAGCAGGCAGGCAGGCAGCCCCGCCAGCGGTGCGCGGCGGCACGGAAGGCCAGAGCGCGAGCCGTGACGTGCGGGCGCGGGCAGGGCCAGAGACTCGCCCCTAAGTAGCACCGATCGACGGGCCGACCGGTCATGCCGAGCGCGCTGGGGAGCGGCTTCGCCGGGTCGGTGAAGCTCAAGTACGTGAAGCTGGGGTACCAGTACCTGGTGAACCACTTCCTGGCGCTGCTGCTGGTGCCGGTCATGGCGGCCACGGCGCTCGAGCTGGCGCGCCTCGGCCCCGGCGAGCTGCTCGCGCTCTGGCGCGCCCTCGACCTCGACCTCGTGCACATCCTCTGCTCCGCCTTCCTCGTCGTCTTCGTCGCCACCGTCTACTTCATGTCGCGCCCCAGGCCCGTCTTCCTCGTCGACTACTGCTGCTACAAGCCCTCCCCCAGCTTCCGGGTGCCCTTCACCACCTTCATGGAGCACATCAAGCTCATCTCCAACAACGACAAGAGCCTGCGCTTCCAGACCCGCATCCTCGAGCGCTCCGGCCTCGGCGAGGAGACCTGCCTCCCGCCGGCCAACCACTACATTCCGCCAAACCCCAGCATGGAGGCGTCCCGCGCCGAGGCGCAGCTCGTCATCTTCAACGCCATCGACGACCTCGTCCGCCGCACGGGCCTCAAGCCCAAGGACATCGACATCCTCGTCGTCAACTGCAGCCTCTTCTCCCCGACGCCCTCCCTCTCCGCCATGATCATCAACAAGTACAAGCTCCGGAGCAACATCCGCAGCTTCAACCTCTCCGGCATGGGATGCAGCGCCGGGCTCATCTCCATCGACCTCGCGCGCGACATGCTCCAGGTTAGTACTAAGTAAACCCATTAATCTCTTAATTATTTTTGTATTTGGCATACCTAATACCGGTACCCACTGCCACTGCACTCTTCTTCACAACAACTAATTCGATCACCAGCTAGCTAGCGGCATAGAAGATATGGATCTGATCATGTGATCGAACAGGTGCACCCCAACTCGAACGCTCTGGTGATCTCGACGGAGATCATCACGCCCAACTTCTACCACGGGAGCCGGCGCGACATGCTGCTGCCCAACTGCCTGTTCCGGATGGGCGCGGCGGCGATCCTGCTGTCGAACCGGCGGCGGGAGGCGCGGCGCGCCAAGTACAGGCTGGTGCACGTGGTGCGCACGCACAAGGGCGCGGACGACCGCGCGTACCGGTGCGTGTACGAGGAGGAGGACGACGAGGGGCACTCGGGCATCTCGCTCTCCAAGGAGCTCATGGCCATCGCCGGCGAGGCGCTCAAGTCCAACATCACCACCATGGGCCCGCTGGTGCTGCCCATGTCGGAGCAGCTGCTCTTCTTCTTCCGCCTGGTGGGGCGCAAGGTGATCAACAGCAAGTGGAAGCCCTACATCCCGGACTTCAAGCTGGCGTTCGAGCACTTCTGCATCCACGCCGGCGGCCGCGCCGTCATCGACGAGCTGCAGAAGAACCTGGAGCTGTCGCCGCAGCACGTGGAGGCGTCGCGGATGACGCTGCACCGGTTCGGCAACACCTCCAGCAGCTCGCTCTGGTACGAGCTGGCCTACATCGAGGCCAAGGGCCGCATGCGCAAGGGCGACCGCGTGTGGCAGATCGGCTTCGGCAGCGGCTTCAAGTGCAACAGCGCCGTCTGGAAGTGCCTCCGCACCGTCAAGACCCCCACCGACGGGCCCTGGGACGACTGCATCCAGCGCTACCCCGTCCACATCCCGGACGTCGTCAAGCTGTGATCAGCTCAGCTCGCCGCCGGCGGTCGCACCGCCGTACCATTACCCTGCATGTACGTGTCCCCCAAAACCTGGAGCTCTGTGGGGGCCCCGACCAAATTAAACCAATCTCTTTCTCCTTTGCTCTCTTTCTTCCTTTTCTTTTTCTATTTTCTTCGCCATAAATTAAATTACATGGATACTCGTGGGATGCGTCACACAAGGAGGGGATCATTCACTGGGAGATTAATCGGCTACCCGTATATTTATATTGGAATTGGACGACGCTAACGTGGGCGTGGTTGTTAAATTGTTTGTGTCACGGATTTCCACTGCAGTGAAAGGGATACTTACATTGGCACTGGGGGGCCTTCTCAATCAAATTCCTTTCAGTTGTGTAAATCTTCTTCTCGCATACACGCATGTACTACTCTGTATTGCTTATAGGGGGTTAGATGATGCAACTGTCAGAGTATATTGTTTGGTGTCGTGTCATTAGAGGTTTTCAGTTCTTATGCATATTGTTTGAATGGTATTATACTTCTCTGCAAATATTATGCAAGTGGAATCACGAGCTACTCATGAATTCATGATCTATCATACAGTTTAATTCGAATAAAACCCATGATCCATAGACTGTAAGACAATTACCAAAATAACAAAAATACATCTGCACAATGAGCTCGCTAACTCTTTTTCTTTTTCAATAACGAGGCCCCTTGTCAGATTTTCATTAAAGAAACCGCCACAAGGTTATCACAATAAGCAATGAGCTCGCTAACTAGGACCAAGTACGCGCGAATAAAACCGATTGGTCAGTTCATGATTCCGGTCAGAAGTAATTTTGATTGGAAGAACCTGCTGACGCTTAGCTCTGTATCTTAGCTTACTCTGACTTGGAAATGGATCTGCTCAAACAAACGCCGGCTCTGACTTGGAAATGCGCGTATACAAATGCCGTCTCCCTCCTCAGAGCCACTTCGTAGGGAGGAATTTCTTTTCTTTGAGATGCTTTTCCTTCCATCCATCCATTAAAGGCTGGCTGGCTCCTTTGCACGAGCAGCAGTACTACTGCTCTGTTATTGAAGGTGGAGTACGTGATTAGCAGTGAATGCAGCTGAGTTGCAGCGCCGACAGCTTTGCGTGAACAGACACTTCCGTCGAATAGGAGGAGGGAGGCCTCGGAGTTTTGGGAGCCAATCAGTCAATCGAAATCGCGCCTCTGCTTCAGTTCTACCGCCTGCCTGCCTGCTGGAGCACGCAAAGAAAAGGAACACGGACGAAGCTGGCTCCGTATTTATGGCGGGGAGGCAATCCGCTGATGATGATACGGCTGGAAGTCAGTACGCCATGGCCGGCCATGTGATGATCCGGCCACGAGCTCGCCCCACTACGTATGTACGCCTACGTACAGCTAAATCGCGTTAATCGTACGTGTCGCGTCGCCAGAGCCATTGACAGCTCGATCGATCGGGCGAGAAGGACGAGGGGTAGGTAGGTGCCGGCCGGCCGGCGAGCACGGCCAACAGCGCCGCCTCGCGCTCGCGCTCGCAGGCGCGGATGAATGGCCGTCGCGGTGGCAGTGGAGGGGGGTGTGCGTGCGTGACGCGACGGAAAGGGGTGTTTGTCCGGGACGGCGTTGCGTCGGACGGGGGGCACAGCTCGGGGAGAATATACTCGTGATACCATCATTATTCAAGTGATACCATGATACCAGTTTGAAAAGTCCAATTTTAGATGTGTAAAATCTTTTTGAAAAAATTTGTGAATGTTCATCACATATGTGTTTACATCTCCTAAAAAGTTCAGATCAAAATGTGAAATACACAAAGAGAGTCAAAAAAGACAAATCTAGATGTGAATAGTGTCACTGTTCATCCTTTCGTCTTTATTGACACTATTCTTTTGTTCCTTTTTGTGTATTTCGTACTTTGATCCGAATTTTTTAGGGATAGTAGACACATATGTGATGAACATTTATAAAAAATTTCAGAAAAAAGTGACACGTCTAAAATTAAATTTTTTAAACTGGTACTATCATTTTTTTAAACGGTAAACTGATATCATGGTGGCACTTGAATTGATGGTATCATGTGATATTCTCCTGCAGCTGGGTCTGGGCTGTGGTCGCGGGTGGGAGGCGTTAAATGCGTGCGGGTGGGTGTTGGTTGCGCCGAGCCTGGCCTTTCGGCTTTGGGCTGCCACGCTTTCGCCCGCTGCCGCGGTTGGCGCGGAAGGGGCCGCCCAGTTAATGGCGAGGCGATCGTCGTTGGCGTCGCTTTTGCTTTGCTGCGGGGGAGGCCGCCGTGGAAGTGGGAACAGGGCCCCCGACGCTAAGCTAGCAGCGGATAGAATTTATTGCTCCATCCGTCATCGGTTCAGGCTTCGTCTCAGGCTTCAGACACATACGAGTACGGCCGATCTCGCCTCGCTCGCCACTGGGCCGGGCTACAGTCTCTGCTTTCGTTGCCATCTTTTGTCTCCAGGGTTTGAGATTCCTGAGGTGGACGATGGGAAGATAATAATAGCGTGTATTTCTCATGTAATATATATAATACTTGGCGAAATCCACAGAATTGCCTGCCTTGCATAAAAGGTATAGCACGTAAGGACCATTGACTATGGTACACAACGGCTCCATAAACTCAAGTGGACGACTGTACAGTATTTATCATCAACAAGACGTTGAACTAACAGAGGTGTTCCAGCAGGAATGTTGGGCCAATAAAGTGTATCCTTTTTGCAAAAAAATATAAAAAAAAATCATGCAATTTCCTCAGCAGCCGACGTACCTTGTGCGTGTCTCAACTCTCAACACCCTATGCTTGTGTTATCAACAGTGAGCTGACGGTCAGTTTGTTTTGTACCGCATTTATGCGAAAGAGAATATGGAGGTGATTTTATGCAAGAGCATATTTACCAACAACTTTCTGAAGCAGACGCTGCTCCATAAAATTGAGAAGCAGAAGCAACGACTGACAGTCCCTAACCAACCGTGAATCCCCTTTCTACTTCTGCGGCTGAAAAAAAGGTATATGTCGTTCAGCATCCTGTAATCTCTAAACATACGCAAGAAGTGGAGTTCTGGAGTGTGTTCTAACTCATCGAGCAGCTAACTTTCCGCCACAAATTTTGCTCGACGGAGCAGCGGTGGGAGCAGAGATCTTCTGCTCAGTCTTCTCACATGCAAAATACATGAGCAGGATACCCGATCCATCTCTCTTTGGCTGGGGAATTTTCTCTTTGGATAGTAAGAGATTGCTGTTCCATCACGTTTCCGTCCACGGGTCGATCCAGACGGTGCGAGGGTATTTCTAGGAAAATTTTAAAATGTCGACGACGAGGCGTCCAGACCTGTGTGTTATTGTTCAAACACTTGCAGTGATATTAGACTTCAGATGCTTAGTGAATGTGTCAGCTCGTTGCTTAACTAGTTTGTCAATGTGGCATTAAACTACTCAAGATTGACCATCTACATATGACCATTCAAAATGTTGCCACGCAGCGTTCATACGAAACCAACATGATAGATTAGTTATATGATTTGGATTTAAATAGTGGCTAGGGGCAGTATATGTCCATCTAAAATAAAGCTTTGCTTTTTAAATTAATTACATCCATAAACTAATGCTGGGGTGGAATGGAACTGTAAGAGAAATGTTTACCAGGAAATTCAATGAGCATATAAACAATTGAAATGATATACAATAAGCCAGCTCAAAAGAGAAGTGACAATGTCAGGAGGGATCAAGAGAACGGGATAATTCTCACCAATGCAAAAATAAATAAATGATACTCCCTTGGTTCACAAATTGTTCTAACTTTTTCTGAATCAGATGTATATAGACACGCTAGTGTGTTTGTTCACTCATTTCAGTTTGTACGTAGTCCATATTGAAATACCCAATACATCTTATATTTGGAACGGAGGGAGTAGTTCAGATTACATACCATGAGCACAATAATCATGGGCATGCACATGATATAACGTCCTAATAGGACAAGTCACAAGACAGGGAAGCACTCCTTGGCAGGCATTTATGTTTGAGCAATCATAGAAAAACAGTAGTGTTATTATAGGAACACTAACTGGAATGGATGGATCACCCACTGATGAACACCGAGGGAACATTAAAGTTCAGCCTACAGTTTCTAGGGGAAATGTACTGTCCATACTGCCAGATCAAGTCAAAAGAGAAATTCCTCATATTTTGCAGAGTCAGCGTTTAACTCCAGAGCCCATAGGTGATACGGAGAATTACCATGTAAAAGTGTTTGTACTTAGCAACGTACTCCCTCTGTAAAGAAATATAAGACCTTGAGTATATACCTTGAGCTGTCATAATCAAACTCCTTCAAACACGCAACCTTAGGATGAGGTCTGTTGAAATGTTCTGTTCACAGGACAGTTGTTATGCGTGTATAGGATGAGTTGCACCTTTGTATAATAATAATTGCAGATTCCTGTCACTGGAGAACAGTGCACCATATATGCACGCCCTCCACTGGTCAGGAATCATGAAAGGGAGTGCACGCACAATTAAGAAGCCCACAGGTACACATTAGGTCACTAGTGAAGACGCTGAGACGGCGATTTCAAAGATAACCCAAATTGCCCCATAGATGAACATGAACATAGACACCCTACATTATTCACAGTGTTTCTCCTTGCATGAGTTTGCCACATCAGGTTTTAGCCTCAACAGTAAAAAGAAAGTTGGCAAGAAAATAACTGGCATATGATCTGTATCTCATTGAGCCAAGTGCTGGTACATGGATATGCATTTCATAAGTTATAATATCTGATGCAAGTGGCACATGATCTTTTTTTTGTAACATTAACCAATGATTCCTAAAACCTGGTGCAGTGTGTGACTACTGAGCTTTGTGTTAAGAGCCAAAATTTTAAAACATAAGGCTTTGTTTTACGATGCCCGTTTACGTGATGAATTGTGAAAGCTGCTATTTCTTTTAAGAAACACCGTAAAAGTGGCATGGTATCATTTTACTAAAAATAAGGGCACAATATACTTTCTTATCACATAAAGACAAAATCCATCTTACATGGTAATTCTGAAATGAGATGGGAGCAATGAACATATGCTAAAGAGAAGGGTAGAGAAGTACAGTGTGTATGAACTCTATGCGGTGGCTTCATCAGATTCAACAGCGCCGCCTTTTTTCTTGCTAAAGTACTCTTCAGCACGAGCTTGGTTCTTCACATAAGCTGCTGGTAGCCATTTCTTCCGCTTGGGCAACACTGTCAAAGTACAGCCAGCTGCCTCAAGTTTCTCCTTGGCCGCGGAGGAGAATGCCCCAGCCTTGATGTTCAACTTGACTGATAGATCACCATCTCCCAAAATCTACGTATTGGGTGAACAGGACATAAACATACAGTCATACACAAACCATACAAAATGACATTCACAAGTAGCAGATGAAATCCATTTTTTGGTGCACAAATGCATAGTTATTTCTGAAACTGTTTTATCTAAAGGAAAAAATGTAAGGGGAGCCCCGATACAAAGATAGGCTCACATGAAGCTGTTAATCATAATTACTAGTTTCTGCAAGCATGCTATTGGCATGTTGAATTGATACAACATATCTTTTATCGTCATGATGCCCAGAAAATTTTAAAGACCCAGTTACCAGTAAATGATCAATACTCAATAAACTTCATTACCTGGCTGTAAGATAAAAATGGGTGTTTTTTCAGTCACAAGTACTTATAAGTTGGCTCGCAGTTATCCGCTGAAACTAAGAAAGATGGGAGTAGCCATTTGGCTGCTGGTGAGAGTAATTTATTGTAAAGTATACCGACGTGTCAAAGAGGGTTAGAGTTTTTGGATGGCAAGTGACTAGTGATGCACTAGCGACCAAGAAAAATAAATGGTGGCAAACTCAGAGAAATTCTGGTAGTTGTGACATCTGTGGGATGGCCGACGAGGATAGCTAGGACATGACTGTAATGTGCATGATGGTTAGCATGAAGCGACATAATTCGCGCCGGCACTGTAGTATCCCAGTAGAACATATGTTCAGGTATACAGGACCATACTCGAGCTTTACTTCCTCTTATGCTTTGGATAGCTTGGCACCTAGGAATGACATTGTTCATTCTTAAGGAGATGCTACTGTTCATGACTTGGTTCAGTATCTAATGAATCGGCCCAGTCCATACAAAACAGGCACTCTAGATCTGAAGGTGTGAAAGGAAAAGGGCCCATTTTATCCTGGTTTGCTTGATATTGAGAAGATGTATCAGCATACTAATATAAACACTAACTCGTGGACACGGCCGCCTGATGGCTAGGCAAAACCAATGTGGATACAGGATATCTAGAGGTAACGGGATGCTTCAGTTGGAGTTGTCATCCAAGATCACACGCATGCGGTTGTACTAGTTGTGTCGAAAATATTGATACATGTTCATGTGCGGAAGAAGCTGAAATGTATGCTTGTTTGGAAGGATTCTCTCTGGCTAATCATACTTATCGACCAATCATTCTCAAATCTGATTCTTTGTTGGTAGTTAACGCCCTCATCAGCTGGAGTACAATAAGGCACGCTGGAGTATGCTGATCATCATCATCGATGCTAGGTGTGATGCAACTTCTACCTGGGAACCAGGTGCATAGGTTAAGAGAGGTGCTAATAAGGTCGCTCATAAGCTCCCGCAACTTGTGAGAAGCGGTGTGTGTGTGTGATGTTTGAGATAATCAAGTTCCTGCATGTATTTCTTCGTTTTGTGTGCATAATTGTACAAATTTGGTTATTGATTAATCAATCTCTCTTTTCCCTAAAAAGGATATACTAATAAAGCTCTTGAATGCAACATCAACCTTACCAAAGTTATGAAGTAACATCAACTGTTACCAGCAGTCCAGCAGGACAAGAGATGTTGTGAGGAACTAATGACAAAATCAACAGCACTCCACATTATAAAATTATTAGTATTGAAAACTGTTCTAGTTCCAGTTTGCAATTGCTGTGCTGTGTTATGGAACCTACTTAGTTAGGGGAATATATACTAATTCCAGTAAGAATTTCTTGTTACATCTCAAGAAAAGATGATGTCAACTAACTGTTACAACCTAAATAGGAATAAATATTGCCTAGAGCCACCACAACTCCAAGTTATGCCCCTTAGCCTCGTGCGCAAAACCTTATCTTAGCTGTGGCACAACAGCTAGGATACAGAATGAGCAATCAAGTTACACAGGGCCAGAAGTTGAGCTAAACTAAACATTCAAATGCGAGGGCACCCGGGTCTCAGTAGATATAACCATGTAAATCATGATAGGTTGTACCTTGAGTGGAAGCTTTCTTTCCCTGCCGGATGGATTGATCAAGCCCCTGGATTTCAAGGACTCCAACGAAATCTCATCGCCATCCTTGAACCCACCCTGCACTATGTCCCTCAAATTGAACGGCACGTACTTTGGCAACCCGATATGCATTCCTGAAAAGGCAGCGCAGAAGTAGCATCAGGTTACTGCGCTTTGAAAGCCCCAATTGGGCACATTGTGACTATATGTATGAACAATGTAGACTGTAGAGGTGAGGTGACTCACCGCCGGCGATTCCGCGGAGCTTGGGAAGACGGCGGTAGAGCGGCATTTGCCCGCCCTCGAACCCTCGGCGGACGCCGGGCCCGGAGCGCGACTTCTGCCCGCGCATGCCGAACCCGCAGCTGGCGCCCTGCCCCGCGGAGATACCGCGCCCCTTCCGCTTCGGCTTCCGCCGCGCCCCCTTCTGCGGGCTCAGGTTGTCGAGCCGGAACTTCTCCGCGGGCTCCGCCTCCGAGGCCTCGGCCGCCGCCGCGGCGCTGCACACGACGGTGACGCGGCGGGGCGCGCGCGCGCGGAGGAGGAGGGCCCGGCGGCCGGCGAGGGAGCGGGGAATGGCGGCGAAGTGGGGGGAGGAGGAGGCGGTGGAGGCCGGGAGGTGGAGGAAGGTCGCGGCTGGAGCGAGGGAGAGGAGGGTGATGGACGCCATGGCGGTGGAGCGGAGGGCGCGCGCGTGCGCAGCTCGACGGTGTGGATAGAAGTGTAGATGAGTGGGGGTTTGGGAGTGAGATAAGATGGGGGTAGGGCAGTTCCGTGTGTTTGAGTCGCTTTTCTTATTTAAATACTGTATTTTGGAAGGGGTTTATCATCAATATACCAATGATAAGAAACCAAAGATGCAAAGAAATGCAGTAGAAGCAGATTAAAGAACATCTTTCTATGCAATAATAAATCTATTTGGTCGAAGGAGAGCCTTTTTAAGCATCACGAAGCTCGTCACAGCAAATTCCCGGGAGCACAACACCAACAAAGGAGAGCCTTTTTAAGCATCACGAAGCTCGTCACAGCAAATTCCTGGGAGCACAACACCAACAGCACCAGCCCGCTGTAATTCTTCTCCCACTTGGTCGCCATGAAAATTGCCGCCATCAGTTTACTTCTTTCGGGGTTTCTTTGCAAAATATTCCAACCATGAAGCCATTTGAAGAACAAATTGACAGGGGTAGGATCATCCATCTTATTATTATAAAAAATAACACTAATACATAATTTTCATAGGGTCCAGCAAATTGCAGAGATCCCTACCATCATCAAATTTCTCTCTACTTTATTAAATTTTCTCACCCAATCCCCAACCAGAGTCTATGTTATCAGGCATACCAGTGAGGTTGAAGGTACATTTTAGTACATTTCAGAGTAAACGCCCAACCAAGCAGGTGAAGAAAAGATGATTAATAGCTTCATCCCTTCCACGAAAGGGGCACTTATTATCACCTCTCCAACCTCTGCGGAGCAAGTTATCTTTAGTAAGAATACTATTTCTGAGAGTTAGCCACATGAAAACTTTCACCCTAGGTGGCATTTTAACTTTCCACATAAAGAAGTGTGGATATTTGACCCCATTTTCAATCAAATGTCTATAGAAAGACTTGACAGCATAAATGCCATTCTTTGTCAGAGTCCATACAGCCTCATCTTTCCTGTTATTCAGAACAAGAGAGGCACAAGCCTCTTTGATGTGGTTCCACAATTCAAGAGAATCCCCCATTATACTTCTCCTGAATTTCACATTATCTATTACATTGTCAAGGATATATCTAACAAACTTGTTTTATCAAAACATATATTGTATAATCTAGGGAAACTACATTTCAATATAATCTAACATTCTTTGATGTGGTTTCAATATCAGTATACTACTGAAAAGAAACTAAAGATGCAAGCAAATGCAATAGAAGCATATAGCACAGTGAGGCTTATAAAAAAATATAGCAGAGTGGCATACAGATTACCAAAAGTCTATTAAAGAACATCTTTCTAGGTAATAATAAATCTATTCACGAAATGTATAGATCAAACTTTATGCAAGGTCACTTCCTAATTTGGATGTAACTTTGACAACTGATTTGACCAACAAAGTATATGTAGCATGCCATAACAAATCTAACATTGGAAACTTATTCCGCACACAAATCATGTGATAATACCTTTTGTGACATGTAACATTCTCTGTTGGTCAAATCAGTAGTCAAAGTCGGAACCAAATTACAGAGTGGCCTTGCATCAAAGTGTGGAAACTTTTCTCACCTCCCGCCAAAAAAAAAAACTTTTCTCGCATCTACAGTAAAAGAAGACACAAAGAGGGGGAAACCATACGCCCACAATTAGATGACTTGCCGCTCTCGTCAGTACAGAAATAGAAAAGTGAAATACGGTAGCCTGAAGTGAGCTACAGCATACAGAGCTAACATTGCAACCCCCTATATGCTAGTAAAAAAATGAAGTAAACTGCAACAGAAATAAACAAGACTATGTACAGCAGCCAAGGACACATATTTCACAGGACGATGCAGCATCCTCACCATAGCAGCGATATGCGCAAACCAAACCGGGTTCCAAGTTTACAACCTTTGCACTTTTGCAGTGTAGCGAGATGTCTAGCAGTAGCAAGACGCACAACAGAAAGCTTGGGTTGATAAGAGGAGCTAATTAAACTCTGATAGTCACCCATCTGAAATGTCCACAATTTCACCAATTGTGGAGTCCACAGTTTCATAGTCTATTTGACCTGGAGCAGCTACACGATTACGCACAAGATGATCTGGCAACGATCGTTCTTCGACTTGAGAAGCAGGGGCACTTTCAGATATGTTCTTGTCCCCTGAGCCTTGAGAACAAGAATCAAAACACACATCCTTTCTACAATCGTTTGATTCTGTTGCCTGAGAATTTTTCAGTAACCTTTGTCGTTTTCTCATTTCGGTTCTTTTATTGATCAAAGGTACCTCATCTTCATCCGAATCATCAACACAGTAATAATTCAACCGATCAACTATTATCGAATAGGATCTATCCCACTTGCTGGTTTTCCTTTTCTTTTGTCTGCTGCACTCTTGGTTCCTTTTTGCTGCAACTGTTCTTGGTCGCTTTGGTGCTTGCTGTTCTGTTTTGCTTGTCAGGTTGCCAAAGCAAACGTCCTTGGATAATTTGATTTTCTTATTACACCTGTCCCCCGAAGAGGAGCCCAGACCTGATTTGTTAATTGCATCATCAGTAGGATGAAGGAACTCAGCTGATGCATCTTCCAGCTCATGTTTATTGCTTGTCCCCGACTTATTTGATGTATGTTTGGCATGCCAACTTCCACTGGCTGATTTGGCAGCCTTGCGTTCATCAAGTGTTTCTTCACCTGAAGCTGTCAAAAACAATAAGCAACACTATTACTCTATGCAACTTATACTAGTAATGAAACAAAATAAAGAGTGGTCCAGACATTTCTAGATGAACTACTAGGACTTGTGGCAAAAGCTACCTATAGAACCCCCTAGTTCTACACAGCCTGGTGGTGATTTTCCAACTCTATAATAGTTACCGGAGCACCGCTTCTTGTGCCTGCATATCAAGACCAACATTAAAAGGTAAACATCCAAGAGTATATGGTGGAAAGGAGGTACAAAAATAGGATGCAAGTTGGCGATAGATTAATACGAAAAAAATTCAATATTTTTTAGGAAGGCATATTTGGGTAAGATTTTGCATCAAAATAATAATCTAATTCGCAGTCGGAGACTATCCTTCTTTTGTCAAGCTTAAATTTAGATGCCGTGTCAGAACATAACCAAACTCAGATACCTGCATAATTAGCAAACAGTGACAAGTAACTATGAAAGATAGTATTTTAGCCTCCGTACCATTACATAAAATTTTGACATTTTTGACCCACTCAATCAGATTTTTGCATCATCAACTTTAGGGTTCAAAAATGTTTCATTCCCGCAAATATGGCATGTTTTTTGTCTAGAACGTCGTATGACATTTATTGCTCGAGAGATCAATGTATGACATGTTTTTTTCATCTTGGTTGTTGGTGTGCACATCTTGTTACACGATTTAATCACTCATCAGTGGCGCATTTTCTCTAGTTGGTTTCTTGTGGTTCCACTCTATACTTAGAGACAAAAGGTAACAAATTTTCCATGCACATAGAAATAATAATCTAAAGGTAGATAAGATTAAAAATGCATATGTATTTATGCACACTTGTCAGTAATCTTTTGATGATTTTCTTTGAGATTGCAGGTCTTGCAGAAGCCGTATCAGTGTGGTGCTTGAAAAGATGTATCCTGACAGGTATATGAAGTTGTAGGCATGGGTCAGGAATACAACGCTCCATTCTCCTCCAGCTTAAGATCTAGGATGGACATGTGATTACACACAGGAAGCAACGCCCATAGCGCCTTACCAGCATTTCTTAGCAAGCTCTGGTATCCAGCATGCTCCAACCCAATATAATCATAATTACCAAATGTAGCCTTAGTAAAGAATTAAACCATTAAACATAACCCATATTTAGCTAACTCTTCGTATTGTAGAGTTTCATGATAATTTATCAAGCAATCAACCGATTAGTGTGCTCCAAAAAACCTAATTAAGCAATGTGAGCTCAGACTATTACAAAATATGAGCCCACATTGTTTAATTACGAGTAATGGAGCACATTGTCCAACCAATTGTTCATGATTTATTTCGAAGCTATAAAAAATCAATCTATTTTTTGACAGTCCAGAAAATCAATCCTTAGCTACAACTAGGAAACCCGTAAGTGCAATGCACGTTAACACTAGAGAGGAAATTAATTGCATGTTTATATTTGGTAGGATATCAATTATGCGTCAATTGCATGTTTATATTAGGTAGGATATCAATTACGTGTTAATTATGTTATCTGCTCATATGTTGATAATTTGTATGATATTAATTGCACGCTAAGCATGTTAAGCGCTCACCATTGAAGCAATCTAGGTCGTTGGATTGACATGTTTTGATGGCCGAGACTAATTGGATCTGCCCCCTTTGGGTCTTTATATATTGGTATAGATATAGATTATTTCGAAACATGGGTTATTCTATTATGGTTTAATTCTTTCATGCTACACTAGGTAATTACAATTATTTAGGTTCAAACAGATGGATGATATAGTTGCCTTGACAAGAGATGTCAAAGAGGCTCTGTGTGTTGCATTCTACGTGCAATCCTATGTGCCTTCTAGATCTCGAGCTGGAGATGGAAGCCTTATCTTCTCTGTCCGCCTACACCTATCAGGATACTACATCCTTTCTAATCCCCTCGTTGGTACTGCTGCTGCAAAACCTAAAACCCTGAAGAAAAAATACTTCAAAAGATTTCAGACAGTTAAGCATGTATACATATATATATTATTTTTAGTCCCATCTACCTTTCAGCTTATTATTTTCGATGTGCATTGAAACAATCTTATTTTTGTCTGTATATGTAAAAGCAGGGACTGCAGGAATCAATGAGTTGTGATGTCATAGATGTGCACAACAACAACCAAGATGGAAAACCGTGTCATGATAGTGATCGTGAGAGCAATATTGAATGTTCAACGGTAACTTAATTACTTGAATTACTTGCATGTGACCCTTTGGATTGCTATTTCATATGTAATACCATGAAAACATGGATTATGGCAATTACGTAATCATAAGACTGATGATGTGACTCCTCCATCACATAAACAGGAAGATATAGATGGACACAGCTGGATCTGAAATGTAAATTAAGTCTTCTTTAAGACACATTTTGTCGCTATTTTTCGTTTCTTTTTTCATACCAATATATTTGTTATTGTGCCAATGTGCACATATTAACATATATGCATAGTGCTTTCTATAGTGCAGATATATTTCTTGTTCTTTCTAAATACAAAATGGCAACTCCCCCTTCTTTATATGACAGTTGTTGAGAAGCCGAGTGGTATAGCTAGAACAAGTAAGGAATATCATCAAGTCAGTGAAATTGGTGGCAGGAATAAAACAGCAGATATACCAAAAATGCAAATACCAAATCAAAAATTGCAGTGAAGCATAGAGCTAATACCTATGCCACTGACAAGCTAAATTCGGGCATGAGGAATTAGCACCCATTCTCTCAATGCAGTCATCATGTGAAGGTCCTCTGATCTTGGTTGACCTAACAAAATCTCCACAGCCATCACACTGCAAAAGTGGTTAGCTGTCAATCTCAAAATTTAACTTTAGATTTACTTACTAGTATTACAGTCCAGATACCTACTTCGTATTGATAACATTTCTTTCTGATATCATGGAGCATAATTATGTTGTAGCCACCATCAGGACGCTGAATATAATTGACAATGTTAATAAGGAATCTCTTAAGTACAGACCGATTGACAGTCAATACTTGAATTCAACTTACATGATGATCTGGTAAAGAACTGGAATTGATTGTATTCATTAACTTCTGAAAGTTTGCGCCATGGTTACTGCAATCAAGGTTTGAAATTAACGAGAAGAGAACTAGAAATGTGAAGGCATATTAGAAAGTTCCAGCCTTTGTTTTATTGAACAAGTACCTATGGTTAGTGTTATTATCTTTGATGCACACATAGGCATGAATCATCTCATGGAGCAAAACATTCTTCAGATCGGAGTATGTGTAAAGTTCATACAATGACTTCGAAAGAAGTACAATACAGCCACCGCCGCCAGGATAATAATCACAGCCACTTGTATCACTGCAAAAAAGAAAAAGATTAAACATGAGAAGTTTCAAGACAGTTATACTGGTGATACCGTAATGGGAACCAACAAGTACTTTGGTACATACTAATGTGGATGATAAACCACACATAATTAAGTCTGGCTTTAGAATTGGTTGGACTTCAGAAAGCTATTTCTGGTATAAATCCATTCAGTTTTTTCACTCAGATGAATCAAACTATTAGCATAATGGTGAACTATTTCCTAACTGGAAGTCCACCACTATGATTGATGCATCACATGGTATAAAGAAATCTAGACAGAAGGAGGAGGAGCCCCTGCGGCTTTTTAATTAAGGAGGTGTGGGGCTATGTTTTTAAGGCGACGCCTTACCGCCTTAGGGAGGGGGGGCGCTTTGGACGCCTAGGCGCCCAAAGCGGTCGATTTTCCAAAGCGGAGGGGGAGCGCTTCGACGCCTAGGCGTCGCCTAGGCATCGCCTTAGGGACGCTTTAAAAACATAGGTGTGGGGCGCAACACCTGAACCTACGAAATTAATCGCGTCCACAGGGTTTGAACCCACGTCCGCCAGGATACGCCACCGTGTTCAAAATACAATTCATCTTTGCAATGTACTAATGTCATAGCACGCTTTGATTCCACAATTTCTCATCGCTTTTCATGACTGATTAAAATGGATGCATTATACACTTCGCTCGTATTTTTAATTAATGTTAAGTCTCACGCATACTGAAGCCTTGGTATTATTGACTTGTTTTTACCCAAAAAATGCCCATATCACATGAATATTCTAGACTTTATGTGGTGAGGTTATATGATGTAATGAATACTTAGGAGAGGTAGACATGTCTATTCTGTAAATTGCATGATCAAGATGTATGGAGAAATGAGACAACTGGGCACTTTCTTGAGGGTTGAGGCTTCTTTTGTGGTAGCCTTTTAGATTTGTGGATTTGAAACAAACGTATTTGTTGATTGGTGGTACAGGGGTTATTTGTTGAGTGCAAAATTGCCACTGTGCCCAATCACACGACGAAATCATCCCACCAGAAGTTTTGCTTTCATCAAATTTACAAGTAACAAAAACATAATAGATCCTTGTGTTGGAGCTCAGAGCTATCGCACCATGTCTTAAGAGATTAGCATTATTTTTCAGTAATATCACAAGCATATTATAATGTATAATATATGTACAATAGGAAGGTTTTCGGCCCTAAGGGGCCATTTGGATTGTGCCTGCGGCCGCCCTTCCAATAATAGCACGCCAAAATTTTGGCGGAGGAAACGGCCACCGGCCACTTGCCAAATAATTGGCTGCATAATAAAAGGGAAAGGCGGACGATGCTGGTGCAAGCCAAATAATCGGATCTCAACCAAACGCACGCCAGCGCTCTGGTCAACGACCAAATATTTGGTCGGGCGCGCTAGGGCTGTGATCCAAACAGGCCCTAAACCTTTTCAGCCACCCAAACAATGGCATCCAATGGTTCACAACTTCACATCTAGTGGAGCCATCCAGCACTAGCTACTTAATTGAGTGTGGCGTTAATCGAGATGGCAAGTGCATAAACATTATATCTCTAAACTGTTTTCCTCTTTCTTCCCAGAAGGGATGTGGAAGATACATACTGACTCATCCTGCTTTGTTCTTCTCATACACCCAACACTTACTACTGCCGTCACAGTGCTCCAAACATATCTTCAACTCAATGCACAATATAAAAATGCAAGGATTCAGAGGTTAGCACTAAAACTTCAATATCGATGCGCACACAGCAGTTTATAGGTTTATCTGAGCCACACCTATGTCCTGGCTGGAACGTTTGACCGGAATACTGAACAATCGGATAGCACTAGTGTTCCCTCTGGTGCCCTAATTCTTTTTTAGGGATTGGTAATTCTTGTGAACACAAGACGCGACTGGACTCTTCCCCTCCAAAAGTAATTGCGAAAGTTTCCCCTGATAGACGAACGGCCGTCTAGAGCCTGCTAAACCTCTAGCACCGCCGGAAGGACCGAATCACAGCTCCTGCACAATAGGGTTCTTCTCCCTGCAATTTCCCCTCCAAAATTATCAAAATGCATCAAATCTAGGCAGCCCGCGAATGCGCAGTGATTTTCGAAGGGGAACAAAGAAATGCAACATATATCTTGCAATCCGGGAAACAATCCACATCTGCAGCCTCGATCTGCATAAGCCCGGCCAGAAAGCGAACCTAGATGGCACCCGAGAAGACAAAGAACTCGAGGATTGGGAGCGGCGGTTACCCGTAGGGGAGTGGCTCCTCCGCCCAGCAGACGGCGCACGCGCCGAGGGAGTCCTGGAAGTAGAGGGCGTTGTAGTGGCAGAAGAGCTCGGCGATGTCAGGCTCCGGATCCGAGCCCACCATGGCCGCACGAAGCGAAGGGGGACGTCAGGGCTGGGGAGTTGGGAGTGACGGCGAGGGTTTTAGGGGAAATCTTTTGTCAGGAATCCGGCGGATTAATGGACGCACAGGGCAAATTTGGCAATGCGAGGACGCCGCCGGTCGTCATATATTTACGCCCTTGCGTCGCGGTGTTTCACTTTGTGAGCCAGAGTCAACTCCACCGAACGTTGTTGCGAACGTTCGCTTGCAGGTGTTTTGCCTGACGTTTGCAAATAGAGGCGAGTGTATGGCTGTATGCAAGTGTACGAGTGAGTGTCGGTGATTGTACTGTGTTAAAAGAAAGCATGTTTTAAGCCAACATTTGGTATTGTGTCAATTCATTAAGAAATTGGCAAGAGATCAAGAGCATCTCCTGCAGCTCCCATATCTCATAACCGTCGTTTAGGGGAAGTTGGGGCAAGAAAATGACTCTAACCATGTCCGTAAAGAGACCATAACTCTGGAGGATCTCGTAAAATTGGTCATTTCTTCCTTAGGAGTTTTGGCGGGCTAGTAATCGCCTGAAACTTTACTGTGCACCCGCCGGAACACACTGAAACTTTACCGTGTGCAAGTGTACGAGTGAGTGTCGGTGATTGTACTGTGTTAAAAGAAAGCATGTTTTAAGCCAACATTTGGTATTGTGTCAACTCATTAAGAAATTGGCAAGAGATCAAGAGCATCTCCTGCAGCTCCCATATCTCATAACCGTCGTTTAGGGGAAGTTGGGGCAAGAAAATGACTCTAACCATGTCCGTAAAGAGACCATAACTCTGGAGGATCTCGTAAAATTGGTCATTTCTTCCTTAGGAGTTTTGGCGGGCTAGTAATCGCCTGAAACTTTACTGTGCACCCGCCGGAACACACTGAAACTTTACCGTGCACCCGCCGGAACACAACCACCCTGCTGGAACCTCTCTTGAACGTGAGAACGCCATTGCCGACGCTACAGCCATGCCGCCGTCCGCACCGCCCGTCGCTCTCAAACAACTTCCTCTTAATTTTACGTTCATCGCATAGAACTAATTTTGACGGGTGTTTTTGTAAAAGAGTTGTTGGAGTTGCTCAACAAGATAATTTGGTACTCCCTCTGTTCCATAAAACGACGATAATAATTGTGGAATGTAGGAAATGACTAATAATTAGTCACCATTTTCTTGATCTTTCTAAATACTAACAAACTAAAATTTGACATCAATCAAACATGATCTGACTGGTTTGACATTTTGGGATTAAACATAGGCCTTATGAGAAAATTAAGATCGAGACAACGACTAAGGAAAATAAACATCGTCAAATTGCATTTGGCAATGTAAGGGCATCTCCGACGGTGACCCCAAATCGGACATTGTATGGGCCCAACTTTGAGTCGGGATATGGGCGAGCCCGACAAAGTGCTTCTTAAAAAGATGTTAGATCGGATTCAGAGCCTCGCAATCTTGGACGATCGGACCTCGGTTTACCATCAGATATGGAAAATCTAGAATTTTTGACCCACCCACCACCCAGCTAGTCGCAACTATCGATGATTTAACCGACGTCCTAGCAAGCACCTCCGAGGAGGCAACCGACATGGATGAAGATGTCGGCGAAACATCAGACACCACCTCGCCGCCTGCCATCACTCATATTAGCAAGTGGGCAGCTACCTCCACCTACTATATCTTGTTGGGGAACGTTGCATGGAAAACAAAAAAAATTCTACGCACACGCAAGATCTATCGATGGAGATGCATGGCAACGGGAGGGGAGAGTGTGTCTACGTACCCTCGTAGACCGTAAGCGGAAGCGTTTAGTAACACGGTTGATGTAGCCGAACTTCTTCGCAATCCAACTGATCAAGTACCGAACGTAAGACACCTCCGCGTTCAGCACACGTACAGCTCGGTGACGTCCTCGCCTTCTTGATCCAGCAAGATGGACAAAGTAGTGGATGAGTTCTAGCAGCACGACGGCGTGGTGACGGTGATGGTGATGCTATCTCCGCAGGGCTTCGCCTAAGCACTACGAAAATATGGCCGAGGGGCGCCGCACACGGCTAAGAGATTGTCATGGTTATGTGTGGCGCCCCCTCCCTCATATATATAGGTGGGGGGAGACGGGAGGCAGCCAGGAGGTGCCCCAAGTGGGGCCGGATCCCACTTGGGCTCCTGCCCCTAGCCGCGCCCCCTTTCCATATTTGTGCCGGAGGGAAAGGAAAGGGGGGAGGGAAGGAAGGGGTAGGCCGAATCCCCCTCCTTCCTTTCTCCCATAGGCCGGCTGCCATAGGGGGTGTGTGTCAGGCCCTTGTGGGCTGGTGTGCTCCCCTCTGCTGGCCCAATAGGCCCATCATCCTACCAGGGCTTCCCGGAACCCCTTCCGGTGATCCGATGACTATTCGGTACCTCCCGAAACTCTTCCGGTGTCCAAATATCATCATCCTATATATGAATCTTTACCTCCGGACCATTTCGTAGCTCCTCGTTATGTCCGTGATCTCATCCGGGACTCCAAACAACATTCAGTCACCAAATCATATAACTCATATAACACTATATCGTCAATGAACGTTAAGCGTGCGGACCCTACGGGTTCGAGAACTATGTAGACATGACCAAGACACCTCTCCGGTCAATAAACAATAGCGGAACCTGGATGCCCATATTGGTTTCTACATATTCTACGAAGATCTTTACCAGTCGAACTGTAATGACAATATACACAATTCCCTTTGTTTGTCGGTATGCTACTTACCCGAGACTCGATCGTCGGTATCTCCATACCTAGTTCAATCTCGTTACTGGCAAGTCTCTTTAATCATTCTGTAATACATCATCTCGTAACTAACTCCTTAGTTATTTGCTTGCAAGCTTATTATGATGTGTATTACCGAGAGGGCCTAGAGATACCTCTTCGATACGCGGAGTGATAAATCATAATCTTGATCATGCCAACTCAACAGACACCTTCGGAGATACGTGTAGAGCATCTTTATGATCACCCAGTTACGTTGTGACGTTTGATAGCTGTCAGTGTCAAAACTGGCGGATCTCGGGTAGGGGGTCCCGAACTATGCGTCTAAGGTCGATGGTAACAAGAGACAGGGGACACGATGTTTACCCAGGTTCGGGCCCTCTCTATGGAGGTAATACCCTACTTCCTGTTTGATTGATCTTGATGAATATGAGTACTACAAGAGTTGATCTACCACGTGATCGAGATGGCTAAACCCTAGAAGTCTAGCATGTATGACTATGGTAATGAGTGTATCCTTTCCGGACTAAGTCCTCCGGTTTATTTAGACACTGGGAGGATCTAGGGTTACACAAGGTCGGTCACAAAGGAAAGGAATCTGCATATTCGATCGCCAAGCTTGCCTTCCACGCCAAGGAGAGTCCCATCCGGACACGGGTGCAGCCTTCGGTCTTTGTATCTTCATAGCCCATTAGTTCGGCCCATGGCTAACAGGTGGGACGCCCGAGCACCCCTTAATCCAGGACTCCCTCAGTAGCCCCTCAACCTGGCTTCAATGACGAGGAGTCCAGCGCACAGATTTGTCTTCAGCATTGCAAGGCAGGTTCCCCTTTCCGAACTCCAAGTTAGTCTCCAGACGTGATGATAGTATCCAGACCTGTAACACACACCACACACAACCGCAGAGAGAATATAATACCCCCACGAGTCCAATCCGCTGACACCTTTTTACAACATGACACCGTTTTGTGTCTGCCGTTCCACGTTTCGAGACGCGGTTGCCATTGGCACGTCTTGTCGAAGCAGAGATCGTGTCCCCTTATTGCGGGATTCTCATCAATACGGCCGGGTATGGGTAACCCAACCGTGCCGTTTACACCACCCTTGGGAATAGGCGAGTTTTAAGGCGAGTGAGGAGGCGCTTGATATTCGCGACCCTTAATAAGGGGATAAGAATTCGCCCTTTTCTACTCACGCCTTCTCCTTCATCTGCCCTTCCATACTTGAGTTCCAGCGCCCAAGTCCCCATCTTTCTCCATCTCCGGAAAGCATACGACCATGTCCGGATCCGGAGGTCAAGGCAAATGGATGGTCTCCTCCGTCAAGGAGAAGGACATTGCCGAGCTTCGGGCGGCCGGGTAATTGGCGAAGGAAATCGCCCACCACCTTCCGGCCCAGGGGCAAGTCATCCCCACCCCGAAGCCTACTGAGAGAGTAGTTTTTCTTCCTCACTTCGTCCGTGGACTGGGGTTTACACTTCACCCTTTCGTCCGCGGCCTAATGTATTATTACGGCCTAGATTTCCATGATCTGGCCCCGAACTCCTTCCTCAACATCTCGGTGTTTGTCGTCGTGTGTGAGGCCTACCTCCGCATCCAACCCCACTTCAGGCTGTGGCTTAAGGTATTCAATGTGAAGTCGAAAGTGGTGGATGGCCAGCACACGGAGTGCGGAGGCGCCATGGTGAGCAAGCTGGCCAATGTCTCCTGGCCAAAAGGCACTTTGGTGGAGACGGTAAAGGAATGACAAAAATAATGGTTCTACATCACAGAACCCCGCGGCGCCACCTGGGCTGCGGTTGCCGGATTCAACTCTGGCGCTCCCATGCGACTACCTCCTGGGTCGAGAAGAGCCTGAACTGGTGTTCGCCAGATGAGCTTACAGCGTTGCAGACACGCGTTCAAGGCATGGTGGACAAGGATGTCAAACTTGTCGATGTAATCCAGGTGATGCTAGTTCGCCGGATTCTCCCGTGCCAAAGCCGAAGCCACCCTCTATGGAAGTTCAATCCGAAGAAGCACCATACCCTGAAGAGGCTCTTCAAAACCACTCACGAAGGTGCCTGGAAGTTGCTCTTTAAGGGCAACGAGAAACCGCCTGCCACAGATTCAGACCGCGGGCACGACATTAACCACCTCGCCAGCGTGGTATGTTATTTTTAACGCATCCCCTACTTGCTCGTTTCAAGGATGATGTCTGAGCTTTTATCATCATTCCTTCTTCAGGACTGGATGGAGAGGGCGAAGCGGGTCCAGTGTCCGGCTCCGCTGCCTGAAGAACCAGTCATCCCACGATTAGCGAAGATGCTGGTGCCGACGCCCTATAAGGCGCCGGAGAAGAAGGCCAAGAAGAAGGCCAAGGGGGCCAAAGGTGGCCCCCGTCGTAAGGGCACTTCAGACGTAACATCCGAAGATGAAGAGACCCGTTCCTCCGTCCCTGAGGACGAGGAGGAGGAGGAGGAGATCCCTCCCCGCGATGAGGGAAGGGAGAAGAGGGCGGCCTCCATGAATCTGGAGGTGGGGACGCCCAAGAAGAGGAAGGGCTCCCTTGCGGATAACTCCGTATGGGATGTCGACAGTAGTCCGGAGCGCCACCCCCGCGCTAAGCCTCAGGTCGCATCGTAAGTGCTACGATTCATGCATATCCATATCTCCAGCCTCTTCTCCTCAGTGTATTGACATTGTTAATTGTGGTATTTCAGTCCGGCCCACGACAGCTTCCAACGATCCTCGTTAGGAGGTTCGCGGGACTCCAAGGAGATGGCCAGCATGTCACCGCCGACCGCTCACTCTCCCAAGGCCATGGACGACACCGAGGTGTTGTCCCGAAGGACCGCTCCAGGCCAAGGAGAGGCTCCGGACGCTGTCAAGGGGGCACCAGAGGGCGAAACCCCTACCGCCGGACACATGGGGGAGGAAATCCTCACGAAGACCGGCAATGAGGGCCGTATTCAGTTTGGCCCTTAGCCGAATATGGTTACGGAGACCCATACGGCTCCGGGGTCCGGCGAGCGACCTCCTTTGAAAGAGGGGGGTGTGCCCATTCCACCAGTGGCCTCTGTCCAACCAGGGGCACCGGATAATCTGATGGAGGTGCTTCGAGGTGCCTCCATTGTGGACGAGCATCGTATCCTTATGGGTACAGTGATTGAGAGGGTTCAGTCCGCCAAGAGTGGACTGACCGAAGCCTGTGGCAGCCTGCTAACAGGTTTTGAGGTAAGCGACGTAAAAAATCCCAATATAGTCAGTAGCCCCTGAGACATTGTCCGGTGTTCGGAAAGAAAAGCCGGACAGAGGATCAATCCTTTATTGTAGGAAACTAACTAAATTTGTCGGGAATGAATATGCAGGCCTCGCTGCTGTCGGCGGCCTCACATGCTGTCGAAGTCTCCGAACTTAAGCGGAGACTGGAGAAGGTCGAGGAGGAGCTCGGCCAGGTGAAGAGGCAGCTCTAGGAGAATCAAGGTATGTAATAACCCAAGAAGTATTCGGAAAGAGTAGGATGATATATATATTGACCGAAATGTCCTGATATGTGTAGGAGCAACGACCGAGGTCGAGGCCCTGAAAAGGGCCCTGGGCGAAGCCGAGGGGAAGGCCGTCAAGGAGCAGGCTGCCCGTAAGAAGCTCAAGGCCCGGGTCAACGAGGTCCAACAAGAGCTCCATGACGCGGTGAAGAAATGCGAGACCTTGGAGCATGACGCGTCGGCTAAAGAGGTTGAACTCTCCAAGGCACGCCAGAGCACGGAGACGGCCCGGAATGAGGCCCAGGGCACCCTCCAAGAGATCCAAGAGTCGAGGAAGATCATGGCGGGTAAGGCATTCAGTATGCAAAGCAAATATGCCAAGAGGAAGTATCTTTTACTAACCCAGATTCGGAGTTCTCCAGGGGCTTTTGCTAATCTGCCACGAAGTGTGTCCGACGCCGCGGAGTTCTTCCGAGCCGAAGAAGGGAGCTCCATGGAGAAGCTATTTTGGTCGCAATATCTTGCGCCAGGGCATCCCGTGCCCTTCACCGATCAGCTGAAATAGCTGGTGGAGCTGCATAGGGTGGCCGAACTAGCCATGAAGGATTTGATAATCCGGCTATGGCCAGCCGAAGCTATGCCCGGCAACTACTTCGGACTCGTGAGGCGGCTAGTGAACGCCTGTCCTCGGCTGGACGTCGTCAAGCGATCGACCTGTATTGAAGGTGCGCATATGGCTTTCGCCCGTTGCAAGATATGGTGGGCGAAGATGAACGCCGTTGAGCTGGCCAGGGGGCCGCCAGAGGGCAAGGAGCACCGCACACCCGAGCACTATTTTGCGGATGTCCTGGAGGGGTCTCGCATTGTGGAAACGCAGTGTGGGCAGGACATTATTTTCGATGAATACATTCATGTTGTCTTTGCCTTGTATGATGAAACAAAGTGGGTTTGTAATATAATGATTGTTATGTTTTTAATTTTACTTCCTGTGCGGCTGATACGTCTCCGTCGTATCTACTTTTTCAAACACTTTTGCCATTGTTTTGGACTCTAACTTGCATGATTTGAATGGAACTAACCTGGACTGACGCTATTTTCAGCAAAATTGCTATGGTGTTATTTATGTGCAGAAACAAAAGTTCTCGAAATGACCTAGAACCTCACGGAGATTATTTTTGGAAAATATAAAAAATACTGGCGAAAGAATCAAGGCCAGCGGTCCCACACCCTTTCCACGAGGGTGGGGGGCGCCTGCCCCCCTAGGCGCGCCCCCTTGCCTCGTGGGCCCCCTGGAGCTCCACCGACCTCAACTCCAACTCCATATATTCACGTTCGGGGAGGAAAAAACCAGAGAGAAGGATTCATCTCGTTTTACGATATGGAGCCGCTGCCAAGCCCTAAACTCTCTCGGGAGGGCTGATCTGGAGTTCGTTCGGGGCTCCGGAGAGGGGAATCCGTCGCCATCGTCATCGTCATCATCAACCATCCTCCATCACCAATTTCATGATGCTCACCGCCGTGCATGAGTAATTCCATCGTTGGCTTGCTGGATGGTGATGGGTTGGATGAGATTTATCATGTAATCGAGTTAGTTTTGTTAGGGTTTGATCCCTAGTATCCACTATGTTCTGAGATTGATATTGCTATGACTTTGCTATGCTTAATGCTTGTCACTAGGGCCCGAGTGCCATGATTTCAGATCTGAACCTATTATGTTTTCATGAATATATGTGAGTTCTTGATCCTATCTTGCAAGTCTATAGTCACCTACTATGTGTTATGATCTGGCAACCCCGAAGTGACAATAATCGGGACCACTCCCGGTGATGACCATAGTTTGAGGAGTTCATGTATTCACTATGTGTTAATGCTTTGGTTCGGTACTCTATTAAAAGGAGGCCTTAATATCCCTTAGTTTCCAATAGGACCCCGCTGCCACGGGAGGGTAGGACAAAAGATGTCATGCAAGTTCTTTTCCATAAGCACGTATGACTATATTCAGAATACATGCCTACTTACATTGATGAATTGGAGCTAGTTCTGTGTCACCCTATGTTATGACTGTTACATGATGAACCGCATCCGGCATAATTCTCCATCACTGATCCAATGCCTACGAGCTTTTCACATATTGTTCTCCGCTTATTTACTTTTCCATTGCTACTATTACAATCACTACAAAACCTAAAAATATTACTTTTGCTATCGTTACCGTTACTTCCATATTACTTTGCTACTAAATACTTTGCTGCAAATACTAAGTTATCCAGGTGTGGTTGAACTGACAACTCAACTGCAAATACTCAAGAATATTCTTTGACTCCCCTTGTGTAGAATCAATAAATTTGGGTTGAATACTCTACTCTCAAAAACTGTTGCGATCCCCTATACTTGTGGGTTATCAAGACTATTTTCTGCCGCCGTTGCCGGGGAGCATAGCTCTATTCTTTGAGTCACTTGGGATTTATATCTGTTGGTCACTATGAAGAACTTGAAAGACGAGAAAACAAAAATTTATCCCTCAACTACGAGGGGAGGTAAGGAACTGCCATCTAGCTCTGCACTTGATTCACCTTCTGTTTTGAGTAAGCTTGCGACACCTAAACCTGCTTCTGCTATTAATTTTGATATGTCGCATGTTATTGATGATGCCACTTCTGCTATGCATGCTATTTACGATGAAACTACTTCCATGCTTGATACTACTATGCCACTTGGTGAATTTCTTGATGAACAACTTGCTAGGGCTAGAGAGAATGAAATTATTGAAACTGATAATATTGATGAGAGTGATGATGAAGACTCTCCCCCTAAATATGAATTGTCTATTGTGCCTCAGGCTATGTTATGGATGAAGAAACTGCTACAGACTTTCTTGCTTGCAATGATAGAAGTGATCTTAAGAAATTATTAGCTAAGCTTAAACGAAAAACTCTGAATGCTAGAATGAAATATGATCCTGCTTATGCTACTTCACCTATCTTTGTTACTGATAAATATTATGAATTCTCTATTGATCCTGATATAATTACTTTGGTTGAATCTGATCCTTTCTATGGCTATGAATCTGAAACTGTTGTGGCACATCTTACTAAATTAAATGATATAGCTACCCTATTCACTAATGATGAGAAAACTCGCTACTACTATATCCTTAAAATATTTCCATTCTCATTAAAGGGTGATGCTAAGATATGGTTTAATTCTCTTGATCCTAGTTGTGTGCGTAGTCCCAAGGATATGATTTATTACTTCTCTGCTAAATATTCCCCTGCTCATAAGAAACAAGCTGCTTTAAGGGAAATATATAATTTTGTGCAAATTGAAGAAGAGAGTCTCCCACAAGCTTGGGGGAGGCTTCTCCAATTACTTAATGCTTTGCCTGATCATCCTCTCAAGAAAAATAAAATACTTGATATCTTTTATAATGGATTAACCGATGCTTCCAGAGACCACCTGGATAGTTGTGATGGTTCTGTTTCCAGGGAAAGAACACCAGATGAAGCTGAAATTCTATTGAATAATATGTTCACAAATGAAAATAATTGGACACTTCCTGAACCAACTCCTAAGCCAACTCTGAATAAGAGGGGTGTTCTATTTCTCAGTCCTGAAGATATGCAAGAGGCAAAGAAATCTATGAAATAAAAGGGTATAAAAGATGAAGATGTTAAGAATTTACCTCCTATTTAAGAAATACATGGTCTTAACTTACCGCCTGTTGAAGAAATACATGGTCTTGATAAACCGACACATGTAGTAAAGGTAAATTCTTTCTATAGATATGATAAAGCTGAAATCCCTCCTACTAAGTTTGCTAGCCAATGTTTGGATGAGTTTGATAACTTTATGGTCAAGCAAGAAGATTTTAATGCTTATTTTGGTAGACAATTGAGACAAAATGCTTATATGATTGAACACTTGAGTGATTATATGTCTAGAGTTAAAGGTGAACTTAAACTCATTAGTAAACATGCTTCTATGGTTACCACTCAAGTAGAACAAGTACTTAAATCCCAGAATGATTTGCTCAATGAATTGAATAATAAGAAGAATGATAATGATGTTAGAGTTGTGGCTAGAGGGGGTAAAATGACTCAGGAACCTTTGTATCCTGCAGGTCATCTTAAGAGAATTGATCAAGATTCTCAGAGAAATAATATAGATGCACCTAGTCCTTCTAAAAAGAAGAAAAAGAAAAATGATAGGACTTTGCATACCTCTAGTGAACCTATCGCTGAACCACCTGAGAATCCAAATGATATTTCTATTTCTGATGCTGAAACATAATCTGGTAATGAACATGAACCTAGGGATAATGTTAATAATGATGTTCATGTTGATGCTCAACCTAGCAATGATAATGATGTAGAAATTGAACCTGTTGTTGATCTTGATAACCCACAATCAAAGAATCAACGTTATGATAAAAGAGACTTTGTTGCTAAGAAACACGGTAAAGAAAGAGAACCATGGGTTTAGAAACCCATGCCTTTTCCTCCCAAACCATCCAAGAAAAAGGATGATGAGGATTTTGAGCGCTTTGCTGAAATGATTAGACCTATCTTCTTGCGTATGCGATTAACTTATATGCTCAAAATGAATCCTTATGGTAAGTACATGAAAGAAATTGTTACAAATAAAAGAAAGATACCGGAAGCCGAAATTTCCACCATGCTTGCTAATTATACTTTTAAGGGTGGAATACCAAAGAAGTTAGGAGATCCAGGAGTACCCACTATACCATGCTCCATTAAAAGAAGTTATGTTAGAACTGCTTCATGTGATCTTGGAGCCGGTGTTAGTGTTATGCCTCTCTCTTTATACCATAGACTTGATTTGAATAAGTTGACACCTATTGAAATATCTTTGCAAATGGCCGATAAATCAACTGCTATACCTGTCGGTATTTGTGAGCATGTACTTGTTGTTGTTGCAAACGTTACTATTTTAACGGACTTTGTTATTCTTGATATTCCCGAGGACGATAGTATGTCTATTATTCTTGGAAGACCCTTTTTGAATACTGCAGGGGCTGTTATTGATTGCAACAAAGGCAATGTCACTTTTCATGTTAATGGCAATGAGCATGCGGTACACTTTCCGAGGAAACAACCTCAAGTCCACAGTATCAATTCTATTGGAAAAATTCCATCGATTATTATTGGAGGTTTTGAGTTTCCTCTGCCTACTATCAAAAAGAGATATGATATTCTTATTGTTGGGGATGTGCATATCCCCGTTGAGGTAACATAGTGTTATTCAAAATTTCTCCGGTTCCATATTATTCGGAATGAGTTTGTTAACAAGACTTGATCAACCTTGTTAGTGGATTCCTTTTGATGAGCATGAGATGGATGAAGTTAGAAAGCACAACCTTCTGTACCCTCCTTTTACTTTCTGTTATTTACTTGAAATAAAGCAAAAATAGTATTTTATGTCATTTTTCTAATTTATCCGTGCAATAAAAAATACCACGAAAATAAAAGTTCTCCAAATGCCCTGCCAATTTAATATGATTTTTTCTGGAATATTTGAGAATATCTGGCACCGTGAACACAACAGGGGGAGCTGGCCATGAGGGTCGAGGGCGCGCCCCTGCCTCGTGGGCCCATGGTGGCTCCCCTCCACTTATTCTTGCACCCACATACTTCTTCTTCCTCCCAAAAAAATCACCAACCAGCTCAAGCACGAGTTCTAGCTCATTTTGCTGCGATTTTCGATCTCCTTGCTCAAAGCACCTCTCACAAAACTGCTTTGGGGGATTGTTCCTTGGTATGTGACTCCTCCAATGGTCCAATTAGTTTTTGTTCTAGTGCTTTATTCATTGCAAATTTATGCTGCCTAGGTGACCATGTTCTTGAGCTTGCATGTCAAATTTATATGGTTCCAAGTAGTTCTAATGCTTTATATAGTCTCTAGGCACTTGTAGGAGTAGTTGCTATCAATTTTGTTGAGCTTGGTTCACTTCTATTTGAAGTTACTAAAAATTTCAGAAATTTTCGGAAAATGATGAAGAGATTTTTGAGGGGCTCTTCGAGCCGAAGCTCGAAGGATAAGCAAAGTGAAGAAGAAGAGAGGCCAAAATATAATCTGCCTCGCACCACGGAGGTTCGGCCGTGTGAATGGCCTTGCGATGATTTCTTGAGAGCAGCCGGGATTTACAATGATTTTTATGAGTTGGCTGAGAATGCAGGCCTCACCGACTTCCTTCGCGACCAACGCGAACAACCAGTATCTCGTTCCGCTGGCGGCCATCCAGGCTTACCGGAACCCTACAGAGCCAGAGCCGGAACCACAATTTGATCCTCCATGACAGTCTGATTACCAGTGGGATCCGGAGGTGATTGCCAACTAGTGGCAATCCGAGGCTGCTTCACAATACGACCCCAACTACAACTATGGATATCCGCCAGGCCAGCCGTGGCAATAGACCAACTTAGGCCAAAAGCCTAAGCTTGGGGGAGTACGTATTTCTCACCGACATTACATTTATGTTCACACACTCATTGCTAGATGTCGGTGCTCATACTCTTTCATTGTAATATCCATGCTAGTTTATTTTCCCTTTTATGCTTTCTTCTTGTGTGTTTGAAAAACTAAGAAAAACCACAAAAAATTTAGTTGTAGCTTTAGCTAGCTTATTTTCTTGCTGTAGTAGTAATAATTAAAAAGAAAACCCAAAAAGATTTCATGTTCTTCTTTAGCTTGTTGGGAGCTTTCCCGTGTAAATAGTTTTATTTCTTTTCTTTTCTTTGGGGGTTGATAGGAGAATACCATGATTAAATTGTTGAAGTGGCTCTTATATGCATTATTGTTGATTTAACCAAGAGCGCATATTGCCTTGTCTTCTCCTGTTTATTGAATGCTCACAAATTCCAGCTTAGTCCAACGCACGTGCACTATTATTATTATTCACATTGTTCGGTCGTGCAAGTTGCTACCTCTTGAGCACTGCGTTGGTTTTCCCCGAAGAGGAGAGGATGATGCAGCAAAGTAGCATAAGTATTTCCCTCAGTTTTTGAGAACCAAGGTATCAATCCAGTAGGAGTCTACACGCAAGTCCCTCGTACCTGCACAAAAACAATAGCTCCTCGCAACCAACGCGATTAGGGGTTGTCAATCCCTTCACTGTCACTTACGAGAGTGAGATCTGATAGAGATGATAGATAATATTTTTGGTATTTTTTATATAGAGATGCAAGGTGAAAAGTAAAAGGCAAAGTAAAAAGCAAAGCAAGATTAAAGTGATGGAGATTGATATGATGAGAATAGACCCGGGGGCCATAGGTTTCACTAGTGGCTTCTCTCAAGAGCATAAGTATTCTACGGTGGGTGAACAAATTACTGTTGAGCAATTGACAGAATTGAGCATAGTTATGAGAATATCTAGGTATGATCATGTATATAGGCATCACGTCTGACACAAGTAGACCGACTCCTGCCTGCATCTACTACTATTACTCCACTCATCGACCGCTATCCAGCATGCATCTAGAGTATTAAGTTAAAAACAGAGTAATGCCTTAAGCAAGATGACATGATGTAGAGGGATAGTTTCATGCAATATGATAAAAACCCCATCTTGTTATCCTCGATGGCAACAATACAATACGTGCCTTGCTGCCCCTTCTGTCACTGGGAAAGGACACCGCAAGATTGAACCCAAAGCCAAGCACTTCTCCCATGGCAAGAAAAACCAATCTAGTAGGCCAAACCAAACTGATAATTCGAAGAGACTTGCAAAGACAACCAATCATACATAAAAGAATTCAGAGAAGATTCAAATATTATTCATAGATAGAGTTGATCATAAACCCACAATTCATCGGTCTCAACAAACACACCGCAAAAAGAAGATTACATCGAATAGATCTCCATGAGAGAGGGGGAGAACATTGTATTGAGATCCAAAAAAAGAGAAGAAGCCATCTAGCTAATAACTATGGACCCGTAGGTCCGAGGTGAACTACTCACACTTCATCGGAGGGGCTAGGATGATGTTAAAGCCCTCCGTGATGATGGCCCTCTCCGGCGGAGCTCTGGAACATGCCCCAAGATGGGATCTCGTGGGTAGAGAAGGTTGTGGCGGTGGAATTAGGTTTTTGGCTCCGTATATGATTGTTTGGGGGTACGTAGGTATATATAGGAGGAAGGAGTACATCGGTGGAGCACCGAGGGGCCCACGAGGCAGGGGGCGCGCCCTAGGGGGGGCGCCCCCAGCCTCGTGACCGCCTCTTTGACTCCTTGGAGTAGGATCCAAGTCTCCTGGATCACGTTCGGTGAGAAAATCACGTTCCCAAAGGTTTTATTCCGTTTGGACTCCGTTTGATATTCTGTTTCTCCAAAACACCGAAATAGGCAAGAAAATAGCAATTCTGGGCTGGGCCTCCGGTTAATAGGTTAGTCCCAAAAATAATATAAAAGTGGAAAATAAAGCCCAATATAGTCCAAAACAGTAGATAATATAGCATGGAGCAATCAAAAATTATAGATACGTTGGAGACGTATCAGGCATCCCCAAGCTTAATTCCTGCTCGTCCTCGAGTAGGTAAATGATAAAAAGAGAATTTTTGATGCGGAGTGCTACTTGGCATAATTTCAATGCAAATCTTCTTAATTGTGGTATGAATATTCAGATTCGAAAGATTCAAGACAAAAGTTCATATTGACATAAAAATAATAATACTTCAAGCATACTAACAAAGTAATTATGTCTTCTCAAAATAACATGGCCAAAGAAAGTTATCCCTACAAAATCATATAGTCTGGCTATGCTCTATCTTCACCACACAAAGTATTTAAATCATGCACAACCCCGATGACAAGCCAAGCAATTGTTTCATACTTTAACATTTTCAAAACTTTTTCAATCTTCACGCAATACATGAGCGTGAGCCATGGATATAGCACTATATATGGAATAGAATGGTGGTTGTGGAGAAGACAAAAATAGGGGAAGATAGTCTCACATCAACTAGGTGTATCAATGGGCTATGGAGATGCCCATCAATAGATATCAATGTGAGTGAGTAGGGATTGCCATGCAACGGATGCACTAGAGCTATAAGTATATGAAAGCTCAACAAAGAAACTAAGTGGGTGTGCATCCAACTTGCTTGCTCACGAAGACCTAGGGCATTTTGAGGAAGCCCATCATTGGAATATACAAGCCAAGTTCTATAATGAAAAATTCCCACTAGTAAATGAAAGTGATATCATAGGAGACTCTCTATCATGAAGATCTTGGTGCTACTTTGAAGCACAAGTGTGGTAAAAGGGTAGTAACATTGTCCCTTCTCTCTTTTTCTCTCATTTTTTTATTTGTGCCTTTTCTCTTTTTTATGGCCTCTTTTATTATTATTTTATTATTTTTCGTCCGGAGTCTCATCCCGACTTGTGGGGGAATCATAGTCTCCATCATCCTTTCCTCACTTGGGACAATGCTCTAAAAAATGATGATCATCACACTTTTATTTTTCTTACAACTCAACAATTACAACTCGATTCTTAGAACAAAATATGATTCTATACGAATGCCTCCGGCAGTGTACCGGGATGTGCAATGAATCAAGAGTGACATGTATGAAAGAATTATGAATGGTGGCTTTGCCACAAATACGATGTCAACTACATGATCATGCTAGCAATATGACAATGATGGAGCGTGTCATAATAAACAGAACAGTGGAGAGTTGCATGGCAATATATCTCGGAATGGCTATGAAAATGCCATGATAGGTAGGTATGGTGGCTGTTTTGAGGAAGATATATGGTGTGTGTATGTTCTGGCGAAAAGTGCGCGGTATTAGAGAGGCTAGCAATGGTGGAAGGAAGGGAAAAGTGCGTATAATCCATGGACTCAACATTAGTCATAAAGAACTCATATACTTATTGCAAAAATCTAGAAGTTATCAAAGCAAAGTATTACGCGCATGCTCCTAGGGGGATAGATTGGTAGGAAAAGACCATCGCTCGTCCCCGACCGCCACTCATAAGGAAGACAATCAATAAACAAATCATGCTCCGACTTCATCACATAACGGTTCACCATACGTGCATGCTACGGGAATCACAAACTTTAACGCAAGTATTCTTTAAATCCACAACTACTCAACTAGCATGACTCTAATATCACCATCTTCATGTCTCAAAACAATTATCGAGCTCCAATCTTTTCTTAGTATTCAACGCACTCAAAATAAAGTTCCACAAATCTTGAATACCAAGCATATTAATATTAAGCAAATTACCATGCTATTAACGACTCTCAAAATGATCTAAGTGAAGCATGAGAGATCAATAGTTTCTTTAAAACAAATCCACCACCGTGATCTAAAAGATCTAAGTGAAGCACTAGAGCAAAATTATAAGGCTCAAAAGATATAAGTGAAGCACATAGAGCAAAACTATCAAGCTCAAAAGATATAAGTGAAGCACATAGAGTATTCTATCAAATTCCAATTCATATATGGCTCTCTCAAAAGGTGTGTACAGCAAGGATGATTGTGGCACACTAACAAACAAAGACACAAATAATACAAGACTCTCCAAGCAAAACACATATCATGTGGTGAATAAAAATATAGCTCCAAGTAAAATTACCAACGGAAGTAGACGAAAGAGGGGATGCCTTCCGGGGCATCCCCAAGCTTTGACTTTTTGGTGTCCTTGGATTATCTTGAGGGTGCCATGGGAATCCCCAAGCTTAGGCTCTTGCCACTCCTTGTTCCATAATCCATCAAAAGAATTTACCCAAAACTTGAAAACTTCACAACACAAAACTCAACAGAAATCTCGTGAGCTCCGTTAGAGAAAGAAAACAAAAGACCACTTCAAGGTACTGTAATGAACTCATTCTTTATTTATATTGGTGTTAAACCTACTATATTACAACTTATCTATGGATTATAAACTATTTTACTAACCATAGATTCATCAAAATAAGCAAACAACACACGAAAAACAGAATCTGTCAAAAACAGAACAGTCTGTAGTAATCTGTAACTAACGCAAACTTCTAGAACTCCAAAACATCTACCAAAATAGGACGACCTAGAAAATTTGTTTAATGATCAGAAGCAATTGGAATCAGTATTTTATCATGTTCTGGTGATTTTTAACAATTGTTTTCGTGAACAGAAAGATTCTGGAAATTACAGCAAGATCAAATAACTATCATCCAAGAAGATCCTATAGGTCTAACTTGGCACAAACACTAATTAAAACACAAAACCGCATCTAAACAGAAGGTAGATGGATTCCTAAACAGAAGCAAAAACAAAAAAAAACTAAAAATAAAATTGGGTTGCCTCCCAACAAGCGCTATCGTTTAACGCCCCTAGCTAGGCATTGAGATTTCAATGATGCTCACACGAAAGACAAGAATTGAAGCACAAAGAGAGCATCAATAGCATGTGAAAACACACATCTAAGTCTAACATACTTCCTATGCATAGGCATCTTATAGGTGAAGGAATTATCAAGGCAAGCAAAAACTAGCATATGCAAGGAAGCGGAAAGAAACAATAGCAATCTCAACATAAGAGAGGTAATTTATTATCATGAAAATTTCTACAACCATATTTTCCTATCTCATAATAATTACATGTGGGATCATAAGCAAATACAACAAAATAGCTATCACATAAAATATTTTCAATACGATCCACATGCATGCAAAGTTGATACTCTTCCAAAATAGTGGGATTATCATTAACTAAAGTCATGACCTCTCCAAACCCACTTTTATGAAAAATTTCATAAGATTGAACATTCTCCAAATATGTGGGATCTAAAGTTGACACTCCTCCAAACCCACTTTCAATAATATTGCAAACACTATTATCAATCTCATATTCATCATGGGGCTTAAATGAATTTTCAAGATCATAAGAAGAACTATCACCCCAATCATGATCATTGCAACAAGTAGAGGACATAGCAAAACTAGCATCCCCAAGCTTAGGGTTTTGCATATTTTTAGAACAATTGACATCAATAGAATCTATAGTAAAATCATTGCAATCATGCTTTTTATTCAAAGATCTATCGTGAATCACTTCATAAAGTACTTCATCACAATTTTTAGATTCACGAATTTCAGGCAAAACCTTATAAAGATAATCTAGTGCACTCAATTCACTAGCAATAGGTTCATCATAATTGGATCTCTTAAAGAGATTAGCAAGTGGATGAGGGTCCATAAACTTTTAGCAAGCAAAGATGCAAGCAAAAAGAAGGCACATGGTAACACAAGATAGAACGGAGGAAGGGTGAATAAAACGGCAAGGGTGAAGTGGGGGAGAGGAAAACGAGAGGCAAATGGCAACTAATGTAATGCGGGAGATAGGGATTGTGATGGGTACTTGGTATGTTGAATTTTTGCGTAGACTCCCCGGCAATGGTGCCAGAAATTATTCTTGCTACCTCTTGAGCACTGCGTTGGTTTTCCCCGAAGAGGAGAGGATGATGCAGTAAAGTAGCGTAAGTATTTCCCTCAGTTTTTGAGAACCAAGGTATCAATCCAGTAGGAGGCTACACACAAGTCCCTCGTACCTGCACAAAAACAATAACTCCTCGCAACCAACGCGATTAGGGGTTGTCAATCCCTTCACGGTCACTTACGAGAGTGAGATCTGATAGAGATGATAGATAATATTTTTGGTATTTTTGATATAGAGATGCAAGGTGAAAAGTAAAAGGCAAAGTAAAAAGCAAAGCAAGATTAAAGTGATGGAGATTGATATGATGAGAATAGACCCGGGGGCCATAGGTTTCACTACTGGCTTCTCTCAAGAGCATAAGTAACGGTGGGTGAACAAATTACTGTTGAGCAATTGACAAAATTGAGCATAGTTATGAGAATATCTAGGTACAATCATGTATATAGGCATCACGTCTGAGACAAGTAGACCGACTCCTGCCTGCATCTACTACTATTACTCCACTCATTGATCGCTATCCAGCATGCATCTAGAGTATTAAGTTAAAAACAGAGTAACGCCTTAAGCAAGATGACATGATGTAGAGGGATAGTTTCATGCAATATGATAAAAACCCCATCTTGTTATCCTTGATGGCAACAATACAATACGTGCCTTGCTGCCCCTTATGTCACTGGGAAAGGACACCGCAAGATTGAACCCAAAGCTAAGCACTTCTCCCATGGCAAGAAAGACCAATCTAGTAGGCCAAACCAAACTGATAATTCGAAGAGACTTGCAAAGATAACCAATCATACATAAAAGAATTCAGAGAAGATTCAAATATTATTCATAGATAGACTTGATCATAAACTCACAATTCATCGGTCTCAACAAACACACCGCAAAAAGAAGATTACATCGAATAGATCTCCACGAGAGAGGGGGAGAACATTGTATTGAGATCCAAAAAGAGAGAAGAAGCCATCTAGCTAATAACTATGGACCCGTAGGTCAGAGGTGAACTACTCACACTTCATCGGAGATGCTAGGATGATGTTGAAGCCCTCCGTGATGATGGCCCTCTCCGGCGGAGCTCTGGAACAGGCCCCAAGATGGGATCTCGTGGGTACAGAAGGTTGCGGCAGTGGAATTAGGTTTTTTGCTCCGTATCTGATCGTTTGGGGGTACGTAGGTATATATAGGAGGAAGGAGTACATCGGTGGAGCACCGAGGGGCCCACGAGGCAGGGGGCGTGCCCTAGGGGGGGCGTCCCCACCCTCGTGACTGCCTCTTTGACTCCTTGGAGTAGGGTCCAAGTCTCCTGGATCACGTTCGGTGAGAAAATTACGTTCCCGAAGGTTGTATTCCGTTTGGACTCCATTTGATATTCTGTTTCTCCGAAACACCGAAATAGGCAAAAAACAGCAATTCTGGGCTGGGCCTCCGGTTAATAGGTTAGTCCCAAAAAAGAATATAAAAGTGGAAAATAAAGCCCAATATAGTCCAGAACAATAGATAATATAACATGGAGCAATAAAAAATTATAGATACGTTGGAGACGTATCACAAGTGAAAGGCAATAATGACGATATATGATGGACTGGTTGAGATAAGAGAAGCTGGTATGAACTCGACCTCTCTTGTTTTTGTAAATATGATTAGTTCATCGTTCCTGATTCAGCCTATTATGAATAAACATGTTTGCAATGACAATTAGAGATTATAGTTGCTTATGCCATGCTTAATTAGCTAGGAGTTTATAATGGTTTACCTTGCGTGCCAACATGCTATTAAAATGGTTGTGATGTGGTATGATAGGGTGGTATCCTCCTTTGAATGATTCAAGTGACTTGACTTGGCACATGTTCACGCATGTAGTTGAAACAAAATCAACATAGCCTTCATGATATTTATGTTCATGGTGGATTATATCCTACTCATGCTTGCACTCAATGTTTATTAATTTTAATGCATGTTCATGACTGTTGTCGCTCTCTAGTAGGTCGCTTCCCAGTCTTTTTCTAGCCTTCACTTGTACTAAGCAGGAATACTGCTTAAGCATCCAATCCCTTAAACCCCAAAGTTATTCCATATGAGTCCACTATACCTTCTTATATATGTGGTATCTACCTGCCGTTCCAAGTAAGTTTGTACGTGCCAAACTCTAAACCTTCAAATGAAATTCTGTTTTGTATGCTCGAATAGCTCATGTATCAACTAGGGTTGTCTTTATCTTCCATGCTAGGTGGGTTATTCTCAAGAGGAGTGGACTCCGCTCCTCACTCACGAGAAAATGGCTGGTCACCGGGATGCCCAGTTCCATGCTTAATGCAAATCAAATCAAAATAATTGCAAACAAAACTCCCCCAGGGCTGTTGTTAGTTGGAGGCACTCGTTGTTTCGAGCAAGCCATGGATTGATGCTAGTTGGTGGTGGGGGAGTATAAACTTTACCATTCTGTTTGGGAACCGCATATAATGTGAGTAGCATGGAAGATATCGCCATCTCTTGGTTGTTATGTTGACAATGAAAGTATGCCGCTCAAAATATTATTTATCTCTGCTTTAAAATCGAGCTCTGGCACCTCTACGAATCCCTGCTTCCCTCTACAAAGGGCCTATCTATTTATTTTTATGTTGAGTCATCACCCTCTTATTAAAAAGCACCAGCTAGAGAGCACCGCTGTCATTTGCATTCATTACTATTAGTTTATATTGGGTATGACTATGACTGGATCTCTTTTACCATGAATGACAATGTTTCGTCAGTCCTTGATCTTTAAAGGTGCTCTGCATTTATGTTTTGCGGTCTCAAAAAGGGCTAGCGAGATACCATCTTGTTATATCATATCATGATTATTTTGAGAAAGTGTTGTCATCCGAGATTTACTATTATTGCTCGCTTGTTGATTATGCCATTGACATGAGTAAACATGAGACCTAAATGTTATTGTGAATATTGTTAGTCATAACCTTTGCTGAAAACTTGAATGCTGGCTTTACATATTTACAACAACAAGAGCAAACAGAGTTTGTAAAAGTTTTTCTTTATCACTTTCAGTTTATCAACTGAATTGCTTGAGGACAAGCAAAGGTTTAAGCTTGGGGGAGTTGATACGTCTCCGTCGTATCTACTTTTCCAAACACTTTTGCCCTTGTTTTGGACTCTAACTTGCATGATTTGAATGAAACTAACCCAGACTGACGCTGTTTTCAACAGAATTGCCATGGTGTTATTCATGTGCAGAAACAAAAGTTCTCGGAATGACCTGAAACTTCACGGAGATTATTTTTGGAAAATATAAAAAATACTGGCGAAAGAATCAAGGCCATGGGGCCCACACCCTTTCCACGAGGGTGGGGGGCACGCCCCCTGCCTCGTGGGCTCCCTGGAGCTCCACCGACCTCAACTCCAACTCCATATATTCACGTTCGGGGAGGAAAAAACTAGAGAGAAGGATTCATCACGTTTTACGATACGGAGCCGCTGCCAAGCCCTAAACTCTCTCAGGAGGGCTGATCTGGATTCCGTTCGGGGCTCCGGAGAGGGGAATCCGTCGCCATCGTCATCATCAACCATCCTCCATCACCAATTTCATGATGCTCACCGCCGTGCGTGAGTAATTCCATAATAGGCTTGCTGGACGGTGATGGGTTGGATGAGATTTATCATGTAATAGAGTTAGTTTTGTTAGGGTTTGATCCCTAGTATCCACTATGTTCTGAGATTGATGTTGCTATGACTTTGCTATGCTTAATGCTTATCACTAGGGCCCGAGTGCCATGATTTCAAATCTGAACCTATTATGTTTTCATGAATATATGTGAGTTCTTGATCCTATCTTGCAAGTCAATAGTCACCTACTATGTGTTATGATCCGGTAACTCCGAAGTGACAATAATCGGGACCACTCCCGGCGATGATCGTAGTTTGAGGAGTTCATGTATTCACTATGTGTTAATGCTTTGGTCCGGTAATCTATTAAAAGGAGGCCTTAATATCCCTTAGTTTCCAATAGGACCCCGCTGCCACGGGAGGGTAGGACAAAAGATGTCATGCAAGTTCTTTTCCATAAGCACGTATGACTATATTCGGAATACATGCCTACATTACATTGATGAATTGGAGCTAGTTCCGTGTCACCCTATGTTATGACTGTTACATGATGAACCGCATCCGGCATAATTATCCATCACCGATCCAATGCCTACGAGCTTTTCACATATTGTTCTCCGCTTATTTACTTTTCCGTTGCTACTGTTACAATCACTATAAAACCCAAAATATTACTTTTTCTATCGTTATCGTTACTTCCATATTACTTTGCTACTAAATACTTTGCTGCAGATACTAAGTTATCCAGGTGTGGTTGAATTGACCAACTCAACTGCAAATAGTCAAGAATATTCATTGGCTGCCCTTGTGTTGAATCAATAAATTTGGGTTGAATACTCTACCCTCGAAAACTATTGCGATCCCCTATACTTGTGGGTTAACAACGGCCGTGTTGTATGAAATCTGAGAGTTGGCCAGTCGTCGGCTTCTTCCCCCACGTAGGTAGTACGGAGGTGTTCGGGATGGAATCTAAACAATCTTGATCCAATTATATGGTCCTTGAAGGAGTTGTTTAGCGCAACGAACTAGGCAAACAGACTATTCGGCTTTAACGCCCTCACTTAGCCATAGGAGTTCGACAATAAAAACATGGACGCAACCCCTAGTTTTCGAACTAGAGTGCTATAAGCGTCTGATCGGGAAGTACCGATGCTTCGCGTAACGCGGAAGAAATCTCCAACAATTTGCAACCTCCGAACAGCTGACCGGCTCTCGCCGCATCATGACAGTCAGTTTTCGGCTTTCTCTACGGAGGTGCTCCTTTGGATAAACCAGGGCACAATCGCAGTAGTTCTCCCTTTACTACCTTAGCCGATATAGCAGAACGTAAGGTCGCAAGCACAGGAGCCGGGCAACCCAACTATTGACCAAAGACATGATTCGGTGCCAATGCATATAATGCTAAATTCGGGGTGCCGAACGATACTATAAAAAGTGTTCAGACTTTGTTGCCATATTGTGGGGCACTGGGGAGCCCTTGGCAAATATTAAATGTACCAAAGTGTACGGGTGCTAGAAGATAAGTTATTAATGGGAAAAGGAAAACAGAAAGAGAACAAAGATAATATCTGGGGCCCTTAAACTTGGGCCACGAACTGCTTCCGTTATAATTGGGTTGATGCGTCAGAGCGCATTAATACAATTAGTGCGATAAGCAAGCGGCTATTTAACATGCCATGACCAAAGGCGACCTACGTGTGGGTCCTGACAACAGGTAGAGTGGTCGTTGAATTGACCTCTAGAGCTTCCCCTATACGTCTGTGCTTCTTGCCATCCTGGTATTTTTAACCTTTGACAGGACCGGTAGTTGGGCCGTCAAAGAAGGCCTATGTAAAATAAACCTGGAAAAGAAAAAAGGAAAAAGGAAATAGTGAAAGTATATGTGTGTCCGGGATCGGTCGAGCTGAACTGTGGATCACAAGCTAGTTGTGCCTCCGTCGATGCCCATGGGATTTCTAGTGCGTAATTATGCACGTGTGGTACGAATGCCACTACCTGATCGGGGCTCGAACGGAGGCATCGAGATCTTGATGAGCTGAGCTGTCCTGTTGCAACATATTCCTGACCCTCTTTATGATGTCCAGGGGCTCGGCAGCCGGATTATGGCTCTGCTTGAGAAGGCCGCTCTGTACTTCTGCTGGTAGGGCGGCGGTGTGCTCTCTGTACGGAGGGAGCGTTCCGTGTTTCCGTTGACCGTTATGACGCCACATGGACCGGGCATCTTGAGCTTAAGATAAGCATAGTGCGGCACCGCATTGAACTGAGCGAATGTAGTCTGTTCGAGCAGTGTGTGATAACCACTGCGGAATGGGACGATGTTGAAGATTAACTCTTCGCTTCGGAAGTTGTCGGGGGATCCGAAGACAACCTCTAGTGTGATTGAGCCCGTACAGCGGGCCTCTACACCTGGTATGACTCCTTTGAAGGTAGTCTTCGTTGGCTTGATCCTTGATGGATTAATGCCCATTTTGCGCACTGTGTCTTGATAGAGCAGATTGAGGCTGCTACCACCGTCCATGAGGACTCGCGTTAGGCGGAATCCATCAATGATTGGGTCCAGGACTAGTGCGGCTGACCCGCCATGCCGGATACTGGTCAGATGGTCCCGACGATCAAAAGTGATTGGGCACGATGACCGTGGGTTGAATTTTGGGGCGAATGGCTCTATCGCGTAAACATCCCTTAGTGCGCGCTTGCGCTCCCTTTTGGGGATGTGTGTAGTGTTGGAAATATTCCCTAGAGGCAATAATAAAATGGTTATTATTGTATTTCCTTGTTCATGATATTTGTCTATTGTTCATGCTATAATTGTTTTAACTGGAAACCGTAATACATGTGTGAATACATAGACCACAACATGTCCCTAGTAAGCCTCTAGTTGACTAGCTCATTGATCAATAGATGGTTATGGTTTCCTGACCATGGACATTGGATGTCATTGATAACGGTATCACATCATTAGGAGAATGATGTGATGGACAAGACCCAATCCTAAGCATAGCACAAGATCGTGTAGTTCATTTGCTAAGAGCTTTTCTAATGTCAAGTATCATTTCCTTAGACCATGAGATTGTGTAACTCCCGGATACCGTAGGAATGCTTTGGGTGTACCAAACGTCACAACGTAACTGGGTGGCTATAAAGGTGCACTACAGGTATCTCCGAAAGTGTCTGTTGGGTTGGCACGAATCGAGACTGGGATTTGTCACTCCGTATGACGGAGAGGTATCTCTGGGCCCACTCGGTAATGCATCATCATAATGAGCTCAATGTGACTAATGAGTTAGCCACGGGATCATGCGTTACAGAACGAGTAAAGGGACTTGCCGGTAACGAGATTGAACAAGGTATAGGGATACCGATGATCGAATCTCGGGCAAGTAGCATACCGATAGACAAAGGGAATTGTATACGGGATTGATTGAATCCCCAACATCGTGGTTCATCCAATGAGATCATCATGGAACATGTGGGAGCCGACATGGGTATCCAGATCCCGCTGTTGGTTATTGGCCAGAGAGCTGTCTCAGTCATGTCTGCATGATTCCCGAACCCGTAGGGTCTACACACTTAAGGTTCGGTGACGCTAGAGTTGTTATGGGAATTAGTGTGCAGTTACCGAATGTTGTTCGGAGTCCCGGATGAGATCCCGGACGTCACGAGGAGTTCCGGAATGGTCCGGAGCTAAAGATCTATATATGGGAAGTCCTATTTTGGCCACCGGAAAATGTTCGGGATTTTTCGGTATTGTACCGGGAAGGTTCTAGAAGGTTCTGGAGTGGGGCCCACTTGCATGGGGGGACCCACATGAACGTGGGTAGTGGGGGCAAGGACCCACACCCCTGGTCAAGGCGCACCAAGATCCCCCCTTAGAAGGAATAAGATCATATCCCGAAGGGATAAGATCAAGATCCCTAAAAAGGGGGGATAACAATCGGTGGGGAAGGGAAATGATGGGATTTCTTTCCCCCACCTTTGCCAACGCCCCAATGGACTTGGAGGACAAGAAACCAGCCCCCTCCACCCCTATATATAGTGGGGAGGCGCATGGGGAGCCACAACCCTTCCCCTGGCGCAGCCCTCTCCCTCCCCAACACCTCCTCCTCCGTAGTAGTGCTTGGCGAAGCCCTGCCGGAGAACTGCAAGCTCCACGACCACGCCGTCGTGCTGCTGGAGCTCTCCCTCAACTTCTCCTCTCCCCTTGCTAGATCAAGAAGGAGGAGACGTCCCCGGGTTGTACGTGTGTTGAACGCGGAGGCGCCGTTGTTCGGTGCTTAGATCGGAATAAACCGCGATCTGAATCGCTACGAGTACGACTCCTTCATCCGCGTTCTTGTAACACTCCGCATCGTGATCTTCAAGGGTATGAAGATGCATTTCCCTCTCTCTCGTTGCTAGTCTCTCCATAGATTGATCTTGGTGATGCGTAGAAAATTTTAATTTCTGCAACGATCCCCAACAGTGGTATCAGAGATAGGTCTATGCATAGTTTCTATGCACGAGTAGAACACAAGTTGTTGAGGGCGTCGATTTTGTCAATTTACTTGTTGTTACTAGTATTATCTTGATTCGGCGGCATCGTGGGATGAAGCGGCTCGGACCGACCTTACACGTACACTTACGTGAGACAGGTTCCACTGACTGACATGCACTAGTTGCATAAGGTGGCTAGCGGGTGTTTGTCTCGCCCACTTTAGTCGGATCGGATTCAATGAAAATGGTCCTGATGAAGGGTAAATAGTAATTTTCATATCACGTTGTGGTTTTGGCGTAGGTAAGACACGTTCTTGCTAAGAAACCTATAACAACCACGTAAAAATTTGCAACAACAATTAGAAGACGTCTAACTTGTTTTTGCAGCATATGCCGTGTGATCTGATATGGCAAAAAGGATGTGATGAATGATATATGTGATGTATGAGATTGATCATGTTCTTGTAATAGGAATCATGACTTGCATGTCGATGAGTATGACAACCGGCAGGAGCCATAGGAGTTGTCTTAATTTATTTATGACCTGCGTGTCAACATAAACGTCATGTAATTACTTTACTTTATTGCTAAACCGTTAGCCATAGTAGTAGAAGTAATAGTTGATGAGACAACTACATGAAGACACGATGATGGAGATCATGGTGTCATGCCGGTGACGATGATGATCATGGCGCCCCGAAGATGGAGATCAAAAGGAGCAAAATGATATTGGCCATATCATGTCACTATTTGATTGCATGTGATGTTTATCATGTTTTACATCTTATTTGCTTAGAACGACGGTAGCTTAAATAAGATGATCCCTCGCAATAATTTCAAGAAAGTGTTCCCCCTAACTATGCACCGTTGCGAAGGTTCGTTGTTTTGAAGCACCACGTGATGATCGGGTGTGATAGATTCTAACGTTCGAATACAACGGGTGTAAGCCAGATTTACACACGCGATACACTTAGGTTGACTTGACGATCCTAGCATGTACAGACATGGCCTCGGAACACGGAAGACCGAAAGGTCGAACATGAGTCGTATAGAAGATACGATCAACATGAAGATGTTCACCGATGATGACTAGTCCGTCTCACGTGATGATCGGACACGGCCTAGTTGACTCGGATCATGTATCACTTAGATGATTAGAGGGATGTCTATCTAAGTGGGAGTTCATTGAATAATTTGATTAGATGAACTTAATTATCATGAACATAGTCAAAAGGTCTTTGCAAATTATGTCGTAGCTCACACTTTGGTTCTACTGTTTTAGATATGTTCCTAGAGAAAATTTAGTTGAGAGTTGACAGTAGCAATTATGCGGACTGGGTCCGTGAACTGAGGATTGTCCTCATTGCTGCACAGAAGGGCTATATCCTTAATGCACCGCTCAGTGTGTTGAAAGCGTCATCTGTAGATGTTGGGAAACATCTGACATACACGTTTTGATGACTACATGATAGTTCAGTGTGTAATACTAACGGTTTAGAATTGTGGCACCAAGACGTTTCTTTTGAAATGTCATAGAACATATGAGATGTTCCAAAAAACTGAAATTGGAATTTCAGACTAATGCCACCGTCAAGAGGTATGAGACCTCTGACAAGTTTTTTAAGCCTGCAAACTAAGGGAGAAAAACTCAATCGTTGAGCATGTGCTCAGATTGTCTGAGTACTACAATTGCTTGAATCAAGTGGGAGTTAATCTTCCAGATGAGATAGTTATGGTTCTCCATAGTCACTGCCACCAAGCTATTGGAGCTTTGTGATGAACTATAACATATCAGGGATAGACATGATGATCCTTGAGCAACTCGCGATATTTGACACCGTGAAAGTAGAAACCAAGAAGGAGCATCAATTGTTGATGGTTAAACCACTAGTTTCAAGAAGGGCACGGGAAAGAAGGGATACTTCATGAAACGGCAAATCAGTTGCTGCTCTAGTGAAGAAACCCAAGGTTGAACCCAAACCCGAGACTAAGTGCTTCTATAATGAGGGGAACGATCACTGAATCAGAACTACCCTAGATACTCGGTAGATGAGAAGGCTGGCAAGGTCGACAGAAGTATATTGGATATACATTATAATGTGTACTTCACTAGTACTCCTAGTAGCACCAGGGTATTAAAATACCGGTTCAGTTGCTAAGTGTTAGTAACTCGAAATAAAAGGCTACATAATAAACGAAGACTAGCTGAAGGTGAGATGACGATATGTGTTGGAAGTGTTTCCAAGGTTGATGTGATCAAGCATCGCATGCTCCCTCTACCATCGATATTGGTGTTAAACCTAAATAATTGTTATTTGGTGTTTGCATAGACATGATTGGATTATGTTTATCGCAATACGGTTATTCATTTAAGGAGAATAATGGTTACTCTGTTTATTTGAATAATACCATCAATGGTATTGCACCTAAAATGAATGGTTTATTGAATCTCGATCGTAGTGATACACATGTTCATGCCAAAAGGTATAAGATAGTGATGATAGTACCACATACTTGTGGCACTGCCATTTGAGTCATGTTGGTATAAAACGCATGAAGAAGCTCCATGTTGATGGATCTTTGGACTCACTCATTTTTGAAAAGATTGAGACATGTGAACCATGTATATTGGTAGATATGCATGAAGAAACTCCATACAGATGGATCGTTTGGACTCACTAGATTTTGAATCACTTGAGACATGCATATCATACCACATGGGCAAGATGACTGAAAGGCCTCGTTTTCAGTAAGATGGAACAAAAAAAGCAACTTGTTGGAAGTAATACATTTTGATGTGTGCAGTCCAATGAGTGCTGAGGCACGCAGTGGATATCGTTATGTTCTTACTTCACAGATGATTTGAGTAGATGCTGAGTATATTTACTTGATGAAACACAAGTCTGAATTTTTGAAAGGTTCAAGTAATTTTAGAGTGAAGTTGAAGATCGTCGTGACAAGATGATAAAATGTCTATGATATGATCATAGAGATGAATATCTGAGTTACGAGTTTGGCACACAATTAAGACATTGTGGAAATTGTTTCACAACTAATACCGCCTGGAACACCATAGTATGATGGTGTGTCCGAACATCATAGCTGCACCCTATTGGATGTGGTGCATACCATGATGTCTCTTATCGAATTACCACTATCGTTTACGGGTTAAGCATTAGAGATAACCGCATTCACTTTAAATAGGGCACCACGCAATTCCATTGAGACGACACCGTATGAACTATGGTATAGAGAAACCTAAGCTGTCGTTTCTTAAAAGTTTGGGGCTAGGACGCTTATGTGAAAAGGTTTCAGGCTGATAAGCTCGAACCCAAAGCGGATGAATGCATCTTCATAGAATACCCAAATATAATTGGGTATACCTCCTATCTCAGATCCGGAAGCAAAAGTGATTGTTTCTAGAAACGGGTCCTTTCTCGAGGAAAAGTTTCTCTCGAAAGAATTGAGTGGGAGGATGGTGGAGACTTGATGAGGTTATTGAACCGTCACTTCAACTAGTGTGTAGCAGGGCACAAGAAGTTGTTCCTGTGGCACCTACACCAATTGAAGTGGAAGCTTATGATAGTGATCATGAAACTTCAGATCAAGTCACTACCAAACCTCATAGGTCGACAAGGATGTGTACTACTTCAGAGTGGTACGTAATCCTGTCTTGGAAGTCATGTTGCTAGACTCAAATCCTACACCTATCAATCCCTTCGAGTGAAGCCATTGGAAATCTCATACAGTTCAGTCAATTTCTTCAGTGACAGAGACGCAGTTCTTCTGGTCACTGAGGAATTTATCCTGACTGAGGAGTTAGGAATTCGCTAGTGCGGATTGCCTACACAGTGAGGAACATGATAGCCCTGAGGAATTTGAACCTCAAATTTTCGACCGTTGCTGTGCTACGCGCCAGCTGTCCCAAAATATCTTATCCACCTAACGGTCATATCATTGAAGGGCATTTATGTCTTATCATGTCGGGCTGCTCCCTAGGCTATAAATAGCCGCCCCCTACAACCACTAGTTGGTTGGCTGCTCCACGAGAAACTGACACTTGTCATTTGAGAGCATCCCATCCTCCGAGGACTTTGAGCGAAAATCATCAAGTGAGGAAAATCCAAACCCAAACCCAAACACCTACAAACCCAAAGTGATTGAGCATCACTGAAGAGATTGATCCTGCGTGGATCCGACGCTTGTTACCTTTGAAGACTGTGCTTCTTCCAGACGGTTAGGCGTCATGGTCTAGAGCATCCAAGAGGAATTGTGGATCGCCGAGTGACCGAGTTTGTGAAGGTTTGGAAGTCACCTGAAGACTTACCACGAGTGATTGGGCGAGGACTGTGTGTCCTTAGCTCAAGGAGAATACGGTGAGGACTGTGTGTCCTCGAGTTTAAATACTCAGCCGCTCCAACCAGATGTACAACTGAGACAGCAGTTGGAACTGGTCTACCAAATCATTGTCTTCACCAAGCCGACTGGTTCTATTTCCTCAACACTTTCATTTCTTCATTTTTGTGTTGTGTGTTTGTTCATATCTGTGTTTGAAGACTTCGATTGAAGACTTTCTCAACTTCCTCAGTTCAATTTCTTCAGTCTGATTGTCTTCATCTTGTGCTTCCCTGTGCTTACGCTTTCTGTACTCTGTGTTTGTCTTCATTTCATCATGATGATCATTCATGTATTCTGTCATGTTTACTTCTGAGTACTTATTCCGCTGCAAGTGGTTCTTCACTAAGGAATTTCCTCACTAGCAAATTCCTCAGTGAAGAATTTCATAAAAATCGCCTATTCACCCCCCTCTAGTCGATATAACGCACTTTCAATTGGTATCAGAGCAAGGTACTCCCTTGTTCTGTGTGATTTTGGTTTAACCGCCTGGAGTTTTAGTTATGTCGACCGCAAGTATGATCAAGGTCTCTGCTGGGTGTCCTACCTTCGATGGGACGGACTACCCCTACTGGAAGAACAAGATGCGCATGCATCTTGAGGCAATTGATAATGATCTCTGGTACATTGTGGAAAATGGTGTTCCCTCCGTCTCACCCTCACTGAACGCTACTGATGTGAAGAGATTCAAGCAACTCGATTCCCAAGCAAAGAATATCATATGTGGCCATTTGAGCAAAGGACAGTATGGAAGAGTGAGTGCTTTGGAGACTGCCAAGCTTATCTGGGATAGGCTGTCCAAAGTGAATGAAGGAGTCTCAACTCAGCGTGACTCTTGAGTTGATGTTCTTCGCAATCTCTTCAACCGTTTCAAAAGACTCGACAATGAAAACGTTCAACAAACCTTCGATCGCCTCACTGACATCTCAAATGAGCTTCAAGCACTTGGTGCCACTGACATCACCGACCATGAGGTGGTGAAGAAATTGCTGAGATCGCTTGATTCCTCATTTGATACTCTGGCACTGATGATACAATAGCATGCTGATTACAAGTCACTTGACCCCGCTGATATCCTCGAGAGGCTAAACACTCATGAGTTCCAGCTTGCTGAAAAGAGAGATCTCTATGGTTCGAGCTATGGCAGATCACGTGCACTGAAGGCCAAGGCAGTATCAGAATCCGAAGATGAAGACTCTGGTAGCAGCCTTGGTGACCCTGAAGAACTAAGTCATGATCTAGCACTGCTTGTGAAGAAATTCCAGAAGTTCTCAAGACGTGGTCGCTTTGGAAAACCCTCAAGGAGCAATGATTCCTCATATAGTGACTACAAGAAGAGGCTTTGTCACAAGTGCAAGAAACCTGGACACTACATTCAAGATTGTCCTTAGTGGGAAAAGTACTCAAAGAAGAAGAAATACAAGGATTACAGTTCTAATGATGCGAAGAAAAAGAAGAAATCCTCAAAATCTTCATCATCAAAATCCTCAAAGTCTTCATCTCACAAGAAGAGCAGCTCCAAGAAGGCTCGGGCATTCATTGGCAAGGAAATGGACTCTGAAGCTGAATCTGAGGAACAAGAGGAAGAGGAGGCATCTGAGGACTCTAAGTTTGGTGTGGCGAGCCTCGCCCTCGCTACTGCATTCGTCAACAAGTCTATCTTCAACTCTGAAGAAAATGACCTTAACAACAAGGCTGATGAAGGCAACGATGACTACGCTCCCACCTATTGCTTCATGGCAAAGAGTGCCAAGGTACCTAGATATACCTCCTCCGAGTCTAGTGAAGATGAATCTGATGACAATCTTAAGGCTAGCTACTCTAAACTTGCTAAGATTGCTGTGAAACAACAAAAGGCTTTTGAAAAGGTTCAAAACATGCTAGACAAAAGTGATGATATGTTGGGTGAAGAAATGAATCGCACTAAAGCCTTGACTGAAAATCTTCAGAGACTTCAGACCAGGCTTGACAACCTTCAAGGTCATCATAACACTCTCTTGTCTGATCATGAGAAGCTTTCTTATGAATTTCTTCAAAGAAAGCAAGATCTTGACAAGCTAAGAGTGAGTTATGAAGATCTTCAGAAGGAGCACGATTCATTACTTGCTCAACAAATCAGCGCTGCTCAGGAAGAATTTGTTCCTCCATGTTTGAAATGCATTGAACGAGAATCTGCTAATTCTTCACCTGAATGTTCAAATGCTTCTAATGTTACAAATTCTTCACCTGCCTCTGCTATCACTAATTCCTCATCTGAGGACATTGCTAGTATGACTGACGATGCAGGACTGAAGGAATTGTACGTGACAGGCATGTACAAAAGCCTCAAAGGGCATCAGACTCTTTGTGATGTGCTTAAAAAGCAGATCCTCAACGGGAACCCTAGGAAAGAGGGTATTGCCTTTGAGAGGAAACTCAATGCTGATGGTACATATTGGAAGCCTGAGCAGTACCCCAAAACCTCATGGGTTGCTGCAAAGGGACCTCCAGTTGATCCATCTAATTTATCTGGCTATACATGTGAATCTTCTCATTCTTCTGATGAGTCATTTGACTCCAACTATAAACTGTTCAAAAATCAGAATGGTGAAGTATTTGCTAGATATGTTGGCACTAACTGCAGGAATGGTTCCCCTATGAAGAAAATCTAGGTTCCCAAAAAGTGCCTTGAAAGTCTTCAGGTGAATGTCCTCATGACACCACCTGTGAAGAATAGGAACCCCAGATCAAATTCTTCATATGAACCAAATTCTTCATATGGATCCAAGTCCTCATACGGACCAAATTCCTCACGCGGATCAAATTCCACAAGAGGATCCAAGTCCTCATATGAACATCATCGTGCTAACAACTCTGTTTCGCAGGGAAGAGCCAAGGGCTATGAATATGAGCATTATTCTTCTAATCATTATGTTCATAAGTCCTCGAAGAATTTCTCTGCTTATTCATATGCTTACCCTAACCCCTCTTATGTGAAACGTAATGGTTTGGCCTCTATGCCACCATTCTCGTATGTAGCTCACAGAGTGATGAACTCTTTGCCACCCCTTCAGATGTGGGTGGTGAAGAAAAAGAACTAATCTCTTCTGCAAGGTCAGGTCTCCAGACGTACTATAACGTCTGAAGAATTTGCTGGGGACCTGACAAATTGTCTGAAAGGACGCAGGCTAATCATGAAGAAATGAATTTTCATTTCTCACGTCCTCACACTGCTTTATCTGTCTTACTGCTTGATGAAATTAATCTGATGAATTTGATATCATATTCTTCACTGATGAAGTATATGAGTTCGTAAGCTGCACTAATTCATCTGCAGGATGATCGACCCAAAGCCACTGAGTGGGTCCTCGATAGTGGATGTACAAATCACATGACTGGTGACAAGAATATATTGATGGATGCTCCCTTATCGTCATCACATCTGAAGCATATCATCTTCGCTGACAAAAGCAAAAGTCAGGTATTGGGTCTAGGTAAGGTTAGTATCACAAAGGATCGACACATGGACAAAGTCATGCTTGTTGAGTCCTTAGGATACAACCTTATGTCTGTCTCAATGCTTTGTGATCTTGATATGGTTGTTGTCTTTGGCAAGTATCGTTGTGTTGTGATTATGGAAGCTGACAATTCCAAAGTCTTCGAAGGCTTTAGGAGAGGAGACTTGTATATTATTGATTTCTCTGCAGATTCACAACTAGCCATGGGCCTACTTGCAAAAGCTTCAGAAGGATGGTTATGGCATCGACGACTTGGTCATGCAGGCATGAGAAATTTGCACACACTTGCTAAGAAGAAACATGTCATTGGCATTGAGAATGTCAAATTCCTTAAGGATCACTTATGCGGTGCCTGTGAAGCTGGAAAGATGACCAAGGCCAAGCATCCAGCAAAGACTATCATGACCACTACTCGTCCATTTGAATTGCTTCACATGGATCTCTTCGGTCCTAATCACTATTCCTCTGTTTCAAATGAAGCATCTCAATATGGCTTTGTTATTGTTGATGATTACTCTCGTTACACATGGGTACACCTTGTCTCTTACAAACATGAAGTGCAGGAAGTCTTCAAACGATTCTCCTCGAGGGCTTCAACCAACTTTGGTGTGAAGATGAAGCACATCAGAAGTGACAATGGCACTGAGTTCACGAATTCGGGCCTCGATGACTATCTTGATGAACTTGGTATTACTCATGAGTTATATGCTCCTTATACTCCTCAACAGAATGACGTCGTGGAGTGCAAGAACAGGACTCTTGCTGAGATGGCTCGCACTATGCTCGATGAGTACAAAACCCCTCGTCGTTTCTGGGTTGATGCAATTGATACTGCGTGCCACATCATCAACAGAGTATATCTTCACAAATTCTTCAAGAAGACTGCCTATGAACTCCTCACTAACAAGAAACCCAATGTGAGTTATTTCAAAGTCTTCGGTGCTAAATGCTGGATTAGAGATCCTCATCACAACTCTAAATTTGCACCGAAAGCACATGAAGGTTTTATGCTTGGTTACAGAAAGGACTCGCACACCTACAGAGTCTTCAACAATGTTCTTCACAAGATTGTTGAAACTGTAGATGTGTGGTTCGATGAAACTAATGGCTCGCAAAGAGAGCACCTACCTTCTATGTTAGATGAACCAGCACCTGAGGATTCTATCAAGCACAAGGCTACTAAAGATGTCATTCCTACTGAAGAATCTGCTGAAGAATTCATTCCAGAACGTGAAGAACGTCGAGCTGATGCACCTGAAGAAAATGCTGACGAAATTGATGCTGAAGAAAATGCTGATCAAATTCCTCAAAGACAACCAGCTCATCCTCGCGTTGCAAAAGAAGTGCAAGTGGAGAAGATCATCGATGACATTAGAGCACTAGGTCCTCTTACCCGCTCAAAAGCTTCACATCTATCTAACTTTTGTGGGCACTTTGCTTTTGTCTCTATCACAGAGCCCACTAAGGTAGATGAAGCATTTCTGGAGCCTGAGTGGATTTAGGCCATGCAAGAAGAATTACACCAGTTCAAGCTCAACAACGTCTGGGAACTGGTCAATCGTCCAGATCCTCGCAAGCATAATATCATTGGCACAAAATGGATCTACCGCAACAAGCAAGATGGAAACGGCCTTGTGGTGAGGAATAAGGCACGTCTAGTAGCTCAAGGCTACACACAGGTTGAAGGAGTTGATTTCGATGAAACTTTTGCACCTGTTGCTAGACTTGAGGCTATTCGCATATTACTTGCTTATGCTAACCATCATGATATCATCTTATATCAAATGGATGTGAAAAGTGCATTCCTCAATGGTAAGCTTGAGGAAGAAGTATATGTCGCTCAACCCCCAGGTTTTAAAGATCCAAAGCATCCTGACAAAGTCTTCAGACTCAATAAGGCCCTCTATGGCCTCAAGCAGGCCCCACGGGCGTGGTATGATACTTTGAAGGAATTCTTCATGAAGAATGGCTTCACACCCGGTTCACTCGATCCTACTCTCTTTACTAAATCTTATGATGGTGGACTGTTTGTGTGCCAAATATATGTTGATGATATCATCTTTGGCTGTACTGACCAACATTATAGTGATGAATTTGCCTATATGATGGGTGAAGAATATCAAATGTCTATGATGGGAGAGTTGAAATTCTTCTTAGGTCTTCAAATTCGTCAACAACGCAATAGCATATTCATATCTCAGGAGAAATACCTCAAGGATGTCCTGAAGAAATTCGGCATGCAAGATTGCAAAGGCATCAAAATTCCTATGCCCACAAATGGTCAACTATGCACTGATGAAAATGGTATTGACTTCGATCATAAGGTATACCGCTCCATGATTGGCTCTTTATTGTACTTACGTGCATCTAGGCCAGATATAATGCTTAGTGTTTGCATGTGTGCCCAATTTCAAGTTGCACCGAAGGAATCGCACCATAAGGCCGTGAAGCATATTCTTCGATATCTAGCTCACACACCAACACTAGGATTGTGGTATCCCAAGGGCTCGGATTTTGATCTCATTGGATATTCTGACTCTGGCTATGCTGGTGATTGTGTGGACCGCAAGTCAACATCTGGTACTTGTCATTTCCTCGGACGATCCTTGGTCTGTTGGTCCTCGAAGAAACATAACTGCGTATCATTGTCTACTGCTGAAGCTGAGTACATTGATGCTGGTTCTTGCTGTGCTCAACTGCTATGGATGAAGCAAACACTCAAGGACTATGGCGTCAACATGAAGAATGTGCCTCTCCTCTGTGACAATGAGAGTGCAATCAAGATTGCTCACAACCCAGTTCAGCACTCGAAGACAAAGCACATTCAGATTCGTCATCATTCTCTTCGTGATCATGTGTTGAAGGGCGACATTTCTATTGAGCATGTGAAGACTGAAGAACAGCTAGCCGATATCTTCACTAAGCCCTTGGATGAGAAGAGATTTAGCAAGTTGTGGTGTGAGCTAAATATCTTAGAGTCTCCGAATGTACTTTGAAAAGGCACTCATCCTAACACTTATGCAAAATTGATGACTTAGATGTGCAACACATGAAGAAACGTTTTTCTTCAATCAATAAAGAATAACACCCTAAGTGTGAAGAAATTAATGAAGAATCTGATTCTCAGAACCCTACGACAATTGTACGCGGTGTCTGAAATCATCATTCTTATACGGTGGGTCACGCCACCACAAAAGTTGAAAATCTTCAATTTGAGTTTTTCCTCATTTTTGAAATTCCTCAGTTGTTCAAATTCTTCAACTTTGCAAAATCCTCACTTGTTCCGTTGTTTTTCTTCATTGGCTATATATATATATGAGTTTATGTCCTCTACCATTCACTTATGGCTATTTCTTCAAGTTGATGTTTTCTGCTAAGTGAATGTGATCGGACCTTTCCCCCTCTATGCTATACTAGATCCAATCTATTCACAAATTCTTCATGTGCGTTCTATTTGAAACTCGTTCAAAATCTTCACTATGTCCTTGTCAGCTGAAGAAATTGCGAACGGAACTTTAAAACTAATCTTATCCAAATTTTTGGTTTTGTCGCTCAAACCTGTAACGCCCCGGACACACCCGCCGGTGGTCGTTACTCCTGGCGGGATCTAGACTGGCCCCACAGATCAATACTAGTCTTTTCTGCGCGCTTTGTCCTCACTCGTGCCCACACAGGAGCAACTTCCCGGTCGGTCACCCATCCTGACACTACTCCAAGCTGAGCATGCTTAACTTTGGAGTGTTGGAAATATGCCCTAGAGGCAATAATAAAAGCATTATTATTATATTTCCTTATTCATGATAATTGTCTTTATTCGTGCTATAATTGTGTTATCCGGAAATCGTAATACATGTGTGAATAACAGACAACAATATGTCCCTAGTGAGCCTCTAGTTGACTAGCTCGTTGATCGACAGATAGTCATGGTTTCCTGACTATGGACATTGGATGTCATTGATAACGAGATCACATCATTAGGATAATGATGTGATGGACAAGACCCAATCCTAAACATAGCATAAGATCGCATAGTTCGTTTGCTAGAGTTTTCCAAATGTCAAGTATCCTTTCCTTAGACCATGAGATCGTGTAACTCCCGGATACCGTAGGAGTGCTTTGGGTGTGCCAAACGTCACAACGTAACTGGGTGACTATAAAGGTATACTACGGGTATCTCTGAAAGTGTCTGTTGGGTTGACATGGATCGAGACTGGGATTTGTCACTCCGCTTGACGGAGAGGTATCACCGGGCCCTCTCGGTAATGCATCATCATAATGAGCTCAAGGTGATCAAAGTGTTTGATCACGGGATCATGCATTGCGGTACGAGAAAAGTGACTTGCCGGTAACGAGATTGAACGAGGTAATGGGATACCGACGATCGAATCTCGGGCAAGTAAAATACCGATTGACAAAGGGAATCGTATACGGGATTAATTGAATCCTTGACATCGTGGTTCATCCGATGAGATCATCGTGGAGCATGTGGGAGCCAACATGGGTATCCAGATCCCGCTGTTGGTTATTGCCCGAGAGCCGTCTCGGTCATGTCTGCATGTCTCCCGAACCCGTAGGGTCTACACACTTAAGGTTCGGTGACGCTAGGGTTGTAGGGATATGTATGTGCAGTAACCCGAATGTTGTTCAGAGTCCCGGATGAGATCCCGGACGTCACGAGGAGTTTCGGAATGGTCCGGAGGTAAAGATTTATATATGGAAAGTCATCATACGGACATCGGGACAAGTTTCAGGGTTGTCGGTATTGTACCGGGACCACCGGAGGGTCCCGGGGGGTCCACCGGGTGGGGCCACCTATCCCGGAGGGCCCCATGGGCTGTATGAGGGAGGGAACCAGCCCATAGTGGGCTGGTGCGCCTCCCCCCCAAGGGCCCATGCGCCTAGGGTTTGGGGGGGAGGGAAAACCCTAAAGGGGGCGCCCCCCTTGCTTGGGGGGCAAGCCCCCCTTCCCTGGCCGCCGCCCCCCTAGGAGATCTCATCTCCTAGGGCCGGCGCCCCCCAGGGGGTTATATAAAGGGGGGAGGGGAGGGGGGGCTGAACACCCATTGCCCTGGCGCCTCCCTCTCCCTCTCCAACACCTCCTCCTCCTCCATTGAGCACGGCGAAGCCCTGCCGGAGTACTACAGTTCCACCATCACCACGCCGTCATGCTGCTGCTGGAGCCTTCTTCCCCAACCTCTCCTTTGCCTTGCTGGATCAAGAAGGAGGAGACGTCACGCTTTCCGTACGTGTGTTGAACGCGGAGGTGCCGTCCGTTCGACACTAGATCATCGGTGAATTGGATCACGACGAGTACAACTACCTCATCCACGTTCACTCGAACGCTTCCGTTGCGATCTACAAAGTGGTATGTAGATGCTATCTAATCTGAATACTCGTTGCTAGATGAACTCATAGATGGATCTTGGTGAAACCGTAGGAAAATTTTTAATTTTCTGCAACGTTCCCCAACAGTGGCATCATGAGCTAGGTCTATGCGTAGTTCTTCTTGCACGAGTAGAACACAATTTGTTGTGGGCGTAGATGTTGTCAACTCTTCTTGCCGATACTAGTCTTATCTTGCTTCAGCGGTATTGTGGGACGAAGCGGCCCGGACCAACCTTACACGTACGCTTACGTGAGACCGGTTCCACCGACTAACATGCACTAGTTGCATAAGGTGGCTGGCGGGTGTCTGTCTCTTCCACTTTAGTTGGAGCGGATTCGATGAAAAGGGTCCTTATGAAGGGTAAATAGAAGTTGACAAATCACGCTGTGGTTTTCATGTAGGTAAGAAAACGTTCTTGCTAGAACCCTAATTCAGCCACGTAAAACTTGCAACAACAATTAGAGGACGTCTAACTTGTTTTTGCAGCAAGTGCTTTGTGATATGATATGGCCAAAGTTGTGATGAATGATGAATGACCTATATGTGATGTATGAGATGTTCATGCTATTGTAATAGGAATCACGACTTGCATGTCGATGAGTATGACAACCGGCAGGAGCCATAGGAGTTGTCGTCCCAAATCTTTGGGCAAATAGTTATTCACCGTGACTATAAATATCCCCTTCCTCACTTCCTTTACTCCGCTCGATCTCTCTCTCCCGCTCGAGCTTCCCAAACCCTAGCGCTGCCGCTACTCCATCATCGCCGGTGAGGAAGAGCTTCACTGCCTCGACCTCGTCGCCGTCGTACTCGCGCCGACCGTGGAAATCTTCACCTCCGCCGCCGCCGTAGACGTCTTCCTCCGCCAAGTTAGGGCGTGGAAGATCTACACCGACGAACTTCACTGTTTCACCTCACTGTTCGTCATGTTCTTCATTCAGGGTAATTAAAAGTTACTTTTACTGCCCTCTTTGATTCAAAAGTTTTCTACAAAATCTTCAAAGGTGTTTTATTCCTCAAATCCTCACACACAAAACACCTCACAAATCTTCTGCTCTTGATTCATTTCTCTAAGCTTTATTTTTCTTCAAGATTCCTCAATTGTGTGGATCTTCGATATATACAACTCTGGAACCTAAGACAAAGCACGCTTAGTGAAATTCTTCGAGACACATCTGGTCAAATTCCTCAAACTTGTTCTTTTTGAAAAACCTTCTGAGAACGCATATGACCTCTCCAAATTCCTCGCAACTATATTCTGTTCACAGGTACTCATGTCTGCTGCTGAATCACTAGGTTCTCATCAACTTAACTCATTTGCAGCGTTCCTCGAAGAAAAACTGCATACTTCTTCAGAGAATCGATTGTTCAAATTCCTCAGCTGAAGAATATGGCAGATGGTAAGAAGACATAGAAATGAGGAAAGAAACCTGAGGTCATGACTGCTTTTGAGATCCCTGAGGATATTTATAAAGATTACTGCACACCTGATGAAGCCAAGTTTGGCAAAGAGACCAAAAATCAGCGCAAGGTGCGCATACAAAGGATAGAACGGAGATGGGCACGAGAATGGAGGGAATACAGATATGTAACCCCAAAGTACATGAGGAAATTCACTCTTAACCCTCCATGCCCAAGAGCCCCATTGGCACCTGGCCAAGTGGCTGATCCCACTAGCGTCAAACGCGGTGAGGACTTTCCTGAAGAATGGGCCAGGCGTCAAGCCAAGTTGGCAAGACAAGCCAAAGAAGCAGTGAGGAAATTCAACAAAGATTCTGCTGCTGCTGGTGCCACTGAGGACTCTGTCAAGCCGAGGAAATCAATGGCAAAGAAGCCTGCTCGTAAGCCTAGTGCTTCACCAACAGTGCCCTCACGGCCAAGTTCCTCAGCTGCGCCCTCACGGCCAGGAACTTCAAAATCTTCAAAACAAATTCCTCAAGCTGTTCCGACAAAATCCTCAGCACCTCCTCCAAAGTCCTCAGCTATTCCGACAAAGTCCTCAGCACCTGTGCATCTGGCCTCGTGCCAAAGGACTGCAGGCATCTCAATTGCCTCTGGTGTCTCAGCAAGTTCCTCAGCTGCACCAAATTCTTCATCTGGCCCCACTCTGCTGAAGACCAAGGCAACTGATGGACGAGGTCCTCGGCCAAGTCCTAAGAAGAAACAGGTCGCCTTCCAAGAGCCACCTGAAGATGATGAGGCTGATGATGATGAACTTGCGGAAATCATCAGAGACAGACAACAAAGGGCCGCTAGAGCCAAAGTCACACCTGTGCCACTGCTTTTGGATCCAAGGGCGATCCTAGACTACATTGATCTCTGGCACAAGGATCCAAATACGCCTATGCCCAACTTCAAGTTGACATCTGGTCAAAATCACATGCTAACTCACTTCATCCAAGAGGAGAAGTGGAAGTATGACCAGTCCAGGCAGATCAAGAAGGCCCAGTACAAGAAAGAGAAGTTTCTGAAGACCAACATGGTCAAAATGTCGACTGATTAACTCATCAAAATTCAGTCTGACATCAAAACCCTCAGCGACAAATTTGACTCATACTATGCTGACTGGAAGGGAGCCAAAGTCAGGTTTGTGAAACTGACTAAGAAGTTCACAAATGTTACAGCCCCATCGCAACAAGAAGTTCCTCAAGCTGAAGCTTCTGCTCAGCCCACTGAAGAACATGCTAGCACCCTTGATGATTTTCAGGCTGCTGAAGAAAATGCTAGTTCCAGGGCTGATGACTCCATTCCAGCTGCTAAAGAAATTGCCAGGGCATCCACTAGTGGTGCACCTGAAGAAACTGAAGAAGTCAGGGCAACTGCATCAGTTGCGCCTGAGGAAATTCAAACAGATTCCTCAGCTACTCCCGCGCCTACACCAACTCCTATCCTTCCATCTGCATCAGATGTGAAGAAGACCAAGGCTGCAGAGCGAGCTGCAGTGAAGAAAAGGAAAGCATCAAGTGCTTCAGAATCTTCAGCTCCAAAGAAGATGAAGCCTATGACCAACTCTTATGAAAATCCCATCGATGCTGTTCCGATTTCCACCATGCCATCAAAGGACCTTGTTCCTTTTGGTGAAGAATATGAGATCCCAAGCGGATCTGATGAAGAAACTCAATCTGCTGCTTCGTCAGAGCAGATTGATGAGGAAATTGAAGTGGATACAATCCCTTCAACCCCAGTGGTATCATCACCAATGCCTTAGTTTACTGCTGAAGAGGCTGGTGTTGAAGAAATTGATGATGAAGACGTGGACATTGGCAGCACAACGCCAGTAATGAATGATGAATTTTGGGATAGTCAGCATCCCAATTCTCCACTCTTCACCCCACTACAGCAAATTCCTCACTCCCCTGCACCAACAGTTCAAATGGGCTCTAAGGAAACACATCCCACCTCACCTGTCCATGAAGACATTCCAACCACTAGTGCTGAAGAAACTGTTGCTGCTGAAAACGTGACAACACAAACTGCACCTGAAGAGGAACCAGAAATTCCTCAGCCTGAAGAACCTGAGCTCGTGATTCCTGAGGTCGTGATGCAACTCACTGACACTCCTCTGCCAAAGCCAAAGGATCCGTTCTCGAGGAAGCAAAAGTTCAAGGCTGAAGACTTCTTTGGAGAGCATGTGTTCTTCACTGATTACAATCCATATGATTCTGCTCGCATAAGGAAGAGGCGTTTCTAAACTGCTAGTCAAGCCAACTTCTATTCCTCAGTGCTGTTCAACAAAGACAAAGTCTTCGATCATGCACATATTCCTCACGTGGACATGGAGTCTCTGCCATGCTTCGAGCTAGTCCTCAGTGTTCTTCACGACGCTGGGCTGCTTAACTTCTGCACTGACATCTGTGATTGGAATGAAGAACTAATTCTTCAGTTCTACGCAACACTGCACATCACAGGCGATTCTGAAGATGTGAATTCATGGGTTCTGGACTGGATGACAGAGAACACTCACTACAAGGCACCAGCATCTGAATTGCTTCGTGCCCTACCACTCAGTCCTCCCCTTGAAGAAGCACGTTGTATCTATAGTGAACCTGAGCTTTCAAATCATTACATGCCAGTATTGATGAAGCCTTTGAAGCCAGGGCAGACCCCTCGAACCAATTTCCTCGTCAAGGAATTGTTGTATGTGCCTCGGACTGTCTATTGCATTCTGTCGAAGACAATGAGTCCTATCAAAGGCCACGACTCGAATGATGAAGAAGTCGTTGGCATCATGAAGAATCTGCTTTTCAACATCATTCATGGCGTTCCCGTCAACTTCCATGATTTCTTCATGAGGACTCTGGCCAACATTGCTATGTCACCATTTGAGCTGAAGCCTTATGCGCCATGGATTATGAGATTCATCAGGACAAGGGCTTCCCTCAACTACAAAGCTGACACTCTGAACCACTTCAGCTACTTGCCTCCTATTGAAGTCCTCAAAAGGACATTTTCCTCAGCTGATGAAAAAGGCAAGGCAACTGCTGTGATCGATGAAGGCATTCGTCCATTGGATGGTCAATTTCGCAAAGCTGCATCCTATTCTACCAATGATGACTCTGCCACACATGACTCTGCCGCCAACAATGCCAAGCAAAATCCTCAAGCCACAACACCCAGGGTGATGACTAATCGTGAGTTACTCCTCAGTCTTCATCAGAAGGTTGATCGCAATCACAAATGGGTCAAGCGTCAGTTTGGTTCAATTCTTCACAACATGACTACAACACACAATGCAGTGATGAAAAACCACTACTACCTCCATGAAACACTCAACCGCACCTGGGCTGTTCTGTCTGAAGTCTACAACGCTGAAGATCTGAAGAAACTGGGTCTCAAAGAAGAGTTTGACTGGTCTGCACCTCCTCCAAAGAAATTCAAGAAGGTCAAGGTTCCTTCTTTGGTGGCCAGCTCCTATTCTTCATCGCGTGACACTGATGACAATGAAGACTTGGACGACACTGCGGCAGGCCCTACTTCAACAACCGACCCCAACAACGCTGGCACTCCTTCATCAACTTGATTATCTTTAGGGGTGTTAGTCCTCAGTTTCGATCCTTTTGGTCATTCGATGAAAAAGGGGGAGAAATCTGAGTTAGTCTTCAAGCGGGTCTATTATAAGGGCATTTTTTTTGCTAAGTTACAACTCTCGTTCTTCCGAAACTTTTATTGGATCGAGTTGTAAACTTAAACCCGATGGTGGTCTGATACTCCTGCTACGTTATTCTGCATGCTTATTCCTCGTTAATATTATCGCACGCATGCTGAATTACATCAGTCGCCATATTTCATCTGTCGGATCACGGGTTCCGGCAGACCCTTAAGGTTCGAACTCTGGGGTGCGCGCGGAGATCGTACCCACTACCTCTCCGCCTCGTAAGGATCTAACTACTGCAAGAACAACACAAGAGACACAAAGTTTATACTAGTTCGGGCCACCGTTGTGGTGTAATACCCTACTCTAGTTTGTGGTGGGTGGATTGCCTCTTGGGCTGATGATGAAGAACAGTACAACGAAGAACAGCCTCGCAAGCGTCTGTTCTTGGCTAGGGGATGAACTGCTAGGGGAGTTCGATCGCCCTTCTCTCTCTCTCTAGATGCTGGATTAGGTGCCTCTACCCCGGGGGTGGCTAGTCCTATTTATAGGCAAAGGCCCTGGGCCTCTTCCCAAATATTGAGCGGGAAGGGCGCCAACAATTGGCCAATTCGAAGGGGAACATCTGGTACACTTATCCTGACTAAAGTTGGTCTTCGCCTGCCAAAGGCCCCGTGGTGACGCCGTCCTGGGCTCCATGGTGACCTCCTTCCCACCGTTGGACTGGTCTTGGTCTCGTTGCACCGAAATGGGTGCCTTTGCTTGATCCTCTCGCCTGCGCTTGCCCCCTTTGCACCAAAGAGGAAAGGGAGACGCTGCGCGGGCTGGTGCCCGCCTGGCACCCTTGGTCGTCATGGCTTGAGTCATGGGCACCTCGTGAGGTACCCGCCTTGATCTCTCCGCCTCCTCGCGAGCCAGCCTGAGGAGGCCGCGCTTGAGGAAGCGCCATGTCGTCCGCCTCGCGAGGCTTGGCCCCTCGCGAGGGACTTGAGCCTTGTGCTGATGAAGACGGGCCACGCTGGGCCCCCATTTGAGCCACGCCACAGGCCGCAGGCAGGCAAGTCTGGGGACCCCCGTTCCCAGAACGCCGACAGTAGCCCCCGGGCCCAAGGCGCGCACGGGCTTGGCCGTGCCGAGAGGCGAAAGGGCAAGGGCAAAGCGCCGCGGGCCCTAACAGCCTGCGGCCTTGGGCGCCGCGTGGCGGTTTGACAGGACGTGGGCATCTCCGCTTCCCCACGACGCCTTGGCAACTGCGTGACTTGACTAGTCCCTACATGCGTAGATACGGGTCATTATTACCTGCGATCGTGGTGCTGGACGGTTGGCCTCTTCCGGCTATAAGTGCGAGGCCGCACAAGCTCCGCCAGTCCACCCCTTCCCGCTTCTCTTCTTCTTCCTCTCCTTTGCCGCCGCCGCTCGCATGGCTCCGAAGAGGTTCTCAGCCGCAGAGAAGAGGAAGGCTAGTCGGGCGGGGCCCGACTCCCCTCCGGCCAAGCGCGGCCGGGGTCTTCCCCGCAAGCATCCCGCAGTCCCCGCTGTGGCTCCCCGCGGGCACAGGGGTGGTTCTCTGCGTGGTGGTGAGCGCTCGGCTGCCATGGGGAGGCAGGTTGTGGTTGCGCGGCCTCCCAGGCCGCGCTTTCGCTCGGCGGAGGTGCTGCCGGAGTTCGTCGTGTGGTCGGCGGACCCGACCAGCACCTGGCTCCAGCTCCCTCGCTTCTTCATCAGCGAGCTGCCGGCCAGTGCCCGGTGCGGCTTCTGGCTCAAGGCTGACGGCTGCTGCAGTAGGGCCTCTTGGGTTTCGCTCGAGGTCTCCCCTTCTGGGAATGGGGCCCTAACCCGCGGCTGGCAAACGTTTGCCTGCGCGCGCGGCCTGGGCCAGCGGTGCACCCTGCACTTCAAGTTCAACGGCGACGGCACCCTCTACGTGAGGGTGTTTGGGGAAGATGGTCGCCGCGCAGGATGCTGCCCTGAGGACGACGATGGAGGAGACAGCGCCCACTCTGCTGGCGGCGTCCGAGGCTCCCCAAGCTCCGCCAACTCTTCTTCAGGCGACTCCTCCAGCGGTGGCCGCAGCCAGCCCCCTCGCCGCCGTGCTTGCTTGGGGGGTGGCTATTCATCCGCCCGTCGCCGCGCCCCGGTGAAGCGCGAGAGGGAGTCCGTCTGAGCTCGGGAGGCATCCGGTGTCGCCCCAGCAGGCCGATGTGAGGCGGGCCGCGCAGGGCTCGCCCTTTCCTTTTCCTTTTGCTCCCTGTGTAAGACAAGACAGCTGCATGGAGCCCCATGGGGGCGTGTTGAGAATCATTGCCGTTGTAGCCATTACCTTGATTTTGTTGTTGCGCTTCTCAACTATTTGCCCTCGCGTAGGTAGTTTGCGGCCCCAGCCGGGGGGCGACCGACCCAGGCCCTGTGTGCATGTCGCGGTGCCTGAGGGGGTGCTCCTGTAGAGAGCCCGGGCCGTGAAACCTTTAAGCGGCTAGAGCAGAAACACTCGCGAGGGCGTTCGAGTCCCATCCCTCGCGAGGCCTTCATGAGAGAAAATCAAAAAGAGGAGCGAAAATCGACAAACCACAAATCAACAACGGCGATAGTTTCGATAAGACTTCAAATGCAAGTAAAACACGTCAAATGCGGAAAGCAAATGAAAAAGCCGCGTCCGGCACTTAGTCTAGTCTTCGACATCTGCTCACCAGCGCGGAGCTAAGTGCTGCCACTGGGCGTGGGAGGGAGCCCCAGGGCCTGAGGCTGGCGCTCCTGAGACTCCGGGGCGTGTACAGCCCCACTCATTATTACGTGAGAGTGTCACGGGGCGGCGAGCTTCACAGGCATTGGCCTTCTTCACAGGCTCCAGGCCTTTCTCCTTAGAGGTAATAAGCTTCACAGGCATTCGCCTTCTTCACAGGCTCTGGGCCTTTTCCAAAAAGAGACGATCTTCACAGGCGTTCGCCTTCTTCACAGGCTTAGGGCCTTTTCCAAAAAGAGATGATCTTCACAGGCGTTCGCCTTCTTCACAGGCTCAGGGCCTTTTCCAAAAAGAGACGATCTTCACAGGCGTTCGCCTTCTTCACAGGCTCAGGGCCTTTTCCAAAAAGAGACGATCTTCACAGGCGTTTGCCTTCTTCACAGGCTCAGGGCCTTTTCCAAAAAGAGACGATCTTCACAGGCGTTCGCCTTCTTCACAGGCTCAGGGCCTTTTCCGAAAAGAGACGATCTTCACAGGCGTTCGCCTTCTTCACAGGCTCAGGGCCTTTTCCAAAAAGAGACGATCTTCATAGGCGTTCGCCTTCTTCACAGGCTCAGGGCCTTTTCCAAAAAGAGATGATCTTCACAGGCATTCGCCTTCTTCACAGGCTCAGGGCCTTTTAGGGGTAGAACCTCCGGAGGTGCTGGATGTTCCACGCGTTCTGGATCAGCTCCCCCTCTTGAGTCTCCAAGCGCACGGAGCCAGGCCTGGAAACATGAACAACCTTGAACGGGCCCTCCCACATGGGAGAGAGCTTGTGCAGCCCTTCCCTGGAGAGGACCTGCCTGAGTACGAGATCTCCTACCTCGAGGGTCCTGGGGAGGATGTTGTGGCAGTGATATCGTCGTAGCGCCTGTTGGTACCTTGCCGCTCGCAGTGCGGCTTCCCGGCGGCGTTCCTCCCCCATCACGAGGTCCATCCCCCGCATGGCGTCCTGCTGCGCCTCGTCGAACGCCAGGACCCGCGTGGAGCGACGCCTGACCTCGTGAGGAAGGACTGCTTCGACTCCGTAGACCAGGAAGAACAGGGTTTTCCTGGTTATTTTGGTCGCGGTTGTGTGGATGGACCACAGCACGGATTGGAGCTCGTCGTACCAACCCCTGCCGCAGGCCTCCAGCTTCTTCTTGAACGTTCTGGTCTTGAGGCCTCTCAGGACCTCCGCGTTGGCTCGTTCGGCTTGCCCATGGCTTCGCGGGTGTGCCACCGAAGCGTAGCATATCTGCGTTCCAAGATTAGCACAGTATGTTTTGAAGAGATTACTGGTGAACTGCGAACCGTTGTCTGTGATGATGCGGTTCGGCACCCCGAACCGGCTCACGATACCCCTGATGAACTTGACCGCGGAGCCCGCGGGGATGGTACGGACAGCCTCCACCTCTACCCACTTGGTGAACTTGTCGATGGCGACGTAGAGGTAACGGTAGCCCCATGGCGCCCGAGGGAACGGGCCCAGAATATCCAACCCCCAAACTGCGAATGGCCACGAGAGGGGTATAGTCTGCAGGCTCCCCGCTGGTTGATGGATCTGCTTGGAATGGAACTGGCAGGCCTCACAAGCCTTTACCAATTCGATTGCATCGTTGAGCGCGGTGGGCCAATAGAACCCACTACAGAATGATTTGCCGACGAGGGTTCGTGATGATGAGTGGTGTCCGCAGTCTCCGCCGTGTATGTCCCCCAGTAGTTCCCTTCCTTGCTCCCTGGAGATGCAGCGCAGAGATACGTCGTTGGGTCGCTTCTGGTAGAGTTCTCCGTCTCTGATGCAGTATGCCGTGGCCTGCCGCGCCACACGTTCTGCTTCCTCCTCCTTCTCTGGCAGGGCCCCATGTGTCAGGTAATTCCGGAGCTCTGTGATCCAGCATTCCTCCTGAGGTTCCATTGTCAGGAGCAAACGTGCTCCTGAGGGCGGTCCGCAGGCCGGGGCTCCCGAGGCTGGCGGCTGAGGGAGCTCCTCTCGAGGCTGAGCCGTGCTTGATAGCGTTGGCTGCGCTGAAGGCTTGAAGAGCCGCTCTTCGAAGACGCCGGGCTCCTGCGGCAGCTGCCTGGACGCCCGTCCGGCCATGTCGTCAGCTTCTTGGTTGGTGCCACGGGGCACGTGCTTCAGCTCCAGCCCCCAGAACTGCTTTTCAATCCTGCGGACCTCCGCCAGGTAGGCCTCCGTATGCTCGTCCCTCGGCTCGTACACCTTATTGGAGAAGTCGACTAGGAGCTGCGAGTCGCCTTTGACGGTGAGGCGCTTCACTCCCTGGGCCGCTGCGGCCTTCAACCCGGCTATCAGTCCCTCATATTCTGCTATGTTGTTGGAGACCTTTTCCCCTTGCTGGAAACAGAACTGTACTGCATAGTAAAGCTTATCCTGAGTGGGTGATATCAGCAATGCACCAGCCCCCGCGCCATGCCTGGAGAATGCCCCGTCGAAGTACATGACCCAACCTTCTAGCGCCTCGCTCCCTGGGGAGAGGGAACGATCCTCGTTGTCCTTGAGGCCTGGCGCCTCTGTCCATTCCGCCACGAAATCCGCCAATGCGGCTCCTTTGATGACCCTAGTTGTGCTGAACTCGAGCTGAAATGCCTGCAACTCTATGTTCCATTCAGCGACCCTTCCGGCAGAGTTAGGGCTCCTGAGCACCCTCTCCAGGGGGTACGATGAGACGACCTTGATCGAGTGAGCTTGGAAGTAGTGACGCAGCTTGCGCGAGGCCACTAGAAGCGCGAGGAGGAGCTTCTGAGGCATCGGGTATCGTGCCCTCGCATCCCGTAGCACCGTGCTAACGAAGTAGACCGGGTGCTCAACAAGGCTGAGAGCATCTTGGGTCGCGGCGCCCTCGGGAGGTGAGGGCACCTCACAGGACGACGTGACCTCGGGAGGTGGACCATATGGGCGTGCGGACTCTCCTGTCTCTGGTGCGTTCTTTGGCGGTTGATCCTCCTCATCTGCGGTTTTGGCTTCCTCGGGCTTTCCTTGTTCCCTTTTCGCCTTGCCTCGGGCTGCCGCTGCGGTCTTGACCTGGCGCTCCTCCCTAACCGCCACCAAAGCCGCGCTGGCGGAGTAGGGGGGTGGCAGCGAGGTAGAGCAGCAGGGGCTCTTGAGGACGCGGAGCCACCATGATTGGGGGACTGGTTAGGTACCTCTTGAGATCCCGAAACGCCTTATCTACCTCTTCAGTCCATTCAAAGGGCCCCTTTTTCTTCATCAGCTGAAAGAAAGGCAGCGCTCGTTCCCCCAATTTGGAGATGAAGCGCCCTAGTGCGGTCACACGCCCAGTGAGCTTCTGCATTTCTCTGAGGGTCTTCGGCGGGCTCATGTCCTCGACCGCCTTGACCTTCTCGGGGTTGGCCTCGATGCCACGGTGAGATACGAGGAAACCCAAAAGCTTGCCCGAGGGAACGCCAAACACACATTTCTCCGGGTTGAGCCGCAGGTTCACTGCGTCGAGGCTCGCGAAGGTCTCCTCCAGGTCTAGTATCAGGGTCCTGGCCTCTCGAGATTTCACCACAATGTCATCGACGTATGCTTCAACATTCTTCCCGAGCTGCGGGCCCAAGGTGATGTGCATCAGCCGCTGAAAGGTTGCCCCTGCGTTGCGCAGTCCAAATGGCATGCATGTATAGCAGTATACCCCGAACGGGGTCAAGAAGGCGGTCTTTTCAACGTCTTCTATCGCCATCTTGATCTGGTGATATCCGGAGAAGGCATCCAAAAAGCACAGCAGGTCGCACTCGGCGGTGGAATCGACGATCTGGTCGATGCGAGGGAGCGGGAACGGATCTTGCGGGCATGCCTTGTTGAGGTTGGTGAAGTCGACACACATGCGTTCCTTCCCCCCTTTCTTGGGCACAACGACAGGGTTGGCCAACCAATCTGGGTACCGGACCTCGCGAATGACTCCAGCGGCTTCTAACTTGCGGGTCTCTTGGATGATGAAGGCCCGCTTCTCTGCGGACTGCCGCCTCGCCTTCTGCTTCACGGGGCGCACATTTGGGCACACGTTGAGGTGGTGCTCGATGACGTCCCTGGGGATCCCTGCCAACTGATCGGGCTCCCAAGCAAACACTTTCTTGTTTGCACGCAGGAACTTGACCAGGGCCTCCTCCTGCTCAGGCCCCAGGTTGGCGCCAATGGTGAAAGTGGCGCTGGAGGACCCGTCCTCATCGACGGGTATCTGCTTGGTTTCTGCCTTGTCCTGGGTGAACAACTACTTCTTCTTGGTGGGCGCAGCCCCCTTAGGCTCAGGGGTCCCCGCGTCGGCGGGCTGTGCCGATGCCGCCGTCTTGAAGGCGAGCTTGAGTACTCGCAGGGTGTCCCCGGTGTCTCCGTGCACGGTGAGGGTACCGTTGCTCCCGGGCATCTTCATGAGGTTGTACGTCGGGTGCGTGGCGGCAATGAACTGAGCCAGTGCTGGGTAGCCGAGGATGGCGTTGTAAGGGAGGCCGATGGGGGCGATGTCGAAGTCGACCATCTCCGTGCGGAAGTTGTCGTAGGTGCCGAAGGTTACCGGGAGCCGGATTTGTCCCAAGGAGTCGGACGACCCGCCCCCGACGCCCGAGAAGGATCGGCTGGGTTGCAGCCGCTCCCGGGGTATGCAGAGGAGGTTGAACGTCTCGACCGAGAGCACGCTGAGGCCCGCGCCGCCGTCGACGAGGGTTCTGGTGACGGCCACCTGGCAGATGGTGGGGGTGCACAACAGGGGGAGCGCGCCCGAGCCGGCCAAGTTAGCGGGGTGGTCCCCCGAGCTGAAGGTCAGACCAACCTCGCGCGCCGCCCGGTCCGGGGGAGCCCCCCGCCGCGCGGAAACGGCGCCGATCTGGCGGGCAAATGGCTTGACGTGGTGGCTTGTGGGTGGCGCCTGCGAGCTGCCCAGGAGTGCCGCAACGACCGGAAGCGTCGATGTCGCGGTGCAGTCACCCTTGTCACATAGGCAGGTGCTGGGGTGGTGCTCGTTGCTCGCCTCCCGCTGGGCCGGTGGTGGTGTTGACGGCGTGCGACGGGGGACGGCAAGGACGCCCACCAGCGAGGGCCGCTGGCGTGACGCGAGCTTGATGGGCGCCGTACATGGATGCGGCAGCCGGAGGAGGACGGAGCGGCGAAAGGCAGACTCCGGCGCACCCCTACCTGGCGCGCTAAATGTCGGATCACGGGTTCCGGCAGACCCTTAAGGTTCGAACTCTGGGGTGCGCGCGGAGATCGTACCCACTACCTCTCCGCCTCGTAAGGATCTAACTACTGCAAGAACAACACAAGAGACACAAAGTTTATACTAGTTCGGGCCACCGTTGTGGTGTAATACCCTACTCTAGTTTGTGGTGGGTGGATTGCCTCTTGGGCTGATGATGAAGAACAGTACAAGGAAGAACAGCCTCGCGAGGGTCTGTTCTTGGCTAGGGGATGAACTGCTAGGGGAGTTCGATCGCCCTTCTCTCTCTCTCTAGATGCTGGATTAGGTGCCTCTACCCTGGGGGTGGCTAGTCCTATTTATAGGCAAAGGCCCTGGGCCTCTTCCCAAATATTGAGCAGGAAGGGCGCCAACAATTGGCCAATTCGAAGGGGTACATCTGGTACACTTATCCTGACTAAAGTGGGTCTTCGCCTGCCAAAGGCCCCGTGGTGACGCCGTCCTGGGCTCCATGGTGACCTCCTTCCCACCGTTGGACTGGTCTTGGTCTTGTTGCACCGAAATGGGTGCCTTTGCTTGATCCTCTCGCCTGCGCTTGCCCCCTTTGCACCAAAGAGGAAAGGAAGATGCTGCGTGGGCTGGCGCCCGCCTGGCACCCTTGGTCGTCATGGCTTGCATCATGGGCACCTCGTGAGGTACCCGCCTTGATCTCTCCGCCTCCTCGTGAGCCAACCTGAGGAGGCCGCGCTTGAGGAAGCGCCATGTCGTCCGCCTCGCGAGGCTTGGCCCCTCGCGAGGGTCTTGAGCCTTGTGCTGATGAAGATGGGCCATGCTAGGCCCCCATTTGAGCCACGCCGTAGGCCGCAGGCAGGCAAGTCTGGGGACCCCCGTTCCCAGAACGCCGACATCATCATGCATTTTAAATTCTTCATATTTTATGTCAAATGCGTGTATGAATTACAAGATATAGGGGGAGATCTCCATGATTCAACTCTTCAAGTGTGCATTGCTTCAAAAGCAAATTCCTCACTATGCACATCTTCAGGGGGAGTTCTTCTATATCTTGCAATCAAATTCCTCAATATCAGTATTTACACTTCATATGTTTATCTCCGTTGAAAACTTAACCTATATTGTCATCAATCACCAAAAAGGGGGAGACTGTAAGTGCATCTAGTGTCCCTTAGTGATTTTGGTGTATTGAAGACTTATAGGTTAAGTGACTAATGTGTTTATGAGTGTACACAGGTCTATTAGTCTATGAGGAGTTTGATATTTACAGAGAAAGTCGAAAAAAATAAAGTTCTTCGACTGAAGACTTTGGTATTCTAAAGACTTTCTGAAGACTTTGAAAGTGAAGAAATTGGTGTGACCTTGAAGACTTGGTATTCATTCGAGGAACATGAAGCATGAAGACTTTTATTTTCATAGTTTCATTTTCTCTTTCTTGAGTCATAGGAAACACCGTACTGTTAAAGGGGGTCGAGGAAATACTAAGGAAAAATTTCCAAGTGATTCTCAACTCAAATCCTACACCTATCAATCCCTTCGAGTGAAGCCATTGGAAATCTCATACAGTTCAGTCAATTTCTTCAGTGACAGAGACGCAGTTCTTCTGGTCACTGAGGAATTTGTCCTGACTGAGGAGTTAGGAATTCGCCAGTGCGGATTGCCTACACAGTGAGGAACATGATAGCCCTGAGGAATTTGAACCTCAAACTTCCGACCGTTGCTGTGCTACGCGCCAGCTGTCCCAAAATATCTTATCCACCTAACGGTCATATCATTGAAGGGCATTTATGTCTTATCATGTCGGGCTGCTCCCTAGGCTATAAATAGCCGCCCCCTACAACCGCTAGCTGGTTGGCGGCAAGTGTCAGTTTCTCGCGGAGCAGCCAACCAGCTAGTGGTTGTAGGGGGCGGCTATTTATAGCTTAGGGAGCAGCCCGACATGATAAGACATAAATGCCCTTCAATGATATGACCGTTAGGTGGATAAGATATTTTGGGACAGCTGGCACATAGCACAGCAACGGTCGGAAATTTGAGGTTCAAATTCCTCAGGGCTATCATGTTCCTCACTATGTAGGCAATCCGCACTAGCGAATTCCTAACTCCTCAGTCAGGACAAATTCCTCAGTGACCAGAAGAACTGCGTCTCTGTCACTGAAGAAATTGACCGAACTGTATGAGATTTCCAATGGCTTCACTCGAAGGGATTGATAGGTGTAGGATTTGAGTTGAGCATCACTTGGATATTTTTCCTTAGTATTTCCTCGACCCCCTTTAACAGTACGGTGTTTCCTATGACTCAAGAAAGAGAAAATGAAGCTATGAAAATAAAAGTCTTCACGCTTCATGTTCCTTGAATGAATACCATGTCTTCAAGGTCACACCAATTTCTTCACTTTCAAAGTCTTCAGAAAGTCTTCAGAATACCAAAGTCTTCAGTCGAAGAACTTTATTTTTAGGGGTCGACCTTCTCTGTAAATATCAAACTCCTCATAGACTTATAGACCTGTGTACACTCATAAACACATTAGTCCCTTAACCTATAAGTCTTCAATACACCAAAATCACTAAGGGGCACTAGATGCACTTACAGTATACCTCCTATCTCAGATCCGGAAGCAAAAGTGATTTTTTTCCAGAAACGGGTCCTTTCTCGAGGAAAAGTTTCTCTCGAAAGAATTGAGTGGGAGGATGGTGGGGACTTGATGAGGTTATTGAACCGTCACTTCAACTAGTGTGTAGCAGGGCACATGAAGTTGTTCCTGTGGCACCTACACCAATTGAAGTGGAAGCTTATGATAGTGATCATGAAACTTCGGATCAAGTCACTACCAAACCTCATAGGTCGACAAGGATGTGTACTACTTCAGAATGGTACGTAATCCTGTCTTGGAAGTCATGTTGCTAGACAACAATGAACCTACAAGCTATGGAGAAGCGATGGTGGGCCCGGATTCCGACGAATGGCTCGAGGCCATAAAATCCGAGAGAGGATCCATGTATAAAACAAAGTATAGACTTTGAAAGAACTACATGATGGTCGTAAGGCTGTTGGGTGCAGATGGATTTTAAAAGGAAGACGGACAATGATGGTAAGTGTCACCATTAAGAAAGCTCGACTTGTCGTTAAGATGTTTCCCGACAAGTTCAAGGAGTTGACTACGATGGGACTTTCTCACTCGTAGCGATGCTAAGAGTCTGTTGGAATTATATTAGCAGTTACTGCATTATTTATGAAATCTTGCAGATAGGATGTCAAAACATTGTTTCCTCGACGATTTTCTTGAGGAAAGGTTTTATGTGATACAACTAGAAAGTTTTTGTCAATCCTGAAAGATGCTAACAAGTATGCAAAGCTCCAGCAATCCTTCTAAGGACTGGAGTAAGCATCTCGGAATTGGAATGTATGCTTTGATGAGATGATCAAAGATTTTGGGTTTATACAAAGTTTATGAGAAACTTGTATTTCCAAAGAAGTGAGTGGGAGCACTATAGAATTTATGATGAGTATATGTTGTTGACATATTGTTGATCAGAAATGATGTAGAATTTCTGGAAAGCATGCAGGGTTATTTGAAAGTGTTTTTCAATGGAGAACCTGGATTAAGCTACTTGAACATTGAGCATGAAGATCTATAAGGATAGATCAAAAACGCTTAATAGTACTTTCAAATGAATACATACCGTGACAAGATTTTGAAGGAGTTCAAAATAGATCAGCAAAGAAGGAGTTCTTGGCTGTGTTACAAGGTGTGATTATTGAGTAAGACTCAAGACCTGACCACGACAGAAGAGAGAGAAAGGATCAAGGTCGTCCCCTATGCTTTAGACGTAGGCTCTACATTATGCTATGTTGTGTACCACACCTGAAGTGTGCCTTGCCATGAGTCATTCAAGGGGTACAAGAGTGATCCAGGAATGGATCACATGATAGCGATCGAACTTATCCTTAGTAACTAGTGGACTAAGGAATTTTCTCTATTATGGAGGTGGAAAAAGAGTTTGTCATAAAGGGTTACGTCGATGCAAACTTTGACACTAATCCGGATGACTCTGAGTAGTAAACCGGATTCGTATAGTAGAGTAGTTATTTGGAATAGCTCCAAGTAGCGCGTGGTAGCTGCATCTACAAGATGACATAGAGATTTGTAAATCACACACGGATGTGAAAGGTTCAGATCCGTTGACTAATAACCTCTCTCACAAGCGATATATGAACAAACCCCATGGGTGTTGGATTCATTACAATCACATAGTGATGTGAACTAGATTATTGACTCTAGTGCAAGTGGGAGACTGTTGGAAATATGCCGTAGAGGCAATAATAAAATGGTTATTATTGTATTTCCTTGTTCATGATAATTGTCTATTGTTCATGCTATAATTGTATTAACTGGAAACCGTAATACATGTGTGAATACATAGACCACAACATGTCCCTAGTAAGCCTCTAGTTGACTAGCTCGTTGATCAATAGATGGTTATGGTTTCCTGACCATGGACATTGGATGTCATTGATAACGGGATCACATCATTAGGAGAATGATGTGATGGACAAGACCCAATCCTAAGCATAGCACAAGATTGTGTAGTTCATTTGCTAAGAGCTTTTCTAATGTCAAGTATCATTTCCTTAGACCGTGAGATTGTGTAACTCCCAGATACCGTAAGAATGCTTTGGGTGTACCAAACGTCACAACGTAACTGGGTGGCTATAAAGGTGCACTACAGGTATCTCCGAAAGTGTCTGTTGGGTTGGCACGAATCGAGACTGGGATTTGTCACTCCGTATGATGGAGAGGTATCTCTGGGCCCACTCGGTAATGCATCATCATAATGAGCTCAATGTGACTAATGAGTTAGCCACGGGATCATGCGTTACAGAACGAGTAAAGAGACTTGCCGGTAACGAGATTGAACAAGGTATAGGCATACCGACAATCGTATCTCGGGCAAGTAGCATACTGATAGACAAAGGGAATTGTATACGGGATTGATTGAATCCCCGACATCGTGGTTCATCCAATGAGATCATCGTGGAACATGTGGGAGCCGACATGGGTATCCAAATCCCGCTGTTGGTTATTGGCCAGAGAGCTGTCTCGGTCATGTCTGCATGATTCCCGAACCCGTAGGGTCTACACACTTAAGGTTCGGTGACGCTAGAGTTGTTATGGGAATTAGTGTGCAGTTACCGAATGTTGTTCGGAGTCCCGGATGAGATCCTGGACGCCACGAGGAGTTCCGGAACGGTCCGGAGCTAAATATCTATATATGGGAAGTCCTATTTTGGCCACCGGAAAATGTTCGGGATTTTTTGGTATTGTACCGGGAAGGTTCTGGAGTGGGGCCCACCTGCATGGGGGGACCCACATGAACGTGGGTAGTGGGGGCAAGGCCCCACACCCCTGGTCAAGGCGCACCAAGTTCCCCCCTTAGAAGGAATAAGATCATATCCCGAAGGGATAATATCAAGATCCCTAAAAAGGGGGGATAACAATCGGTGGGGAAGGGAAATGATGGGATTTCTTTCCCCCCACCTTTGCCAACGCCCCAATGGACTTGGAGGGCAAGAAACCAGCCCCCTCCACCCCTATATATAGTGGGGAGGCGCATGGGAGCCACACCCCTTCCCCTCGCGCAGCCCTCTCCCTTCCCAACACCTCCTCCTCCGTAGTAGTGCTTGGCGAAGCCCTGCCGGAGAACTGCAAGCTCCACGTCCATGCCGTCGTGCTGCCGGAGCTCTCCCTCAACTTCTCCTCTCCCCTTGCTGGATCAAGAAGGAGGAGACGTCCCCGGGTTGTACGTGTGTTGAACGCGGAGGCACCGTTGTTCGGTGCTTAGATCAGAATCAACCGCGATCTGAATCGCTACAAGTACGACTTCTTCATCCGCGTTCTTGTAACGCTTCCGCATCATGATCTTCAAGGGTATGAAGATGCATTTCCCTCTCTCTCGTTGCTAGTCTCTCCATAGATTGATCTTGGTGATGTGTAGAAAATTTTAGTTTCTACAACGATCCCCAACATGTAGCATATATCATGTTCACCGTTTTGACTTGAGGGGGAACTTCTTCTGCCCCTGTGAGTTCGGTTGTCGGGGCTCTTCATCATCGTCCTCACTTTGCGATCCCTTTTCCTTGTTCTTGGTGTTTAACTTGCCGGCATGTTTGAAGACCCAACAATCCCTGTTGGTATGATTGGCTGGTTTGTCCGGGGTGCCATCTATCTGGCATGGACGATCGAGTATGCGGTCCAAGATGGATGGTCCCTGACTGTTCCTTTTATACGCCTTTTTCCGCTGATCGAACTTGGAGCCGCTGATCCGGCGTTAACTGTAGTGTCATCGGTATTATCACCATTGCTTTGGCGCTTGTGTCTGTTACGTCGAAGCTTGCCGTTGCTGTTTTTGACCTCAGAGGGGCCCGCCTCGCTTGCTGTGTTTTTGCTACGAGCCAGCCAACTATCCACACCCGCGCAAAAGCGGGTCATGAGTGCCGTGAGGGCTACCATAGATTTGGGCTTTTCTTGGCCCAGATGGCGGGCGAGCCATTTGTCACGGACGCTATGTTTAAAGGCCGCTAGGGCTTCGGCATCCGGACAGTCAACGATCTAGTTCTTTTTGGTTAGGAATCTAGTCTAGAATTTCCTAGCTAACTCTCCAGGCTGTTGGACTATGTGACTCAAGTCATCGACGTCTGGTGGCCGGGCGTATGTACCTTGGAAGTTGTCAAGAAAAGCTTCTTCCAAGTCCTCCCAGCTGCCGATGGAATTTTCAGGCAGGCTGTTTAACCAGTGCCGGATTGGCCCTTTGAGTTTTAGTGGGAGGTATTCGATAGCATGGAGGTCATCTCCGCGGTCCATGTGAATGTGGAGAATAAAATCCTCGATCCATACCGCGGGATCGGTTGTTCCGTCGTATGATTCAGTATTGACGGGTTTGAACCCTTCGGGGAATTCATAGTCCGTTACTTCATCAGTGAAGCAAAGAGGGTGTGTGGCGCCTCTATATCTGGCCGCATTGCGCCGTAGCTCCGATGGAGTTCGTCTACGATTATCGGCTCGGGTGTGACTAGGTTTGTCACGCCCGAATAGGTAGCCAAGATCACGTGTCGAGGAACGTCCTCGCGATCCATAGATTGATCGGGTATGTCCTGCTCTACTATCCAGGGTCTGCTGGAGGTCGTATGTATGACCCCGAGCTATTTTGTCTCTATTTTATGAGGTGGTGGGGCAGGCTGCTGTTCGGCCTGAGTTGCCACTCTATCCCGACCACGTGGTGGTCGGTCTGCCGCACTATCCCTATCGCGTGGTGGTCGATCAACCACATTACGTGAGGGAGGTATGAGCTCCGGCGCCTCTTCGTCAAACTGAGGTAGCAGCCTTCACTTTGGGTAACTCTTGGCTGGGCGTCTGAGGCCGTATTCTTCGGTTTCCAGGACATCAGTCCATCTGTCGACAAGCAGATCCTAGTCAGCTTGAAGATGCTGTTGTTTCTTTTTCAGGCTCCTTCCAGTGGCTATTAGCTGGCGCTTGAAGCGTGATAACCCACAAGTATAGGGTATCGCAACAGTTTTCAATAAGTAAGAGTGTTGAACCCAACGAGGAGCTAAAGGTAGAACAAATATTCCCTCAAGTTCTATCGACCACCGATACAACTCTACACACGCTTGACGTTCGCTTTACCTAGAACAAGTATGAAACTAGAAGTACTTTGTAGGTGTTTTTGGATAGGCTTGCAAGAATAGAAAGAGAGTGTAAATAAAAAGTAGGGGCTATTTAGATAAAGACACAACTAAATTAGTTTTAGTAAAGAGCTTTTTGTTACGAGAAAGTTATTTGTCCCTAGGCAATCGATAACTAGACCGGTAATCATTATTACAATTTTATTTGAGGGAGTGGCATAAGCTAACATACTTTCTCTACTTGGATCATATGCACTTATGATTGGAACTCTAGCAAGCATCCGCAACTAATAAAGATCATTAAGGTAAAACCCAACCATAGCATTAAAGTATCAAGTCCTCTTTATCCCATACGCAAACAACCTACTTACTCGGGTCTGTGCTTCTGTTCACTTACGCCACCCACCATAAGCAAATCATAAACATATTGCAAACCCTACAGCGGGAATCCCTCACGCTTGCACAACACGGAGAGCACCATAGGACAACACCAATAATAAAACTTGCAACTCAAACCAATCTTGATCATCAAACAGCCCATAGGACAAAACGCATCTACTCAAACATCATAAGATAGCCATACATCATTGGGAAATAATATATAGCGTTGAGCACCATGTTTAAGTAGAGATTACAGCAGGTAAGAGAGAGGTTACACCGCTGCATAGAGGGGGGAAGAGTTGGTGATGATGGCGGTGAAGTTATTGGTGAAGATTGCGGTGATGATGATGGCCCTCGGTGGCACTCCGGTGCCACCGGAAGCGAGCGGGAGAGAGCCCCCTCCTTCTTCTTCAAGTTTTATCCCGTTTGGACTCCGTTTGATATGGGTTTTCTTCGAAACAAAAAACATGCAACAAACAGGAAGTGGCACTGGGCACTGTATCAATATGTTAGTCCCAAAAATAGAATAAAAAGTTGCCAAAAGTATATGAAAGTTATATAATATTGGCATGGAACAATAAAAAATTATAGATACGACGGAGAGTATCAGCATCCCCAAGCTTAATTCCTGCTCGTCCTCGAGTAGGTAAATGATAAAAAAGATAATTTTTGATGTGGAATGGTACCTAACATAATCTTGATCATGTATCTAATCATGGCATGAATATTAAAACACGAGTGATTCAAAGCAATAGTCTATCATTTGACATAAAAACAATAATACTTCAAGCCTACTAATAAAGCAATCATGTCTTTTCAAAATAACAAGGCGAAAGAAAGTTATCCCTACAAAATCATATAGTCTGGCTATGCTCCATCTTCACCACACAAAATATTCACATCAAGCACAACCCCGATGACAAGCCGAGCAATTGGTTCATACTTTTTAACGCGCTTTAGCTTTTTCAACCCTCACGTAATACATGAGCGCAAGCCATGGATATAGCACTATGGGTGGAATAGAATAATATGATGGGGGTTATGTGGAGAAGACAAAAAAGGAGAAAGTCTCACATCGACGCGGCTAATCAACGGGCTATGGAGATGCCCATCAATTGATGTCAATGTGAGGAGTAGGGATTGCCATGCAACAGATGCACTAGAGCTATAAGTATACGAAAGCTCAAACTGAAACTAAGTGGGTGTGCATCCAACTTGCTTGCTCATGAAGACCTAGGGCATTTGAGGAAGCCCATCGTTGGAATATACAAGCCAAGTTATATAATGAAAATTCCCACTAGTATATGAAAGTGATAACTCAAGAGACTCTCTATCATGAAGAACATGGTGCTACTTTGAAGCACAAGTGTGGTAAAAGGATAGTAACATTGCCCCTTCTCTCTTTTTCTCTCATTTTTTTTTGTTTTTTCTCTCTTTTTTCTTTTTTTGGGCCTTCTCTTTTTTTGGCCTTTCTCTCTCTTTTTTCGTCCGGAGTCTCATCCCGACTTGTGGGGAATCATAGTCTCCATCATCCTTTCCTTACTAGGGCAATGCTCTAATAATGATGATCATCACACTTTTATTTACTTACAACTCGATATTACAACTCGATACTAGAACAAATATATGACCCTATATGAATGCCTCCGGCAGTGTACCGGGATGTGCAATGATCTAGCGTAGCAATGATATCAAAAAACGGACAAGCCATGAAAACATCATGCTAGCTATCTTATGATCATGCAAAGCAACATGACAATAAATGTGCAAGTCATGTATATGATGATGATGGAAGTTGGATGGCAATATATCTCGGAATGACTATGGAAATGCCATGATAGGTAGGTATGGTGGCTGTTTTAAGGAAGATATAATGAGGCTTATGTGTGATAGAGTGTATCGTATCACGGGGTTTGGATGCACCGGCGAAGTTTGCACCAACTCTCAAGGTGAGAAAGGGCAATGCATGATACCGAAGAGGCTAGCAATGATGGAAGGGTGAGAGTGCGTATAATCCATGGACTCACATTAGTCATAAAGAACTCATATACTTATTGCAAAATTTTATTAGCCCTCGAAGCAAAGTACTACTGTGCATGCCCCTAGGGGGATAGATTGGTAGGAAAATACCATCGCTCGTCCCCGACCGCCACTCATAAGGAAGACAATCAATGAATAAATCATGCTCCGACTTCATTACATAACGGTTCACCATACGTGCATGCTACGGGAATCACAAACCTCAACACAAGTATTTCTACGATCCACAACCACCCACTAGCATGACTCTAATATCACCATCTTTATATCGCAAAACTATTGCAAGGAATCAAACATATCATATTCAGTGATCTACAAGTTTTATGTAGGATTTTATGACTAACCATGTGAATGACCAGTTCCTGTTATCTCTCTAAATAGATATAAGTGAAGCAAGAGAGTTTAATTCTTTCTACAAAAGATATGCCCACACTCTAACAAATATAAGTGAAGCAAAAGAGCATTCTACAAATGGCGGTTGTCTAAGTAAAGAGAAACAGGCAATCCAACTTCAAATGATATAAGTGAAGCACATGAAGTATTCTATAAAGCCATACTCAAAAGATATAAGTGAAGTGCAAAGAGCATTCTATAAATCAACCAAGGACCATCTCATACCAGCATGGTGCATAAAAGAAAAATGAAAACTAAATGCAAAAGACGCTCCTAGATTGCACATATCGCATGAACGAAATGAATCCGAAAACATACCGATACTTGTTGAAGAAAGAGGGGATGCCTTCCAGGGCATCCCCAAGCTTAGATGCTTGAGTCTCCTTGAATATTTACTTGGGGTGCCTTGGGCATCCCCAAGCTTGAGCTCTTGCCTCTCTTCCTTCTTCTCACATCGAGACCTTCTCGATCATCGAACACTTCATCCACACAAAACTTCAACAGAAAACTCGGTAAGATCCGTTAGTATAATAAAGCAAATCACTACTCTAAGTACTATTGCAAACCAATTCATATTTTGTTTTTGCATTGTGTCTACTGTAGCATAACTTTTCCATGGCTCAATCCACTGATATAAATCGATAGTTTCATCAAAACAAGCAAACTATGCATCAAAAACAGAATCTTTCTAAAACAGAACAATCTGTAACAATCTGAACATTCACCATACTTCTGATACTTGAAAAATTCTGCCAAAATTAGGAAAAATAAAAAAAATTGTATAGAAAGGCAGTGCAAAAAAGAATCAGAATCATTTGACGTTCCAGTAAAAAAATGTAAAATCAAGCACTACAGCCAAAGTTTCTGTCATGCACCGTACAAACCAACAAGCATTGTAAACATCCTAAAGGCAAACCTTGGCACATTATTTTTATAATACAATGGAATTGTACAAGGGGATTATTATTTTTGTTGAAAAGTTTCTGTAATCAAGATTCACAAAGTTTCCATGAGCATGACCAAAGTTCAAGGGTAGCTCCCACTTCGATAATGCTTGTCTCTCTCACTTTCACTTTCCTTTTTGAAAAAGATTTAGGTTCCCCTCTTTTTTTAAAACTTTATAAAAGCACTCAACAGAAATAAATGACTCTCTAAAATTTTTTGGGTTGTCTCCCTGGCAGCTCTTTCTTTAAAGCCATTAAGCTAGGCATATAGTGCTCAAGTAGTGAATCCACCCGGATCCCAAGGTATATCAAAGCCAATTTTAGTTAACAATGATTTGGTATTTAGTAGTGAGGACAAAGCAACATATATCAAGTAATGACGAAGTCTAACTCTCTTCCTATGCATTGGCATGTCATAAAAGAACAATTCATGCACACAAAGTAAAGGCCAATGCATAGTATAAACAGTTTCTTGCAATTTTATCGTGTTGGAAACATAGAGAGGTGAATATATAGTTCCTCTCTCATAATAATTGCAAGTAGGAGCAGCAAGCACATGCATATTATATTCATCAAAATCATCATGTGCAATGGTAAAAGGCAACCCATCAATATATTCCTTAATAAGTGCAAACTTCTCCGATATAGTGTAGTCGGGAGAATTCAAAAAGATAATAGGACTATCATGCGTGGGTGTAGTAGCAACAATTTTATGTTTAACATAAGGAACTATAGCAAGTTCACCTCCATAAGCATAATTCATATTGGCATCTTGGCCACAAGCATAGCAAGCATCATCAAAAAGGGATATTTCAAGAGAATCAGCGGGATCATAATAGTCATCATAGCAATCATCCTTCGGTAAGCACGAAGGGAAATTAAACAATGTATGAGTTGAAGAGTTACTCTCATTAGAAGGTGGGCACGGGTAGCTAATCCGCTCTTCCTCCTTTTGTTCTTCGCTCTCCTCATCATCTTTTTCATCCAATGAGTTCACAGTTTCATCAATTTCTTCTTCCATAGACTCCTGCAAAATATTAGTCTCTTCTTGGACAGCGGAGGAGTCCTCAATATATGGTTTAACATAGATATTAGAAGCATAATTATCATAGCAATATTTAAGTATGGCAAAATTTTCAGATTTGTAAAGAGTAGCACCAAACTTTTCAATCAAAGAAGCAATTTTGTAAGCACCCTTAAAAGCAACAAATTCTTCAATTTGTTGAACATCATAGTAATTATAAACACCTTTAGCATAATAAGATATGATTCCATTATCACTAAATAAACATTGGTAGGGAAGGTGTTTCTTAGGGTCTTCAGAACAACAAGTCACATCATAAATTTCACATAAATTCCAAGCATAGCATTACAAACAATGAATTTGACCCAGTAAAAGTTTCCCTTTTTCAGATATGCGGTGTCGAACATAACAAGCATGCTCATCTAAAGATCTGCCCTCAACTAGGCTAGTAGGGGTTTCAGCTCGAGCTCAAAGGGATCGAAGATGATCCGAGTAATAAGCTTCAGGAGTACGATAGATTTGAAGTGGTTCTTCAACCATTGGTTCAGTAGGTACAACTAATTTTTTTGGTATTTTGCGTTTCCTACCCATAACTAAAGATAGAAAACAACTAAGAATTACTTAGTGATAAAGCAAACAAGCACACACGAGAATATTCACCCCACGCTATTGCTCCCCAGCAACGGCGCCAGAAAAAGGTCTTCATAACCCACAAGTATAGGGGATCGCAACAATTTTCGATAAGTAAGTGTCGGTGTTCTAGAATAGGGGTACCTTAGTACCCCGAACTTGTGCACGGGCAGTCGTAGCACCCCGCGGCAAGGCCTGCCAGGCGATCGCCAAGACCCTCAATGGTCCCCTCTTGGGCCATTCAAGAACAAAGTATTTGAGCCAAGGCCCCGGCAAGAGGAGCTTGCCGGGACTGCCGCTCGAAGCACAAGACCCCAGCAAGAGGAGCTTGCCGGGAAGGCCATCCAGGGCACGACAAGGACCCTGCCACGGCGCGCCCCGCGCCCCGGCAAGGCCCGGTGAGCAACAAGCTCCCGGGCGCGACAAGACATCCATCGCGGCAAGGCGCTTGCCGCGGCAAGTTACCACCTCGTGCCTGCGCTCCAGCTCACCCACCAACGTGTCGCTCTGGGGGGCATCCCAGGCGCACGTGGCGGGAGGCTGAGCAGCGAGGGGCATGCGGTGGCGAAGCGAAGCTGACAGAGTAGCCATCGTGGCAAACGGTGGCGCTCCTGACGGTCCACTCCCCTGCTCCGTCTGGGCGACGCGGATGGGCATTTAATGCCCTTGTCCCCCGCCGTCAGAGTTAGGTATGATAGCACTGTACAGCCACTGTGCAGGCAGCTGTATCCACTACAGCATTCTACCATTTTTGCCCTCACCTACGCTGCCACTTGTGGGTAACCCCTTGAGCATATAAAAGGAGGCCCCATGCGCACGTAGAGGGGGGGGGGGAGACCAATCTTTACGCTCGACCTCGCCGGCGGCCCGCGTGTACTGTAGCACCGCGCGCTCCCGAGCAAGAACACAATACAATCCACCAAGCAGCAGTAGGGTTTTACGCATCCTTGCGACCCGAAGCTGGGTAAAATCCCCCTGTGTGCACCGCCTCGATCTGCTCTTTGTGCAACCTCCGCCCCCCGCCGAACCAGTAAGGGGCTCGGTCCCCATAGGTGTTCGAGGAAGCCGATTCCTCCCGACATCTTTGGCGCGCTAGGTAGGGGGCGTCGAAGTTGTGCGAACCTGATCCGGCGTCTGCACCAGCTAGATATCCTTCATCCTCAGCGACATGCCACCGAAGAAGAAGGCTCCGGAGGTGGCCGGTCCGTCCGCGTCGAACCCGCCACCCTTGGAGCAAACGGGTGGCGGGGACGACACCGGCGACGGGACGGGCGTCGTCGAGCCAGCCCGTGGCGCCGCGGCGCCCGAACATGCACCGGGCTCATAACACAACGGCGTCCACACCCGCGCCGACGCCCCTCGGCATAGGCAAGCCCTGGTCATACCCGGCAACTTTTTGCTCTATTCCATGGAGCGGAGGCAGTTAGCCCCACAGATCTCGCGTACGGCCCACCTCGAGTGCTCGCTCACGCTGAGCTCGAGCGAGAGCAGCTGCGTCGAGATGACGCGCTGCTCCTCGAGGAGGACCGTCTTCAGGCCGCTGTGCAAGCTGCTCGCCACCAGCAAGCTTTGCGCCGCTTTTATAGCCGCAAAGTTAGTGCCAGAAGTTCCGGGAATGTGGGAAGGCCCTTACCGGGTGAAACGAGTCGATAGGCCCGGCGCTGTCTGCCTTGAGACCGAAGATACCACTCCGGTGAGCAACTCCTGGAACGTTGGGCATCTTCGTAAGTTTCGCCCGTAAGGCGCGGTTGTCGGACCCCGTCTGGCAACCACCCTTCTGTACAAAGTCTTGCCGTTGTTGCATGTGATCCTTTGTACAGAGCCAAGCGCAGACCCTGTGCGCAGATTGGTTTCGTGTGCTCCGCGCACTTTGTTGATCTCATGCTCTTTATTCTTTGCATGCATTATCTGACACTCTGTGCAGCACTGACCCCCGGTAAGCGGCGGCGAGCCCCATGCCTCGCCCTGCCGGAAAGCGACCTTGCCGGGCAGCGAGCCACGGAAAAGCTAAGTTGCTAAAGCTTGAGCAATCTAGTTTTTAAATTTTTGAGGTTATCTTCCTCGAACGACCGTACTCTGTATGGAAAACCTGTGCGCGGAGGGACCGGCTCGTGGCTAGTTGCGCCCTTACTTCGTTTCGAGTCCGCTCAACGACTTAAGTGTGCTACAACCAGAGTGGCATCCTTACTTTGTTTCGAGCTCGCTCGGCAGCTTAGGTGTGCTGCGACTGCAGTCGCAACACTTACTTTGCTTTGAGCCTGCTCAACAATCTAAGTGAGCTACAGCTAGCCGCGACAAGGTTTCTTGCCGGTAGTGGCGCCGCTGGCGGGCTGCTGATGTCCTGCACTCAGAGCCCGCGGTAAGGCGGAGGCCTACGCCGACAAGTCCCCAGAAGCGTAGGGCAAAAACATACAAAGCACGGAGTCAAGTAGAGGAAATAACAGTGCAATCACTGCCTAAGATAGAGTTATATTACAAAAGCAAGCTTGTCGCAGCCCTAATGAATCGCCTTCATGACTTGTCCAGCAGCGACAAGAAGAGGAAAGGGGAGGCGGCCTAGTCCACTCGGTCGCCCTCGATCCTCTTGATCCCGGCCACCCTCTCCACTATAGGCGCGACGAGGGCCTTGATCTCCTCAAGGTCAGCCTCCGCCGACAGGGATTTGAGGACGTTGGTGAGCCTGATGCCGGGGTTGCGGAAGGCGACTTTCACCAACACCTTCTCGAGGGCACCGGCGACGGCTTCGCGCGTCTCGCCAACCAACTGCTCGGGGATCGCATTCCGGAGATGCTTGAGGGCCGCCACCACGCCCCTGAAGAACGAAGTGAGCTTGGCGCTGGGTGGGACGTTCTCGCCGGTGGGATACTCGTGGCCCTCCATCCCCAGCAGCGTCAGCTCCTTGTCGATGGAGGTGGCGATGTCCACGAGGCCCTCGGTCCACTGCTCCACCGTCGCCCTGAACTCGTTCTGGGTGACCGCGGCGCTCTCCAACAGCGCCTCATTGTTCGCGACCTCCTTCCGCAAGGCCACCTCTTCCTCCTTGGCGCTGTCCAGCGCCTTGGACAAGGTGTTCAGCTTCAGCTCGAGGTCGGCGTTGGAGTCCTTGGCGGCGTCGAGCTCTTTGATCTTCTCGGCGAAGCGGCCCTGTAGCTCACCAAGGGAGTGGGCACCCTTCTCGCGCTCCTGCTTGAGCGCGGCGAGCTCCTCGCCGCTCGCCCTGAGGTCGGCGTCGAGCTGCGCCACCCTCGCCTCCAGTGCCTCCTTGGCGGTCTCGGCGGCCGCGGCAGCGTCTCGCGCCTCTTTGAGGGCTCCGCCGAGCGCTTGCTCGCGTGCGGCGACCTCCTCCTCGTGGCTGGCGAGGCTGGCTTTCTGCTGCGCCAGCTCGCCCTCCCGCGCGGCTAGCCCCGCGGCGGCAAGCCTTTGCTGCTCCTCGGCGTACGCCTTCTCGAGGATGAAGGCCGTCCGCGCCTCGTCGAGCTGCCTTCGCTCCTCCGCCAAGGAACGGAGGGCCTCCTGGTTGAGCTCCCGGAGCTCCCCGGCGCGCTTCTCCATGTCAGCTCCCGCCTTCGCGACAAGCGCTTCCCGGCGTTCCGCCTGGGCTTGTCGGGCGCGGTAGAGCGACGCCAGCTTCTGGAGCAGCCGCTCCTCTTCAGGCTCGCCGCCGCTGCTGCTTGGCGTGTCAACCAACGTCAGCCTGGCGGAGGCGAGCACCTCTCCGTCCAAGGCCTCCTCCTCGACCGGCGCCCTGGAAGTCGACTCCCAGGGGAGCTTGATGAAGACATCGTCGCCGGCCTTCAGGTAGGTGCCTGGCTGGGGCTCCTCGGGGCCCGACGCCGCGGCGGAGGCAGGATCGGCGGTCGGTGCAGCGCCTGGCGCTCCTGCGGCCTCAGGGCCGTCAGTACGATCGCCGGCCCCCTCACCCACGGCCGCCTTGGCGGCCTCTTCGCCGACCGGATCTTCGGCACCCTCCGCCCCCCCGGTGGCGGCCACGTCGTCGGTATGGCCGCGCGCGTCCTCCTCAACGACGACCTCGGTCTCCATCGAGTCCGTGGCGGGCGGGTCTGGAGGCCGTAGGAGGGGGAGAAGTCAAGCAGCTATCCAAAGAAGAAGAACCCCAGGGGAGTTTCGAGGCAAGAAGGCTACCTGGGCTGGGGTCTGCCGTCGCGGTCTCCGTCGCCAAGGAGGCGTCGGCATCGCCCCTCGCCGGAGACGGCTCCCTTGCCGGGGGCTGCTCCCTCGCCGGAGACCGCTCCCGTGCCGGGGACGGCTCCCTCGCCGGGGAACTCCCCCTTGGCGGTGTAGTTGTAGCGGGTGGCTCCTCTGGGTGGTCTCCGGACGCTCCTGGTGGGGTTGCTCTGCTCCTACACGAATCGTCAGCCAAATGTCAGAAGAAGCGAAGGGTACCCGGGCGCGCCCAACGGCGGGAAGCAACCCATATGCTTACGCTGGGGGCTGCGCTGGGGGCTGCTCTGAGGATTAGTTGGCGGGTCCGGCAAGGTCATCTCAGGCGCACCCCCTGCCACCACGGAGGGCTCGTCGTCGAGGATGACCACTGGGACCTTGGCTCTCTTTGCCGCCCTCTGGGCCAGAGTCCTGCAAAGGACCAAATTCGGAGGAAAGCAAATGAGATGCGAGGCACAACTACAAGAATTGAAGAGACACAAGGACAGCGGGGATCTTACTCCTCTCCCTCTTCCTCGTCGGAGCTAAGCGCGGAGAAGTCGAAGACCGGCTTGCTCCTGGCACGGGGAGGCGGGGGAGTAGGCTCCCGTGACCGCTTGGCGGGAGCAGTGGACGACTCCGCTCCGGCCGCCGCCGCGGCACGAGAAGTGGCAGGAGCAGTCGCGGCCCGCGAAGACCCCGTTCCTGCTGCCTCAGAGGAGCGCGTCGCGCGGCGCTGCGGTTGTGGGCTCGTCTGCCGCACCACCTCCCCAGCCTTGCGGAGACGCCTCCGTGGCTGGGCAGGGGGCTCTGCTTGCGACGAGCCGCCCGCGGGACGGGAGGAAGAAGCGCCAACCTCCGGCAAGACGCTCGTGTCCTGGGTAGACTCGCCCTCGGCATCGTGCCCGGCAAGCTCTTCCTCGCCGGCAAACTCCACTCGATCGGCAAGGCTTTCCGCCTCCGCTGCGTCCGCCTCCGCCAACGTGAAGCCGAACTCACCCGCGGCCGCGGCTGCCGCGGCCTCCTCCATCCGGGAGGCGATGTACGCCAACTCCGCGTCGGTGGTACCGCGGGTGAGGCCCCTCTGCTCGTCGGCGTCGACTGGCCTCTCCACCAGGTCGTCGAAGAACGCCCGCACGACATCGTCGGCGGGCTCCTGCCACATGGAGTCGGTCCCGTGCGAGTCGCACAGCGGCATCATTGCGAGGATGCGGCTGAGCGACGAATTGTTGCACAACGGGACGACGCCTCGTGGCAGCCTGAACCACTCGGGGTGGTCGGGGTCGTGCTTGAACAGTGCCTTGAGCGTCCCGTCAAGCTCCAAGACCGTGAAGTTAAAGTTGAGGCCAGGGCGCAGCCTCATGATGTCTGCCGCATTCTGGAACTCCCAGGCAGGCCTCTTCTTCTCCTGCAAGGGGGCGATGCGGCGGCGGAGGAAATCTGCGCCAACGGCCCCGACTGTGAGCCCGGCACGCTTGAGCCGCAGGATCCGGGTGACGGAAATACGCAGCTTGTCGTCGTCCGGGGCCACGTCGCTCCAATCCCTGCCGCGCACCACAGGGGCTTGGCGCACGGCGGTGAATGGCTGCGGGTTCTCCTCGACAATCAGGCACCAGTCTGCCCTCCATTCCTCCCATTTGCTGCGGAGCTCTCCCTCCAGATAAGCATCCTTCTTGCCGGGCTTCGAGATCCAGGCGATCCCGCCAGAGAGGGGCTCTCCTCTCTCTACTCGAGGCATGAAGAAGTGGCGTAAGAGAGCTACGTTTGGAAAGACTCCGACAAAATTTTCGCAGAGATGTGCGAAAATTGCCATGGTCAAGACAGCATTGGGGGTGAAATCAAGAAGGTGGAACCCGTAGGTGTTCATGATGTCGCATAAAAAATCAGAGAAGGGCGGGTAGAGCTCGCAATAGAAGAACAGAGCAAAGAAGGGATACCCGGTCGGATACTCCTTCTGGGCGATGCCAGGAAGAACCCTCGTGCGCGGATGCGCTCGCGTCCTCGCCGACCAGAAGAGGTAGTATTCCTCCCTCAGGACCAGCGCGTCGAGCTCCGGAGGGAAGATCGCCTGCTCCTTTCGCTGCGCCTCGAGCCGCAGCGCCTCGGTCGACTTCACGGCCTTCCCCTTTCCCTTGTCGCCCTTCGGGGCCATGGCGGAAGGAGGGAGGGAGGTCGACGGCGTCGGTGGCACCGGTGGTGGCGGATGGAGAGGGGGCGGAGCGCTGCTTCTCTTGGGAAGTGGCGGAGGATTTCGAGGAATCACAACTGGCGGGTGGGCGGACTGCCCCTGTCTCCCATGCTTATAAGGAGAGGAGGGGTGGGCGTTTCGCCTTTCCAAGCCAACAAATCGCCCGCGACGTGACGCATGCCTGCAGGGCTCGGCCCCGCGCACGCCGCCCACGTCACGCACGCCTCTCCCCACAATGCCGCGTTCGACGCGTGCCGTTCGGGGAGGACGTGGTGGGCGCAAAAAAAGATGTAACGTGACCCAGGCCGCGCGTGCCCGTGCACTGTTTTGGGCCTGGCCCAACAGCGCTCGGCACCGTGTATGGCCCAGGCCCGGGGGCTCCTGTCGGTGTACTAAAATAGGGGTACCTTAGTACCCCGAACTTGTGCACGGGCAGTCGTAGCACCCCGCGGCAAGGCCTGCCAGGCGGTCGCCAAGACCCTCAATGGTCCCCTCTTGGGCCATTCAAGAACAAAGTATTTGAGCCAAGGCCCCGGCAAGAGGAGCTTGCCGGGACTGCCACTCAAAGCACAAGACCCCGGCAAGAGGAGCTTGCCGGGAAGGCCATCCACGGCACGACAAGGACCCTGCCACGGCGCGCCCCACGCCCCGGCAAGGCCCGGTGAGCAACAAGCTCCCGGGCGCGACAAGACATCCATCGCGGCAAGGCGCTTGCCGCGGCAAGTTACCACCTCGTGCCTGCGCTCCAGCTCACCCACCAACGTGTCGCTCTGGGGGGCATCCCAGGCGCACGTGGCGGGAGGCTGAGCAGCGAGGGGCATGCGGTGGCGAAGCGAAGCTGACAGAGTAGCCATCGTGGCAAACGGTGGCGCTCCTGACGGTCCACTCCCCTGCTCCGTCTGGGCGACGCGGACGGGCATTTAATGCCCTTGTCCCCCGCCGTCAGAGTTAGGTATGATAGCACTGTACAGCCACTGTGCAGGCAGCTGTACCCACTACAACATTCTACCATTTTTGCCCTCACCTACGCTGCCACCTGTGGGTAACCCCTTGAGCATATAAAAGGAGGCCCCATGCGCACGTAGAGGGGGGGGGGAGACCAATCTTTACGCTCGACCTCGCCGGCGGCCCGCGTGTACTGTAGCACCGCGCGCTCCCGAGCAAGAACACAATACAATCCACCAAGCAGCAGTAGGATTTTACGCATCCTTGCGGCCCGAAGCTGGGTAAAATCCCCCTGTGTGCACCGCCTCGATCTGCTCTTTGTGCAACCTCCGCCCCCCGCCGAACCAGTAAGGGGCTCGGTCCCCATAGGTGTTCGAGGAAGCCGGTTTCCCCTCTGGTCCATGGACTCCATGGTGTGGGAGGGGCGAGAGCCCCTCCGAGATTGGATCTGTCTCTCTGTCTCTCTCCGTTTCCGCCTTCTGTTTTCTGGCCCTTCGCCGTTTCTTAAATTCCCGGTGATCCGTAACTCCGATTGGGCTGAATTTTGGACACGATCTCTATACGGAAATAAGCTTTCTTGCGGCAAAAGAAGGGCTCCAACCGCCTTACAGGGTAGCCACGAGGGTCCGGCGCGCCTGATCCCCTAGGGCACGCCCCCCGCCTCGTGGCCCCCTCGGGCATCGTATCGCATTGATTCTTCTTCCCAAAAATCATAAATATTCCAAAAAAAATCTCCGTCAAGTTTTATCCCGTTTGGACTCCGTTTGATATGGGTTTTTTGCAAAATAAAAAACATGCCACGAACAGGAACTGGCACTGGGCACTGGATCAATATGTTAGTCCCAAAAATAGTATAAAAAGTTGCCAAAAGTATATGAAAGTTGTATAATATTGGCATGGAACAATCAAAAATTATAGATACGACGGAGACGTATCAAAGCACTCCTGCTCGAGAGGTTCCTCAGGCAGGGTGAAATCTTCGTTGCCGAGGCTTTCCTTATCCTCGAAGAGCGGACGGTAACTACTGTCCTCCGAGTCGTTGGGCCTGGCCTGTTCGTCGGGGCTAGCTTGCCTGTTTTCTTGCTCCTCCTGTTCGGATGTTACCTCCTCAAGGTCTTCATTGTTTTCGGCATCGTCCGGAGTATTATTTTCACCAGTGCCAGCATTGCTGTCTTTTGAACGACATGACTTAGAGCAGCGCCGATGACGCTGGCATTTTTGCTATGTCTCAGGAGGTTTATTCTCGACTGGATTTTCTTTGTCATCGTCGTTGGTTGTTTTGGGTGTATCCACCATGTACACACCGTATGAAGAAGTGGCCATCCAGCATCCAGTATATGGCGGATTCTGGTCTTGCTCCTCATCGGCATCGTCGTCCATACCGTCGATGTCTTCGGAGTCGTAATCAAGCGTGTCGGTTAAGTCCTCGACAGTGGCTATGAAGTGGGTGGCAGGTGGGCAGCAAAATTCTCGATCATCAGCCCCTAGTTCGAACCAGACATAGTTCGGCTGTGAGTCCTCCACCAAGGACAGGCTCTTTAATGAGTTTAGCACATCGCCCAAAGGTGAGTGCTGGAAGATGTCTGCGGCATTGAATTCAAAGATCGATGAACGATCAAGTTCGGCGTCTGCAGGCTCACATGGTTCGGAACTTATAACGAGATACGAGTTTGGAATTCCGGTGACACAGATATTGTGTGAGGTTAAGTCCATGTGCGGCTCCAACGCCGGGGAATCTGTGCCCTCCGTGGTGGGGTCGAGCCTCCAATCCTTGGATGCCGTAGTGTGCTCTTGGTCTACGGCCAGAGTGGTCACATGAGCTATCTCCTTGATGCGGTCTGGCGACAGATTTAGGTCATGTTCGTCAAGGTGACCAGGAGCAGTCACTGCGGTCTCGAATCCGGCGAAGATCAAATCTCCACGGATGTCCGCAACGTAATTCAAGCTCCCAAATCTGACCTGATGGCCAGGGGCGTAGCTATCGATCTGCTCTAGGTGGCCAAACGAGTTGGCCCATAGTGCTAAGCCGCCGAACACGAATATCTGTCTGGGGAGGAAGGTTTCCCCTTGGACTGCATCATTGTCGAGGATTGAAGGGACCATCGAACCTTTTGGGGATGGCACAGTGGAACTCTCAATGAAAGCACCAATGTCGGTGTCAAAACCGACGGATCTCGGGTAGGGGGTCCCGAACTATGCGTCTAAGGTCGATGGTAACAGGAGACAGGGGACACGATGTTTACCCAGGTTCGGGCCCTCTCTATGGAGGTAATACCCTGCTTCCTGCTTGATTGATCTTGATGAATATGAGTATTACAAGAGTTGATCTACCACGAGATCGAGATGGCTAAACCCTAGAAGTCTATCCTGTATGACTATGATAATGAGTATATCCTTTTCGGACTAAGTCCTCCGGTTTATATAGACACCGTGAGGATCTAGGGCTACACAAGGTCGGTTACAAAGGAAAGGAATCTGCATATTCGGTCGCCAAGCTTGCCTTCCACGCCAAGGAGAGTCCCATTCGGACATGGGTGCAGTCTTCGTATCTTCACAACACATCAGTCTAGCCCATGGCTAACAGGCCGGACGCCCGATGACCCCTTGTCGGTGTCAAAACCGGTGGATCTCGGGTAGGGGGTGCCGAACTGTGCGTCTAGGCGGATGGTAGCAGGAGACAGGGGACACGATGTTTTTACCCAGGTTCGGGCCCTCTCGATGGAGGTAAAACCCTACTCCTGCTTGATTAATATTGATGATATGGGTAGTACAAGAGTAGATCTACCATGAGATCAGAGAGGCTAAACCCTAGAAGCTAGCCTATGGTATGATTGTTGTTGTCCTACGGACTAAACCCTCCGGTTTATATAGACACCGAAGAGGGCTAGGGTTACACAGAGTCGGTTACAATAGAAGGAGATCTACATATCCGTATTGCCAAGCTTGCCTTCCACGCCAAGGAAAGTCTCATCCGGACACAGGACGAAGTATTCAATCTTGTATCTTCATAGTCCAAGAGTCCAGCCAAAGGTTATAGTCCGGCTATCCGGACACCCCCTAATCCAGGACTCCCTCAGTAGCCCCCGAACCAGGCTTCAATGACGATGAGTCCGGCACGCAGATTGTCTTCGGCATTGCAAGGCGGGTTCTCCTCCAAATTCCGTATACCTGTTAAATAGTGTCTGGCTTCTCATGAATGTTGTGCTCCTTGGCTTCCACGCCCAATAATGTCCACTTTACACGTGTCAAGCGAATGTGAAGAGCCAGGGTGTTTTTACATTTACCCCCCTAGCTATGTGAATGAGCTGCCTATTAAAGAGACGAGGATTCAGATCCAAATCACACCATCCTCCCTTAGCGAGCATTCATCGGAGCGCATCCGACAGAGATCCATTCCATCATGGCCGGTCGATGCAGCTCCTCCTCTCGCTCCTCCAGCCCCAAGCCTGGAGATTGGGAGAGATGTTCTGTCCCGCACAGCAAACTAGTGACGCTTCAGACCAAGGGGTTTCTTCCCCCAGCATACATGGTCCCGGTTCGAGCTGGGCTCGCCACCTATAATGGCGGAGAGCAAGCGGAGAGCCTTCCCAATCCCTCCAAGGGAGAGCGGGTATGCCTTGTCCCTCATTTGATAAGAGGGCTCAGATTTCCAATTCATCCGTTTCTCCGGGGGCTCCTGGAGTTCTACAGCCTCCAGTTGCACAGCCTTACGCCTGCCTCCATATTGCATATCGCGGGCTTCGTAGCCCTTTGCGAGCTGTTTTTGGGCTGTGAGGCTCATTTCGCGCTATGGAAGAAGCTGTTCTGCCTTGTGCCCCGTTCTCAGAAGGGGTCAATATATCAAGTGGGCGGAGCCGCAGTGTGGCGCATCGCCGAGACCGGATATCTATCCGGCACCCCAAAGAAGACGTCCGAAGACTGGCCTTCAGAATGGTTTTATATAGAAGACGTCCCCCTCCCGGATCCTATTCGGATTGGCCTTCCTGAGTTCGACAATGCTCCTTTGAAGAAGCGCCTGAGCTGGCGTCCATGGAGCCCCCAGGAGCAAGACAACACGGACGTTCTTTACCTGATGAGCCGGATAAGGTCGCTAGCTCAATCCGGATTGAGCATGATCGAGGTCATGGCCATATGCATTATGCGGGGGGTGCAACCACTTCAATATAGAGGCCACCCCATGTGGGATTTCGACGGGGAGGATGATGCCACTCGCTGCGGCCGTAAGGGGCCGGAATCGATTGCTGCCCTAGTAAAGATCTTGTCCACTTTGTACAAGGGAGAAGAGGAGGAATTCCTCTGCGTCAATCCATAGGGCGGATTTTCTATGTACAATCCTCCGAGCTGGGTAAGTTGATACTTTTTCTTGCCCATCCTTTCCATATTCCCATAGTTAAGTATTTCATCTTGCGATTTCAACGCAGGAGCTGCGTAAGGCCGTAAGGGAGATAAATAACCCTCCTCCACACCCGAGGATCCGGAACGGTCCCTCGACCCGGCCTCCCAAGAGGATCCGGACATATCTGTGGAGCTAATCGATAGGGTATTTTACCAATTGAGAAACGACAATGCCTTGGTGGCCATTACGGCCGATTACCCTGGGCTACTTCCAGCCTCACAGGTAACTGAGACTGAAGTCCCAACACTTTGGGAAGGATCCGTCCTTGCATATTTTTGATTACCGTATACCAACGATGTTTTACAGGGGAGGCCCTCGAGGCGGAATATCGAGCCTGCGACGACCAGCCAACAAGGGGCCGCTAGGCCAGGCAGGCTGAAAAGAAACGCAGTCCGGATTGAGACACCAGCGCAGCGGTATGGCGCACCGTCTTATTCCAAGATATTATTCTCAGAGGCATACTAATGCCCGTGCTTTCTTTAGGAAAAAGAGCGCTCGCCGGACTATATCTGGAGAGGTTGCCAATCGCGCCTCCACCAGCCAGGCTCCAAGGCCGGATCCGAAAGCGGAGGCGAATATGAGGCGCACGCCGGACGCTCCTCCGACAGAGGATGCGGACAGACTGTCCGCCACCAATTCCGAGGTGGAGAGTGCCATGAACCACAGGCGTCGCCGGACTGTTCTCCGTGACACTTGTTTCTCCCAAGAGGCATTGGATGCCTTCAACTCGGGAGATGCGTACCTCCGTGCTGCTCAAAATGGTCTAGCCAGAGCCACGGAGCAGTATGTAAAGGACATACGGGTGAGAAAATTTGGTGATTATATATACCATTAGCCCCTGAGACTTGAAACAGTTAGAAAAACTGATTTAAGGATCATTTGTTATGCAGGTTCTTACAGAAAAGAATACCCGACTGTCGCATGAGCTGGAAGAGTGCAAAGCCCAACTTCAGGCCGCACTAGCCGCAGCAGGGGAGCCCAAGGAGACCCCCTCCGGTAATATATGCTTCAAATGATAAGTATCATATAAAGTGTGGCGTATATGCAGATTTGATGATAAAATTGCAGATGACGCCGGAGTAAATCTGGATAAGCAACAACTCCTACGCCAGCTAAAGGCCGGTGAGAGCGTGCTTACAAGGGTGAGGCAGGAGAAGAATGATCTCCTAGATGCCAACACCCAGCTGGGCATGGAACTAAAGGATGTTCGTGCCCAACTGTCGGACTCCGTTAAGGAGAATCGGCGGCTTCAACGCGGCATTTTTAGTAAGTGCTTGAACAAACTTTGAAAAAGAGTTCGGCGAGGAAGTTGGCTGACAGAGTTATGTCTGTAGGTATGCTAACAGGTCGTCATGCAGAGGAAATGCCCGGTTCTACGGGTGACCTTCTTCCCGAGCTCTCACAACTGCACGAACGAGTTCGGCAGGTGATGCAAGGCGTCACCCAGGCCTTGTGGCCATCCATATCCGTGCCCGAAGGCCTTGGAGAGCTTGCGGAGAAGCTGAAGGGAGCACGGCGGCGCTTCCGATTATGGAAGATATCGGTCTGCCGTCAAGGTGCCAGGGAAGCCTTGGCCATGGTGAAGACGCGGTACACGAAGGCTGACCCAAACCACATGGTCGAGGTCGGACCTGTGGGGCCCGATGGGAAGGAGATCCCTACGAGCTTAGTGTACGGCCAAGTAGAATTGGCCGCAAAGTATTCCCAACAGGACTGTAGACTAGACAGCCTATTGGATGGTATTGAAAAGGAATTTAACCATTCAAATTGACTATGTAATTTAAAGTGACATGTATAATGCCTTCTAGCCAGATTGTAGATCATTTGTCATGGCGGACCTTTTCGCTTCAACCTCGGGACCCGATGGTCCGGAGTGTATCCGAATACCCTCTTGGTTATGTAAGATCCGAGGCATGCATGGAGACCAGGCGTAGGGGTCATTAGTGCTTGAACAGACAAGTGCCCAACTAGTTATGTTATATTACATGGTTAGTAAGAAACATCTTCCAGGGAGAATAGTTCCGTTAGGGGTTCCTTTCCCTGGGAGTCATGCCCTAAAGTGCATGTCCGGACTCAGAAAAGAGATGCAGAAAAAACATCTGGGGGCGCATAAGTAAATAAGTGAGAAATCATCTTTAGTTCACCGACCGAATATTCCCTTAAGAACGCTAGCTTTCGGCTTCACCCAGTCTGAGGTACACATCCGGCTGACCCGGCAGTAACAATCGCAGAGGTGCTCCCCTTATGCCCTAGCCGAATTAATGGGAACGTAGGGCATAAACAGAAGAGCCAGGCAACCCAGCTTGGCCAAAAATTAAGTCATATCGATGCATACAATGGTGAATAAAAGGTACATGCGGAAGTATAACACATGTGTTGGGCGTGAAGCCCGTATGAATAAGCTTCTGTTAAAGAAGCCCCCAGGTATAATGAGCGCGGATAACGCGTCAGTTGTGTGCAAACAAGGCACAAATGGGCCCTTAAAGGCTGTGAGAGAAAAGAAGGGGAGAAGGAGAGAAATATAAGACAGATAGTGTATAAAAAATGGACAGAGGAAGGAGACGAACACAGAGTCCGGCGCTAGGCGTAGAATCTTCGGAGTCGGGCTGCGTTCCATGGGTTTGGCTCGAGTCGATTATCCGATGCATCCCGCAGACGGTATGCTCCACCAGTCAAGACTTGGTCAATAATGAAGGGACCCTCCCATTTGGGCTTGAGTTTGTCCTTTTTCTTATCCGGTAGGCGTAGAACTAACTCGCCAACATTGTAAGTTTTGGCCCGTACTTCTCTGCTTTGGTATCTTCGAGCCTGCTGTTGATAGAATGCGGAACGGGCTTTTGCCACGTCATGCTCCTCCTCCATGGCGTCCAAACTGTCTTGCCGATCGAGCTCGGCTTCTCTCCGATCGAGCTCGGCTTCTCTTTCTTCATACATGCGCACTCGAGGTGAGTCATGAATTATGTCGCAGGGCAGAACCGCCTCTGCACCGTATACCATGAAGAATGGTGTGTATCCGGTAGTGCGATTCGGCATGGCCCGTAGCCCCCAGAGTACGGAGTCGAGCTCCTCTACCCAGTGCGTGTTAGATTCCTTGAGGGACTGCACTAATCTGGGTTTGATGCCGCTCATGAGAAGACCATTTGCTCGCTCGACCTGACCGTTAGTTTGTGGGTGATAGACTGAAGCATAGTCGAGCTTGATGCCCATGTTTTTGCACCAGAGTTTTACCTCATCGGCCGTAAAGTTCGTGCCGTTGTCAGTGATGATGCTGTGGGGGACGCCGTAACGGTGTACGACCCCAGATATGAAGTCTATCACTGGTACGGATTCAGCCGTCTTAACAGGCTTGGCTTCTATCAATTTGGTGAACTTATCCACCATGACCAGCAAGTATTTTTTCTTGTGGGTTCCTCCTTTAAGGGGTCCAACCATGTCAAGCCCCCAGATCGTGAAGGGCCAGGTGATGGGGATAGTTTGGAGGGCGGTGGGTGGCATATGGCTTTGGTTTGCAAAAAGCTGGCAACCAACGCAGCGTTGGACTAAGTCCTGAGCGTCTGCCTGGGCCGTCGGCCAATAAAAGCCTGTACGGAAGGCCTTGCTTACAAGGGCCCAGGCTGCAGCATGGTGGCCGCCGAGTCCGGCATGAATTTCTGCCAGAAGATTCCGCCCTTCCTCTTCGGAGATGCACCTTTGAAGGACTCCGATGGTGCTTTTCTTATAAAGCTCTCCCTCATGCTCTTTATAGGCTTTAGATCGCCGCACTATGCAGCGTGCCTCGTTTTGGTCCTCGGGGAGTTCCTGCCTAGTTAGGTAGGCTAGGAATGGTTCTGTCCACGGGGTGATGACAGCCATTATTGCGTGGGCTGGAGATGTTATTTCGTTGGCTGAGCCTCCAATTATGTCAGAGTGTTCGGTATTGGTCAGTGCGGTTGGGTCTGGGCTGTTATTGCCGGGTTCCCCTTCCCATACTACGGATGGCTTGAACATCCTCTCCAAAAAGATGTGTGTGTGTGGGGGGGGGGGACTGCGTCGCATTTTGCGCCAATGCGTGCCAGGACATCTGCCGCCTGATTGTTTTCCCGGGCTATATGGTGAAATTCGAGCCCCTCGAACCGAGCTGACATTTTTAGGACGATGTTGCGATAAGCTGCCATTTTTGGATCCTTGGCATTAAAGTCTCCATTTATTTGGGATATCGCGAGGTTCGAATCCCCGTGCACCTCTAGGCATTGAATGGCCATGGATACTGCCATCCGGAGACCATGTAGAAGGGCCTCATATTCGGTTGTGTTGTTGGAGTCCGTATACATTATGTGGAGTACGTATTGAACCGTGTCTCCTGTTGGGGACGTTGCTGGGGAACGTAGTAATTTCCAAATTTTCCTACGCACACGCAAGATCATGGTGATGCATAGCAATGAGAGGGGCGAGTGTTTGTCTACGTACCCTCGTAGACCGAAGCGGAAGCGTTGACACAACATAGAGGAAGTAGTCGTACGTAGAGGAAGTAGTCGTACGTTCTCCTCGCGATCCAACCGATCACAGCACCGTTACTCCGGCACCTCCGAGTTCTTGGCACACGTTCAGCTCGATGACGATCCCCGGGCTCCGATCCAGCAAAGCGTCGGGGAAGAGTTCCGTCAGCACGACGGCGTGGTGACGATCTTGATGTGTTACCGGCGCAGGGCTTCGCCTAAGCACTGCAACGATATAATCGAGGTGGAATTTGGTGGAAGGGGGCACCGCACACGGCTAAGGAACGATCCGTAGATCAACTTGTGTGTCTTTGGGTGTCCCCTGCCCCCGTATATAAAGGATGAAGGGGGGGAGGCTGGCCGGCCAAAGGAGGGAGGCGCAGGAGGAGTCCTACTCCCTCTGGGAGTAGGATTCCCCCCCCCCCAATCCTAGTTGGACTAGGATTCTTCAAGGGGGAGAGAGAAGGAGAGGGAGGCGCCCACCTCTCCTAGTCCTAATAGGACTAGGGGAAGGGGGGAGGCGCGCAGCCCCTAGGGCTGCCCTCTCACTTCTCCTCCAAGGCCCATGTTGGCCCATTATGCTCCCGGGGGGTTCCGGTAACCCTCCCGGTATTCCGGTAAAATCCTGATTTCACCCGGAATGCATCCGATGTCCAAACATAGGCTTCCAATATATAATTCTTTATGTCTCGACCATTTCGAGACTCCTCGTCACGTCCCCGATCTCATCCGGGACTCCGAACTCCTTCGGTACATCAAAACTCATAAACTCATAATATAACTGTCATCGAAACCTTAAGCGTGCGGACCCTACGGTTCGAGAACAATGTAGACATGACCGAGACACGTTTCCGGTCAATAACCAACAGTGGGACCTGGATGCCCATATTGGCTCCTACATATTCTACGAAGATCTTTATCGGTCAGACCGCATAACAACATACGTTGTTCCCTTTGTCATCGGTATGTTACTTACCCGAGATTCGATCGTCGGTATCCAATACCTAGTTCAATCTCGTTACCGGCAAGTCTCTTTACTCGTTCCGTAATACATCATCTCGCAACTAACTCATTGGTTGCAATGCTTGCAAGGCTTTATGTGATGTGCATTACCGAGAAGGCCCTGAGATACCTCTCCGACAATCGGAGTGACAAATCCTAATCTCGAAATATGCCAACTCAACATGTACCTTCGGAGACACTTGTAGAGCACCTTTATAATCACCCAGTTACGTTGTGACGTTTGGTAGCACACAAAATGTCCCTACGGTAAATGGGAGTTGCATATTCTCATAGTTAAAGGAACATGTATAAGTCATGGATAAAAGCAATAGCAACATACTAAACGATCGGGTGCTATGCTAATGGAATGGGTCATGTCAATCAGATCATTCAACTAATGATGTGATCTCGTTAATCAAATAACAACTCTTTGTTCATGGTTAGGAAACATAACCATCTTTGATTAATGAGCTAGTCAAGTAGAGGCATACTAGTGACACTCTGTTTGTCTATGTATTCACACATGTATTATGTTTCCGGTTAATACAATTCTAGCATGAATAATAAACATTTATCATGACATGTAAGGAAATAAATAATAACTTTATTATTGCCTCTAGGGCATATTTCCTTCAGACGTCAAGACGACGCCAGCCCCTAGACCAACCAACATTTTGGAGCCGTCGAAGTGCATGATCCAGTTGGAATATGTACCGTACTCTTTAGGGAGTTCGGCTTCCGTCCATTCGGCGACGAAGTCGGCCAATACTTGCGACTTAATAGCTCGCCGTGGCTTGTAAGTTATGTCGAACGGGAGGAGCTCAATGGCCCATTTGGCAATCCGGCCCATCGCGTCGCGGTTGTTTATAATATCATTAAGTGGCACTTCCGAGGCTACCGTTATCGAACACTCTTGAAAGTAGTGTCGCAGCTTCCGGGATGCCATGAATACCGTGTACGCTATCTTTTGATAATGCGGGTACCGTGACTTGCATGGAGTAAGGATAGTGGATACATAGTAAACCGGATTTTGAAGGGGGAATTTATGTCCGTCCGTTTCTCTTTCGACGACGAGCAGTGCGCTCACAACTTGATGAGTTGCCGCAATGTATAATAGCATTGGTTCACCAATGTTTGGCACGGCCAGGACTAGGTTGGTTGCCAATATGGTTTTTATTTCTTCCAGTCCGGCTGTGGCGGCATCCGTCCACTCGAAGTGTTCGGTGCGCTGAAGGAGGCGATAAAGGGGTAATGCCTTTTCTCCCAGGCGAGAGATAAAGCGGCTTAGAGCCGCCATGCATCCAGTCAATTTTTGTATTTGTTTGAGGTCCTTTGGGATATCCAATTGTGACAGAGCTCGGATCTTGGCCGGATTTGCTTCAATTCCTCTCCTGGATACAATGAAGCCCAAGAGCTTTCCGGCTGGTACGCCAAAAACGCATTTTTCTAGGTGGAGCTTGATGTCATATGTTCGGAGGTTATCGAATGTGAGCCTCAAGTCGTCTACTAGAAATTTGACATGTTTGGTTTTGACGACCACATCATCTATGTATGCCTCCACTGTTTTGCCGATCTGGTTTGCCAGACATGTCTGAATCATGCGTTGATATGTTGCGCTGGCATTTTTTAGCCCGAAGGGCATTGTGTTAAAGCAGAAGGGGTCGTATGGTGTGATGAATGCCGTTGCGGCTTTGTCTGGCTCTGCCATCTTAATTTGATGGTAGCCGGAGTATGCGTCGAGGAAACACAATGAACCGTGTCCTGCGGTAGCGTTGATAATTTGATCGATGCGGGGGAGGGGGAAGGGATCCTTTGGGCAAGCCTTGTTGAGGTCCTTAAAATCGACGCACAGGCGCCAGGATTTTTCCTTCTTTGGTACCATCACCAGGTTTGCTAGCCAGTCCGGATGTTTTATTTCTCTGATGAATCCGGCCTCCAGTAACTTGGCTAGTTCCTCTCCCATGGCTTTTCTCTTAGGTTCGGAGAAACGCCGAAAAGCCTGCTTGACTGGCTTGAATCCTTTTAGAATATTTAGGCTGTGCTCGGCCAGTCTGTGTGGGATTCCTGGCATGTCTGAAGGGTGCCAGGCAAAAATGTCCCAATTCTCGCGTAGGAACTCTCGTAATGCGGCGTCTACATCAGGGTTTAATTGTGCCCCGATGGAAGCTGCTTTTGTAGGGTCCGTTGGATGGACTTGGAATTTGACTGTTTCGTCCGCCGGTTAAAAGGAGGTGGACATGGATCTTTTATCGAGTATCACATCGTCCCTGTTCACCGTGGAGCGCAGCGCAGTCAGTTCCTTAGCCGCCAGGTCTTCAGATAGTGCCTCGAGGGCCAGTGCGGCTGTCTTATTTTTGGCGCGGAGTGCTATGTCCGGATCACTAACGAGAGTGATGATTCCGTTGGGCCCGGGCATTTTGAGCTTCATGTACCCGTAATGCGGCATGGCTTGGAAGATTGTAAACGCCTCCCGCCCTAACGGAGTGTGGTATCCGCTACTGAACGGGGCCACTTGGAATGTAAGCTCTTCGGACCTGTAATTATCCGGCGTGCCGAACACCACATCTAGTGTGATTTTTCCTGTACAGCGCGCTTCTCGACTGGGGATTATTCCTCTAAAGGTTGTGCTGCTTCGCTCAATGCGGTTCCAGTCTATTTCCATTTTTTGAAGGGTTTCTTCATAAATGAGGTTCAATCCGCTTCCACCGTCCATGAGTACCTTGGTGAGTCGAAAGCCGTCCACTATTGGACTAAGGACCAATGCGGCTGGTGCTCGGGCTGTTCGGAATTTAGGTTCGTCACTGGCATTAAAAGTAATAGTCGTGTCACTCCACGGGTTTATTGTTGCCACGTGGTAGACTTCGGCAAGGCTGCGGAGTGTTCGTTTTCGCATATTATTTGATGCAAAAGTCTCGAAGACTGTTAATACCGTGCTGGTATCCCTGGGATGGTGCTCTGTGGCTTCTGGAATTAGGAGATCTTCGCCACTTTTGGCCACCTGCCGGAGTATCTAACATGCTCTAAGGCTATGAGTTGGTATGGCGCCCTCTGTACTGTGAATTTTACATGGTCCATTGAGCCATCCCTCCAGTACGGTTCCATGCCCTGTAGTGGGTTTTTTGCTTTTTGGTGTTTAACCCGGGTGTCTGGTGATAATGCACCCTTTTATTTCAGACTGGGTTCGTATTCAGGGCCGGATTGTCCCAAAATTTTATTTCGGTTTTCCAGGCGCTTTCCATCGCACAGTATTTTCGTACTATGGACGCCAAGTCGGCGAAGCGTGTAATTTCACGGTGACTTATGGCGTTGAGGATTCCCTTGTCTGTGCAATTATTGCAGAAGAATGAGATTGCGTCTTCCTCGCGGCAGTCCTTGATCCTGTTCATTACCAGGAGGAATCTGGCCCAATAATGGTGTACTGTTTCTTGGGGCTCTTGCCTAATTTGGGATAGATCGCTTATGTTTGGGTGGGTGGGTGGAACTGAATCCGAGGCCTTACCCAATCTGAGACTCAGGGGCCAGGGAGTTTACGAACTCGGAAGTTTGGATCCTTGGATGTTGTCCAATGAATCTGGCCCGCTGCCTGACTCTAGGTTCAGGGCTTGAGTGACGTCCTCTCGTGCGCGGGTATCCGACCTGGAGGGCTCGGGAATCCGTACATAGCTAGTCCTTAAGATAGATGAAGGGTCGCCGTATTTTTACTCCACCACTGCAACGTGATGGGTGACCTGGGGAGAGTTAATCTCTCTCAGATCGGGTTTAGGCCCAATCTGATCATAGTCTGTAGCAACTCCCAGGGCAGGGATGCGATCCAAGAGCTCGTTTAGGGAAGAGAGCTCCATTGGATCTAATTGCTCGGCGAGTTCCGAGTTGACGTGAAGATTGCTTTCGATGACCCGAGAAGTCATCGTCGACGCAGCGGCCGAACAGGCGGTCATAAGAAAACCACCTAGCCAGAGAGTTTGACCGACAACCAAAGCTCCCTTAGCAACAGTGCCGTCTTTAAAGACGGGACGAGGCATCCTTCCTGATGGCGACGGCACAACGGAACTCTCAATGAAAGCACGAATGTCGGTGTCAAAACCGGCGGATCTAGGGTAGGGGGTCCAGAACGGTGCGTCTAGGCGGATGGTAACAGGAGACAGGGGACACAATGTTTCGGGCCCTCTCGATGGAGGTAAAACCCTACTCCTGCTTGATTAATATTGATGATATGGGTAGTACAAGAGTAGATCTACCACGAGATCAGAGAGGCTAAACCCTAGAAGCTAGCCTATGGTATGATTGTTGTTGTCCTATGGACTAAACCCTTCGGTTTATATAGACACCGGAGAGGGCTAGGGTTACACAGAGTCGGTTACAAGGAAGGAGATCTACATATCCGTATTGCCAAGCTTGCCTTCCACGCCAAGGTAAGTCCCATCCGGACACGAGACAAAGTCTTCAATCTTGAATCTTCATAGTCCAAGAGTCCAGCAAAAGGTTATAGTCCGGCTATCCGGACACCCCCTAATCCAGGACTCCCTCACCCCTTGTCGGATGTCGGGTTCCGACAGACCCTTAAGGTTCGAACTCTGGGGTGCGCACGGAGATGATGCCCTCTACCTCTCCGTCTCGCAAGGATCTAAACTACAGAAAGAACAACACAAGAGACACAGGGTTTATACTAGTTCGGGCCTATTGTGGTGTAATACCCTACTCTACTTTGTGGTGGATGGATTGCCTCTTGGGCTGGTGATGATGAACAGTACATGGGAGAACAGCCTCGCGAGGGCGTGTTCTTGCGGGGACGCTGAACGGCTAGGGGAGTTCAGCCGCCCTTCTCTCTCTTTCTCTACTTGCTCTACGATTGCTCTGGATACTTCCCTGATTTCTGGATACTCTCTTCCTCCTCTACCCTGGGGGTGGCTAGTCCTATTTATAGGCAAAGGCCCTGGGCCTCTTCCCAAATATTGAGCGGGAAGGGCGCCAACAATTGGCCAATTTGAAGGGGAACATCTGGTACACTTATCCTGACCAAAGTTGGTCCTCGCCTGCCAAAGGCTCTGTGGTGACGCCGTCCTGGGCTCCACGATGACCTCCTTCCCACCGTTGGTCTGGTCTTGGTCTCGTTGCACCGAAACGGATGCCTTTGCTTGATCCTCTCGCCTGCGCTTGCCCCCTTTGCACCAAAGAGGAAAGGGAGGACGCTGCGCAGTCTGGCGCCCGCCTGGCACCCTTGGTCGTCATGGCTTGTGTCATGGGCACCTCGCGAGGTACCCTGCCTTGATCTCTCTGCCTCCTCGTGAGCCATCCTGAGGAGGCCGCGCCTGAGGAAGCACCGTGTCGCCCGCCCCGCGAGGCTTGGCCCCTCGCGAGGGTCTTGAGTCTTGTGTTGATGAAGATGGGCCGTGTTGGGCCCCCATTTGAGCCACGCCGCAGGCCGCAGGCAGGCAAGTCTGGGGACCCCCGTTCCCAGAACGCCGACAGTAGCACCCGGGCCCAAGGCGCGCCCGGACTTGGCCGTGCCGAGAGGCGAAAGGGCAAAGGGCGAAGCGCCGCAGGCCCTAACAGCCTGCGGCCTTGGGCGCCGCGTGGCGGTTTACTGGACGTGGGCGCCTCCGCAACCGCGTAGGTTAAAGGCGCAGTGTCTGCCTAGGCCTTGCTCTTCTCTTTCTCCTGTCGCTGCTCAGATCCCCTTTCTTGCGTCTCTCCTCCCTTCCTCCAAGTTTCCAGATCCGCTCCATCTGCTTGACCTGGGTAGCCATGGCGCCTCGCCAGTCCCCGGCTGAAGCTTGGTTCTCGCCTGCTTTGGACTCGCCCAATGTGTCGGAGGCGAGCCTCACCCGGCTGCACCAGATGGCGGCGGCGCAGGGCATCGACGGGGCGCAGGTGTTCAAGGTCGGCTCCGCCACCCCTGAGGGCCGAGGGAGCACCTTCTACCCTCTATTCGTAAGCTCCATTACTGCGGGCTTAGTGCCTCCCTTCTCTGAGTTCTTCCTCTTTGTCCTCCGCCATTACAACTTGCAAGCTCTGCATCTCCACCCCAACTCCATCCTTCTTCTGGCGATCTTCGCCTACTACTGCGAGGCTCATGTGGGGTGCAGCCCTCAGTGGCCTTGCTACGTCACTACTTCTCTCTCCGGGTTACTCGCGGTTCTCCTTCCACGTGCGCGAGCTTCGTCGCATATGGCGGCGCTATTGCCACCTCAAATCCCGGGAGGAGGATTGAGGGCTACAAGAGCAAGTGGGTCTTGGTGGATGCCGGGCGCATCCACCCTCGGCTGATCCCGCCCGCAGAGCAGCCCATGAGCTCCAGCGACTGGTGCCGAGCGGAGCTCACGGACCCCCGCGCGAAGCCAGTGCTGGAGAAGATGGACGCGGACCTGAAGCCGGCCGGCACGGCGGCGGTGAGGCTGACCGACGCGTCGCTGCTGAGGGAGTTCCTGGAGCACCAGCTAGCCCCGCTTCGGCGGTACTCGCCTCTGATGTGGAGGCCTCACCCGAGCCCCGCGGCCTTGGGCGACGAGGATGTGACCACGGTGCTCCAATCCCTGGTCGGGGGCGAGGTGGCATGGCTGGAGGGCGCGCCTGCGCCCTTGTTCCTTCGCGACGACTGGAAGCAGGTGGTGGAGTCGATGCCCGTCTTCAACGGGGACGGGCCCGTGCCTGTGGTGGCTCCCGAGGGACTGGTGGACGTGTCCTCCGGCGACCCCAGCGGAGAGGAGGGCGAAGAGGAGAGGGAGGAGGGCCCTGACTCCGAGGCGACTGACGGAGAGTCAAGGGCTCCCCTCCCCCGGTGCAAGTCCCGTACTCTCCGCCTTTCTCAAGCGATGATGATGATGTCGACGACGTGCTGGGTAGCGGGAGCTCGCCCCATATCCCGAAGAAGGGCAGGACCGGACTGATCCCCCGCGGGTCCGCTCCGGCTTCGGGGCGATCCACAGACTTACCCTCTGCGCCTGAGGCCGATCCCTCCACCCAGCTTTCTGGCTTCAAGTATGGCCGGAGGCTGCTCGAGTTCTCCAGCGACGACCTGTAAGTGCTTGATCCCTCATCTTTTATTCCTTGTTCTGCCGCTGAGGCTTGATGTTCGCTCCTCTTGGATAGTCTGGTGCCCACGGCGAAGAAACCGAAGGGGGCTCCCGAGGCCCCACCCGCGGCAACGCCTCCACCTGCAGATGGGGACGATCATGAAGCACGGGCTTCTCCTGCCCGCTCATCCTTGCGAGGCTTGGCTGAGCTGGCTGGGGAGAGCCCAGCCCCCATGGCCCAAGTGACTCCCGAGGTGCTCCTGCCTGCTGCCGCCGCCATGGCCGTCGAGGCGGAGCAGATTCCGCCTCAGGACACTGTGGTCTCGCCGCCGCTACCTTCTCCTCCCGTTCTACCGACCGCTGCTTCCCTGACTCCTCCTGTTGTCTTGGAGCGCGCCGATGTTTCTCCGCCTTCTTCTTCCATCCTGGAGCGCGCCGTGGCTGAACTGGACCGGCTGCGGCAGGATCTTCTCGGCGCTGACCCTCGCCTGGTGGCCGGGTGCCTAGAACTGGCTTCGGGGTGGATTCGCTCTGATGCCTCGATCCGGGCGGCGTTGGTTCAGGCCTCAACGGCCTGTGATGGAGTGAGGGAGGCCACTCTCGAGGCCAAGGCTGCCCGAGACGCGGCCCTGGGAGAGGTGGTCGGGGTCCGTGGTCGCTGCAAGGAGTTGGAGGACGAGCTGCAAGGCTTGCGAGGCCAACTTGCGGAGGAGGTCCGCCTTCGCCAAGAGCAGGAAAAGGGGGTGAAGGCGTGCGAGGCGGCGCTCGAGGACCGGGAGGCCAAGCTCAAGAAGCGCCGCGGCCACCTAGTCGCGTTGAAGAAGGAGCTAGAGGTGACAAAGGCCGAGCTGAACGCCAAGGCCCGGGTCCTAGCCGAGGATCGCGTGGCCTTGGCGGACATGGAGAAAGATGCCCGCGCTTCGCTGGAGACGCTTTACGAGAGCGGCCTGGATAGCCCGCTAGCCGGTGACGGGGACGGCCCCACCAAGCTGCTTCCCTTCCTGGTGAAGGCCCTTGGAGATGTTGCCCTTGGCCTCGGCCCCACGGCCGAGGCCGAGGCGTGCGTCCTGTCTTCCGCTGCGCTGACGCGGGTCTTCGCCCACATCTATCTTCGCGATCCCAGCGCCGACCTCGACAGCCTGCTGGAGCCGGTGAGCGGCGAGGGTGCTGCCGCCGCTGTCGAAGCCGTGAAGGGGCGCGCGGAGGCGCTGTTGGGGAAGTTCCGGGCCTTCAGCACCAGGCCAAAGCAAGGCGCTGTCGGCCCTGCTGCTTCACGAGGCGGAGCCACTCCACGCAGCTCCACCACCGACAAGAGACTCCGTTTTGGTCCCTGTTCTTCTTTCGATTCCTGCACATGCACCATGCCTCGGGGAGGCATCTAAACTTGCGTTTGGTACTAAGACGACAATATGGACTGTAATATTTGCTTTTAAATTCCTTGAGTTTTATGCTTTTCTTCCCTACTTGCTTGTGTTCTACACCGGCAGAGCCCGGCCCCGCGCGTGCCTCACCCAGCATTAGCCCCGACCGGAAACCAGGACCGGACAAAAGGAGTGAGGGGCTATGTGACAAGTTAGGCTCCTGAGTCACGATGCTCAGGAGTCCCCCTTGGCGCACGAACAACAAGTAGGGAGGTGTGATGTAGGTGTATCTTCCGTTCTACGTCTGCAGGGCCCGACTCCGCGTGTACCTCACCCAGCATAGCCTTTCGGAACTAAGGAGTGAGGGGCTACGGAGCCAGTTAGGCCCCTGAGTCGCGATGCTCAGGGGTCCCCCTTGATGCGCGAACAGCGGGCGGTGAGGTGAGAGGTGAGTGGGACCACCGTTCTACGTCTGTAGAGCCCGGCCCCGCGCGTACCTCACCCAGCATAGCCTTTCGGAACTAAGGAGTGAGGGGCTACGGGACCAGTTAGGCCCCTGAGTCGCGATGCTCAGGGGTCCCCCTTGACGCTCAAATGGCCTTCGTACCTTGGCTCCGCTCGGGGAGAGGCGCGCGACGAACCAGGCCCGAGGGGCCTCGCTGGGCGGCGTACGTCTGGGCGTGACCCAGTCGTAGCCCCCGTGCCTAGCCCCCTCACGCGGAGCTCCCGAGGGGAGGCGTTGCGATGAGGCCAGCCACTGAGCTCTGGGCTCCCTGAGGTTAATATGGCCCGGAGGCCACCCTCAGTTGTTTATCACCAGCGCGGAGCATAGCGCTTCCGTATGTGTATGGGCATAGCCGCTCCTCGGCAGTGTCGTCAGCCAGCGCGGAGCATGGTGCTTCCACTGGTACGTTGGAGGGGGCTCCCCTCCGGGAGGAGCCCCCGGGGCGTGTACAGCCCCGCCCTCACACGTGGCCGGCACGGTAGGGCTAGGTGAGGTGTATCTGGGCACCCGTGAGCCAGCGCGGGACTCACGAGGCCCTACCTCTAGGCGGGTTGCGCCTGGCACTAGGCCGTATCTTGAGATGTGTCCCTGCAAAATTCGGTTAGATGCCGGCACTCTACATCCTCGGGTCCCAGCCCTCGAGCTTGTCTCAGCCGTCGCTGGTATGCCAGGTCGCGATGCCGTGGACAAGGCCAGAGGGTGAGGGCTGGAGAGCCGGTTAGAGCCCTGAGTCACGATGCTCAGGCACCCCCCTTTAATGTGCAAGTGGTCGACATGGAGAAGAAGAGGTGTAGTGGGCAGGCACCAAGTAATCAGGCATGATAGACGAAAACATAGCTGGAAATAAACGCAAGGGTGATACACGCCACTGGGCCTGGCCCGAGCGGCCCGGGGATGATGCAGCCCGAGGGGCGCCCCCAACAAAGCAAGCTAATGATCGAAAACTAAAAAGGGATACATGCCGCAGGGACGGACCCACGCGGCCTGGGAATGAAGTAGCCCTGGGAGGGCGTTCCCAGCCGGAAACGAAGGTTGAAAGATGTCACCTGGAGTTGTTGTGGACGAAGTGGTGTTGGTGCAGCAGACTCGGTGGGCTGCGGGAGCCGATCCTCACGAGCCCCCAGGCCCAGGGGCCTAAGGAGGCTCCGGAGGCGCTGGCGGCTCCTCGCGAATCATCTCCATCTCCGCCAGGACTGCGGAACGCCTGTCTTCCTGAGTCTCCATGATGCCCCTCATGAGGCGCTGGTACGCAGCAGCCACGCTCGGCAAGCCGTAAGGCATGCAAACATAGCTGTGGGGTGGAAACCCACAACGCCCCACTTGTGAGGGCCAGAGGCGTTCTGTCGTGGCGATCTGATTGAGCCCTGGTACATCGATGCTGACACGCAGCCCACCATCCTCGCCTGGATGGGGAGCCACAGCCGGTGGGCGATGGCAACCTCTCATGATCCTTGACTCCTGTAGTTCTTGAGTGACCTTGTTAACGAACTCCTGCTGGTCTGACTCTGCTTGCCTCGCTGCTTCCCGAGGGAAACGTGCTTCGAAGCATGCCTCCATGTGGTGCCCAAGCGCCTCCCTCGTGACCTTGGCTAGGTCGGTGGCCCTCAAGGTGAGAGCCCCCGAGCCCAGCCTGAGGAGGGCGCCGGGCGCGCTTTCCTATGCGATGGAAGGTGTTGGGGAACGTAGTAATTTCAAAAAATTTCCTACGCACACGCAAGATCATGGTGATGCATAGCAACGAGAGGGGAGAGTGTTGTCTACGTACCCTCATAGACCGAAAGCGGAAGCGTTATATCAACGCGGTTGATGTAGTCGTACGTCTTCATGATCCGACTGATCCAAGCACCGTTACTCCGGCACCTCCGAGTTCTTAGCACACGTTCAGCTTGATGACGATCCCCGGGCTCCGATCCAGCAAAGCATTGGGGAAGAGTTCCGTCAGCACGACGGCGTGGTGACGATCTTGATGTACTACCGACGCAGGGCTTCGCCTAAGCACCGCGACAATATGACCGAGGTGGAATATGGTGGAGGGGGGCACCGCACACGGATAAGGAACGATCACATTGATCAATTGTGTGTCCTAAGGTGCTCCCCTGCCCCCGTATATAAAGAAGCCAAGGGGGAGGGGCTGGCCGGCCAAGGGGTGGCGCGCCAGGGAGTCCTACTCCCTCCGGGAGTAGGATTCCCCCCCCCCAATCCTAGTTGGAATAGGATTCCTCAAGGGGGGGAAAGAGAGAGAGGGGGGCCGGCCACCTTCTCCTAGTCCTAATAGGACTAGGGAAGGGGGGAGGCGCGCGGCCACTAGGGCTGCCCGTTTCTCCTTTCCACTAAGGCCCATTAAGGCCCATATGGCTCCCGGGGGGTTCCGGTAACCCACCCGGTATTCCGGTAAAATCCTGATTTCACCTGGAACACTTCCGATGTCCAAACATAGGCTTCCAATATATCAATCTTTACGTCTCGACCATTTCGAGACTCCTCGTCATGTCCGTGATCACATCCGGGACTCCGAACAACCTTCGGTACATCAAAATGCATAAACTCATAATAACTGTCATCGTAACGTTAAGCGTGCGGACCCTACGGTTCGAGAACAATGTAGACATGACCGAGACACGTCTCCGGTCAATAACCAATAGCGGGACCTGGATGCCCATATTGGCTCCTACATATTCTACGAAGATCTTTATCGGTCAGACCGCATAACAACATACGTTGTTCCCTTTGTCATCGGTATGTTACTTGTCCGAGATTCGATCGTCAGTATCCAATACTTAGTTCAATCTCGTTACTGGCAAGTCTCTTTACTCATTCCGTAATACATCATCCCGCAACTAACTCATTAGTTGCAATGCTTGCAAGGCTTAAGTGATGTGCATTACCGAGAGGGCCCAGAGATACCTCTCTGACAATCGGAGTGACAAATCCTAATCTTGAAATACGCCAACCCAACATCTACCATTGGAGACACCTGTAATACTCCTTTATAATCACCCAGTTACGTTGTGACGTTTGGTAGTACCCAAAGTGTTCCTCTGGCAAACGGGAGTTGCATAATCTCATAGTCATAGGAACATGTATAAGTCATGAATAAAGCAACAGCAACATACTAAACGATCGGGTGCTAAGATAATATAATTGGTCATGTCAATCAGATCATTCAACCAATGATGTGACCTCGTTAATCAAATAACAACTCTTTGTTCATGGTTAGGAAACATAACCATCTTTGATTAACGAGCTAGTCTAGTAGAGGCATACTAGTGACACTCTGTTTGTCTATGTATTCACACATGCATTATGTTTCCGGTCAATACAATTCTAGCATGAATAATAAACCTTTATCATGATATAAGGAAATAAATAATAACTTTATTATTGCCTCTAGGGCATATTTCCTTCAGTCTCCCACTTGCACTAGAGTCAATAATCTAGATTACACTGTAATGATCCTAACACCCATGGAGTCTTGGTGTTGATCATGTTTTGCTCGTGGAAGAGGCTTAGTCAACGGGTCTGCAACATTCAGATCCGTATGTATCTTGCAAATCTCTATGTCTCCCACCTGGACTAGATCCCGGATGGAGTTGAAGCGTCTCTTGATGTGTTCGGTCTTTTTGTGAAATCTGGATTCCTTTGCCAAGGCAATTGCACTAGTATTGTCACAAAAGATTTTCATTGGACCCGATGCACTAGGTATGACACCTAGATCGGATATGAACTCCTTCATTTTGCTGCTTCCGAAGCAGTTATGTACTCCGCTTCACATGTAGATCCCGCTACGACGCTTTGTTTAGAACTGCACCAACTGACAGCTCCACCGTTTAATGTAAACACGTATCCGGTTTGCGATTTAGAATCGTCCGGATCAGTGTCAAAGCTTGCATCAACGTAACCTCTTACGGTGAGCTCTTTTTCACCTCCATATATGAGAAACATATCCTTAGTCCTTTTTAGGTATTTCAGGATGTTGTTGACCGCTGTCCAGTGATCCACTCCTGGATTACTTTGGTACCTCCCTGCTAAACTTATAGCAAGGCATACATCAGGTCTGGTACACAACATTGCATACATGATAGAGCCTATGGCTGAAGCATAGGGAACATCTTTCATTTTCTCTCTATCTTCTGCAGTGGTCGGGCTTTGAGTCTTACTCAATCTCACACCTTGTAACACAGGCAAGAACCCTTTCTTTGCTTGATCCATTTTGAACTTCTTCAAAATCTTGTCAAGGTATGTGCTTTGTGAAAGTCCAATTAAGCGTCTTGATCTATCTCTATAGATCTTTATGCCTAATATGTAAGCAGCTTCTCCGAGGTCTTTCATTGAAAAACTTTTATTCAAGTATCCCTTTATGCTATCCAGAAATTCTATATCATTTCCAATCAGTAATATGTCATCCACATATAATATTAGAAATGCTATAGAGCTCCCACTCACTTTCTTGTAAATACAGGCTTCACCGAAAGTCTGTATAAAACCAAATGCTTTGATCACACTATCAAAGCGTTTATTCCAACTTCGAGAGGCTTGCACCAGTCCATAAATGGATCGCTGGAGCTTGCACACTTTGTTAGCTCCCTTTGGATCGACAAAACCTTCAGGTTGCATCATATACAACTCTTCTTCCAGAAATCCATTCAGGAATGCAGTTTTGACATCCATCTGCCAAATTTCATAATCATAAAATGCGGCAATTGCTAACATGATTCGGACAGACTTAAGCATCGCTACGGGTGAGAAAGTCTCATCGTAGTCAATCCCTTGAACTTGTCAAAAACCTTTTGCGACAAGTCGAGCTTTGTAGACAGTAACATTACCATCAGCGTCAGTCTTCTTCTTAAAGATCCATTTGTTCTCAATTGCTTGCCGATCATCGGGCAAGTCAACTAAAGTCCATACTTTGTTCTCATACATGGATCCCATCTCAGATTTCATGGCTTCAAGCCACTTTGCGGAATCTGGGCTCACCATCGCTTCTTCATAGTTCGTAGGTTCATCATGATCTAATATCATGACCTCCAGAACAGGATTACCGTACCACTCTGGTGCGGACCTCACTCTGGTTGATCTACGAGGTTCAGTAGTATCTTGACCTAAAGTTTCATGATCATCATCATTAGCTTCCTCACTTGTTGGTGTAGGTGTCGCAGAAACAGTTTTCTGTGATGTACTACTTCTCAATAAAGGAGTAGGTACAATTACCTCGTCAAGTTCTACTTTCCTCCCACTCACTTCTTTCGAAAGAAACTCCTTCTCTAGAAAGTTTCCGAACTTAGCAACAAAAGTCTTGCCTTCGGATCTGTGATAGAAGGTGTATCCAACAGTTTCCTTTGGATATTCTATGAAGACACATTTCTCCGATTTGGGTTCGAGCTTATCAGGTTGAAGCTTTTTCACATAAGCATCACAGCCCCAAACTTTAAGAAACGACAACTTTGGTTTCTTGCCAAACCATAGTTCATAAGGCGTCGTCTCAACGGATTTAGATGGTGCCCTATTTAACATGAATGCGGCCGTCTCTAGAGCGTATCCCCAAAACGATAGCGGTAAATCAGTAAGAGACATCATAGATCGCACCATATCTAGTAAAGTACGATTACGACGTTCGGACACACCATTACGCTGTGGTGTTCCGGGTGGCGTGAGTTGCGAAACTATTCCACAATTTTTCAAATGTACACCAAACTCGTAACTCAAATATTCTCCTCCACGATCTGATCGTAGAAACTTTATTTTCTTGTTACGATGATTTTCAACTTCACTCTGAAATTCTTTGAACTTTTCAAATGTTTCAGACTTGTGTTTCATTAAGTAGATATACCCATATCTGCTCAAATCATCTGTGAAGGTGAGAAAATAACGATATCCGCCACGAGCCTCAACATTCATCGGACCACATACATCCGTATGTATGATTTCCAACAAATCTGTTGCTCTCTCCATAGTTCCGGAGAACGGTGTTTTAGTCATCTTGCCCATGAGGCATGGTTCGCAAGTGCCAAGTGATTCATAATCAAGTGACTCCAAAAGTCCATCAGTATGGAGTTTCTTCATGCGCTTTATACCGATATGACCTAAACGGCAGTGCCACAAATAAGTTGCACTATCATTATCAACTCTGCATCTTTTGGCTTCAACATTATGAATATGTGTATCACTACTATCGAGATTCATCAAAAATAGACCACTCTTCAAGGGTGCTTGACCATAAAAGATATTACTCATATAAATAGAACAACCATTATTCTTTGATTTAAATGAATAACCGTCTCGCATCAAACAAGATCCAGATATAATGTTCATGCTCAACGCTGGCACCAAATAACAATTATTTAGGTCTAATACTAATCCCGAAGGTAGATGTAGAGGTAGCGTGCCGACTGCGATCACATCGACTTTGGAACCATTTCCCACGCGCATCGTCACCTCGTCCTTTGCTAGTGTCCGCTTATTCTGTAGTCCCTGTTTTGAGTTGCAAATATTAGCAACAGAACCAGTATCAAATACCCAGGTGCTACTGCGAACATTAGTAAGGTACACATCAATAACATGTATATCACATATACCTTTGTTCACCTTGCCATCCTTCTTATCCGCCAAATACTTGGGGCAGTTCCGCTTCCAGTGACCAGTCTGCTTGTAGTAGAAGCACTCAGTTTCGGGCTTAGGTCCAGACTTGGGTTTCTTCTCTTGAGCAGCAACTCGCTTGCCGTTCTTCTTGAAGTTCCCCTTTTTCTTCCCTTTGCCCTTTTTCTTGAAACTAGTGGTTTTGTTAACCATCAACACTTGATGCTCCTTCTTGATTTCTACCTCCGCAGCTTTTAGCATTGCGAAGAGCTCGGGAATAGTCTTGGTCATCCCTTGCATATTATAGTTCATCACGAAGCTCTTGTAGCTTGGTGGCAGTGATTGGAGAATTCTGTCAATGACGCAATCATCTGGAAGAGTAACTCCCAATTGAATCAAGTGATTATTATACCCAGACATTTTGAGTATATGCTCACTGACAGAACTGTTCTCCTCCATTTTGCAGCTATAGAACTTATTGGAGACTTCATATCTCTCAATCCGGGCATTTGCTTGAAATATTAACTTCAACTCCTGGAACATCTCATATGCTCCATGACGTTCAAAACGTCGTTGAAGTCCCGGTTCTAAGCCGTAAAGCATGGCACACTGAACTATCGAGTAGTCATCAGCTTTGCTCTGCCAGACGTTCATAACTTCTGGTGTTGCTCTAGCAGCAGGCCTGGCACCTAGCGGTGCTTCCAGGACGTAATTCTTCTGTGCAGCAATGAGGATAATCCTCAAGTTACGAACCCAGTCCGTGTAATTGCTACCATCATCTTTCAACTTTGCTTTCTCAAGGAACGCATTAAAATTTAACTGAACAACAGCACGAGCCATCTATCTACAATCAACATAAACAAGGAAGATACTATCAGATACTAAGTTCATGATAAGTTTAAGTTCAGTTAATCAAATTAAGAACTCCCACTTAGATAGACATCCCTCTAATCCTCTAAGTGATCACGTGATCCAAATCAACTAAACCATAACCGATCATCACGTGATATGGAGTAGTTTTCAATGGTGAACATCGTTATGTTGATCATATCTACTATATGATTCACGCTCGACCTTTCGGTCTCTGTGTTCCGAGGTCATATCTTATATGCATAGCTCGTCAAGTATAACCTGAGTATTCCGCGTGTGCAACTGTTTTGCACCCGTTGTATTTGAACGTAGAGCCTATCACACCCGATCATCACGTGGTGTCTCAGCACGAAGAACTTTTGCAACGGTGCATACTCAGGGAGAACACTTCTTGATAATTTAGTGAGAGATCATCTTATAATGCTACCGTCAATCAAAGCAAGATAAGATGCATAAAAAGATAAACATCACATGCAATCAATATAAGTGATATGATATGGTCATCATCATCTTGTGCTTGTGATCTCCATCTCCGAAGCACCGTCATGATCACCATCGTCACCGGCGCGACACCTTGATCTCCATCATAGCATCGTTGTCGTCTCGCCAATCTTATGCTTCCACGACTATCACTACCGCTTAGTAATAAAGTAAAGCATTACATCGCGATTGCATTGCATACAATAAAGCGACAACCATATGGCTCCTGCCAGTTGCCGATAACTCGGTTACAAAACATGATCATCTCATACAATAAAATTTAGCATCATGTCTTGACCATATCACATCACAACATGCCCTGCAAAAACAAGTTAGACGTCCTCTACTTTGTTGTTGCAAGTTTTACGTGGCTGCTACGGGTTTAAGCCAGAACTCATCTTACCTACGCATCAATACCACAACGATAGTTTGTCAAATAGACTCCGTTTTAACCTTCTCAAGGACCGGGCGTAGCCACACTCGGTTCAACTAAAGTTGGAGAGACAGTCTTCTGCAAGCCATCTATGTGCAAAGCACGTCGAGGGAACCGGTCTCGCGTAAGCGTACGCGTAAGGTTGGTCCGGATCGTCTCGTCCAACAATACCGCTGAACCAAAGTATGACATGCTGGTAGGCAGTATGACTTGTATCGTCCACAACTCACTTGTGTTCTACTCGTGCAAATAACATCAAACCATAAAAACCTAGGCTCGGATGCCACTGTTGGGGAACGTAGTAATTTCAAAAAATTTCCTACGCACACGCAAGATCATGGTGATGCATAGCAACGAGAGGGGAGAGTGTTGTCTACGTACCCTCGTAGACCGAAAGCGGAAGCGTTATATCAACGCGGTTGATGTAGTCGTACGTCTTCACGATCCGACCGATCCAAGCACCGTTACTCCGGCACCTCCGAGTTCTTGGCACACGTTCAGCTTGATGACGATCCCCGGGCTCCGATCCAGCAAAGCGTCGGGGAAGAGTTCCGTCAGCACGACGGCGTGGTGACGATCTTGATGTACTACCGACGCAGGGCTTCGCCTAAGCACCGCGACAATATGACCGAGGTGGAATATGGTGGAGGGGGGCACCGCACACGGCTAAGGAACGATCACGTTGATCAATTGTGTGTCCTAAGGTGCTCCCCTGCCCCCGTATATAAAGAAGCCAAGGGGGAGGGGCTGGCCGGCCAAGGGGTGGCGCGCCAGGGAGTCCTACTCCCTCCGGGAGTAGGATTCCCCCCCAATCCTAGTTGGAATAGGATTCCTCAAGGGGGGGAAAGAGAGAGAGGGGGGCCGGCCACCTTCTCCTAGTCCTAATAGGACTAGGGAAGGGGGGAGGTGCGCGGCCACTAGGGCTGCCCCTTTCTCCTTTCCACTAAGGCCCATTAAGGCCCATATGGCTCCCGGGGGGTTCCGGTAACCCACCCGGTATTCCGGTAAAATCCTGATTTCACCTGGAACACTTCCGATGTCCAAACATAGGCTTCCAATATATCAATATTTATGTCTTGACCATTTCGAGACTCCTCGTCATCTCCGTGATCACATCTGGGACTCCGAACAACCTTCGGTACATCAAAATGCATAAACTCATAATAACTGTCATCGTAACGTTAAGCGTGCGGACCCTACGATTCGAGAACAATGTAGACATGACCGAGACACGTCTCCGGTCAATAACCAATAGCGGGACCTGGATGCCCATATTGGCTCCTACATATTCTACGAAGATCTTTATCGGTCAGACCGCATAACAACATACATTGTTCCCTTTGTCATCGGTATGTTACTTGTCCGAGATTCGATCGTCAGTATCCAATACTTAGTTCAATCTCGTTACCGGCAAGTCTCTTTACTCATTCCGTAATACATCATCCCGCAACTAACTCATTAGTTGCAATGCTTGCAAGGCTTAAGTGATGTGCATTACCGAGAGGGCCCAGAGATACCTCTCCGACAATCGGAGTGACAAATCCTAATCTCGAAATACGCCAACCCAACATCTACCATTGGAGACACCTATAATACTCCTTTATAATCACCCAGTTACGTTGTGACGTTTGGTAGTACCCAAAGTGTTCCTCTGGCAAACGGGAGTTTCATAATCTCATAGTCATAGGAACATGTATAAGTCATGAATAAAGCAACAACAACATACTAAACGATCGGTTGCTAAGCTAATATAATGGGTCATGTCAATCAGATCATTCAACCAATGATGTGACCTCGTTAATCAAATAACAACTCTTTGTTCATGGTTAGGGAACATAACCATCTTTGATTAACGAGCTAGTCTAGTAGAGGCATACTAGTGACACTCTGTTTGTCTATGTATTCACACATGCATTATGTTTCCGGTCAATACAATTCTAGCATGAATAATAAACCTTTATCATGATATAAGGAAATAAATAATAACTTTATTATTGCCTCTAGGGCATATTTCCTTCAGAAGGAGGGTCCCCCTGGGCAGGCACGGGCCCTGAAGGGCCTCCCTCCTGAGGGGCTGAGCCTGACGACGTCTTCTTTTTCTTGGGTGTGGCCTCGGGGAGCCTCCTGCTTCCTCGATCTGGGTCTTCTAGCGACGCGGCTTGAAAGGCTTGCTCCAGGGAACACACCGCATCCTTCTCTTCACATGGCACCGTGATGACGCCGCCACTCCCTGGCATCTTGAGGACATTGTAGCCGTGGTGAGTTACGGCCATGAACTTGTCCAGCGCTGGGTACCCGAGGATGGTGTTGTACGGCAGGCGGATGTGGGCGACGTCAAAGTCGATGAGCTCGGTGTGGTAGTTGCTGCGGGCCCCGAAGGTGACAGGGAGGCGGACCTACCTGATCGGGATCGTGGAATCGTCGGTGACTCCGGAGAAAGGCTTGGTTGGCTGAAGCTGGTCATAGGGCACTTGGAGGTTGTTGAATGTTTCCACGGACAGGACATTGAGCCATGCCCCACCATCGATGAGGGTCCTAGTGACCAGTACGTTGCTAATGACTGGGGAGCAAAGCATCGGGAGGACCCCGGCTATGGCCGCACACTTGAGCTGATCCGCTGAGCTGAATGTGATGGCGCACGCCGACCACTTGAGGGGGCGCGTTGCTTCGAGCTTGGGGAGGACTGCATTCACTTCACGGGCAAACTGCTTGAAGATGCATTGAGAAGCTGGGGCTTGAGCTCCGCCCAGGATGCAGGCGATTGCGCGCGACTCTTGGAAGCCCCCAGCCCCCTCGTCTTGATGGCGGTCTTCGTTCCTTCTTGGCTGAGGCGGCAGCGGAGGGAGGCCTGCGTTGCCATGAGGGCGATCCTCACGAGGCTGATCCCTCCCGTCCCCCTCGCGAGGCAGGTCCCGCCAGCGATCCTCGCGAGGTTGGTCGCGCCACCCTTGGCGCGGGCCACGATCTTCCCAGCGTCCTGGGTTTCTTCCTCCTCCTCGGTCGTAGCCCCGGTCAGCGCGGTCATGGCGACGGCCGATCCTTCCTTCTCGCACGACGCGGAGTTCTTTACATTCGTTGGTGTTGTGGGTGTGGAGGTCGTGGTACACACAGTACCGGCTGCCCCTGGAGGATTCGGGTAGATCCTTGCCCCGCTTGGTGTCCGGTTCTGCTGCGAGTACGGCAGCCCCCTTGCGCTTCACGTCCTTGGCCTTGGGCTTCTTCTCTTCTGGGTCTGCGGCGGGCAGCTCGAGGAGGGAGAGACGTCCCTCCTCAGCCCTGGCGCACTTGGTCGCTAAGTTGAACAGCTCCAGGGAGGTGCAAAGGTCCTCATGCATCGCCAGCTCCTCCTTCATCTTGACGTCGCGCACGCCATCGGAGAAGGCCGAGATGATGGCTTCCTCGGACACCTTGGGGATCTTGAGGCGCGCACTATTGAAGCGCTGGATGTACTTTTGCAGGGTCTCCCCAGGTTGCTGCTTGATGCGGCGCATGTCGCTCACGGCGGGCGGCCGGTCGCGAGTACCTTGGAAGTTGGCGATGAAGCGGGTGCGCATCTGGTCCCAGGAGGAAATAGTGCCTGGAGCCAGATTCAGGAGCTAGGTGCGAGCTCCTTCCTTCAGCGCCATGGGGAACCAGTTCGCCATGACCTTTTCATCCCCACTGGCAGCTTCGATGCCCAGCTCGTAGAGCTGGAGGAACTCTGCGGGATCAGTCGTGCCGTCGTAGCGAGGAGGCAGGTCTGGCTTGAACTTGCCGGGCCACGCGACGTTGCGCAGCTCGGTGGTGTAGGCGCGGCAGCCTGCGGTGGACACGGGAGGCTTCGGCTGAGGGAGAGCTTGGCCTTGCGGGTCCCCTTGCGCTGCAGCTAGGAGCAGCGCGGGGTCTTGACGTGCCGGAGCTGGAGCAGGGTCGTGGCGAGCCGGAGCACGGAGCGCTCGGGCAGCCTCTTGCGGTAGTGGGACTTCTTGGTAGCTCCGCTCTTGCTGGGCTGGCGCCTGACAGAGCGGGTTCCGCCCAGGGGCCAGGCGTCTTGGAGCCATGACGTCTTCTTGGAGTGGAGGTGGTTGGTGCGCCCCTGGAGCTTCATGGCCTGCGCGGGGCGGGATGCGGCCCAGCGGAGCGGACGGTGCTGGAGAGCCCCCTGCGGCACGGACGAGCTCGGCGACGCGGTCAAGCCACTCTTCGTAGACGTCGTCGACGGGACGGTAGCGCAGGAGCTCGTTTGCCGCGATGAGTGCAGCTTGAGCCTCCAAGGGCGCGCGGAGCGCGTGGGACGAAGAGCCAGCTGGCGTTAGCGACGGAGTAGCAGTGCGGCCATCTCGCCGCACGGACGGGTGCTGAGACGACGCTTGCTGCTCGTCCCCCGCCGGGACGGTGGCGGTGTTGACAGCGGGCGATGGGGAACGACGAGGACGCCCATCGACGGGAGCTGTCTGGGCGAAGCGGGAAGCGATGGCGGCCCGGCGCTCGGCGCGGGCCCGACGAGCGTCAGACATGGATGCGACGGTCGGAGGAGAGCGGAGCGATGGAAGACAGATTCCGGCGCACCCCTACCTGGCGCGCCAAATGTCGGATGTCGGGTTCCGGCAGACCCTTAAGGTTCGAACTCTGGGGTGCGCGCGGAGATGATGCCCTGTACCTCTCCGTCTCGTAAGGATCTAAACTACAGAAAGAACAGCACAAGAGACACAGGGTTTATACTAGTTCGGGCCACCATTGTGGTGTAATACCCTACTCTAGTTTGTGGTGGATGGATTGCCTCTTGGGCTGGTGATGATGAACAGTACACGGGAGAACAGCCTCGCGAGGGCGTGTTCTTGCGGGGACGCTGAACGGCTAGGGGAGTTCAGCCGCCCTTCTCTCTCTTTATCTACTTGCTCTACGATTGCTCTGGATACTTCCCTGAATTCTGGATACTCTCTTCCTCCTCTACCCTGGGGGTGGCTTGTCCTATTTATAGGCAAAGGCCCTGGGCCTCTTCCCAAATATTGAGCAGGAAGGGCGCCAACAATTGGCCAATTTGAAGGGGAACATCTGGTACACTTATCCTGACCAAAGTTGGTCCTCGCCTGCCAAAGGCTCTGTGGTGACGCCGTCCTGGGCTCCACGATGACCTCCTTCCCACCGTTGGACTGGTCTTGGTCTTGTTGCACCGAAACGGATGCCTTTGCTTGATCCTCTCGCCTGCGCTTGCCCCCTTTGCACCAAAGAGGAAAGGGAGGACGCTGCGCAGTCTGGCGCCCGCCTGGCACCCTTGGTCGTCATGGCTTGCGTCATGGGCACCTCGCGAGGTACCCTGCCTTGATCTCTCCGCCTCCTCGTGAGCCATCCTGAGGAGGCCGCACCTGAGGAAGCACCGTGTCGCCCGCCCCGCGAGGCTTGGCTCCTCGCGAGGGTCTTGAGTCTTGTGTTGATGAAGATGGGCCGTGCTGGGCCCCCATTTGAGCCACGCCGCAGGCAGGCAAGTCTGGGGACCCCCGTTCCCAGAACGCCGACACCCCTTAATCTAGGACTCCCTCAATAGCACACAAGGCATTCCTCCAGTATCCGGGAGTTGCATGATCTCATAGTTGAAGGAATATGTATTTGACATTAAGAAAGCAAGAGCAATAAACTGAACGAACATATGCTAAGCTAACGGATGGGACTTGTCCATCACATCATTCTCCTAATGATGTGATCCCGTTATCAAGTGACAAACTGATACGTCCATTTTGTATCATGCTTTCATATCGATATTTATTGCATTATGGGCTGTTATTACACATGATGTCACAATACTTATGTCTATTCTCTCTTATTTTACAATGTTTACACGAAGAGGGAGAATGCTGGCAGCTGGAATTCTCGGCTGGAAAAGGAGCAAATATTAGAGACCTATTCTGCACAACTCCAGAAGTCCTGAAACTCCACGAAAGTCAGTTTTGGAATATATTAAAAATATTGGGCGAAGAAAGCACCAGAGGGGGGCCACACCCTGTCCATGAGGGTGGGGGCGCGCCCCTGCCTCGTGGGCCCCCTGGCAGGCCTCCGGCGCCCATCTTTGGCTATATGAAGTCTTTCGCCCTGGAAAAAAAAAGAAGGAAGCTTTCGGGACGAAGCGCCGCCGTCTCGAGGCGGAACCTGGCGAAACCAATCTAGGGCTCGGGCGGAGCTGTTCTGCCGGGGAAACATCCCTCCAGGAGGGGGAAATCATCACCATTGTCATCACCATCGTTCCTCTCATCAGGAGGGAGTCAATATCCATCAACATCTTCACCAGCACCATCTCTTCTCAAACCCTAGTTCATCTCTTGTATCCAATCTTTGTCCTAAAACCTTAGATTGGTACCTCTGGGTTGCTAGTAGTGTTGATTACTCCTTGTAGTTGATGCTAGTTGGTTTAGTTGGTGGAAGATAATATGTTCATATCCTTTATGCATATTAATACCTCTCTGATTATGAACATGAATATGATTTGTGAGTAGTTACGTTTGTTCCTGAGGACATGGGAGAAGTCTTGCTATAAGTAGTCATGTGAATTTGGTAATCATTCGATTTTTTGATGAGATGTATGTTGTCTTTCCTCTAGTGGTGTTATGTGAATGTAGACTACATGACACTTCACCATTGTTTGGGCCAAGAGGAAGGCATTGAGAAGTAATAATTAGATGATGGGTTGCTAGAGTGACAGAAGCTTAAACCCTAGTTTATGCATTGCTTCGTAAGGGGCTGATTTGGATCCATATGTTTCATGTTATGGTTAGGTTTACCTTAATACTTCTTTTGTAGTTGTGGATGCTTGCAAGAGGGGTTAATCATAAGTGGGATGCTTGTCCAAGGAAGGGCAGTACTCAAGCACCGGTCCACCCACATATCAAATTATCAAAGTAACGAACGCGAATCATATGAGCATGATGAAAACTAGCTTGACGATAATTCCCATGCGTCCTCGGGAGCACTTTCCTTTATATAAGAGTTTGTCCAGGCTTGTCCTTTGCTACAAAAAGGGTTGGTCCACCTTGCTGCACCTTATTTACTTTTATTACTTGTTACCCGTTACAAATTACCTAATCACAAAACTACCTGTTACCGATAATTTCAGTGCTTGCAGAGAATACCTTACTGAAAACCGCTTGTCATTTCCTACTGCTCCTCGTTGGGTTTGACACTCTTACTTATCGAAAGGACTATGATAGATCCCCTATACTTGTGGGTCATCAAGACTCTTTTCTGGCGTTGTTGCCGGGGAGTGAAGCGCCTTTGGTAGGTGGAATTTGGTAAGGAAAAATTTATATAGTGCGCTGAAATTTACTGTCACTTGTTACTATTGAAAATAATCCTTTAAGGGGCTTCTTCGGGGTATCTTCACCCCTACCAGTAGAGCAAAGAGTTGCTGCTCAACCTACTGAACCTATTGAAAATGTTTACTTTGAAATTCCTCCGGGTATGATAGATAAACTGCTAGCTAATCTTTTTACAGGAGATGGAACATTGCAACCCAATTTGCACCTAATCTATGTGGATGAAGTTTGTGGATTATTTAAGCTTGCAGGTATGCCCGAGGATGTTATCAAGAAGAAGGTTTTCTCTTTATCTTTGAAGGGAAAGGCATTGACATGGTTTAGGCTATGTGATGATATTGGATCATGGAACTACAACCGATTGAAATTGGAATTTCATCAGAAGTTTTATCCTATGCATCTGGTTCATCATGATCGTAATTATATATATAATTTCTGGCCTCGAGAAGGAGAAAGTATCGCTCAAGCTTGGGGGAGGCTTAAGTCAATGTTATATTCATTCCCCGATCATGAGCTGTCAAGAGAAATCAGTATTCAAAATTTTTATGCCCGACTTTCTCTCAATAATCACTCCATGCTCGATACTTCTTGTACTAGTTCTTTTATGATGAAGATTATTGAATTCAAATGGGATTTATTGGAAAGAATTAAACGCAGCTCTCAATATTGGGAAATCGATGAAGGTAAGGAGTCAGGTATAACACCTAAGTTTGATTGTGTTAAATCTTTTATGGATACCGATGTTTTCCGTGAATTTAGCACTAAAGATGGACTTGACTCTGAGATAGTAGCTTCTTTCTGTGAATCATTTGCTACTCATGTTAATCTTCCTAAGGAGAAGTGGTTTAAATATCATCCTCCCATTGAAGTAAAAGTAGTTGAACCTATTAAAGTTGAATAAAAGACTATCACTTATAATGTTGATCCTATTGTTCCTACCGCTTATATTGAGAAACCACCTTTCCCTGTTAGAATAAAGGATCATGATAAAGCTTCAACTATGGTCAACAAAAGTAATATTAGAACACCCAAACCCTTTGAGCAAATTGAAGTTGAACCTAGTATTGCTATGGTTAAATATCTCTTGGTCGATAATATTGATGGGCATGTTATTTACCTCTGGGATGAAGCTGCTAGAATTGCTAGACCCGATACTAAAAATAAACATAGACCTGTTATAGGCATGCATGTTATTTCTGTTAAAATAGGAGATCATTGCTATCATGGTTTATGTGATATGGGTGCTAGTGCGAGTGCAATACCTCATTCTTTATACAAAGAAATTATGCATGATATTGCACCTGCTGAGATAGAAGATATTGATGTTACTATTAATCTTGCCAATAGAGATACTATCTCACCGGCTGGAATTGTTAGAGATGTTGAAGTCTTGTGTGGGAAAGTTAAATATCCTACTGATTTTCTTGTTCTTGGTTCTCCACAAGATAACTTTTGTCCCATTATATTTGGTAGACCCTTCTTGAATATTGTTAATGCTAAGATAGATTGCAAAAAGGATGTTGTTACTATTGGATTAGGGGATATGTCTCATGATTTTAATTTTGTTAAATTTCGTAGACAACCCCATGATAAAGAATTGCCTAGTAAAGATGAAATTATTGGTCTTGCTTCTATTGCCGTGCCTCTTAACGATCCTTTAGAACAATATTTGTTAGACCATTAAAATGATATGTTTATGAATGAAAGAAGGGAAATAGATGAATTAATCTTTAAACAGGGACCTATTTTGAAACACAATTTGCATGTTGAAATTCTAGGATATCCTCCTCCACCCAAGGGTGATACCGTGTTTGAGCTTAAACCATTACTTAATACTCTTAAATATGCTTATCTTGATGAAAATAAGATATATCCTGTTATTATTAGTGCTAACCTTTCAGAGCAGGAAGAAGAGAAATTATTGAATACTCTGAAGAAGCACCGTGCTGCTATTGGATATACTCTGGATGATCTTAAGGGCATTAGTCCCACTCTATGCCAGCACAAAATGAAATTGGAGAAAGACGCTAAACCGGTTGTCGATCAGCAACGACGGTTAAATCCTAAGATGAAAGAAGTGGTAAGAAATGAAATACTAAAGCTTCTGGAGGCAGGTATAATTTATCCCGTTGCTGATAGTCAGTGGGTAAGTCCTGTCCATTGTGTCCCTAAGAAGGGAGGCATTACTATTGTTCCTAATGATAAAGATGAATTGATCCCACAAAGAATTGTTACAGGTTATAGAATGGTAATTGATTTCTGCAAATTAAATAAAGCTACTAAAAAGGATAATTACCCTTTACCCTTTATCGATCAAATGCTAGAAAGATTATCCAAACATACACATTTTTGCTTTCTAGACGGTTATTCTGGTTTCTCTCAAATACCTGTGTCAAAAGAGGATCAAGAAAATACCACTTTTACTTGCCCTTTCGGTATCTTTGCTTATAAACGTATGCCTTTTGGTTTTTGTAATGCACCTGCTACCTTTCAAAGATGTATGGCTGCTATATTCTCTGACTTCTGTGAAAATATTGTTGAGGTTTTTCATGGATGATTTCTCTATTTGTGGAACTTCGTTTGATGATTGCTTAAGCAACCTTGATTGAGTTTTGCAGATATGTGAACAAACTAATCTTGTCTTGAATTGGGAGAAGTGCCACTTTATGGTTAATGAAGGAATTGTCCTGGGACATCAAATTTCTGAAAGAGGTATTGAAGTTGATAAAGCTAAAGTTGATGCTATTGAAAAGATACCGTGTCCTAAGGACATTAAAGGTATAAGAAGTTTCCTTGGTCATGCCGGTTTTTATAGGAGGTTCATTAAAGACTTCTCAAAAAAATTTAGGCCTCTGACTAATCTCTTACAAAAAGATGTTCCTTTTGTCTTTGATGATGATTGTGTAGAAGCATTTGAAATACTTAAGAAAGCCTTGATTTCTGCACCTATTGTTCAGCCACCTGATTTGAATTTACCCTTTGAAATTATGTGTGATTCTAGTTATTATGTTGTAGGTGCTCGTCTAGGACAAAGAGTTGATAAGAAATTAAATTTTATCCAATATGCTAGTAAAACTCTAGACAGTGCCTAGCGAAATTATGCTACTACTAAAAAAGAATTTTTAGCAGTTGTATTTGCTTGTGATAAGTTCAGACCTTATATTGTTGATTCTAAAGTAACTATTCACACTGATCATGCTGCTATTAACTACCTTATGGAAAATAAAGATGCTAAACCTAGACTTATTAGATGGGTTCTCTTGATACAAGAATTTGATTTGCATATTATTGATAGAAAGGGAGCTGAGAACCCCGTTGCAGACAACTTGTCTAGGTTAGAGAATACTCTTGATAACCCACTACCTATTGATGAGAGCTTCCCTGATGAATAATTAGATGTCATAAATGCTTCTCGTACTGCTCCATGGTATGTTGATTATGCTAATTACATTGTTGCTAAATTTATACCACCTAATTTCACATACCAGCAAAAGAAAAAGTTTTTCTATGATTTAAGACATTATTTTTGGATTAACCCACACCTTTATAAAGGAGTAGATGGTGTTATTAGACGTTGTGTTCCTGAGCATGAACAGGAACAGATCCTACACAAGTGTCACTCCGAGGCTTATGGAGGACACCATGCTGGAGATAGAACTGCGCATAAGGTATTGCAATCCGGTATTTTATTGGCCTACTCTTTTTAAAGATGCCTGTAAGTTTGTCTTGTCTTGTGATGAATGCCAAAGAATTGGTAATATTCGTAGACGTCAATAAATGCCTATGAACTATTCACTTGTTATTGAACCATTTGATGTTTGGGGCTTTGATTATGGAACGTTTCCTTCCTCTAATGGGTATACACATATTTTAGTTGCTGTTGATTACGTTACTAAGTGGGTAGAAGCTATTCCAACTAGTAGTGTTGATCATAACACCTCTATTAAGATGCTTAAAGAAGTTATTTTTCCGAGGTTTGGAGTCCCTAGATTATTAATGACTGATGGTGGTTCACATTTTATTCATGGTGCCTTTCGTAAAATGCTTGCTAAGTATGATGTTAATCATAGAATTGGATCTCCATACCACCCACAGTCTAGTGGTCAAGTAGAATTGAGTAATAGAGAGATTGAATTAATTTTGCAAAAGACTGTTAGTAGATCTAGAAAGAATTGGTCCAAAAAACTTGATGATGCATTATGGGCGTATAGAACCGCATATAAAAATCCTATGGGTATGTCTCTATATAAAATGGTTTATGGAAAAGCATGTCACTTACCTCTCGAACTAGAACATAAGGCATATTGGGCCATTGAAGATCTCAATTATGATTTCAAACTTGCCGGTGAGAAGAGACTATTTGACATTAGCTCACCTGATGAATGGAGAACCGAGGCCTATGAGAATGCCAAACTGTTTAAAGAAAAGGTTAAAAGATGGCATGACAAAAGGACAAAAGCGTGAGTTTAATGTAGGTGATTATGTTTTGTTATACAACTCCCGTTTAAGATTTTTTGCAGGAAAAATTGTCTCTAAATGGGAAGGTCCTTAAGTTATCGAGGAGGTCTATCGTTCCGGTGCCATAAAAATCAACAACTTCGAAGGCACAAATCCAAAGGTGGTGAACGGTCAAAGAATCAAACATTATATCTCAGGTAATCCAATAAATGTTGAAACTAATGTTATTGAGACCGTAACCCTGGAGGAATATATAAGGGACATTTTCCAGAACGATTCAGACTCCGAAAAGGAATAGGTATGTGGTACGGTAAGTAAACCGACTCCAAAATAGTTCTAATGGCAATTTTTCTCCATTTTGGAATATTTAAGAAAATAGGAAAATAAGAAGTAGTCCGAAAGGGACACGAGGCATCCACGTGGGTGGAGGGCGCGCCCCCTGCCTCGTGGGTACCTCGTGTTCCCTTCGGACTCTATTTTCTTGCACGATACTTCTTTTGGTCGGTAAAAATTCATTATATAATCTCCCGAAGGTTTTGACCACCGTACCACGCAAATATTCTCAATTTTTTGTTTCGAGCTGTTTCTGTAGCAGATCTAGAGCAAGATGTCTTCTCAAGAGTTAATCGGGGAGAGTCAGGAGTCTCATCCGATACCGGGGCCAAGAGCAAACAGTGATGCTGGCCACTTTGGGCCATCGACGAAGGAGGAGATGGAGGTCGACTTAAGAAGGATAGATGCCATGGAGGAGGATCAAGAAGTTACCTCCGTCTCCAAGCCAGATTCACGATGGAGGAACTTCAGAGCTCAGCAATTCCAAACTCGGTCATCCCTCCCAATGTTAAATTTCTTTCTTATGAAAATATGAAAAAGAGTGTAACGTGTTCTCCCGCAGCTATGCAACATCCATGGGTGAAAGGAGCTTTAGCCATCATGGGTAAGCTCTGTAAGGAAATAATGGATCTCAAGAAGCAAGTCAATAAGCTCGAGGAAGAGAATCATATCCTAAGGGGCATCATCGCTAAGAATATCACATCACCACCTTCGAAGAAGGAGAACTGAGTATTGGGTATGGGCACTCCCCTTGGCAGCTGCCAAGACTGGGGGAGGTGCCCCGGTATCGTATCACCATCACACCTCTATCTTTACCGTTTTTCTTAGCCCGATCCTTTTGGTAATATCTTGATCTAGTAGAATAAAGTTTTAGTATGATCTAGTTTTGAGTTTTGCTTTATGATCCTTCTATATAATCGAGTCAGTGAGCTATATATAATAAAGATTAGTCTTGAGTCAAGGGCTTGATTTTCTTGCAATGATCTTGAGGGAATAAAAGAAGGAATAAAAAGAAATAAAGAGATCATATGGATCTTATGGAGAGTAATGACTTCACATATAAAGAGTATGATGAATAAAATTTGTTGAGAGTTGACAAACATAGTTTTGGTCATCGTTGCAATTAATAGGAAGTAATAAAGAAAGAGAGGTTTTCACATATAAATATACTATCTTGAACATCTTTTATGATTGTGAGCACTCATTAACATATGACATGCTAAAAAGTTGATGTTGGACAAGGAATATGTAGTGACCCGACCTCAGACGGTCAAGTCTCTGTGCATCAGTGTCATCCCTGGATCGGTAATGCTGACACACACAGTACTCGAATGGACTTATAACAGAGTAGCAATCACACACTTATTACATCAAATGTCTCAAAGAGAACTTATTACAATAAATATGTCTTAAGGCCATCTAATTAAGATAACAGCGGAAGGCTTGGAAGATAAAGTGAGTCCATCAACTCCAATGGCATAGCTGAGTGCACGACAACGGCCTAGTGAACCTTACTCGTCGTCTGAAAAGTCTGCAACATGATATGTTGCAGCCCGAAAACGGGTCAGCACATGGAATATGCTGGCAATATAACACAGTAGAGCAATGAACAGAGTAATGCTAACACTATATGCATATATGGCTGGTGGAGGCTCTAAGGTTATATTTTTTTGCAAAAAGCCAATTTTTCCCTACAACAAAGGAATATATTTTATTTAACTATCATGGTGGTTGAAAAGTTGAGAAGGTTCCTCCAACTCAATCCCAATTAAAAGTAATCATTAATAACCCAATAAATTAAATTAGAGTGATGAGATCAAATAAATAATTCAAGTACCAGATACTCAAGATGTCCATAACCGGGGACACGGCTAACCATGATTAGATTGTACACTCTGCAGAGGTTTGCACACTTTTCCCCACAAGACTTGATCTCCTCCGTCGGATTTCTCACACTACATGGTGTTTGAGAAATGGATGACCGAGACATAGTCTTTCAGAAGCATTAACTCTAACCTGGCTAGACAGTACCAACCTACATCCCCTACATCTGCTAGCCTACCACTGGAAGAGGTCATGCAACATAGTCAACTATGCTAGAGCCCATAATAGCTTGTGGCTGCACACGGAAGTTTCTAGCATGAATAATCTTATGATCCCTTTGAGCCTGGGTGGCGGACCGTAGGATGATCACACGGGTACTCCGGGATATCCTAGGACAACACTGGATTCTCCAGGTGCCCACAAGCAATCCACCAAGGTGTGTATTAAAGTTGCCACCTTAAGTTAACCATTAATTAATAATCTCACATATGTCATGGATTCACTCAAACCCAAACCACGTATACAAGCATAGCATGGCAATATAAGCATAACGTAGAAGTAGCTCCCAAGGGTTTGATAATAAACATGTAATAGGTTCTACCTCATCATCTACTTCCCAGACCCACATGTTAAGAGATCCTACTCATGCAATGTGTGAGGGTTGAAACTAATGCATAAAAACTGGGTATTAAAGGGTATGATCAATGTGTTACTTGCCTTGCTGACGATCCGCAAAACCTAGTGACTCGTAGTAGCACGCTTCGCACTCCAGGAATTCTATCGCAAACAAACAATGGCATACATAAGCAATCAAGCAAATATGCATGGGTAAAACTCAAATAACAAGATTGAATCTGAAAATTCAACTAAAGAGATTCAATTTGCAAAAAGAATCAAATCAAACGGAGCAACGAAACTCAAACTACGAAAGAAACAAGATCCGTTTACTAATCTGGATTAAAGTCAAATTTTACAGTACCAAAATCTTGTTTAAGTTGGTTAAGCAGAAAGAGGGCTTCGAGACGAAGACCTAGGCGCTTGTTTCACCCGATTTGGATAAACGAGCGAAAAGATAAACTAAAACGAAGATTAGGGCAGAAATCACGATCGAAAATAATCGCGGAAAAACCCTGGAAAAAGAAAAACTGACAAACAGGCTAACGAACGAACGTTCGTTGTCTACGGCTAACGGATGAACATCGTTCGTTAAAACGAACGTACGGACGAACGTCCGCTAAATAACCGAACTGAGAAAACGGAACAAAACCGATCTAAAAAAATGAACTAGTTTTTTTTTAAAAAAATGAACGGTTTTTCTCGCGAAAACCGGCGGCGACGGCGGTTACTACCTCGACGGTGGGGTCGGATCCGGCGGGTCGGCAGGGCGGCGGCTGCAGTGGGCTCCGTGGAAGGCGGCGGCGGAGGGACGGCGGCGCATGCGAACCGAGGTGGCGGCGGGCTAGGGTTTAGGTGGCGGGGCGGCTTGGGCTGTCGGGCCTCGGGGGCGCGGCTTATAAAGCCTGACCGGCTGGAGTCCAGGTCAAATACGACGAGGTAGGTCGGTTCACTTTTTTAAAAAGTATCCTGATGCGGAAAAACAAATAAAAGAAATACTAAACGGAGTCCAAATATCCCCAAATAAATTTTCACGGTCCTCTAATAATATTACGGACAAAGTGAACATTTATCTGGGCCTATAATTCAATTTTGAAAAACGCATATTTTTCCTAATTCAAATAAAATAGCAATAAAACTCTGAACAAAAATTCTTTATTGATTTTAATATTTTTCCTCCAATATTGATTTTATTTTGGAGAAGTCATATTATCTCCTCTCATATATTTTTAATATGAAATATTTTCGAAGAGAAAAATAATTAAAATCCAAATGATCCTTATTTCGATATTTGATAAAATTCAAATATGAAAATGGTGAAATCCCCAACTCTCTCCGTGGATCCTTGAGTTGCTTAGAATTTCTAGGACCGCAAAACGAAAATCAATAAAATATGATATGCATGAATGACCTCTGTATAACATTCCAAATTGGAAATTTGGGATGTTACAAACCTACCCCCCTTAAGATGAATCTTGCCCTCGAGATTCGGGTTGGCTAGAAAATAGGTGTGGGTGGTCTTTGTGTAGATCATCCTCTCGTTCCCAGGTGGCTTCATCCTCGGTATGGTGGCTCCTCTGAACTTTGCAAAACTTGATAACCTTGCTGCGAGTAACTCGACTGGCAAACTCAAGAATCCGGACCGGTTTCTCCTCATATGTCAAATCACTATCCAACTGAATCGCTTCCAGGGGCACTGTGTCTTTTAGAGGAATATTGGCCATCTCTGCATGGCACTTCTTTAACTGGGAAACATGAAACACATCATGAACTCCAGATAGTCCATTGGGTAACTTTAGCTTGTAAGCAACCTCTCCCATACGTTCCAAAACTCGGTATGGTCCTACAAACCTCGGGGCAAATTTTCCCTTAACTCCAAAACGTTTAACTCCTCGCAGAGGTGACACACAAAGATATGCTCTATCTCCGATTTCATAGACTACCTCCTTGCGTTTTGAGTCTGCATAACTCTTCTGCCTGGACTGAGCTACCTTCAGTCTATCTCGAATCAACTTAACCTTCTCTTCTGACTCTTTGATCAAATCTGGTCCAAACAACTGACGGTCTTCAACTTCATCCCACATCAACGGTGTCCTGCACCTCCTTCCATGCAAAGCTTCAAAAGGTGCCATCTTCAAACCGGCCTGGTAACTGTTGTTGTATGAGAACTCCGCGTAGAGTAAATTGTCATCCCAACTAGATCCATAATCTAGCGGACAAGCTCTCAACATGTCCTCTAGAATCTGATTCACTCTCTCAGTCTATCCATCTGTCTGCGGATGAAAAGCTGTACTGAACTCTAGTCTGGTTCCCAAAGTTTGGTGCAGCTGGTGCCAAAACTTTGAAGTAAACAGTGTTCCTCTATCTGATACGATGGTCCTCGGAACTCCATGTAGACATACGATCCTGGTCATGTATATCTTGGCCAACTTCGCACTTGTAGAGGTCGGTTTCACTGGGATAAAGTGAGCTACTTTGGTCAAACGATCCACTACTACCCAGACAGAATCATATCCCGATTGGGTCCTGGGTAATGTGGTGATAAATCCATGCCAAGCTTATCCCACTTCCATTCGGGTATAGGCATAGGCTGCAATAGTCCTGCTAGCTTCTGATGTTCTGCCTTCACTCTTTGACATACGTCACACACTGCTACATACTCGGCAATATCCTTCTTCATACCAGTCTACCAGAAATGCTCCTTCAAATCCAAATACATCTTGGTGTTTCTGGGGTGTATCGAGTATGGCGAGTCATGAGCTTCCTGAAGTATCAACTTCCTGATCTCTGCATTATTGGGAACATATACACGGTCCTCAAACCACAAGGTGTCATGCTCATCCTCGCGACAACCTTTGGCCTTTCCTTTGCTCATTCTCTCCTTTATTTCGGCAATTTCCTTGTCATCCTTCTGAGCTTCACAAAATTTTCCCAACAATGTAGACTGAACTTCCATCGCTGCAACAAAACCTCTAGAAACAATCTCCAAACAAAGTCCCTGAGATCCTCGGCTAACTCCTTTGGAAACCCTCCCGTTAGGAGAGTATTAACATAACTCTTCCAGCTCAAAGCGTCTACTATGACATTGGCCTTTCCTGGATGATAATGCAGCTTCATGTCATAATCCTTTATAAGCTCCAACCATCTCCTTTGCCTGAGGTTCAGCTCCTTCTGGGTGAATATGTACTTCAAACTCTTATGATCCGTGTACACATCACAACGGTTTCCAATAAGAAAGCGTCTCCAGGTTTTTAGTACATGTACTACAACTGCTAACTCCAAATCATGAGTGGCATAATTCAACTCATGCGGTCGAATTTGACGTGAGGCATATGAAACAACTCTTTCATCCTGCATAAGCACTCCTCCAAGTCCTAAGCGAGATGCGTCGCAATACACTTGGAAATCCTTGCGTATATCCGGCAGAATCAGCACTGGGGCTGTAGTTAGATGTTTCTTCAGCTCCTGAAAACTGGCCTCACATTCTTCTGTCCATCTGAACTTGGTGTCTTTCTTTAACAACTCCGTCATAGGCTTTGCAATCTTCGAGAAATTCTTGATAAATCTTCGATAATATCCTGCGAGTCCCAGAAAACTGCGGATCTCTCCAACTAAGGTGGGTGCCAACCACTCAGTGACTGATTTAACCTTGGTAGGATCCACTGCTATACCTTCTCCTGATATAACATGTCCAAGGAATCCAAATTCTTTCAACCAAAATTCACACTTGCTGAACTTGGCATATAAATGATGTTCTCTGAGCTTCTCGAGAACCAATCGCAAATGCTCTTTGTACTCCTCTTCATTCTTCGAGTATACCAATATATCATCAATGAACACCACAACAAACTTATCAAAGAACTCCAGAAGACCTTGTTCATCATGCTCATGAAATAGGCGGGGGCATTAGTCAATCCAAATGACATAACCGTATACTCATATAACCCGTACCTTGTGGTGAAAGCTGCCTTAGGTATATCTTTTTCTTGAATCTTCAACTGGTGGCATTCTGCTGCTGGATCAACTGGGTGAGTTCCGGTGGGAAAACAAATCCGGTATCACATCTCGGAGGCATCTGATGGGTTTATAGGGAAGAGATTCGAATAGAATGAGGTCTAGTGAGAAAGCACTACCCATATGCACATGAGACAAACACAATCATATCATATCACTCAATCAATCAAGCAAAGGCATACAATCGATCTAACTATCGTTACAGTGCTCAGACTACTACTATATACATGGGGGAATACTACTTGATCATATGGTGGTCTACTAGAAATTTTGATCGGTGGAAGACTCCAAGGTATCTGCTCCAGCTTCGTCTTCATAATCATCATCACTACCATTAGGGTCAAAGTCGATGTCATCGATGATGATGTAGTATTCAGAACGATTGTTATTAGGATGGTCGTCATATCCTCCTGGCGTGGGCTTTTCCTTGAATTCTCCGAGCTTCTTAATCAGGTCATCATTCTTCTCCAATAGTATTGCGATTTCCTCCTTGTATCCGTCGCGTGTAGACTTGAGTTCCTCTTCTAGCTCCACGTTCCTGGTCATCGCCTTCTTCAAATCCATCATGTCTGCGCACATCTGGTTCTCCTGGCGTCGAATGTGCTGATTTAACTCCTGGATGAAAGCTGCAATGGACCTGTCCTTCCTGGTGCTGATCATCTCCCATTGCTCATCTCGGCGCCCACATATCTAGTAGATAGTGTCCTTCAGCTCTTGTTTGTAGACTTCTCCAATTCATCCCATAGCAATGTGGGCTGCCATACTCTTGCCTAGACTTCAGGTTGGTGCATCAAAGGAAAACTCTATGGGTTTAGTGACTGGCGTGAATGTCCTTCCTGGAACTTGAGCTCGGATCATCCAGCGCTCCTCTTCTGGTAAAGTGGCGGTGTAGTTCCCAGTGAAGCTTGGTATTCCGATGTTCAGGTACCTAATGACTTCCTTCAAGTGTCATCCAAAGGGTGTGTCTTCATCTGGTTGTGCAAACTTGTTCCTTGAGTCCGCCATCCTAGAGATTAAAAAATGGAGAGGAGTCAGAAATGAGTAGAGAAGAGTGACCTATGTCTCATCTTAGTGGTCGTGTCCTACATTCAACGTGTGCTCTGATACCATCTTGTAGCGACCCGACCTCAGACGGTCAAGTCTCTATGCTTCAGTGTCATCCCTGGATCGGTAATGCTGATACACACAGTACTCGAATGGACTTATAACAAAGTAGCAATCACACACTTATTACATCGAATGTATCAACGAGAACTTATTGCAATAAATATGGCTTAAGGCCACCTAAATAAGATAACAACGGAAGGCTTAGAAGATAAAGCGAGTCCATCAACTCCAACGGCATAGCTGAGTGCACGACAATGGCTTAGCGAACCTTACTCTTCGTCTGAAAAGTCTGCAACATGATATGTTGTTGCCCGAAAACAGGTTAGCACATGAAATATGCTGGCAATATAACACAATAGAGCAATGAACAGAGTAATGCTAACACTATACACATATATGGCTGGTGAGGCTCTAAGGTTATATTGTTTTTGCGAAAAGCCAATTTTTTCCTACAACAGAGGAATATATTTTATTTAACTATCATGGTGGTTGAAATATTGAGAAGGTTCCTCCTACTCAATCCCAATTAAAAGTAATCATTAATAACCCAACAAATTAAATTAGAGTGATGAGATCAAATCAATAATTCAAGTACCAGATACTCAAGATGTCCATAACCGGGGACACGGCTAACCACGATTAGATTGTAAACTCTGCAGAGGTTTGCACACTTTTCCCCACAAGACTCGATCTCCTCCATTGGATTTCTCGCACTACATGGTGTTTGATAAACGGATGACCGAGACACAGTCTTTCAAAAGCATTAACTCTAACCCTGGGTAGATAGTACCAACCTACATCCCCTACATCTGCTAGCCTACCACTGGAAGAGGTCATGCAACATACTCAACTATGCTAGAGCCCATAATAGCTTGTGGCTGCACACGGAAGTTTCTAGCATGAATAATCTTATGATCCCTTTGAGCCTGGGTGGCGGACCGTAGGATGATCACACGGGTACTCCAGGATATCCAAGGACAACACTGTATTCTCCAGGTGCCCACAAGCAATCCACCCAGATGTGTATTAAAGTTGCCACCTTAAGTTAACAATTAATTAACAATCTCACATCTGTCATGGATTCACTCAAACCCAAACCACGTCTATGAGCATAGCATGGCAATATAAGCATCACGTAGAAGTAGCTCCCAAGGGTTTGATAATAAACATGTAATAGGTTCTACCTCATCATCTACTTCCCAGACCCACATGTTAAGAGATCCTACTTATGCAATGTGTGAGGGATGAAACTAATGCATAAAAACAGGGTATTAAAGGGTATGATCAATGTGTTACCTGCCTTGCTGACGATCCGCAAAACCTAGTGACTCGTAGTAGCACGCTTTGCACTCCAGGAATTCTATCGCAAACAAACCATGGCATACATAAGCAATCAAGCAAATATGCACGGGCAAAACTCAAATAAGAAGATCGAATCTGAAAACTCAACTAAAGAGATTCGATTTGCAAAAAGAATCAAATCAAACGGAGCAACGAAACTCAAGCTACGAAAGAAACAAGATCCGTTTACTAATCTGGATTAAAGTCAAATTTTACAGTACCAAAATCTTGTTTAAGTTGGTTAAGCAGAAAGAGGGCTTCGAGACGAAGACCTAGGCGCTTGTTTCACCCGATTTGGATAAACGAGCGAAAAGATAAACTAAAACGAAGATTAGGGCAGAAATCGTGATCGAAAATAATCTCGGAAAAACCCTGGAAAAAGAAAAGCTAACGAATAGGCTAACGAACGAACGTTTGCTGTCTGCGGCTAATGGATGAACATCGTTCATTAAAATGAAGGTACGGACGAACGCCCGCTAAATAACCGAACCGAGAAAACCGAACAAAACCGATTTAGAAAAAAATGAACTAGTTTTTTTTAAAACGAAAGGTTTTTCTCGCGAAAACCGGCGGCGGCGGCGGCGGTTACTACCTCGGTGGCGGGGTCGGATCCGGCGGGTCGGCAGGGCGGCGACTGCGGCGGGCTCCAGGGAAGGCGGCAGCGGCGTCGCGGGCTGGAGGCGGCGGAGTGCGCGAACCGAGGCGGCGGCAGGCTAGGGTTTAGTTGGCAGGCCGGATTGGGCTATCTGGCCTCGGGGGCGCAGCTTATAAAGCCTGGCCGGCTGGACTCCGGGTCGAATACGGCCCGGTAGGTCAGTTCACTTTTTTTTAAAAAAATATCTTGACGCGGAAAAACAAATAAAATAAATACTAAACGGAGTCCATAAAATCCCAAAATAAATTTTCACGGTCCTCTAATAATTTTACGTACAAAGTGAACATTTATCTAGGCCTATAATGCAATTTCAAAAAATGGATATTTTCCTAATTCAATAAAATAGCAATAAAACTCTCAATAAAAATTCATTATTCATTTTAATAATTTTCCTCAAATATTCATTTTATTTTGGAGAAGTCATATTATCTCCTCTCATATATTTTTAATATGAAATATTTTCGGAGAGAAAAATAATTAAAGTCCAAGTGATCCTTGTTTTGATATTTGATAAAATTCAAATATGAAAACGGTGAAATCCCCAACTCTCTCTGTGGGTCCTTGAGTTGCTTAGAATTTCTAGGATCACAAAACGAAATGCAATAAAATATGATATACATGAATGACCTATGTATAACATTCCAAATTGGATATTTGGGATGTTACAAACCTACCCCCCTTAAGATGAATCTTGCCCTCGAGATTCGGGTTGGCTAGAAAATAGGCATGGGTGGTCTTTGCGTAGATCATCCTCTCGTTCCCAGGTGGCTTCATCCTCGGTACGGTGGCTCCACTGAACTTTGCAAAACTTGATAACCTTGCTGCGAGTAACTCGACTGGCAAACTCAAGAATCCGGACCAGTTTCTCCTCATATGCCAAATCACTATCCAACTGAATCGCTTCCAGGGGCACTGTGTCTTTTAGAGGAATATTGGCCATCTCTGCATGGCACTTCTTTAACTAGGAAACGTGAAACACATCATGAACTCCAGACAGTCCTTCGGGTAACTCCAGCTTGTAAGCAACCTCTCCCATATGTTCCAAAACTCGGTATGGTCCTACAAACCTCAGGGCAAATTTTCCCTTAACTCCAAAATGTTTAACTCCTCGTAGAGGTGACACACGAAGATATGCTCTATCTCCGATTTCATAGACTACCTCCTTGCGTTTTGAGCCTGCATAACTTTTCTGCCTGGACTGAGCTACCTTCAGTCTATCTCGAATCAACTTAACCTTATCTTCTAACTCTTTGATCAAATCTGGTCCAAACAACTGACGGTCTCCAACTTCATCCCACAACAACGGTGTCCTGCACATCCTTCCATACAAAGCTTCAAAAGGTGCCATCTTCAAATTGGCCTAGTAACTGTTGTTGTATGAGAACTCCGCGTAGGGTAAATTGTCATCCCAACTAGATCCATAATCTAGCGCACAAGCTCTCAACATGTCCTCCATAATCTGATTGACTCTCTCAGTCTGTCCATCTATCTGCGGATGAAAATTTGTACTGAACTCTAGTCTGGTTCCCAAAGTTTGGTGCAGCTGGTGCCAAAACTTTGAAGTAAAATGTGTTCCTCTATCTGATATGATGGTCCTTGGAACTCCATGCAGACATACGATCCCGGTCATGTATATCTTCTCCAACTTCACACTTGTATAGGTGGGTTTCACTGGGATAAAGTGAGCTACTTTGGTCAAACGATCCACTACTACCCAGATAGAATCATATCCCGATCAGGTCCTGGGTAATCCGGTGATAAAATCCATGCCAAGCTTATCCCACTTCCATTCGGGTGTAGGCATAGGCTGCAGTAGTCCTGCTAGCTTCTGATGTTCTGCCTTCACTCTCTGACATACATCACACACTGCTACATACTCGGCATTATCCTTCTTCATACCAGTCCACCAGAAACGCTCCTTCAAATCCAAATACATCTTGGTATTTCCGGGGTGTATTGAGTATGGCGAGTCATGAGCTTCTTGAAGTATCAACTTTCTGATCTCTGCATTATTGGGAACATATACATGGTCCTCAAACCACAAGGTGTCGTGCTCATCCTCTCAAAAACCTTTGGCCTTTCCTTTGCTCATTCTCTCCTTTATCTTGGCAATTTCCTTGTCATCCTTTTGAGCTTCACGAATTTTTACCAACAATGGAGACTGAACTTCCATCGCTACAACAAAACCTCTAGGAACAATCTCCAAACAAAGTCCCTCAGATCCTCGGCTAACTCCTTTGGCAACCCTCCCGTTAGGAGAGTATTAACATAACTCTTCCAGCTCAAAGCATCTGCTATGACATTGGTCTTTCCTGGATGATAATGCAGCTTCATGTCATAATCCTTTATAATCTCCAACCATCTCCTTTGCCTGAGGTTCAGCTCCTTCTGGGTGAATATGTACATCAAACTCTTATGATCTATGTACACATCACAATGGTTTCCAATAAGAAAGTGTCTCCAGGTTTTTAGTGCATGTACTACAGCTGCTAACTCCAAATCATGAGTGGCATAATTCAACTCATGCAGTCGAAGTTGACATGAGTCATATGAAACAACTCTTCCGTCCTGCATAAGCACTCCTCCAAGTCCTAAGCGAGATGCGTCGCAATACACTTGGAAATCCTTGCGTATATCCGGCAGAATCAGGATTGGGGCTGTAGTTAGACGTTTCTTCAGCTCCTGAAAACTGGCCTCACATTCTTCTGTCCATTCGAACTTGGTGTCTTTCTTTAACAACTCCGTCATAGGCTTTGCAATCTTCAAGAAACTCTCGATAAATCTTCGATAATATCCTGCGAGTCCCAGAAAACCGTGGATCTCTCCAACTAAGGTGGGTGCCAACCACTCAGTGACTGATTTAACCTTGGTAGGATCCATTGCTATACCTTCTCCTGATATTGTCGGCGTTCTGGGAACCGGGGTCCCCAGACTTGCCTGCCTGCATCCCGCGGCGTGGCTCAAAAGGGGGCCCCGCGCGGCCCATCTTCATCAACACAAACCCAAGACCCTCGCGAGGGGCCAAGCCTCGCGGGGCGGATGACACAGAGTTTCCTCAGGTGCGGCCTCATCAGGTTGGCTCACAAGGAGGCGGAGAGATCAAGGCGGGGTACCTCGCGAGGTGCCCATGACGCAAGCCATGACGACCAAAGGCGCCAGGCGGGCGCTAGCTCACGCAGTGTCCTCCCTTTCCTCTTCGGTGCAAAGGGAGCAAGCGCAGGTGGGAGGATCAAGCAAAGGCACCCATTTCGGTGCAACGAGACCAAGACCAGCTCCGCGACAAGGAGGAAGTCATCGTGGAGCCCAAGCCAGCGTCATCACCAGAGCCTTTGGCAGGCGAGGACCAACTTTAGTCAGGATAAGTGTACCAGATGTTCCCCTTCAAAATGGCCAATTGTTGGCGCCCTTCCCGCTCAATATTTGGGAAGAGGCCCAGGGCCTTTGCCTATAAATAGGACTAGCCACCCCCAAGGTAGAAAAAACAGGATCAGGGAGAGAAAGAGAGAGAAGGGCGATTAAACTCCTCCTAGCAGTTCATCCCCCAGGCCAAGAACAGACCCTCGCGAGGCTGTTCTACCTTGTAGTGTTCATCATCATCAGCCCAAGAGGCAATCCACCACACCACACTGGAGTAGGGTATTACACCGCATCGGTGGCCCGAACCAGTATAAACTCTGCGTCTCTTGTGTTGTTCTTTTGGTAGTTTAGATCTTTGCGAGGCGGACGAGTACGAGGAGGTAGGAAGCATGATCTCCGCGCGCACCCCAGAGTTCGAACCTTAAGGGTCTGCCGGAACCCGAAATCCGACATTTGGCGCGCCAGGTAGGGGTGCGCCGGAATCCGTCTTCTACCGCTTTGTGCCCCGTCGCGCCGTCATCGTCTTGTCCGACGACCTACCGTGCAACCCAGATCCATGGGCGGCATGGCCCGCCCGCGCAGAGCCGCTCGCCTCGGGCGACCCCGCGCCCCAGGCAGCTCGCGGTCCGCAGGGCGCTGCGGGCCGCGGGCGGCGCGGACAGGCTTCGATAGCTCTCACACCGCGGCAAGCGCGGTCGGCAGCAAGGGCCTCCAATCACGCCGCGACCACGACAACGTACACTCGTCGGGAGTAGGCGAACTCGAGGGCTGCGCTCACGGTGGCCCGAGAGCTGCTACAGTGCAGGCTACTGGAAGGCGGCCACAACGTGCTGCTGGAACGGGTCTCCGAGCTCCTGGGCTTTGCCGCCTCGGGGGCTCACCCCTTCTGCACCCAGCTCCCGCCTCAAGCCCAGGGCGGCCCACGCAGGGGCTACGCGCTTGCCCGCATGCCTCAAGGCTACTCCAACACCATCGAGGCTGTCGGCACCGGACCGGCGGCGATGCTGCCCTCGCCCCTAGTCCATGAGGAAGAAGGACCCGACGCAACCCACGGTCCCAGCAGACAACTGCGCTACCACCCCGCGGCGGGCGCGTCGGGCAAAGCCGCATGGCACGCGGAGCACTACGGCGTGGCCTTCGGGATGACGGCGCCAGAAGAGTACGTGCCCCACATGGTGGAACAAAGGCACCCTCACGAGGGCGAACAAGGCCCGCTCCTCAACCCAGGCTGGGGGAACGAGGCACCAGAAGCTGAACTTTTCCAGGAACCCAGGGACGGCCCCGCCGGCCACGCTGGAGGCAACGATTACTGGGTACCGCTACTTCCTCAGGAGCAGGCATACACTAATCATGGATCGCAGGAGGTGCAGGTCGCCGCAGCGAGCAGTTGCCCCGCTCCCACAGTCTCCTACCCCTCGGGAGGAGGGCGCAGGGGGCTGCAGGAGAGGGACAGGGATCCGACATCACCACCACGACGTTCGGAGCAAGGCGTTCTCAGGAGGTAGGCCCTCCGCTGGGGAGGTGCCTCAGGGCCTGCCCCTGGCGGAGGACCCGTGGTCGTCGGGGGAACCGCTGGCGACCGCTCTGCCCCATCGGCGGCATCCTGGTTTCCGGTCGTCGTTGATGGCACTAGAGTGTGGCGCAAGGCGGGGCCCTCATCTGGCGATATGAAGCAAGGCCGGTACCTGTGAGGAAGGCCCAGTGCCTGTGAAGCTCGCCGCCCCATGACACTCTCATGTGATAATGAGTGGGGCTATACATGCCCCGGAGTCTCAGGGGTGCCGGCCTCAGGCCCTGGGGCTCCCTCCCACGCCCAGTGGCAGCACTTAGCTCCGCGCTGGTGAGAAGACGTCCAAGACTAGATTAGGTGCCGGACGCGGCCTTTTGTCTACTTTCATTGCTTTTCCCTTCGGTTGTAATTTTCCCCCTCTGGATTTAAGTTGGATTAAAATTAGAAATTTGCGTGTGTTCGGGGAAGGGGTGCTTAGTCTCGTTTGAGCTGTTTCTCGTATTTTGGTTACCGCTTCGCCTTAGCTGCCTCCCCTCGCGAGCCCCTCACGAGCCGGGTCAGGCCTAGCTCGCGCACAGCCCAGACTGCCGCGCCACGTCCTCTCGGGAGAAGGCGAATGCCTGTGAAGATCATCCTTTCTGGAAAAGGCCCGGAGCCTGTGAAGAAGGCGAATGCCTGTGAAGATCATCCCTTCTGGAAAAGGCCCGGAGCCTGTGAAGAAGGCAAATGCCTGTGAAGATCATCCTTTCTGGAAAAGGCCCGGAGCCTGTGAAGAAGGCGAATGCCTGTGAAGATCATCCCTTCTGGAAAAGGCCCGGAGCCTGTGAAGAAGGCGAGTGCCTGTGAAGATTGTCCTTTATGGAAAAGGCCCGGAGCCTGTGAAGAAGGCGAGTGCCTGTGAAGATCGTCCTCTATGGAAAAGGCCCAGAGCCTGTGAAGATGGCGAATGCCTGTGAAGATCCTCCTTTTTGGAAAAGGCCCGGAGCCTGTGAAGAAGGCCAACGGCTGTGACGCTTCCCCCCCGACACTATCATCCTACGGATTCGATTAAAGAACGCTCACAGCCTCCCGCAGGTTACCGCGGGGCCCGCACAAAGCAAAGGTAAACTAACCAACCACCAGGCATGGGCGCATGTGCAATACAACATCTACTAATACGATGAACACAAGTTTTACACGAGGGGCTCCCCCTCCCAAAATGCTCTCACAACCATCAGGCCCAAAACCTGAGTTCTACTCATGCAGGGTAAGGAAACAGGGACAAAGCGGAATTAGTCGGATAGATCCCCCAATGCATCCTCAGGAGCGCCTCCCGAACTACCGCTGGCATCGCCGGACTCGCCATCGCTGTCTGCATCGCCACCGGCGGCGTCAGGGCCGTTCACCACACCGCCCTCGTCAGCGGCCATGATCACGTCGTCGTTGTCCGAAGTGAAGGCCCGGACGAGGGCATCCACCTTGTCTTCCACCCTGTCAGTGTCCTGGGAACGGGGGTCCCCAGACTTGCCTGCCTACGGCCTGCGGCGTGGCTCAAAGGGGGCCCAGCACGACCCATCTTCATCAACACAAGACCCAAGACCCTCGCGAGGGACCAAGCCTCGCGGGGCGGACGACGAGGAGCTTCCTTAGGCGCAACCTCATTAGGCTGGCTCAGGAGGAGGCGGAGAGATCAAGGCAGGATACCTCACGAGGTGCCCATGACGCAAGCTATGACGACCAAGGGCGCCAGGCGGGCGCCAGCCATGCAGTGTCCTCCCTTTCCTCTTTGGTGCAAAGGGAGCAAGCGCAGGCGAGAGGATCAAGCAAAGGCATCCATTTCGGTGCAACGAGACCAAGACCAGCTCCGCGACAAGGAAGAAGTCACTGTGGATCCCAAGCCAGCGTCACCATAGAGCCTTTGACAGGCGAGGACCAACTTTAGTCAGGATAAGTGTACCAGATGCTCCCCTTTCAAATGGCCAATTGTTGGCGCCCTTCCCGCTCAATATTTGGGAAGAGGCCCAGGGCCTTTGCCTATAAATAGGACTAGCCACCCCCAGGGAGAGGGGGGGGGGAGAACCGGGCAATCCAGAACCTGGGCAAGCAAGGAATCAGTAGGAGAGAGAGAGAGAGAAGGGCGGCTGAACTCCTCCTAGCAGTTCATCGTCCCAGCCATGAACAGACCCTCGCGGGGCTGTTCTACCTTGTAGTGTTCATCATCATCAGCCCAAGAGGCAATCCACCACACCACACTGGAGTAGGGTATTACACCGCATCGGTGGCCCGAACCAGTATAAACTCTGTGTCTCTTGTGTTGTCCTTTTAGTAGTTTAGATCTTTGCGAGACGGAGAGGTAGAGGGCGTAATCTCCGCGCCCACCCCAGAGTTCGAACCTCAAGGGTCTGCCGGAACCCAAAATCCGACATTTGGCGCGCCAGGTAGGGTTGCACCGGAATTTGTCTTCCGCCGCTCCACTCTCCTCCGACCGTCGCGTCCATGTCCGACGCTCGTCGGGCCCGCGCCGAGCGCCGGGCCGCCATCGTTTCCCACGTCGCCCAGACGACACCCGTCGGCGGGCGTCCTCGTCGTCCCCCGTCACCCGCCGCCAACGCCGCCACCGGCCCAGTGGGGAAGGAGCAGCAAGCGTCGTCTCAGCATCCGTCCGTGCGGCAAGACAGCCGCACCGCTACACCAACACCCCCGGTCGTCGCGGCCCTCCTGGGCGGCTCGCAGGCGCCACCCACAAGTCGCCACGTCAAGCCGATTGTTCGCCGGGTCAGCGCCGTTTCCACACGGCAGGGGGCTCCCCCGGACCGGGCGGCACACAAGGCCGGCCTGACCTTCAGCTCGAAGGACCACCCCTCCAACTCGGCTAGCTCGGGCGCGCTCCCCATGTTGTGCACCCCCACCATCTGCCAGGTGGCCATCACCAGAACTCTCATCGATGGTGGCGTGGGCCTCAGCGTGCTTTCGGTTGAGGCCTTCGATCTCCTCCGCATACCCCTGGAACGGCTGCGACCCAGCCGGCCCTTCTCAGGCGTTGGGGGCGGATCATCCAGCTCATTGGGACAGATCCGGCTCCCAGTAACCTTCGGCACCTACGACAACTTCTGCACGGAGATGGTCGACTTCGACATCGCCCTCATCGGCCTCCCCTACAACGCCATCCTCGGCTACCCAGCGCTGGCCCAGTTCATGGCCGCCACGCACCCGGCGTACAACCTGATGAAGATGCCCAGGAGCAGTGGTGTCCTCACCGTGCATGGGGACGCGCTGCGAGTGCTCAAGCTCGCCTTCAAGACGGCGGCATCAGCACAGCCCTCCGACTCAGGGACCCCCGAGCCCAAGGGGGCTGCGCCCGCCAAGAAGAAGCAGTTGTTCACCCAAGACAAGGCAGAAACCAAGCAGATACCTGTCAACGAGGACGGGTCCTCCAGTGCCACTTTCACCATAGGCGCCAACCTCGAGCGCGAGCAGGAGGAGGCCCTAATCAGGTTCCTGCACGCAAACAACAAGGTATTTGCTTGGGAGCCTGATCAGTTGGCAGGGATCCCCAGGAGCGTAATCGAGCATCACCTCAACGTGTGCCCAAACGTGCGCCCCGTGAAGCAGAAGGCAAGGCAGCAGTCCACAGAAAAGCAGGCCTTCATCGTCCAAGAAACCCGCAAGTTGGAAGCCGCTGGGGTCATTCGCGAGGTCCGATACCCGGATTGGTTGGCCAACCCTGTCGTCGTGCCCAAGAAGGGAGGGAAGGAGCGCATGTGTGTCGACTTCACCAACCTCAACAAGGCATGTCCGCAAGATCCGTTCTCGCTCCCCCGCATCGACCAGATCGTCGATTCCACCGCAGAGTGCGACCTGCTATGTTTCCTGGATGCCTTCTCCGGGTATCACCAGATCAAGATGGCAGTGGAAGACGTCGAGAAGACAGCCTTCCTAACCCCGTGCGGGGTGTACTGCTACACGTGCATGCCATTCGGGCTGCGTAACGCGGGGGCGACCTTTCAGCGGTTGATGCACATCACCTTGGGCCCGCAGCTCGGGAAGAATGTTGATGCTTGCGTTGATGACATCGTGGTGAAGTCTCGGGAGGCCAAGACCCTGATACAAGACCTGGAGGAAACCTTCGCGAGCCTCGACGCAGTGAACCTGCGGCTCAACCCAGAGAAGTGTGTGTTCGGGGTCCCCTCAGGCAAGCTCTTGGGTTTCCTCGTATCCCATCGGGGCATCGAGGCTAACCCAGAGAAGGTCAAGGCGGTCGAGGACATGAGCCCGCTAAAGACCCTCAGAGAAATGCAGAAGCTCACTGGACGCGTGACCGCGCTAGGGCGCTTCATCTCCAGTCTGGGGGAGCGGGCGCTGCCTTTCTTCCAGCTAATGAAGAAAAAGGGGCCCTTTGAATGGACTGAAGAGGCAGATAAGGCGTTTTGAGATCTCGAGAGATACCTGACTAGTCCCCCAGTTATGGTGGCTCCGCACCCTCAAGAGCCCCTGGTGCTCTACCTCGCCGCCACTCCCTACTCTGCCAGCGCAGCCCTGGTGGCAGTTAGGGAGGAGCGCCAAATCAGAACCACAGCAGCAGCCCGAGACAAGGAAAAACAGGAACAAGGAAGGCCCGCAGAAACCGCTACCGCGGTTAAGGAAGATCAGCCGCCAAAGAGTGCGCCGGAAGCGGGAGAGGCCACTCACCTGGATAGTCCGCCTCCAGGGGCCTCGTCACCTCGTGAGGTTCCCTTGCCTCCGGAGGGCGCCGCGAGCACTAATGCACTCAACCTTGTTGAGCACCCAGTATACTTCGTCAGCACGGTGTTACGGGACGCAAGGGCCCGGTACCCCATGCCTCAGAAGCTCCTCCTCGCGCTACTGGTGGCCTCACGCAAGCTGCGGCACTATTTCCAGGGTCATCCCGTCAAGGTTGTCTCGTCATATCCCTTGGAGAGAGTGCTCAGGAGCCCTAACTCAGCCGGAAGGGTCGCTGAGTGGAACATAGAACTGCAGGCGTTTCAGCTCGAGTTCAGCACAACCCGGGTTATCAAGGGAGCAGCATAGGCAGATTTCGTGGCAGAATGGACGGAGGCACTAGGCCTCAAGGACGACGAGGATCGGTCCCTCTCCCCAGGGAGCGAGGTGCCAGAAGGCTGGGTCATGTACTTCGATGGAGCATTCTCCAGGCACGACGCAGGGGCTGGGGTGGTGCTGGTGTCGCCCACCCAGGACAAGCTCTACTACGCTGTGCAGCTCTGTTTCCAGCAGGGCGAAAAGGTCTCCAACAACATAGCGGAGTACGAAGGTTTGATAGCGGGCTTGAAGGCCGCAGCCGCCCTGGGGGTGAAGCGCCTCGCCATCAAGGGCGATTCGCAACTCCTTGTCAATTTCTCCAACAAGGTATACGAGCCAAAAGACGACCACATGGAGGCCTACCTAGCGGAGGTTCGCAGGATGGAGAAGCAGTTCTGGGGGCTGGAGTTGAAGCACGTGCCCCGTGGCACCAACCAAGAGGCCGATAACATCGCCAAGCGGGCGTCCAGGCGGTTGCCTCAGGAGCCTGGCGTCTTCGAGGAGCGGCTCTTCAAGCCCTCGGTCCTGCCGTCATTGTCAAACACGGCTCAGCCACGAGAGGAACTTCCCCAGCCACCTGCCTCGGGAGCCCCGGTCTGCGGCCTAGGTTCAGGAGCACGCCTGCTCCTGACGATGGAACCACAGGAGGGGTGCTGGATCACGGAGCTCTGGAGTTATCTGACACAAGGGACCCTGCCGGAGAAGGAGGAGGAAGCGGAGCGTGTGGCACGGCAGGCCACGACGTACTGCATCAGGGATGGAGAGCTCTACCGGAGGCGACCGAACGATGTATCCCTGCGCTACATCTCCAGGGAGCAAGGAAAGGAACTGCTGGAGGACATACACGGCGGAGACTGTGGACACCATTCATCATCACGGACCCTTGTTGGTAAGGCATTCCGCAGTGGGTTCTACTGGCCCACCGCACTCAACGACGATGCCGAACTGGTGAAGGCTTGTGAGGCCTGCCAATTTCACGCCAAGCAGATCCATCAGCCAGCAGGAGGCCTGCAGACTATACCCTTTCATGGCCGTTCGCAGTCTGGGGGCTAGACATCCTGGGCCCGTTTCCTCGGGCGCCAGGGGACTACCGATACCTCTACGTCACCGTGGACAAGTTCACCAAGTGGGCAGAAGTAGAGGCCGTCCGCACCATTCCCGCAGGCTCCGCTGTCAAGCTCATCAGGGGCATCATGAGCCGGTTCGGGGTGCCGAACCGCATCATTACAGACAACGGTTCGCAGTTCACCAGTAACCTCTTCAAAACATACTGTGCTAACCTTGGAATGCAGATATGCTACGCTTCGGTGGCGCACCCGCGAAGCAACGGCCAGGCCGAACGAGCTAACGCGGAGGTCCTGAGGGGCCTCAAGACCAGGATGTTCAAGAAGAAGCTGGAGGCCTGCGGCAAAGGTTGGTACGATGAGCTTCAGTCCGTGTTGTGGTCCATCCGCACAACCGCGACCAAGCCGACTAGAGAGACCTCGTTCTTCCTGGTCTACGGAGCCGAAGCAGTCCTCCCTCACGAGGTCAGACATCGCTCCGCACGGGTCCTGGCGTTCGACGAGGCGCAGTAGGACGCCATGCGGGGGATGGAACTCGTGCTGGGGGAGGAACGCCGCCGAGAAGCCGCGCTACGAGCGGCGAGGTACCAATAGGCACTACGACGATATCACTGCCGCAACATCCGCCCCAGAACTCTCGAGGTAGGAGACCTCATGCTCACGCGGGTTCTCCCTAGGGAGGGGCTGCACAAGCTCTCTCCCATGTGGGAGGGCCCGTTCAAGGTTGTTCATGTTTCCAGGCCTGGTTCTGCGCGCTTGGAGACTCAGGAGGGGGAGCCGATCCATAACGCATGGAACATCCAGCACCTCCGCAGGTTCTACCCCTAGAAGGCCCGGAGCCTGTGAAGATTATCCCTTTTGGAGAAGGCCCGGAGCCTGTGAAGAAGGCGAACGCCTGTGAAGATTATCCCTTTGGGAGAAGGCCCGGAGCCTGTGAAGAAGGCGAACGCCTGTGAAGATTATCCCTTTTGGAGAAGGCCCGGAGCCTGTGAAGAAGGCGAACGCCTATGAAGATTATACCTTTTGGAGAAGGCCCAGAGCCTGTGAAGAAGGCGAACGCCTGTGAAGATTATCCTTTTTTGGAGAAGGCCCAGAGCCTGTGAAGAAGGCGAGTGCCTGTGAAGCTGTCGCGTCTTGGAAAAGGCCCAGAGCTTGTGAAGAGGGCAAATGCCCGTGAAGCTCGTTTCCCCTAAGAAGAAAGGCCCGGAGCCTGTGAAGAAGGCCAATGCCTGTGAAGCTCGCCGCCCGTGACACTCTCACGTAATAATGAGTTGGGGCTGTACACGCCCCGGAGTCTCAGGAGCGCCGGCCTCAGGCCCTGGGGCTCCCTCCCACGCCCAGTGGCAGCACTTAGCTCCGCGCTGGTGAGAAGACGTCGAAGACTAGATTAGGTGCCGGGCGCGGCTTTTTCATTTGCTTTCTGCAGTTGGCTTGTTTGTTCGCATTTGAAGTCTAATTGAAACTATTGCCGTCATTGGTTTGTGGTTCGTCGATTTTTACTCTCCCGCTTTGATTTCTCTTATGCAAGGCCTCGCGAGGGAGGATAGCGGGGCGCCCTCGCGAGTGTTCCTGTTCTAGTTGTTCGAAGGTTTCACGACCTGGGCCAGTTACGGGAGCACCCCTCCAGTCCGTGCCCCTCGGGCACCGCGACACACACACAGGGCCTGGGTCGGTCGCCGCCTATGGCTGGGGCCGGGAACTATCTACGTGTGGACACACAGCCGAAGGGCACGAAAACGGAACCAAGGCAATGGTTAACAGCAATAACCCCGCACTCGTCCCCGCGGGGCTCCACGCAGCTGTTTTCTTTTACGCAGGAAACAAAAGGAAAAGAAAGGACAAGTACGGCGTGGCTCGCCTCACACCAGCCTACGGAGGAGACTCGGGCTGCCTCCGGGGCTCAAGCAGACTCCCTCTCGTGCTTCACCGGGGCGCGACGGCGGGCGGACGTACTGCCTCCTCCCAAGCAGGCGCGACGGCGAGGGGGCTGACTGCGGCCACCGCTGGAAGAGTCGCTTGAAGAAGAGTCGATGAAGCTTGGGGAGCCTTGAGCGCCGCCAACCACACGGGCGCTGTCTCCTCCATCATCGTCGGGGCTGGGTCCCCGGTCGCGGTCGCCGTCCTCAGGGCAACACCCTGCGCGGGGGCCATCTTCCCCAAACACCCTCACGTAGAGGGTGGCATCGCCGTCAAACCTAAAGTGCAGAGTGCACCGGCGCCCCAGGCCGCGGGCACGGGCGAACGCCTGCCAACCACGAGTCAAGGCCAAGCTCCCAGTGGCGGAGACCTCCATTGCAGCCCATGAAGCCCGGCTACAGCAGCCGTCCGCCTGAAGCCAGAGGCCGCCCGGGGAACCGGCCGGGAGCTCACCAAGGATTAAGCGAGGGAGTTGGAGCCGGGCGCTAGTCGGCTCCGCCGACCTTACGACATACTGCGGCAGCACCTTAGCAGCAGGAAAGCGCGACCTAGGGGGGCGCGCGACCAAAGCGCGTCCCCCGACCGCAGCAGCTCGCCCGTCGCCACGCTGAGAACCATCTCCACGGCCGCGGGAAGCTGCCGTGGCGGCCACGGGATGCTTCCGAGGGCGCCCTCGGCCGCGCTTGGGCGGGGGAGAGGCAGGCTCAACCTGGCGGGCCTTCCCCTTCTCTGCAGCCGAGAACCTCCTCAACGGAGCCATGGAGAAGAAGGAGAAGCAAGGAGAGATGGACCAGAAGGGCACGCGCAGTTCCGTACTTATAGCCGGTGAAGGCCAACCGTCGGCCACCACGATCACAGGTAATCATGACACGATCTGCATGCAGGGACTTGTCCAATCCGCACGATCACCGAGGCGTCGTGTGGAAGCGGAGACGCCCACGTCCCATCTACTGCCACGCGGCGCCCAATGACGCAGGCTGTTAGGGCCCGCAGCGCCTCGCCCTTGCCCTTTCGCCTCTAGGCACGACCAAGTCTGTGCGCGCCTTGGGCCCGGGGACTACTGTCGGTGTCCTGGGAATGGGGGTCCCCAGACTTGCCTGCCTGCGGCCTGCGGCATGGCTCAAAGGGGTCCCAACACGGCCCATCTTCATCAACACAAGACCCAAGACCCTCGCGAGGGGCCAAGCCTCGCGGGGCGGACGAAGAGGAGCTTCCTTAGGCGCAGCTTCATCAGGCTGGCTCACAAGGAGGCGGAGAGATCAAGGCAGGGTACCTCACGAGGTGCCCATGACGCAAGCCATGACGACCAAGGGCGCCCGGCGGGCGCCAGCCACGCAGTGTCCTCCCTTTCCTCTTTGGTGTAAAGGGAGCAAGCGCAGGCGAGAGGATCAAGCAAAGGCATCCATTTTCGGTACAACGAGACCAAGACCAGCTCCGAGACAAGGAACTAGTCACTGTGGAGCCCAAGCCAGCGTCACCACAGAGCCTTTGACAGGCGAGGACCAACTTTAGTGAGGATAAGTGTACCCGATGTTCCCCTTCAAAATGGCCAATTGTTGGTGCCCTTCCCGCTCAATATTTGGTAAGAGTCCCAGGGCCTTTGCCTATAAATAGGACTATCCACCCCCAGAGAGAGGGGGGAAGAACCGGACAATCCAGAACCTGGGCAAGCAAGGAATCAGTAGGAGAGAGAGAGAAGGGCGGCTGAACTCCTCCTAGCAGTTCATCGTCCCAGCCAGGAACAGACCCTCGCGAGGCTGTTCTACCTTATAGTGTTCATCATCATCAGCCCAAGAGGCAATCCACCACACCACACTGGAGTAGGGTATTACACCGCATCGGTGGCCCAAACCAGTATAAACTCTGTGTCTCTTGTGTTGTTCTTTTAGTAGTTTAGATCTTTGCGAGACAGAGAGGTAGAGGGCGTAATCTCCGCGCGCACCCGAGAGTTCGAACCTCAAGGGTCCGCTGGAACCCGAAATCCGACACACCCAGTGTGCCAGGTCGTCTCTGACGTCCTGGGGGACTGGGGCGATGGTAGCGTCGAAATCGAAGTGGGGGTCCATGTTCCGGAGATGGCCGAAGACACGGGAAAAGGCGCGCCCGAGCAGGGCGCGGCTCCTCTCCTCCACCAACCTATCGGCCCTGGCCGACCGCGCCTCCAGCTACGTCACCACAGCGGTGAAGAATTGAAGGTTGCCGGCATAGTTGATTGTGTGCGGCTCGCCAACGGCCGCCTCGCAGATGTTGCCCAAGGCGGTGTTGGCTCTCTGCCAGAGAGTGGTGAGCATGGGGCTGTGCACGTGCTCCAGGACCTGCCGCTGACGTATCTCATCCGCATTCTGGCGCGCGACGGCCTCAGCCTCCTCTACGTGCTGGCGAAGATGGAGCACCTCAGCCTGGGAGGTGTCTGACTCCCCTTGCGCTACCTCAAGGGCGGCCCGAGAAGCATCGGCTCGCCGCGTCGCTTCCTCCAGCTTGGCCCTCACGGCAGCAGTTCTACCTTCAGCCTCGGCCCAGATCAACCCCAGCTTCCCCTCGAACTCGCGCTCAAGGTCCAAGCGCGCCATCGCCATCCGACGTCCAACCTCCTCTAGGACACGGGCCTCCCGTGCGGCGACATCGTCCTCCGCCTGCGTCACCAAGCGCTCCCTCGTCTCCAGCCTCTCATACTCACGGGTGCGTTCGGCGGCCTCCAGCATCAACGCCTCCTCACGCTTCTGGAGCTCAACCGGGTCACCGGATACCACCTTCATCGACGCGAGGGCCGCCTCGCGCAGCTCCACTTGCTCCTCCAGTGAGTGGCACCAGGCCAAGAGCTCCCGAGCCCGGTCCTCCGCCGCCTCCCGTCGTCGGTTGGCTTCTCGGGCCTCCCCAGTGGCCTGAGATCGGGCCTCCCGAGAAGCCTCCAACGACGCCTTCACCTCTTCATCATCAAGATCGCGCTGGTGATGCGCAAGGGCAATGGCGCCCTCCAGCGCGCGCCTCTCTGCAGCCAGGCCCAGGCCCTCAGCCTCGAGGCGCGCGTCTTCATCAGCGAGCTCCTCCCCAAGCAGACTCACCGCGTCAGCCACACTACGAAGGAATCCTTGGCGACGAGCACGGCATTCCCGGCTGCGCTCGAGCACGTCTTCTTCACCATCGTCTACCCCAAGCAAGCGCTGGGGACCACGAATCATTGCCCCGCTCCAGGCTAGGGGCTGGAGGCTGGCGCCCTCGCGACGGCCGGGCGAGCCGCGCCAGAAGCCCGACCTGGAGCCAGCCCATCTTCGGATGAAGGGCGCAGGGACCGCCTTAGCCGGTCATAGTTCACGACCAGGAGGGAAGCCCACGACAAGCCGGCTATGCCACGAGAAGGCCCGCGTAGAAAGATCGCAGGGTACGCAGGATCCCGATGCACCTCGGGCGATCCGCCCCGCCGATTGCCCTCACCACGAGGGCTGTGCTGCTTGGAGCACCTGAGGACGGCGGAGGGGGCGAAGCCAAGAGGGACGGCACCTCAACCTCCTCTGCGAGCTCGGCCGGAAAGGGCCTGCAGAGTAAGGATTAGTAGAAGCAATGGGAGGATTAGGAGCTGGAAAAGGAGAAGGCTTACTCATCAGTGGCAAAGTACTTCCTACACTTCAACAGGCGACAAGGGTAGTTGTCGCCCAGGGCCTCCCTTTTCCTCCGGAGGGCCTCAAAATCCACGCGGAAGCGGCCCAAGAGAAGATCGCAGGGATCAACCTGCGGCGAAGATGGAGCATCGAGGCGACCCGCATCCGGAGCGCCTGCCTGACGCACGCTGCCAGTCGCCTCACCAGGAAGCACAACTGGGGCCTCAGGAGCCTCAGCCCCAGGCGTTGGGGGCGGCTGCTCGCCACCCTCAGCCTCCGCAGCACCGGCCCCGGGAGCTGCTCCTTCATGGGCATCACCCGGCGCTGTCACTCCGTCGGGAGGCCCCTCGGCCTCTGGCGCCTCATGCCTTCCCGCCTCGCCACTTGAGGAAGAGTCGCCTTGGCCGATTGGAAGGGCAGTCACCACAACTGGGTTCTCGCGAGGCCCCAGGATGCCGGCGGGGCGCAACCCCCACTCATCAAAGATAGGCATCTACTTCACGAAATCGTCTCTGTTCTGGCAGAGGTATAGCAGGGCCCCTCCCCACTGGATGCTGCCCGGGTTGGGGTCACCAGTCAGAATCAGGAGCACTGTCCTCAGCGCCTCGGGCGTCAGGTCCTCTTCCTGGAGCCTCATACGGTCACCACGCCCACTGAAGGCCCACATCCGGCGGGAGTGGCGTTGGAGAGGAGCAATGCGGCACAACAGGAACTCCTTCACCACCTTGGGCGCTGTCACGCCGATCGACTTCAAGAACGCGAAGCGGTGCCAGACGAAGGCGAGTCGGGGGCTCTCGAGCGTCTCCTGGCCCCAGCCCGAATTGGGGACAGCAGGCAAGGATGGCTTCGACAGCAGGGGGCTGGGCACCCCGACATCAACATACAGCCACCGCTCACGGAACCCAGCCGAAGGCGAAGGAAGCCCGAAGTCGATCCCTGAGGCCGCTGTCTTAGACGCGGCGACGAAGCTCACGCACGCCGAGCATTGGGTAGTGTCGACAAGGCGCAGAGAGAAGAAGTGGCGCAGCAAGGCAACCGAAGGAAGGATGCCCATCATCGCTGAGGGAGTCCTGGATTAGGGGGTGTTCGGATAGCCGGACTATACCTTCAGCCGGACTCCAGGACTATGAAGATACAAGATTGAAGACTTCGTCCCGTGTCCGGAAGGATCTTTTCTTGGCGTGGAAGGCAAGCTAGGCGTGGGGATATTCGAGATCTCCTACCATTGTAACCGACTCTGTGTAACCCTAACCCTATCCGGTGTCTATATAAACTGCAGGGTTGTAGTCCGTAGGACAACCATCATCATACACAATCATACCATAGGCTAGCTTCTAGGGTTTAGCCTCCTTGATCTCGTGGTAGATCCACTCTTGTACTACCCATATCATCAATATTAATCTAGCAGGAGTAGGGTTTTACCTCCACCGAGAGGGCCCGAACCTAGGTAAAATAAAGTGTCCCTTGTCTCCTGTTACCATCCGACCTTGACGCACAGTTCGGGACCCCCTACCCGAGATCCGCCGGTTTTGACACCGACATTGGTGCTTTCATTGAGAGTTCCTCTGTGTCGTCGCTTATAGGCCCGATGGCTCCTTTGATCATCAACAACGATGAGGTCCAGGGTGAGACTTTCCTCCCCGGACAAATCTTCGTCTTCGGCGGCTTCGCTCTGCGGGCCAATTCGCTTGGTCATCTGGAGGAGATCGAAAGCTACGCCCCTGGCCATCAAGTCAGGTTTTGAAGCTTAAACTAAACGGCTGATATCCGCGGAGACTTGATCTTCGACGGGTTCGAGCCACAGCCAAGCGCGCCGCACTATTTTGAGGGGCATGATATAGCTCTGCCTCCGAATAATACCCTGGAGGCCGCACATGCTCCGGCCCTGATCCTTGACTCAGAGCCCGCTGCGTTCTCCGAGGATGAACGGTTGGACGTCACCTCGGGGGCTGCGATCTCAAAGGCGATCGAGCCGAACGCCAGCCCCGTACTCCGCACGGCCCAGGACTCCAAGGAGCCGGACTCTTCTCCGAACTCCGAGCCTTCCGTGTCCCCGCCGATCGAATCTGATTGGGCGCCTGTAATGGAGTTCACCGCCGTGGACATCTTTCAGTGCTCACCTTTCGGTGATATCCTGAATTCTCTCAAGTCTCTCTCTTTATCAGGAGAGCCCAGGCCGGACTGTGGTCTGCGAGGTTGGGATTCGGACAATGAAGAAATTCAAAGCCCACCCACCACCCACTTAATAGCCACTGTCGACGATCTAACCGACATGCTTGACTTCGGCTCCGAAGACTTCGACGGTATCGACGACGAAGGAGGAGACTAACAAGAACCAGCACCTATAGGGCGCTGGACCGCCACCTCGTCATATGACATATATATGGTGGATGCTCCAAAGGATGCGGATGGCGATGGAACAGAGGAAGACGACAACTCGAAAAAACCGACAAAACGCCGGCGCCAACGGTGCCGCTCTAAATCCCGCCACAGCAGAAACGGTGATTCCGGCACGGGAGATAATACTACCCCGGTGTAACACCCTCGATGCGGCTATATCTCCCATGTGTCGAAGCACGACTTAGAGGCATAACCGCATTGAAAGCAATGTCGCAAGTGAGGTAATCTTCACACAACCCATGTAATACATAAAGGGAAAGAGATACATAGTTGGCTTACAGTCGCCACTTCACACAATACATAAATAAACATTCATCATCCAGATTAAACTCAAGGTCCGACTACGGAACCAAAATGGAAGAAGACTACCCCAAATGCTACACAGATCCACGATCGTCCCAACTGGGCTCCACTACTGATCATCAGGAAAAGACACATAGTAACGACCACGTTCCTCGTCGAACTCCCACGTGAGCTCGGTTGCGTCATCTGTACTAGCATCGTTGGCACCTGCAACTGTTTTGGTAGAAATCTGTGAGTCACGGGGACTTAGCAATCTCACACCCGCGAGATCAAGACTATTTAAGCTTAAAGGTAGGACAGGGTTGTGAGGTGGAGCTGCAGCAAGCGACTATCATATATGGTGGCTAACAACGCAAAAGAGAGCGAGAAGAGAAGCAAAGCACGGTCGTGAAGCTAGAAGTGATCCTAGAACAACCTACGTCAGACATAACTCCAACACCGTGTTCGCTTCCCGGACTCCGCCGAGAAGAGACCATCACGGTTACAGACGCGGTTGATGTGTTTTAATTAAGGTCAACTTCAGGTTTTCTACAACCGGACATTAACAAATTCCCATCTGCCTCATAACCGCGGGCACGGCTTTCGAAAGATAATACCCTGCAGGGGTGTCCCAACTTAGCCCATTATAAGCTCTCATGGTCAACGAAGGATATTCCTTCTACCGGGAAGACCCGATGAGTCTCGGAATCCCGGCTACAAGACATTTCGACAGTAATAAAACAAGACCAGCAAAGCCGCCCGATGCGCCGACATCCTGATAGGAGCTGCACATATCTCGTTCTCAGGGCAACACCGGATGAGCAGTCCGTACAACTAAAGCCAGACCACAAGTTTCCTTGAGGTGGCGCTGCAAAGCGCTCTAGTTTGGGCCAACAATCGAAGGAGAACTGGCCCGGGGGTTAAAATAAAGATGACCCTCGGGCTCGCGAAAACCCGGGGGAAAAAGGCTTAGGCGGCAAATGGTAAAACCAAAGTTGGGCCTTGCTGGAGGAGTCTTATTGTCACATCCTACCTAGCTCATGCATTAGAGTGTGCATCATGTTTACTTTTGACAGAAATTTGAAATGCGGAAGGCAGAACCCCCAGCACCCCTTCTGAAATCAACTAGGGTTACTAAAAATATTTTCAATGAACCTGAAATGCCCTTCTAAAATGTTCACTCTCTTTGTCTTGGGTTGAAACCTCTAGCAAAAATGGTGCATATTTTTCTAGGTCAACAGAAGGTCATTGAGTTAATGCATAAGTATTTGAATTTGGGCATTTCAAATTTATAAATTTTTTCAAATGCTCAGATATCTCCAAACTAAAATGTTCCTTGCTGGAATTATTCTAACTAAGGATCAGATGAAGTTTGGTGATTTTTGGAGTTATTTTAGTATTTTTAATAAGTCTACAAAGTTACAAAAGAAATAGAAAAGGGAAACAAAGATCAGAAAAAGACTTACCTGGCCAAACCCACCAGCCGGCCCACCTGGCGGCCCAGCACTGTGCTGGCCCGAGCCAGCCAGCTGCTTCGTCCCCGCCAGGCAGGCAGGGTGGTGACGCCGACGAGCGCGAGCTCGCCACGACGCCACCTGCTCGCCGCTTCGCCGCCCGACGCGCTGGACGACCTCCACGTCGTGCCCCCGACCCCATGGACACATCCACTTCCCCCTGCCTCTCTCCCTCGCTCCCTCACCGCCATGGCCGATGCTGCCGCGCCCACGCCGCCGTGAATCCACGCCCCTCGTCGCCCCCGTGCTGCTCCACTGTGTCCTGCAGCTCCGCCACCTCCTCCTCGAGCGTTCCACCAAGCCACGCCTCGCCGGGAGCCTGCGAACGACCTCCTCGATCTCGTCTTCAACCTTCGGCCGCCCAGATCGCCATCGCCGCCCCGCTTGCTCCGGCTCGTCCCCGACCCCGCCTTCAGCTCCGTCGCAACCGCGGTGAGCCTAGCTAGCTTCCCATCCCCTCCGTTCTGCTTCTCGTGCACCACAGCGAGCACACGCAGCTCACCTGCACGCACCGCCGCCTGGCCACGTCGCCGGCGTTGCTCCGGTGACCATTTGGTCACGGGCCTGTGCCCGTCACACCCCACGCGCCACGTAGAGGCCGTAGGTGCTAGTTCCACCTCGCTTAAGCCACTGCAGCTACGCGCACGAGCTGGCCGAGCTTCGGCCTCCACCTGACCTTGTCGCCGGCGTCGTTTCCGGCGACCCCGAGGCCAGCCACCACCACAGCTAGATGCGGGCGAGCACCAGCTGCCCGTAGCCGCTCTCTGCGCTGCAAACGGAGCCCTGTGGGCGAATCCCGCAGTGCGCCGCCGCGTCTGGCCTCGCCGGCGGCTAAACGCCGGCGGGCCTTGACCTTTGACCGGTAGGGTTTGATCCCCTGACGTGGACAGGTGGGCCCAGTTGACTCCTCCTGAGTCTATGACATGTGGGCCCCGCCTGCTAATTAAACTAGAATTAAGATTAATCTGTTTTGCTTAAGCTAATGACCCTGACACGCGGGACCCACGCGTCAGGTTTGACCTGGACCGGTCTGTTGACCTGCTGAGGTCAGCATGATCTCATGCTGACGCAATTATCTAATTACTGGATTTTTTCTTATACAGGAAAATCCAGAAAATAGTTCCAACTTCAAAAATTCATAGAAAATTATCTGTAACTCCAAATGCAAAGTTCTATATATGAAAAATGATCAGAAAAATCCAAGCTATCCATTGGTGCTGGTTTCATGCATGTCAGAACAAGTTAAACCCACTGTTTAGGCACTACAAGATGATACACTAATATGATCTTAATAAATGAGTTTCCATTTGAATCTTTGGTTCAAATGGGTTCATTCCCTTCTGGTTTAACTTGCACTAGGTCAGGACACATTCATATTGCCATGTCATAGCATGCATCATATTGTTGCATATTGCCATGTATTGATTGTGTTCCGATGTGTTCATCGTGGTAGGTTCTGCCTCCGAGGATATCTCCGAGTATCCAACTGAAGGGCAGTATCCCACGACCACTCCATCAGGCAAGCAACTCGTTGATCATTCCGATACAAACCCATGTTCTCGCTTCTGCCCTCGTTTACTGCATTAAGACAATGCGTTTCCAAACTGCTGTGTGTTGCGGTAGTTGAACCCACTTCCTTTGCATGACCTGTCATTGCCACAGTAACTAGATGAAACCCACTAGCATGTGTAGGAGTTGATTGAGCCAATACATGTGTGTGTGTGTGTTCCTACCATGCTATGCTTGCTATGCTTAGAGTTGTGTCAGGTCTGGCTCATCGGGATGATGATCCGGAGTGAAAGGTTGTATCGTTGTCAATGGTGTGGAAGTGTTGAACACGATTTGGTAAAGGAATCGATGGAAGGCCATGTAGGAGTACATGGTGGGTTGTTTCATTGAGGCCGTTCTTAAGAACTGAGACCTGTGTGTGTGATTTAAGACTCAGCTACTACCACGCATTGGGCCCGAAACCAATGGACCCTCTCGGCTTCTTGATCACGCTTGTCCTCTGTCCAGGAGTTGCAAAGTAGTTTCTGGTGTTTGTAGCATGCTGGGGGCCGCACGCGGCGCTGACCATCGGGGTGGGCTGTTTTGCGGTAGGCACGTGGCACGGTGTACCGACTCGCCCGTTTGGTGTCTCGGGAACCCTGTTCACATCGTTCGGGGCCGTTAGTGGAAACCTCGGCCGGACTCCCTGCGGATGGAACCCGAATAGGCGATAAACCTGGACTAGAGACTTGAGTGTTTAGGTAGGCCGTGGCCGACACCCTCGCTGGGCTTCCGCTTGAAGGTTGCCGAGTACATGTCGTGTAAACGGCGATAAGTGGTGAGAGCGTGTGTGAAGAAGTACACCCCTGCAGGGTATAAATCTATTCGAATAGCCGCGTCCGCGGTAAAGGACTACTTGGTCACCTATACAGTTCATAGATAAGTTAAATGGATACTACTAAAAATCTCAAGATAAGTGTGAGTACCGCGGATGGCCCTCTCGTAGGATGGCGAGAGAGGATCCACGGTGGAGTATTGTGATGGTGATAGTGGACTCGTGTGCGACAAATGATTTACAAGTGGTGTCTATCGTAGGATAGCTTAGCCAAGAGTCAAAGCTGGCTTGCTGCAATAACCCCACTACCTTTTGAGAATGTGCATGTATGATAGGTTCCTGTTGTAAGACTTGCTGAGTACCTCCGTACTCATGTTGCTTTAATCATGTTTTTCAAACGACTGCACCAACCCCTCTGATGGGTTCTATGTAGACCTCGACGTTGACGAGTGACTTATCACCCAGGTGGTGATCCAAGACTTATGAAGGGTCGTTGTAGATAGACAGACTTCGTCAGGCCTTCTTTCTTTCTAGTGTCTGTACTCAGACTACTTTGCTTCCGCATGTGCTTGTATGTTTGTATGACTTGAGTGTTGGGTCATGTGACCCCTATCTGTATGGATGATATGTATGGCTCCTCGGAGCCTTCTAAATAAAGTACTTGAGTCGTAGAGTACTGTTGTGATGCCATGTTGTATTTACTCATATCGGGCATATTGTGTGTATGATTGAAATGCTTGGTATGGGTGGGATCCGACTATCTAGTTGTTTATCCTTGGCAGCCTTTCATATGGGGAAATGTAAGTTTTGTGCTTCTGAGCGATAGTAGTCCGCTACAGCCCGGTTCACCGGAGTCCTGCTAGCCCAGCACTACTGCTTGGACACTTGACTGGCCGGCATGTGTTTCACGTCGTTCCTATGTCTGTCCCTTCGGGGAAATGTCACGCGCTGTTATTCGGAGTCCTGCCTAGCTGCTACAGCCCGGGTTACCGGAGTCCTGTTAGCCCAGTGCTACAGCCTGAATAAATACGTTGATGACCGACATGTTCGATGTGATTCATGTATGCCTGTCCTCATAGGCTAGCGCCGCTTTGGGTTCACGACTAGCCATGTCGGCCCGGGTTCTCTGTCATATGGATGCTATCGACACTATCATATACGTGAGCCAAAAGGCGCAAACGGTCCCGGGCCAGGTAAGGTGGCACCCGTGGAAGTACCGTGCGTGAGGCCGCAAAGTGATATGATGTGTTACACGCTAGATCGATGTGGCTTAGGATCGGGGTCCTGACACTTATTCAAAGCGAACCGTCAAGGGGGTCCCATAAATCACCCAACCGTGTAAGGAACGCAAAATCAAGGAACATAACACCGGTATGACGGAAACTAGGGTGGCAAGAGTGGAACAAAACACCAGGCATAAGGCCGAGCCTTCCACCCTTTACCAAGTATAAGATGCATTAATTAAATAAGAGATATTGTGGTATCCCAAAATAATCATGTTCCAACATGGAACAAACTTCAACTTCACCTACAACTAGCAACGCTATAAGAGGGGCTGAGCAAAGTGGTAACATAGCCAATCAACCGTTTGCTAGGACATGGTGGGTTAGAGGTTTGACATGGCAATATGGGTGGCATGATATAGCAAGTGGTAGGTATCGCAGCATAGGCATAGCAAAAGAGCGAGCATCTAGAAAGCAAAGATAGAAGTGATTTCGAGGGTATGGTCATCTTGCCTGAGATCCCGCAAGGAAGAAGAACGAGTTCATGAAGAAGACAAACGGATGTAGTCGAACAAATCCTCACAACTCCGGAACGGAACCGAAGCTAACGAGAGAAGCAACCCGGAAAGAAACAAACAACATAGTAAACAACCATCACATAAACATGGCATGATGCACAACCAAGTATGATGCATGTCCGGTTTAAAGAGGCATGGCATGGCAAAATGCAACAAACAACACTACAAGATTAAGTGGAGCTCAATATGCAACGGGTTGCATATTGACGAAACACCACATTCATTAATTTAGTTCACTCTTGGTTATGTACCCAACAATATTAAATGTTGTTAAACATGGCAAGAGGTGAAGCATAAGTAAACTAACTATTTAGGCAAATTTAAATGAGGCCGGAACAACAAACAACAATTCCGGAAAATCCTCATGTACATATTTTAGATTTGGTACTGTTCTGCCCTAAACACAATTTTAATGTTGTTAAACAGCAAAATAAAGTGCACCACGTTAAACTAGGCATTTTTCCACCCCATTTACATATAAAGTTTATTTGAATCTGAGCTACGGTTATTTAGTTATGAAATAAACCATTTTAACATGCTTTTTATGCAAATTAATGCAAACAACAATTTAAGCATTTCAAACATGGATGAAAGTTGCATATTATAAAAGTACATGAAAAACTGAGCATCTTACATAAATAGTTTATTTAATTCTGATGCATGGTTAGTGAATTATTGATGCATGAACATAAAGGGGTTTTCTGAAAAACTGCAGTCTCTGGATAATTAGCAAATTCGCAGAACAGGGAAAAAACATGACACGGGCCAAATCCACTGGAACTGGGCCGGACTAGTGAGCGCTGGATCTGGGACTGCTCACCAAGTGGCCTTGGGCCGTTCGGTGTAGAGGTGGGAGCTGCAAACGGCGAGGCGAGGTGGGCCTAGGCGAGGTCGGCCCAGTCGCAGTCAACGCGCCTGGTTCCTTCGATGCTGGGAAGCAGGGGATCGAACTCGTGCTCGTCAGTAGGCAGCAACGACGCAGAGGCGCGTGGGACTCTGGAGAGCGGCGGAATGGCGCGGCTCAGGCGTGGCGTCGCTGCGGGGGGCGGAGGACCTGGCGTGGAGGACTCGGATCGGGACGTGGGCAACGGTTGAAGGCGGCGAAGACCAAGAAGCTCTGATGGTGCTGCTGCCCAGAGAAAACAGAGGGAGTTTCGGAGAGAGAAGCGAATCGGGGAAGGGAAACGGGGATGTCACGAGGGGCCTTGCTGAACGGCGGCAACTCACCGGCGGCGAGGTAGGCGGGAACGGGTCGGGAGCTCGAGGACGACGACGTCTGGGAGCGGGAGGCGAGGATGGCCGGCGCAAACTCCTCGGGGGCTCCCTGTTGCATGAACAGAGAGAGCAGGTGAGAGAGGGAGGAGAGAAGGAAGAGGAAGGGAGAGGCAGGGGCGCGGGGTCCTGCTGAAGGTAGTCGCCGGCGACGTTCACTTGAGGCAGCGGGGTCGCGAGGGTGAGGCTGAGGCGGCGCTGGTCTTGCAGGTGAGGAGGGATGGAGGCGCAGAGGGCATCGGGCTCCAGATGATGCGAGGAAGGGCGGCCTTGGAGGGAGAAGGCTGCGAGGAGGCGTGGGCGCGAAGGAGCTCCGCTCCTCTGGATCAAACAGGGAGGAGGAGGCGCTCGATGGATTGGTTGGGCGAGGGGATCGAGGGAGACTGAGTGAGGGGATCCTGATGTGGAAGATGAGACACGGGGTGGCGGCGGCAGAGAAAGGATGGATGGGACATCTCCCTAAAATTTAGGGTTTGGTCTGATTTAGTAAGTGGGTGGACTATATATAGGGAAGTATGATTAAGGTTGGACCCTCCGATCGAAATCGGGTGGTCGAGAAATAAATAGGCTAGGGAGTCCAATAAAGGAAACGGAGATGTTTTATAGATGTTAGGAGATGATCTGAATGCAACGGTGATGATTGAGCGGATCGGGTTCGGGACACTTTCGGACACGCGCGAGGGGTCTGAGTAAAGTGTAGAGAGGGTCAAACGGTTAGACAAGAGGGAATCGAAAACACGGTTGGTCTCGGAACGACCAACGAAGGCAAGGGGGGACGCGGCAACTACGAATGGGTGCAAGTTTTAAAACATGACGGCAACGAAGTGCCGATCCAATGCGAATGATGCGATGATGAATGCAACAAACAAAATAAAACACACGGCAAAACTCGGAATATCTGGAAGTCTTGTGGAGCGTCGGCCTCGGGGCGTTACAACACTCCACCACTATGAGAGGATCTTGTCCTGAGATCTAAGAATGGCACCGGAGAACAGCGGAAGAGGAAGAGGTAAAAGAAAGTTGCTTCTTTAACAAATGAGTGAAACCAACAAACCTTGAGAGGTTTACAAAATTGAAAGAAAGAACACAACGGAGTTGAACACAATTGAGAGAACTCCGGTAAAAAATAGAAACAAGAAACACCATATGAACCTTGGAGGTTGCAAAGCTATGAATGACGAGTACAATGGACAAGAAGAAATCGGAACCACTCTGGTTGAAACGAGATAAACAAGGAATAAGGAAGAACAAATTCGGACAGCACTCCGGTTGAAACGAGATGTACAAGGAACGATAAGGATCAATTACGATAACACGCTGGTTGGAAAATGGAAGGGATAGAATATGAACTTGTCAAAATGAAAGCACATGGATGAGACTCTGGTTAAACGAGGAATGATAGACACAACGCTCCGGTTAAATGGATAAGTAAGAAAAGAACACGATCCTCACAATTCGAGATGATGGGTCGAAGAGAGCAACATCACAATGCCTCCGGAAGAAAAATAGAAGATAGATCGTCGGAATAAGAGAACGGAGAAGGAAATGATAAGTTCTACCACAATTGAATTTGGGAAGCATCCTTGCAAGAATGTTAGAACGGAGTTGTTGGAAAACCAACAGCGAAAAGAATAAGCTTGTAGTGGGCTTATGGAAACATCTCAAAATTATGAGCTGAGCTTCTGCCACCGACGGAAAACAATGATTGGATTGATATCAACAAGGAGACGAGAAACTTATTTCACCGGGAGGACAAACGAAGAACTTGGGTCATTTATAAGCACCATAAATAGCAACAATCCGTAGGAAATGCTTTAGGTGAAACATGACACAAGATAACTCCAACGAAGAGGTCGATGGGTTTAAAATACCTCATTCTTAACAACATGTGAGTCGTGAAACATGAACTCAAATTATCAAGAATGACATAACACCACCTCAAAAGATAAGATAGAAAGAATTGCACTTTAGAATGCAAGATGACGAATGATTGAATCCTCAAAACAAGACATGTGTTGAACACCATGTTTATTTCAGAGTATCGCTTGGCGGATCTTAACTCCGAGAGAAATCTTAAAGAACAATTGAATAATGAAAAGGGTCCTTGATAAACCATCATGTGAACCTTCCATGAAGAACTCCGGTAAAACAAGGATGATAGAAAGAGAGAGAAGTTGAAAACACAAGGTGGATCCTTGCGATGATTTAGATGGAGCTTCGCGACGAGATAATGCGGAAAACTCGGAACTCCGGAAAAGAAAAAGATGAAGCATCTCGAACCGAGAAATGTGACATGATGAACAACTCTGGAAAGAAGAAACTAGATCACTTGGATGAAACCATAATAAGAATTACGTTATGCATATCCTTCACCAATTTAAATTGATGACCAGCAACAGATTTGGCATACTACTTATTCTCGTTGAAAAGATTGAAGAGATATAGCCAAATTTGAGAAAGTCTTGATGGAACCACCGGTGGAATTGGAAAGGACGAATGAATTGATATGACAACCAAGGAAGAGAACTCTTGAACGACCACCGTAAGAATTAAAAACGAATGAGGTAAAGGGACGAATCACCGGTAAGAATTAGAGAACGAATGAAGATACTTGAGGGAATTTAGATACATGAGAACGAAGAGATCATGAACTGGTTAGAGGGTATTTGAATGATGCACCGGTAAGATTTGGAGAATGAGATATGAAAGCTGAGAATGAATAATACTGAGATGATGGGCTCCGGAGAATCAAACTGAAATGACCTCTGAAATGCTTCGGATGGGTGAAAAGAATTCTCACAATTGAAAACAATTATGAGAGGATGGCATCAAGCTAGAACCCTGAATCTTGAAGAGAATGGAGCAAGATTTAAGAGAAACTCTTCTTCGGTCTTCAAAATCCGAGAATGACGACGAGAAACAGCACCATGAATTGTTGAGGCACTCCGGAATAATGAAGAATAGAAAGGTTGAACCAATGATGAAAAGAATTTGGAAGATCTAGGAGAAAGACATATGACTGATGAAACTTCATTCTTACATCAAACTTCAAAAAGAATTTGGGAATAGCTTCGGGAAAATTAGAAGAGTCAGGTAAGATCCTGGGAAAAGACCTGTGGGTTAGGGTCCACTGAAAAGAAACACCGTTGAAAGAATTGCTTAGGAAGAGAGATTACACCGGTTGAATTAAATGGCTTTAATGAGATAGCATCCTCAAAAGAACTTGAGTGAATTGAGAATGGAAACTTGAATCTTCTGAGATATCTTCATCACTTCGGAACAAATGAATAGCGAGAGGTGAACGATTAAGAGGTGCACCGGCATGAGAAAACATTCGAGACGAGGAAAGAGATATGATCAACACCGAAAGCTTGAATTGGAACCACCGAAGAAGAAAAGAATGACGAATGATGAACTTGAAACTCCTGACCATCTTCATGATAATCACCGGATAAGAACATTGAAAGAAAAGAATGAAGAGACTTCACATGAATAAATGGATACTTGATTAAGAAATCTGAGTCCTTGAAGAAAAAGGGTGGGAGGGCGGGAAAACAAAAGGCAACTTGGGGACGGGTGAAACGGATACCGTTAAGAAAAACTTAGAATTTATCTTGCGGTTGTTGAAATGATCGGATCCACTTAAAGAGAAGCACGCCGGTTGGAAAAGAATTAACATGACAACCTCGATGATCAAGAAGGATTAGTATTCACATAGCAATATGAGAACACCGTTTAGGGAAGGTATGGATCAACACTTGACATCGAAGCAACTCGAATACCAAAAATAAAACAAAACAAAGGATTTGGCTTAGGAAATAAGCCGGAACAAATACATATGATAGAGATTTACCCAATCCCATATCATGCATCTGTCGGAAAGATATTCTAGGAGCTACTTGAATTCCCACTTATAAACTCCCGAAACTTTCTGGTTATGCAATCTGGTGTTGGGGATACAGGGGACACAAAATATACCACCCAAACTAACAATACCTAGATCCAGCTGTATCCATCCTTCAACACATAACCAAGAAACCCTCGGAAATCGTGTACCTCAACCTTCGAAAAGCATCCGTTATACAAGCTATGGCAATACTCCCGCACTCGCCTCAGTACTGGGCTATCAGGGTTATCTCACCAACAACTGTACAAAAGAGATTTTCGATGTTGGCGTACTAAACTCAGGTATTCCAGAACTGCAACGATAAAATTATGACGACAACACCTCAGAGCTCAACTCCCCGGGACACTTCCACTAAACCCCTGCTGACAGGAGGCACCAAGACAATGTTGTCATCATAAAACCATCGGAACGATTCTAAGATACCCGCGTGATCCCAAATTTCTTTTTAGTGAAATTTGAGAAGAGAAGAGTCAAAACTCTACGTCAGGATGCCTTACCAGAGCGATGAGGAGACTGAGAAGTAAAAAGAATTCCTAAACTCTCCGATACATAATTCCTAAATGACTCAAAACATTTTTCTAGACACAACTCGGTCGCTAAAAACGATCAATTAGTGGGGGCTCCTAAGGTCGGGGAAGGCTCTGATACCAACTTGTAACACCCTCGATGCGGCTATATCTCCCACGTGTCGAAGCATGACTGAGAGGCATAACCGCATTGAAAGCAATGTCGCAAGTGAGGTAATCTTCACACAACCCATGTAATACATAAAGGAAAAGAGATACATAGTTGGCTTACATTCGCCACTTCACACAATACATAAATAAACATTCATCATCCAGATTAAACTCAAGGTCCGACTACGGAACCAAAATGGAAGAAGACTACCCCAAATGCTACACAGATCCACGATCGTCCCAACTGGGCTCCACTACTGATCATCAGGAAAAGACACATAGTAACGGCCACGTTCCTCGTCGAACTCCCACGGGAGCTCGGTTGCGTCATCTGCACTGGCATCGTTGGCACATGCAACTGTTTTGGTAGAAATCTGTGAGTCACGGGGACTCAGCAATCTCACACCCGCCAGATCAAGACTATTTAAGCTTAAAGGTAGGACAGGGTTGTGAGGTGGAGCTGCAGCAAGCGACTAGCATATATGGTGGCTAACAACGCAAAAGAGAGTGAGAAGAGAAGCAAAGCACGGTCGTGAAGCTAGAAGTGATCAAGAAGTGATCCTAGAACAACCTACATCAGACATAACTCCAACATCGTGTTCGCTTCCCGGACTCCACCGAGAAGAGACCATCACGGTTACACACGCGGTTGATGTGTTTTAATTAAGGTCAACTTCGGGTTTTCTACAACCAGACATTAACAAATTCCCATCTACCTCATAACCGCGGGCACAGCTTTCGAAAGATAATACCCTGCAGGGGTGTCCCAACTTAGCCCATTATAAGCTCTCACGGTCAACGAATGATATTCCTTCTACAGGGAAGACCCGATCAGTCTCGGAATCCCGGCTACAAGACATTTCGACAGTAATAAAACAAGACCAACAAAGCCACCCGATGCGCCGACATCCTGATAGGAGCTGCACATATCTCGTTCTCAGGGCAACACCGGATGAGCAATCCGTACAACTAAAACCAGACCACAAGTTTCCTTGAGGTGGCGCTGCAAAGCGCTCTAGTTTGGGCCAGCAATCGAAGGAGAACTGGCCCGGGGGTTAAAATAAAGATGACCCTCGGGCTCGCGAAAACCCGGGGGAAAAAGGCTTAGGTGGCAAATGGTAAAACCAAAGTTGGGCCTTGCTGGAGGAGTCTTATTCAAAGCGAACTGTCAAGGGGGTCCCATAAATCACCCAACCGTGTAAGGAACGCAAAATCAAGGAACATAACACCGGTATGACGGAAACTAGGGTGGCAAGAGTGGAACAAAACACCAGGCATAAGGCCGAGCCTTCCACCCTTTACCAAGTATATAGATGCATTAATTAAATAAGAGATATTGTGATATCCCAAAATAATCATGTTCCAACATGGAACAAACTTCAACTTCACCTGCAACTAGCAACGCTATAAGAGGGGCTGAGCAAAGCGGTAACATAGCCAATCAATGGTTTGCTAGGACATGGTGGGTTAGAGGTTTGACATGGCAATATGGGTGGCATGATATAGCAAGTGGTAGGTATCGCAGCATAGGCATAGCAAAAGAGCGAGCATCTAGCAAGCAAAGATAGAAGTGATTTCGAGGGTATGGTCATCTTGCCTGAGATCCCGCAAGGAAGAAGAACGAGTCCATGAAGAAGACAAACGGACGTAGTCGAACAAATCCTCACAACTCCGGAACCGAACCGAAGCTAACGAGAGAAGCAACCCGGAAAGAAACAAACAACATAGTAAACAACCATCACATAAACATGGCATGATGCACAACCAAGTATGATACATGTCCGGTTTAAAGAGGCATGGCATGGCAAAATGCAACAAACAACACTACAAGATTAAGTGGAGCTCAATATGCAACGGGTTGCATATTGACGAAACACCACATTCATTAATTTAGTTCACTCTTGGTTATGTACCCAACAATATTAAATGTTGTTAAACATGGAAAGAGGTGAAGCATAAGTAAACTAACTATTTAGGCAAATTTAAATGAGGCCGGAACAACACACAACAATTCCGGAAAATCGTCATGTCCATATTTTAGATTTGGTACTGTTCTTCCCTAAACACAATTTTAATGTTGTTAAACAGCAAAATAAAGCGCACCACATTAAACTAGGCATTTTTCCACCCCATTTACATATAAAGTTTATTTGAATCTGAGCTACGGTTATTTAGTTATGAAATAAACCATTTTAACATGCTTTTTATGCAAATTAATGCAAACAACAATTTAAGCATTTCAAACATGGATGAAAGTTGCATATTATAAAAGTACATGAAAAACTGAGCATCTTACATAAATAGTTTATTTAATTCTGATGCATGGTTAGTGAATTATTGATGCATGAACATAAAGGGGTTTTCTGAAAAACTGCAGTCTCTGGATAATTAGCAAATTCGCAGAACAGGGAAAAAACATGACACGGGCCAAATCCACTGGAACTGGGCCGGACTAGTGAGCGCTGGATCTGGGACTGCTCACCAAGTGGCCTTGGGCCGTTCGGTGTAGAGGTGGGAGCTGCAAACGGCGAGGCGAGGTGGGCCTAGGCGAGGCCGGCCCAGTCGCAGTCAACGCGCCTGGTTCCTTCGATGCTGGGAAGCAGGGGATCGACCTCGTGCTCGTCAGTAGGCAGCAATGACGCAGAGGCGCGTGGGACTCTGGAGAGCGGCGGAATGGCGCGGCTCAGGCGTGGCGTCGCTGCGGGGGGCGGAGGACCTGGCGTGGAGGACTCGGATCGGGACGTGGGCAACGGTTGAAGGCGGCGAAGACCAAGAAGCTCTGATGGTGCTGCTGCCCAGAGAAAACAGAGGGAGTTTCGGAGAGAGAAGCGAATCGGGGAAGGGAAACGGGGATGTCACGAGGGGCCTTGCTGAACGGCGGCAACTCACCGGCGGCGAGGTAGGCGGGAACGGGTCGGGAGCTCGAGGACGACGACGTCTGGGAGCGGGAGGCGAGGATGGCCGGCGCAAACTCCTCGGGGGCTCCCTGTTGCATGAACAGAGAGAGCAGGTGAGAGAGGGAGGAGAGAAGGAAGAGGAAGGGAGAGGCAGGGGCGCGGGGTCCTGCTGAAGGTAGTCGCCGGCGACGTTCACTTGAGGCAGCGGGGTCGCGAGGGTGAGGCTGAGGCGGCGCTGGTCTTGCAGGTGAGGAGGGATCGAGGCGCAGAGGGCATCGGGCTCCAGATCGATGCGAGGACGGGCGGCCTTGGAGGGAGAAGGCTGCGAGGAGGCGTGGGCGCGAAGGAGCTCCGCTCCTCTGGATCGAACAGGGAGGAGGAGGCGCTCGATGGATTGGTTGGGCGAGGGGATCGAGGGAGACTGAGTGAGGGGATCCCGATGTGGAAGATGAGACACGGGGTGGCGGCGGCAGAGAAAGGATGGATGGGACATCTCCCTAAAATTTAGGGTTTGGTCTGATTTAGTAAGTGGGTGGACTATATATAGGGAAGTATGATTAAGGTTGGACCCTCCGATCGAAATCGGGTGGTCGAGAAATACATAGGCTAGGGAGTCCAATAAAGGAAACGGAGATGTTTTATAGATGTTAGGAGATGATCTGAATGCAACGGTGATGACTGAGCGGATCGGGTTCGGGACACTTTCGGACACGCGCGAGGGGTCTGAGTAAAGTGTAGAGAGGGTCAAACGGTCAGGCAAGAGGGAATCGAAAACACGGTTGGTCTCGGAACGACCAACGAAGTCAAGGGGGGCGCGGCAACTACGAACGGGTGCAAGTTTTGAAACATGACGGCAACAAAGTGCCGATCCAATGCGAATGATGCGATGATGAATGCAACAAACAAAATAAAACACACGGCAAAACTCGGAATATCTGGAAGTCTTCTGGAGCGTCGGTCTCGGGGCATTACACCCGGACAGCGCCGAAGAACACCAGAACCAGCAAGATTCGGCGCAGGAAGATGGAAAAGCCAGCCCTCAGGAGAGAGCGGCAAAGCAAGAGGTTGAGGATGATAACTACATGCCTCCCTCCGAAGACGAGGCAAGCCTCGATGACGACGAATTCGTCGTACCATCAGACCCCGCCGAACAAGAGCGTTTTCAATGCAAGCTTCTAGCCACGGCCAACAGCCTAAAGAAAATCAGCAACAACTTAGAGCTGATCAAGATTTGCTAGTTGATAGATGGACTGAAGTCCTTGCGGCCGAAGAGTATGAACTAGGGCGCCCCTCCAAAAATTATCCTAAGCGCAGGTCGCTACCCCAATCAGAGGGGGAAGCATATGACATGGCAGACCGGCCACCCCGTGGCCGTGACAGAGAGGCCTATCGAACCCTTAAGCAAGCCATGCCCCGGTGCCGCTCAAATAGGGCACGGGAAAACGAGCCAGACCTGCGAGACGTACTGGAGGATAAAGCAAAGCAAACAAGATCGATCTATGGATCGCGCGGACGCCCGACGACACGTGATGATCTTCACTCTGGACACAATAAATCCAGCCGGGCCGAACACAGCAGGCACAACTCTTCCGAGCTGCGTCGTGACATAGCCCAGTACAGGAGCGCCGCACACCCACTATGCTTCACAAACGAAGTAATGGATCATAAAATCCCAGAGGGTTTTAAACCCGTCAATATCGAGTCGTACGATGATACGACAGATCCGGCAGTATGGATTGAGGATTATCTCCTTCACATCCACATGGCACGTGGCGATGATCTACACGCCATCAAATACCTACCCCTTAAGCTTAAAGGACCAGCCCGATACTGGCTTAACGGCCTACCAGCATACTCAATCGGTTCTTGGGAGGACCTGGAAGCCGCATTCCTCGACAACTTTCAGGGGACCTATGTGCGGCCACCGGACGCCGACGACCTAAGCCACATAATTCAGCAGCCAGAAGAATCGGCCACGCAATTCTGGACACGGTTCCTAACAAAGAAAAATCAGATAGTCGATTGTCCGGACGCAGAGGCCCTAGCAGCCTTCAAACATAACATCCGCGACGAGTGGCTTGCCCGGCACCTGGGACAGGAAAAGCCGAAAAACATGGCAGCCCTCACGACACTCATGACCCGCTTTTGCGCGGACGAAGATAGCTGGCTAGCTCGCAGCAACAACTTATCGAAGAAGCCCGGTAATTCGAATACCAAGGACAAAAGTGGCAGGTCACGTCGAAATAATCAAAAGCGCCGCGTTAGCAGCGACAGCAATGAGGATACGACAGTTAATGCCGGATTCAGAGGCTATAAATCCGGTCAGCGGAAAAACTAATTTAAAAAGAATACCCAGGGCCCGTCCAGTTTGGACCGGATACTCGACCGCTCGTGCTAGATTCATGGCACCCCCGAAAGGCCAGCCAATCACACCAACAGGGATTGTTGGGTGTTCAAGCAGACAGGCAAGTTAAGAGCCGAACACAAGGACAAGGGGCTGAACAGCGACGACGAGGAGGAGCCCAGGCCGCCGAACAACAATGGAGAGAAAGGGTTTCCCCCACAAGTGCGGACGGTGAACATGATATACGCGACCCACATTCCCAAGCAGGAGAGGAAGTGTGCGCTACGGGACATATACGCGATGGAGCCAGTCGCCCCAAAGTTCAACCCATGGTCCTCCTGCCTGATCACTTTCAACCGAAGGGACCACCCCACTAGCATCCGTCATGGCGGTTTTGCCGCACTGGTCCTCGACCCAATCGTGGACGGATTTCATCTCACAAGAGTCCTCATGGACAGCGGCAGTAGCCTGAACCTGCTTCATCAGGATACAGTGCAGAAAATGGGCATAGATCCATCAAGGATCAAGCCCACAAGGACGACCTTTAAAGGCGTCATACCAGGTGTAGAGGCCAATTGCACAGGCTCGATAACACTTAATGTGGTCTTCGGATCTCTGGATAACTTCCGAAGCGAAGAGTTAATCTTCGATATAGTGCCGTTCCGCAGTGGCTATCATGCCCTGCTCGGACGAACCGCATTCGCTAAATTCAATGCGGTGCCGCACTACACATATCTCAAGCTCAAGATGCCAGGCCCTCGAGGAGTAATTACGGTCAGCGGAAACACAGAACGCTCCATCCGTACGGGGGAGCACACGGCGGCCCTCGCAGCAGAAATACAAAGCAGCCTTTCATGGCAACTCTCTAGTCCGGCCGTTAAAACACCGGACAATGCAAAGCACGCCCGGAGTAACCTGCAACAAGACCACCTGGCACGATCAGAGCAAGCGTAGCAATATGTCCCGACCCCAGACATCGCAACATAGCGGAGCAAGTACCTCGAGTACACAATTACGCCCTTAAAATTCCATGGGCACAGGGGGAGGGGCACATTAACGGCATGCCTACAACAGGGCGTCAAACGTACTAGGGGCTGCCGGATTTTTCTTTTTTACCTTTTTTTACTTTCAGGACTCCATACTCTGGATAACCTGTTTGGCATTGTTGCCGCACAAACGATGCAAGATCCAGGAAAGCAGACAAAGCTACACCGCATTCCGGAACTCTCTGGTGGTCTCTATTTCGAGCGACATATCTGTTTCTAAATTCCGTGGCCTGTGCCTAGTCAGGACATGTTAAATAGTCTAATATCGTTTTTGCTCATCGCAATACTTGTATCGTTCGGCTTTGATAGATAGCCTCTTTATAAAACAATGCATAGCTTTTTGTCTATTTTTTGCATTATCCTCTTTTGAATATATATAAATATTTATTACATAACATGATAGCACCCGTACACCATGGTACGGCAAACCACGCCAGGGGCTTCATTACCCTTTTATCTGGTGTGAGAAGCCCGTACACTTTCACAAGTGCAGCACCCCAAACTTATAGCACTATATGCATCGACTCCGAGTCATGATTTTGGTCACATGTTGGGTTTGCCCGGCTCCTATGTTTTGGTGCCTTACGTTCCGCTTTATCGGCTAAGGTAGCACTAGGAGAACCACTGTTATTGTGCCCCAGATCAGGTGGGTTGAGCACCTCAGTGGAGAAAGCTAAAACAGACAGTCATGATAAGGCATGAGACCGGTCGCTGTTCGAGAGGTTTTTCGAGTCCTTAAAGGCTTATGCCGCTTTGAGCGAGGAGCTGGCTATGTCCGGCCAAAGGCGTGGATAGCGCCCCGAATTCGGCCTTCTGAACTAGGGGCTTCGCCGAAATTTAAAATTATAACGTCCTATGGCTAAGTGAGAGTGTTCAAGCATTATAGTCCGATTGCCTGGTTCGTTGTGCTGAGCGCCTCCCTCGAAGGACCCAACTATGGGAACAAGAGCCCTCAGGTTTATCCCGAACACCCCAGCACTAGTGGCATGGGGGCAGAAGCCGACGACTGGGCATCTCTCAAATTTTTGATAGACGGCCGCACAGAAAATAATATTTTAAATTAAATAAGCATAGCTTTGCGCATATGAACAAGTTTTCAGCGCACAGGATACAAACGAGCGAGTTCACTCAAATATTACATCTTTAGTACATTCATCCGCGACAAGGCGGGATCCGGCAAGAACTTCCTTGTAGTAGTTCTCGGGCTTGCAATGCTCCTTCCCCTACGGCGGCCCGTCCTTCACCAGCTTCTCTCCGTCCAGCTTACCCCAGTGTACCCTTACATGGGCAAGGGCCCTCCGGGCACCTTCAATGCAGACGGAGTGCTTGATGACCTCAAGCCGTGGACATGCCTCCACCAGCCGCCGCACCAGCCCGAAATAGCTCCCAGGCAGGGCCTCTCCAGGCCACAGCCGAACTAGTAAGCCCTTCATGGCCTGTTCGGCCGCCTTGTGGAGCTCGACCAGCTGTTCCAGCTGATCGCTTAAGGGCACAGGGTGTCCGGCCTCAGAATACTGAGACCAGAACACACTCTCCGTCGAGCTGCCCTCTTCAGCTCGGTAGAACGCGGTGGCGTCGGATACGCTGCGGGGAAGATCGGCGAACGCCCCTGGAGAACTCCGGATTCGGGTAAGTAATAGGTAGTTTACTTTTATATTCCTACTTTGCATTGAGAATGCCTTACCCGTTGCTATATTTTTCACCTCCTCCAACTCTTGGAGGGCCTTTTGGGCTTCGGCCTTGGCACTCTTGGCGGTCTCGACGGCCGACGTGAGCTCGGATGCTTGCGTTTTTGACTCAAGCTCCAAACCCTCATGTTTTGTCATGAGAGCTTGCAGCTCTTGCTGCACCTCGTCGACCTGAACCCCAAGCCTTTCTCGCTCGGCGCGCTCCTCGGCCGTTTTCTTTTCGGCCTCTGCCAGCACCTGCTTCAGGGTTGCCACCTCGGTTGCGGCCCCTACAATAAGCAGTACAATCCTGTTATTTCTTTCTGCAATCAAGCCTCTCAATAGGCACCCTTTTTTTTCTTTCTCTCTTTTTTTAGGTATTTCTTACCTTCCTTCTCCTCGAGCTGCCGTTTGGCAAGGCCGAGCTCTTGCTCGGTCCGCGCGAGGTCCTTTTTAAGGATATCCACCTGCGCAGTCAGTGCAGCGGTGGACAGCAGTGAAGCCTGCATACGCATATTTGACCCTTTTTGTTAGACTCCTGCAAAAATTACTAGATCCTCTATCCGGCTTTTCTTTTCGAACACCGAACAGAGCATCAGGGGCTACTGTCTATGCGGTAAATAATTTGACATATTTTTACTTACCTCGAAGCCTGTTAGAAGGCTAGCGCAAGCTTCATTCAGTCCACTCTTGGCGGACTGAATCCTTTGGATCACCGTACTCATAACAGTACGGTGCTCCTCATCGATGGCGGCACCCTTAAGCACCTCTAGCAGATTGTCCGGTGCCTCCGGTTGGACGGAGGCCGCAGGCTCAGACGGCTTACTCCTCTTGGAAGGAGTTCGCCCACTGCGGACCGGGACTGTCGAGTCCGGCGCAGTGTCCGGCACAAAGCCGGACTTGGAGCCCTGGGGGGTTTCATCCCCTTTACTCCTGGGGTCTGGAGGATTGCCTTGTGGCTCCTCCAGGACCATCTCCTCCTGCCCCGAAGCTTGGCGGGGCGCCACTTTGGCGTCGTCCGCCCCGCAGGGGGAGACTGCGGGCGGAACAAAGTTCACGTCCGACGAATCCAGGGAGCCGCTCGACGAATCATCGAGTCCGGCCCGGGGCTGGCTGCATAAATTACGTTCGATATTAGGGATAGCCGTGCATTAAAAGAATATCATGAGTCACTTTGGTATGTAAACACTTACGATGTCGTCGGACGCTTGGTTCGGTCCAGCCACTCCTCTCTGCCCGCTTCGGCGTCGTGGGAGTAGTCCGGCGGAGGGGTTTTCCTTTTCCTCGACCCCTCGGCCTCCCCTGTTGGGGTGACCTTCTTCCTCTTTGCTCCCCTCACTGGGGGGGGGGGGAGAGCTTCCTTGTTCCTCCTCCTCGTTTTCACGAGAGGAGAGCGTTGCGGACTCGTCAGATGACGAGTCCGACACCACCATGTTGCGGGAACTTTTTCGAGTCCCGGTGGTTTTCTTCTTCTTGGCCTTCCTCTCCGGCACCACGTAAGGTGCCGGAGCCATCAGCTTCACCAAGAGAGCTGGGGCCGGGTCTTCGGGCAGAGGAGCCGGACAGTTAATTGGTCCGGATACCTCCTGCCAAGCCTGTCAAAGGTAAAGGGAGTTTAGATCCCGCATAGAGTTAATCTATGAAGAAGAGCTTAACGAACTTGTCAAAGGTATAGATAGCTTACCTCGCTAGCGTTACGCTGCGAGCTGTATCCGCGATCCTCGGAGGCGGATGTGGGGGACTCAACGCCTTTGGTCAGCATGTTCCAGACGTCTTCATACGTCGTGTCGAAGAGCCTACTGAGGGTTTGGTGCCGCGCCGGGTCGAATTCCCACAAAGTAAAATCCCGTTCTTGGCACGGGAGGATCAGGCGAACGAGCATGACCTGGACTATATTGACAAGCCGGATTGGCCTGTTCACCAGGGACTGGATGCACGTTTGCAACCCAGTCACTTCTTCGTCGTTGCCCCATGACAGGCCTGTCTCTTTCCAGGACATGAGCCACGTGGGGGGTCCGGATCTGAACTCGGGGGCCGCGACCCATTTTGGATCGCGGGGCTCGGTGATGTAAAACCACCCGGCCTGCCATCCCTTTAGGGACTCCACGAAGGAGCCATCGAACCAGAGAACGTTGGCTATCTTGCCAACCATAGCGCCTCCGCCCTCCACCTGGGTGTCGGACACCACCTTGGGCTTGAGGTTGAAGGTCTTGAGCCAGAGGCCGAAGAGGGGGTGGATGCGGAGAAAGGCCTCACACACAACGATAAATGCCGAGATATTGAGAACAAAGTTTGGGGCCAGATCATGGAAATCCAGGACGTAGTAGAACATGAGCCCCCAGACAAATGGGTGAAGTGGAAATCCCAGTCCGTGGAGGAAGTGGGGAAGAAAAACTACCCTCTCATGGGGCCTTGGGGTAGAAAGAAGCTGCCCCTTCTCAGGAAGCCGATGCGGGATGTCCTTGGACAAGTATCCGGCTTTCCTTAACCTTTTTACTTGAGCCTCTGTAACGGAGGAGACCATCCACTTGCCTCCCGCTCCGGACATTGTTGGAGAAGGTTGAGGAAGGAAGAGCGGACTTGGGCGCTGGAGCTTGAGTTCGCGAGAGATGGATTGGCAAAGGAGGAAGAAGGCGTAGGTTAAAAAGGTGAATCCTTATCCCTTTATATAAGCAGGTACGGTTAGGCGTCCCCACCTACCTAATAAAGCTCACTTGCCTCCCAAAGGTCGTGGTAAATGGCGTGGTTGGGTTACCCACGTCTGTATTAATGAGAATCCCGTTAAAAGGGGCACATGATCTCTGCTTTGACAAGACATGCCAAGGAAACCGCCTCGCTAAACGAGCTGAGGTGGAACAATGAAAGCAATTTATATAGAAGGCTTGGTCGCAGTGTTATGACGCACTGCGGGATACGTCAGCAGATTTGATTTGTGTTAATATTATTCTCTATATGGAAATATGTGGAAACTTATTTTGCAGAGACGGACACTATTTTTTGGTGTTTATAATCTTATTGAAGAACTTGGAAGAGGAACCCGCCTTGCAATGCCGAAGACAATCTGCGCGTCGGACTCGTCGTCATTGAAGTTTGGTTCAGGGGCTACTGAGGGAGTCCTGGATTAGGGGGTGTTCGGATAGCCGGACTATACCTTCAGCCGGACTCCAGGACTATGAAGATACAAGATTGAAGACTTTGTCCCGTGTCTGGAAGGATCATTTCTTAGCGTGGAAGGCAAGCTAGGCGTGCGGATATTCGAGATCTCCTACCATTGTAACCGACTCTGCGTAACCCTAACCCTATCCGGTGTCTATATAAACCGGAGGGTTGTAGTCCGTAGGACAACCATCATCATACACAATCATACCATAGGCTAGCTTCTAGGGTTTAGCCTCCTTGATCTCGTGGTAGATCCACTCTTGTACTACCCATATCATCAATATTAATCTAGCAGGAGTAGGGTTTTACCTCCACCGAGAGGGCCCGAACCTGGGTAAAATAAAGTGTCCCTTGTCTCCTGTTACCATCCGACCTTGACGCACAGTTCGGGACCCCCTACCCGAGATCCGCCGATTTTGACACCGACAATCGCCTCGCAAACGAAAGTGAAGACCGAAAGAAGGGCGATGGATTCAGGACCCAGGTGCATCATGTGGATCTGGTTGTGGGAAAGCACGGCCCTGAAGAAATCGGAAAAGGGGGGAACCAGACCCGCCCACAGGGCATCAGCGAAATAATGGACTTCGGTGATTATCCTATCAGTGGGGAAGTGGGACGTAGGCCAGGCCGTCGTCCTCCCGCACTCGTTGAAGATAGAGGCCAGAGCCGAGCTGACCTTGCCCAGGAACTCTTGATTGAGTATGATCGACCGGCCAATGGCGGGGGACACCAACGGCGGCGAGCGAGGCAGAGGCATGGGTTTCTTCCCTCTCTCCTTCTTCGTCGGAGACATGGCGATGGGAAGGAGGCGGGAAGATTCGAGATTGGGCAGAAAACGGGAGCTGGAGTTCGAGCGGAGGAAGGACAAAGGGCACATGAACGAAAGGAAGGAAGCGGCTGTGTACAACTATGAGTCCGACTAGCAGGGCGCAAAATAAGGAAGGAAGGAAGCTGCCCACGTCCAATCAACCGCCACGCGGCGCCTGAGGCCGCAGGCTGTTAGGGCCCGCGGCGCTTCGCCCTTGCCCTTTCGCCTCTCAGCGCGGCCAAGCCCGGGCGCGCCTTGGGCCCGGGGGCTACTGTCGGCGTTCTGGGAACGGGGGTCCCTAGACTTGCCTGCCTGCGGCCCGCGGTGTGGCTCAAAAGGGGGCCCAGCGCGTCCCATCTTCATCAACACAAACGCAAGACCCTCGCGAGGGGCCAAGCCTCGCGGGGCGGACGACACGGAGCTTCCTCAGGCGCGGCCTCATCAGGTTGGCTCACGGGGAGGCGGAGAGATCAAGGCGGGGTACCTCGCGAGGTGCCCATGACGCAAGCCATGACGACCAAAGGCGCCAGGCGGGCGCCAGCTCGCGCAGTGTCCTCCCTTTCCTCTTCGGTGCAAAGGGTGCAAGCGCAGGCGGGAGGATCAAGCAAAGGCACCCATTTCGGTGCAACGAGACCAAGATCAGCTTCGCGACAAGGAGGAAGTCATCGTGGAGCCTAAGACAGCGTCATCACCAGAGCCTTTGGCAGGCGAGGACCAACTTTAGTCAGGATAAGTGTACCAGATGTTCCCCTTCAAAATGGCCAACTGTTGGCGCCCTTCCCGCTCAATATTTGGGAAGAGGCCCAGGGCCTTGGCCTATAAATAGGACTAGCCACCCCCAAGGTAGAAAAAACTGGATCAGGGAGAGAAAGAGAGAGAAGGGCGATTGAACTCCTCCTAGCAGTTCATCCCCCAGGCCAAGAACAGACCCTCGCGAGGCTGTTCTACCTTGTAGTGTTCATCATCATCAGCCCAAGAGGCAATCCACCACACCACACTGGAGTAGGGTGTTACACCGCATCGGTGGCCCGAACTAGTATAAACTCTGCGTCTCTTGTGTTGTTCTTTTGGTAGTTTAGATCTTTGCGAGGCGGACGAGTACGAGTAGGTAGGAAGCGTGATCTCCGCGCGCACCCCAGAGTTCGAACCTTAAGGGTCTGCCGGAACCCGAAATCCGACATTTGGCGCGCCAGGTAGGGGTACGCCGGAATCCGTCTTCTATCGCTTCGTGCCCCGTCGCGCCGTCATCGTCATGTCCGACGACCAGGCGAGCAACCTAGATCCATGGGCGGCGTGGCTCGCCCGCGCAGAGCCGCTCACCTCGGGCGACCCCGCGCCCCAGGCAGCTCGTGGTCCGCAAGGCGCTGCGGGCCGCGGGTGGCGCGGACAGGCTTCGACAGCTCTCACACCGCGGCAAGCGCGATCGGCAGCAAGGGCCTCCAATCACGCCGCGACCACGACACCGTACACCCGCCGGGAGCAGGCGAACTCGAGGGCCACGCTCACGGTGGCCCGAGAGCTGCTACAGTGCAGGCTGCTGGAAGGCGGCCGTGACGTGCTGCTGGAGCGGGTCTCCGAGCTCCTGGGCTTTGCCGCCTCGGCGGCTCACCCCTTCTGCACCCAGCTCCCGCCTCAAGCCCAGGGCGGCCCACGCGGGGGCTACGCGCTTGCCCGCATGCCCCAAGGCTACTCCAACACCATCAAGGCTGTCGGCACCGGACCGGCGGCGACACTGCCCTCGCCCCCAGTCCATGAGGAAGAAGGACCCGACGCGACCCACGGTCCCAGCGGACAACCCCGTTAGGAGAGTATTAACATAACTCTTCTAGCTCAAAGCATCTGCTATGACATTGGCCTTTCCTGGATGATAATGCAGCTTCATGTCATAATCCTTTATAATCTCCAACCATCTCCTTTTCCTGAGGTTCAGCTCCTTCTAGGTGAATATGTACATCAAACTCTTATGATCCATGTACACATCACAACGGTTTCCAATAAGAAAGTGTCTCCAGGTTTTTAGTGCATGTACTACAGCTGCTAACTCCAAATCATGAGTGGCATAATTCAACTCATGCGGTCGAAGTTGACGTGAGTCATATGAAACAACTCTTCCGTCCTGCATAAGCACTCCTCCAAGTCCTAAGCGAGATGCGTCGCAATACACTTGGAAATCCTTGCGTATATCCGGCAGAATCAGGATTGGGGCTGTAGTTAGACGTTTCTTCAGATCCTGAAAACTGGCCTCACATTCTTCTGTCCATTTAAACTTGGTGTCTTTCTTTAACAACTCCGTCATAGGCTTTGCAATCTTCAAGAAATTCTCGATAAATCTTCGATAATATCCTACGAGTCCCAGAAAACTGTGGATCTCTCCAACTAAGGTGGTGCCAACCACTCAGTGACTGATTTAACCTTGGTAGGATCCATTGCTATACCTTCTCCTGATATTGTCGGTGTTCTGGGAATGGGGGTCCCCAGACTTGCCTGCCTGCAGCCCGCGGCGTGGCTCAAAAGGGGGCCCAGCACGGCCCATCTTCATGAACACAAACCCAAGACCCTCGCGAGGGGCCAAGCCTCGCGGGGCGGACGACACGGAGTTTCCTCAGGCGCGGCCTCATCAGGTTGGCTCACGAGGAGGCGGAGAGATCAAGGCGGGGTACCTCGCGAGGTGCCCATGACGCAAGCCATGACGACCAAAGGCGCCAGGCGGGCGCCAGCTCACGCAGTGTCCTCCCTTTCCTCTTCGGTGCAAAGGGAGCAAGCGCAGGCGGGAGGATCAAGCAAAGGCACCCATTTCGGTGTAACGAGACCAAGACCAGCTCCGCGACAAGGAGGAAGTCACCGTGGAGCCCAAGCCAGCGTCATCACCAGAGCCTTTGGCAGGCGAGGACCAACTTTAGTCAGGATAAGTGTACCAGATGTTCCCCTTCAAAATGGCCAACTATTGGCGCCCTTCCCGCTCAATATTTGGGAAGAGGCCCAGGGCCTTTGCCTATAAATAGGACTAGCCACCCCCAAGGTAGAAAAAACAGGATCAGGGAGAGAAAGAGAGAGAAGGGCGATTGAACTCCTCCTAGAAGTTCACCCCCAGGCCAAGAACAGACCCTCGCGAGGCTGTTCTACCTTGTAGTGTTCATCGTCATCAGCCCAAGAGGCAATCCACCACACCACACTGGAGTAGGGTATTACACCGCATCGGTGGCCCGAACTAGTATGAACTCTGCGTCTCTTGTGTTGTTGTTTTGGTAGTTTAGATCTTTTCGAGGCGGACCAGTATGAGTAGGTAGGAAGCGTGATCTCCGCGCGCACCCCAGAGTTCGAACCTTAAGGGTCTGCCGGAACCCGAAATCCGACAGATATAACATGTCCAAGGAATCCAACTTCTTTCAACCAAAATTCACACTTCCTGAACTTGGCATATAGTTGATGTTCTCTGACCTTCTCGAGAACCAATCGAAAATGCTCTTTGTGCTCCTCTTCATTCTTCGAGTATACCAATATATCATCAATGAACACCACAACAAACTTGTCCAAGAACTCTAGAAGACCTTGTTCATCATGCTCATGAAATAGGCGGGGGCATTAGTCAATCCAAATGACATAACCGTATACTCATATAGCTCGTACCTTGTGGTGAAAGCTGTCTTAGGTATATCTTTTTCTCGAATCTTCAACTAGTGGCATTCTGCTGCTGGATCAACTGGGTGAGTTCCGGTGGGAAAACAAATCCGGTATCACGTCTCGGAGGCATCTGATGGGTTTAGAGGGAAGAGATTAGAATAGAATGATATCTAGTGAGAAAGCACTACCCGTATGCACATGAGACAAACACAATCATATCATATCACTCAATCAATCAAGCAAGGGCGTACAATCGATCTAAGTATCATTACAGTGCTCGGACTACTACTATATACATGGGGGAATACTACTTGATCATATGGTTGTCTACTAGAAATTGCGATCGATGGAAGACTCCATGATATCTGCTCCAGCTTCGTATTCATAATCATCATCACTACCATCAGGGTCGGAGTCAGTGTCGTCGATGATGATGTAGTCTTCAGAACAAATGTCATTAGGATGGTCATCATCTCCTCCTGGCGCGGGGTTTTCCTTGAATACTCCGAGCTTCTTAATTAGGTCGTCATTCTTCTCCAATAGTATTGTGATTTCCTCCTCGTATTCGTCATGTGTAGACTTGAGTTCCTCTTCTAGCTCCACGTTCCTGGTCATCGCCTTCTTCAAATCCATCATGTGCGCACATCTGGTTCTCGTGGCGTCGAATGTGCTGATTTAACTCCTGGTTGAAAGCTGCAATGGACCTGTCCTTCCTGGTGCTGATCATCTCCCATTGCTCATCTCGGCGCCCACATATCTGGTAGATAGTGTCCTTCAGCTCCTGTTTGTAGACTTCTCCAATATGTCCCATAGCAATGTGGGTTGCCGTACTCTTGCCTAGACTCCAGGTTGGTGCATCAAAGAAAACTCTATGGGTTCAGTGACTGGCGTGAATGTCCTTCCTGAAATTTGAACTCGGATCATACAACACTCCTCTTATGGTAAAGTGGCGGTGTAGGTCCCGGTGAAGCTTGGTATTCCGATGTTCAGGTATTGTCGGTGTCAAAACCGGCGGATCTCTGGTAGGGGTTCCCGAACTGTGCGTCAAGGTCGGATGGTAACAGGAGACAAGGGACACTTTATTCTACCCAGGTTCGGGCCCTCTCGGTGGAGGTAAAACCCTACTCCTGCTAGATTAATATTGATGATATGGGTAGTACAAGAGTGGATCTACCACGAGATCAAGGAGGCTAAACCCTAGAAGCTAGCCTATGGTATGATTGTGTATGATGATGGTTGTGGTGCGGACTACAACCCTCCAGTTTATATAGACACCGGATAGGGTTAGGGTTACACAGAGTCGGTTACAATGGCAGGAGATCTCGAATATCCGCATGCCTAGCTTGCCTTCCACGCCAAGAAAAGATCCTTCCGGACACGGGACGAAGTCTTCAATCTTGTATCTTCATAGTCCTTGTCGGATCACGGGTTCTGGCAGACCCTTAAGGTTCGAACTCTGGGGTGCGCGCGGAGATCGTGCCCACTACCTCTCCGTCTCATAAGGATCTAGACTAGTGCAAGAACAACACAAGAGACACAAGGTTTATACTAGTTCGGGCCACCATTGTGGTGTAATACCCTACTCTAGTTTGTGGTGGGTGGATTGCCTCTTGGGCTGATGAGGAAGAACAGTACAAGGAAGAACGACCTCGCGAGGGTCTGTTCTTGGCTAGGGGATGAACTGCTGGGGGGGGGGGAGTTCGATCGCCCTTCTCTATCTTTAGATGCTCGGTTCGATCCTAGCTTGTTCCTATCTAGATGCCTCTACTCTGGGGGTGGCTGGACCTATTTATAGGCAAAGGCCCTGGGCCTCTTCCCAAATATTGAGCGGGAAGGGCGCCAACAATTGGCCAATTTGAAGGGGAACATCGGGTACACTTATCCTGACTAAAGTTGGTCTTCGCCTGCCAAAGGTTCTGGTGATGACGCCGGCTTGGGCTCCACAGTGACTTCTTCCTTGTCGCGGAGTTGGTCTTGGTCTCGTTGCACCGAAATAGATACCTTTGCTTGATCCCCTCGCCTGCGCTTGCCCCCTTTGCACCAAAGAGGAAAGGGGGACGCTGCGCGGGCCGGCGCCCGCCTGGCACCTTTGGTCGTCATGGCTTGCGTCATGGGCACCTCGTGAGGTACCCCACCTTGATCTCTCCGCCTCCTCGCGAGCTAGCCTAAGGAGGCCGTGCTTGAGGAAGCGCCGTGTCGTCCGCCTCGCGAGGCTTGGCCCCTCGCGAGGGTCTTGGGTCTTGTGTTGGTGAAGATGGGCCACGTTGGGCCCCCACTCGAGCCACGCCGCAGGCCGCAGGCAGGCAAGTCTGGGGACCCCTGTTCCCAGAACGTCGACAGTAGCCCCCGAGCCCAAGGCACGCACGGACTTGGCCGTGCCGAGGGGCGAAAGGGCAAGGGCGAAGCGCCGCGGGCCCTAACAGCCTGTGGCCTCAGGCGCCGTGTGGCGGTTGATTGGACGTGGGCGTCTCCACTTCCCCATGCTCCCTTATTCTGCGCCGCGCTAGGTTGCCCCGCAGTTGTACACAGCCGCCCTTTTCCCTGTTGCTTGACCGTCTCCTGCTCTTCCTCCCTCCGAACTCTGATCCTCGCTTCCGATCCCATCTTGCATCTCCTCTCTTCCGCCCGCCGCCATGGCTCCAAGGAAAGAGAAGGGGAAGAAGCCTGCGGCTCCATCTCGCCCGCTGCCGCCGGTGGCGCCTGCTGTCGGCCGCTCAATCATACTCAACCTGGAGTGCCTGGGAAAGCTCAATCCGGCTCTGGCCACCGCCTTCAACGAGTGCGGGAGGACGACGGCGTGGCCTACGTGTCACCTCCCCACTGATAGGCTAATCACCGAGGTCCATTACTTTGCCGACGCCTTGTGGGCGGGTCTGGTGCCTCCCTTCTCCGATTTCTTCAACACCGTTCTTGATCATTATCAGATACACATGATGCATATGGGTCCTGAGTCCATTGCTCTTCTTTCAGTCTTCGCATTTGTTTGTGAGGCGATGGTGGGCATCCCTCCTTCTGTTGCCCTGCTGCGCCACTTCTTCTCCTTGCATCTTGTCGACCCCACGCAATGCTCGGCATGCGTGAGCTTCATGGCTTCGTCCGAGACCGTAGCCTCTGGTATCGACTTCAACCTCCCTCCGCCTTCAGCCGAGTTCCGCGAGCGGTGGTTGTACATTGATGTCGGGTGCCTAGCCCCCGGCTCGCAAAGCCGACATCGCCTACTGTGCCTAATTCGGGCTGGGGCCAGGAGACGCTCGTAAGTCCCCGGCTCGCCTTCCTCTGGCATCGCTTCATGTCCTTGAAGAAGCTTGGTGTTGGGGAACGTAGTAATTTCAAAAAAAATTCCTACGCACACGCAAGATCATGGTGATGCATAGCAACGAGAGGGGAGAGTGTTGTCTACGTACCCTCGTAGACCGAAGCGGAAGTGTTGACGCAACGTAGAGAAAGTAGTCGTACGTCTTCCCGATCCGACCGATCCAAGCGCCGTTACTCCGGCGCCTCCGAGTTCTTAGCACACGTTCAACTCGATGACGATCCCCGGGCTCCGATCCAGCAAAGCTTCGGGGAGGAGTTCCGTCAGCACGACGGCGTGGTGACGATCTTGATGTACTACCGACGCAGGGCTTCGCCTAAGCACTGCAACGATATGACCGAGGTGGAATATGGTGGAGGGGGGCACCGCACACGGCTAAGGAACGATCACGAAGATCAACTTGTGTCTCCATGGGGTGCCCCCTGCCCCCGTATATAAAGGATCAAGGGAGGGAGGAGGCCGGCCCTAGGTTTGGGCGCGCCAGGGGAGTCCTACTCCCACCGGGAGTAGGATTCCACCTTTCCTAGTCCAACTAGGTCAAGGGGGGAAAGAGGGGAAGAGGGGAAGGAAGGGAGAGAGGGGCCGCGCCCCAAACCCCTTGTCCAATTCGGACTGGGCTTGGGAGGGGCGCGCGCCACCTCCTGGTCCTTCCCACTAAGGCCCATCAAGGCCCATTGCTTCTTCCTCGTATTCCCGTAACTCCCCGGTACCTCCGAAAATACCCGAACCACTCAGAACCCTTCTGATGTCCGAATATAGTCGTCCAATATATCGATCTTTACGTCTCGACCATTTCGAGACTCCTCGTCATGTCCCCGGTCCCATCCGGGACTCCGAACTCCTTCGGTACATCAAAACTCATAAACTCATTATATAACTGTCATCGAAACCTTAAGCGTGCGGACCCTACGGTTCGAGAACAATGTAGACATGACCGAGACACGTCTCCGGTCAATAACCAATAGCGGGACCTGGATGCCCATATTGGCTCCTACATATTCTACGAAGATCTTTATCGGTCAGACCGCATAACAACATACGTTGTTCCCTTTGTCATCGGTATGTTACTTACCCGAGATTCGATCGTCGGTATCCAATACCTAGTTCAATCTCGTTACCGGTAAGTCTCTTTACTCATTCCGTAATACATCATCTCACAACTAACACATTAGTTGCAATGCTTGCAAGGCTTATGTGATGAGCATTACCGAGAGGGCCCAGAGATACCTCTCCGACAATCGGAGTGACAAATCCTAATCTCGAAATACGCCAACCCAACATCTACCTTTGGAGACACCTGTAGTACTCCTTTATAATCACCCAGTTACGTTGTGACGTTTGGTAGTACCCAAAGTGTTCCTCCGGTAAATGGGAGTTGCATAATCTCATAGTCAAAGGAACATGTATAAGTCATGAAGAAAGCAATAGCAACATACTAAACGATCGGGTGCTAAGCTAATAGAATGGGTCATGTCAATCAGATCATTCAACTAATGATGTGATCCTGTTAGTCAAATAACAACTCTTTTTTCATGGTTAGGAAACATAACCATCTTTGATTAACAAGCTAGTCAAGTAGAGGCATACTAGTGACATTCTGTTTGTTTATGTATTCACACATGTATCATGTTTCCGGTTAATACAATTCTAGCATGAATAATAAACATTTATCATGATATATAAGGAAATAAATAATAACTTTATTATTGCCTCTAGGGCATATTTCCTTCAGTCTCCCACTTGCACTAGAGTCAATAATCTAGTTCACATCGCCATGTGATTACCAGCAATACTTCACATCACCATGTGATTAACACCCATAGTTCACATCGATATGTGATCAACACCCAAAGGGTTTACTAGAGTCAGTAATCTAGTTCACATCGCTATGTGATTAACACCCAAAGAGTACTAAGGTGTGATCATGTTTTGCTTGTGAGAGAAGCTTAGTCAACGGGTCTGCCAAAATTCAGATCCGTATGTATTTTGCAACTTTCTATGTCTACAATGCTCTGCACGGAGCTACTTCAGTTAATTGCTCCCACTTTCAATATGTATCTAGATTGAGACTTAGAGTCATCCAGATTAGTGTCAAAACTTGCATCGACGTAACCTTTTACGACGAACCTTTTTGTCACGTCCATAATCGAGAAACATATCCTTATTCCACTAAGGATAATTTTGACCGCTGTCCAGTGATCTACTCCTAGATCATTACTGTACTCCCTTGCCAAAATCAGTGTAGGTTATACAATAGATCTGGTACATAGCATGGCATACTTTATAGAACCTATGGCCAAGGCATAGGGAATGTCTTTCATTCTCTTTCTATCTTCTGCCGTGGTCGGGTTTTGAGTCTTACTCAATTTCACACCTTGTAACACAGGCAAGAACTCTTTCTTTGACTGTTCCATTTTGAACTACTTCAAAATCTTGTCAAGGTATGTACTCATTGAAAACTTATCAAGTGATTTGATCTATCTCTATAGATCTTGATGCTCAATATGTAAGCAGCTTCACTGAGGTCTTTCTTCAAAAAACTCCTTTCAAATACTCGTTTATGCTTTGCAGAATAATTCTACACTATTTTCGATCAACAATATGTCATTTACATATACTTATCAGAAATGTTGTAGTGCTCCCACTCACTTTCTTGTAAATACAGGCTTCACCGCAAGTCTGTATAAAACCATATGCTTTGATCAACTTATCAAAGCATATATTCCAACTCCGAGATGCTTGCACCAGTCCATAGATGGATCGCTGGAGCTTGCATTTTGTTAACACCTTTAGGATTGACAAAACCTTCTGGTTGCATCATATACAACTCTTCTTTAAGAAATCCATTAAGGATTGCAGTTTTGTTATCCATTTGCCAGATTTCAGAAAATGCGGCAATTGCTAACATGATTCGGACAGACTTAAGCATAGATACGAGTGATAAACTCTCATCGTAGTCAACACTTTGAACTTGTAGAAAACCTTTTGCGACAATTCTAGCTTTGTAGATAGTAACACTACTATCAGCGTCCTTCTTCCTCTTGAAGATCCATTTATTTTCTATGGCTTGCCGATCATCGGGCAAATCCATCAAAGTCCATACTTTGTTCTCATACATGGATCATATCTCAGATTTCATGGCCTCAAGCCATTTCGCGGAATGTGGGCTCATCATGGCTTCCTCATAGTTCGCAAGTTCGTCATGGTCTAGTAACATGACTTCCAGAACAGGATTACCGTACCACTCTGGTGCGGATCTCACTCTGGTTTACCTACGAGATTTGGTAGTTACTTGATCTGAAGTTACATGATCATCATCATTAGCTTCCTCACTAATTGGTGTAGCAGTCACAAGAACAGATTTCTGTGATGAACTACTTTCCAATAAGGGAGAAGGTACAATTACCTTATCAAGTTCTACTTTCCTCCCACTCACTTCTTTCGAGAGAAACTCCTTCTCTAGAAAGGATCCATTATAAGCAACGAATGTCTTGCCTTAGGATCTATGATAGAAGGTGTACCCAACAGTCTCCGTTGGGTATCCTATGAAGACATAGTTCTCCGATTTGGGTTTGAGCTTATCAGGATGAAACTTTTTCGTATAAGCATCACAACCCCAAATTTTAAGACAAGACACCTTTGGTTTTCTTGCCAAACCACAGTTCATACGGTGTCGTCTCAACGGATTTAGATGGTGCCCTTTTTAATGTGAATGCAGTTGTCTCTAATGCATAAACCCCAAAACGATAGTGGTAGATCGGTAAGAGACATCATAGATCGCACTATATCTAATAAAGTACGGTTATGACGTTCGGATACACCATTACACTATGGTGTTCCAGGTGGCACGATTTTGTGAAACTATTCCACATTGTTTTAACTGAAGACCAAACTCGTAGCTCAAATATTTGTCCCCGCGATCAGATCGTAGAAACTTTTATTTTCTTGTTACGATGATTCTCTACTTCACTCCGAAACTCTTTGAACTTTTCAAATGTTTCAGACTTATGTTTCATCAAGTAGATATACCCATATCTGCTCAAATCATCTGTGAAGGTTAGAAAATAATGATACTTGTCGCAAGCCTTAATATTCATCGGACCATATACATCAGTATGTATGATTTCCAACAAATCTGTTGCTTGCTCCATTGTTCCGGAGAACGGCGTTTTAGTCATCTTGCCCAAGAGGCATGGTTCGCAAGCATCAAGTGATTCATAATCAAGTGATTCCAAAATCCCATCAGCATGGAGTTTCTTCATGCGCTTTACACCAATATGACCTAAACGGCAGTGCCACAAATAGGTTGCACTATCATTATTAACTTCGCATCTTTTGGTTTCAATATTATGAATATGTGTATCACTACGATCGAGATCCAATGAACTATTTTCATTGGGTGTGTATGACCATAAAAGGTTCTATTCATGTAAACAGAACAACAATTGTTCTCTAACTTAAATGAATAATCGTATTGCAATAAACATGATCAAATCATATTTATGCTCAACGCAAACACCAAATAACACTTATTTAGGTTCATCACTAATCCCGAAAGTATAGGGAGTGTACGATGATGATCATATCAATCTTGGAACCACTTCCAACACACATCGTCACTTCATTCTTAACTAATCTTTGTTCATTCGGCAACTCCCGTTTCGAGTTACTACTCTTAGCAACTGAACCAGTATCAAATACCGAGGGGTTGCTATGAACACTAGTAAAATACACATCAATAATCTGTATATCAAATATACCTTTGTTCACTTTGCCATCCTTCTTATCCGCCAAATACTTGGGGCAGTTCCGCTTCCAGTGACCAGTCCTTTTGCAGTAAACGCACACAGTCTCAGGCTTAGGTCCAGACTTGGGCTTCTTCACTTGAGCAACAACTTGCTTGCCATTCTTCTTGAAGTTCCCCTTCTTCCATTTGCCCTTTTCTTGAAACTAGTGGTCTTGTTAACCATCAACACTTGATGTTTTTCTTGATTTCTACCTTCGTCGATTTCAGCATCACGAAGAGCTTGGGAATTACTTTCGTCATCCCTTGCATATTATAGTTCATCACGAAGTTCTACTAACTTGGTGATGGTGACTAGAGAATTCTGTCAATCACTATCTTATCTGGAAGATTAACTCCCACTTGATTCAAGCGATTGTAGTACCCAGACAATCTGAGCACATGCTCACTAGTTGGGCGATTCTCCTCCATCTTTTAGCTATAGAACTTGTTGGAGACTTCATATCTCTCAACTCGGGTATTTGCTTGAAATATTAACTTCAACTCCTGGAACATCTCATATGGTCCATGACGTTCAAAACGTCTTTGAAGTCCCGATTCTAAGCCGTTTAAGCATGGTGCACTAAACTATTAAGTAGTCATCATATTGAGCTAGCAAAACGTTCATAACGTCTGCATCTGCTTCTGCAATAGGTCCGTCACCTAGCGGTGCATCAAGGACATAATTCTTCTGTGCAGCAATGAGGATAAACCTCAGATCACGGATCCAATCCGCATCATTGCTACTAACATCTTTCAACACAATTTTCTCTAGGAACATATCAAAATAAACATAGGGAAGCAATAATGCGAGCTATTGATCTACAACATAGATATGCTAATACTACTAGGACTAAGTTCATGATAAATTAAAGTTCAATTAATCATATTACTTAAGAACTCCCACTTAGATAGACATCTCTCTAATCCTCTAAGTGATCACGTGATCCAAATCAACTAAACCTTGTCCGATCATCACGTGAGATGGAGTAGTTTCAATGGTGAACATCGTTATGTTGATCATATCTACTATATGATTCACGCTCGACCTTTCGGTCTCCGTGTTCCGAGGTCATATCTTATATGCATAGCTCGTCAAGTATAACCTGAGTATTCCGCGTGTGCAACTGTTTTGCACCCGTTGTATTTGAACGTAGAGCCTATCACACCCGATCATCACGTGGTGTCTCAGCACGAAGAACTTTCGCAACGGTGCATACTCAGGGAGAACACTTCTTGATAATTAGTGAGAGATCATCTTATAATGCTACCGTCAATCAAAGCAAGATAAGATGCATAAAAGATAAACATCACATGCAATCAATATAAGTGATATGATATGGCCATCATCATCTTGTGCTTGTGATCTCCATCTCCGCAGCACTGTCATGATCACCATCGTCACCGGCGCGACACCTTGATCTCCATCGTAGCATCGTTGTCGTCTCGCCAATCTTATGCTTCTACGACTATCGCTACCGCTTAGTGATAAAGTAAAGCATTACAGGGCGATTGCATTGCATACAATAAAGCGACAACCATACGACTCCTGCCAGTTGCCGATAGCTCGGTTACAAAACATGATCATCTCATACAATAAAATTTAGCATCATGTCTTGACCATATCACATCACAACATGCCCCGCAAAAACAAGTTAGACGTCCTCTACTTTGTTTGTTGCAAATTTTACGTGGCTGCTACGGGCTGAAGCAAGAACCAATCTCACCTACGCATCAAAACCACAACGATACTTCGTCAAATAGACTCCATTTTAACCTTCTCAAGGACCGGGCGTAGCCACACTTGGTTCAACTAAAGTTGGTGAGACAGTCTCCCGCAAGCCATCTGTGTGCAAAGCACGTCGAGGGAACCGGTCTCGCGTAAGCGTACGCGTAAGGTTGGTCCGGGTCGTCTCATCCAACAATACCGCTGAACCAAAGTATGACATGCTGGTAGGCAGTATGACTTGTATCGTCCACAACTCACTTGTGTTCTACTCGTGCAAATAACATCAAACCATAAAACCTAGGCTCGGATGCCACTGTTGGGGAACGTAGTAATTTCAAAAAAAATTCCTACGCACACGCAAGATCATGGTGATGCATAGCAACGAGAGGGGAGAGTGTTGTCTACGTACCCTCGTAGACCGAAGCGGAAGCGTTGACGCAACGTAGAGGAAGTAGTCGTACGTCTTCCCGATCCGACCGATCCAAGCGCCGTTACTCCGGCGCCTCCGAGTTCTTAGCACACGTTCAACTCGATGACGATCCCCGGGCTCCGATCCAGCAAAGCTTCGGGGAGGAGTTCCGTCAGCACGACGGCATGGTGACGATCTTGATGTACTACCGACGCAGGGCTTCGCCTAAGCACTGCAACGATATGACCGAGGTGGAATATGGTGGAGGGGGGCACCGCACACGGCTAAGGAACGATCACGAAGATCAACTTGTGTCTCCATGGGGTGCCCCCTGCCCCCGTATATAAAGGATCAAGGGAGGGAGGAGGCCGGCCCTAGGTTTGGGCGCGCCAGGGGAGTCCTACTCCCACCGGGAGTAGGATTCCACCTTTCCTAGTCCAACTAGGTCAAGGGGGGAAAGAGGGGAAGAGGGGAAGGAAGGGAGAGAGGGGCCGCGCCCCAAACCCCTTGTCCAATTCGGACTGGGCTTGGGAGGGGCGCGCGCCACCTCCTGGTCCTTCCCACTAAGGCCCATCAAGGCCCATTGCTTCTTCCTCGTATTCCCGTAACTCCCCGGTACCTCCGAAAATACCCGAACCACTCAGAACCCTTCCGATGTCCGAATATAGTCGTCCAATATATCGATCTTTACGTCTCGACCATTTCGAGACTCCTCGTCATGTCCCCGATCCCATCCGGGACTCCGAACTCCTTCGGTACATCAAAACTCATAAACTCATTATATAACTGTCATCGAAACCTTAAGCGTGCGGACCCTACGGTTCGAGAACAATGTAGACATGACCGAGACACGTCTCCGGTCAATAACCAATAGCGGGACCTGGATGCCCATATTGGCTCCTACATATTCTACGAAGATCTTTATCGGTCAGACCGCATAACAACATACGTTGTTCCCTTTGTCATCGGTATGTTACTTACCCGAGATTCGATCGTCGGTATCCAATACCTAGTTCAATCTCGTTACCGGTAAGTCTCTTTACTCATTCCGTAATACATCATCTCACAACTAACACATTAGTTGCAATGCTTGCAAGGCTTATGTGATGAGCATTACCGAGAGGGCCCAGAGATACCTCTCCGACAATCGGAGTGACAAATCCTAATCTCGAAATACGCCAACCCAACATCTACCTTTGGAGACACCTGTAGTACTCCTTTATAATCACCCAGTTACGTTGTGACATTTGGTAGTACCCAAAGTGTTCCTCCGGTAAACGGGAGTTGCATAATCTCATAGTCAAAGGAACATGTATAAGTCATGAAGAAAGCAATAGCAACATACTAAACGATCGGGTGCTAAGCTAATAGAATGGGTCATGTCAATCAGATCATTCAACTAATGATGTGATCCTGTTAGTCAAATAACAACTCTTTTTTCATGGTTAGGAAACATAACCATCTTTGATTAACAAGCTAGTCAAGTAGAGGCATACTAGTGACATTCTGTTTGTTTATGTATTCACACATGTATCATGTTTCCGGTTAATACAATTCTAGCATGAATAATAAACATTTATCATGATATATAAGGAAATAAATAATAACTTTATTATTGCCTCTAGGGCATATTTCCTTCACTTGGCGTAACGGCGCCCAAAGTGGTGAAGGAGTTCCTATTGCGCCGCATTGCCCCTCTCCAACGCCATTCTCGTAGAATGTGGGCCTTCAGCGGGCATGGCGACCGCATGAGGCTTCAGGGAGAAGACCTGACGCTTGAGGTGCTGAGGAGGGTGCTCTTGGTCCTGACAGGCGATCCCAACCCCGGGGGTGTCCGGCAGGGGGGAGCCTTGCTGTACCTCTGCCACAATAGGGATGACTTCGTGAGGCAGATGCCCCCTTTTGACGAGTGGGGGCTACGCCCTGTCGGCCTCTAGGGGCCTCGCGAGAACCCTGTGGTGGTGATCTCCCTTCCGGTCGGCCTGGGTGAATCCTCCTCGAGTGGTGGCGCAGGGAGGCAGGAGACAGCGGGGGTCGAGGGAGCCGCGGACGATGTGACCGCACCTGGCGATGCTCTTGACGAGGCAGCTCACGAGGTCCGCGCTCCCGAGGCCACGGGTGAGGCGTCGCCGCCTCCGGTGCTTGAGGTCGAGGCTCCTGAGCCCCCGGCCGGGATCTCTGACGAGGCAACTGCCCGTGCGTTCCAGGCATGCGCCCTCGACGCGAGTGGCCTTGGCGCTCCGTCCTCTTCGCAGGCTGGTTCCTGTGCATCTCTCCTGGGCCGTTTCCGTGTGGACTTTGAGGCCCTCCGGAGAAAAAGGGAGGCCTTGGGCGACGACTTCCCATGCCGCTTGCTGAAGCGCCGGAAGTACTTTGCCGTCGACGAGTAAGTCTTCTCCTTTTCTGTTCCTTATCCTGCTTGCCGCATCCGCTGATCCTTGCTCTGCAGGCCTCTGCCTACTGAGCTCGATGAAGCCGTCGAGCCGACGCCCTCCTTGACTCTGTCTCCTCCGCCACCCCTGGGTGTCTCAAGCAGCACTGCTCTCGTGGTTTGGGCGGGTGACGGCGCTGACCGCCGCGTAGCGCGCGACGACTCTCCCGCCCCCGCGATCTCCTTCCGCGGGCTTTCCCTCGACATAGGCATCCTGTCGTGGGCTTCCCTCTAGTCGCGGGCTGCGACCGGCTGAGGCACCTCAGGGGCCCTTCTCCCGAGGTCAGATTGGACTCAGGTCGGGCTTCTGATGCGGCACGGCCGGCTGTCGTGAAGGCGCCAGCCCCTAGCCCCCTGCCTGGGGCCGGAGCGATGATCCGAGGTCCTCGACGCCAGCTTGAGGCGGATGATGGTACGGCAAACGTGCTTGAGCGTGCTCGGGAGCGCCGTGCCCGTCGTCACGAATTCCTTCGGAGGGCGAGTGGCGCCGTAGACCTGCTTGGGCAGGAGCTCGCTGAGGAAGACGCGCGCCTGGAAGCTGAGGGCTTGCGCTTGGCCGTCGAGCGGCGCGAGCTGGAGGCAGCCGCTGCCCTCGCGCGTCGTCAGCGCGTCCTTGATGATGAAGAGGCGAAGGTGTCGCTAGAGGCTTCTCTGGCGGCTCGGTCTCAGGCCGTTGAGGAGGCCCGAGGAGCAGACCGACGGTGAGGAGAAGCAGAAGAATAGGCTCGGGAGCTCTTGGCCTGGTGTCGCTCGTTGGAGGAGCAAGCGGAGCTGCGCGAGGCAGCCCTTGCATCGATGGAGGTGGCTTCTGGCGACCCGGCTGTGCTTCGGAAGCGCGAGGAAGCATTGGTGCTGGAGGCCGCCGAACGCGCTCGCGAGCTCGAGCAGCTGGAGTCGAGGGAGCGCCTGGTGACGCAGGCTGAAAACGATGTCGCCATGCGGGAGACGCGTGTCCTGGAGGAGGTCTGTCGTCGGGTGGCGACAGCACGCCAAGGCCTCGAGCGCGAGTTCGAGGGGAAGCTGGGGATGATCCGAGTCGAAGCTGAAGGTAGAACCGCCGCCTTGAGGGTCCAGCGGGATGAGGCGACGCGACGAGCGGACGCCTCCCGGGTCGCCCTTGAGGCAACGCAGAAAGAGTTGGCCTCCTCCCAGGCCGAGGTGCTCCGCCTACGCCAGCGTTTGGAAGAGGCCGTGGCCGTCGAGCGTCAGAATGCCGACGAGATACGCCAGCGACAAGTCCTGGAGCACCAGCACGGCCCCATGCTCAACAAGCTCCGGGATAGGGCCAACATTGCCCTGGGCAACATCTGTGAGGCTGCTGTGGGCGAGCCGCACACGATTAACTACGCCGGCAACCTGCAGTTCTTCACCACCGTGGTGACACAGCTGGAGGCACGGTCGGCCAGAGACGATAGGTTGGTGGAGGAGAGGAGCCGCGCCCTGCTCGGGCGCGCCTTCTCCCGCATCTTCAGCCATCTTCGAAACATGGATCCCCACTTTGACTTCGACGCCGCCATCGCCCCAGTTCCCCAAGCTGTTCGAGGCGACCTGGCTGAATGGGTGGAGAGCAGCGTAGATGCTCTCGTCCGGGCCTTCACTTCGGATGATGACGACGTGATCGTGGGCGCCGACGAAGGTGGCATGGTGGAAGACCCCAATGCCGCGGACGGGGGCGCAAACAACGAAGGTGAGTTCAGCGACGCTAGCGACAGCTCGGGAGGCGCCTCCGAGGATGCATTGGGGGATTTGTCAGATTGACCATGTGCTATCTTCGCCTTTTTACCCTGCATAAATAGAACTCAGGCGTTTGGCCCGACGGTTGTGAGAGCATTTTGGGAGGGGGAGCCCCTCGTGTATGAACTTGTATCTAATGTATCTGCAGTGATTAAATCGTACGCGTGTCCAACGGTAGGCTGGTTCGCCCTTGTCCCTTGCTGGATCCGGAGCTGCCTTCTGGAGGGCGTCACGCCCCGAGTGCTGGGTAGTTGAAACCTCGGGAGGCGAGGTCATTACTGACAGGAAACCCCACAGGCGTGGGCCGTCTTTGCAGGCTCCGGGCCTTTTCTCGAGCGAGACGTCTTCACAGGCGTTCGCCCTCTTCACAGGCTCCGGGCCTTCTCCCGAGAGGGATGGCTTCACAGGCATTCGCCTTCTTCACAGGCTCCAGGCCTTCTCCCGAGAGGGATGGCTTCACAGGCGTTCGCCTTCTTCACAGGCTCTGGGCCTTCATGAGAAAACAATCTCCGCAGGCACCAATGGTCACCTCGCGAGGGAGCGGCAGCGGCAATCTGGGCCGTGCTTAAGCTAGGCCTGGCCCGGCTCACAAGGGCCTCGCGAGGGGAGGCAGCTGTGATGAGATGGTGACCAGAACGTGGGAAACGATTCAAACAAGACCAAGCACCCCTTCCCCAAACGCACGCAAAGCTCAGATTCGAATTCAAATTAAATCCAGCGGGGGAAAAAGGTTACAACCAAAGAAAGAAGGCAATGAAAACAAACAAAAAGGCCGCGTCCGACACCTAATCTAGTCTTCGACGTCCTCTCACCAGCGCGGAGCTAAGTGCTGTCCACCGGGCGTGGGAGGGAGCCCCAGGGCCTGAGGCCGGCACCCCTGAGACTCCGGGGCGTGTACAGCCCCACTCATTATTACGTGAGAGTGTCACGGGGCGGCGAGCTTCACAGGCACTGGGCCTTCTTCATAGGAACCGGCCTTGCTTCATATCGCCAGACGAGGCCCTGCCTTGCGCCACACTCTAGTGCCAACAGCAACGACCGAAAACCAGGACGCCGCCGGTGGGGTAGAGCGGCCGCCAGCGGTTCCCCCGACGACCATGGGTCCTCCGCCAGGGGCAGGCCCTCAGGCGCCTCCCCAGCGGAGGGCCTATCTTCTAAGAACGCCTTGCTCCGAACGCCGCGGTGGTGAGGTAGGATCTCTGCCCCTTTCCTGCAGCCCCCTGCGTCCTCCTCTCGAGGGGTAGGAGACCGCAGGGGCGGGGCAGCTGCTTGTCGCGGCGACCTGCATCTCCTGTGACCCGTGATTAGCGTATGCCTGCTCTTGAGGAATTAATGGTAGCCGATAGTCGTTGCCTCCAGTGTGACCGATGGAGCCATCCCGGGGTTCCTGGAGGGGCTCGGCCTCTGGCGTCTCGTCCTCCCAGCTGGGACTGAAGAGTGAGCCCTGTTCGCCCTCTTGAGCGTGTCCTTGGTCCATCATGTGGGGCACGTACTCCTCTGGCGCCGCCACCCCGAATGCTGCATTGTAGTGCTCCATGCGCCATGCGGCGTTGCTTGTCATGCCCACCGCGGGGTGGTAGCGCGGTTGGCCGCTGGCGCCGTGGGCCGCATTGAGCCCCTCTCCTTCGCGCACCGGGGGCGGGGGTAGCACCTCCTCCAGTCTGGCGCCTGCGGATTCGCCGGTGCTGGGGTAGTCTGGAGGCCCTCGCGGGCGCGCGGGGCCCCCTCGTGTGCCGCCCTGAGCTTGAGGTGGAAGTTGGACGCAGAAGGGGTGAGCCCCCGAAGTGGCGAAGCCCAAGAGCTCGGCAGTAGTTTTCTCTTCGGATAACTTTTAGTGCGGCGGCTGCCGCTGTATTTATCTGCGGTCTTGATTACCTTGTTCCATCTTGTTCTGAGTGCATCTTCTGCCGTCTTTAGCTTCCGCTTCTGCTTTTTCAGGCTGCATGCTGTGGCAACGAGCCTTTCGTGGAGATTCTTCTGCTCCGTGGTTTTATCCGGCATGAGATCGTCCGGAGTTCTGTTATGGCCGGGGGAGGGCTGTCTGTCCTCTCCATTCGTGTTGCCCAATTCGGACGGCTGCTCTGAGACATGCTCGTCGTCTACCAGCTCATCCTGCTCTACGGTTGGGTCTTGATCGAGGCGGGGCTTGGCTTGGCGTCTACGTCGCCGCTTTGACTGCTTTTCGGAGGGTTTACCCCTTTTTCTGCCCCCCTTTTCCTCGTTGTCGTTTCCTGTAGGGGTATCCACCATGAATACATCGTTAGGTGGGGTGGAGGTCCTGTGCCCTATAGGTGCTGGTCCTAGTTCGTCTCCGTCTTCGTCGTCCATACCGTCGAAGTCTTCGGATCCGAAGTCAAGTATGTCAGTTAAATCATCGACAGTGGCTATTAAATGGGTGGTGGGTGGGCTTTGAATTTCTTCGTCGTCCGAATCCCAACCTCGCAGACCATAGTCCGACTTGGGCTCTCCTGATAAAGAGAGAGACTTGAGAGAATTCAGGGTATCACCGAAAGGTGAGCACTGAAAGATGTCCGTGGCGGTGAACTCCATTACAGGGCCCAATCAGATTCGATCGGCATGGGCACGGAAGGCCCGGAGTTCGGAGAAGAGTCCGGCTCCTTGGAGTTCTGGGCCGTGCGGAGTACGGGGCTGGCGTTCGGCTCGATCGCAGCCCCCGAGGTGATGTCCAACCGTTCATCCACGAAGAACGCAGCGGGCTCCGAGTCAAGGATCGGGGCCGGAGCGTGTGCGACCTCCAGGGTACTATTTGGAGGCAGAGCTATATCATGCCCCTCGAAATAGTGTGGCGCGCTTGGCTGTGGCTCGAACCCGTCGAAAATCAAGTCTCCGCGGATATCCGCCATGTAGTTTAAGCTTCCAAACCTGACTTGATGGCTAGGGGCGTAGCTTTCGATCTGCTCCAGATGACCAAGTGAATTGGCCCGCAGAGCGAAGCCGCCGAAGACGAAGATTTGTATGGAGAGGAAAGTCTCACCCTGGACCTCATCGTTGTTGATGATCAAAGGAGCCATCGGGCCTAAAAGCGACGACACAGAGTAACTCTCAATGAAAGCACCAATGTCGGTGTCAAAACCGGCGGATCTCGGGTAGGGGGTCCCGAACTGTGCGTCAAGGTCGGATGGTAACAGGAGACAAGGGACACTTTATTTTACCCAGGTTTGGGCCCTCTCGATGGAGGTAACACCCTACTCCTGCTAGATTAATATTGATGATATGGGTAGTACAAGAGTGGATCTACCACGAGATCAAGGAGGCTAAACCCTAGAAGCTAGCCTATGGTATGATTGTGTATGATGATGGTTGTGGTGCGTACTACAACCCTCCGGTTTATATAGACACTGGTAGGGTTAGGGTTACACAGAGTCGGTTACAATGGCAGGAGATCTCGAATATCCGCACGCCTAGCTTGCCTTCCACGCCAAGAAAAGATCCTTCCGGACACGGGACGAAGTCTTCAATCTTGTATCTTCATAGTCCTGGAGTCCGGCTGAAGGTATAGTCCGTCTATCCGAACACCCCCTAATCCAGGACTCCCTCGGGTACCTAGTGACTTCCTTCAAGTGTCGTCCTAAGGGTGTGTCTTCATCCGGTTGTGCAAACTTGTTCCTTGAGTCCGCCATCCTAGAGAGTAGAAAATGGAGAGGAGTCAGAAATGAGTAGAGAAGAGTGACCTATGTCTCATCTTAGTGGTCGTGTCCGACATTCAGCGTGTGCTCTTATACCATCTTGTAGCGACCCGACCTCAGACGGTCAAGTCTCTGTGCTTCTCATCCCTGGATCGGTAATGCTGACACACACAGTACTCGAATGGACTTATAAATGAGTAGTGTCGGCGTTCTAGGAATGGGGGTCCCTAGACTTGCCTGCCTGCGGCCCACAGCATGGCCAAGCAGCAGGCCGTACGGCCCATCTTCATCAGCAAGGCATCCAATACCCTCGCGAGGTAGACGACGCAAGACCTCCTCTGGAGTGGCCTAGCCAGACAGGCTCACGAGGAGCAGAGATATCAAGGTGGGGCAAACCTCACGAGGCTCTCATGACGTGAGCCATGACGAACGACACCAGGCGGGCACAACGTCCTTATTTCCTCTTTGGTGCTAAGGAGGCCAGCGCAGGCAAGGAGTACCGAGGCATCAGGCAGAGGTTGCCATATTGGTGTAACGAGACCAAGACTAGGAGGACGGCAAGGCGGAGGTCATCGTGGAGACCAAGACAGCGTCACCCCAGAGCTTTTCGCAGGCGAAGACCACTTTTGTCAGGATAGGTTGTACTAGCTGCCCCCCTTCAAATTTGCCCGCCGTTGTTGGCTCCCTTCCCGCTCAATATTTGGGAAGAGGACCAGGGCCTCTATAAAAAGGAGCCACCACAGTAGGAGGCAACGGATCCAGAACTGGTTCAGATCATCCTCAACTACACAAGCAGAAGAACACCTCAACCTCAGGAGGCTGTTCTTCCCTTGTACTGTTCATCATCAGCCCAAGAGGCAATCCACCACCACCACACTGGAGTAGGGTATTACACCACAACGGTGGCCCGAACCAGTATAAACCTAGTGTCTTTCTGTGTTGCGAGTTTGTCGATTTCGTCCGCGAGATCTTAGAGAGCTAGAGCGTAGATCGGTAGGAGGGAGAGACTTCGCGCGCACCCCAGTGTTCGAACCTTAAGGGTTTGCCGGAACCCCACATCCGATATTTGGCGCGCCAGGTAGGGGTGCGCCGTAGTTTCCCTTCCATCAGTTCATTGCTCCATCGCTCCGTCGTTTCCATGGCGGACGCTCGCCGTGCTCGAGCTGAGCGTTGGGATGCCCTCTCCACCCGCGTTGTTCAGATGGCTCCCATAGGTGGGCCACCTCGTCGTTCTCTGTCTCCCGCCGCCAACGCTGCCACCGTCTAGGAGGGGAACGAGCAGCAGGCGTCGTTGCTGCATCCTTCGGTGCGGCAAGACGGCCGCACCGCTACTCCATCACTTACCCCTGCCGGTTCTTCGTCTCACGCGCACCGCACTCCCATGGAGGCACGAGCCGCACTCATCACGGCGAACGAGCTCCTGCGTTACCGCCCCGTCGATGACCTCTATGAGGAGTGGCTCGACCGCGTCGCCGAGCTCGACCGCGCCGCAGGGGGCTCTCCAGTGCCGTCCCACTCTCTGCCTCCCCCTCAACCAGCCGCAGGCGACGGGGCTCTTGGCATGCCTCCACCACCTCAACCCCAAGACAGTGCCTTGGCACCAAGGCGCGCGCCTCCACGGCGTGATCCACCGCACCCGGCGCCCGCACGTGAAGAAAGAAGCCACCAAGAAATCCCGCGGCCGCAAGAAGCTGCACCGGCGCTCCCCGCACCACCTCGTCAAGACCATGTGCCGCCTGCAGTGGTGCAGCGCGGACCTCGCCAAGACCAAACTCTACCTCAGAAGCGGGCCCCGGCGACCACGGCCGGCTGCCGCGCCTTCACCCCTGAACTGCGTAGCGTCGCCTGGCCAGGCAAGTTCAAGCCTGATCTGCCTCCTCGCTACGACAACACCGCCGACCCTGCGGAGTTCCTGCAGCTCTTTGAGCTGAGCATCGAAGCGGCCAACGGCGACGAAAAAGTCATGGCAAACTGGTTTCCCATGGCTCTCAAGGATGGGGCCCGCTCCTGGCTCCTGAACCTGCAGCACGGCTCGATCTCCTCTTGGGACGAGATGCACGACCGCTTCGTCACCAACTTCCAGGGCACTCGTGACCGCCCATCGGCCGCGGGTGATCTACGCCGCATCAAGCAACAACCAGGAGGGACCCTCCAGAAGTACATCCAGCACTTCAACAACACCCACCTCAAGATCCCCAAGGACACGGACGAAGCCATCATCTCCGCGTTCTCAGACGGCGTCCGTGATGTCAAGATGACGGAAGAGCTCGCTAACCACGAGGAGCTCTGCACATCTTAGGAGTTGTTCAACCTGGTGACCAAGTGCGCAAGAGCTGAGGAGGGGCGCCTCTCTCTCCTTGAGCTGCCAGCCGCAGGAGCGGAGGAGAAGAAGGCCAAGGCCAAGGACGTGAAGCGCAAAGAGGAAGTAGTGCTCGCAGTGAAGCCCGACACCAAGCGAGGCAGAGATCAGCCCGAGTCATCCAAGAACGGCCGGCCGTTCTGCGCCTTCCACAACCTGAACACCCACAACACCAGCGACTGTCAAGAGCTCAGAGCCATACGGGAAGGACGCTACGGTCGACGCCCCGAGCACAACGACCGGGGCTACGGCCGCGGAGGAGGACGCTGGGACGACCGTGGCCCGCGCCAGGAGTGGCGCGACCGACCTCATGAGGGCCGCTGGCAGGACCAACCTCGCGAGGGTGCCTGGAGGGACCCGCCTTATGAGGATCGCCCCAGGGCAACGCCGGTCTCCCCCCGCTGCCGCCACCAAGAAGGAACGACGACCATCACCAGGACGAGGGGGCCGGGGGCTTCCAGGTGCCGTGTGCGATCGCCTGCATCTTGGGTGGTGCCCAGGCCCCAGCCTCTCAGCGCATCTTAAAACAGTTTGCTCGCGAGGTGAACGCGGTGGTCCCCAAGCTTGAGGCCATGCGCCCGCTCAGGTGGTCCCAATTTGCCATCACCTTGAACTCGGCAGACCAGCTCAAGTGCGCAGCCACCGCTGGCGCCCTCCCTATGATATGCTCCCCAGTCATCAGCAATGTGCAAGTCACCAAGACTCTCATCAACGGGGGCGCAGGGCTCAACGTCGTATCCGTCGACACGTTCGACAACCTCCAAGTGCCATATGAGCAGCTCCAGCCAACCAAGCCTTTCTCAGGAGTGACCGACGGTTCCACCACACCGATAGGGCAGGTCCGCCTGCTTGTCACCTTCGGGGAGCGCAAGAACTATCACACCGAGCTCATCGACTTCGACGTCGCGCACATCCGCCTGTCGTACAATGCCATCCTCGGGTATCCAACCCTGGCCAAGTTCATGGTAGTCACTCATCACGGCTACAACATTCTCAAGATGCCATGAAGCGGAGGAATGATCACGGTCCCGTGTGAAGAGAAGGATGCGGTGTGCTCCCTTGAGAGCGCCTTTCAAGCCGTAGCAATCGATGACCCCGACAGCAGAAGTGAAGGCCCTCCGGAGTCCATCCCCAAGAAGAAGCAGCCGCGCCGTGCAGGACCTCAGGAGGATGGCGTTGTGGCAGGAGCCTCGTCCGGATCAGCGCTCGTTCCAGGGGTGCCTCCCTCCGTCGCATAGGAAGGCGCGCCCGGTGCCCTCCTCGGGCAGGGCTCGGGGGCTCTCTTTTGGAGGGCCTCAAACCTTGCCAACCTCACGAGGAACGCGCTTGGGCACCACTTGGAGGCGTGCTTCGCTGCACGTGTCCCTCAGGAGAGCACAGGACAAGGAGTGCCCACCACCCAGGAGTTCATCACCAAGACCACCCAGCAACTGCAAGAAGCAAGAGCCATGCACGGCGACAGCCGCCCACAAGGCGCAGCTGCCCATCCAGGCGAGGCTGCCGGGCTGCGCGTCTACGTCGACGTCTCAGGGCTCAACAGAGCCGCATCTCAGGAGTGCTTCTGGCCATCGCGTGTGGGACGCTGCGAGGGCCCACCACACAGCTACGTTCGCATGCCCTTCGGCTTGCCGAGCGTGGCGTCGGCCTATCAGCACAACGTGCGGCGCGTCCTGGCGGCCCAGGAGGCCAGGTACCACGCCGTTCTGGAGGAGATGGAGACGGTCTTCCAGGAACCTCCCGCGCCCCCAGAGCCTCCCGAGGCTCAGGGCCCCGGTGGCTCATGAGGAGTCATTTCTTCAATGCACGCCTTTGGCTGCACGAACTCTACGTCGTCTACAGAACCAGGTGACATCTCCCAAGTTCGTTTAAGCTGGGAGCGCCCCTCGGGCTGCATTATTCCCATGCCGCGTGGGTCCGTCCCTGCGGCATGTATCCCTTTTGCTTATGTATTTAGCCTACCTTGCTGGGGGCGCCCCTCGGGCTGCATCACCCCAAGCCGCTCGGGCCGGACCCGGTGGCATGTATCTTCCTGCATTTATCCAAGTTGATATGCTCTCCATGCTTGTCCTGCTCGCGGCTATCGCCTGCTCAATCGCTGCCCGCTACGGGTCTGTTCGTCCCATGCAATTCGCTTGCATGTTAAAAGGGGGGCTCCTGAGCATCGCGACTCAGGAGCTCTTACTGGCTCTCCAGCCCTCACCCCCTGGCCTTGACCACGGCATCACGACCTGGCATACCAGCGGTGGCTGAGCTCGCTCGGGGGCCGGGACCTGAGGACGTAGAGTGCTTGCATCTAACTGCCTTGCAGGAACACACAGTCACCAAGACTCAAGACCAGGCGCAACCCACCTTGAGGTAGGGCCTCGTGAGTCCCGCGCTGGCTCACGAGTGCCCAGATACACCTCGCAGCCCTGCCGTGCAAGCCACGGGTCAGGGCGGGGCTCTACACACCCCGGGGGCTCCTCCCGAAGGGGAGCCCCCATCCCACACCCAAGTGGAAGCACCATGCTCTGCGCTGGCTGTCGACACTGCCGAGGAGCGGCTATGCCCATGCACAAGCGGAAGCACTATGCTCCGCGTTGGTGATAAACAACTGAGGGCGACCCCACGGTCGTGCCAACCTCAGGGAGCCCAGAGCTCAGCGCCCAGCCTTACCGCAACACCTCCCCTCAGGAAAGCCGCACATGGGGGCTGGGCATGGGGGCTGCGCTCGGTTCACGCCCAAGCGCACACCACCTAACCAGGTCCCCCGGACCTGGGCATCACGCACCCCTCCCGAGGCCTCGGCGAGGGCAGGTATGGGAATTGTTTGCATGTCAAGGGGGACTCCTAAGCATCGCGACTCAGGAGCCTAACTAGTCACGTAGCCCCTCACTCCTTGGTCCGTCCTGGTCTCCGGTCGGCCCAATGGCGGTTGAGGTATGCGCGGGGCCGGGCCCTGCCGACGTAGAACATTGATCTATCCTCACGAACTCTCCCTATATGTTGTTTGCGCGTCAAGGGGGACTCCTGAGCATGCGACTCAGGAGCCTAACTGGTCACGTAGCCCCTCACTCCTTGGTCCGTCCTGGTCTCCGGGCCGGCCCAATGGCGATTGAGGTATGCGCGGGGCCGGGCTCTGCCGACGCAGAACACAAAGCAAATAGGAAGGAAATTTCAAAATCTCAAAGCAAATATTACAAGCATATTGTTTTCACAATACCAAATGAAAAGTCTAAACGCCTCCACGAGTCCTGATACATGTTGCATCAATGAAACGGGAAGAATAGCCGCAGGTCACCCCTGGATATCGCCATCGCCTGCGAAAGGTGCTCCCTCGTGGGCAACGATGTTCTCACCTTCACCACCAGCCGCAGGATCCGCGGCGTCGCCAGACAGAGGATCGGAGACAAAGCCACGGAACCTCCCCAACAGGGCCTCTACTTGACCTTGTACAGCTGCGGCGGCGGCTTCACAGTGATCTTCAGCACAGGCTCCAGCAGCACGTCAAGGCGAGCGTTGGGGTCGCAGAGGTGCAGATGGCTGAAGACGCGAGTCAGCGCGGCTGAAGACAGGACGCGAGCTTCTGCCTCCGCCATGGGACCGAGACCATCAACGACCTCCTCAAGCGCCTTCACCATGAGAGGAAGCAGCTGGGTGGGGCCATCCTCGTCAGTGTCCAGAGGCTTCTCTAGGCCATGCTCGTAAAGCGTCTTCAGCGCCTTGCGAGACCTCTTCTCGAGATCGGCAAAAGCCACGCGGTCTTCCACCAGGACTCGCGCCTTGGCGTCAAGATCGGCCTCCCTTGTCCCCATCTTCCGCTCCAACTCTTCCAACCGGTTGCGCTCGGCGGTCTGCTTCTCCCCCAGCTCCGCCAACTCTGCATCACGGTTCTTGATGGCTTCCTCCCGGGCCTTCATCTCCTCCTCCTTTACTTGGCGGCAGCGCACCTCTTTGGCGTGCTTGTCGCGTAGGCTCTGCAGCTCCCCCTCCAGCACTTGGCAGTGGTCATGGGCGACCTTGGCGTCCTTTAGCGCGGCCTCACGATCGGCCGAAGAATTGGCGGCTCCTTGCTTCTCCTTCTCGGAAGCCGCAGTAGCCTGGCCCAGCACCGCGCGAACTGCCAGGTCGGAGTGAAGCTAGCCGGAGGCCAACTCCAGACGCCCGGCCACCAAGCGCGGGTCCGCGCTCAGGACATCTGCCTGCAGCTGGGTCATCTCCGAAAGGGCACGCTCCAAGACGGCAGCAGGAGCAGAAGGACCAGGGAGTGGAGATGTAGCAGTGGGAGGAAGCGACATCATCACCAGGGCCTGGGAGACAGCGGGTTCCGGAGCAGCTGGGGCCTCGTCAGCCGCGCCAAGCACGAGCACCTCCGGAGCCAGCGGGGCCATGGGGGCTGATTCCACGCGGCGATGTTCCTCTTGGCCCCGCGAGGACGAACGGGCTGGGGAGATGCGGGCGCTGCTGCGTCCTTTCTCTGAGGAGGGAGGCACGACCGCCGTATCCTCCTTCCTCTTCTTCGCCGAAGATGTCGGCCTGATCAACCAAGGGCGAGCGTCAGGAAATAACAAGTACCGACAGGGATAAAGCAAAGCTCGAGACACCTACCGGTCCACCGCCAAGTACTCAACCTTTCGCTTGGAAGGCCTGAAGCCTGACAGCATTGGGACCTGAGGGGCAGGCGTTCGGGCTCCGGCGGCGCCAGGCGGTGCGTTGGCAGAACCGGATCCAGCCCCAGGAAGCGTCGGGGTGGAGGCGGCACTGCGGACCACCAGCGACGACCTACCCCCCCCCCCCCTCGGGACGATGGGTTGCTCCCTCTCCCCTTGGAAGTCGTCGACCTCGGCATCATCTGGAAGGGCGTGGAGAATCTCAGCCTTGCTCAGGGGGGAAGTCTCCCCCACCTCTTCCAGCCTCTTCTCCAAGTCCTCCTCCTATTCTCCCTCTCCGTGAGACTTACCAGAAGACACCTCCACCGGTTTCTGCGTCGTAGGAACTCCCGGAAGTGTTGGCGGCACCAGCCCGCGAGCATCAAAGGTCGGCCTGGAGGCGACAAATTCCTCCCGGTCCCTGCGTTGGAACAGGGGAACGAAAGCACTAGGCGGGTACTCCTGGTTGTCCCCGATTATGAGGCGCAGGACAGCGTCCAATTCATCACCAGGCAGGTCCCCTGGCCTCAGGCGGGTCTTGTTCCCCCCTTCTTCAAGTTCCTAGAGGGGGCGTGCGCGCGCGCCTGAAGTGGGGCAACCCGCAGCGTCAAGAACTCCCTCAGGAGCATCGCCCCGTTACCTTGGCCGCCCTTGCGTTACCCGGCCTCAAGTCGGTCATTATCTGCCCCAACACTAATGATGCCTGCTCGTCGACGAGCTCCGCCTTGGGCCACCCCCCATTGGGAGAGGGCGCCGCCGTTGGCAATGCCAGACACGGGTCGGCGAGCTTGGCGTCCATCATGACCCATTTGGATCGAATGTTGTCGGCCCTCTTCCCGGTGCTAGAGATCGAGTTGGCCTTGCCGCATGCGACGAAATTAGCACATCCAGTGATGTGCTCGCCGCTGACGCGGAGGAAGAAGAAATGGCGCAGGAGAGCCACGGACGGCATGACGCCCAGGTATGCCTCACAGTAGTAGGCGAAGATGGACAGGAGGAGGACAGAGTTGGGATGGAGATGCAATGCCTGCAGACCATAGTGGTCGAGGACTTCAAAGAAATCGGAGAAAGCAAGAACCAACCCGACGGTGACGCTGCTCGAGAAGAAGGGGAAGAAGGTGCTCCCCTCAGGCTCTGGCTCGTCGGACGCGAGCCGGAGCTCCATCTTCCCCACTCATTGCCCTCGCCCATTGTCAACAGGCGCACGGAGGCAAGGCTCTTCTCCGTGATGGTGGGCGCTTTGAGGGCCGACTCATACCAAGCCGGTGCTGAGAAAGTCTTGACCATGTGCGGCGCCATGGGCGACAGATGCAGAGCAAGGATGGAGCAGATCTGGAGATAGCGGCGGCAAAGAGCAAGAAAGGGGATCTAGAGCATGGCAATGAAGAGGCAATGAAGGAAAGAACTGCCCATGGTAGCCTCTGTCAGGGCAAGTAGTTGCCGAGGCAGCATGGGGAAGCAGAGACGCCCACGACCAATCAACCGCCATGCGTCAACCGAGGCCGCGGGCTTTTGGGGCCCGCGGTGCTCGGAACTTGACCCTTGGCATCGCCGTGAAGCCAAGACCGAGCGCACCTTGGGCCCGGGGGCTACTGTCGGCGTTCTGGGAACGGGGGTCCCCAGACTTGCCTGCCTGCGGCCCACAGCGTGGCCAAGCAGCAGGCCGTACGGCCCATCATCGTCAGCAAGGCATCCAAGACCCTCGCGAGGGTCCAAGCCTCGTGAGGCGGACGACGCAAGACCTCCTATAGAGTGGCCTAGCCAGACAGGCTCACGAGGAGCTGAGATATCAAGGCGGGGCAAACCTCACGAGGCTCTCATGACGTGAGCCATGACGAACAACACCAGGCGGGCGCCAGCGCGCGCAGCGTCCTTATTTCCTCTTTGGTGCTAAGGAGGTCAGCGCAGGCGAGGAGTACCAAGGCATCAGGAAAAGGTTGCCATATTGGTGCAACGAGACCAAGACCAGGAGGACGGCAAGGCGAAGGTCATCATGGAGCCCAAGACAGCATCACCCCAGAGCTTTTCGTAGGCGAAGACCACTTTTTTCAGGATAGCTTGTACTAGCTGCCCCCCTTCAAATTTGCCCGTCGTTGTTGGCTCCCTTCCCGCTCGATATTTGGGAAGAGGACCAGGGCCTCTATAAATAGGACTAGGCACCACAGTAGGAGGCAACGGATCCAGAACTGGTTCAGATCATCCTCAACTACACAAGCACAAGAACACCTCAACCTTAGGAGGCCGTTCTTCCCTTGTACTGCTCATCATCAGCCCAAGAGGCAATCCACCACCACCACACTTGAGTAGGGTATTACACCACAACGGTTGCCCGAACCAGTATAAACCTCGTGTCTTTCTGTGTTGCGAGTTCATCGAGTTCGTCCGCGAGATCTTAGCGAGCTAGAGCGTAGATCGGTAGGAGGGAGAGACTTCACGCGCACCCCAGTGTAGGGTTTGCCGAAACCCCACATCTGACAAGTAGCAATCACACACTTATTACATTGAATGTCTCAAAGAGAACTTATTACAATAAATATGTCTTAAGGCCATCTAAATAAGATAACAGCGGAAGGCTTGGAAGATAAAGTGAGTCCATCAACTCCAATGGCATAGCTGAGTGCACGACAACGGCCTAGCGAACCTTACTCTTCGTCTGAAAAGTCCGCAACAAGATATGTTGCAGCCCGAAAACGGGTCAGTACATGGAATATGCTGGTAATATAACACAGTAGAGCAATGAACAGAGTAATGCTAACACTATATGCATATATGGCTGGTGGAGGCTCTAAGGTTATATTGTTTTTGCGAAAAGCCAAATTTTCCCTACAACAAAGGAATATATTTTATTTAACTATCATGGAGGTTCAAACATTGAGAAGGTTCCTCCAACTCAATCCCAATTAAAAGTAATCATTAATAACCTAACAAATTAAATTAGAGTGATGAGATCAAATCAATAATTCAAGTAACAGATACTCAAGATGTCCATAACCGGGGACACGGTTAACCATGATTAGATTGTACACTCTTCGGAGGTTTTGCACTTTTCCCCACAAGACTCGATCTCCTCCGTTGGATTTCTCGCACTACATGGTGTTTGAGAAATAGATGACTGAGACACAGTCTTTCAAAAGCATTTACTCTAACCCTGGGTAGACAGCACTAACCTACATCCCCTACATCTGCTAGCCTACCACTAGAAGAGGTCATGCAACATACTCAATTATGCTAGAGCCCATGATAGCTTGTGGCTGCACACGGAAGTTTCTAGCATGGATAATCTTATGATCCCTTTGAGCCTGGGTGGCGGACCATAGGATGATCACACGGGTACTCCGGGATATCCTAGGACAACACTGGATTATCCAGGTGCCCACAAGAAATCCACCAAGATGTGTATTAAAGTTGACACCTTAAGTTAACCATTAATTAACAATCTCACATCTGTCATGGATTCACTCAAACCCAAACCACGTCTACGAGCATAGCATGGCAATATAAGCACAACGTAGAAGTAGCTCCCAAGGGTTTGATAATAAACAGGTAATAGGTTCTACCTCATCATCTACTTCCCAGACCCACATGTTAAGAGATCCTACTCATGCAATGTGTGAGGGTTGAAACTAATGCATAAAAACTGGGTATTAAAGTGTATGATCAATGTGTTACTTGCCTTGCTAACGAGCCTTAAAACCTAGTGACTCGTAGTAGCACACTTCGCACTCCGGGAATTTTATCGCAAACAAACAATGGCATACATAAGCAATCAAGAAAATATGCATGGGTAAAACTCAAATAAGAAGATCGAATCTGAAAACTCAACTAAAGAGATTCGATTTGCAAAAAGAATCAAATCAAACGGAGCAACGAAACTCAAACTACGAAAGAAACAATATCCGTTTACTAATCTGGATTAAAGTCAAATTTTACAGTACCAAAATCTTGTTTAAGTTGGTTAAGCAGAAAGAGGGCTTCGAGATGAAGACCTAGGTGCTTGTTTCACCCAATTTGGATAAACGAGCGAAAAGATAAACTAAAACGAAGATTAGGGTAGAAATCGCGATCGAAAATAATCACGGAAAAACCCTAGAAAAAGAAAAGCTGACGAACAGGCTAACGAGCGAACGTTCGCTATTTGCGGCAAACGGATGAACAACGTTCGCTAAAACGAACGTACGGACGAACGTCCGCTAAATAACCGAACCGAGAAAACCGAACAAAACTGATCTAGAAAAAAACAAACTAGTTTTTTTAAAAAAAACCGAACTATTTTTCTTGCGAAAACCGGCGGCGGCGGCGGTTACTACCTCAGCGGCGGAGTCGGATCCGGCGGGTTGGCGGGGCGGCGGCTGCGGCGGGCTCCGGGAAAGGCGGCGGCGGCGCGCGCGAACCAAGGCAGCGGCGGGCTAGGGTTTAGGTGGCGGGGCGGCTTGGGCTGTCGGGCCTCAGGGACGCGGCTTATAAAGCCTGACCGGCTAGAGTCCGGGTCGAATACGGCCCGGTAGGTCGGTTCACTTTTTTTTAATATCCTGACGTGGAAAAACAAATAAAATAAATACTAAACAGAGTCCAAAAATCCTTAAATAAATTTTTGCGGTCCTCTAATAATATTACGGACAAAGTGAACATTTATTTGGGCCTATGATGCAATTTTGAAAAACACATATTTTTCCTAATTCTAATAAAATAGCAATAAAACTCCGAATAAAAATTCTTTATTGATTTAAATATTTTTCCTCCAATATTCATTTTATTTTGGAGAAGTCATATTATCTCCTCTCTTATATTTTTAATATGAAGTATTTTCGGAGAGAAAAATAATTAAAATCCAAGTGATCCTTGTTTTGATATTTGATAAAATTCAAATATGAAAACGGTGAAATCCCCAACTCTTTCCGTGGGTCCTTGAGCTGTTTAGAATTTCTAGGATCGCAAAACGAAATGCAATAAAATATGATATGCATGAATGACCTATGTATAACATTCCAAATTGTAAATTTGGGATGTTACAGAAGACAACGTAATGAGTTATGCTTTCTTATATCTGAAATAAAGTATATTGTCATGGATCATCCAACATGTTGAGCTTGCCTTTCACCCTCATGCTAGCCAAATTCTCTGCACCAAGTAGAGATGCTACTTGTGCTTCCGGATATCCTTAAACCCGGTTTTGCCATGAGAGTCCACCATATCTACCTATGGATTGAGTAAGATCCTTGAAGTAAGTTGTCATTGTTGCATGCAATAAAAAATGCTCTCTAAATATGTATGATCTATAAGTGTGGAGAAAATAAGCTTTATACGATCTTGTGAGATGGAAGCAATAAAAGCGACAGACTGCATAATAAAGGTCCCTATCACAAGTGGCAATATAAAGCGACGTTCTTTCGCATTAAGATTTTGTGCATCCAACCATAAAAGCACATGACAACCTCTGCTTCCCTCTGCGAAGGGCATGTCTTTTATTTTTGTCTTATGTCTTATACAAGAGTCATGGTGATCTTCACCTTTCCTTTTTACATTTTATCCTTTGGCAAGCACATTGTGTTGGAAAGATCCTGATATATATATATATATATATATATATATATATATATATATATATATATATCCAATTAGATGTAAGTTATCATAAACTATTATTGTTGACACTACCCTTGAGGTAAAAGGTTGGGAGGCAACTGTTGGGGAATGTTGCAGAAAACAAAAATTTTCCTACGATTTCACCAAGATCCATCTATGAGTTCATCTAGCAACGAGTGATCGGATGCATCTACATACCTTTGTAGATCGCTAGCGGAAGCGTTCATTAGAACGTGGATGATGGAGTCGTACTCACTGTGATCCAAATCACCGATGACCGAGTGCCGAACGGACGGCACCTCCGCGTTCAACACACGTACGGAGTGGATGACGTCTCCTCCTTCTTGATCCAGCAAGGGGGAAGGAGAGGTTGATGAAGATCCAGTAGCACGATGGCGTGCTGGTGGATGCAGTTGTCACCTGCAGCAGGGCTTCGCCGAGCGTCTGCGCGAGAGGGAGAGGTGTGACAAGGGAGAGGGAGGCGCCAGGGGTCAAGGGTGCGGCTGCCCCTCCCCCCCCTTTATATAGGCCCCCTGGGGTGGGCGCCGGCCCTGGAGATCCAATCCCCCAGGGGGCAGCGGCCAAGTGGGGTGGAGTGCCCCCCAAGGCAAGTGGGGCGCCCCTCCCCCCACCCTAGGGTTCCAACCCTAGGTGCAGGAGGTGGGCCTAGAGAGGCGCACCAGCCCACTAAGGGCTGGTCCTCCCTCCCACTTCAGCCCATGGGGCCCTCCGGGATGGGTGGCCCCACCCGGTGGACCCCTGGGACCCATCCGGTGGTCCTGGTACAACATCGGTGACCCTCGAATCACTCCCGATGGCCGAAACTGCACTTTCTATATATAATTCTTCACCTCCGGACCATTCCGGAACTCCTCGTGACGTCCGGGATCTCATCCGAGACTCCGAACAACTTTCGGATTACTGCATACTCATATCTCTACAACCCTAGCGTCACCGAACCTTAAGTGTGTAGACCCTACGGGTTCGAGAGACATGCAGACATGACCGAGACACCTCTCTGGCCAATAACCAACAGCGGGATCTAGATACCCATGTTGGCTCCCACATACTCCTCGATGATCTTATCAGATGAACCACGATGTCGAGGATTCAATCAATCCCGTATGCAATTCCCTTTGTCAATCGGTATTTTACTTGCCCGAGATTCGATCGTCGGTATCCCAATACCTCGTTCAATCTCATTACCGGCAAGTCACTTTACTCGTACCGTAATGCATGATCCCGTGATCAAACACTTTGATCACATTGAGCTCATTATGATGATGCATTACTGAGTGGGCCTGGTGATACCTCTTCGTCATACGGAGTGACAAATCCCAGTCTCGATCCGTGTCAACCCAACAGACACTTTTGGAGATACCCGTAGTATACCTTTATAGTCACCCAGTTACGTTGTGACGTTTGGCATACCCAAAGCACTCCTACGGTATCCGGGAGTTACACGATCTCATGGTCTAAGGAAAAGATACTTGACATTGGAAAAGCTCTAGCAAACGAATTATACGATCTTGTGCTTATGCTTAGGATTGGGTCTTGTCCATCACATCATTCTCCTAATGATGTGATCTCGTTATCAATGACATCCAATGTCCATAGTCAGGAAACCATGACTATTAGTTGATCAACGAGCTAGTCAACTAGAGGCTTACTAGGGACATGTTGGTGTCTATGTATTCACACATGTATTACGATTTCTGGATAACACAATTATAGCATGAATAAAAGACAATTATCATGAATAAGGAAATATAATAATAATTCTTTTATTATTGTCTCTAGGGCATATTTCCAACAGTCTCCCACTTGCACTAGAGTCTATAATCTAGTTACATTGTGATGAATCGAACACCCATAGAGTTCTGGTGTTGATCATGTTTTTCTCTAGGGAGAGGTTTAGTCAACGGATCTGCGACATTCAGATCCGTATGCACTTTACAAATATCTATGTCTCCATCTTGAACATTTTCACGAATGGAGTTGAAGCGACGCTTGATGTGCCTGGTCTTCTTGTGAAACCTGGGCTCCTTGGCAAGTGCAATAGCTCCAGTGTTGTCACAGAAGAGTTTGGTCGGCCCCGACGCATTGGGTATGACTCCTAGGTCGGTGATGAAATCCTTCACCCAAATTGCTTCATGTGCTGCCTCTGAGGCTGCCATGTACTCCGCTTCACATGTAGATCCCGCCACGACGCTCTGCTTGCAGCTGCACCAGCTTACTGCTCCACCATTCAACATATACACGTATCCGGTTTGTGACTTAGAGTCATCTAGTTCTGTGTCGAAGCTAGCGTCGACGTAACCCTTTACGACGAGCTCTTCGTCACCTCCATAAACGAGAAACATGTCCTTAGTCCTTTTCAGGTACTTCAGGATATTCTTGACCGCTGTCCAGTGTTCCTTGCCGGGATTACTTTGGTACCTACCTACCAAACTTACGGCAAGGTTTACATCAGGTCTGGTACATAGCATGGCATACATAATAGACCCTATGGCCGAGGCATAGGGGATGACACTAATCTCTTCTATATCTTCTGCCGTGGTCGGGCATTGAGCTGAGCTCAATTTCACACCTTGCAATACAGGCAAGAACCCCTTCTTGGACTGATCCATATTAAACTTCTTCAATATCTTTTCAAGGTATGTGCTTTGTGAAAGACCTATGAGGCATCTTGATCTATCTCTATAGATCTTGATGCCTAATATATAAGCAGCTTCTCCAAGGTCCTTCATTGAAAAACTCTTATTCAAGTAGGCCTTAATGTTGTCCAAAAGTTCTATATCATTTCCCATCAAAAGTATGTCATCTACATATAATATGAGAAATGCTACAGAGCTCCCACTCACTTTCTTGTAAACGCAGGCTTCTCCATAAGTCCGCACAAACCCAAACGCCTTGATCATCTCATCAAAGCGAATGTTCCAACTCCGAGATGCTTGCACCAGCCCATAAATGGATCGCTGGAGCTTGCATACCTTGTTAGCATTCTTAGGGTCGACAAAACCTTCCGGCTGCATCATATACAGTTTTCCTTAAGATGGCCGTTAAGGAATGCCGTTTTGACGTCCATTTGCCATATCTCATAATCATAGTATGCGGCAATTGCCAACATGATTCAGACGGACTTCAGCTTCGCTACGGGAGAGAAAGTCTCATCGTAGTCAACCCCTTGAACTTGTCGATAACCCTTAGCGACAAGTCGAGCTTTATAGATGGTAACATTACCATCCGCGTCCGTCTTCTTCTTAAAGATCCATTTGTTTTCTATCACTCGCCGATCATCGGGCAAGTCTGTCAAAGTCCATACTTTGTTTTCATACATGGATCCTATCTCGGATTGCATGGCCTATAGCCATTTGTTGGAATCTGGGCCCGCCATCGCTTCTTCATAGTTCGAAGGTTCACCGTTGTCTAACAACATGATTTCCAGGACAGGGTTGCCGTACCACTCTGGTGCAGAACGTGTCCTTGTGGACCTACGAAGTTCAGTAGTAACTTGATCTGAAGTTTCATGATCATCATCATTGACCTTCTCTCTAACCGGTGGAGGCACCACAGAAACATTTTCTTGAGCTGCGCTACTATCCGGTTCAAGAGGTAATACTTCATCAAGTTCCACTTTCCTCCCACTTACTTCTTTCGAGAGAAACTCTTTCTCCAGAAAGGATCCGTTCTTTGCAACAAAGATCTTGCCTTTGGATCTTAGGTAGAAGGTATACCCAATAGTTTCCTTAGGGTATCCTATGAAGACGCATTTTTCCGACTTGGGTTCGAGCTTTTCAGGTTGAAGTTTCTTAACATAAGCATCGCATCCCCAAACTTTTAGAAACGACAGCTTAGGTTTCTTCCCAAACCATAATTCATACGGTGTCGTCTCAACGGATTTAGACGGTGCCCTATTTAAAGTGAATGTAGCTGTCTCTAGAGCGTATCCACAAAAAGATAGTGGTAAATCTGTAAGAGACATCATAGATCGCACCATATCCAATAGAGTGCGATTACGACGTCCGGACATACCATTACGATGAGGTGTTCCAGGCGGCATGAGTTGTGAAATGATTCCACATTTCCTTAAGTGTGTGCCAAATTCGTGACTTAAATATTCTCCTCCACGATCTGATCGTAAGAACTTTATTTTTCGGTCACGTTGATTCTCTACCTTCTGAAATTCCTTGAACTTTTCAAAGGTCTCAGACTTGTGTTTCATCAAGTAGACATACCCATATCTACTCAAGTCATCCGTGAGAGTGAGAACATAACGATATCCTCCGTGAGCCTCAACACTCATTGGACCGCACACATCAGTATGTATGATTTCCAATAAGTTGGTTGCTCGCTCCATTGTTCCGGAGAACGAAGTCTTGGTCATTTTGCCCATGAGGCATGGTTCGCATGTGTCAAATGATTCATAATCGAGAGACTCTAAAAGTCCATCAGCATGGAGCTTCTTCATGCGCTTGACACCAATGTGACCAAGGCAGCAGTGCCACAAGTATGTGGGACTATCGTTATCAACTTTACACCTTTTGGTATTCACACTATGAATATGTGTATTATCACGCACGAGATTCATTAAGAATAAACCATTGACCATCGGAGCATGATCATAAAACATATCACTCATATAAATAGAACAACCATTATTCTCGGATTTAAATGAGTATCCATCTCGCATTAAACGAGATCCAGATACAATGTTCATGCTCAAACTTGGCATTAAATAACAATTATTGAGGTTTAAAACTAATCCCGTAGGTAAATGTAGAGGTAGCATGCCGACGGCGATCACATCGACCTTGGAACCATTCCCGACGCGCATCGTCACCTCGTCCTTCGCTAGTCTCCGCTTATTCCGCAGCTCCTGTTTTGAGTTACAAATATGAGCAGCGGCACCGGTATCAAATACCCAGGAGCTACTACGAGCACTGGTAAGGTACACATCAATTACATGTATATCACATATACCTTTAGTGTTGCCGGCCTTCTTGTCCGCTAAGTATTTGGGGCAGTTCTGCTTCCAATGACCCTTCCCTTTGCAATAAAAGCACTCAGTCTCAGGCTTGGGTCCATGCTTTGACTTCTTCCCGGCAACTGGCTTACCGGGCGCGGCAACATCCTTGCCGTCCTTCTTGAAGTTCTTCTTACCCTTGCCTTTCTTGAACTTGGTGGTTTTATTGACCATCAACACTTGATGTTCCTTTTTGATTTCAACCTCTGCTGATTTCAGCATAGCAAATACCTCAGGAATGGTCTTTACCATCCCCTGCATATTGTAGTTCATCACAAAGCTCTTGTAGCTAGGTGGGAGCGACTGAAGGATTCTGTCAATGACCGCCTCATCTTGGAGGTTAATCTCCAGCTGAGTCAAGCGGTTGTGCAACCTAGACATCTTGAGTATGTGTTCACTGACAGAACTATTTTCCTCCATCTTACAACTATAGAACTTATCGGAGACTTCATGTCTCTCGACCCGGGCATGAGCTTGGAAAACTAGTTTCAGCTCCTCGAACATCTCATATGCTCCGTGATGCTCAAAACGCTCTTGGAGCCCCGGTTCTAAGCTATAAAGCATGCCGCACTAAACGAGGGAGTGATCATCAGCACGAGACTGCCAAGCATTCATAATGTCTTGGTTCTCTGGGATGGGTGCTTCACCTAGCGGTGCTTCTAGGACATATTGTTTCCTGGCAGCTATGAGGATGATCCTCAGGTTCCGGACCCAGTCCGTATAGTTGCTGCCATCATCTTTCAGCTTGGTTTTCTCTAGGAACGCGTTGAAGTTCATGTTGACATTAGCTTGGGCCATTTGATCTACAAGACATATTGCAAAGTTTATTTAGACTAAGTTCATGATAATTAAGTTCATCTAATCAAATTATTTAATGAACTCCCACTCAGATTAGACATCCCTCTAGTCATCTAAGTGTAACATGATCCGACTCGACTAGGCCGTGTCCGATCATCACGTGAGACAGACTAGTCATCATCGGTGAACATCTCCATGTTGATCGTATCTTCCATACGACTCATGTTCGACCTTTTCGGTCTCTTGTGTTCCGAGGCCATGTCTGTACATGCTAGGCTCGTCAAGTCAACCTAAGCTTTTGCATGTGTAAACCTGTCTTACACCCGTTGTATGTGAACGTTGGAATCTATCACACCTGATCATCACGTGGTGCTTCGAAACAACGGACTGTCGCAACGGCGCACAGTTAGGGGGAACACTTTCTTGAAATTTATTATGAGGGATCATCTTATTTACTACCGTCGTTCTAAGTAAACAAGATGCAAAACATGATAAACATCACATGCAATCAAATAATAATAGTGACATGATATGGCCAATATCATATAGCTCCTTTGATCTCCATCTTGGGGCTCCATGATCATCTTGTCACCGGCATGACACCATGATCTCCATCATCATGATCTCCATCATCGTGTCTCCATGAAGTTGCTCGCCAACTATTACTTCTACTACTATGGCTAACACGTTTAGCAATAAAGTAAAGTAATTTACATGGCGTTTCCATTGACACGCAGGTCATAAAAATAATGACAACTCCTACGGATCCTGCCGGTTGTCATACTCATCGACATGCAAGTCGTGATTCCTATTACATGAACATGATCTCATACATCACATACATATCATTCATCATTCATCACAACTTTGGCCATATCATATCACAAAGCACTTGCTGCAAAAACAAGTTAGACGTCCTCTAATTGTTGTTGCAAGTTTTACGTGGCTGCAATAGGGTTCTAGCAAGAACGTTTTCTTACCTACGTAAAAGCCACAACGTGATTTGTCAACTTTTATTTACCCTTCATAAGGACCCTTTTTGTCGAATCCGCTCCAACTAAAGTGGGAGAGACAGACACCCGCCAGCCACCTTATGCAACTTGTGCATGTTAGTCGGTGGAACCGGTCTCACGTAAGCGTACGTGTAAGGTTGGTCTGGGCCGCTTCATCCCACAATACTGCTGAAGCAAAATAAGACTAGTAGCAGCAAGAAAGTTGACAACATCTATGCCCACAACAATTGTGTTCTACTCGTGCAAAAAGAACTACGCATAGACCTAGCTCATGATGCCACTGTTGGGGAACGTTGCAGGAAACAAAAATTTTCCTACGTTTTCACCAAGATCCATCTATGAGTTCATCTAGCAACGAGTGATCGGATGCATCTACATACCTTTGTAGATCGTGAACGGAAGCGTTCACTAGAATGTGGATGATGGAGTCGTACTCGCCGTGATCCAAATCATCGATGACCGAGTGCCGAACGGACGGCACCTCCACGTTCAACACACGTACGGAGCGGATGACGTCTCCTCCTTCTTGATCCAGCAAGGGGGAAGGAGAGGTTGATGAAGATCCAGCAGCACGACGGCGTGGTGGTGGATGCAGTTGTCACCTGCAGCAGGGCTTCGCCGAGCGTCTGCGCGAGAGGGAGAGGTGTGACAGGGGAGAGGGAGGCGCCAGGGGTCAAGGGTGCGGCTGCCCCTCCCTCCCCCCTTTATATAGGCCCCCTGGGGGGCGCCGGCCTTGGAGATCCAATCTCCCAGGGGGCGGCGGCCAAGGGGGGTGGAGTGCCCCCCAAGGCAAGTGGGGCGCCCCCCCACCCTAGGGTTCCAACCCTAGGCACAGGGGGTGGGCCTAGGGAGGTGCACCAGCCCACTAAGGGCTGGTCCCCCCTCCCACTTCAGCCCATGGGGCCCTTCGGGATGGGTGGCCCCACCCGGTGGACCCCTGGGACCCATCCGGTGGTCCCGGTACAATACCGGTGACCCCCGAATCACTCCCGATGGCCGAAACTGCACTTCCTATATATAATTCTTCACCCCCGTACCATTCCGGAACTCCTCGTGATGTCCGGGATCTCATCCGGGACTCCGAACAACTTTCGGATTGCTGCATACTCATATCTCTACAACCCTAGCGTCACCGAACCTTAAGTGTGTAGACCCTACGGGTTCGGGAGACATGCAGACATGACCGAGACACCTCTCCGGCCAATAACCAACAGCGGGATCTGGATACCCATGTTGGCTCCCACATACTCCTCGATGGTCTCATCGGATGAACCACGATGTCGAGGATTCAATCAATCCCGTATGCAATTCCCATTGTCAATCGGTATTTTACTTGCCCGAGATTCGATCATCGGTATCCCAATAACTCATTCAATCTCGTTACCGGCAAGTCACTTTACTCGTACCGTAATGCATGATCCCGTGATCAAACACTTTGATCACATTGAGCTCATTATGATGATGCATTACTGAGTGGGCCCGGTGATACCTCTCCGTCATACGGAGTGACAAATCCCAGTCTCGATCCGTGTCAACCCAACAGACACTTTCGGAGATACCCGTAGTATACCTTTACAGTCACCCAGTTACGTTGTGACGTTTGGCATACCTAAAGCACTCCTACGGTATCCGGGAGTTACACGATCTCATGGTCTAAGGAAAAGATACTTGACATTGGAAAAGCTCTAGCAAACGAATTATACGATCTTGTGCTTATGCTTAGGATTGGGTCTTGTCCATCACATCATTCTCCTAATGATGTGATCTCGTTATCAATGACATCCAATGTCCATAGTCAGGAAACCATGACTATCAGTTGATCAACGAGCTAGTCAACTAGAGGCTTACTAGGGACATGTTGGTGTCTATGTATTCAATAATCACCTTGTCAGCATCATAATATATCATCCAAAATCATATTAACAATTTTGGGGTAACTTCATACTACTTATGAATATAAATTATATGATTAATTAACAGACCTTGGTTTGTAATAGATGTGAAAATGTTTCAAGGAATCCACGCTTAGGTAGGAACGATATAACAGAAAAATAATGTGGACCAAATTGTTCATGGAATTTTGCAGTGTGATATAGGCTACAAATGGGTATGATAGGCAAGAATCCTCAAATTTCCATTGTAGCATAATGTCCAGCTCAGGAATTTTACACCATACTACCTCCGTCCGGGTTTAAAGGGCCCGAGAGCAAAATTTATAATACCAAGATGGGCTATTAATTGCCTTGAAGTTATCCAAAGCAGCCGCGCGCTGGATTAATAATGTGCTTGAAAAAGGGGAGGAAATAACCGTGGTGCATGCTTGAGGAGTGACTGGTTGAAGCGCACTGGAACTATGCTCTTGCCAGGATCTTAACCATCTTTCACCTGATTTGTCTGGAAAAAAATTGAACCGTATATAGCGTCCATAGATCACCTCCAGTCACTTCAACTGTGATTTAGCCACTCTCTGATGGCCGCGGTGGAGGTGGCGGCTTAAAGCGCAGAACCGGGCGGCTCAAGATTGATCCCCTTTTTTTGGTCGGGCACTAAGGCCTTTTGACTCTTCTTTCTTGCAACGAACTGCTCCATGCAGCGGCCGGCTCAAAGTATGGTGGTGGCCGCTCAGAACGCGGCCAAGGCGGGGACACACCGGCGACTTCGAGGTAATGGGGGCGGCTTGTCCGGCCGGCTCAAGGCACGGCAGCAGTGGCTGCAGGGCGACTCAAGGTCGTAGTAGCGCAGCGGCTCATCGCAAGGATGAGACAGCGACGATTTGGCGCCCGGCGGGTTACAGGGCGGGTCGGTGAAGCAGCAGAGGTGGGTCAACGGCGACGACAGGTTAGCCAAGACGATGATATCTCAAACGCGGCCCGCAGTGAACACAAGCCGGAGGTGGATTGAGGCGGCTCGGTCTCGGCAGCCAGTTGAAGCGGACCGGGGCATGGCGACGGACTAACGGGGTGCGTCCGCGGTAGCGGCAGGTTGGAGAGGCGCGACCGTGCAGAGGAGAGCCGGCGAGGCGGCTCACTGAGGAGGTGGTGCGACGAGGCTAGGACACAGTCAGCTGGCGGCTCGTCGGCGGCCGCGGCGACGGCCCGAGGGCTGCGCATAGTGATGGCAAGCACAGGTGGCTAGGCAGCTGAGGCAAGGCGAGGCCGCGAGTGCGGTTTCTTGACGGTGGCTCGGAGCAGGTGAACCGGCAGGCGGCATAAACTATGGAGACATTTTACGGTACATCAAAACAATACTAGCCGTCCATTTTCAGGCAATTAATGAATTAGATTAACCAATACCACTGGACGAGATCGGTAGTATTTTTTATATAAGGGGTAAAACTGGAACACACAAAACAGATACCAAATGATCTGAAACTATGCAGGCAAAATCAGAAGCGCGTTAGTGTTTTCTTCTCCCGCTCTAACCGGAAGCAGTCCATCCATTCCGGGACTGTTGACGTAGGTTTCATCGGTTGAGTACTTTTGAGAGAAGATGCAACGAAGAAACTGATCGTACGTAGTCCTTCGATCCCCGCCGGCCGGTGTGCCGAGGAAATCCCCAGATACAAAGCTAGACACGCCAGCCACCTAGATCGATCGATTATGTCCAGAGCGCCAGATGCACTGCGTACGTCAGAAGCCGATTTATTTCCGGCGATCACGCATATGTATACGATCGTTCGTACGCCAGCCGTCGGCTACTCAACAACGCGCGCACACAGTGTCGATGAATTTCGCCGATGGACAAACCGATAGAACAGACGAACAACGGTGACAGCGTTTCATGATGAGCGAGCGCTGAGGCAGCTCCACTACTGGACTCACGGGCTATGCCTACGGCCACGGGCCGTCGGCATAGGCCCCATTGCCGTCGGCATAGACCTATGCCGATGGATGCCGTCGGCATAGTCCCGTCGGCGTAGATGTCGTCAGCGTACTCTTGTCAGACCGTCGGCATAGGGGCCTATGCCGACGGCCTGACGTCAGCTGTCGGCATAGTACAGCCGTCGGCACTGTTTTCCGTCTGACGGCAACGGACGGCGCCGTCAAAAGCGGTGACGAGTCAGGCAATGCCACATAGCAGAGCTATGCCGACGGCTTTGCCGTCGGCATACCTCTGCCACGTGGCAGCCCGTGGTGCTCCTGGTGGCAAGGATATGCCTAATGCAAAGCCGTCGGCATAGATGCATCTATGCCTACGGCTTTGCTGTAGGCATAGTTTTTTTCCCTGTTTTCTCTTTTCCAATTCATTTGACAGCATTTCAAAACAGAACAATATGAAATTATGCAGAAATATGACAATTCATCATCTAAACATACTCAAGTTCACCATCATCATCTAAACATACTCAAGTTCATCACCGACGGAAGTTCATGAACATGAAAGTAGTGCAAGGCATGAAACATGATAAAAGTACGAATATGAAAGGCATGGCACGATAGCCACATGCACGGAATCATCAAGCAAGACCACCTCCGCCATAACCACCACCACCTCCGCCAAAACCAGCACCTCCTCCGCCAAAACCACCACCACCTCCGCCAAAACCGCCATCGGGACCACCACCACTCTGCCAGATCGGAGTGACTGGGGTCGACGGAGCAGGAGTCGAGCCACCGGTCCCCTACATGTTTCAGAAAAGATTCTAACGGTAAATATGATATGATAGTGTTTCATGAACGAGAACTAGTTTGCTAGTAGTTAGGCAAATGTACTAACCGGACCATCACTGCCTAGTGCCAACCATTCATCGAACGTGGGCACGTGTGGGGGTTCTCCCGCAGGTGGTGGTGGGGGTCCCATTTGTGGTGGATCCGTGTGGTTAGTCCAAGACGCCAACATAGCCTAAATGTTAGTTAAACAAGCAAACTAGAAGATCAGAAGGAATGAAAGTGCAAAAATTTAGCTTGGTTTTAAGAGGGCAAAACTAACCGTCATCATCTGACGGTTGTAATCATCGTTTGCCTTCACTCGTTTCAAGTACTCCCGCACCTCGAGATTCCTATGCTCGACAAACTCCTTATATGCCTACATAATTTAGGTTGTTTCTAAGTGAGCAATGCTGAAAATAAACTGAGAATGCTAGATAGAGAAAGATAAAGAAGAAGTACTTACAGCATGCTGGCGGGCTAAGGGAGTCTGTGAACGCCCCGTACTCTCTAACAGGCTCGGGTTGGAATGCCGAAGCTGTGTATACGAGATCGAAGGAGTGATCAAGCCGTCGAAACACGGATACCGGCCATTCTTCTTCCCCTGGATGGCCACCACCGCCGTGTCGTCGATCTGAGACTGGGCGACCTCAGCAACAGGAACATCCGGATGCAACTCCTGATAGTTATGAATGTAAGACCCCAGGTGCTCCTCGGTCTTGCCGTAGTACTGGCTCTCGCCCTCCTTGCGATGACTCCGCTCGCGGGCCAGCTTCCACGACTCCATGTCTGAGAGCGGCCTCTTCAACTTGTCCTCCTACAACATCAAATAGAAGTCAGCCATACATAAGAACATGACGGTAAAGAAGAACAAAAATGCATTATGCACATAGATATACCTTCATGGCCTTGAAGCCCCAGTGGTTCCTGTTTCCTTGGACGTGTGTCCCGTCCTCTCCATGGTTAGCCCGGCCCTTGATGCTCTTGGCAGCAAACTCTGCATCGGCGCCGATCCACCTATCCACCAAACTCGCCCATCCGTCATGCCTTCCATAGCACCAACGAGTAACAACCTATGCAAATTTTGGAAGCACATGACATGTGAGCAAGAAACATATAGATGACTGCTTGAAACAATGAAGTAATAGTTACCTTCAGGAACTGCTCCCTGTTCAAGGTAAGTCGTTGCTTCTGCGCTTGAGTTTTGGTCATCTTTTGGTGCAGGTAGTAGTGGTAGTACTGCGAGACGGCAACCCAGCGCACCTCGTACTGCAACTGACGAGCTTTCTTCTTCGCAGCCGCAAGCAAGACCACGTCGGCTCTGGCCTTGTGCTCGTCAAGAACTCTATAGAGTTGCTGCAATCATGCATAAACCAGAAGCAAACAAGGCATGAGTTCAGTGATTCAATGATAAACTATGAACGAAACTGAAGACAAGTGATTCAGAAGAGAACTTACCCAAAATTTGGTGATCACGGCCTTAGCGGCCGTCCCGTACTCCGCGTTGCTGCAAGCCTCGTAGTGGGCCCAGCTCGTGGCCAAAACCCGCTGATGCGGGTCCCTGTCTGGCCGCGGGCAGAATAGGCCAGGCCAAAACTCCTTCAACAGGACAGTGATAAGGCCGTTCGGTTTATGACCCTTTCCGTGAAGGATCCAGTTTCTGCAAAAGAATCAAATGATTGCCATGTGTACAATAAGAAAATGTTGTCATCTGGTGAAAATATGATTGAGAGGCACTTACTCTGTCCCCGCAGGTTCAATGAGCCACTTGTGCTCCTCGATAGAAGGTGGTGTAGGTAGTCCGGCATTACCACACAGCCACCCCTGCGGAGCACCTGGTGGCAAGTCACCCCACAACGCGGGATCAACCTCCCCTCCACCCTCCTCCCCTCCTCCTCGGCCTCCTCCTCCTCCCTCTCCTCCTCGGCCTCCTCCTCCTCCTCCTCACCCTCCTCCTCGGCCTCCTCCTCCTCGCCATCAGGAACATACTCCTCCTCCTCAGACTCAGAAGGTGCCTGTGTATAGGAGGGCATCGAAGAAGACCCTCCTATTTCGGACACGGCCCGGAGTTTTTTGCCCCGGTTGCCTCTCCCCCACCTCCTCCTCCTCTAGGGGCTCTCCCCCCACCGCCTCCTCCTCTAGGGTCTCCTCCCCCGACCCCTCCACCTCCCTATGAGGTGTCATCCTCGCGTAGACGGGAGGGAACCTTGTGGGCTCGTCCACTCCGAGTAAGTCCTTTAAATTTACTGAGGAAACTAGCGCCGCTGGACTTGCCCATGATTAGCAAACCTGCATTGAGAAGAGAATAAACAATTAGTAAGGATATCAATTAAACAAGCATACAGGAAAAACATTAATACCAGAAGAGCACATTAAGCATACTATTGTAATGATCATTAAAAGAACTTACATTTTCTAGAACCCATATGAATCATCACTATTGTAATCTATTTGTGGACCGGTATCATCATCACTATCACGCATATCTTCTTCGTTGTCTGACGGAGGTGGAGGCTCTTCCTCATCGTCAGCGTCTTCATTTAACTTTTCAAGCATAATTATGTCTCTTTGATTCACAACTGCCTCACCATCAATCCGTGCGTCGTCGTCGTTTGGGTCCAGGTCAACATAACCCAAGTCATCATCCTCGTTGTCTCGGACCACGTCATCATGTTCCTCTTGATAGAACACTCCCTCGTATGTCATGGGGTTTATGTTGTAGTAATCATCATCGTTCGGGTCCAGTAGCTTACCATGCGGCGACACCTTGAACACAACTTCCCAACCCTTTAGGTACTCTTTCTGGCATGGGTAAGGCAGATAATATACTTGTGTGGCCTGGGTAGCGGCGATAAATAGATCAGCTCCGGCATAGACGGTTGATGGTTTAACTTCAACTAAACCAACAGAAGGCGTATGTCTCAGACCCTTTTTGGGGTCGAACCATCGGCATTTGAACATAGTGAGACTTAGGTGTTCGCGGCCACGTTTGAATGTAAGCTCGTATATTTTTCCTACCCTTCCGTAGTAATCTACTTTATTATCTCCTTCAGTGAAGACTCCGGTATTTATGGTTTTGGGATCAGGCCGACTGTTCTGGTGCTCCTCTGTATGGAAGCGATACCCATTCACATCATACTTTTCGCATGTCATGACGAAAGGATCAAAACCCATGGAAACCCATCTCAATTCTTCATCCATTGATTCGGTCGGATCATTTCCCTACAAGTTTAATTGAAATTATAGGGTGCTTGAGTTTAATTGAAATTATAGGGTGCATGAGTTTAATTCAAAGTGTGAAAAATTACTTTCTCCATGAACCACGCAACGAAATTTTTCCTTCCATCAGCACCCTTTCGGAGAAGAGCAAGTGCCTCCGCTTCAGAAGGAGGCAGCATTCCCGTCCATTCTTCTTCAACGAATCGACTACAATAAGAAAAGCGGTATAAGAACTAGGCAAAGTGAACATAACGAATTGACTAAAAGAATGGTGCAAAGGTATTACCTCATCCACTCATCCTCAACTTCCTTGATGTTGTGCAAGATATAAAACATGACATCCTCCCACCCATCTTGTGGCATGAGATAAGGTTTCGGGGATCCAGCCCTACCACCTTGCCCGATGAATAGAGGCAACTTGGGTTTATACTTGGGTTCTTCTGTATTGTATCGAGACACCTTATTGTGCAACGTGGGAACATGGTCCGGATAGTAGGCTGTCCTGAGGTCTGCCACCTCCTCTAGGATAACTGCCTCAGCTATGGAAGCTTCAATCTTAGCTTTGTTTCCACATTTCTGTCTCAGATGCTTGTTCTGTCTCTCAGGGCCGTACTGCCAACGATTCTGCACAGGGCCCCCCAACAATACCTCGTTCGGGAGGTGCAAAAGGAGATGTGTCATCGGAGTAAAGAAGCCTGGCGGGAAGATCTTCTCTAGCTTGCATATCAACTCCGGCGCCTTCTTATGCATTTCTTTTATCTTCTCAGGACATACTTCTTTAGCACAAAGCGTGCGGAAGAAATGGCTTAACTCCGCAAGCACACGCCAGACACGCTCGGGAACATAGCCCCGAACCATCACTGGCATAATCCGCTCAATCCATACATGATAGTCATGACTCTTGAGCCCGGTCACTCTGCCCGTTGAAAGATTGACCCCCTTACTTATATTCGACGCATAACCATCAGTGAACTTCACGACGTGTTTCAGCCACCTCAATGTCTCCATCTTATGATCCTTTTTAAGTACGAAGTCAACATCTGGCTTGAACCAAGATTTTCGACTACCTGTGGGAGGCTGCATGTGTAGACGTGGTCTATCACAAATATTCTGTTGATCAACTCTAGCATTAACATTATCCTTTGTCTTATCAGGAATGTTGAGGATCGTGTGAAAAAGGGACTCTGCGACATTCTTTTCGGTGTGCATCACGTCTATGTTGTATGGAAGTTTGAGGTCCTTAAAATAGGGAAGCTGCGTGAAGGGGGTAATGTGAGTCCAGTTGTGCGTCTCACCATATCCGTCAAATTTTTTCCCTTTCCCTTTTCCTTTGCCCTCGCCCTCGTCTTCGCCTGTGGCTTTGCCTTTGCCTTTGCCTTTGCCCTCACCGGCAGGCTTAAGAGCTTTCAGCTGAGCAAGCACATCCGCACCAGAAAACGTTGGAATCTCGTTTACTTCATGGACAACTTTGCCTTTTGTGAAGTTCTTCTTGTCTTCCCTATCAGGATGGTCTGGAGGGAGGAACTATCGATGCAAGTCAAATGCAACATACTTGCCACCCTTCTTCAGCCAAATGAAAACCAAGGCCTGCATGCACACTGGGCAAGGCATCTTTCCACTTGTACACCATCCGCAGAACAAGGCAAAACCGGGAAAGTCATGCATGCAATATTGTAGCCAAACTTTCATCAAGAAATTTTTCTGCAGATGTCGGTCGTATGTCAACCTCAGGAAGTACCAAGAATGGTGCAAACCATCCACCAACGGCTGCATAAACACACCCAAATTCTTCCCCGGATATTCAGGCCCCGAAATTATAAGCGACAGGAACATGGTCTTCCGTTGCATTATGGCGCCGGGAGGGAGATTCAGCGGAATAACAAATACGGGCCAACAGCTATATGCATTAGACGACATACCATATGGATTGAACCCATCACCCGTTATAGCAATTCTGACATTCCCAGCCTCGGCTACTTCCTCCGGGTACTCTATATCGAATGACTTCCATGCTTCACCTCCTGATGGATGTACAATTTTTTTTGGATTATACCTTTTCCCTTCCTTGTGCCACTTCATCATTTTGGCAGACTCCTCAGTGATGAAAAGGCGCTGCAGTCTTTTAATAAAATCAAGATACCGAAGAACCTTCACAGGGATTTTTAGCTGCTGCTTCTGACCATGCTTATCGACCACCTCAATATACCGAGAGGAACCGCACTTCCTACAGTACTTGTCATCCGCATACTCATGCCTAAACAAAAGGCAATTCTTTGGACAAACATGTATTTTCTCATAGTCCATCGAGAGCGCCTTCATGATTTTCTTCGTACCGTACATGGTTTTCGGCAGTTCATGGCCCTCAGGCAGGCTGTTAGCCCATACTCCCAGAAATGCTTCGAAGCAACCTCGGCTACAGCCGTACTCGGCCTTGACTGCCATCAGTTGCGAGATGGCATCCAGCACAGATAGCTTGGCACCCTCATAGAGAGGTTTCTTTGACGAGGCCAAGATTTCCAGGAAGGCCTTTGCGGTTTCCTCCGGCTCCTCCGGTTCATTCGCTGAATGTGACGGAGGTGTCGGCTGTGCAGCAAAGACATCATCTAGCATGTCTCTAACCCCATCGTCCTCATAACCAGCGACGCGTTGTCGTATCACATCCTCTCTACCACGGTCCCGCTGGGCAAAGTTTATCGGCATATTAAAGTTGGGCACAAATCCATGCGTGCGAAGGTGCTTAGTCATCTCACTCTTATCTCTGCGGATACGCATCTTACATCTGGCACACGGGCATTCTGGCACCATCCTCATTGGACTACGGAATATCTCTTTCAAAAACACATCAGTTTTCTCGACCCACTCTGCTGTTACTTGATTCCGACGGATAAACCCACTATACATCCACTGATTATCTGCCATCTCTGCTTTATTGGAAGCCACATAACAAAATTAAGGGTTCATTTAAATTACCCACATCAATATTTTATTTTTTACAAGGTTGACGAGAAACGACATTTAATACACCTACATCTCTAATAGGTAAAGATGGGTCCTAATCCCACCCGAGAATGTGTAGATTGAGTACGGTCCATGCTCTACCCCATTCCGAGACAAAATTTCGGCAGCACCTCCCCGCTGTTCTCCAAATACACGTCTCGGCAAAATGCCGAGAGAATGTGCATCCGGAGAACAACAGGGAGGCGCCGCCGAAATCTTGTCTCGAAACGGGGTCGAGCATGAACAACGTACCCAATCTACACATCCTCGGGCTGTCCATGGAAAGCGCTGGACAATCCGAAAGAGCTGTGGTGATAAATATGCAATTGAATGCATATTTATCGATGCAACCCTTTCGGACGGGAGACCTAGGTTACGCGACTTGATGTGAAAATTTAATCTAGCGACATGGAAAAAAGTGGACGAGGTCATGGAATTGCTGCTCACCCTCCGATGTAGTCGATCAAAGTAGACGGATGATCGTGGACCAACACCTCCAACGTCAACAATCACTCCATAAAGATGGAACACCACAAATCCTGTTAATTACACCGAGTGAAAAAAAATTAGGTCATCACCTCACATTAAGCATTGATACTTTTAACTATGAAAAAAAATCATGTTTTGTCAAGTGTCAAATTTTGTCCTTCAATTTTTTTAGCAAGATCATCATGATTAAATAACCACTCATCATATCATAATTTTGCAGCACATCTCACATAGCTACTTAACATTAAGCACTAACACTTAAAACTATGAAAAAAATCTTATTTTGTCAAGTGTCAAATTTTGTCCGGTTCAATTTTTTTGACAAGATCATCTTGATAAAAATAATCACTCATCTTATACCAATTTTAGAGCACATCTCAAATGACAAGATCATCATAATAAAAATAATGCAAACTAACAATCTAACATCCTAACATCCAACATTGAACTATATATCAACCTAACAACCTAACATATAACATCTAACCTAACAATCTAACATCTAACGTCCATCCATGCATTCATTCATCCATCCAACACTAGAAAAAAATGCAAAAAAATGAAAAAAAACGTTGCTCACCGAGAGAGGCGTGGCAGGGGGCGAGGCGGTGGAGGGGATGGTGAGGCAGGGGCGGTCGGGGACGGGAGGGACGGGGCCGGACGGAGCCGCGGCCGGCTCCCGCGGCCGGCGGGGTCGGGAGAGGCCGGGGCGCCGGCGGGGTCGGGGGAGGCCGAGGCACCGGCGGGGTCGGGGGAGGCCGACGCAGCGCCGGGGTCGGGGGGCCGGTGCAGCGTGGGGACACGAGGCCACGGCGGGTGTAGACGGCGGCGACGGCGGGTGTGAAGGCGGGGCCGGCAATGCGGGCGTGGTGGAGGCGGGGAGGGCGGCGGCGGCAGGGGGAGGTGGGGGGTGCGGCGGCAGGTCGGGGTGGGGAGTGCGGCGGCGGCGGCAGGTCAGGGTGGGGGGTGCGGCGGCGGCGCAAGTCGGGGTCGGGGGCGGCGCAGCTCGGGGTCAGGGAGAGAGTGAGTGGATGGGGGAGGCTGGGGCGAGTGGATAAGGCGGGCTATGCCGACAGCTAAGCCGTCGGCATACATTGGAGCGCCACGTGGCACCTATGCCGACGGCTTAGCCGTAGGCATATTTTTTTTTTCTTTTGTGTGATCCACGTCACCGATCCGAGTAAAAGCTTCCGATTGGCTACAGCTATGCCGACGGCATTGCCGTCGGCATACTTATATTTTTACTTTTCTTATTTTGTATAAATTTTGTAATGTTTTCTTATTTTATATAAATATTTTAATGTTTTCTTATACATATTTTTTACATGCATCAACATTATTTAAAATGTACCATACATTTTCTTTAATGGTTTGAAACATTATTTTTAATGACATGATCATTTTTTTATTGTACAACAATTTTCTAAAATATCACGTATATTTTTTTCTATGGTCTTGCGAAAGGTGATACATAGGAGAGCAATTGACTGAGGGGTACCGTTACCGAGTGCCTGATCCGGTAACTATGCAACTGCCTGATCCGTCTACTACCGTGTCATCGCCGTCTGTGAGGGGGGCCACGCCCCGGAGACGCGTGCCGCCTCTTCGGACATGCCACGACACCACCCCGCATGTATGAGGGCCCGGCGCGACGCTCCGGTGGCATTGCTACCCTCCCAGGGCCCCCGTCCCGCCTAACCCTGTAGCGTTTGACCACGGGATCTAGCCCTTTGACTTTGCACGGACGGGCTTTGACCAGCAGACCTCCCCACCCGGTTGTGTTAGGTGAGCCCATAGGAACATTTTGGAGCAACATCCGGGCCAGACCCACAGCAAGATCCCCTCCGTGTAGACCCGACGCGTCCGTTTCCCCCTCCAGGTGCCGGCGGCGGCGCCGTCCGTGAGGGGGGGGGCACACCCCGGAGACGCGTGCCGGGCTTTTGCAACCGCCACAACACGTCCAGACATGTGAGAGGCCGCCTACGCAAGATTTGGCGGCATGCTAGCCCACGGAGGCCGCCGACCACAGTCGAAGACGCGCGAAGAGCAATCCGCGTAGAGGGAATTGTTCGGATACTTCTCCATCACGAACAATTACGAACAATTACCATCAGTCCTATAAGCACATGTGCCCACGTCGTGTAAAAAACTCATGATTTTATCGCCCTCCGAGTATTTAATATTATTCACGCCGCATCGTTACCGCAGAACGTCTACTACCGTGTCATCGCCGTCTGTGAGGGGGGCCACGCCCCGGAGATGCGTGCCGCCTCTTCGGACATGCCACGACACCACCCCGCATGTATGAGGGCCCGGCGCGACGCTCCGGTGGCATTGCTACCCTCCCAGGGCCCCCGTCCCGCCTAACCCTGTAGCGTTTGACCACGGGATCTAGCCCTTTGACTTTGCACGGACGGGCTTTGACCAGCGGACCTCCCCACCCGGTTGTGTTAGGTGAGCCCATAGAAACATTTTGGAGCAACATCCGGGCCAGACCCACAGCAAGATCCCCTCCGTGTAGACCCGACGCGTCCGTTTCCCCCCTCCAGGTGCCGGCGGCGGCGCCGTCCGTGAGGGGGGGCACACCCCGGAGACGCGTGTCGCCTCTTCGGACATGCCACCACACCACCCCGCATGTATGAGGGGCCAGTGCGACGCTCCGGTTACATTGCTACCAACCCAGGGCCCCCGTCCCGCCTAACCCTAGAGCGGTTGACCACGAGATCTAGCCCTTTGACTTTCCACGGACGGGCTTTGAACAGTGGACCTCTCCACCCGGTTGTGTCAGGTCAGCTCAGAGGGACACCTGGGAGCAACATCCGGGCCAAACCGACAGCTACATCCCCTCCGTGTAGACCCGATGCGTCCATTTCCCCCCTCCAGGTGCCGCCGACAGCGCCGTCCGTTAGGGGGGCCACGCTTCGGAGATGCATGCCGCCTCTTCGAACATGCCACAACACTTGGGAGCAACGTCCCCTCCGTATAGACCCGATGTGGCTCTTTCCGCCCTCTAGATGTTGGCGGCGACGCCGTCCGTGAGGGGGGCACACCGAGGACGTCAGGGGGTCACACTCCGGAGACGGGTGCCGAGCGTTTGCAACCGCCACTAAACTTCTGTCGCATAGTTGTTTTTGATTTTAATAAAATATAAGGACCTATATTCAAAAGAACATGACGACACAGTATTAATGTGCTCGAAAAAAATACAAACTATATATATATATATATATATATATATATATATATATATATTCATAATCTATGGAAAAAATTATGAACTACATATATATTCATATAATACATAAAAAAGCATAAAAACATATAAAAACATATGTAAAAAAGCATAAAAACATATGGAAAAAATATATATATATCTATGCCGACGGCATTGCCGTCGGCATAGAAACAACAGGGTTTTGGGAGGTGCCGTGCCGCGGATCGGTGACGTGGCACCTATGCCGACGGCTGCCGTCGGCATAGCTACGCCGCGGATCGGTGACGTGGCATGCGGAGATATGCCGACGGCCGCGCGTTTCGGCCGTTGGCATAGGTTTGACGGCGTTAGCCGCCAGTCACGGGCGGGGCCGCCGGGCCCACATGTATGTCGACGGCTGGCTTATGCCGACGGCTGCCGTCGGCATGTCTTGATCTACGGCGACGGCCGGTCTGTGCCGACGGCTGCCGTCGGCTTATATCAGGGTAGCCCGACGGCCAGGATAAGCCGACGGCCAGGACGAGGCTGTCGGCATATCTCGAACTAGGCCGACGGCAGCCGTCGGCATTGATTTGGCCGTCGGGATAGGTCAGTTTTCCGGTAGTGCTCGTGGCGGACATATCATACTGTATGAACGGACGCCGCCGATGGCTGATGACGGCAACGACGAGGCCAAACGAGATGGTGAAGGATTCTACAAATTAATCAAACTAAAATGACAAAACTACCCTTCTAGTCAACGGTTGAGATGGTTTAATACTACCTGGCCCTAGAAGTAGTATGATGCACCGTAAAAAATATCTCAAACTATGACGCCGGGCGAATCAAGGCCAGGCTGTGGCTCGGAGGCAAGGCGGCTGGCGCGAGAGGGACGGCCCAGGCACGGCAGAGGTGGATTGGTGACTTGTTCCAGCCGGCAGGTCAGCGAGGCAATTTGAGGCGCTCGGCGACTCAGCGGCTGACGGGTCAGTGGCCATGCGGGACGGAGGCGATGGCAGCGGCAGCTCAGTGATGGTGCATGAGCCGGCGGGCAGAGGCGGTAGTCCGAGGTGATCCCGGGGAGGCAGCAGCTCAGAGTAGTAGTGGCTCGAGGCAGATGTGAGGTCAGCGGAAGCTTTGACCGACCAGCGGCGACTTGGCGCGACGATGAAGGCGTGGACGACGGAGGCGCGCTGAGGCGCAACGGCGACTTATGGCGGGCAGTTCAGAGGGTAGTGGAGCGGCTCATAGTTCGGCGACTTGCGCAGACGGGCACGGAGTCCACGGCGAGCACGGGAGGAGGCCGGCGGTGACACATGGTCGGGCCGGAGACCGCAACGATGGCGGGTCAAGGCAGGCCCATGGCGGCGGTTTTGTCGGAGATCGGCGACTCGCGGTGTGCAGACAAGTGGTGGCGCTCAGGCATGGTGAAGAGATGTTGCAGCTGCAGCCCGTGGCCGGCAGGCGCTTCAGGAGGAGCACGGAGACGTGGACCGCGAGGGCGGCTCTTAGTGAGGTCGAACAGTAGCGATTTGGCGTTGAGGTTGCCCAGAAGCACCTAGGAAAGTTTGGAGTCAAGGGCGGACCGGAGTGAGGCCGCGGAGCTGAAGGCGACTCGTAACAGGCCGGCTCGGAGGCGAGTCGACGAGGCAGGTCCACAGGGGTCCGGCGGCAGAGCCACGGCAGCGGTTCAAAAGTGAGGTGCTCGGGGGCGACTCATGGGCGACCCGGAGATGATCGCCAGGCGGTGATTCGGAGGCGAAGACGGCTGGCGACGCGGAAACGAGGCGTCTTGGGAGGCCGTGGGTGTAGCTCCGACAGCAGAGGCGGCAACTCGGGCAGAGCGAGGCAGGCCCTGACGGCGGCGACTCCGGTCAGGAGGTTCATGGCGAGGCAGCTGCTCGCAGAGGCGGCTTTAGGCAACGGAGTCCGGCTCGTAGCCGTATTTTGTAGGCGCTGACTAGGGTCGCAGGTGAATCGGCCCTTGACTGTAATCCACCCCCAATTCATATTCTTCAATAGGTCGGCGGCTCCGACGCAAGGCAGCTCAACGGCAGAGGAAGGCCGGCTTGCTGGTGCTCGGAGGCGGGTCGAACGGTGACTTACTGTAGCAGCTCCCCGGCGAGGTCCGGCCGCAGGGGCACCCAAGCGAGGGCGGCTCAAAGAAGCAACAAGGGCAGAGGCGCTCGGACAGCACCGCGACACTGGAGCACCAAGAGGCGTTTCGTCCGCACGAGGGACGGCGGCGGCGTAAGTGAGCCGGGCGGATGAGTAGGAGTTACACCGGCGGCTCACAGCAAAAGCAAGGCCGCAGGAACCGCGGCTCGCTGCAGCACCGACGGTTTTGGAAGCGTAATCCTGCGACAGCAAAGGCGCAGTAGGTCGATGAGACCGGTTGCATGAGGAGCCCAAACCCGTGGACCATCCGTGTTCGGGTCGTTGAACAAAATCGCTTGACCAACCAGTCAATTGGAAAACCAATTCAATAGTGCTCCACAGTATTAATCTTCATTACTGTAGCGACCAGACCTCAAATAGTCTGATCTCTGTGCATAAGTATCATCCCAGAATCGGTAATACTGACATACACAGTACTTGAAGAATTTACAACAGAGTAGCAATCACACACTTATTACATCGAATGTCTCAAAAAAGAACTTATTACAATAAATATGGCTTAAGGCCATTTAACATGATAACAGCGGAAGGCTTCGAAGATAAAGTGAGTCCATCAACTCCAACGACATCACTGAGTGAAGGCTCCTTACTCGTCGTCTGAAAAGTCTGCAACATGATACGTTGCAGCCCGAAAACGGGTCATCACATGAAATATGCTGGCAATGTAACACAAAAGAGTAATGAACAGAGTAAAGCTATCACTATATGCATATATGGCTGGTGGAGGTTGTATGGTTAATATGTTTTGCGAGAAGCCAATTTTTCCCTACAACAAAGGAATAAATTTTATTTAACTACAAAGTTGGTTGAAAACATTGAGAATGGTAAACCCCATCTCAATCCCAATTAAAAGGTAATTAATAACCCAATCAAATTTTATAATTAAGAGTGATGAGATCCACATGATAATCCAAGAAACTAGATACTCAAGATGTCCATAACCGGGGACACGGCTAACCATGATTAGTTTGTACACTCTTCACAGGTTTGTGCACTTTTCCCCACAAGACTCGATCTCCTCCGTTTGATTTCTCGCACTACATGATGTTTGAGAAACGGATGACCGAGACACAGTCTTTCCGAAGAGGTCCCTTTAACCGATAGATATGCCTGTACACCTACAATTCCCTACATCTGCTAGCCCATTATGGAAAAGTTTCTCACAACTTACTCAACTATGCCAGAGCCCATAATGGCATGTGGCTGCACACGGAATTTTCTAGCATGAATAATCTTATGACCCATTTGAGCCTGGGTGGCAGTCCATAGGAGAATCACACGGTATCCCAGGATTTCCAAAAAAATACAGGCAATCACTGGAATTCCCCATGTGCCTCAGTCCACCCAGATGTGTATTAAAGTTGCCACCTTAAGTTGAACCATTAAGTATCAATCTCACATCTGTCATGAATACACTCAAACCCAATCCACGTCTACGAGCATAGCATAGCAATATAGCAACGTAGAAGTAACTCCCAAAGGTTTGATGTAAACAGGTGAATAGGTACTACCTCATCTACTTCCCAATACCCACAATTTAAATCAGATCCTAACCATGTAATTGTTTGATGATTGATCTAATGCAATAAAACTGGGTATGAAAGAGGTATGATCAAAGTGTTACTTGCCTTGCTGATGATCCGCGAAACCTAGAGACTCGTAGTAGCACGCTTCACACTCCGGGTACTCTATCGCAAACAAACAAACATACAATAAGCAATCAAGCAAGGGCACGGGTAAAACTCAAATAAGAGATCTAACCAGAAAGTTCAACTTAAGAACTCCGGTTTGCATAAAGAATCAAATCAAACGAAGCAACAAAACTCAAACGGCAAAAGAAACAAGCTTCATTTACTAATCTGGACTAAAGTCAAATTTTACAGTAGCAAACTCTTGTTCAAGTTGGTTAAACAGAAAGAGGGCTTCGAGACGAAACTCTAGGCGCTTGAATCGCCTCATTCCGATGAACGAGGGAAAAGTTAAACTAAAACGGAAGTCGGATCAGAAATCGCGATCGAAAATAATCGCGGAAAATCCGAGAAAAAGAAAAACTGACGAACAGACTATAGAACGAACGTTCGCTGTCTCTGGCTAAATGGTGAAAAACCGTTCGTTGAAACGAACGATCGAACGGGTGTTTGCTAAATAACTAAACCAAAAAAAATAAACGGAACCGGATCTAGGTTAAAAAACCGCTCGGTTTTCTTACATAAACCGAAGCGGCGGCGGCTACCTCCGGCGACGACGTGGCGGCGGATCGACGGCTGCGGCGACGGCGCGCTGCGGCGGCGACGGCGGGCTAGGGTTAGGGGCGCGGGTGGGCTTCGGCGGCTGGCGGGCTTCGGCGGGCAGGGGGTGGCGGCTTATAAAGCACCCCCGGGCGGAGTCCCGCCAGGTACGGCCCGGAGTCGGTTTGACTTTTTTTTAAATAATTCAGACGTGCAGAAAAAGAAAGAAAAGAAATAGTAAACGAACTCCAAAAATCCCGAAATAAATTTTCCCCGTCCTCTAAAAATAGTGCAGAAAAGGTGAACATTTATTTGTGCCTAAAATGCAAATTTGGAAAACGCATATTTTCCCAATTCAAATAAAATAGCGCTAAAACTTCGAATAAATTCTTATTTGATTTTAATATTAAATCTCCAGTATTTCTTTATTTTGAGGAAGTCATTTTATCCTCTCTCTTTTATTTTTATAAAGAAATATTTAAGATAAAAATAATTAAAATCAAACGATCCTCTTTTCAAAATGTGAGAAAAACTCGAATATGAAAATAATGAAATCCCCAACTCTCTCCGCGGGTCCTTGAGTTGCGTAGAATTTCTAGGATCAAGCCACAATGCAATAAAAATATGATATGCAATGATGATCTAATGTATAACATTCCAAATTGAAAATTTGGGATGTTACAATTACGTACTATTGGGAATACTTTAGCATTGATTTGGCCTCTACGCTCAAAGTAATAGGAGCAACCATTAACCCCTCAGGACTCGTAGCTCAGGATTTTTCTATTGTGAGTAACAACAGCCTGGCCGATTGGATCATTGCCTGAATACATAGTAGCAATCGGACACGGCCACCGATCCTCAATCTCAGTAAGTTACGGCGCTTGCGCTCAGGCAACCCTGATTTCTTTTAATCTTCAGATATTGAACACGGCAGCTAAACTTCGACAGAGGCGAGTCTCTGGCTGTGGGGCGGTTTAGATCGATTTGGCCACGACGGCTTAAAGCAATCAATCCGGGTCGTAACTCGTTTGTCCTTCCATGCTGCCATATTTTCTGCGAGTAGTCGTCAGCCAGGTCTTCTGCGAGTAGGGTAGTAGTCAGCCGGGTCTCTCTCAACAATCGGGTCATCTAACTGATGTTCTGTTTGTTGACTGTAACATTGAACAATTGTCTCTAGATTCGACGGGTCGCCGGGTCACGTTCATCCACGCGTAACCCTAGTTTTCTCTTGACCACAAATCTCAAAAATTGCAAATCCAAACTGATAAATTCAAAGCTGACGCAGATCCTCTCAAGCCGGCTCCTCTTCATTGAAAAATTACGAACTTCTCCACCCCTGTGGGAGATCCCTCCAAAAACTCAACACCACCATGCGCGGGCCCCACGGTGGGCACCAACTGTCGTGGATTTGTCACGGCAGATGTCCTAGTGTGAGGGCTTAGTCGTGAGGCCAACACATCTATGTGGTAGCTTGAGAGGGGTTGATCGGGACGAGAGACGCAACACATAAGACAAGGATTTAGACAGCTTCAGGCCCCGGGAAACATCATCCGGTAAATTCGACCCTCCTCTCTTTGTGTCTAACCTTAATGATTCTTTTCTTGCCCTCCTCTCTTTGGGTGCCCCGCCCCTCCTTATATAAGATGAAGGGGTGGGTTACATGTAGAGTCAAACTCAGATTAGGACTTAACCTATTTTGACGTCTTACCATGGGCTTCTCACCATGGGATTCTTAACGTCTTGGGTTTCTTAACGTCTTGGGCTTCTTAACGTAAGCCGGTTTATAATCCGACTTATAATTTGGCTTACAATCTGGCTTAACTGTCTGGCTTAACTATCCGGCTTACATGACTGTGTCTGCCGGCTTATAATGCTTGACTGTGTCTGCCGGCTTACAATGCTTAACTGTGTCCGCTGGCTTAACCTGCTTAACTATTCCCGCCGGCTTATAGTCTGCAGGGTCACCAAGGAAACATCAAGTCCCAACGGGTTATATCTCCGGCAGGGTCACACCGCGGGGTATATCCCCGACAAGGGGCATATACAATTTAATAGTTCAAACATGCTTTCGAGTTTCTTTCACCATTAAATCACTCTTCTTCTTTCTTCTTCTGCCCCCTGTCGAAGTTGGTAGATAGTCTATGCCTTCTTTTGCTCCCTACCATGGTCGTCTCTCTCATCTTCGTTGAACAACTTGATCAGCAGTTTGTTCTTCTTCTTTTCAAGGATGCTCCAACACTCCAGCAGCTACCTCACAAGCTCGTAATTGTTGTTGGTGGCAACGACGAAGAGCCCGGTCAAGAGGTTGTTGATGCTCTTGATCTCCTCACCTTGGTTACCATAATATCATCAGTGTGTTCACCTCCTTGACCTCATCTTCCATGAGCATCACATCGCCGTTCTTGCTCGGTCAAGATTACACCGCAAGTTTACCTTGAGCACTCACATCCTCAAGCACTTAGGAATCTTGTCTGTAATTGTGATCACAATACTTGCTCTGGAGTGTACGAATTCTTTACAACTGCAAACCATAGATAAAAATAACTTAGAGCTCCAACTGAGCTTAAAAATAACAATATGCTTGATTTGCTCAAACTTGTTCTCAAAACTATTAACAGCGACATAGAATACCTCATATATGATATCAACATTTTTTTTGCGAGATATATGATATCAACGTTGAAAAGGGATATCCACATACATAAGGCAGAAGGTTTACCTACCATGAACTTGAGTTATATCATGATATTGTTCACTCGTACATGAAGGCACAAGGAAAATTGCGCCATTTCATTTGCATAAGGAACTTGGGAAGTGCATATTTATTGAACTGATTAGTGTTATGCTTCAGACCATAGCATAGATGCTACTTCTGCTGCTCCCATGAAATGGCACGAGATGATTGTGCCATTTCTCATTACAGGAATATAAACTGACTAACTGCTAGTGAGTAAGATATATGTAGCACGTAGAAAACCCCCTATAGTATACATTCTTCTTTATATCACAATACAAAAATAACAGTGCAAAATATATAAATAGAAATCTATGTAACATTTGGATGGCGTCTGCAACTATTCTTGTAACTTAACAAGTATGTGACATATCATGTCATAGATTTTCTTCAAGCAGATATGGACACAGAATATGGTGAGATATTATCTCAAATCTTCCGGTCACAGGGATATTGTCTTTTTGAAAAGTACTGGAAAGAGAAAACCATCTTTGTTCTGTCAAAATAACTATAATGACATGAATCAAGAGGTCATCGAAACTATGAATGAACATCTCTGAAAATAAAATTTCATCGGAAAAGATATCTCACCATGTGTTGGATGCTTCAGTGCAGAGCTTGCACCGTAGGAGTGTTGGGGAACGTAGTAATTTCAAAAAAAATCCTACGCACACGCAAGATCATGGTGATGCATAGCAACGAGAGGGGAGAGTGTTGTCCACGTACCCTCGTAGACCGAAAGCGGAAGCGTTATGACAACGCGGTTGATGTAGTCGTACGTCTTCACGGCCCGACCGATCAAGCACCGAAACTACGGCACCTCCGAGTTCTAGCACACGTTCAGCTCGATGACGATCCCCGGAGTCCGATCCAGCAAAGTGTCGGGGAAGAGTTCCGTCAACACGACGGCGTGCTGACGATCTTGATGTTCTACCGTCGCAGGGCTTCGTCTAAGCACCTCTACAATATTATCGAGGAGTATGGTGGAGGGGGGCACCGCACACGGCTAAGAGAACGATCACGAAGATCAACTTATGTGTGTATGGGGTGCCCCCTGCCCCCGTATATAAAGGAGTGGAGAAGGGGGGAGAGGGCCGTCCCCTATGGCGCGCCCTGGAGGAGTCCTACTCCCACCGGGAGTAGGATTCCCCCTTCCAAGTAGTAGGAGTAGGAGTCAAGGAAAGGGAAGAGGGAAGAAAAGGAAGGAGGGGGCGCCGCCCCTCCCCCTAGTCCAATTCGGACTAGTCAAGGGGGGGGGGGGCGGCCTGCCTCTTCCTCTGCCCTAAAGCCCAATAAGGCCCATATAATTCTTCCCCCGTATCCCCGTAACTCCCCGGTACTCCGAAAAATACCCGAACCACTCAGAACCTTTCCGATGTCCGAATATAGTCGTCCAATATATCGATCTTTACGTCTCGATCATTTCGAGACTCCTCGTCATGTCCCCGATCTCATCCGGGACTCCGAACTCCTTCGGTACATCAAAACTCATAAACTCATAATATAACTGTCATCGAAAGCTTAAGCGTGCGGACCCTACGGGTTCGAGAACAATGTAGACATGACCGAGACACGTCTCCGGTCAATAACCAATAGCGGAACCTAGATGCTCATATTGGCTCCTACATATTCTACGAAGATCTTTATCGGTCAGACCGCATAACAACATACGGTGTTCCCTTTGTCATCGGTATGTTACTTTCCCGAGATTCGATCGTTGGTATGTTAATACCTAGTTCAATATCGTTACCGGCAAGTCTGTTTACTCGTTCTGTAATACATCATCTCGCAACTAACTCATTAGTTGCAATGCTTGCAAGGCTTATGTGATGTGCATTACCGAGAGGGCCCAGAGATACCTCTCCGACAATCGGAGTGACAAATCCTAATCTCGAAATACGCCAACCCAACATGTACCTTTGGAGACACCTCTAGAGCACCTTTATAATCACCCAGTTACGTTGTGACGTTTGGTAGCACACAAAGTGTTCCTGCGGTAAACGGGAGTTGCATAATCTCATAGTCATAGGAACATGTATAAGTCATGAAGAAAGCAATAACAACATACTAAACGATCGGGTGGTAAGCTAATGGAATGGGTCATGTCAATCACATCATTCTCCTAATGATGTGATCCCTTTAATCAAATGACAACACATGTCTATGGTTAGGAAACATAACCATCTTCGATTAACGAGCTAGTGAAGTAGAGGCATACTAGTGACGTTTAGTTTGTCTATGTATTCACACAAGTATTATGTTTCCGGTTAATACAATTCTAGCATGAATAATAAACATTTATCATGATATAAGGAAATAAATAATAACTTTATTATTGCCTCTAGGGCATATTTCCTTCAAGGAGAACATGACCGGTGGCCGACCTCAATCTCGCTCAGCCATGTAAGTCAGGTTTGAGCAGGGCAATGATAAGAGATTAGGCATGTACGTCACCATGGCAATACGAATCAAGAGAAGAACATGAGCCCAAGGCCAGCTCGGACCTACTCTGGACGCATCCGTCCAATGCTCAATCTTCAAACGCCGCGGCCACACAAATCAAGATCAGGCGTGAGCACCTGATCTGGATGTGTCTGTCCTCGGCCCGGCTTCCACACGCGCCCCTGCATCACTACCGCAGCCCATGCTCCCAAGTGGCCGATACACACCATGGTTGGGCTGCATCGGGCGACCTCGACGAAGGAGAGCGAGGCATGGCGTCTTACGTCTGGCGGGGCTAGGCGGCGCGAGGCGTGTGGCTGAGGCGATGGCTGTTGGGGAACGTTGCAGAAAACAAAAATTTTCCTACGGTTTCACCAAGATCCATCTATGAGTTCATCTAGCAACGAGTGATCGGATGCATCTACATACCTTTGTAGATCGCGAGCGGAAGCGTTCAAAAGAACGGGGATGAAGTAGTCGTACACGACGTGATCCAAATCACCGGAGATCCTAGCACTGAACGGACGGCACCTCCGCGTTCAACACACGTACGGTCAGCGTAACGTCTCCTCCTTCTTGATCCAGCAAGGGGAGAGGAGAGGTTGAGGAAGATGGCTCCAGCAGCAGCATGATGGCGTGGTGGTGATGGAGATGCAGTACACCGGCAGGGCTTCGCCCAGCTCTATGGAGGAGGAGGAGGTGTTGGAGAGGGAGAGAGAGGCGCCAGGGCAAGGGGTGCGGCTGCCCCCTCCCCTCCCCCCTTTATATAGGCCCCCTGGGGGGGGGCGCCGGCCCTGGGAGATTGAATCTCCCAAGGGGCGGCGGCCAAGGGGGGTTGGAGTGCCCCCCAAGGCAAGTGGGCGCCCCCCCACCCTAGGGTTCCAACCCTAGGCGCAGGGGGTGGGCATTGGGGGGCGCACCAGCCCACTAAGGGCTGGTCCCCCCTCCCACTTCAGCCCATGGGGCCCTCTGGGATGGGTGGCCCCACCCGGTGGACCCCCGGGAACCATCTGGTGGTCCCGGTACAATACCGGTGACCCCCAGATCACTCCCGATGGCCGAAACTGCACTTCCTATATATAATTCTTCACCTCCGGACCAATCCGGAACTCCTCGTGACGTCTGGGATCTCATATGGGACTCCAAACAACATTCAGGTTACTGCATATACATATCCCTACAACCCTAGCGTCACCGAACCTTAAGCGTGTAGACCCTACGGGTTCGGGAGACATGCAGACATGACCGAGACGGCTCTCGGGAAATAACCAACAGCGGGATCTGGATACCCATGTTGGCTCCCACATGCTCCACGATGATCTCATCAGATGAACCACGATGTCGAGGATTCAATTAATCCCGTATGCGATTCCCTTTGTCAATCGGTATTTTACTTGCCCGAGGTTTGATCGTCGGTATCCCAATACCTCGTTCAATCTCGTTACCGGCAAGTCACTTTAATCGTACTGTAATGCATGATCCCGTGATCAAACACTTTGATCACATTGAGCTCATTATGATGATGCATTACCGAGTGGGCCCGGTGATACCTATCCATCAAGCGGAGTGACAAATCCCAGTCTCGATCCGTGCCAACCCAACAGACACTTTCGGAGATACCCGTAGTATACCTTTATAGTCACCCAGTTACGTTGTGACGTTTGGCACACCCAAAGCACTCCTACGGTATCCGGGAGTTACACGATCTCATGGTCTAAGGAAAGGATACTTGACATTGGAAAACTCTAGCAAACGAACTATGCGATCTTATGCTATGTTTAGGATTGGGTCTCGTCCATCACATCATTCTCCTAATGATGTGATCTCGTTATCATTGACATCCAATGCCCATAGGTAGGAAACCATGACTATCTGTTGATCAACGAGCTAGTCAACTAGAGGCTTACTAGGGACACGTTGTTGTCTGTTATTCACACATGTATTACGATTTCTGGATAACACAATTGTAGCACGAATAAAGACAATTATCATGAACAAGGAAATATAATAATAATGCTTTTATTATTGCCTCTAGGGCATATTTCCAATAGTCTCCCACTTGCACTAGAGTCAATAATCTAGTTACATTGTGATGAATTGAACACCCATAGAGTTCTGGTGCTGATCATGTTTTGCCTTAGGGAGAGGTTTAGTCAACGGATCTGCGACATTTAGATCCGTGTGCACTTTACAAATTTCTATGTCTCCATCTTGAACATTTTCACGAATGGAGTTGAAGCGACGCTTGATGTGCCTGGTCTTCTTGTGAAACCTGGGCTCATTGGCAAGTGCAATAGCTCTAGTGTTGTCACAGAAGAGTTTGATTGGCCCCGACGCATTAGGTATGACCCCGAGGTCGGTGATGAACTCCTTCACCCAAATTGCTTCATGTGCTGCCTCCGAGGCTGCCATGTACTCCGCTTCACATGTAGATCCCGCCACGACGCTCTGCTTGCAACTGCACCAGCTTACTGCCCCTCCATTCAAAATATACACGTATCCGGTTTGTGACTTAGAGTCATCCAGATCTGTGTCGAAGCTAGTGTCGACGTAACCCTTTACGACGAGCTCTTCGTCACCTCCATAAACGAGAAACATTTCCTTAGTCCTTTTCAGGTACTTCAGGATATTCTTGACCGCTGTCCAGTGTTCCTTGCCGGGATTACTTTGGTACCTTCCTACCAAACTTACGGCAAGGTTTACATCAGGTCTGGTACACAGCATGGCATACATAATAGAACCTATGGCTGAGGCATAGGGGATGACACTCATCTCTTCTATATCTTCTGCCGTGGTTGGACATTGAGCTGAGCTCAATTTCACACCTTGTGACACAGGTAAGAACCCCTTCTTAGATTGATCCATATTGAACTTCTTCAATATCTTATCAAGGTATGTGCTTTGTGAAAGACCTATGAGGCGTCTTGATCTGTCTCTATAGATCTTGATGCCTAATATATAAGCAGCTTCTCCAAGGTCCTTCATTGAAAAACTCTTATTCAAGTAGGCCTTAATGTTGTCCAAGAGTTCTATATCATTTCCCATCAAAAGTATGTCATCTACATATAGTATGAGAAATGCTACAGAGCTCCCACTCACTTTCTTGTAAACGCAGGCTTCTCCATAAGTCTGCGTAAACCCAAACTCTTTGATCATCTCATCAAAGCGAATGTTCCAACTCCGAGATGCTTGCACCAGCCCATAAATCGAGCGTTGTAGCTTGCACACCTTGTCAGTATTCTTAGGATCGACAAAACCTTCCGGCTGCATCATATACAATTCTTCCTTAAGGAAACCATTAAGGAATGCCGTTTTGACGTCCATTTGCCATATTTCATAATCGTAGAATGCGGCAATTGCTAACATGATTCGGACGGACTTCAGCTTCGCTACCGGTGAGAAAGTCTCATCGTAGTCAACCCCTTGAACTTGTCGATAACCCTTAGCGACAAGCCGAGCTTTATAGATGGTTACATTACCATCCGCGTATGTCTTCTTCTTAAAGATCCATTTATTTTCTATGGCTCGCCGCTCAACGGGCAAGTCAGTCAAAGTCCATACTTCGTTTTCATACATGGATCCTATCTCGGATTTCATGGCTTCCAGCCATTTGTCGGAATCCGGGCCCGCCATTGCTTCCTCATAGTTCGAAGGTTCACCGTTGTCTAACAACATGATTTCCAAGACAGGGTTGCCGTACCACTCTGGTGCGGAACGTGTCCTTGTGGACCTTCAAATTTCAGTAGGAGCTTGATTAGAAGTATCTTGATCATCATCATTAATTTCCTCTCTAGTCGGTGCAGGCACCTCAGGAACGTTTTCTTGAGTTTCGCCATTTTCCGGTTCAAGAGGTAACACTTCATCAAGTTCTACTTTCCTCCCACTTACTTCTTTCGAGAGAAACTCTTTCTCTAGAAAGGATCCATTCTTGGCAACAAAGATCTTGCCTTCGGATCTGAGGTAGAAGGTATACCCAATAGTTTCTTTAGGGTATCCTATGAAGACGCATTTTTCCGACTTGGGTTCGAGCTTTTCAGGTTGAAGTTTCTTGACATAAGCATCGCATCCCCAAACTTTTAGAAACGACAGCTTAGGTTTCTTCCCAAACCATAATTCATACGGTGTCGTCTCAACAGATTTCGACGGAGCCCTATTTAAAGTGAATGCGGCAGTCTCTAAAGTATAGCCCCAAAAAGATAGCGGTAAATCGGTAAGAGACATCATAGATCGTACCATATCTAATAGAGTGCGATTACGACGTTCGGACACACCATTACGCTGAGGTGTTCCAGGCGGCGTGAGTTTTGAAACTATTCCACATTTTCTTAAGTGCGTGCTAAATTCGTGACTCAAGTATTCTCCTCCATGATCTGATCGTAAAAACTTGATTTTTCTGTCACGTTGATTTTCAACCTCACTCTGAAATTCCTTGAACTTTTCAAAGGTCTCAGACTTGTGTTTCATTAAGTAGATATACCCATATCTACTCAAGTCATCAGTGAGGGTGAGAACATAACGATAGCCACCGCGAGCCTCAACACTCATTGGACCGCACACATCAGTATGTATGATTTCCAATAAGTTGGTTGCTCGCTCCATTGTTCCTGAGAACGGAGTCTTGGTCATTTTACCCGTGAGGCATGGTTCGCACGTGTCAAATGATTCATAATCAAGAGACTCTAAAAGTCCATCTGCATGGAGCTTCTTCATGCGTTTGACACCTATGTGACCAAGGCGGCAGTGCCACAAATATGTGGGACTATTGTTATCAACTTTAACTCTTTTGGTATTCACACTATGAATATGTGTATCATCACGTACGAGATTCATTAAGAATAAACCATTAACCATCGGAGCATGACCATAAAACATATCTCTCATATAAATAGAACAACCATTATTCTCGGATTTAAATGAGTAGCCATCTCGAATTAAACGAGATCCAGACACAATGTTCATGCTCAAACTTGGCACTAAATAACAATTATTGAGGTTTAAAACTAATCCCGTAGGTAAATGTAGAGGTAGCGTGCCGACGGCGATCACATCGACCTTGGAACCATTCCCGACGCGCATCGTCACCTCATCCTTCGCCAGTCTCCGTTTATTACGCAACTCCTGCTTTGAGTTACAAATGTGAGCAACTGCACCGGTATCAAATACCCAAGAGCTACTACGAGTACTGGTAAGGTACACATCAATTACATGTATATCACATATACCTTTTGTTTTGCCGGCCTTCTTGTCCGCTAAGTATTTGGGGCAGTTCCGCTTCCAGTGACCACTTTCCTTGCAATAAAAACACTCAGTCTCGGGCTTGGGTCCATTCTTTGGCTTCTTCCCGGCAACTTGCTTACCGGGCGCGGCAACTTCCTTGCCGTCCTTCTTGAAGTTCTTTTTACCCTTGCCCTTCTTGAACTTAGTGGTTTTATTTAATATCAACACTTGATGTTCCTTCTTGATTTCTACCTCTGCTGATTTCAACATAGCATATACCTCAGGAATGGTCTTTACCATCCCCTGCATGTTGTAGTTCATCACAAAGCTCTTGTAGCTAGGTGGAAGCGACTGGAGGATTCTGTCAATGACCGCTTCATCCGGGAGATTAACTTCTAGTTGAGTCAAGCGGTTGTGCAACCCAGACATCTTGAGTATGTGTTCACTGACAGAGCTATTTTCCTCCATTTTACAGCTAAAGAATTTGTCGGAGACTTCATATCTCTCGACCCGGGCATGAGCTTGGAAAACCATTTTCAGCTCTTCGAACATCTCATATGCTCCATGTCTCTCAAAACGCTTTTGGAGCCCCGGCTCTAAGCTGTAAAGCATGCCGCACTGAACGAGGGAGTAATCATCGGAACGTGACTGCCAAGCGTTCATAACGTCTTGTTCTGCAGGGAGAACAGGTGCGTCACCCAGCGGTGCTCTTAGGACATAATCTTTCTTGGCAGCTATGAGGATGATCCTCAGGTTCCGGACCCAGTCCGTATAATTGCTGCCATCGTCTTTCAGCTTGGTTTTCTCTAGGAACGCGTTGAAGTTGAGGACTACGTTGGCCATTTGATCTACAAGACATATTGTAAATATTTTAGACTAAGTTCATGATAATAAAGTTCATCTAATCAAATTATTTAATGAACTCCCACTTAGATAGACATCCCTCTTCTAGTCATCTAAGTATAACATGATCCGAGTCAACTAGGCCGTGTCCGATCATCACGTGAGACGGACTAGTCAACATCGGTGAACACCTTCATGTTGATCGTATCTTCTATACGACTCATGCTCGACCTTTCGGTCTTCTGTGTTCCGAGGCCATGTCTGTACATGCTAGGCTCGTCAAGTCAACCTAAGTGTTTGCATGTGTAAATCTGTCTTACACCCGTTGTATGTGAACGTTAGAATCTATCACACCCGATCATCACGTGGTGCTTCGAAACAATGAACTGTCGCAACGGTGCACAGTTAGGGGGAACACTTCTTGAAATTATTATGAGGGATCATCTTATTTACTACCGTCGTTCTAAGTAAACAAGATGCAAAACATGATAAACATCACATGCAATCAAATAATAAAAGTGACATGATATGGCCAATATCACATAGCTCCTTTGATCTCCATCTTGGGGCTCCATGATCATCTTGTCACCGGCTTGACACCATGATCTCCATCATCGTGTCTCCATGAAGTTGCTCGCCAACTATTACTTCTACTACTATGGCTAACGCATTTAGCAATAAAGTAAAGTAATTTACATGGCGTTTCTCATTGACACGCAGGTCATAAAAGAATAATGACAACTCCTATGGCTCCTGCCGGTTGTCATACTCATCGACATGCAAGTCGTGATTCCTATTACAATAGCATGAACATCTCATACATCACATATAGATCATTCATCATTCATCACAACTTTGGCCATATCATATCACCAAGCACTTGCTGCAAAAACAAGTTAGACGTCCTCTAATTGTTGTTGCAAGTTTTACGTGGCTGAATTAGGGTTCTAGCAAGAACGTTTTCTTACCTACGTGAAAGACACAATGTGATTTGTCAACTTCAATTTACCCTTCATAAGGACCCTTTTCATCGAATCCGCTCCAACTAAAGTAGGAGAGACAGACACCCGCCAGCCACCTTATGCAACTAGTGCATGTTAGTCGGTGGAACCGGTCTCACGTAAGCGTACGTGTAAGGTTGGTCCGGGCCGCTTCATCCCACAATACCGCTGAAGCAAGATAAGACTAGTAGCGGCAAGAAAAGTTGACAAATCTACGCCCACAACAAATTGTGTTCTACTCGCGCAAGAAGAACTACGCATAGACCTAGCTCATGATGCCACTGTTGGGGAACGTTGCAGAAAACAAAAATTTTCCTACGGTTTCACCAAGATCCATCTATGAGTTCATCTAGCAACGAGTGATCGGATGCATCTACATACCTTTGTAGATCGCGAGCGGAAGCGTTCAAAAGAACGGGGATGAAGTAGTCGTACACGACGTGATCCAAATCACCGGAGATCCTAGCACCGAACGGATGGCACCTCCGCGTTCAACACACGTACGGTCAGCGTAACATCTCCTCCTTCTTGATCCAGCAAGGGGAGAGGAGAGGTTGAGGAAGATGGCTCCAGCAGCAGCACGACGGCGTGGTGGTGATGGAGCTGCAGTACACCGGCAGGGCTTCACCCAGCTCTATGGAGGAGGAGGAGGTGTTGGAGAGGGAGAGGGAGGCGCCAGGGCAAGGGGTGCGGCTGCCCCCCTCCCCTCCCCCCTTTATATAGGCCCCCTGGGGGGGGGCCCTGGGAGATTGAATCTCCCAAGGGGCGGCGGCCAAGGGGGGTTGGAGTGCCCCCCAAGGCAAGTGGGCGCCCCCCCCCCACCCTAGGGTTCCAACCCTAGGCGCAGGGGGTGGGCCTTGGGGGCGCACCAGCCCACTAAGGGCTGGTCCCCCCTCCCACTTCAGCCCATGGGGCCCTCCGGGATGGGTGGCCCCACCGGTGGACCCCCAGGACCCATCTGGTGGTCCCGGTACAATACCGGTGACCCCCAGATCACTCCCGATGGTCGAAACTGCACTTCCTATATATAATTCTTCACCTCCGGACCAATCCGGAACTCCTCATGACGTCCGGGATCTCATCCGGGACTCCGAACAACATTCGGGTTACTGCATATACATATCCCTACAACCCTAGCGTCACCGAACCTTAAGCGTGTAGACCCTACAGGTTCGGTAGACATGCAGACATGACCGAGACGGCTCTCGGGCAATAACCAACAGCGGGATCTGGATACCCATGCTGGCTCCCACATGCTCCACGATGATCTCATCGGATGAACCACGATGTTGAGGATTCAATTAATCCCGTATGCGATTCCCTTTGTCAATCGGTATTTTACTTGCCCGAGGTTTGATCGGCGGTATCCCAATACCTCGTTCAATCTCGTTACCGGCAAGTCACTTTAATCGTACCGTAATGCATGATCCCGTGATCAAACACTTTGATCACATTGAGCTCATTATGATGATGCATTACCGAGTGGGCCCGGTGATACCTCTCCATCAAGCGGAGTGACAAATCCCAGTCTCGATCCGTGCCAACCCAACAGATACTTTCGGAGATACCCGTAGTATACCTTTATAGTCACCCAGTTACCTTGTGACGTTTGGCACACCCAAAGCACTCCTACGGTATCCGGGAGTTACACGATCTCATGGTCTAAGGAAAGGATACTTGACATTGGAAAACTCTAGCAAACAAACTATGCGATCTTATGCTATGTTTAGGATTGGGTCTCGTCCATCACATCATTCTCCTAATGATGTGATCTCGTTATCATTGACATCCAATGCCCATAGTCAGGAAACCATGACTATCTGTTGATCAACGAGCTAGTCAACTAGAGGCTTACTAGGGACACGTTGTTGTCTGTTATTCACACATGTATTACGATTTCCGGATAACACAATTGTAGCACGAATAAAGACAATTATCATGAACAAGGAAATATAATAATAATGCTTTTATTATTGCCTCTAGGGCATATTTCCAACAATGGCGTGGGCGGGGAACCCTACACAGAAATCGAGGGACCCTCATCCCTCCTCACCTTAGCCCCGATATCCATCCCAACAACAGGGAAGCAGTCAAATGAGGCGGGAAGGTAGCGCGAGAGGGGCGGCGGCGGACGTAGAGACGGATTGATGGGATTTAGGTTAGGTATGTGTGGAGTCGTGAAAAGTACTCAGGTTTTCTTTAGTGCGGTGAGGGACGAAAAAAAACCAATGAAAAAAAAACGGACAAAAATGGTGGGACGAAATTTAACCGGGAACGGAGACTACCGACTGAGACATTAGGAGTAGAGATAGTAAAGTAAATATTTTTGGTATTTTTGTTGTATAGATTGGAAAGAAAAGATTGCAAAATAGTAAACGAGATGCTATGTAAATAAAAGAGATGCAATATAATAAGAAATAGACCCGGGGGCCATAGGTTTCACTAGTGGCTTCTCTCAAGATAGCATGTATTACGGTGGGTGAACAAATTACTGCTGAGCAATTGATAGAAAAGCGCATAGTTATGAAGATATCTAAGGCCATGATCACGAATATAGGCATCACGTCCATGTCAAGTAGATCGAAATGATTCCGCATCTACTACTATTACTCCACACATCGACCGCTATCCGGCATGCATCTAGAGTATTAAGTTCATAAGATCAGAGTAACGCATTGAGCAAGATGACATGATGTAGATGGATAAACTCAAGCAATATGATATAAACCCCATCTTTTTATCCTCGATGGAAACAATACAATACGTGCGTTGCTGCCCATACTGTCACTTGGAAAGGACACTGCAAGATTGAACCCAAAGATAAGCACTTCTCCCATTGCAAGAAAGATCAATCTAGTAGGCCAAACTAAACCAATAATTCGAAGAGACTTGCAAAGATATCAAATCATGCATATAAGAGTTCAGAGAAGACCCAAATAATATTCATAGATAATCTTGTTCATAAATCCACAATTCATCGGATCTCAGAAAACACACAGCAAAGGAGTATTACATCGAATAAATCTCCAAGAACATCGAAGAGAACTTTGTATTGAGAATCAAAGAGAGAGAAGAAGCCATCTAGCTAATAACTATGGACCCGAAGGTCTGTGGTAAACTACTCACGCTTCATCGGAGAGGCAATGGTGTTGATGTAGAAGCCCTCCATGATCGATTCCCCCTCCGACAGATCGCCGGAAAAGGCCCCAAGATGGGATCTCACGGGTACAGAAGGTTGCGGCGGTGGAAAAGTGGTTTCGTGGCTCCCCTTGATGTTTCTCGGGTATAAGAGTATATATATTCGAAAGAAGTACGCCTGTGGAGCTACGAGGCGCCCACGAGGGTGGGGGGCACGCCTACCCCCCTGGGCACGCCCTCCTGCCTTGTGGCTTCCTCGTGGAGTTCCAGACTTCGACTCCAAGTCTTCTGGATTGCTTTCGGTCCAAGAAAGATCATCGTGAAGGTTTCATTCCGTTTGAACTCCATTTGGTATTCCTTTTCTGCGGAACTCTAAAATAGGCAAAACAACAAAAACTGGCACTGGGCCTCTGGTTAATAAGTTAGTCCCAAAAATAATATAAAAGATCATATTCAAGCCCATTAAACATCCAAAACAGATAATATAATAGCATGGAACAATAAAAAATTATAGATACGTTGGAGATGTATAAAGCATCCCCAAGCTTAATTCCTTCTCGTCCTCGAGTAGGTAAATGGTAAAAACATAATTTTTGATGTGGAATGCTACCTATCATAATTATTAATGTAAATTTCTTTATTGTGGCATGAATGTTTAGATCCGAAAGATTCAAAAGAAAAGTTTGATATTGACATAAAAATAATAATACTTCAAGCATACTAATAAAGCAATCATGTCTTCTCAAAATAACATGGCCAAAGAAAGCTATCCCTACAAAATCATATAGTCTTGCTATGCTCTATCTTCGTCACACAAAAATATTTAGATCATGCACAACCCCGATGACAAGCCAAGCAGTTGTTTCGTACTTTTGATGTTCTCAAACTTTTTCAATCTTCACGCAATACATGAGCGTGAACCATCCCGACTTGTGGGCGAATCATAGCCTCCATCATCCTTTGTTCACTGGAAAAATGCTCTAATAATGATGATCATCACACTTTTATTTACTTACAACTCAAGAATTACAACTAGATACTTAGAACAAAATATGACTCTATGTGAAGGCCTCCGGCGGTGTACTGGGATGTGTAATGAATCAAGAGTGACATGTATGAAAGAATTATGAAGGTGACTTTGCCAGAAATACGATGTCAACTACATGATCATGCAAGGCAATATGACAATGATGGAGCGCGTCATAATAAATGGAACGGTAGAAAGTTGCATGGCAATATATCTCGGAATGGCTATGGAAATGCCATAATAGGTAGGTATGGTGGCTGTTTTGAGGAAGGTAAATGGTGGGTTTATGGTACCGGCGAAAGTTGCGCGGTACTAGAGAGGCTAGCAACGGTGGAAGGGTGAGAGTGCGTATAATCCATGAACTCAACATTAGTCATAAAGAACTCACATACTTATTGAAAAAATCTATTAGTAATTGAAATGAAGTACTACTCACATGCTCCTAGGGGATAGATTGGTAGGAAAAGACCATCGCTCGTCCCCGACCGCCACTCATAAGGAAGACAATCAGAAAATAAATCATGCTCCGACTTCATCACATAACGGTTCACCACACGTGCATGCTACGGGAATCACAAATTTTAACACAAGTATCTTTCAAATTCACAACTACTAAACTAGCATGACTCTAATATCACCATCTTCATATCTCAAAACAATCATAAGGAATCAAACTTCTCATAGTGTTGGGGATATAACTATTTGAGTAAGCCGGCCAGGAGGGGCCGGGTTACGCAAAGAGTATTCATCGTGAAGGAAGCCCAAGACCCAGCATGAGAATGGCGGTTCATAGGGTTTAAAGCCCACGGGTGACTTAAGGCCCATAGTGATAAACCGCCATAATGGCATGACTTGTAACATAAGGTAGAGGTAACCAGTCACCGAGCCGGACACTGTTTATGAGCCGGCCGGGACTCTGTAGGCCGCAGGGCGTCAACCCGTGTATATAAGGGGACGACCCGCCAGCGGCTTAGGGCAAGAAACAACTCCTCGAGAGCCAAGCATATCGTATCTCGCTCCCTGGTCATCGAAACCTCAAGAAATACCAACCCAACTAGACGTAGGCCTTCCTTCACCGCAAGGGGCTGAACTAGTATAAACCTCGCGTGTCCTTTGTCCTGATTAATCCCTTTAAGCTTCCTAGTTGCGATGGCTCCACGACTAAGTCCTTCCAAGAGGACATCTGCCGTGACAATTCCACGACAGTTGGCGCCCACCGTGGGGCCAGCGCACGGTGGATTTGAGTTCTTGAAGGGCAGCTTCGAAGGGCTCAAGGGATATGCAGTGGGCCGGATGACCAAGAGTCATCGCGGCAAGATCTACATCGACGATGAAGGCTGGGGGCCCGACGCCGGCTCAATTGAGTATGGGTACCGGGTCCCCTTCGGCGGAATTCATGTCTTGATTGGCCGGATTGGTGAGCCGGGCCGTGAGCCGGACAACTGCACCGACCTCGTCGAGATGGCTCAGCGTGCGAGACCCGCCCGAGCTCAACCCGTCGTGAAGCGTGCCTTTGTGGGTTGCATCCACAGAGGTGAACTTTCTGAAGGATCTGAAGAAGCTGGTGAGCCGGCCGTCCTCTCGGATGGTGATTCGTCCGCCGGTTCAACGGATTCGCTGTATCAAGTCCAAGATGGTATGCTGGGGGGCTGTTCTGATGGTAGCACTATTCCGGACCCCTCTGAGTCACCAAATTGGGCAGGAGTCTTCATGGCTGGTACTCAACCCGGCCAAAATTCTATGGCTTCAGCAGCAATAACGTCCGGATTAGGAACAGCCGGGGCGGGAGGCCCTGTGCGCTCACCGGCTCAGGTGTTGATGGATCTTATGGATAGGCTTACAACCTTGTTGACTGTTACGGTCATCCTTTTAAATCAAGATGAGCATAACGCAGAGGTGGCACGGGTTCATGAAGAGATCGCTCAGGCCAAAGAAACTTTATCAGCCGAAGATACTAGATTGGCCACAGAGCGAGCGGCTTTGGACACACGGGCGCAGCAGCTTCAGCAGAGGCTTTTCAGCTCACGTTGAGCCTGAACGCGTCCAATGAGGTGATGAGGAGGAGACATCAGAAGACTCAGTCCCGCTTACCTCAGATTTACGATCCCCGGAATCTCTTTGCTACACCCGGAGCCGGCCCAAGTAACCCGCCAGGTGCAGATCAGTTTACGACATCCGGAGCAGGAGGCCCGGTTCAGCCTCAGGTGACGGTGCCTCGTCATGGCAATATGGCACCGCCCCGTTACGTGCCAATACCACCGGGTAACTTCTCCAACCCCATGGAGAACCTAATTGCAACATCAGCATGTTTGGCGGGTCCTCCAGTAGATGGCGATGATCCGACTACGGTGGAAACCCGGAGGATCAGGGAACTTGTCCAAACAGTGCTGGCTCAGCAAGAGACCTACTCCTACAACCGGGATAGGATTCACTCAACTCCTCCGCCCTGGTTAGCTCCACCTCATCAAAACCGGAGCCCAAATTATAGCAGGCGCATGGAGTCGGAGGCCCTGTCAAGCAACGCTCAGCGACGGAACCAGCCCGGTGGATATAACCCGGTGCAAGATCGTATACATCAGGAGGATGAACAGGCGGCTCAGCTAGCAGATCAGCAGGACATACCGGCTTATCCGACGACTTCGGTGGAGGCGGGAGTCGCTACTAGAACCGGAGGCGTTCCTTGTCTGGTACCGGCTCTACGCAATGTACGCCCAAGTATTTCAAGGGACCTCGAAAGGTGCCGAATTATACGGCCGACTTACAGCCTGGGGCATGGATTGAAAGTTACGAGATGGCCAGGGAGCTGCTGGAGGTTAGTGATGAAGCAATGGCTAAATACTTCACCATGATGTTGGACGGAACGACCCGTTCTTGGCTAAGGGGTTTGCCACCCAATTCCATTAGTTCATGGGCAGAGCTCAAGGCCCGCTTCATTCAGAACTTCAAAGATACTTGCAAGTAGTCTATGTCGATTATGGACTTGACAAATTGTAAGCAGGAGGAAGGTGAATCCACGACTCATTGGGTGCGCCGGGTCAAAGATATAATACATTCGTCTGACAAGATGGATGCCGGCTCAGCAGTTCTCATGCTGGAGAAGAATTGCCGCTTTGAGCCTCTGAGACAGAAACTAGGGCGCCTTAAGCGTGATTGCAACGATATGGGGACGCTGATGGCGGCTTTAGTAAAATATGCCGATTCTGATAGTACCAAGGATCCTGCGTCTGACGAGGAAAAGACAGGGAAGGGAAAGAAGAACGGCAATGGAAAGGGTCAGGAGCATAACCCGGCAAACCAGGGAGGCAACAAGCGTAAGGCGGACGTTAACCCAGAGTTTGTGGCCAATGCACAGGGTAACAATCAGAAGCGAAAAGGAAAGCCACCACCTCGGTTTGGCGGGTCAGGTCCGTCTCTTGAGCAATTACTCAATGAGCCCTGCCCGAAACACGGCACCCGGGAACGGCCAGCAACTCATTTGTGGAAGGATTGCGCAATCATGAATGCTTTCAAGAATTCTAATACGTTTGATGGCAATCAAGGCCCGAGCGGCGGCTCGGGGGCTGGCGGCTTTCATGGCCTGGGCGGCAGTTCAGGTTCCCGTTTCCAAGGACACCCGGGCGGTTATAACCAATAGCAGTCTGGTCAAGGAGGTCAGCAGCAGCAGTTTGGTTATCAGAGCCATCCAAAACAGCTCAACACTGGGCAGTATCACGTGTTTACCACAAGTTTGTGTAAACATGATCAGAAAATTCATAAGAGGGTTGTGAATTCCGTTGAACCGGCAGTCCCTCATTTCTTGAGGTGGTCAGAACAGCCCATTGTCTGGAGCAGGGAGGATCACCCTCCCCGGGTTGATAATCCGGGTCAACTAGCCCTGGTGGTAGCGCCGCAGGTTGGTGGTTATAAATTCACTAAGGTTCTTATGGATGGGGGTAGCAGCATCAATATCCTCTATTACGAGACCTTTCAGCGCATGGGCTTAACTGACAAGAATTTAAAAACTTCCAACACCGTCTTCCATGGAGTGGTGCCTGGTAAGTCGGTGTATCCTATGGGTAAGATTGAGTTGGAGGTGGCTTTTGGAGATGAGCATGATTCTAGGGCTGAAAAGTTAACCTTTGAGGTGGTCAAAATCAAAAGCCCGTAACGCTTTGTTCGGGCGGCCGGCTTATGCCAAGTTCATGGTGCGGCCGTGTTATGTTTATTTACAGCTCAAGATGCCGGGTTACAAGGGCACCATCACTGTGCATGGAAGCCAAAAGGTGGCCCTGGAGTGCGAGGAAGGCGATGCAGCTTACGCCGAGTCTGTCTGTGCAACAGAGGAGCTCAAATTTTATCAAGATAACGTTGACCCGGCGGATAGGACCTCCCTCAAGAAGCCAACGACGGAACATGACCCGGCCATGAAGTTTAAATCGGCCGCGGAGACTAAGCTTGTTGATTTTACCCCAGGCGATTCGTCTAAGCAATTCAGCATCAGTGCCAATTTGGATCCTAAATAGGAAAGCGCGCTCATCGAGTTCATCCATGAGAACCGGGACATCTTCGCATGGAAACCTTCTGACATGCCGGGTGTACCGAGAGGACTCGCTGAGCACACTCTTAATATTGATCCGAAGTATAAGCCGGTCAGACAATTTCTGTGGTGATTCAATGAGGAACGGCGAAAAGCCATAGGAGAGGAGGTCGCCCGGCTCTTGGCAGCTGGGTTCATTATTGAAGTCTTTCACCCGGAGTGGTTGGCTAACCCGGTGCTCGTGCTCAAGAAAAACGGCACCTGGCGAATGTGTGTGGATTACGCGGACTCAAATAAGGCTTGTCCGGCTGATCCCTTCGCTCTCCCCCGTATTGATCAAATCATTGATGCTACGGCGGGTTGCGCGTGTTTGAGTTTTTTGGATGCATACTCTGGTAATCATCAGATCAAGATGGCGGTTAAGGACCAGGAGAAGACGGCTTTCATCACTCCATTTGGAGCCTTTTGTTATGTGTCTATGCCTTTTGGGCTCAAGAGTGCCCAGGCGACTTATCAACGGTGTGTACAAAATTTTCTCCACAATCAGATTGGGCGCAATGTATATGCTTATGTGGATGACATAGAGGTGAAATCTAGAGAGACGGAAACCTTGATATCTGATCTCAGAGAAACCTTTGATAACCTCCGGGTTTACAAGATGATGCTTAACCCGGAGAAGTGTGTATTCGGTGTACCTGCAGGCAAGCTTTTAAGATTCTTGGTCTCAAACAGGGGCATCGAAGCCAATCCGGAGAAGATCAAAGCAATCACCTCCTTGGCTAAACCGGCGTGCATCAACGATGTGCAGCGACTGGCGGGTCGTGTTGCTGCTTTAAGCCGTTTCATAAGCCGGTTGGGTGAGAAGGCCCTACCGCTGTACCAACTGATGAAGAAGGCAGGCACCTTTGTCTGGAGTAATGCTGCTAATGCTGCTTTTGAGGATTTGAAGAGGCAGTTATCTGAGCCGCCGGTTCTTGCAGCTCCCATGGACAAGGAGCCTTTGCTATTATATGTAGCCGCTAATTCACGAGCTGTCAGTGTTGTAATTGTGGTGGAGCGCAAGGAGGTTGGTAAGGAGCATCCGGTTCAACGGCCGGTTTATTATGTCAGTGAGGTGCTCATCGAGTCAAAGCAAAGGTACCCTCATTGGCAGAAGCTGGTTTACGGAGTGTTCATGGCAAGCCGGAAGCTGAAACAATACTTCCAAGGTAACCCTATCACCGTGGTAAGTTCTGCCACTTTGGGAGACATCATCCAGAACAGAGAAGCCACAGGATGAATCGCCAAGTGGGCCATTGAGCTTGGGCCTCATGGTTTGAAGTATGTGCCACGTACTGCCATTAAGTCTCAAGCCCTGGTCGATTTTATCAATGACTGGACAGAGCTACATGCACCTGAGGAGAAGCCCGACAACACATATTGGACTATTCACTTTGATGGGTCCAGGCAGCTGGAAGGCTCGGGGGCTAGAGTCGTGTTAACTTCCCCTCGAGGTGACAAATTTTTTTATGTGCTCCGGCTTATGTTTCCTTGTACTAACAACGCAGCAGAGTACGAGGCTCTACTCCATGGTCTCCGGATGGCCAAAGAGATGAACTTAAGCCGGGTGAAATGCTTAGGAGACTCAGACCTGGTGGCTCAACAGGTGTCAGGCAAGTGGGATTCTAAAGATCCCTTTATGGCGGCTTACCATCGTGAGGTTGAAGCTGTGGCTGGACACTTCAAGGGTTATGTGGTGGAACACATTGATCGAAGGAAGAACAAGGCGGCTGATGCCTTAAGCCGGCTGGGTTCTCAACGTAAGCTGGTGCCGCCTATCACCTTTCTTGATGTTTTGCATAATCCTTCTGTTAAGTTGCCTACAGAGGAAGATCTGGCGATACCAGACCCAGAGGCACAACTGGTGGCGGCTTTCCATGTTATCCCGGATTGGACAGTGGCTTATATGGCTTACATGACCAGGGGAGAGTTGCCGGAGGATGAAACCTTGGCAAGACAAATCGTCCGGCGATCCAAGTCCATGACAATTGTCAATGGCGAGTTACATCACTCCAGTGTCACTGGAGCGTTTCAATGTTGCGTATCACCTACACAAGGTCAGGAGATCCTTCGCGAGATTCATGAAGGCGATCGTGGTCATCACGCCGGTTCAAAATCTCTTGTGGCCAAAGCTTTTCGTCATGGGTTTTATTGGCTGACGGCTCATGCTGATGCGGAAGATTTGGTCAGTAAGTGTGACGGATGTCAGAAGTTCTCATGACGAGCCGATGTGCTGGCTCAAGAATTGAGGATGATTCCAATTACTTGGCCGTTTGCAGTCTGGGGGCTTGATATGGTCGGGCCTTTCAAAAGGTCTAAGGATAAAAAGACGCACCTCTTGCTAGCGGTTGACAAGTTTACAAAGTGGGTTGAGGCAGAGCCAGTCAGTAAGTGTGACGCAGCCACGGCGGTCCAGTTCATGAAAAAGGTGATTTTTCGCTTTGGTTTTCCACACAGCATCATTACTGATAATGCCACTAACCTTTCCAAAGAAGCTATGGGAGAGTTCTGTCAACGAGAGCATATCCGGCTTGACGTTTCGGCTATGGCTCATCCTCAGTCCAATGGTCAAGCAGAACAAGCTAATCAGGAGATCCTGAAAGGTATCAAGCCCCGACTCTTAGTCCCCTTACAGCGGACGTCGGGTTGTTGGGTGGAGGAGTTACCTTCGGTACTTTGGAGCATCAATACCACACCTAACAGGTCCACGGGTTACACACCTTTTTTCATGGTGTACGGAGCAGAGGCGGTTCTACCAAGTGACATCCGTCATGATTCACCCCGTGTGGCGGCTTATGTTGAGGCAGACAACGAAAGAGCTCAGCAAGATGCACTGGACCTGTTGGACGAGGAACGAGACTTGGCAATAGCCCGCTCGGTGATTTACCAGCAAGACCTGCGCCGCTACCACAGCCGCCGGGTTAGGTCCAGAACCTTTCAGGAAGGCGACTTAGTGCTCCTACTCATCCAGGATCAATCTGACATGCACAAGCTATCCCCTCCTTGGGAAGGACCCTTTGTGGTCAGCAAGAATCTGAACAACGGGTCATACTACCTTATCGATGTCCGAGAGCATAAGGACTCACGTAAGTCGGAGGAGGAGACCCGCCGACCGTGGAATATCGCTCATCTTCGGCCTTATTATACTTGAGCCATCGGCTCTAATATATGTATATTTATCCTATGTATATATTACATAAAGCAATAAAGCAGGACCTCTGTCCTTTTTTCCATCCCAAAAAAGGTTTTATGTGTTTCCTTTGTCAGGTGGTGGAAATAACCAAGAGGAAGCGGGTCACATCTGAATCCGTCTTTCCTTTGGTCCGGCTTATGATCATATCTGAATCTAGCCATGATCACTTGGGGGCTTCCTGTTCAAACATAGGTCATATTCGAACCAAAGAGAACATAGCTGTCGATACCCACTTGATCGGCATACTGCCAAACCCACTTGGGGGCTTCCTGATCATATTTGAATCATAGCTTCACCCCTTTGGGTCTGACGTGGATCGTATTCGAATCAGCGTCATTAAACAACTCTTATGGTCACTTGGGGGCTTCCTGTTCAAACATAGGTCGTATTCGAACCAAAGAGAACATAGCTATCGATACCCACTTGATTGGCATCGCCATAGCCACTGGGGGCTATATGATCGCATCCGAATCTTAGCTTAACCCCTTTGGAACGGTTCACTGATCGTATTCGAATCAGAAGCCTTTGAAATTTGTTTATGATTTATCATGCTTTATAAGTATCACTATTTGGTTATATTAAGATCCTCTTCAAAATACCAGTGTGAATCACAACCCTCCGGGTGAATATTGGTTACTCCGGGTTGCAAAATACCAGGTGAACCTTTATCTATAGCAATCATCAGGAGTTAAATTTACTTTCAGAGGTAAACATAAGCATCACAAGCATATCATTATGATTACATCTGCTAAGTTTAATCATAAGTTGGTTTTCCTGTAATACTCCGGGTTATCAGAAACTTGTGTAAACTCTCAATGCGGTAAGTCGCCAAGGGATTTTGTTTATCTTCTGTGCAGGGCAATGCAAGACATTTCTGCAAGAATATAATAGATTTACAAAAACTATGAAGTGCATAACTATGGCGGCTTATGCAAGTCTTAAAGGCCATAAGCATGCGCGAAGGCATGACAAACTCAGAGTGTTTTCGGCCCTATTACAAGACTCCCCGAGTCTGAATGATGAGGCATGGTTTTTACAAAACGTACACAGTTGACGCCTTGCAATTTACTCTTGGGGTTGACCTGAAGCTTCCGGGTTATCCTTCTCCGCCTCTTTGCCAGTTGCCTTGTCCTGGAAGGATGATGATGCCCAGTCAATGCCACTCAAGGCTTCAAACTCAGCTTCATCGTCTATTAAACCGGTTGGGTCTACTTCAGGGGCAAAGGTATGCTTACAAATTGGAGGGATCAGGCTGACATCATCGTAATGCGGTGTGGGGATTCTCAGATTTTCTTTGTCATAACCCGGGTGATACTTGGAGAGGTCAGTGTCATTTCCAATTTGAGTGGCCACAGGGCGTATATCCCTCACGCAGCTGGTGAAGTCTTTTTGATCAAACACTGTGCCATCCTCCTTCAAACTTGGATAGCCAAGAGCGATGTCGGCCGGGTCTAGCTCTGGTAACCAGGCCTTGGCCCGGCTCAAGGCAGCTATTGCTCCGGCTCTTGCTTGGGCCCGTCTTAACTCTTGAATCCGCTGGGGGAGCACAGCAAGCCGACGTAACACATCTTGCAAGAGGTGGGGCACGTCATTTGATAAGGCCACAACAGCCAACGCATGTTGTGACCCGGTGTATAATTGTTCCACCAGTGTATAGACGGCTTTCAGCTTGACTACCATGTCCTGCTGGAGGGTTTTACTTCTGGGGCCTGTGTTGTTAAACAAAGAGTAAGCCGGAAGTGATAATTAGCTTGGTTGTCAAAGGAAGGATAACAGTATTTGAGGTTCATACAAAGGAAACGTACCGAAGATCGCTGAGACCATTCGAGATACCGAGATATTCGGCTGCCTCGGCCCGGGTCACCAGAGAGGCCTTCTCATCAGCCCATGATTTCTTCTCCGACTCAAAGTTCTTCTTCAACTTCTCTTGTTCAGAGACGCTGAGCTCAAACTTGGAGTTGGCATTTTGAGTTTCCAGTTCCTGGGCTGACAGGCGGCTTTTAAGGTCAACAATCTCCGATTCAAATTGACTTATGGTAGCCTGCGTTATCCCAGGTTACAGTTAGCATCATGATAAATAATTTTAAAGTCTCAAGCATTTTGCAAGCAAATACACTTGACACTTGGGGGCTAATGTGTACCGAAGCTTTCTACATTATTAAGCCGGTCCTGAATATTAAAGTCCCAAGCACTTTGCAAGCAAAGATGCTTGGCACTTGGGGGCTAATGTGTATCGCAAGTTAAAGGTATTGTGTTACATCTGGTTTAAGTATATTTACTTTAAGCCGGACAAGCAGTTCTCACAGTTTTTTCTAAATTCTATGGCATATTTCCGAAATAAGCAGTAGACTTGGGGGCTGGTACAGTAAGTATGATTGAAAGTAAGGAAGCATAAATTGTACCTCAGATTTTTGTTGTATTTGATTCACCATGTCAATTTCCAGGTCATGGCTGCTATGCACCTGGTTAATATAACCCGAGACAAGCTCTCCAATACTTAAATGAGTATAGTCAGTGAGGGCTGACTTGGCTTTGTGATGTTCCAGTAACTCCTCCTTAGCAGAACACCTGGCAAGAACTGTGGGCCGGCCCGGCTCGACAAACTGTGTCTTGAGTATTTCCACCTCTGGATCAATCGTCTTGGCTGGGCTAGGTGCTTCTGGACTAATAAAACCAACCATAATATCTTCAGCGGACGGATCAGAGGTTGGTAGTACAGTATCTTGAGCCATTTCAAATGGCGATTGATGTGTGGGAGAGCCGGGGGCAGCTGTGCTCAGTTCCTGTTCAGTTACCACAGGGTCTTCCGCCGGTTTATCTTTCTTCGTTTTCTTCCTAGGCTTAACTTGCATGCTATGGACAAAGCAGAACAATGAGTACAGAAACATGAGGAAGAACAAACATAAGATAAATGAATTGATATTACCCAGGAGCAGTCTTAAAAGCCGGCATGTTTGACTGCATGGACTCGCCGGATGAAGGAGAGGTATCCTGATAATTGGAGTCAGAGGAATTGAGAGGTTGACAGATTTGACCCGCCAAAGGTAAAAAGGGTATAAGTCGGAGATAACCTCAGACCGACGCTTCTGGGTTGCATCAGGTAAGCCGGAGGAGAGCTCTGCATCCTTGCTGGTCCGGGTCTACCTCCGGTTTTCAAATTGCTGTTGCTTCAAAAGAAAGTCAGGATCTTGATAAGCCAAAGGATGTGAAAATCTTACTTTACGGGTTACTCTTCGAATTTTCTGACGCGGCCGAGGCTCGGAGTCGGAAGAGATGATAGTTACCTCTTCCTCGACGGGTTGGCTGTTCCCCGTGTCTTCCTGAAAAAGGAAAATAGTGTTAGTAAGGTAATGATAACAGAGTGAGGGAAGTTGAAAAGTTACCTCTTCCTCGTTATCATCAGAATCATCGAGCTGGAACATCTCTAAAGCACTTGGTTTTCTCTTCTTTGAAGTAGAAGGTCTGGTTGTTCTCTTTTCGGCCCTCTTTGCCGCCCGGGCCTGTTTGGCCGACTCATGGTCATACAGGACTTTCCAGAACTTGTCGTTTGCCTGTAAAGAGTTGTGAAAGGGTATGAGTAAGCCGGAGGGTAATATAATAAAAGATGATCATTGAGACTGATGACTTACTGTGGGGGCCGGGCTATTCTTGTAGAAGGGGAGTAAGCTGAAGGTATTGTTCACCACAGTCCCCTCTTTCAACAGTGACTGGATCATAGCCTCGACCGTGTCATCTGGTAAATCATCAGAGCTGTGACGCAGCGGGTCATCCTTTCCCCTCGAGTAAGTACACATTAAGCCGGGTCGGCGGCTTAACGGAATCACCCGCCAAGTAATCCAGGTCCGGACCAAATCAATGCCGTCCAAACCATTTCCCAACAGAGCCTTAATATTCTTTATGGTGGGGGCAAGTGGAATGCATTCAGCCGGAGGTAATTTGTCGGCCAATGGGTGATTGGACTCCAAGCGCAGGGCACGGAAGCCGGGTAGTGAATTCTCACCAGCTGGATTGGTATCTTGGCAATAGAACCATGTCTGGTTCCACTCTTTTTTTTGAATAATTGGTTCCACTCTTTCGGATGACTTGGCAACTCTACATAAGGAAATAGGCAGTCTCTTCGCCGTTGGATTGAGATGCCACCGAGTTCCAGACTGGGCCCATTGGCCCGTTCATTTTGCCGGTTCAAATAAAACAGCTCTCTAAACAAGGTTAAATTTGGCTCTTCTCCAAGATACACCTCGCAAAACACTTGGAAGTTGCAGAGGTTCGACACGGAGTTGGGCCCGATGTCTTGAGGTCTGAGGTTAAATAAATGTAGAACATCTCTGAAGAATTTTGACCCGGGTGGGGAAAAGCCCCGGGTCATGTGATCTGTAAACATAATTACCTCCCCTTCCTTGGGTTGAGGTTTCTCCTCTGATGGGTGAGGAGCACGATAGGACATAATTTCCTTTCGGGGCAGATGGCCGGATTTCACAAACCCAGCTAGAGAACTCTCTGTAACAGTGGATTTGACCCAGTTGCAAGTCACCGGAGGTTTGACAGCTTTGGGTGCCATTGTGTAAACAGATGCCTACAACAAGATAAAGGAATTTTTCCGGTTTAATTATAACCCGGAGGAAAATGTTGTGGGTTTATTCAAACTGGCGGCTTAAGAAGGGGCCTAATGACATACAGGTAAATATGTGATAATGTTTAACAGCTGCAGGAATTAAAGATTATTAAGGTTTTCTTAAGTCGCCAGAGGCAAGCGGTGACGACAGCCGGTGTTGTCTGAAACCGGTCACATGGACTACTATGGCTAGACCAGATTCAACAGACCCGATGTTTCTGCCAAGTGTGGAACAAACAGGTTTCACAAGTTGCAGTTATTATTTTGGATCAAACGGTCGCTCTGAAAAGAAAAATTTCTAGACCTAAAACTGTACGCAGAAGCTCATACAGTCGAAGAGGGCTTTCAAACAAGGGAGATGAGATCTGTTTCTATGCAAAATAAGTACAAAGCAATCACCGCAGCAGTTCTACACCATTTTTCGATCTAAACAAGGCATCGAGGCAAAAACTATCAAGGATTTGCAGCGGGTGGCAATGAACACCGACAAACTCGACAAAGCCTTAATGCAGATCTAAGAAGGAGAAGAGAGGAACTCACGGAAGCGGACAAGCTGCGGAGATTCACCGTCGATTTCTGGTCAGAGTCAGGTCGATGCAGCGGCCTGAGTTGGTGAAGACGAAGGGCTCGACGGCGGCGGCGGCGGAGCTCGAGAGGAAGCAAGAGGAAGAAGACGACTGAAAGAGGGAAGAATGGAAGACCTAGGTCGCTCTATTTATAAGGAAAGACTGACCGAGACGACGCGAGAAACGAGGAGATTAAACATTGTTATCCAGCGGCCCCGACGCCTCGATTCTCGGAATGGTCAGTAAAGGCAGAGATCCGTTGAAGATGTGGCGGATTAAAATATGAATTTATTGAAGATGACGTCATGGTGATGTAACCCGGTCCAGATGATGACATCATGGCGGGTTATAATTTTCGCACAAGACAGAAGACTAAAGGCCAATTCATAAGGTTTTAAAAGATTGACATGAACCGGTTCAAATCAATCTGGGGCCTAATGTTGGGGATATAACTATTTGAGTAAGCCGGCCAGGAGGGGTCGGGTTACGCAAAGAGTATTCATCGTGAAGGAAGCCCAAGACCCAGCATGAGAATGGCGGTTCATAGGGTTTAAAGCCCACGGGCGACTTAAGGCCCATAGTGATAAACCGCCATAATGGCATGACTTGTAACATAAGGTAGAGGTAGCCAGTCACCGAGTCGGACACTGTTTATGAGCCGGCCGGGACTCTGTAGGCCGCAGGGCGTCAACCCGTGTATATAAGGGGATGACCCGCCAGCGGCTTAGGGCAAGAAACAACTCCTCGAGAGCCAGGCATAGCGTATCTCGCTCCCTGGTCATCTAAACCTCAAGCAATACCAACCCAACTAGACGTAGGCCTTCCTTCACCGCAAGTGGCTGAACTAGTATAAACCTCGCGTGTCCTTTGTCCCGATTAACCCCTTTAAGCTTCCTAGTTGCGATGGCTCCACGACTAAGTCCTTCCAAGAGGACATCTTCCGTGACAATTCCACGACACATAGTATTTCAATGCACTTTATATGAAAGTTTTCATTATACCCATCTTGGATGCCCATCGTATTAGGACTAATTTTATAGCCAAAGCAAATTACCATGTTGTTCTAAAAGACTCTCAAAATAATATAAGTGAAGCATGAGAGATCAATAATTTCTATAAAACAAAACCACCACCGTGCTCTAAAAAGATATAAGTGAAGCACTAGAGCAAAAATATATAGCTCAAAAGATATAAGTGAAGCACATAGAGTATTCTAATAAATTACGATTCATGCGTGTCTCTCCTAGAAGGTGTGTATAGCAAGGATGATTGTGTTAAACTAAAAAGCAAAGACTCAAATCATACAAGACGCTCCAAGCAAAACACATATCATGTGGTGAATGAAAATATAGCCTCAAGTAAAGTTACCGATAGACGAAGACGAAAGAGGGGATGCCTTCCGGGACATCCCCAAGCTTAGGCTTTTGGTTGTCCTTGAATTTTACCTTGGGGTGCCTGGGCATCCCCAATCTTAGGCTCTTGCCACTCCTTATTCCAAAATCCATCAAATCTTTACCCAAAAACTTGAAAACTTCACAACACAAAACTTCAACAGAAAATCTCATGAGCTCCGTTAGTATAAGAAAATAAACCACCACTTTAAGGTACTGTAATGAACTCATTCTTTATTTATACTGGTGTTAAACCTACTGTATTCCAACTGCTCTATGGTTCATACCCCCGATACTACTCATAGATTCATCAAAATAAGCAAACAACACACGAAAAACAGAATATGTCAAAAACAGAACAGTCTGTAGTAATCTGACTTGTTCGAACACTTCTGGAACTCCAAAAGTTTTGAAATAAATTGGTGGACATGAGGAATTTGTCTATTAATCATATGCAAAAATAATCAACCTAAAAGCACTCTCTAGTAATAAAATGGCAGCTAATCTCGTGAGCGCAAAAGTTTCTATTTTTTACAACAAGATCGCAAAGACTTCACCCAAGTCTTCCCAAAGGTTCTACTTGGCACAAACACTAACTAAAACATAAAACCACATCTGAATAGAAGCTAGATGAATTATTTATTACTAAACAGGAGCAAAAACAAAGAACAAAACTAAAATTGGGTTACCTCCCAACAAGCGCTATAGTTTAACGCCCCTAGCTGGGCATAAAAACAAGACTAGATCTAGGTATTGCCATAATAATGATAAGGCAAATCGCGAAAACTCATCTCAAACTACCTACGTTCAGCAGCAAGTTTTCTTTGTGGCTGTTAAAAGTAATCAAAAGGGCTAAATTTAATGGGACAAAAGTCCCCAAGATCAAGCTCGGGAGGTATTGGTTCCTCCTTTGGCCCCTCATATTGCACAACCAATTCATCATTATAAGCATTCTTTTGGCAAAAAGTCATGAGCCTTTGTTCAAGAGAAAAACCTAAGCCATTGTTCTGAATAGCAAAATTATCATTAAGTTCTGAAATCCTATCAACTAGAACATTGGTAGGAACCTTTTTTCTAAGGTTTTCATTATAAGCAACATGATCTAAAGATCGTAAACGCATTATGTCTTCTTGATTAAAAAGGAATGCTTCTATGGGAGGACGACAAGCATCCACCCTATAATGCGCAAAAATTTTGTTGGCTTCTTTTATTATAAATCTAAACTCATGTGCTCAAAAGATGGTAGCTGCTCGCTTAACAGAAGAATGCTCAATATTGGAAAATTCTAGAAAAATCCTTTGTATGCAAGGATGCATGTGGATAAATTGTCTTTCAAGTTCAACCACGAGCAAAGATATAGCATCCGCAAGACTACTAGTTCTATGAAGAATAGACCCACCCATAGTCGGCAAAGCACCGACGCAAGTAAAGAAATCTTGAATAACTCCTTTTCCAGTAATATTACCACTACCAATCCGAAACTTTTTAGTGTGTAAAATAGTAGGTTCTTCATGAGGATTATAAAGAGCATCAAAGTTTACCCCATCGTTACTACTATCCTTTCCAATGATAACCTCCCCAGTTTCAGACATGATGGCAACAAACCACACTAAGAACGAACACACAAGAGGCAAGTGGAAAGAGACGGACGGAAAAGGGGCGAAGAAAAGGCAAAGGTTTTCGAAAATCGTTTTAGAAGTGGGGGACAGGAAAACAAGAGGCGAATTGCAAAAAATGTAATGCGAGGGAGAAGATTTTATGATGGGTACTTGGTATGTCTTGACTTGGCGTAGATCTCCCCGGTAAGGGCGCCAGAAATCCTTCTTGCTACCTCTTGAGCATGCGTTGGTTTTCCCTTGAAGAGGAAACAATGATGCAGCAAAGTAGCGTAAGTATTTCCCTCAGTTTTGAGAACCAAGGTATCAATCCAGTAGGAGACAACGCACAAGTCACCTAGTACCTGCACAAACAATCAATAACCTTGCAACCAACGCGATAAAGGGGTTGTCAATCCCTTCACGGTCACTCGCAAAAGTGAGATCTAATAGAGATAGTAAAGTAAATATTTTTGGTATTTTTGTTGTATAGATTGGAAAGTAAAGATTGCAAAATAGTAAATGAGACGCGATGTAAATAAAAGATATGCAATATAATGAGAAACAGACCCGGGGGCCATAGGTTTCACTAGTGGCTTCTCTCGAGATAGCATGTATTACTGTGGGTGAACAAATTACTATCGAGCAATTGATAGAAAAGCGCATAGTTATGAAGATATCTAAAGCAATGATCATGAATATAGGCATTACGTCCGTGTCAAGTAGATCGAAATGATTCTGCATCTACTACTATTACTCCACGCATCGACCGCTATCCAGCATGCATCTAGAGTATTAAGTTCATAAGAACAGAGTAACGTATTAAGCAAGATGACATGATCTAGAGGGATAAACTCAAGCAATATGATATAAAACCCATCGTTTTATCCTCAATGGCAACAATACAATACGTGCCTTGCTGCCCCTACTGTCACTGGGAAAGGACATCGCAAGATTGAACCCAAAGCTAAGCACTTCTCCCATCGCAAGAAAGATCAATCTAGTAGGCCAAACTAAACCGATAATTCGAAGAGACTTGCAAAGATATCAAATCATGCATATGAGAATTCAGAGAAGAACCAAATAATATTCATAGATAATCTTGTTCATAAATCCACAATTCATCAGATCTCGGAAAACACAGTGCAAAAGAGTATTACATCAAATAAATCTCCAAGAACATCGAGGAGAACTTTGTATTGAGAATCAAAGAGAGAGAAGAAGCCATCTAGCTAATAACTATGGACCCGAAGGTCTGTGGCAAACTACTCACGCTTCATCGGAGAGGGAATCGTGCTGATGTAGAAGCCCTCCGTGATCAATTCCCCCTCCGGCAGATCACCGGAAAAGGCCCCAAGATGGGATCTCATGGGTGCAGAAGGTTGCGGCGGTGGAAAAGTGGTTTCATGGCTCCCCCTGATGTTTCTAGGGTATAAGAGTATATATAGGCGAAAGAAGTACGTCGGTGGAGCTACGAGGGGCCCACGAGGGTGGGGGGCGCGCCTACCCCCCTGGGCGCGCCCTCCTGCCTCGTGGCTTCCTCGTGGAGTTCCAGACTTCGACTCCAAGTTTTCTGGATTGCTTTCGGTCCAAGAAAGATCATCGCGAAGGTTTCATTCTGTGTGGACTCCGTTTGGTATTCCTTTTCTACGAAACTCTAAATTAGGCAAAAAAACAGAAACTAGCACTGGGCCTCCGGTTGATAGGTTAGTCCCAAAAGTAATATAAAAGACCATATTAAATCCCATTAAACATCCAAAACAGATAATATAATAGCATGGAACAATAAAAAATTATAGATACATTGGAGACGTATCAATCCACTCCTGGATCACTATTGTACCCCCTTGCCAAACTCATGGCAAGGCACACAACTGGTTTGGTACACAACATGGCATACTTTGTAGAACCTATGGCTGAGGCATAGGGAATGACTTTCATTCTCTCTCTATCTTCTGTCGTGGTTGGGCTTTGAGTCTTACTCAACTTCACATGACCTTGCAACACAGGCAACAACCCTTTCTTTGACTGATCCATTTTGAACTTCTTCAATACTTTTGCCAGGTATGTGCTTTGTGAAAGTCCTATTAAGCGTCTCGATCTATCCCTATAGATATTGATGCCCAATATGTAAGTAGCTTCACCGAGGTTTTTCACTGAAAAATTCTTATTCAAGTATCCTTTTATGCTATCCAGAAATTCTATATCATTTCCAATCAACAATATGTCATTCACATATTGGAAGGATCGATATAGTTGACAAGAAGGGGGGGGGGGTGAATAGGCAACTAACAATTTTAGCTTTTATTTACCAAATTAAACTTTGCATCAAAGTAGGTTGTCTAGAAATGCAAAATGCAACTAGGTGAGAAACCTATATGATACAACAACAACAAGCACATAAGCAAGCAAGGAATACAACACCAAGTAAACTTGCACAAGTAAAGGTAAGAAATAACCAAAAGTGGAGCCGGTGAAGACGAGGGTGTGTTACCGAAGTTCCTTCCCTTTGAGAGGAAGTACGTCTCCGTTGGAGCGGTGTGGAGGCACAATTAATGCTCCCCAAGAAGCCACTAGGGCCACCGTATTCTCCACACGCCCTCACACAATGCGAGATGTCGTGATTCCACTATTGGTGCCCTTGAAGGCAGCGACCGAACCTTTACAAACAAGGTTAGGGCTCTCTCCACAACCGAATTGGAGGCTCCCAATGAAACCACAGAGCTTCACCACAATGGAATGTGGCTCCGAGGTAACCTCAACCGTCTAGGGTGCTCAAACACCCAAGAGTAACAAAATCCACACAAGAAAGTACGGTGGAATCAAATATCCTTTGGTGGAAGTGTAGATCTAGGTCTCCTCCTTCAATCCCTAGCAAATCAACAAGTTTGAGTGGCTAGAGAGAGAGATCGGGCAAGAAAGCTTGAAGTGCATTAATGGTGGTGTGAGAGAGGCAAGAGGTGAATGTGGTAGGTGGAAGAACCACCCTTATATAGAAAACCCTAAAATCCAACCGTTACTGTGAAAACAACACTGTAGCGGTACAACCGGGACTCACGGGAAACTTGCAGAAACCCTATCAAGCGGTACAACCAGGCAGAGAAGCGGTAGTACCGGTTGTGGAGAACAACCGGAACAACCACTCAGCCACCGCTCAACCACCGCTTTGAAACAGTAGGGAGTCACCCCTGTGAGCGGTGATCGAGCGGTATAGCACCAGTGCAACCGCCTGGCCCTAGTACCCTGGGTGGCTAAGTCCTAAGCGGTACAACCTCTTGGGGCACCGGTGGTACCGATGTGCGGAGAACAACCGGAACAACCGGGCCACCACCGCCCGAGTACCGCATCAAAACAGAACCGTGACCGGTTGTTGAGAGGTACCTGGCCGGTACAACCGCCGATGGACACCACAGAAAGTTTTAAGCATGGGGCGGTACCACCACCCGAGGGCAGTGGTACAACCGCTTGGGTATGCACTGGGATGTTCAACCCCAGGGTATCACCCCTTGGTAGTGGTTGGGTCGGTGACAAGGGCCAGCGGTACAACCGCTCGAACGAGCGGTACAACCGCTGAGAGTACATAGCAACAGTTGAACAGAAGGGGAGCTCTCTCTCTAACAAGAAACGAAAGGCAACGGTGGGTGAGGAAAAAGTGTTCATGCAAAGATTCACCCAACTCCTTCCGATGTGGATTCCCTCTTAATAGTACGGGTTTCCTACGACCAAAGGGATAAACACGTAGACACACACCGTCTTTGATCTTTTCCTTCCAGAGCGAATAACCAATCGATGCAAGCCTAAACACCGAGAATCTGAAGCACTTAGCAAAAGATTAGACTGACAAAGAGTTGTCATCATCATCCAAAACACAAAGTAGGGAAATGACCTTACAATCTCCCCCTTTTTGGTGGATGATGGCAACAACACGATTTGCAAGAAAGAGGTCTAGAAAATATAGACGGGACTCCCCTAGATGTGTGCACTAATTTGAATTTTGCTTTTGGAATGCAAAGGACACATTAGGATCAAGACTCCTCCTAGATTTTATGGACCCACCACTCTTACTAGACATGCGAAGGTAAGCAAGAAGCGCATAATAAGAAAGTAAAGACTTTAACGGATAAGCGTCATTAACAACAATAATGATAAATAGAGGAGCGCATGTCTCACGCCATGGAAGTCGAGATAAGCAACAAGGTCCACAAACTAAAGTTCAACACAAAGCATGGAAGAACAAAACAAACCCAAGGAAATCCCATGAAAATCCCGAGACCTAATAGAAATAGAACTCTATCCCCCTGAGGGAGTCCTGGATTAGGGGGTGTCCGGACAACCGGACTATAACCTTTGGCTGAACTGTTGGACTATGAAGATACAAGATTGAAGACTTTGTATCGTGTCCGAATAGGACTCTCCTTGGCGTGGAAGGCAAGCTTGGCAATATGGATATGTAGATCTCCTTCCTTGTAACCAACTCTGTGTAACCCTAGCCCCCTCGGTGTCTATATAAGCCGGAGGGTTTAGTCCATAGGACACAACAACAACAATCATACCATAGGCTAGCTTCTAGGGTTTAGCCTCTCTGATCTCGTGGTAGATCTACTCTTGTACTACCCATATCATCAATATTAATCAAGCAGGAGTAGGGTTTTACCTCCATCGAGAGGGCCCGAACCTAGGTAAAAACATCGTGTCCCTTGTCTCCTGTTACCATCGGCCTAGACGCACAGTTCGGGAACCCCTACCCGAGATCCGCCGGTTTTGACACCGACATTGGTGCTTTCATTGAGAGTTCCTCTGTGTCGTCGTCATCAGGCTTGATGGCTCCTTCAATCATTGTTAGTGATGCAGTCCAGGGTGAGACTTTTCTCCTCGGATAGATCTTAGTATTCGGCGGCTTTGCACTGCGGGCCAATTCGCTTGGCCATCTGGAGCAGATTGAAAGTTACGCCCCTGGCCATCAGGTCAGGTTTGGAAGTTTGAACTACAAGGCCGATATCCGCGGAGACTTGATCTTCGACAGATTCGACCCCCGACTGTGTGCGTCATGCTGTCACGATGGGCATGATTTAGCTCTGCCGCCGAACAGTGTCCTGGAGACCGCACCTGCATCCGCTCTGACCTTTAATTCGAAGCCAACTGCGCCATCCGAGGGAGGGTGGTTAGACCCCGCCGCGGAGGCAGCAGCCTCAATGGTGATCGAGCCGAACAATAACCCTACCCTTCGCGAGGTCCGTGACTCCACCTTGCCGGACTCTTCTCCGGACTCTGAACCATCTGCGCCCCTGCCAATCGAATCCGATTGGGCGCCGATCATGGAGTTCACTGCCGTGGATATCTTTCAGCACTCGCCCTTCGGCGACATACTGAATTCACTAAAGTCTCTCTCTTTGTCACGAGAGTCCTGGCCGGATTATGACCAGCGGGATTGGGATGCGGACGCCGAAGAAATTCGACGCCTACCCACCACCCACTTCATAGCCACTCTTGATGAATTAACCTACATGCTCGACTTCGACTCCGAAGACATCGACGGTATGGACGACGATGTAGGAGATGAACAGGAACCAACGCCTACAGGGCACTGGAAAGCCACCTCGTCGTATGATATATATATATATGGTGGACACACCCAAATAATGCAATGGCGACGGAACATCGGAGGATGACCCCTCCAAGAAGCAACCTAAGCGCCGGCGTTAGCGGCGCCGCTCTAAGTCTCGCCAAAGCAAAAACGGTGATTCCGGCACAGGAGATAATAACACCCCGGACAGTGCCGAAGACAACCCTCTCCAGCAAGATTCAACGCAGGAGGATGGATAAGCCAGCCCTCATGAGAGAGCGGCAGACAGAGAGGAAGAGGATGACAATTACATGCCTCCCTCCGAAGACGAGGCAAGCCTCGACGATGATGAATTTGTCGTGCCTGAGGATCCCGTTGAGCAAGAGCGCTTCAAGCGCTGGCTTATAGCCACGGCAAATAGCCTTAAGAAGAAGCAGCAGCAACTTAGAGATGACCAAGACTTGCTAGCTGACAGATGGACTAAAGTCCTTGCGGCCGAGGAATACGAACTCGAACGCCCCTCCAAGAGCTACCCAAAGCGCAAGTTGCTACCCCGATTAGAGGAGGAAGCATCTAAACCTACATCTCCTGCGTATGACACGGCTGACCGGCCACCTCGTGGCCGCGACAGAGAGGCCTCTCGACCCACAGCACAAGCCGCACCCCGGCGTCATTCAAAAAAAGCAAGGCACGGGGACACGCGCTAGACCTGCAAGATATATTGGAGGGCAAAGCAAAGCAAACAAGATCAATCTACGGATCGCGTGGGCGCCCCACTGCACGAGACGATAACCTTCACGCCGGATACAGTAAAATTAAATCCGGCCGGGCCGAACACAGCAGACAAAACTCATTTGAGCTACGTCGTGATATAGCCCAGTACAGAGGCGCCGCACACCCGTTATGCTTCACAGATGAAGTAATGGATCATCAAATCCCAGAGGGTTTCAAACCCATGAATATTGAACCATATGATGGTACGATAGATCCTGCGGTATGGATTGAGGACTATCTCCTTCATATCCACATGGCCTGTGGCGACGATCTACATGCCATCAAATACCTCCCACTCAAGCTTAAAGGACCAGCTCAGCATTGGCTCAACAGCTTGCCAGCAGAGTCCATTGGTTTTTGGGAAGACCTGGAAGCCGCATTCCTTGACAACTTCTAGGGCACCTACGTGCGACCACCAGACGCCGATGACCTGATCCACATAATTCAACAGCCAGAGGAATCGGCCTTATAATTCTAGACACGGTTCCTAACCAAGAAAAATCAAATTGTCAACTGCCCGGATGCAGAGGCCCTAGCGGCTTTCAAGCATAACATCCGCGACGAGTGCCTTGCCCGACACCTTGGACAGGAAAAGCCGAAATCCATGGCAGCCCTCACGACACTCATGACCCGCTTTTGCATGGGAGAAGACAGTTGGCTGGCTCGTAGAAATAACATGTCAAAGAGACCTGGTAATTCGGATACCAAGGACAGCAATGGCAGGTCACGTCGCAACAAGCACAAGCACCTCATTAACAACGACAATGCTGAGGATACAACAGTTAATGCCGGATTCAGAGGCTCTAAGCCCGGTCAGTGGAAAAAGCTATTCAAAAGAAGCACTCCGGGCCCGTCCAGCTTGGACCGTATACTCGATCGCTCGTGTCAGATACATGGCACCCCCGAAAAGCCAGCCAACCACACCAACAGGGATTGTTGGGTGTTCAAGCAAGCGGCAAGTTAAATGCCGAAACTAAAGACAAGGGGCTACATAGCGACGACGAAGAGGAGCCCCGGCCGCCGAACAACAGAGGACATAAGGGTTTCCCCCCACAAGTGCGGACGGTGAACATGATATACGCAACCCACATCCCCAAGAGGGAGCGGAAGCGTGCGTTAAGGGACGTATACGCGTTGGAGCCAGTCGCCCCAAAGTTCAACCCATGGTCCTCCTGCTCAATCACTTTCGATCGCAAGGACCACCCCACTAGTATCCGCCATGGCGGATTTGCCGCATTGGTTCTAGACCCAATTATTGACGGATTTCACCTCACTCGAGTCCTTATGGAAGGCGGCAACAGCCTGAACCTGCTTTATCAGGACACAGTGCACAAAATGGGCATAGATCCCTCAAGGATTAAACCCACAAAAACGACCTTTAAGGGCGTCATACCAGGTGTAGAGGCCCATTGCACAGGCTCAGTCACACTAGAAGTAGTCTTCGGATCCCCGGATAATTTCCGAAACGAGGAGTTAATCTTCGATATAGTCCCGTTCCGCAGTGGCTATTGATACGTCTCCGTCGTATCTACTTTTCCAAACACTTTTGCCCTTGTTTTGGACTCTAACTTGTATGATTTGAATGGAACTAACCCAGACTCACGCCGTTTTCAGCAGAATTGCCATCATGTTGTTTTATGTGCAGAAAACAAATATTCTCGGAATGTCCTGAAACTCCACGGAACATCTTAGAAAAAACAATAAAAAATCCTCGCCAAAGATGAAGACCAGGGGGCCCACACCCTGTCCACGAGGGTGGGGGGCGCCCCCCTCTAGGGCACGCCCCCTACCTCGTGGGCCCCCTGGAAACCATCCGACGCCAACTCCAACTCTATATATCTGCTTTCGGAGAGAAAAAAAATCAAAGAGAAGAAATCATCGTGTTTTACGATACGGAGCCGCCGCCAAGCCCTAAAACCTCTCGGGAGGGCTGATCTGGAGTTCGTTCGGGGCTCCGGAGAGGGGGATTCGTCGCTGTCATCATCATCAACCATCCTCCATCACCAATTTCATGATGCTCACCGCCGTGCGTGAGTAATTCCATCGTAGGCTTGCTGGACGGTGATGGGTTGAATGAGATTTATCATGTAATCGAGTTAGTTTTGTTAGGGTTTGATCCCTAGTATCCACTATGTTCTAAGATTGATGTTGCTATGACTTTGCTATGCTTAATGCTTGTCACTAGGGCCCGAGTGCCATGATTTCAGATATGAACCTATTATGTTTTCATGAATATATGTGAGTTCTTGATCCTATCTTGCAAGTCTATAGTCACCTACTATGTGTTATGATCCGGCAACCCCGAAGTGACAATAATGGGGACCACTCCCGGTGATGACCATAGTTTGAGGAGTTCATGTATTCACTATGTGCTAATGCTTTGTTCCGGTTCTCTATTAAAAGGAGGCCTTAATATCCCTTAGTTTCCAATAGGACCCCGCTGCCATGGGAGGGTAGGACAAAAGATGTCATGCAAGTTCTTTTCCATAAGCACGTATGACTATATACGGAATACATGCCTACATTACATTGATGAATTGGAGCTACTTCTGTGTCACCCTATGTTATGACTGTTACATGATGAACCGCATCCGCCATAATTATCCATCACTAATCCGGTGCCTACGAGTTTTCCATATACTGGTTCTCGCTTATTTACTTTCCCGCTCCTACTGTTACAATCACTACAAAATACCCAAAATATTACTTTTGCTGTCTTTATTTCTGTTGCTCCTACCACCACTATCATATTACTTTGCTACTAAACACTTTGCTGCAGATACTTAGTTTCCAGGTGTGGTTGAATTGATAACTCAGCTGCTAATACTTGAGAATATTCTTTGGCTCCCCTTGTGTCAAATCAATAAATTTGGGTTGAATACTCTACCCTCGAAAGCTGTTGCGATCCCCTATACTTGTGTGTTATCAAGACTAATTTCTGGCGCCATTGCCGGGGAGCATAGCTCTATTCTTTGAGTCACTTGGGATTTATATCTGCTGGACACTATGAAGAACTTGAAAGACGCTAAGACAACAATTTATCCCTCAACTACGAGGGGAGGTAAGGAACTGCCATCTAGCTCTGCACTTGATTCACCTTGTGTTATGAGTAAGCTTGCGACACCTAAACCTGCTTCTACTATTCGTTCCGATATGTCGCATGTCATTGATGATGCCACTTCTGCTATGCATGATACTTATGATGAAACTGCTTCTATGCCTGATACTATTGTGCCCCTTAGTGAATTTCTTGATGAACAAATTGCTAGGGCTAGAGAAAAACAAATTATTGAATCTGAATACGATGATGATAGTGATGATGAAAATATGCCTGTTATTCCTGAGGGTTATGTTTTTGATATGGAATCTTCTGCCGCTATCTTAGCTTGTAAAGATAGATATGAGCTCAAGAGGTTATTGATTAAATGGAACAAAGAATCACTTAGAGATAAAATGAAACCCGTCCCTGCTTTTGCTACTTCACCTATCTGTGTTCCTGATAAGGATTATGAATTCTCTGTTGATCCAGATATAATTACTTTGGTTGAATCTGATGCTTTTTATGGCTATGAATCTGAAACTGTTGTGGCACATCTTACTAAGTTAAATGATATAGCCGCCCTGTTTACTAATGATGAGAGATCGCGTTACTTTTATATACTCAAAATATTTCCGTTCTCATTAAAGGGTGACGCTAAGATATGGTTTAATTCTCTTGATCCTCGTTGTGTGCGTAGTCCCCAGGATATGATTTATTACTTCTCTGCTAAATATTTCCCTGCTCATAAGAAACAAGCTGCTTTGAGGGAAATATACAACTTTGTGCAAATTAGAGAAGAGAGTCTCCCACAAGCTTGGGGGAGGCTTCTCAAGTTACTTAATGCTTTGCCTGATCATCCTCTTAAGAAACCTGAAATACTTGATATCTTTTATAATGGACTAACCGATGCTTCCAGAGATTATCTGGATAGTTGTGCTGGTTCTCTTTTCAGGGAAAGAACACCGGGTGAAGCTGAAATTCTATTGAATAATATGTTGACAAATGAAAATAATTGCGCACCTCCTGAGCCAGCCCCTGAGCCAGCTCCTGTTCCAATTAATGAGCCTATTCCTAAACCAACTCCGAAGAAGAGAGGTGTTCTATTTCTCAGTCCCGAAGATATGCAAGAGGCAAAGAAATCTATGAAAGAAAAAGGTATAAAGCTAAAGATGTTAAGAATTTACCTCCTATTGAAGAAATACATGGTCTTAATCTACCGCCTATTGAGGAAACATATGATCTCAATCACTTATTTACTGAAGAACCTCCTGATCCCGATATCCCGACACAGGTAGTAAAGGTAAACTCTCTCTATAGACATGATAAAGCTGAAATCCCTCCTTCTAGAATTGCTAGTCAGTGCTTGGATGAATTTGATAACTTTATGTTTAAGCAAGACAACTTCAATGCTTATTTTGGTAGACAATTAAAAGAAAATGCTTATATGACTAGACGCTTGGGTGATTATATGGCTAATATTAAAGGTGAATTAAAACTTGTTAGCAAACATGCTTCTATGGTTACCACTCAAGTAGAACAAGTACTTAAAGCTCAAAAAGAAGTGCTTGATGAAATGAATAGTAAGAAAAATGATTATGATGTTAGAGTGGCTACTAGAACTGGTAGAATGACTCAGGAACCTTTGTATCCTGAAGGCCACCCTAAGAGAATCGAGCAAGATTCTCAGAGAAATAATATTGATGCACCTAGTTCTTCCAAAAAGAAGAAAAAGAAAAATGATAGAACCGTGCAAACTTCTAGTGAACCACCGGATAATCCAAACGATATATCTATGTCTGATGCTGAAACACAATCTGGTAATGAACATGAACCTAATGAAAATGCTAATGATGATGTTCATGATGATGCTCAACCTAGTAAGGATAATGATGTAGAAATTGAACCTGCTGTTGATCTTGATAACCCACAATCAAAGAATCAACGTTATGATAAAAGAGACTTTGTTGCTAGGAAACATGGTAAAGAAAGAGAACCTTGGGTTCAGAAACCCATGCCTTTTCCTTCCAAACCATCCAAGAAAAAGGATGATGAGGATTTTGAGCGCTTTGCTGACATGATTAGACCTATCTTTTTGCGTATGTGATTGACTGATGTGCTCAAAACAAATCCTTATGCTAAATACATGAAAGATATCATTACTAATAAAAGAAAGATACCGAAAGCTGAAATTTCCACCATGCTTGCTAATTATACTTTTAAGGGTGGAATACCAAAGAATCTTGGAGATCTGGGAATACCTACTATACCTTGCTCCATTAAAAGAAATTATATTAAAACTGCTTTATGTGATCTTGGAGCCAGTGTTAGTGTTATGCCTCTCTCTTTATATCGTAGACTTGACTTGAATAAGTTGACACTTACTGAAATATCTTTGCAAATGGCTGATAAATCAACTGCTATACCTGTCGGTATTTGTGAGGATGTGCCTGTTGTGGTTGCAAACGTTACTATTTTAATAGACTTTGTTATTCTTGATATTCCCGAGGATGATAGTATGTCTATTATTCTTGGAAGACCTTTTCTTAATACTGCAGGGGCTTTTATTGATTGCAACAAAGGCAATGTCACTTTTCATGTTAATGGTAATGAGCATACGGTACACTTTCCGAGGAAACAACCTCAAGTCCACAGTATCAACTCTATTGGAAAAATTCCATCGATTATATTTGGAGGTTTCGAATTTACTATTCCTACTATCAAAAAGAAATATGATATACTTATTATTGGGGATGTGCATATCCCCATTGAGGTAACTCAGTGTTATTCGAAATTTCTCCGGTTTCATGATTATCGGAATGAGTTTGTTAACAAGACTTGATCAACCTTGTTAGTGGATTCTTTTTGATGAGCATGAGATGGATGAAACTAGAAGCACAACCTTCTGTACCCTCTCTATATTTTCTGTTCTTTAGCAGAAACAAAGTAAAAATAGTATTTTTCTGTCTGTTTCCTGACTTATCCGTGCAATATAATAATATCGTGAAAATAAAAGTCCTCAGAATGCCATGCCAATTTAATATGATTTTTTCGGGAATATTTGAAGATTTACTGTGCAAAAATTACCACGGGAGGATCTGCCACCTGGCCACGAGGGTGGAGCGCGCGCCCCCTACCTTGTGGGCCCACGGTGGCCCTCCTCCACTTATCCCAGCACCCATCTTCTTCCTCTGCCTCACACAAACCCGAAAAACCAACTCAAGCACGAGTTCCAACCACTTTTGCTGTGATTTTCGATCTCCTTGCTCAAAGCACCTCTCGCAAAACTGCTTGGGGAGATTGTTCCTTGGTATGTGACTCCTCCATTGGTCCAATTAGTTTTTGTTCTAGTGCTCTATTCTTTGCAAATTTGTGCTCCATAGGTGACCATGTTCTTGAGCTTGCATGTCAAATTTATATGGTTCCAAGTAGTTCTAATGCTTGATATAGGCTCTAGGCACTTGTAGGAGTAGTTGCTATCAGTTTTATTGAGGTTGGTTCACTTTTGTTTGAAGTTACTAAATTTCAGATTATTTCAGAAAATAATGAAGAGACTTTTGAGGGGCTCATCGAGCCGAAGCTCAAAGGAGAAACAAAATGAAGAAGCTCAGAGGCCCAAATATAATTTGCCTCGTACCGCGGAGATACGACCGTGTGAATGGCCTTCTGATAATTTCTTGAGAGAGGCCGAGATTTATGAGGGTTTCTATTCATTGATTGAAAATGCTGGCCTCACCGACTTCGTCCGCGACCAACGTCCACAATATCTCTTACTCACAAATACTTTTGTGCAAAACTTCTACTTTTACCCTAAAAAATCACCTCCTTCAATAGAGTTTCATTTATATGACGTTGTGAAGAAAATGCCATTGTCTGGATTTTGCGCTGTATGCAACATACCCCCTGAGCGTATCTTAGAGGAACCACCCCGTAAGGAGTTGGAACCATTTATTAAACTTATCTCCGTAGGAGAAACCAGGAAGGTTTCTGATGCAAGAATTACTAGCATACATTTTCCTGTATTGCGCTATTTTGCTTTATTTGCTAGTCGTTGCTTGATTGGTCGCGGGAATTGTGGGAACCTTAGTGTTCCTGATATTATTATTCTGTTCCATGGTTTATACCGCGACAACACTGTTAGTATGAGCGGAATTGTTGCTAGACGGTTAAGTCTGAACCATACTGAGGGCCCCATCTTTGGAGGCATTTATGCTTCACGCCTCGCTGCACATTTTAACATAGCTATTAGGCATTATGAGAAAGAAGAAAAATTGTTGCCTAGTGCCTACTTAGATTACAAGAGCATGGTAGCCCATGATTATCTTGTTAAGGACAGGAATAGAGAGCTCAAATATAAGTTATACTTTGATAAACATCATCCTGAAACTATTACGCTGCCTGCTCCTTCTCTGTTTAATTTTGTAGGACCCTATCTCGTTTCGTGGGCTGCCGTCCAAGCTTACAAAAATCATGCACAAGCCCCGGAACCGGAACCACAAGATGAGCCTCCACGACAATCTGTTTATTCTTGGGATCCAGAGATGACTGTCAGTTAGTGGCTGTCAGAGTCTTCATCATCACAGTATGATCCCAACTATTCTTCATCGCAGTACGAACCCAGCTACACCTACGGGTATCCGCCAGGCTATCCCTGGCAATAGACCAACTTAGGCCAAAAGCCTAAGCTTGGGGGGAGTATGTATTTCTCACCGACATTACATTTATATTCACACACACTCGTTGCTAGATGTCGGTGCTCATACTCTTTCACTGTAATATCCATGCTAGTTTATTTTCTTTTTCCTGCTTTCTTCTTGTGTGTTAGTTAAACCTTAAGAAAAACCAAAAAAAATTAGTAGTAGTTACCTTCTTGTTGTAGTAGTAGTAATTAAAAAGAAAACCCAAAAATATTTCCCGTTCTTCTTTTGCTTGTTGGGAGCTTTCCCGTGTAAATAGTTTTTATTTCTTTCTTTTCTTTGGGGTCAGTAGGAGAAGACCATGATTAAACTGTTGAAGTGGCTCTTATATGCATCATTGTTGATTTAACCAAGAGCCCATATTGCCTTGTCTTCTCCTATTTATTGAATGCTCACAGATTCCAGTTTAGTCCAATGCACGTGCACTCTTATTATTATTCACACCGTTTGGTCGTGTAAGTGAAAGGCAATTATGATGATATATGATGAACTGACTGAGATGGGAAAAGCTGGTATGAACTCGTTCTCTTTTGTTTTTGTAAATATGATGAGTTCATCGTTCCTGATTTAGCTTATTATGAATAAAGATGTTTGCAATGACAATTAGAGATCATAGTTGCTTGTGCCATGCTTGATTAGCTATGAGTTATAATGATTTACCTTGCGTGCCAACATGCTATTGAGATGATTATGATGTGGTATGATGGGGTCGTATCCTCCTTTGAATGATTTAAGTGACTTGACTTGGCACATGTTCACGCATGTAGTTGAAACAAATCAACATAGCCTTCACGATATTTATGTTCATGGTGGGTTATATCCTACTCATGCTTGCATCCAATGTTTATTAATTTTAATGCATGTACATGGCTGTTGTCGCTCTCTAGTTGGTCACTTCCCAGTCTTTTGCTAGCCTTCACCTGTACTAAGCGGGAATACTGCTTGTGCATCCAATCCCTTAAACCCCAAAGTTATTCTAGATGAGTCCACTATACCTTCCTATATGCGGTATCTACCTGCCGTTCCAAGTAAATTTGTATGTGCCAAACTCTAAAACCTTCAAATAAACATTCTGTTTTGTATGCTCGAATAGCTCATGTATCAACCAAGGTTGTCCTTATCTTCCGTGTTAGGAGGGTTATTTTCAAGAGGAGTGGACTCCGCTCCTCACTCACGAGAAAATGGCTGGTCACCAGGATGCCCAGTCCCATGCTTTATGCAAACTAAATCAAAATTAATTGCAAACAAAACTCCCCCTGGGACCTGATATATGTTGGAGACACTCGTTGTTTCGAGCAAGTCATGGATTGATGCTTGTTGGTGGAGAGAGAGTATAAACTTTACCATTCTGTTTGGGAACCGCCTATAATGTGTTTAGCATGGAAGATATCGCCATCTCTTAGCTGTTACGTTGACAATGAAAGTATACCGCTCAAAATATCATTTATCTCTATTTCAAAACCAAGCTCTGGCACCTCTACAAATCCCTGCTTCCCTCTGCGAAGGGCCTATCCATATACTTTTATGTTGAGTCATCACCCTCTTATTAAAAAGCACTAGCTGGAGAGCACAACTGTCATTTGCATTCATCACTATTAATCTATGTTGGGTGTGACTATGATTGGGTCTCTTTTACCATGAATTGCAATGTCTAGTCAGTCCTTGATCTTTAAAGGTGCTCTGCATTTATGTTTTGCAGTCTCAGAAAGGGCTAGTGAGATACCATCTTGTTATATTATATTATGATTGTTTTGAGAAAGTGTTGTCATCCAAGATTTATTATTATGGCTTGCTAGTTGATTATGCTATTGATATGAGTAATTATGAGACCTGAGAATTATTGCAAATGTGGTTAGTTATGATATATGTTGAAAACTTGAATGCTGGCTTGACATAGTTACAACAACAAGAGCAAACAGAGTTTGTAAAAGTTTTTCTTTCTTTCTTTCAGTTTGTCAACTGAATTGCTTGAGGACAAGCAAGGGTTTAAGCTTGGAGGAGTTGATACGTCTCCGTCGTATCTACTTTTCCAAACACTTTTGCCCTTGTTTTGGACTCTAACTTGTATGATTTGAATGGAACTAACCCGGACTGACGCTTTTTTCAGCAGAATTGCCATGATGTTGTTTTATGTGCAGAAAACAAATATTCTCGGAATGTCCTAAAACTCCACGGAACATCTTAGAAAAAACAATAAAAAATCCTCGCCAAAGATGAAGACCAGGGGGCCCACACACTGTCCATGAGGGTGGGGGGCGCCCCCCTCTAGGGTGCGCCCCCTACCTCGTGGACCACTGGAAACCCTCCAACGCTAACTCGAACTCTATATATCTGCTTTCGGAGAGAAAAAAATCAGAGAGAAGAAATCATCACGTTTTACGATACGGAGCCGCCGCCAAGCCCTAAAAACCTCTCGGGAGGGCTGATCTAGAGTCCGTTCGGGGCTCCGGAGAGGGGGATTCATCGCCGTCGTCATCATCAACCATCCTCCATCACCAATTTCATGATGCTCACCGCCGTGCGTGAGTAATTTCATCGTAGGCTTGCTGGATGGTGATGGGTTGAATGAGATTTATCATGTAATCGAGTTAGTTTTGTTAGGGTTTGATCCCTAGTATCAACTATGTTCTGAGATTGATGTTGCTATGATTTTGCTATGCTTAATGCTTGTCACTAGGGCCCGAGTGCCATGATTTCACATATGAACCTATTATGTTTTCATGAATATATGTGAGTTCTTGATCCTATCTTGCAAGTCTATAGTCACCTACTATGTGTTATGATCCGGCAACCCCGAAGTGACAATAATCGGGACCACTCCCAGTGATGACCATAGTTTGAGGAGTTCATGTATTCACTATGTGCTAATGCTTTGTTCCGGTTCTCTATTAAAAGGAGGCCTTAATATCCCTTAGTTTCCAATAGGACCCCGCTGCCACGGGAGGGTAGGACAAAAGATGTCATGCAAGTTCTTTTCCATAAGCACGTATGACTATATACGGAATACATGCCTACATTACATTGATGAATTGGAGATAGTTCTGTGTCACCCTATGTTATGACTGTTACATGATGAACCACATCCGACATAATTATCCATCACTAATCCGGTGCCTACGAGTTTTCCATATACTGGTTCTCGCTTATTTACTTTCCCGCTGCTACTGTTACAGTCACTACAAAATACCAAAAATATTACTTTTGTTGTCTTTATTTCTGCTGCCGCTACCACCACTATCATATTACTTTGCTACTAAACACTTTGCTGCAGATACTAAGTTTCCAGGTGTGGTTGAATTAACAACTCAGCTGCTAATACTTGCGAATATTCTTTGGCTCCCCTTGTGTCGAATCAATAAATTTGGGTTGAATACTCTACCCTCGAAAGCTGTTGCGATCCCCTATACTTGTGGGTTATCAGCTATCACGCACTACTCGGGCGAACCGCATTTGCAAAGTTCAATGCGGTGCCGCACTATGCATACCTCAAGCTCAAGATGCCAGTACCTCGGGGAGTCATCACAGTCAATGGAAACACCGAACGCTCTCTCCGAATGGAGGAGCACACAGCGGCGCTCGCAGCAGAAGTAGAAAGCAGCCTCTCAAGGCAATTCTCCAGTCCGGCGATAAAACGTGCGGACACCGTCAAGCGCGCTCGGAGTAACCTACAACAAGACCGCTGGCATGTTCCGAGCAAGCATAGCAATGCGGCCCCAACCCCAGCCCTAGCGAAACGGTGAAATATGTGCCACACGTACATAATTACGCTCTGAAAATACCATGGGCACAGGGGGAGGGGCACGACCACGACATGACCCAAAATGCGGCTCAACCGCACTAGGGGCTCCCGACTTTATCATTTTTTCTTACTTTCTGGACTTTACTCTCCGGAAGACCTGTTCGGCAGTACAATTGCCGAACACACGATACAATAACCAGGGAGTCAGAAAACTACTTCACACTGTGGAATTCCCAGGTGGTCTCTATAACGAGCAAAATACCTGTTTTAAATACCATTCCGCAGTTCGCCCCTGGAGGGGACATGTCAAATATCTCTTGCTTATCACACTATTTGTATTGTTCTGCTTTTCATGCACCTTTTTCGAATAAACAATGCTTAGCTTCAGTCTATTATTGCATTTTCTATTCATTCCTTTTTATGTATATATGTTCATTCTTGACATTCAGCACCCATACACTTTGGTACGACTAATACGTCAGGGGCTCAAGCACCCCATAATATGGCGTGAGAAGTCCGAACACTTTCACAAGTGCGACACTCCGAACTTATAGCATTATATGCATGAGCCCCGAATCATGTCTTTGGTAAATAGTTGGGTTTGCCCGCCCATGTTTTGGTACCTTACGTTCCGCTATATCGGCTAAGGTAGCACTAGGAGAACTACTGCGATTGTGCCCCGGTTCAGCTGGGCTAAGCACCTCAGTAGAAAAAGCTAAAACTGACTGTCATGATAGGACGAGAGCTGGTCGCTGTTCGAGAGGTTTCGAGTCCCTAAAGACTTATGTCGCTTAGGTCGAGGAGTCGTCTTTGTCCGGCCTAGGCGTGTGTAGCGCCCCAAACTCGGTCTTCCGAACACTAGGGGCTTTGCCAAAACTTAAAATTATAGAATTCTCTGGCTAAGTGAGAGTGATAACGCATTATAGTCCAATTGCCTTGTTCGTTGTGCTGAGCACCTCCCTTGAGGGACCCAAGAATGGTAAAAAGAGTGCTCAGGTTTATCCCAAACACCACAGCACTCGTGGCATGGGGGCAGAAGCCGACGACTCGCCATCTCTCAGATTTAATAAACGGCCGTATAGAAGGTAATATTTTAAACTCAAACAAGCGTTGCATAGCGCATATGAACAAGTTTTTAGTGTACAGGATCACACGAGCGAGTTTACTCAAATAATACATCCTTGGGACACTCATCCACCACAAGGCGGGCACCCTTCAGGACGCCCTCATAGTACATCTCAGGGTGGCGACGCTCCTTGCCCTGCAGTGGTCCATCCTTCACCAGCCGCTCCGCGTCCATTTTGCCCCAGTGTACTTTCACGCGGGCAAGGGCCCTGCGGGCGCCCTCGACGCAGATGGAGCGCTTGATGACTTCAAGCCACAGACAGGCATCCGCCAGCCACCTCACCAGCCCGAAGTAGCTCCCGGGCATGGCCTCTCCAGGCCACAACCGGACTATAAGACCCTTCATGGCCTGTTTGGTCACCTTATGGAGCTCGACCAGTTGCTTCAGCTGGTCGCTCAAGGGCACCGGGTGTCCGGTCTCAGCATACTGAGACCAGACCACCTTCTCCGTCGAGCTCCCTTCCTCGGCCCGACAGTAGGTGGTGGCATCGGACACGCTGCGGGGCATATCTGCGAATGCTCCTGGAGAGCTCCGGACTCGGGTAAGTAACAAGTAATTCACTTTCACATGCTTGCTTTGCATAATGAATGCCTTACCAACCGCTATCTTCTTCATCGCCTTAATTTCCTGGAGGGCTTTTTGGGCTTCGACCTTGGCAGACTTGGCGCTTTCCAGGGCCGCAATGAGCTCGGACTCTCGAGTCTTCGAGTCAAGCTCCAAAGTCTCATGCTTCTTCACGAGAGCATGGAGCTCTTGCTGCACCTCGCCAACCCGTGCATCATGTTTCTCACGCTCAGTGCGCTCCGTGGCCGCCTTGTTTTCGGCTTCGGTAAGCGCTTGCTTCAGTGTCGCCACCTCGGTCGTGGCCCCTAGCACATCAGCAACGATCCTATCATTTTTGCAACTGCATCTTTTTATATATACACACACAGACAAGGCATTACGTACCTTGGTTCTCCTCGAGCTGCTTCTTGGCAAGGCCGAGCTCTTTCTCGGACCGCTCGAGGTTCTGCTTCAGCGCATCAACCTCCGCAGTCAGTGTGGCAGAGGCCAGCAATGAAGCCTGCATACACATATCGACATAATTATGTTAGACTCCTAAGAATATTATTACATCCTCTATTCGGCTTTTCTTTGTGAGCACCAAACAGAGCATCAGGGGCTACTGTCTATGCGGTAATATTTTCATATATTTTTTACATACCTCAAAGCCTGTTAGAAGCCTGGCACAAGCTTCAGTCAGCCCACTCTTGGCGGACTGAACTTTCTGGATCACCACACTCATAATAGTGCGGTGCTCCTCGTTGATGCAGGCGCCGTTAAGCACCTCCAGCAAATTATCCGGTGCCTCTGGTTGGATGGAGGTCATCGGCTCTGTAGGCTTGCCCTCCTTAGCGGGGGGCCGCCTGCCAGAGTCTGGAACCACTGTAGGTTCCGGCACAATGTTCGTCTGAGGGCCGGACTAGGAGCCCTTGGGAAGCCTTGCTCCCCTTACGTCTGGAGTCCGGGATGTTGCCTTGAGGCGCCCCCAGGACTGCCTCCCCTCGTTTTGGAACCCCTTGAGACAATACCTCGGTGTTGTCCGTAGGGCGAGGGGAGGAGGCGGCCAGAAGTGAAAAGCTATTCACATCCGACGAATCCAAGGAACCACTCGACGATATGTCGACTCGGGCTCGGGGCGGACTGCAGGATTATATTCGGTGTTAGGAGAAGCTGTGCAATAAAGGAACGCTATGAGTCACTCTGGTGTCCGAATACTTACGACTTCGCCAGGGGCTTGGCCTTGGGCGGCCACTCGTCTTTGCTGTCGGTGGTGTTGGTAGAGTAGTCCAGAGGAAGGGTTCTTCCCTTCTTGGACCCTCCGGCCTCCCCAGTTGGGGCAGCCTTCCTTTTCTTTTCTCCCTCTGCTAGAGGGGAACAAACCTCTTTTTCCTCCTCCTCATCTTCTTGGGAGGAGTGCGCCTCGGAGTCATCGGACGATGAGTCCGACACCACCGGGCTCCAGGAAGTCTTTCAGGTTCCCGTGGCCTTCTTCTTGGCCTTCTTCTCCGGCACCACGTATGGTGCCGAAACCAGCAGCTCCACCAAGCGAGCGTCTGCTGGGCCTTCGGGCAAAGGAGCCGGACAGTCGATCTGTCCGGCCGTCTCCTACCAGTCCTGTCAAAGGTATGGGGGCTTAGACCCCGCATATGATTAAACTATGAAAAATGAATACCCTATGGGAGGTAAAACAGCTTACCGCGCTGGCTTGGCGCTTCACGCTGAATCCGCGATCCTCGGTAAGGGCAGGAGGAACCTCGGCACCCTTGAAAAGCACCTTCCAAGCATCCTCGTGTGTTGTGTCGAAGAGCTCGCTCAGAGTCTGGTGCTGGGCCGGGTCGAACTCCCAAAATTGAATGCCCGTCGTTGACACGGAAGGATCCGGCGGATGAGCATGACCTGCACTATATTGACAAGCTTGAGATCCTTGCTCATCATGTTCTGGACACATGTTTGGAGTCCGGTCAGCTCTCCTGGACTACCCCAGGGTAGGCCCTTCTCTTTCCAGGAGGTGAGCCGCGTGGGCATTCCGTATCGGAACTTGGGGGGCCACTGCCCATTCGGGGTCACGTGGCTCGGTGATGTAGAACCACCCCAATTGCCACCCCTTTATGGTCTCCACGTAGGATCCCTCGAACCATGTGGCGTTGGGCATCTTGCCCACCATGGCGCCTCCGCACTCCGCCTGCTGGCCGCGCACCACTTTCGGTTTGACATTAAAAGTCTTCAGCCATAGGCCGAAGTGGGGCCTGATGCGGAGGAAGGCCTCACACATGACGATAAACGCCGAGATGTTGAGGATGAAGTTCGGGGCCAGATCGTGGAAGTCCAGGACGTAGTAGAACATGAGCCCCCAGACGAATGGGTGGAGAGGGAAGCCCAGTCCGCGGAGGAAATGGGTGAGAAACACTACCTTCTCGTGGGGCCTGGGGGTGGGGATGAACTGCCCCGCATTTGGGAGCTGATGCGCGATGTCCGCGGACAAGTATCCGGCTCCCCTCAGCTTCTTGATGTGTCCCTCCGTGACGGAGGAGACCATCCACTTGCCTCCCGCTCCAGACATGGTTGGAGAAGGTTGAGGAAGTAAATATGGACTTGGGCACTGGAGCTCGAGTGTGCGAGAATGGATGGGCAAAGGAGGAAGAAGGCGTGGATGGAAAAAGGTGAACCCTTGTCCCTTTATATGGATGGACGAAACTATGCGTCCCCACCAGCCTGGTAAAACCCGCTCATCCCCCAAGCGCCGTAATTGATGGCGCGGTTTGGGTTACCCACGTCTGTATTGATGAGAATCCCGCGATAAGGGGACACGATATCTGCTTTGACAAGACGTGTCAGGGAAACCGCCTCACAAAATGTGCTGAGATTGGCTGTAAAAGATGGTTCGTATAATGGCTTGGCTGTGGTGTGATGTCACATTGCAGAATACGTCAGCAGATTAGATTTGTGGAAATGCTATTCTCTCTACGGTGGTATGTGGAACTTGTTTTGCAGAGCCGGACACGATCCTCGTGTTCAAAATTTTCTATGAAGTATTCGGAGGAGGAACCCGCCTTGCAATGCCGAAGACAATCTGCGCGCCGGACTCATCGTCATTGAAGCCTGGTTCAGGGGGTACTGAGGGAGTCCTGGATTAGGGGGTGTCCAGACAGCCGGACTATAACCTTTGGCCGGACTGTTGGACTATGAAGATAGAAGATTGAAGACTTCGTCCCGTGTCCGGATGGGACTCTCCTTGGCATGGAAGACAAGCTTGGCAATACGGATATGTAGATCTCCTTCCTTGTAACCGACTCTGTGTAACCCTAGCCCCCTCCGGAGTCTATATAAGCCGGAGGGTTTAGTCCGTAGGACACAACAACAACAATCATACCATAGGCTAGCTTCTAGGGTATAGCCTCTCTGATCTCATGGTAGATCTACTCTTGTACTACCCATATCATCAATATTAATCAAGCAGGAGTAGGGTTTTACCTCCATCGAGAGGGCCCGAACCTGGGTAAAAACATCGTGTCCCTTGTCTCCTGTTACCATCCGCCTAGACGCACAGTTCGGGACCCCCTACCCGAGAACCGCCGGTTTTGACACCGAGATCCCCTTTGGCATGAAGACACCAAAAAGGAAAAGAGCGAAGCTAGCGCCCCAGAGCTCAGTAGTCCTCCTCTGACTCCTCGGTCGCATATGGATCCTCATCATCATCAATCTCCTCATCATCATCCCTATCAACGTCCTCCATGATATCATCATCAGCAACAAGGGAGGTAGAGGGCTGGCGAGGAGCCTCATCATCAGACCAAGTGCTGTGCACAGAGATCCACCGTTCCACCGAGGTGATGCTCTTCTCAGAACCACTCTGGACAGGCATGTTGAGGTGCTTCATCATAGCAATCTGACGACACCTGGCATGCTTCTCATTGACATCGGCCTCATACATCCTCTTCTGAATCTCAGTCTAGCGGCAGAAAGTCTTGTTCACTTTAGCAGTGAGCTTGGTCACCCAAGAGGGCTTAGCCCTAGGATCCAGCTCAAAGTCCTCATCATCTGAAGTAATATAGACATCATCGGGATCATTGGCCGGAAAGCAAGGCTCGGCATGCTTCTTCTTCTTGAGCTGCTTGACCTCATGCACAGTGAGGTTATCTGGGGAGGTGAGACGCTCTCCAGGACGGCGAACAGCCCACACCGAGTTCAGAAAGCACATGACAAAAGGAGGATAAATGTGGACCTTTCTATAGATGACCATGCTGTACATCTCGTGCCACATCCAGTTGGACACATCAAAAGTACCACCAGAGCCCACCTTGGTCTTCATAGCAACGAGCAAGTCAATGAGGTACCCGTAGACTTCATCCTAATTTCCAACCTTGGGAAAAAGCACATTGCCGAACACCCGATGCATTATATCATAGACCTTCTAAAGATCCTTGGACTCTCCAATAATGCCTCGTCCACGAATATATAGAGGAGCAAGTTTCTCTTTAGGCATAGAATGGGGATTGTCGTGAGGACGGATCCCACCATTCCCTTCGAGGCCGGTATCCTCATACGCAATGGCATTGTAGAAAGCCCTCCAGGGCACTTGAAAGAGGTTATCATGACACATGAACGAGAGAGTGCGAGCATCATCTTCTCCAAAGTGAACAGTGGCATAAAACTGATGAATGAGGTGAACATCAAAGTCACAGTTGACAGACATGAGCTTGACCAAATCAAACTCCTCACAAAGAGCCAAAGCCTCACCAAAATACTCTAGGTTGTTCCTCCAATGATCAAGGTCAATGGTCCACTGCTTGGCATACCTATTCTTGTTGTGCTCAAAAAGTTCATGAACAATCCTCACTTGCATCTCATTCCAGAACTAAACGGTGGTCCAACAAGGCGCAATGGGAACCTCATATGGATTTTTGGTCCGGAAGGCTTCCCAATCCTTGGCTTTCCACCGGTGCAGGGGCATCACCACACGTTGCTTGGCAGCAGCAGACTTCTCACGGTGAGTGGGTTTGGTGGGAATCGCAACCTCTTCTTCTTCATCAGTCGGGTGCTTGCATCTCCTAGCCCTCTTCTTGGTCTTGCTACAAGGAGCAGAGCGAGAATCAGAGCCTCCTGCACACACACACACACACACACACACACACACACACACACACACAAGGGAAGAACACAAGAAACCCAACAAAGATGAGAGGATTTCACACACGATCAGAGGAATAGATAGATTGCAAAACAGAGAAGATAGAACAGTACTACATGGTTCAGACACCGCGGTTGTACCGGTTCTACGACTGGTAGTACCGCTCCAACGTTTGTACCACCCCTTGAGGCGGTAGAACCGCTGGGAGAGCATCACTACCAGTTGGAGAAGGACTGTCCACGAGATTTGAATCAAACTAACAATATTCTAACTTCTAAGAAATGCAAACTAAGTAGGAGGCAAATATAGATCTCTTCCACCCAATAGTTTGAACAATAAATGTGGAATGTCAATTAATGCCCTAGAAGAAGGGAAAGGAACCCTAGAATGAAGAATGAAGGAAATGGGGCATTACCGGCATCCATGCGAAGAGATCAGGAAGGAGGGGGCCTCCATGGAGCGAATCCACGGAGAGCCCACAGATCCGGAGCACGACGAGCACCTCGGGGCAAGGGCCATGGTGACTGGCGGCTAGGGCAGGAGATAGAGGAGGGAAGGGGAGGGGAAAAAGAAAACCCCTTCGGCACCGACCCTACATGTAAGCCCGCAGATGCGAAGTGGTTGTACCGCATCAAGGGGCGGTTGTACCGCTTCCTGGTATGTGCCAGTGGTTGCGGGCAGTACTTCCATTGCTTGGAAGGCAGTGGTAGTACCGCCTGTGACCGACCGATAGTACCGGCCAGAAGCACAGCCTGGGGTCGAGCGGTGGAACCGCTCAGACACCCCTGGGAGTCCTCCTGGGATGGTACAAACCGAGTGCACCAGCGGTTGAACCGCTCGGTTCACCGGTTGTACCACCCAGTCAGCATTACCAAAACCAAGAACAATATGTGTGCAATTGGACTGGATGCTTAAGAGATGGAGAAAGTCTTGGGATGGAGCACGACACTGGAATATGGTGTGATGATCTCCAAGAGAGCAAGAAGCAACCAATGAGAAAAATCCCAACTTGGAGATCACAACACCTAGGACCTAACACACGACTACGCAAGAGCGAAAGACACCCAAGGAAACCAAATCCAACTCCCCTTGAAAAGGAAGGGCGGTGGCCGATGCCACCTATGTTTGAGTGTAAAGGTATGGCACCGTGAAGATTTTAACCTTGGGCCCATGACCAAAAATCATCTTTAAAGCACAAGTACCATAAAAAATGGCTAATGTGAAAGACTTGATGATCAATTTATGCATAGTGGGGGGAGGAAGAGTTCATTGATAGAACAATACTCCCCCTATGTCCATGCCTACACCTAGAACAATACATCATGATGAGTATGGTGGGGTGTGCAAAGGTTCAAGCCACATTACTTGAATCAATGATATTGAGCTCATGCCTTAACTCGCGAAATCTTGCTTCATCCAATGGCTTCGTGAATATATCTGCAAGGTTATCATGAGTGTTGACATAGTTGAGCTCGATCTCCCCTCCCCTAATATGATCCCGGATGAAATGATACCGAATCTCAATATGCTTCGTCTTGAAGTGTTGCACCGGGTTGAGAGAAATTTTCATGGCACTTTCATTGTCACACCAAAGAGGCACTTTGTCACAAATGACACCGTAATCCTTTAAAGTTTGCCTCATCCATAGAAGTTGTGCACAACAACTACCGACGGCCACATACTCCACTTCGGTGGACAAGAGAGACACACACTTTGCTTCTTAGAAGACCAACTTACCAAAGAGCAACCAAGAAGTTGGCACCCTCTGGACGTTGACTTCCTATCCACTTTGTATCCCGCCCAATCTGAGCCCAAAAAGCCCACAAGGTTGAAGTTTGCTCCTCTTGGGTAAAATAATCCAAAGTTTGGGGTATGAGCTAAATATCAAAAGATTCTATTGACCGCCACATAGTGGCCTTCCTTAGGTGCGGCTTGAAACCGTGCACAAATTCCCATACTCAACATGATATCCGCTCTAGATGCACAAAGGTAAACAAGGAGCCAATCATGGAGCGATATACCTTTTGATCCACCGCTTTACCATTGGGATCTATGTCAAGTTGGCATTTGACGCGCATTGGAGTGGACATGGCTTGACATCACTTAGCTTGAATCTCTTGAACATGTCTTGAGTATATTTAGCTTGGTTGATGAAGGTTCCTTCTCTTCTTTGCTTGATTTTGAACCAGAGAAAGAACTTCAACTCTCCCATCATGGACATCTTGAACTTTGAGGTCATGAGAGCGGCAAATTCCTCATTGAAAGCTTTGTTAGTGGAACTAAAGATAATATCATCAACATATAGTTGGCATACAAACAACTCCCCTTTGACCTTCTTAGTAAAAAGAGTAGGGTTGATTTTCCCAATTTCAAACCCATGATCTTGCAACAACTAGGTAAGGTGCTCATACCACACACGTGGGGCTTGTTTAAGGAGATATAGTGCCTTATCGAGTTGGTACCCATGATCGGGGAAATAGGGATCCTCGAACCCCGGGGTTTATTTGACATACACCAACTCATTAATAGGGCCATTAAGAAAAGCACTCTTCACATCCATTTGTTGCAACTTGATGTTATGATGAGAAGCATAAGCAATCAACAAACAAATAGATTCAAGGCGAGCAACGGGAGCAAAGGTTTCACCGTAGTCGATATCATCAGCTTGGGAGTAGCCTTGTGCTACCAGGCGAGCCTTGTTGCAAACGATAATTCCATGAGCATCTTGCTTGTTCTTGAATATCCACTTGGTTCCAATGACATTATGGTTCCTGGTTGGTCTTGGCACTGTCGGTGTCAAAACCGGCGGATCTCGGGTAGGGGGTCCCGAACTGTGCGTCAAGGTCGGATGGTAACAGGAGACAAGGGACACTTTATTTTACCCAGGTTCAGGCCCTCTCGGTGGAGGTAAAACCCTACTCCTGCTAGATTAATATTGATGATATGGGTAGTACAAGAGTGGATCTACCACGAGATCAAGGAGGCTAAACCCTAGAAGCTAGCCTATGGTATGATTGTGTATGATGATGGTTGTCCTATGGACTACAACCCTCCGGTTTATATAGACACCGGATAGGGTTAGGGTTACATAGAGTCGGTTACAATGGTAGGAGATCTCGAATATCCGCACGCCTAGCTTGCCTTCCACGCCAAGAAAAGATCCTTCCGGACACGGGACGAAGTCTTCAATCTTGTATCTTCATAGTCCTGGAGTCCGGCTGAAGGTATAGTCCGGCTATCCAAACACCCCCTAATCTAGGACTCCCTCAGTAGCCCCTGAACCAGGCTTCAATGACGACGAGTCCGGCGCGCAGATTGTCTTCGGCATTGCAAGTCGGGTTCCTCCTCCAAGTTCTTCAAGAAGATTATAAACACCAAAAAATAGTGTCCGGCTCTGCAAAATAAGTTTCCACATATTGCCATATAGAGAATAATATTAACACAAATCAAATCTGCTGACGTAACCCGCAGTGCGTCATAACACTGCGACCAAGCCTTCTATATAAATTGCTTTCATTGTTCCACCTCAGCTCGTTTAGCGAGGCGGTTTCCTTGGCACGTCTTGTCAAAGCAGAGATCATGTGCCCCCTTTAATGGGATTCTCATTAATATGGACATGGGTAACCCAACCACGCCATTTACCACGGCGTTTGGGGGGGGGGGCAAGTGAGTTTTATTAGGTAGGTGGGGATGCCTAACCGTACCTGCTTATATAAAGGGATAAGGATTCACCTTTTTAACCTACGCCTTCTTCCTCCTTTGCCAATCCATCTCTTGCGAACTCAAGCTCCAGCGCCCAAGTCCGCTCTTCCTTCCTCAACCTTCTCCAACAATGTCTGGAGCGGGAGGCAAGTGGATGGTCTCCTCCGTTATGGAGGCTCAAGTAAAAAGGTTAATGAAAGCCGGATACTTGTCCAAGGACATCCCGCATCGGCTTCCTGATAAGGGGCAGCTTCTTCCTACCCCAAGGCCCCATGAGAGGGTAGTTTTTCTTCCCCACTTCCTCCGCGGACTGAGCTTTCCACTTCACCCATTTGTCCGGGGGCTCATGTTCTACTATGGCCTGGATTTCCACGATCTGGCCCTGAAATTTGTTCTCAACATCTCGGCGTTCATCGTCGTGTGTGAGGCCTTTCTCCACATCCGTCCCCACTTCAGCCTCTGGCTCAAGACCTTCAACGTCAAGCCCAAGGTGGTGTCCGGCACCCAGGCGGAGTGCGGAGGCGCTATGGTTGGCAAGATAGCCAACGTCCTCTGGTTTGATGGCTCCTTCGTGGAGTCCCTAAAGCGGTGGCAGGCCGGGTGGTTTTACATCACCGAGCCCCGCGATCCGAAATGGGTCGCGGCCCCCGAGTTCAGATCCGGACCCCCCACGCGGCTCATGTCCTGGAAAGAGACAGGCCTGTCGTGGGGCAACGAGGAAGAAGTGACTGGGTTGCAAACGTGCATCCAGTCCCTGGTGAACAAGCCAGTCCGGCTTGTCAATATAGTCCAGGTCATGCTCGTTTGCCTGATCCTCCCGTGTCAAGAACGGGATTTTACTTTGTGGGAATTCGACCCGGCACAGCACCAAACCCTCAGTAGGCTCTTCGACACGACGTATGAAGACGTCTGGAAGGTGCTGACCAAAGGCGCCGAGTCCCCCACATCCGCCCCCGAGGATCGCGGATACAGCTCACAGCGTAACGCTAGCGAGGTAAGCTATCTATACCTTTGGCAAGTTCGTTAAGCTCTTCTTCATAGATTAACTCTATGCGGGATCTAAACTCCCTTTACCTTTGACAGGCTTGGCAGGAGGTATCCGGACCAATTAACTGTCCGGCTCCTCTGCCCGAAGACCCGGCCCCAGCTCTCTTGGTGAAGCTGATGGCTCCGGCACCTTACGTGGTGCCGGAGAGGAAGGCCAAGAAGAAGAAAACCACCGGGACTCGAAAAAGTTCCCGCAACATGGTGGTGTCGGACTCGTCATCTGACGAGTCCTCAACGCTCTCCTCTCGTGAAAACGAGGAGGAGGAACAAGGAACCTCTCCCCCTAGTGAGGGGAGCAAAGAGGAAGAAGGCCGCCCCAACAGGGGAGGCCGAGGGGTCGAGGAAAAGGAAAACCCCTCCGCCGGACTACTCCCACGACGCCGAAGAGGGCGGGGAGGAGTGGCTGGACCGAACCAAGCGTCCGGCGACATCGTAAGTGTTTACATACCAGAGTGACTCATGATATTCTTTTAATGCGCGGCTTTCCCTAATATCGAACGTAATTTATGCAGCCCGCCCCGGGCCGGACTCGACGATTCGTCGAGCGGCTCCCTGGATTTGTCGGACGTGAACTCTATTCCGCCCGCGGTCTCCCCCTGCGGGGCGGACGACGCTGAAGTGGCGCCCCGCCAAGCTTCGGGGCAGGAGGAGATGGTCCTGGAGGAGCCACAAGGCAATCCTCCGAACCCCAGGAGTAAAGGGGATGAAACCCCCCAGGGCTCCAAGTCCGGCTTTGCGCCGGACACCGCGCCGGACTCGACAGTCCCGGTCCGCGGTGGGTGAACTCCTTCCAAGAGGAGTAAGCCGTCTGAGTCGGCGGCCTCCGTCCAACCGGAGGCGCCGGACAATCTGCTGGAGGTGCTTAAGGGCGCCGCCATCGATGAGGAGCACCGTACTGTTATGAGTGCGGTGATACAAAGGATTCAGTCCGCCAAGAGCGGACTGAATGAAGCTTGCGCTAGCCTTCTAACAGGCTTCAAGGTAAGTAAAAATATGTCAAATTATTTACCGCATAGATAGTAGCCCCTGATGCTCTGTTCGGTGTTCGAAAAGAAAAGCCGGATAGAGGATCTAGTAATTTTCGCAGGAGTCTAACAAAAAAGGTCAAATATGCGTATGGAGGCTTCACTGCTGTCCACCGCCGCACTGACTGAGCAGGTGGATGTCGTTAAAAAGGACCTCGGGCAGACCGAGCAAGAGCTCGGCCTTGCCAAACGGCAGCCCGAGGAGAAGGAAGGTAAGAAATACCTAAAAAAATAAAAAAAAGGTGCCTATAGAGAGGCTTGATTGCAGAAAGAAATAATAGGATTGTACTGCTTATTGTAGGGGCAACCCTGAAGCAGGCGCTGACAGAGGCCGAAAAGAAAACGGCCAAGGAGCGCGCCGAGCGAGAAAGGCTTGGGGTTCAGGTCGACGAGGTGCAGCAAGAGCTGCAAGCTCTCATGACAAAACATGAGGGTTTGGAGCTTGAGTCAAAAACGCAAGCATCCGAGCTCGCGTCGGCCGTCGGGACCGCCAAGAGTGCCAAGGCCGAAGCCCAAAAGGCCCTCCAAGAGTTGGAGGAGGTGAAAAAGATAGCAACGGGTAAGGCATTCTCAATGCAAAGTAGGAATACAAAATTAAACTACCTATTACTTACCCGAATCCGGAGTTCTCCAGGGGCGTTCGCCGATCTTCCCTGCAGCGTATCCGCCGCCGCCGCGTTCTACCGAGCTGAAGAGGGCAGCTCGACGGATAGTGTGTTCTGGTCTCAGTATTCTGAGGCCGGACACCCTGTGCCCTTAAGCGATCAGCTGAAACAGCTGGTCGAGCTCCACAAGGCGGCCGAACAGGCCATGAAGGGCTTACTAGTTCGGCTGTGGCCTGGAGAGGCCCTACCTGGGAGCTATTTCGGGCTAGTGCGACGGCTGGTGGAGGCCTGTCCACGGCTTGAGGTCATCAGGCGCTCCGTCTGCATTGAAGGTGCCTGGAGGGCCCTTGCCCGTGTAAGGGTACACTAGGGTAAGCTGGACGGAGAGAAGCTGGTGAAGGACGGGCCACCGCAGGGGAAGGAGCATCGCAAGCCCGAGAACTACTACAAGGAAGTTCTTGTCGGAGCCCGCCTTATCGCGGCTGAATGTACTAAAGATGTAATATTTGAGTGAACTCGCTCGTTTGTATCCTGTGCGCTGAAAACTTGTTCATATGCGCAAAGCAATGCTTATTTAATTTAAAATATTATTTTCTGTGCGGTCGTTTATCAAAAAATTGAGAGATCGCCAGTCGTCGGCTTCTGCCCCCATGCCACTAGTGTTGGGGTGTTCGGGATAAACCTGAGGGCTCTTGTTCCCATAGTTGGGTCATTCGAGGGAGGCGCTTAGCACAACGAACCAGGCAATCGGACTATAATGCTTGAACACTCTCACTTAGCCATAGAACGTTATAATTTTAAATTTCGGCGAAACCCCTAGTTCGGAAGGCCGAATTCGGGGCGCTATCCACGCCTTTGGCCGGACATAGCCAGCTCCTCGCTCAAAGCGGCATAAGCCTTTAAGGACTCGAAAAACCTCTCGAACAACGACCGGTCTCACGCCTTATCATGACAGTCTGTTTTAGCTTTCTCCACTGAGGTGCTCAACCCACCTGATCTGGGGCACAATCGCAGTGGTTCTCCTAGTGCTACCTTAGCCGATAAAGCGAAACGTAAGGCACCAAAACATAGGAGCCGGGCAAACCCAACATGTGACCAAAATCATGACTCGGAGCCGATGCATATAGTGCTATAAGTTCGGGGTGCCGCACTTGTGAAAGTGTACGGACTTCTCACACCAGATAAAAGGGTAATGAAGCCCCTGGCGTGGTTTGCCGTACCATGGTGTACGGGTGCTATCATGTTATGTAATAAATATATATATATATATATATATATATATATATATATTAATGCAAAAAATAGACAAAAAGCTATGCATTGTTTTATAAAGAGGCTATCTATCAAAGCCGAACGATACAATATTGCGATGAGCAAAAAAAGATATTAGACTATTTAACATGTCCTGACCAGGCACAGGCCGCGGAATTTAGAAACAGATATATCGCTCGAAATAGAGACCACCTGAGAATTCCGGAATGCGGCGTAGCTTTGTCTGCTTTCCTGGATCTTGCATCGTCTGTGCGGCAACAATGCTGAACAGGTTATCCGGAGTATGGAGTCCTGAAAGTAAAAAAAAGTAAAAAAGAAAAATCCGGCAGCCCCTAGTACGTTTGACGCCGTGTTGTAGGCATGCCGTTAATGTGCCCCTCCCCCTGTGCCCATGGAATTTTAAGGGCGTAATTGTGTACTCGAGGTACTTGCTCCGCTATGTTGCGATGGCTGGGGTCGGGGCCGTATTGCTACGCTTGCTGTGATCGTGCCAGGTGGTCTTGTTGTAGGTTACTCCGGGCGCGCTTTGCATTGTCCGGTTTTTTAATGGCCGGACTGGAGAGTTGCCTTGAAAGGCTGCTTTGTACTTCCGCTGCGAGGGCCGCCGTGTGCTCCTCCATACGGATGGAGTGTTCTGTGTTTCCGCTGACCATAATTACTCCTCGAGGGCCTGGCATCTTGAGCTTGAGATATGCGTAGTGTGGCACCGCATTGAATTTAGCGAATGCGGTTCGTCCAAGCAGGGCGTGATAGCCACTGCGGAACGGCACTATATCGAAGATTAACTCTTCGCTTCGGAAGTTATCCGGAGATCTGAAGACCACATCAAGTGTTATCGAGCCTGTGCAATTGGCCTCTACACCTGGTATGACGCCTTTAAAGGTCGTCCTTGTGGGCTTGATCCTTGATGGATCTATGCCCATTTTCCGCACTGTATCCTGATAAAGCAGGTTCAGGCTACTGCCGCCGTCCATGAGGACTCTTGTGAGATGAAATCCGTCCACGATTGGGTCGAGGACCAGTGCGGCAAAACCGCCGTGACGGATGCTAGTGGGGTGGCCTGTTCGATCGAAAGTGATCGGGCAGGAGGACCATGGGTTGAACTTTGGGGCGACTAGCTCCATCGCGTATACGTCCTGTAGCGCACGCTTCCTCTCCCACTTGGGAATGTGGGTCGCGTATATCATGTTCACTGTCCGCACTTGTGGGGGAAACCCTTTCTGTCCATTGTTGTTCGGCGGCCTGGGCTCCTCCTCGTCGTCGCTGTTCAGCCCCTTGTCCTTGTGTTCGGCTCTTAACTTGCCTGCCTGCTTGAACACCCAACAATCCCTGTTGGTGTGATTGGCTGGCCTTTCGGGGGTGCCATGAATCTGGCACGAGCGCTCGAGTATCCAGTCCAAACTGGACGGGCCCTGGGTATTCTTTTTAAATGGCTTTTTCCTCTGACCGGATTTATAGCCTCTGAATCCGGCATTAACTGCCGTATCCTCATTGCTGTCGCTGCTAACGCGGCGCTTTTGATTATTTCGACGTGACCTGCCACTTTTGTCCATGGTATCCGAATTACCGGGCTTCTTCGATAAGTTGTTGCTGCGAGCTAGCCAGCTATCTTCGCCCGCGCAAAAGCGGGTCATGAGTGTCGTGAGGGCTGCCATGGTTTTCGGCTTTTCCTGTCCCAGGTGCCGGGCAAGCCACTCATCACGGATGTTATGTTTGAAGGCTGCTAGGGCCTCTGCGTCCGGACAATCGACTATCTGATTTTTCTTTGTTAGGAACCGTGTCCAGAATTGCCTGGCCGATTCTTCTGGCTGCTGAATTATGTGGCTTAGGTTGTCGGCGTCCGGTGGCCGCTCATAGGTCCCCTGAAAGTTGTCGAGGAATGCGGCTTCCAGGTCCTCCCAAGAACCGATTGAGTCCGCTGGTAGGCTGTTAAGCCAGTGCCGGGCTGGTAAGCTTAAGGGGTAGGTATTTGATGGCGTGCAGATCATTGCCATGTGCCATGTGGATGTGAAGGAGATAATCCTCAATCCATACTGCCGGATCTGTCGTACCATCGTACGACTCGATATTGACGGGTTTAAAACCCTCTGGGATTTTATGATCCATTACTTCGTCTGTGAAGCATAGTGGGTGTGCGGTGCCCCTGTACTGGGCTATGTCACGATGCAGCTCGGAAGAGTTGTGCCTGCTGTGTTCGGCCCGGCCGGATTTATTATGTCCGGAGTGAAGATCATCACGTGTCGTCGGGCGTCCGCGCGATCCATAGATCGATCTTGTTTGCTTTGCTTTATCCTCCAGTACGTCTCGCAGGTCTGGCTCGTTTTCCCGTGCCTTATTTGAACGGCACCGGGGCATGGCTTGCTTAAGGGTTCGACAGGCCTCTCTGTCGCGGCCACGAGGTGGCCGGTCTGCCATGTCATATGCTTCCCCCTCTGATTGGGGTAGCGGCCTGCGCTTAGGATAATTTTTGGAGGGGCGCCCGAGTTCATACTCTTCGGCCGCAAGGACATCATTCCATCTATCAGCTAGCAAATCTTGATCAGCTCTAAGTTGTTGCTGCTTTTTCTTTAGGCTGTTGGCCGTGGCTAGAAGCCTGCATTGAAAACGCTCTTGTTCGGCGGGGTCTGATGGTACGACGAATTCGTCGTCGTCGAGGCTTGCCTCGTCTTCGAAGGGAGGCATGTAGTTATCATCCTCAACCTCTTGCTCTGCCGCTCTCTCCTGAGGGCTGGCTTTTCCATCTTCCTGCGCCGAATCTTGCTGGTTCTGGTGTTCTTCGGCGCTGTCCGGGGTAGTATTATCTCCCGTGCCGGAATCACCGTTTCTGCTGTGGCGGGATTTAGAGCGGCGCCGTTGGAACCGGCGTTTTGGCGGTTTTTCGAGTTGTCGTCTTCCGCTGTTCCATCGCCATCCGCATCCTTTGGAGCATCCACCATATATATGTCATATGATGAGGTGGCGGTCCAGCGCCCTACAGGTGCTGGTTCTTGTTCGTCTCCTCCTTCGTCGTCCATACCGTCGAAGTCTTCGGAGCCGAAGTCAAGCATGTCGGTTAAATCGTCGACAGTGGCTATTAAGTGGGTGGTGGGTGGGCTTTCAATTTCTTCGTTGTCCGAATCCCAACCTCGCAGACCATAGTCCGGCCTGGGCTCTCCTGATAAAGAGAGAGACTTGAGAGAATTCAGGATATCACCGAAAGGTGAGCACTGAAAGATGTCCGCGGCGGTGAACTCCATTACAGGCGCCCAATCAGATTCGATCGGCGGGGGCACAGAAGGCTCGGAGTTCGGGGAAGAGTCCGACTCCTTGGAGTCCTGGGCCGTGCAGAGTACGGGGCTGGCATTCGGCTCGATCGCCTTTGAGATCGCAGCCCCCGAGGTGACGTCCAACCGTTCATCCTCGGAGAACGCAGTGGGCTCTGAGTCAAGGATCGGGGCCGGAGTGTGTGCGGCCTCCAGGGTACTGTTCGGAGGCATAGCTATATCATGCCCCTCGAAATAGTGCGGCGCGCTTGGCTGTGGCTCGAACCCGTCGAAGATCAAGTCTACGCGGATATCAGCCGTGTAGTTTAAGCTTCCAAACCTGACTTGATGGCCAGGGGCGTAGCTTTTGATCTGCTCCAGATGACCAAGCGAATTGGCCCGCAGAGCGAAGCCGCCGAAGACGAAGATTTGTCCGGGGAGGAAAGTCTCACCCTGGACCTCATCGTTGTTCATGATCAAAGCAGCCATCGGGCCTAGAAGCGACGACACAGAGGAACTCTAAATGAAAGCACCAATGTCGGTGTCAAAACCGGCGGATCTCGGGTAGGGGGTCCCAAACTGTGCGTCAAGGTCGGATGGTAACAGGAGACAAGGGACACTTTATTTTACCCAGGTTCTGGCCCTCTTGGTGGAGGTAAAACCCTACTCCTGCTAGATTAATATTGATGATATGGGTAGTACAAGAGTGGATCTACCACGAGATCAAGGAGGCTAAACCCTAGAAGCTAGCCTATGGTATGATTGTGTATGATGATGGTTGTCCTACGGACTACAACCCTCCGGTTTATATAGACACCAGATAGGGTTAGGATTACACAGAGTCGGTTACAATGGTAGGAGATCTCGAATATTCGCACGCCTAGCTTGCCTTCCACGCCAAGAAAAGATCCTTCCGGACACGGGACAAAGTCTTCAATCTTGTATCTTCATAGTCCTGGAGTCCGGCTGAAGGTATAGTCCGGCTATCCGAACACCCCCTAATCCAGGACTCCCTCAGGCACCAATCTACACACCTTGTTGTGCTCGAAGTTGTTGAGTTCTTCATGCATGGCATTAAGCCAATTCGGATCCTCGAGCGCCTCATAGACCTTTTGGGGTTCAACACAAGAAACAAATGTGTGATGTTCACAATAGTTTGCTAATTGTCTACGCGTTCTTACCCCCTTTCTTAAGCTTCCAAGACATTATTCATGAGATGACCTTTGGTAGTGAGCTTGGATGCAATCTTGGCGGCATGACGCTCCAATTCCTCCTCACGAGTAAGATGAGGAGCGGTAGCTTGATCATCTTGAGCGTCATCTTGAGATTGTTCTTGATCTTGAGCTTGCTCTTGACCTTGAACTTGCTCGGGGGTGAGAACTTGACCTTGGGCATCACTTGGTGGTTCACCACCATCTCGAGGTTGATCTTGCCCTTGATCTTGTTCATTTGGTTGAGGTCCTTCACTTTGTTCTTCGGAAGCGTGCGGGTCTTGAGTTGGTGATGGTTCCACTTGAGTGGAACATTGTCCTTCTCCTTCAGCCACAAGGGGTTCCTCAATGGGTAGGATATAACCAACACCCATTCTTCTTTTGGCTTGGGGAGGAATTTCATCACCTACATCACAAGTACCACTTTGCTCCACTTGGGAGCCGTTATTCTCATCAAATTCCATGCTACATGTCTCCTCAATAAGTCCTGTGGACTTTTTGAGGACACGGTAAGCATGAGAGTTTGTAGCATAACCAAAAAGTTTGCCCTCATGAGCTCTAGCCTCAAATTTAGACAAACGAACACCTTTCTTGAAAATGAAACACTTACACCCGAACACCCGGAAGTACTTGAGGTTGGGCTTGTTACCGGTGAGCATCTCATATGGAGTCTTGATCAAGCCTTTGCGGAGGTAGAGCCGATTGGATGCATGACACACGGTGTCGATGGCTTCGTCCCAAAAGTTGTATGGAGACTTGAACTCCGCCATCATGGTCCTTGTCGCATCCATCAACGTCCGATTCTTCCTCTCTGCTACACCATTTTGTTGAGGGCTGTAAGGTGCGGAATATTGGTGCTTGATCCCCTCATCACTAACGAACTCCTCCAAGGTGTAGTTCTTAAACTTGGTGCCATTATCACTTCTTATCCTCAAGATCTTTGCATTGTGTTGGCGTTGAGCTTCATTTGAAAAGTCGAGGATGGTTTGTTGGGTCTCACTCTTCCTCTTGAAGAAATATACCCAAGTGTATCTTGAATAATCATCCACAATCACCAAGTAATACTTTCTACCCCCAAGACTATCAAAGGATGGAGGTCCAAAGAGATCCAAGTGAAGGAGCTCCAAGGGCCTCTTCGAGTAAATGATAGTCGTGGGAGGGTGAGCCTTCTCATGTAGCTTTACTTCTATACAAGCACTGCAAGCAAGATCTTTGGCAAAGCTAACATTCGTTAGTCCATGGACATGGTCTCCCTTGAGAAGACTTTGCAAAGATCTCATATTGACATGGGCTAAATGGCGATGCCAAAGCCATCCCACGTCAACTTTAGCCATTAGGCATGTCGCGGCCTTAGTGGGTCGCTCCGAGAAGTTAATCACATGGAGACCGTTCTTGACATGCCCAACAAAGGCTACTTTAAGAGTCTTGCTACACAAGAGGGACACGGTATCAATTTCAAAGAAAGTGGCAAAGCCCATGAGTGCAAGTTGACGAACGGAAATTAAATTGTATGCAAGGGACTCAACAAGCATGACTTTCTCGATCGTGAGATCATGAGAAATGACAACCTTGCCAAGTCCCAATACCTTAGAGGAAGAGGCATCACCCCACTCGACATTGGTGGGCATATATGAAATCTTGTGCACGTCCACCACCAATTCCTTGCTTCCGGTCATATGATTTGTGGCTCCACTATCGAGCAACAATGATCCCCCACCAGAAGCAAACACCTACAAGAGATCAATGCTTGGCTTTAGGTACCCATTTTATAATGGGTCCTTTGATGTTAGTAACAAGGGTCTTAGGAACCCAAATAGGCCATTCAATGTACTCATAAGGAGAACCAACAAATTTAGCATAAACATGTCCATCACTAGCACGACATGACACATAAGAAGGGTTAAAGTCGCCGGCTTTGTTGTAAGGAGTGGGGTTGCCTTTATTGACACCACCACCCTTCTCATTCTTCTTCTTCTTCTTAGGAGCACCCTTTCCCTCCTTCACAAAAGTTTGCTTGAGAGGAGGAGGTCGCTTGGCCTTGTCATCATTCTTCTTGTTCTTGGACTTGGGTGCAAACCCAATTCCCTCCTTGCCCACAACTTCCTTTTTATTGCTCAAAAGGTCTTTGAGGTTCTTCTCACCTTGTATGCAAGACACAAGACCTTTCTCAAGTTGCTCCTTCAACTTTTTATTCTCCTCCACAAGATGCACATGCTCACAACACGGGTTAGTAGCATTTGCATTATCAATTAAACCCATATGAGGAAAAGTGGATTTTTCCTTAGTTAGATCCACTTGGAGTTGATCATGAGACTCTTTGAGGCTAGCATGAGCACCCTTCAAGGCTTTGTGAGCCTTGTCGAGTATATCAAACTCCTCCTTGAGTCTAGCAAGATCAACCCCAAGTTTGGCCTTCTCGGAATTGAGCACGAGAGATACAACAAGAGCATGATCAAGATCTTTCTTTAATTTTAGCATGATCATCGTTGTGTGACTCCTCAAGAGCCAAATGATGACCACGCTCTTCCTCAAGAGTATTAGAGAGATCCGATATCTCATCGGCATAGTCATGACTATGCCCCTCCATCTTAGAGATGGTGTCTTTCTGAGCCTTGATCATGTCATTGGCTTCACCAAGTTGTTCCAAGAGAGCAACAAAGTGCTTCTTGGATTTACCTTTAAGCTTACTCATAAAAGACTTAAATTCATTTTCTCCCTCATTGGACCCCTCACTTTCATCAATGCAATCCGACAAAGAGGGGTTAGTGGTGATGGTGGTTTTGATGTTGGGGGTTACCTTGTTGGTGGCTTTGGCCATGAGGCGCTTGGCGGTGATGTTCTCATTGGGTGAGTCGAAGAGGGACACCTGAGGAGTTCTTGCAATGGCAACGGAGGCCATGGCAACCCTTTCACCGTCTTCTTCATCGTATCATCCTCATTGTACTCTTCTTGTGCCACCAACCCCTTGGGAGGAGTCTTCTTGGTGAAGTTGTTCTTGTTGGGGAAGGACTTGGCCTTGTCTTTTCGGATAAGCTTGCCACCATTGTCTGCCCTCTTCTCATATGGGCACTCCGCAACAAAGTGGGTCACATTGCCACAATTATAGCATGTCCTCACACGTTGCTTGCCCTTGGTGCCACTTGAGTTGTTCTTGTTGAAGTTTGGCCTTGAGTTCTTCTTCCTCCAAAATTGCCTTGAAGTGAGAGCCATGTGCTCATGATAAGCATATTTTGTATCTTCGGGGTTACTCTCCTAGTCTTCCACACTAGCCTTGGCCTTCAAGGCAAGGTTGGGCTTCTTGGTGCGTTGAGAACGTAACACCGCATTGTCGGCGGTCTTGTCCAAGATCCTCATTCCCACAAACTCATCCAACACTTCAATTGAGGACAAGGTGTGGAAGTCCATCCTTTGACGGATCACGGAGGACATGGCCTTGAGAAACTTGCACTTGATCCAATTGTCATTCGTATCCTTGCTCCCATGATCTCAGAGTGAGACCATGAGAGTGGTTAATCTCCGGTAAAGCTCACGAGGTTCTTCATCTTCAATCATTGCAAACTCATTGGCTTCATCTTAAACCACTTCATAGTTGGAGTGTTGAATGCTTGCGCTTCCCTTGTAAATGGAAACAACATGTTGCCATGCTTCCTTGGCCACGGCGAAAGGTCAGAGATGCACAATATCTTCGGGAGGGATGGCCTCTTGGAGAATGCAAAGAGCGGAGTCGTTGAATTGATGATCCGCGGCTTTTCTTAGAGTGAAGTTGCTTGGGTCATGCGGGTAGAAACCTTGCTCAATAAGAAAGTAGAACTATGATTTAAATGACATTTAAAGCGATAGACCCAAGAGGCAAAATCCTCATTTTTCACAAGCTTAGGAGGAGGACTAACATGATTCAAATGAGCGGAAGGAACCGGTCCTCCATAAGTAAGTGGAGGTTCAACATGGGCAAAGATGCCTGACGGTGTCCTAGACTAGGGGGGACTCACCACGTCGTCTCCCGATCAGTTAGATTGGGCCGAGGACCCCATGGCCGCATACTCGTGGGCCAGTTCGGACAACCCCTGCCGCATACCAGGAAGACTCCACAAGACTTGGCGCCCAAGACAAGGTCTCTCCTAAACCCTAGGCCTCCGGTGTCTTATATAAACCGAGGCCAGGCTAGTCAATAGACAATCTCATATTCATTACTACAATCTCATGGTAGACACATGTGCCCTGTACTACACCCATATGAATACAATCAAAAGCAGCATGTAGGGTTTTATCTCATCAAGAGAGCCTGAAGATGGGTAAAACCCCGTGTCCATGTTACCATCTCTCCAAGACGCCTAGCTTAGGACCCCTACTACGAGATCCGCCGGTTTTGACACCGACATTGGTGCTTTCATTGAGAGCCTGCTAGGCGATCGTCGTGGATTGATGGGACAATCAGCTGTCTGATTCTCGGAATTAGTCAAAAGAAATTCTACCGATGCTCGTACCTGGCATCAGTCCGGCCAGCCCCTCCCTGTCACCTGGGCAAGCCGACCTTCGCCGATATCGCCATGTCACGACGCCAACGCGCCATCGAGCTAGCATCAGCGCTCAGGCCATATTTACCAAACTTTTTTCGCATAAATTAATTATGCAACCCTTTATTATTATTATTATTATTATTATTATTATTATTATTATTATTATTATTATTATTATTATTATTATTTTGGTTTGCACTATTTTACCTGTGCAGACAATTGACTTAGATCGGGCCGCGCTATCCCCTCGGTGTGGTGTCCTCGCCGTCCACCTCCGTCGGCCGAATTGTGTCGTCACCTTGGAGAGCTGCCCTGTGCTTCATCAACCTACTCGGCCGGAGACTCTAGTGTCATCTGGCGACCTGCTCCATCACCTTGGCTGGACCGGGGGCTTCGCCATCTCTTCATCAACCTACTCCGGACACTTCGGCGTCACTAGCCGACCAGCTCCGTCACGTTAGCTGGGCCGAGGGCTTTGCCTCGGCGAGCCAACCTTTACCAGCATTGCCATGCCGTCTTTTTATCGCCCATCAGGCAATGGGTGTGCGGAGCGAGTCCCAATTTTGGGAATCACCTTCCTTCGGATCGCTACAACAAATAAACCAGGTGCTATTAATCCTAGTATTTTTTTTGCTTGTTTGGGTTCAATTTTTCCCAAGGAATTATTACTCTGGTTTGTCCATCATATGTACACAGGTCTATCAAATGGTGGCCGCATTAACGACGGTCGCATGGTGGTTCGGTCAGTTTCCGTACATAGTACGGCGAATGCCGCATCCGGAACTCGGACCGACCTGTGAATTCAGGCTTTGCCACGCCCTTACCGCATCACGCCGACACCCTGCATCGACATTGACTTCGGCGCCAGGCCAGGCCATATTTCTTTTATTACTCACTTTCCATAAATTATTGATTATGCAACGATTTATTATTATTATTATTACTATTATCTCCGGTTTGCACTATTTTTTATGCACAGGAAAATGATCCAGCCGGACTATATCCTTAGGCGTCACCTCGGCTGGACGAGGGGCTTCGTCAACACTTCCTTACCCCATGCAGGGGACTTCGGCATCACTCTGCCGGCCTGCATGACTGTGCTATGTCACCACTTCGGAGGGCCGAGCTCTTCGCTCCGCCACCTCGGGACCAGCTTGGGGGATGGAATCTTGCCCCGCATCAAGCTCGGACCGCGTCATCAATACCGAACACATTAACCAGCTAAGTCGCTTTCATGCTCAAAGCTTTAAATTTCTAACTTGTGTTCGGTTCGACCAAGCATTATTTATGAAGTGACGCGCCACCCGCGCTCATTAAACCTGGGGGCTTCTTTCACAGAAGCTTATTTATACGGGCTTCATGCCCAATACATGTGTCAAACTTCCGCATGTACCTTTTCTTCACCATTATATGCATCGATATGACTTAAGTTTTGGCCAAGCTGGGTTGCCTAGCTCCTGTGCTTGCCCCTACGTTCCCGATTGTTTGGCTAGGTGGTAAAGGGAGCACCTCTGCGATTGTTACTGCCGGGTCAGCCGGATGTGTACCTCAGACTGGGTGAAGCCGAAAGCTAGCGTTCTTAAGGGAATATTCGGTCGGTGAACTAAAGATGACCTTTTTCTTATTTATTTATATGCCCCCAGATGTTTTTTCTGCGTTTGCAGTTCGGACATGCACTTTAGGGCATGCCTCCCAGAGAAAGGAACCCCTAACGAAACTACTCTCTCTGGAAGATGTTTCTTACCAACCATGTAATATAACATAACTAGTTGGGCACTTGTCTGATAAAGCACCGATGACCCCTACGCCTGGTCTCCATGCATACCTCGGTTCTTATATAACCGTTAGGGTATTCGGACACACTCCGGACCGTTAGGTCCCGAGGTCGAAGCGAAAAGGTCGGCAAAGACAAACGATCTACAATCCGGCTAGAAGGCATTACACATGTCACTTATAATTATATAGTCACTCTAACTATTCGTATTCCTCTTCAATACCATCTAACAGGCTGTCTAATTTACAGTCCTACTGAGAATACTTTGTTTGTGATGCATAAATTCGACTACCCCGTTTACTTGGGGGCTTCCTTTATGAAGCTTTTCCTGTTGCATATGATTATACTTGTACGGCTTCGTTCCTTGTTCGTGTATTACGCCACAATATGCACCATATTGACTTAAGTGATTTGCAAGCTGGGTTGCCTCGCTCCTGTGTTTACCCCTACGTTCCCGGTTGTTCGGCTAGGGAGTAAAGGGAGCACCTCTGCGATTGTCACGATCGGTTCGCCCGAGCCGGACCTCAGACTGGGTGAAGCCGAAAGCTAGCACTCTTATAGTTTTCAATGATGGTCGGCACACAACGGAACTCATGAGTACAAAAAATCTATTGCACAAGTCTCATAATAACAATGAGCACCGAGAAAGGTATCGGTGGGGGTACTATTTTCTTCGAAGATGCTTCTTACTCTTTGCAGTAATATAGCATAAGTTCCCTGAGCGCGCTTTGTCTGTTACAGCCTTATGGCCTGATTGCCTGGTTATTGGAAACACCGTCGATATTCTTGACCGATGGAGTACATAACACTTTTTGGTCCTTGACCGAAGAGGGAGAAGCCGACGGTCGGTTAAGAGGCGTTCAAAGTTCGGTTGAACATAGATATGATATAAGTACTTCGGTACATGCAATCATTCTCCTACCCAAGTCACTTGGGGGCTCTCAAGTTTATTTGAGCTGTTTTATAATAAGTGTTCTTATTCTTAGTTGTTGCAAAGTTTTATTATTATTATTTATCACTCCTTTTTTGACACGAGTGTGCGGTCACTAGCCGGGGAGCCTAATTTCTCTCTCAAAGCCGCTAGAGTTTAGTCTGCTAAACTGGCCTGATGAGAAGTACTCCGCCCTCAGGATAGGAGGTTGAAGCCGTAGGCTGACCCGCTCGAAGTCTTGAGATAGGATGTATCATGTTAAAGCACGACAGAAGCACTTCTTTTTTCTAGGACCAATTTTCGGATTAGCACCGAACACTTGATATTGTTCGGACGTCATGTTTTTACTGACGTTTCTTGGTTTTCCAAGTTTTTTTGGCACTTTTAAACTATTTGTGCTTTTCCAGCATTAGTCTCGTAGTGCAACGCCGGACACCTTTTAGGGATTCGGCAAAAACATTCTCAGATATTGCTATATATGCATCGGTTTAGAATTGTGTCTTCGGTCAATAGTTGGGTTGCCCGGCTCCTGCACTTGCTTCCTACGTTCTGTTTTGTTCGGCTAGGCATGCAAAGGGAGAACCACTAGGATTGTGCTTCCAGCTCACATGGTTAAGCACCTCAGTGGAGAAAGCCGAAACCTGACTGTCACGATAAGCGTAAACTAGTCAGCGATCCGATGACTATGTTAAATAACAGGCCGTTCATAACATTGGCCGAATTGTTTACGGCTTGACCTCGACTGTCGCCGACCACTACCGGGGGCTATTAACTAGCCTCCCAAACTAAATCCTCGATATTTTGCTCTTACATTGGAGCTGAGGTTTTATGATCATGCTTAGCATGACAACCCAAAGAAAGGAACTGATAGCGGGACTATTTTTCTTTGAAGACATTTCTTCTGTTAAACAGTAATATAACATATCTCTCCGCGTACCTTTGTTTATAAAACCGTATGGCCAGATTGCCTTGTTTGTCGTAAATCTTTACCCTCATAAAGGCTTTATAAAGTAAGACAAACACTACTCGGCTACTGGCCGAGGAGGTGGAAGCCGATGGTCGGTCAACAAAGTTTTGTACAATGTGGATCCGAGCATTAATGATGTAAAGTACTTGGATACATAGAGTCATTGCATATAATTTGTGATTTTACTAGGGATATCGATCCTTAATTCGGCCACCCGTGCCCGCATTAAGGCTCGGGGGCTACTAGGCTTCGGGCATATTATTTACAAATATTAAAAGGGCACATCGATCCCCTGATCTGGTGTTGCCACCCGACCAGTGTCTCGGGGGCTACTGCATTGACAATCCAATGCAGAAAATTTAAAGTGCAATATAGTTTTCGAGGAGATTATTATCCTCAGGTTGGTCGGCCGCACCCAACCTGAGTTTCGAGGACTTTGCACACCGCGTTTCTATCCCTAAGTATGCTGCCGAGCTGGGAATTGATCCTCAGGCTGATTTTATGAATCGACCTGAGTCTCAGGGGCTACTAGGGTCAGCGGTTTGATTTTTTCCTTCAGGTGCATCCCGGATATTAGGCCAACACGCTCCTTGAGGGCATTTCCGGCATTAAGCTCGGCTAAACTCCTTCAACTTTTTTGAATCAAGGTGATCTATGACACCTCGAATATAGTCCGGCGTTGGAGCTCGGATACAGTCCGGCGTTGGAGCTTGGACATAGTCCGGCGTTGGAGCTTGGACACATTTCGGCGCTGGAGCTCGGAAGCGGTCCGGCGTTGGTGCTCGGCTGCATTAATACTCCTCGAATACAGTCCGACGTTGGAGCTCGGACGCGAGAGGGCGCTGCCGCCCGGGGATACCTTCGAACCCGATGTGTGGCATAAAAATAACAAGGCATTGATAAAGGTCGGAAACTTAAAGGGGCTCCTCGGATACCCGACGTGTAAACTCTTCGGATGCACTTCGGCGATCCTCAAGATTGAAGATAAGAAGATTTGTTGAACCAGTTTTCAAGACCGATGACCGAAGATGAAGAGAAGTTTGGAAGAATCGTGGAGCGTCCCCAACTTGAAGACCGGTTCAGGGGGCTACTGACGGTGTCCTGGACTAGGGGCGACTCACCACGTCGTCTCCCGATCAGTTAGATTGGGCCGAGGACCCCATGGCCGCATACTCGTGGGCCAGTTCGGACAACCCCTGCCGCATACCAGGAAGACTCCACAAGACTTGGCGCCCAAGACAAGGACTCTCCTAAACCCTAGGCCTCCGATGTCTTATATAAACCGAGGCCAGGCTAGTCAATAGACAATCTCATATTCATTACTACAATCTCGTGGTAGACACATGTACCCTGTACTACACCCATATGAATACAATCAAAAGCAGCATGTAGGGTTTTATCTCATCAAGAGAGCCCGAAGCTGGGTAAAACCCCGTGTCCATGTTACCATCTCTCCAAGACGCCTAGCTTAGGACCCCTACTACGAGATCCGCCGGTTTTGACACCGACAATGCCATTTTCACTTCTACCACTAGTTATGTCACACCCTGATTTTCATGCCACAACACTTAAGCTAATAAATCATGATAAAATGTGGTTCGACAAAAACTTTTGAGTGTTTTGGACCTTGCCTTGATTGGATTTTGTCTGTTGTTTGCAAGTGCTCTAAAAATCAAATAAATCCTTCAAATCTTATACTCCTTCTCCTTGATCCAAAACCTTCTCCCAATGATCATGCCATGTGTATAGAGCAATATAGTATTTTCTTACAAAAATAATTTGTCCAAAAAGTATTTTAAAAAATTAGTTTTCCAAAAACCCCTGAGTTGAGGTTTGCACTGCAAGTACTTAACTAAGGGCAGTAAAAATATTTACAAAAATATGTTTGACTCCTATTAGATATAGGGTCCCCAGAAACCACAAAAATATAATTTTAAAAGTTATTTTCCTATTTTATTTAAAGGATTTTTCTTAAGGCCAGAAATGGTCTTTAATAGGTTAAAGTTATTTTAAAGCTTTAAAAATATTTTAGAAAAATTAGGGAGACTCAATGGACATATGTTTTCCATATTTATGAGTTTCAACACATGGTCATGATCAAAATATTGGACAAAACTTCCCAAAATCATTTCTGCTCATTTCAAGGATTTGAAATATTTCTACAGGAAATATTTTCATAAAAATGCAAGAAAATTCTAACATGTCACATATGACATTTTTGATGATCTTGCCAAGTACCATGTCATGGATAATAGCATAACCCCATGAAACCCTCTCAAAACCACTTCTGTCCTTTTGCAAGTTTGAACAGCTTTGCACTGTCAAACATGTCCAAATGCTCTCAAACCTGGTGCACATTCTCAAATGGTGTAATAATGCATCTAGACCAAATGGCACAAGTTGGAGAGAATTTTATATTGATCAAAGTACCCCAAAACCCTCTCTGACCAGAATCAAATTTGAACAAGTTTGTACTACCAACTTCCTCTCCTTGACCCCAACTTTTGTGAGCATGTTCAAATACTCAAATGATGACACTACACAAAGTGGTGCATCAAGGAGAATAGATTTGCATGACTAAATCTTGGTAAAGCCATTCCTGCTGATTTCTAGGGTTTACCAAAGTTACATTGGCAACTTTGTCCAAATGAGCTCAAACTTGGTGGAACACACTATTCCTAAGTGCCATTCCATCCTGTTAATTCTCATGGCAATTGGAATTAATTTTCTTTCCCAAACCTACATCAAACACCTTCTGGTGAATTTTAAAAGTTGATGTTTTCCCCTCTTTCCTTGTTCTCCTTAAGCCCAACTTTTTACCAGAACCTCTTCTAGTCCTCCTTTACGTCTAGTAAGTTTAGCATGGCCATGGCTCAATCATTGGTGGGTGAAACCCTCTCCTTCTCTCTCTGGTCAGCCCCTCTCTCCCTCTTCTTCAACCTCTCTCCTCTCCTAGTAGCCCTCCAAGGCATCGAAAGCTCCTCCCCACTTGTTTACTCCCCCCTAGAGCTGCTGGACACTATTGGCCACGCCCAAGGCGCCAAAACAATGGCCATGCCGGCCACAGACGCGCTCTGGAGCGCGCTACAGTGCGCCCTAGGACTGTAGCCGCCCTCTGCCCGATGCTCCCGTCGACCTTGGGCGCCGGGAACGTGTCTCCTGTAGCCGCCTCGGCGTGCGTGACACGCTACATGGTCGGCCCCCTCCTCCTTCTCCCTCCCGCTGCCTCCTTTCGCACGCGCGCTGGCCGCCCAAGAGCTCCAATGGCCGAGCTCACACGCGTGATGCTCTGTCCCTCCCCTGCTCCTTATCTCCCTTCCTCTAGCCGTAGACCATCTCTACAAACGCCCCAGACACGCGCCCATGAGCTCCCGTGGCCTCCAGTGATGGCTACGGCCTCGCCGGCGCACGACCCGCTGTGCACCTCGCCCCCTCCTATTTGAGGCCGCCCCCGAGCCCCCTCTCTGCTCCATTTGCTCTCCCTCTCTCCTGAACAGCACCCAGGCCAACCCATCCTTCCTCCCGTGCCCTCCATCCTTCTCCATGGCCGGAGCAGTGCCGTCGGACTCCGCTTAAATTCGGACCATCCCTTGCCCCTCCCCTCCACCCGACCACTCCCGAGCGTCGCCACCACCACCGTGGAGCTTTCTCGCGCCATTTCCTCTCCTCCCCATGGTCGTACCATCGAGCTCAAACACCACCGCCGTCTTTGCCCGCCATGGCCGATAGTGTGCTCACATACGTCTACCCCAGAGATTGTAGCGCACCTCGACGGATGCGCCATGCTCTCCTGAGCAGGCCGGTGTGCTGGGCGTCGCCGGAGATGGCCGGAGCCACCGTAACGGGCGCCGGCAAGCGCTCGGCCCCGCCTCCTCTGCCTCCTCTGTCGCGGGCACGAGGAGGGCGACGACCCTGCGGGTGGACCCCCCAGGTCAGTGACCCGCCAGCGGGCCCCTCCCTTTTAAGTGGAGGTGTACCAACCGCGCCACTGCCTCCCCGCGGCAAAGACGCCCTGGCGCTAGTACGCCTCTGACGTGGCCCCTGCGCGCACGTGGGCGAGCCGCTGGGCCGGCCAGTGGCTATCCTACGCCCTGTGCACGCTTTGGGTAAACCCTAAACCTTTTTCCTTTTTCTTTTTCTCGGTCAATTCAAAAATCCATAAATAATCCATAAGAGCTCCAAATTTGATGATTCAAATTTCTAGGGGAACCAAAAATCATGATCTATCACATGGTGCTATTTGCACATTTTTCTAGAAACTTTCTCTTTAGAAATATTTATTAAAACCCCATTTTCCATTTCTGTGATGAACTTTAGAAAATCACAGAGAGCCCATTTTTTATCCAAATGCCATGATTCAAAATCCTTGATACTTCTAAGTTCATAATTTAGTTTTCCAACATTTTTCCCAATACTTTCTGTGCCATACAGAATAATGAGCCATTTCTCCATATTAGCCAACTTTGCAAATTCATAGGAAATCCATTTGAACTCCAAATCCAGTGAAACCAATTCCTAGATGCTTCTAAAATCATCCTTTGTTAAATGGGTGCCTTTGCTCATTTTTCGAAAATATGTTTCTGTACACTTCTTGCAATTCCATAAAACCCTTGATTCCATCATATCGAAATGTTTAGAAATATCCATTGACCCACTTCCAATAAAACTACTTTGGTCATTCCTCATATGACCAGGGGTATCCAATAAAAGTCAACTTCATATTTTTAAAGCACTTTTATTTTCTGCCTTGTTGTGTTGCTTATTATGATTGTTTCGACGTTAGTTGACGAAGTAGACGGAGTACTTGGAGAAGGACCAGAAGATCTCAATACTTTGATGAACCAGGCAAGCAGCCCTTTGACCATGTCTATGAAACCTTTTTTATGTATGTCATATAGCACTTTATTATTGTTGCATCGGAATCATGATGAGATGGTAGCCACTTTGGTGGGTTGCCTTCGTTACTTCCTCGTTGTTACTTGCATTATGCATGACCCTACCTTACTATGAGGGTTATGCCGGTGGGAGTATATAGGATGCTAAGTAGTGCCACGCAAAAGGGACAGGTATATGCATGGTGATGGAGACAAAGTATTTTCAAAGGACTTTTCGAAAACCCCATCGGGTGCCACTTATGCCCGAGGGAGATGATGGGATGGGTAGCCACTTGATGACGAAGTGGTGTACCGAGGCTAGTGTGTGTGTTGTTTTCGAAAACGGATTAGATTTAAGATTTGTTGACTGTCCCAACCTTACATGCGCAACCACTCTACCCTTATATGGGAAAGGGCATTATTGATTACCTAGGTCGATACTAGCTTGGAGCCCGCATTACTAGTGACAGGGGAGAGTTGGTGCTCTCTCTCTCGGGACGGGGTCGTGCTAGGTAGGGCGGCCATGACTGTTTTTACAGGGTACCGGATACACCGTTGTGTCCCCTCTCGGATGTTACGATCTCGAGCGAGTCTCGTATGATCTACATCGTGAGGATACGGAACAACGAGTGGACTCCTTGTTAGTGTCGTCTAGGGAAAGGTAGTGATCGGGTGCTTACCCCGGGTACTTGAGGTATCGTGGGTCGTGGATGACACGGAAGTTTGCCGGATCTTGTGGGTAAAGTGTGCAACCTCTGCAGAGTGTTAAACTATTCGAATAGCCGTGTCCACGGTCAAGGACAGTTGGGCAGTGCTGCTTAAACTACGTCACGTGTTTTCAAACCAGTGTGTGTGGGAAGAACTACTTGGGTCAAGTCAAGGACTTGACATGATTAAGTTGGGTTGGTGCCCACTCTATTTATGCTGATATCTGTTACCTGTCCTCTTGGTTACTTGAATTCTCCTGATGCATGTCTTACAAGTTGTTCAACATGTCATTGCACTCAAAACTAGCTTTCCGCAAAAATTTACCTATATGATGCATTGTTGTATCTTGAACCAAAACATGGGTTGCTTGCGAGTACATTCAAAGTACTCATTGGCTTGCCACTGGTTATTTAATTGGCCAGGCATGGAAGAACAGGAGTTCGAAGAAGAATTCTTTGGATACGAACATGCGAACTAGGACGTTTCCCAGTCAGAATGCCTGTAGGGTTAAGGTAGCTGGCATGGGTTCTACTTATCGACGAAGATTTCTGCTGCTTGTGTTTCATTTGATGTTCAGCCTTTAAGGCTTTATCTATGTAAGACTTGACCATAATGGTCATAATTTGTGTAAGACGGTATGTATGGATGTAAGACTCTTGTTATTCAGCTTCTGTGTGTTCAATGAGCATTGATCTCTAGGATCACTGTACACGTGCATTCGGTGATCACGACTTATGAGTCGGGGTCCCCACAAGTTAAGAGAACTTTGTCACTAGTAGCTTCCCCTTGTCGGAATTAGCATCCGTCACCTTGTTAGCGGGATCACCAACTTACATTGGTGCGGCGGATAATTTAAGGCCTTCCCAAAACTTATTGAACATGCCTTCAACCTCGGTCATCATGGAGGTTTTCAATGTGTCCAAAGCCGCATTGAACTCCTCACGAGAGACCCACGATCCCCCATCGGCTGTAGATGAGGACGGAATCACACCGGGGTGCTCCTCCCCACCGTCTATGGTGTCAACCATAGTCTTTGGATGGCAATGTCCTTAGTAAAGAGATGAGGCTCTGATACCAATTGAAAGGATCGATCTAGTTGACTAGAGGGGGGGGGGAGTGAATAGGCAACTAACAATTTTTAGCTTTTCCTTACCAAATTAAACTTTGCATCAAAGTAGGTTGTCTAGAAATGCAACTAGGTGAGCAACCTATATGATGCAACAACAACAAGCATACAAGCAAGCAAAGAATACACAACCAAGTAAGCTTGCACAAGTAAAGGTAAGAAATAACCAAAAGTGGAGCCGGTGAAGACGAGGGTGTGTTACCAAAGTTCCTTCCCTTTTAGATGAAGTACATATCTGTTGGAGCGGTGTGGAGGCACAATTATCCCCAAGAAGCCACTAGGGCCACCGTATTCTCCTCACGCCCTCACACAATGCGAGATGCAGTGATTCCACTATTGGTGCCCTTGAAGGCAGCGACCAAACCTTTACAAAAAAGGTTGGGGCTCTCTCCACAACCAAATTGGAGGCTCCTAACGAAACCACGGAGCTTCACCATAATGGAATGTGGCTCCGAGGTGACCTCAACCGTCTAGGGTGCTCAAACACCCATGAGTAACAAAATCCACACAAGAAAGTATGGGGGAATCAAATATCCTTTAGTGGAAGTGTAGATCTAGGTCTCCTCCTTCAATCCCTAGAAAATCAACAAGTTTGAGTGGCAAGGGAGAGAGATCGGGCAAGAAAGCTTGAAGTGCATTAATGGTGGTGAGAGAGAGGCAAGAGGTGAATGTGGTAGGTGGAAGAACCACCCTTATATAGCAAACCCTAAAATCCAACTGTTACTGCTAAAACAACACTACAGCAGTACAACCGCTCCTCGTCCCGGTACAACCGGGACTCATGGGAAACCTGCAGTAACCCTACCAAGAGGTACAACCGGGCAGACAAGTGGTAGTACCGGTTGTGGAGAACAACCGGAACAACCGCTCAACCACCGCTTTGAAATAGTAGGGAGTCACCCCTGTGAGCGGTGATCGAGCGGTACTGCACCGGTGCAACCGCCAGGCCCTGTTACCCTGGGTGGCTAAGTCCTAAGCGGTACAACCGCTTAGGGATCCGGTGGTACCGGTGTGCGGAGCACAACCGGAACAACCAGGCCACCACCGCCCGAGTACCGCATCAAAACAGAACCGTGCCATGTTGTTAAGCGGTACCTGACCGGTACAACCGCCGATGAACACCACAAAAAGTTTTAAGCATGGGGCGGTACCATCGCCCGAGGGCAGCGGTTTGCTATGCACTGGGATGTTCAACCCCAGGGTATCACCCCTGGGGTAGTGGTTGGGTCGGTGACAAGGGCCAGCGATACAACCGCTCGAACGAGCGGTACAACCGCTGAGAGTACATAGCAACAGTTGAATAGAAGGGGGGCTCTCTCTCTCTAACAAGAAACGGGAGGCAGCGGTGGGTGAGGAAGAAGTGTTCGTGCAAAGATTCACCCAACTCTTTCTGATGTGGATTCCCCCTTAATAGTACGGGTTTCCTACGACCAAAGGGATAAACACGTAGACACACACCGTCTTTGATCTTTTCCTTCAAGAGAGAATAACCAATCGATGCAAGCCTAAACACCGAGAACCTGAAGCACTTAGCACAAGATTAGACAGACAATGAGTTATCATCATCATCCAAAACACAAAGTAGGGAAATGACCTTACACATATAATATCAGAAATGCTACAGAGCTCCCACTCACTTTCTTGTAAATACAGGCTTCACCGTAAGTCTGTACAAAACCATATGCTTTGATCACCTCATCACAGCATATATTCCAACTCTGAGATGCTTGCACCAGTCCATAGATGGATCACTGGAGCTTGCACACTTTGTTAGCACCTTTAGGATCGACAAAACCTTCTGGTTGCATCATATACAACTCTTCTATAAGGAATGTGGTTTTAACGTCCATTTGCCAGATTTCATAATCATAAAATGTGACAATTGCTAACATGATTCAGATAGACTTGAGCATCTCTACGGGTGAGAAAGTCTCATCGTAGTCAACCCCTTGAACTTGTCGAAAACCTTTTGCGACAAGTCGAGATTTGTAGACAGTGACATTACCATCAGCGTCCGTATTCTTCTTGAAGATCCATTTATTTTCAATGGCTTGCCGACCATCGGGCAAGTCCACCAAAGTCCACAATTTGTTCTCATACATGGATCCAATCTCAGATTTCATAGCCTCAAGCCATTTATCGGAATCTGGGCTCACCATAGCTTCTTCATAGTTCGTACATTCGTCGTGGTCTAATAACATGACTTCCAGGACAGGATTACTGTACCACTCTGGTGCGGAACGAGTTCTGGTCGACCTACGAAGTTTAGTAGTAACTTGATCTGAAGTTTCATGATCATCATCATTAGCTTCCTCTCTAGTTGGTGTAGGCATCACGGATACATTTTCCCCTAGTGAGCTACTTTCCAATTCGAGAGAAGGTACAACTCCTCATCAAGTTCTACTTTCCTCCCAGTTGCTTCTTTCGAGACAAACTCCTCTAGAAAGGACCCATTCTTGGCAACAAAGATCTTGCCTTCGGATCTGTGGTAGAAGGTGTACCCAATAGTTTCCTTAGGGTATCCTATGAAGACGCACTTCTCTGATTTGGGTTCGAGCTTATCAGGCTGAAGCCTTTTGACATAAGCGTCGCAACGCCAAACTTTAAGAAACGACATCTTAGGTTTCTTGCCAAACCACAGTTCATACGGTGTCATCTCAATGGATTTAGACGGTGCCCTATTTAACGTGAATGCGGCTGTATCTAATGCATAACCCCAAAACGATAGTGGCAAATCGGTAAGAGACATCACAGAACGCACCATATATAGTAAAGTACGTGTACGACGTTCAGACACACCATTACGCTGTGGTGTTTTCAGGTGGCGTGAGTTGTGAAACTATTCCACATTGTTTTAAACCAAGGCCAAACTCGTAACTCAAATATTCGCCTCCGCGATCAGATCATAGAAACTTTGTTTCCTTATTACGATGATTCTCCACTTCACTCTGAAATTCTTTGAACTTTTCGAACGTTTCAGACTTGTGTTTCATCAAGTAGATATACACATACCTACTCAAATCATTTGTGAAGGTGAGAAAATAACGATGCCCGCCGCGTGCTTCAACAGTCATCGAACCGGATACATCAGTATGTATTATTTCCAATAAGTCATTATCTCGCTCCATTGTTCTAGAGAACGGAGTTTTAGTCATCTTGGACATGAGGCATGGTTCGGAAGTATCAAATGATTCATAATCAAGTGATTCCAAAAGTCCATCCGCATGGAGTTTCTTCATGCGCTTTATACCAATATGACCTAAACAACAGTGCCATAAGTATGTTGCACTATCATTATCAACTTTGTATCTTTTGGCATCAGTATTATGAATATGTGTATCACTATGGTCGAGATTCAATAAACCATACACTGGGTGTTGACATGTCTCCAACGTATCTATAATTTTTGCTTGTTCCATGCTGTTATATTATCATTCTTGGCTGTTTTACAATCATTTTATAGCAAATTTATATCATTTTTGGGACTAACCTATTGACATAGTGCCCAGTGCTAGTTGCTATTTTTTGCTTGTTTTTTACTTTGCAGAATATCAGTACCAAATGGAGTCCAAACGCAGCAAAGCTTTTTGGAGAATTTTTCTGGACCAGAAGAAATCTATTGGTCCAAAGAAGTGCCAGAGGGGGGCTCCGAGGGGAGCACAACCCACCTGGGCGGCCTGGGGGCCCAGGTGGTGGGTTGTGCCCACCTCGCCCGCCTCCCGCACCGCCTCTTTGCTCTATAAATACCCCAAAAATCCAAAAAAACCTAGGGGAGTCGACGAAACACAACTCCAGTTGCCGCAAGTTCCAGAACCACCAGAACCAATCTAGACACCATCACGGAGGGCGTTGGGGATATAATCCCGCGATGAGACCCACCCCACTAGGTCGGGTTAGGATGTTGGTGACTCATAAAGGAGGTCTTAGACAGGCCTAGGAGGTCAAGATGCAAGATCCGGAGGGCGACTTACGCGGAGAGCCGCCGGAGGCCCAAGCCCAGAAGATGGTGCGAGACCCGGTGTTGTAACCCGTCCGATGGCGACTTGCCTAGCAAGGCTAGGGGACTTAGAACCAGAGTCGATTATGTTGTATGACCCGACCTGGACTCTTGTAAGCCCAGGGCTACGACCTGTGTATATAAAGGCGAGACCCTGCGGCGGTTAAACTCAAGTTACAATCCATCGGTAGCTAGGTTAAGCGATTCCACTCCCTTGTAATCGATACTCAATCAATACAACTCAAGTAGGAAGTAGGATTTTACCTCGTCGGTGAGGGGCCAAACCTGGGTAAACTCTTGTCTCTCGTAACCTTTGGCCGGATAGCTGGACTATAACCTTTGGCCGGACTCAACCTGAGGGAGTCCTGGATTAGGGGGTGTCCGGATTAGGGGGTGTCCGGATAGCTGGACTATAACCTTTGGCCGGACTCTTGGACTATGAAGATACATGATAGAAGACTTCGTCCTGTGTCCGGATGGGACTTTCCTTGGCGTGGATGGCAAGCTTGGCAATACGGATATGTAGATCTCCTTCTATTTTAACCGACTCTGTGTAACCCTAGCCCTCTTCGGTGTCTATATAAACTGGAGGGTTTAGTCCGTAAGACAACAACAATCATACCATAGGCTAGCTTCTGGGGTTTATCCTCTCTGATCTCGTGGTAGATCTACTCTTGTACTACCCATATCATCAATATTAATCAAGCAGGAGTAGGGTTTTACCTCCATCGAGAGGGCCCGAACCTGGGTAAAAACATCGTGTCCCCTGTCTCCTGTTACCATCCGCCTAGACGCACAGTTCGGGACCCCCTACCCGAGATCCGCCGGTTTTGACACCGACATTGGTGCTTTCATTGGGAGTTCCTCTGTGTCGTCATCTTTAGGCCCGATGGCTCCTTCGATCATCAACAACAATGCGGTCTAGGGTGGGACTTTTCTCCCCGGACAGATCTTCGTATTCGGCGGCTTTGCACTGCGGGCTAATTCGCTTGGCCATCTGGAGCAGATTGAAAGCTATGCCCCTGGCCATCAGGTCAGATTTGGAAGTTTGAATTACACGGCCGACATCCGTGGAGACTTGATCTTAAACGGATTCGAGCCACAACCGAGCACACCGCACTGTCACGATGGGCATGATTTAGCTCTGCCGCCAAACAGTGCCCTGGAGGCCGCACTCGCATCCGCTCCGACCCTTAGCTCGGAGCCAACTGCGCCGATCGAGGACGGGTGGCTAGACCCCGCCACGGGGGCTGTGGTCTCAACGGCGATCGAGCCGAACACCAGCCTTATCCTCTACGAAGCCCGTGACTCCAAAGCGCCGGACTCTTCTCTGGACTCCGAACCCTCCGCGCCCCTGCCAATCGAATCTGATTGGGCGCCGATCACGGAATTCACCGCCGCGGATATCTTTCAGCACTCGCCCTTTGACGACATTCTGAATTCACTAAGGTCTCTCTCTTTGTCAGGAGAGTCCTGGCCGGATTATGACCGGCAGAATTGGGATGCGAACGACGAAGAAATTTGACGCCCACCCACCACCCACTTCGTAGCCACTGTCGATGATTTAACCGACATGCTAGACTTCAACTCCGAAGACATCGACGGCATGGACGACGATGTAGGAGACGAACAGGAACCAGCGCCTATAGGGCACTGGAAATCCACCTCGTCATCTGACATATATATGGTGGATACACCCAAAGAAGGCAATGGCGACGGAACAGCGGCGCCGCTCTAAGTCCCGCCAAAGCAAAAACGGTGATATCGGCACGGGAGATAATAACACCCCGGACAACGCCGAAGACAACTCCCTCCAGCAAGATTCAGCGCAGGAGGATGGAGAAGCCAGCCTCCCTGAGAGAGCGGCAAATAGAGAGGAAGAGGATGATAATTACATGCCTCCCTCCGAAGACGAGGCAAGCCTCGGCGACGACGAATTTGTCGTGCCTGAGGATCCCGTCGAACAAGAGCGCTTTAAGCGCAGGCTTATGGCCACGACAAGTAGCCTTAAGAAAAAACAACAACAACTTAGAGCTGATCAAGACTTGCTAGCGGACAGATGGACTGAAGTCCTTGTAGCCGAGGAGTACGAACTCGAACGCCCCTCCAAGAGCTACCCAAAGCGCAGGTTGCTACCCCGATTAGAGGAGGAAGCACCTAAACCTACATCACCAGCGCATGATGCGGCTGATCGGCCACCTCGCGGACGCGACAGAGAGGCCTATCGTCCCTCCACTCAAGCCGCACCCCGGCATTGCTCAAAAAATACCAAGGCACGGGGAAATGCGCTAGACCTGCGATATATGTTGGAGGACAAGGCAAGGCAAACAAGATCGATCTACGGATCACGCGGGCACCCCACGACACGAGACGATAACCGTCACGCCGGACACAGTAAATCCGGCCGGGCCGAACACAGCAGACAAAGCTCATTTGAGCTACGTCATGATATAGCCCAATACGGAGGTGCCGCACACCCACTATGCTTCACAGATGAAGTAATGGATCATCAAATCCGAGAGGGTTTCAAACCCGTAAACATTGAATCATACGATGGCACAACAGATCCCGCGGTATGGATCGATGACTATCTCCTTCATATCCACATGGCCCGTGGCGATGATCTACACGCCATCAAAACCTCCCACCCAAGCTTAAAGGACCAGCTCGACATTGGCTTAATAGCTTGCCAGCAGAGTCAATTGGTTGTTGGGAGGACCTGGAAGCCGCATTCCTCGACAATTTCCAGGGCACCTATGTGCGACCACCAAACGCCGATGACCTGAGCCACGTAATTCAGCAGCTAGAAGAATCTGCAAGACAATTCTGGACACGGTTCCTAACCAAGAAAAATCAAATTGTCGACTGTCCGGACGTAGAGGCCCTAGCAGCCTTCAAGCATAACATCCGTGACGAGTGGCTTGCCCGGCACCTTGGACAGGAAAAGCCGAAATCTATGGCAGCCCTCACGACACTCATGACCCACTTTTGCGCGGGAGAAGACAGCTGGCTGGCTCGTAGCAATAACATGACCAAGAGCCCTGGTAATTCGGATACCAAGGACAGCAATGGCAGGTCACGTCACAACAAGCACAAGCGCCGCATTAACATCGACAATGCTGAAGATACGCCAGTTAACGCCGGATTTAGAGGCTCCAAACCCGGTCAGCGGAAAAAGCCATTCAAAAGAAACACTCCGGGCCCGTCTAGTTTGGACCGTATACTCGATCGCTCGTGCCAGATACATGGCACCCCCGAAAAACCAGCCAATCAAACCAACAGGGATTGTTGGGTGTTCAAGCAGGCCGGCAAGTTAAATGCCGAAAACAGAGACAAGGGGCTACATAGCAACGACGACGAGGAGCCCCGGTCGCCGAACAATAGTGGGCAAAAGGGCTTCCCCCCACAAGTGCGGACGGTGAACATGATATACACAATCCACATCCCCAAGAGGGAACGGAAGCGTGCGCTAAGGGACGTATACGCGTTGGAGCCAGTCGCCCCAAAGTTCAACCCGTGGTCATCCTGCCCGATCACTTTCGATCGAAGGGACCACCCCACTAGCATCCGCCATGGCGGATTCGCCGCATTGGTTCTAGACTCAATCATTGACGGATTTCACCTCACTCGAGCCCTTATGGATGGCGACAGCAGCCTGAACCTGCTTTATCAGGATACAGTGCGGAAAATGGGCATAGACCCCTCAAGGATTAAACCCACAGAAACGACCTTCAAGGGCGTCATACCAGGAGTAGAGGCCAACTGCACAGGCTCAGTTACACTTGAAGTGGTCTTCGGATCCCCGGATAATTTCCGAAGCGAGGAGTTAATCTTCGACATAGTTCCGTTCCGCAGTGGCTATCACGCGCTGCTCGGACGAACCGCATTTGCAAAGTTCAATGCGGTGCCGCACAACGCATAGCTCAAGCTCAAGATGCAAGGACCTCGAGGAGTCATTACGGTCAATGGAAACACCGAACGCTCTCTCTGAACGGAGGAGCAGACGGCGGCCCTCGCAGCAGAAGTACAAAGCAACATCTCAAGGCAATTCTCCAGCCCGGCTATTAAACGTCCGGACACCGTCAAGCGCGCCCGGAGTAACCTGTAACAAGTCCGCGTGGCACGTTCTGAGCAAGTGTAGCAATGCGGCCCCAACCCCAGCCCTCGTGAAACTGCGAAATCAGTACTACCCGTACATAATTACGCCCTAAAAATACCATGGGCACAGGGGGAGGGGCACGACAACGGCACGCCCAAAATGCGGCTCAACCGCACTAGGGGCTCCCCATTTTGTCATTTTTCTTACTTTCAGGACTCCACTCTCCGGAAGGCCTGTCTAGCAGTACAGTCGCTGAACACACGATGCAACAACCAAGGAGGCAGAAAGCTACGTCGAATTCCCATGTGGTCTCTATAATGAGCAAAATACCTGTTTTACATACCGTCCAACAGCTCACCCCTGGAGGGGGACAGGTCAAATAGTCCCATCTCCTGCTTATCACACTATTTGTATCGTTCTGCTTTTACCGCAACCTTCTCGAATAAACAATGCTTAGCTTCAGCTTATTATCACATTATCTATTCATTCCTTTTTTCATATACATGTTCAGTTATGACATTTAGCACCCGTACACTTTGGTACGGTCAATACGCCAGGGGCTCAAGCACCCCATAATACGGCGTGAGAAGTCCGAACACTTTCACAAGTGCGGCCCTCCGAACTTATAGCATTATATGCATCAGCTCTGAATCATGTCTTTGGTCAATAGTTGGGTTTGCCCGGCTCCCATGTTTTGGTACCTTACGTTCCGCTATATCGGCAAAGGTAGCGCTGGGAGAACTACTGCGATTGTGCCCCGGTTGAGCTGGGCTAAGCACCTCAGTAGAGAAAGCTAAAACTGGCTGTCATGATAAGGCGAGAGCTGGTCGCTAATTCGAGAGGTTTCGAGTCCCTAAAGACTTATGCCGCTTAGAGCGAGGAGTCGGCTATGTCCGGCCTAGGCGTGTATAGCGCCCCGAACTCGGTCTTCCGAACACTAGGGGCTTCGCCGAAATTTAAAATTGTAGAATTCTCTGGCTAAGTGAGAGTGATAACGCACTATAGTCTGATTGCCTTGTTCGTTGTGCTGAGCACCTCCCTCGGAGGACCCAAGAATGGGAAAAAGAGTGCTCATGTTTATCCCGAACACCCCAGCACTAGTGGCATGGGGGCAGAAGCCGACGACTCGCCATCTCTCATATTTAACAAACGGCCGCATAGATGGTAATATTTTAAATTAAAACAAGCGTTGCATAGCGCATATGAACAAGTTTTCGGCGCACAGGATAAAATAAATAAGTTTACTCAAATATTACATCCTTGGAACAATAATCAGCCACAAGGCGGGCACCCTTCAGGACGCCCTCGTAATACATCTCGGGGTGGCGATGCTCCTTGCCCTGCGGTGGCCCGTCCTTCACAAGCTTGTCAGCATCCATCTTGCCCCAGTGCACTTTAGCACGGGCAAGCGCCCTATGGGCACCCTCGATGCAGACGGAGCGCTTGATGACTTCAAGCCATGGACAGGCATCCACCAGCCACCTCACCAGCCTGAAGTAGCTCCCAGGCACGACCTCCTCAGGCCACAGCCGGGCTATGAGACCCTTCATGGCCTTCTCGGACACCTTATGGAGCTCGACCAGCTGCTTCAGCTGGTCGCTCAAGGGCATAGGGTGTCCGGCCTCAGCATACTGAGACCAGAACACCTTCTCCGTCGAGCTCCCCTCTTTGGCCCGATAGAAGGCGGCGGCATCTGACATGCTACAGGGCAAATCTGTGAATGCTCCTAGAGAGCTCCGGACTCGGGTAAGTAACGAGTAATTTACTTTCACGTGCTTGCTTTGCATAAGGAATGCCTTACCCGCCGCTATCTTCTTCATCGCCTCAACTTCCTGGAGGGCTTTCTATGCTTCGGCCTTGGTAGACTTGGCGCTTTCGAGGGCCGCCGTGAGCTCGGACTCTCGCGTCTTTGAGTCAAGCTCCAAACTCTCGTGTTTCTTCACGAGAGCCTGGAGCTCTTGCTGTACCTCGCCAACTCGCGCCTCATGTTTCTCCCGCTCAGTGCGCTCCATGGCCGCCTTGTTTTCGGCCTCGGAAAGCTCTTGCTTCACGGTCGCCACCTCAGTCGTGGCCCCTAGGACACCAATAGCGATCCTATCATTTTTTGCAACTGCATATTTTATATAATTACACAAGGCATTACGTACCTTGGCTCTCCTCGAGCTGCTTCTTGGCAAGGCCGAGCTCTTTCTCAGACCGCTCGAGGTTCCGCTTCAGCGTGTCCAGCTCCGCCGTCAGTGCGGCAGAGGCCAGCATCGAAGACTGCATACGCATATCGACATAATTATGTTAGACTCCTGCGAATATTGTTAGATCCTCTATTCGGCTTTTCCTTGTGAACGCCAAATAGAGCATCAGGGGCTACTGCCTATGCGGTAATATTTTCATATATTTTCTACGTACCTCAAAGCCTGTCAACAGGTTGGTACAGGCTTCAGTCAGCCTGGTCTTGGCAGACTGAACCTTCTGGATCACCGCACTCATGATAGTGCGGTGCTCCTCGTCGATGGAGGCGCCGTTAAACACCTCCAACAAGTTATCTGGTGCCTCCGGTTGGGCGGAGGCCACCGGTGCAGTAGGCTTGCCCTTCTTAGTGGGGGGCCGCCTGCCGGAGTCCGGAGCCGCTGAAGGTTCCGGCTCAGTGTCCGGCCCAAGGCCGGACTCGGATCCCTTTGGAGCTTTGCTCCCTTTGAGCCTGTAGTCCGGGAGGTCGCCTTGCGGCGCCTCCAGGACCACCTCCCCTTGGCTTGGAACCTTTTGGGACAACAACTCGGCGTCGTTCGTAGGGCGAGGGGAGGTAGCGGTCGGAAGTGAAAAACTATTCACATCCCATGAATCCAGGGAACCGCTCGACGATATGTCGACTCGGGCCCGGGGCGGACTGCATAATTAAATTCGGCGTCAAGAGAAGCTGTGCAATAAAGGAACGCCATGAGTCACTCTGGTGTCCGAATACTTACGAGTTCGCCAAGGGCTTGGCGCTGAGCGGCCACTCCTCTTCGCCATCGTCGGCGTTGGTGGAGTAGTCCGGAGGAAGGGTCCTCCCCTTCTTGGACCCTCCGGCCTCCCCAGTTGGGGCGGCCTTCCTTTTCTTTTCTCCCCCTGCTGGGGAAGAAACCTCTCTTTGCTCCTCCTCGTCTTCATGGGAGGAGTGCGCTTCGGAGTAATCGGACGATGAGTCCGACTCCACCGGGCGCCGGGAACTCTACCGGGTTCCCATGGCCTTCTTCTTGGCCTTCTTCTCCGGCACCACGTAAGGTGTCGGAACCAGCAGCTCCGCCAAGCGGGCGTCTGCTGGGTCCTCGGGCAAAGGAGCCGGACAGTTGATTTGTCCGGCCGTCCTCTGCCAGTCCTGTCAAAGGCATGGGGGCTTAGATCCCGCATAGAGTCAATCTATGAAAGACAAATATCCTGTATAGGGTAAAACAGCTTACCGTGCTGGCTTGACGCTGCGCGCTGAATCCGCAATCCTCGATGGCGGAAGCGGGAGCCTCGGCGCCCTTGAATAGCACCTTGCAGCCATCTTCGTACGTTGTGTCGAAGAGCCTGTTCAGAGTTCGGTGCTGGGCCGGGTCGAACTCCCACAAGCTGAAAGCCCGTTGTTGGCACGGGAGGATCCGGCGGATGAGCATGACCTGGACTACGTTGATGAGTTTGAGCTTCTTGCTCACCAGGTTTTGGACGCATGTTTGGAGTCCGGTCAGCTATCCCGAACTACCCCACGGCAGGCCCTTCTCTTTCCAAGAGGTGAGCCGCGTAGGGATTCCGGATCGGTACTCGGGGGCTGTGACCCATTCAGGGTCACGCGGCTCGGTGATGTAGAACCACCCCGATTGCCAACCCTTTATGGTCTCCACGAAGGAGCCCTCGAGCCATAGGACGTTGGGCATCTTACCCACCATGGCACCTCTGCACTCCGCCTGGCAGCCGCCCACTACCTTCGGCTTGACATTGAAGGTCTTTAGCCATAAGCCGAAGTGGGGCTGGATGCAGAGGAAAGCCTCACACACAACGATAAACGCCGAGATACTGAGGATGAAGTTCGGGGCCAGATCGTGGAAGTCCAAGCCGTAGTAGAACATGAGCCCCCGGACGAATGGGTGGAGAGGGAAGCCTAGTCCATGGAGGAAATGGGTGAGGAACACCACCTGTCGGTGTACTAAAGTAGGTGTACTCTAGTATCCCGAACTTGTGCACGGGCAGTCGCAGCACCCCGCGGCAAGTCTCGCCGGGTGACCGCCAAGGTCCTCCGTGGATCCTTTGAAGCCATCCAAGAGCAAAGTATTTAAGCCAAGGAGACAAGTTCCTGACAAGACGAGCTTGCCGGGAAGGCCATTCGAGGCACAAGACCCCGTCAAGAGGAGCTTGCCGGGAAGCCCAACCAGAGCATCTCAAAGAACCTGCCGCAACGCGCCACGCGTCCCGGCCGGACTCGGCGAGCAACATGTTCCCGGACGCGGCAAGACAACGGCCGCGGCAAGGCACTTGCCGCGGCGGGCAACCACTCTGTACCCGCGCTCCAGCTCACCCACCTACGTGTCGCTCCCGGACCCTTCCCAGAGTATGTGGCAGGAGGCTGTGCAGCCAGGGGTACACTGTGGCATGCAGCGCTGACAAGATCGCCATCGTGGCGAGCGATGGCGCCCCTGACGGTCCCTTTTCTGCACCGTCTGGGCGACGTAGATAGGCATTTAATGCCTTTGTCCCCTGCCGTCAGGGTTAGGTACGATACACTGTGTAGGTAGCTGTACCTACCGCAGCACCTTTCCATTTTTGCCCTTGCCTACGTTGCCACCTGTTGGAGACCCCTTGAACGTATAAAAGGAGGCCCATGCACAACGTAGGGGGGGATCGGCCCTCAGAGAACGATCTCTTAGAGGAAAACAGAAGAACGCTCGGTCTCGTTAGCTGCTTGGGTGCACTGTAGCACTCAGCGCTCCCGAGCAAGAACTCAATACAATCCACAAAGCAGCAGTAGGAGTGTTATCTCTCCGGAGAGCTCCGAAGCTTGGTAAAAACCCCCCGCGTGCCTCGCCTCGATCCGCTTTTCGCCCGACCTCCGCCCCCTGCCGAACCGAGAAGGGGCTCCGTCCCCATAGGTGCTCGGGGAGCCCAGAAAACCCCGGCATCTCTGGCGCGCCAGGTAGGGGGCGTCGAGGTTGTGTGAACCTGATCCGGCGTTCACGCGAGCTGAATCTTCATCGGCTTCATCGACATGCCGCCGATGAAGAAGGCTTCGGAGGCGGCTGCGCCGTCCGCATCGAATCCACCGCCGCCGCAGCAAACGGCCGGTGGGGAGGACGCCGGCGGTAGAACGGGCGTCGACGAGGGAGCCCATGGTGCCAACAAGTCCAAGGACAAGACCGCACTGCCCGTTGGCGGCGTAGTCGGCTCGCACGACGACCGGGCGTCCGTAGACGCACCGCGCCCATCTCAAGAGGCGCAGGACCGACAGCGTCGTGGTACTCATGGTACCATACGCTCGCTGGACCCAAATCAAGCTAGCGGATCCCGGGACGCTCAAGGCCAACATGCACGCCGACGCGCTGGCGCGAGCGAGGCACGGTCGCCTGGACGGAATACTGCTCCTTCTAACATCGCTGGGAGTACGAGCATATCCCGCTCCTCGCACCGTTCGCCACCGCTACCTGCCACCCCAGCAGAAGCTTTAGCGCGAGCTCAACTGCTCCTAGACTTCCCTCCAGCTCCAGACAAGATCAACGACTGGAGGGCCACCATTCAGAGTCTCATCGGCTTCGCCAACGGCGACACTCCGCGGCCAGTGACCACATCGCAGCCGTGGCAGGCCAGCCAAGTGCGAGCCGATGGCGACAAAACCGGTGGGGGTGCAACCACCGTGCACTCTCCGCCCCAAAGGCCAAGATCGCCGACTCGCCGGGTCCGCCACGACAGCGACTCCACTGCTTCCTCAGATCCGCGAACTTGTCGCGATCAGCGCCACGTTCTTCACGAACGCCAGCAAGAAGACGCTCGCACCTGCATTGAGCGCCGGAGAGAAACGCGGCGTCAATCAGACCGACGCGCTGGCCCCGCTGTCGACATGCAAGCGCGAGGGGAACCAGGTGACCTGCCGTACGCGGTAGGTTGCCCTGCGTTTACTCGTGAGCTGCGGCAAGTCCAGTGGCCCAGCACGAAGAATTTCAAGCCAGACGTACCAGAGAAGTATGACGGCAGGCTGCATCCGTCGGAGTTCCTCAGCATCTACACCATTGCGGTGCAGGCTGCCGGGGGGCGGGACGACAAGATCCTCGCAAATTACTTCCCTCTGGTGCTCAAGCCCAATGTCAGGTCCTGGCTCATGCACTTGCCGGAAAACTCCATATCTTCCTGGGCAGACCTATGCCATCAGTTTGTCGGCGCCTTTACAGGCGGCCACAAACCTCATGGCCAGGAGAGTGATCTTCACCTGCTTGCCCAGAAGGAAGGGGAGCCTCCACGTAAGTACATCCAGAGATTCAGCCAAGTGCAACGCAACATCCCAGACGTCCACCCTGCCGTGGTCATCAGTGCGTTCCACCAGAACGTGCGCAACCGCAGGATGCGGGAGGAGATGGCGATGCGCAAGATCAGAGACGTCAGCGAGTTGTATGCCCTGGCCGACATATGCGCACGTGCTGAGGAAGGAAGGAAACTCCCCGGAGAGAACGTAGGAACCGGAGGATCTGACAGCGATGATGCTGCACCGGCAAGCAAAAACCGGCGGCGGAACAATAGGAAGAGGAAAGGCAAAGATGTGCTAGTTGTCGAGCAATCCGGCAACGAAGGTGGCGCCAAGACAGCCAAGACTGGTAGCTCCGGCAAGGAGGTTGCCGCATGCGCCAACTGCCAGGCTGTGGCGGCCGCCGACAAGCAGGATGGCACCAACAAGCAGTACTGCAAGATTCACCGCACCAAAGGCCATGACCTCCAGAGCTGCTAGAAGGTCGAGCAGCTCGTTGAGCTGCAAAAGGCCGAATACGAGCGACACGACAAGGAGAAGGCCCAAGGAGGTGCTGGAGGATCTGGTACGAAGCGCACCGGCCGAGGGGGACACCGCGGCAACACCAAGCAGCGACAAGGCGACAGACCTCCCCGCGGCCGCGACAAGGATGAAGATGACAACGACGACGAAGACATGGATGACGCCGAGACCAGCGAGCAGGAGTTCCAGAAAGCCACAGAAGTTTTGCGCATTGACGGCGGTGCTTCTCTGCATACTTCACACCGCCAACTCAAGCAGTGGGTGCGGGAATTCAATGCAGCAGAACCACCCGTTGAGTCACGCAAGCTTCTGAAATGGTCCAGCACGCCTATCATCTTTGATATTGAGGACCACCCCGATCGCACAACTGCTGTCGGGTGTTTGCCGATGTTGGTCTCACCAACTATCCGCAACCTCAAGGTCACTAAGATGCTAGTTGACGGCGGGGCCGGCTTGAACCTGATCTCCTCCGCTGTACTCCAGAGACTCCAAGTCCCTGACAGCGAGCTCGAAGAGACCGACGCGTGCCAAGGAATCAACCCGGGAAGGAGCAAGCCGAAGGGGAAGATCACGCTGCCGGTGACATTTGGCAGTGAGCTGAACTTCAGGACTGAGAGGATCACTTTCGACGTTGCCGATTTTCCATTGCCTTATAATGGAATTCTCGGCCGTCCAGCGCTCGCCAAGTTCATGGCGGCCTCTCACTACGCGTACAACATGCTAAAGATGCCAGGCCCGATAAGTGTCATCTCTGTACATGGCGACAAGAAAGACGCTCTTATCTGTGCCGACAAGAACTACCGGGAAGCAGCAGCCGCCGCGGATCGCGAGACACTCGCCGCTGAAGCTCCCGGGGGTAAGAAGAAGACCAAGTCCGGCAAGAGCTCTGATGCCCACTCCGGCAAGCGCACCTCTTCGGAGTGCTGCGCTACCGTCGAGGACGCACCATCGAGCTCCACCGGCAAGTGTAAGAAGACGATGGTAGCTCCGCTAGCGACCAAGAAGGTGTCCGCCAAGGAGGACGGCACTGGTGGTACCTTCACCATCAGTGCCACTCTCGACCCTAAATAGGAAAGCGCACACGTTGCTTTCCTCCGGGAGAATGTCGATGTGTTTGCGTGGCAACCGTCTGACATCCCCGGCGTTCCCAGGAAAGTAATCGAGCACCACCTTGCCGTCTGTCCTCACGCGCGGCCCGTCAAGCAAAGAGTCAGGAAACAAGCAGTGGAGCGCCAAGAGTTCATCGCCGAAGAGATCAAGAAGTTGGAAGCAGCAGGCCTCGTCAGAGGAGTGCTCCATCCTACATGGTTGGCCAATCCTGTAGTCGTGCGCAAGGCGAACGGGAAATGGAGACTTTGCATCGACTTCACCGATGTCAACAAAGCTTGTCCCAAAGACCCATTTCCCTTGCCGCGCATTGACCAGATTGTCAACTCCACAGCCGGATGTGACTTGCTTTCGTTTCTTGACGCATACTCAGGATACCATCAGATCTTCATGGCAGAAGAGGATGAGGAGAAAACCGCGTTCATCACTCCATGTGGCACGTACTGTTTTGTACGAATGCCTTTCGGTTTGAAGAATGCTGGTTCAACATTTGCAAGGATCGTGCATACTGCTTTTGAGCCGCAAATACACAGAAATGTGGAAGCCTACATGGATGATATAGTGGTCAAGAGCAGGGACAAGTCAACTCTGATTCAAGATCTAGAAGAAACTTTTGCAAATCTGCGCAAGATTAGCCTCAAGCTCAACCCCGAGAGTGCGTGTTTGGAGTCCCTTCCGGCAAGCTTCTCGGGTTCTTTGTGTCTCAGTGGGGGATTGAAGCCAATCCCGACAAGATCAAGGCCATTGAGCAGATCGAAGCACCGAAGCGCGTCAAGGATGTATGAAAACTTGCCAGCTGCGTGGCGGCTCTCAGCAGGTTTATCTCTAAGTCTGTTGAGCGCACCCTGCCGTTTTTCAAAATCTTGAAAAAGGCAGGTCCAATGAAATGGACTCCGAAAGCGGAGGATGCACTGCAGGACTTGAAGAGATACCTGTCCTCTACTCCAATACTTGTCGCACCTAAACCACAAGAGAAGTTGCTGCTATATCTGGCGGCAACCAATCAAGTGGTTAGTGCTGCATTAGTAGCAGAGAGAGAGGCAGATGATGAGCCAGCAACTGCGGCAAGCACGTCCAGCGACAAGCAAGGGGCTTCCCCGACGAGCTCTGGTCCCAACGAAGATGGATCTGCGCAGATGTGCCAAGGGATACAGAAGAAGAAAATGGTGCAGCGCCCAGTCTACTTTGTCAGTTCCCTTCTGCAGGGGGCTAGGTCAAGGTACTCTGGCATGCAGAAGTTGCTTTTCGGTCTTCTTATGGCCTCGAGAAAGCTGCGCCATTACTTCCAAGCACATGAGATCACAATTGTCACTCACTTTCCGCTGAAGAGGATACTACAGAATCCAGAAGCAACAGGCAGGATTGTTGAGTGGGCATTGGAACTGTCAAGCTTTGGCCTCAAGTTTGAGAGCACTTCAACTATTCAAAGCAGAGCATTGGCAGAATTCATAGCAGAGTGGACGCCAACACCTGACGAAGAAACCCCAGAGACGAGCATCCCCGTCAAGGAAGCAAACAAAGAGTGGCTGATGTACTTTGATGGTGCGTTCTCGCTGCAAGGCTCCGGTGCTGGCGTGCTGCTTGTCGCACCCACCGGAGAGCACCTCAAGTACGTGGTCCAGATGCACTTTCCCAAGGAGCAAGCAACAAACAATACTACAGAGTATGAAGGATTGCTCGCCGGTCTCAGGATCGCGGCAGACCTTGGGATCAAGCAGCTCATTGTCAGGGGTGACTCACAGCTTGTCGTCCGCCAAGTGAACAAGGATTATCAGAGTCCGTTGATGGAAGCTTACGTTGATGAAGTGAGGAAGCTGGAAGAGCGCTTTGTCGGCCTAGAGATGGAACATGTTCCTAGAGCTCAGAACGACATCGCTGACGGCCTGTGAAAGTGCGCGGCATTTAAGTTACCTGTGGAACCAGGGATCTTTGTGCTCAAGCTGACTCAACCATCCGTGACGCCACCAACTGGACAGAGCAAGAAGAGGAAGTTGATTTCTGGTGACTATCTTCCGGCAGAGCTTCCCGAAGCCGCTGCCAAGAAGGTCCCCAAGATCAACGCCAAGAGTGCTGAGGAGCAGTCTGCTCTGACAAGCCCCAGGGTTTGTTTCGTTGAAGCAGATGCTGCTGACAAGTTTCGCTCCGGCAAGCTTGCTGGGGATCATCAAGCTCCGGCTGAACCGCAGGTTCTCGCCGTAGAAGCAGATGTTCCCGCAGCAGCAGATATGCCTTTAGTCCTTGTTGTCGAGCCACAGGCTCCAGCATGGGCACAGCAGATCGTCCGTTTCCTCCAGTCAGGAGAACTTCCCGAAGAGCCAGAAGAAGCGGAAAGAGTAGCCCGGCAGTCTAGTATGTACCAGTTCGTTGACAATGCACTGTACAGAAGAAGACTCAACGGAGTGAAATTGAAGTGTATTCCCCGGGAAGATGGACAGAAGCTGTTGGCAGAGGTACATGGAGGCATTTGTGGTCACCACATTGGCGCAAGAGCGTTTGCCGGCAAAGCATTCCGGCGAGGCTTCTTTTGGCCGACAGCCCTCCAGGATGCATCTGCACAAGTAACTAAGTGTGAAGCGTGTCAGTTCCATTCCAAGCAAATACACCAGCCAGCTCAAGCTCTCCAGACGAACCCTTTATCCTGGCCATTTTCGGTCTGGGGGCTCGACATCCTCGGCCCTTTCCCCCGAGCAGTCGGGGGCTTTGAGTACTTGTACGTCGCAATCGACAAGTTCACAAAGTGGCCAGAAGTGGAACCAATGAGGAAGGTGACAGCACAGTCAGCAGTCAAGTTCTTCAGGTCGATTGTTTGCCGTTTTGGAATCCCTAACAGGATCATCACCGACAACGGTACACAATTCACGAGTCGCACCTTCATGAAGTACGTCCAGGACCTTGGCGCCAAGGTCTGCTTCGCTTCTGTTGCTCACCCCAGGAGCAACGGTCAAGCGGAGAGGGCAAATGCTGAAGTGCTGCGTGGACTCAAGACCCGGACTTTCGACAGGCTGCACAAGTGCGGAAGAAACTGGATCGAGGAGCTACCGGTGGTTCTTTGGTCGATCAGGACAACGCCAAATCGAGCCATTGGCCAGACACCTTTCGCTCTAGTCTATGGAGCAGAGGCAGTTACCCCCACGGAACTCGTATACGGGTCACCTCGAGTGCTCGCTTATGATGAGCTTGAGCAAGAGCAGCTGCGACGAGATGACGCGCTGCTCCTTGAGGAAGACCGTCTTCAGGCTGTTGTACGAGCTGCTCGATACCAGCAAGCTTTGCGCCGCTACCACAGCCGCAAAGTTAAAGCCAGAAGTCTCGAGGAAGGCGACCTTGTTCTTCGGCGCGTTCATTCTGCCAAGAATTCCAACAAGTTGACGCCGAAGTGGGAAGGCCCTTACCGGGTGAAACGAGTCACTAGGCCTGGCGCTGTCCGCCTTGAGACCGAGGATGGCTTTCCGATGAGCAACTCCTGGAACATCGAGCATCTTCATAAGTTTTACCCGTAAGGCGCGGTTGTCGGACCCCGTTCGGCAACCACCATCTTGTACAAGTCTTGCCGCTGTTGCATGTAATCCTTTGTACAAAGCTAGGCGCAGACCCTCTCCATAAATAAAACTCACGTGCTCCGCACACCCTGTCAATTTCATGCCTTTCTGCGTAAATTATCTGACACTTTGTGCAGCGAGCCCCCCTCGGTAAGCAATAACGAGCCATAAAGCTCCATACTATTGTTTTCTCTTTTCTTTTTCTCAAGGAAAGGAAGGATCCTTCGCCCACAAGTTAGCCGGGGGGGGGGGAAGGGAAGATAATGGTATGGACCCGGCGCCGTTCAGGAAAAATTTCGCCTTGCCGGGGAGCAAACGACAAAAAAGCTAAGTGCCAAAGTTTGAGCAATCAGATTTTTTTAACTTTAAGTTATTTTGCTTGAACGACCATGCTTTGTATGGAAAACCTGTGCGCCAAGGAACCAACTCGTAGCTAGTTGTGCCCTTACTTTGCTTCGAGTTCGCTCAACAGCTTAAGTGTGCCGCGACTAGAGTCGCGCCCTTACTTTGTTTCGAGTTCACTCAGCAACTTAAGCGAGCTGCGACTAGTCGCGGCAAGGTTTCTTGTCGGTAACGGCACCGCCAGCAGGCTGCTGACGTCCCGCACTCAGCCCTCGCGGCAAAGGTGCCTACGTCGGCAGGTTCCCTAAAAGCGTAGGGCAAAAACATACAAAGAAAGGAATCGAGTAAAGGGAATAACATTGCAATCGTGACATGAAACAAAGTTATATTACAAGATAGCTTGTCGCGGCTCTAATAAACTATTTTCATAACGTGACCAGCGGCGACGAGAAAAGAAGAAAGTAGGTGGCCTAGTCCGCGCGGTCGCCCTCAACCCTCTTGATCCCGCTCACCTTGTCCACAATGGGTGTGACGAGGGTCTCAAGCTCCTCCAGATCAGCTTCAGGCGGCAGGGACCTGAGGACGTTAGCGAGGTGGAGGCCCGGGTTGCGGAAGGCCACCTTCATCAGCACCTTTTTGAGAGCTCCCGCGCAGATCTTGCGCGACTCGTCGGCCAGCTGCTTTGGGATCCTCTCCCGGAGTTGCTGGAGGGCCGTCACCACGCCTTTAAAGAACAAGGTGAGCTTGGCGCTAGATGGGAGGCTCTCGTCAGAGGGATACCCGAGACCCTCCACGCCCAGCAGCGCCAACTCCTTGTCGATGTTCGCGGCAGCATTCACGAGACCCTCCATCCACTGCTCCACAGTCTCTCTGAAGGTGTTCTGGGTGGTAGCGACGCTCTCCAGCAACGCCTGGTCGGCCTCGATCTCCTTATTCAAGGCCGCCTCCTGCTCCCTGGCGCCGTCCAGCGTCTTGGTCAGAGCAGCCAGCTTCAGCTCAAGATCGACGTTGGAGTCCTTGGCGGCGTCAAGCTCCTTGATCTTCTCGGCCATACGGCCCTGCAGATCGCCAAAGGTGTAGGTGTCCTTCTCGCGCTCATGCTTGAGAGCGGCAAGCGCCTCACCGCTCGCCTTGAGATCAGTCTCCAGCTGCGCCACTTTCGCCTCCAGCTCCTTCTTGGTGGCCTCGGCAGCTGCGGCAGCGTCCTTTGCTTCCTTGAGGGCTCCGCCGAGTGCTTGCTCACACGCTGCAAGCTCCTCTTCGTGGCTGTCCAGGCTGGCCTTCAGCAGCACCAACTCACCGTCCCGCGCGGATAACTCCTTGGCGGCAAGCCGCTGTTGCTCCGCAACCTCTGCCTTCTCGAGGATGAAAGCCTTCTGCGCCTCATCGAGCTGCACCCGCTCCGCCGCCAGCGGCTGGAGAGCTGCCTGGTTGAGGCCTCGGAGCTACTCCGCGCGCTTCTCCACGTCCACCCCCGCCTTTGCGACAAGCGCTTCGTGGGACTCCAGTTTGGCCTGGCGGGCGCGGTAGAGCGACACCAGCTTCCGCAGCAGTCGCTCCTCCTCGGGCTCGTCGCTGCTGCTGCTTGGTGCGTCGACCAACGTCAGCCCAGCGGAGGCAAGCACCTCCACGTCGAAGCTTTCTCCTTCGACTGACGCCCTGGACGTTGACGCCCACGGGAGGTTGATGAAGATGCCAGCGCCAGCCTTCAAGTAGACGCCTGGCTGGGGTTCCTCGGAGCCTGATGCTGCGGCAGCAGCGGGAGGATCAGCGGTCGGTGTAGCGCCTGTCGCTCCTGCGGCCCCAGGGTCGTTAGTACAATCGCCGGACCCCTCGTCAGCTGCGGCGGCGGCAGCCTTGGCGGCCTCTTCGCCGGCGGGATCATCAGCGCCGGCCGTTTCCTCGGTGGCAGTGCCATCATCAATAACGACATCAGTCTCCATCGGCTCCACAGTGGATGGATCTGACGGTCGGAAAAAGAAGAAAAGTCAAGCAAATATCCAAAAAGAAGAACCCAAGGGGGGTTTAGAAGCAAGGAGTACCTGTACCAGGCTCGGTGGTGGGGATCTCCGCTGCCGGGGGTTCGCTGGTACCGTCCCTTGCCGGAGACTTCTCCCTCGTCGGGGAGCTCTCCCTCGTCGGGGACTTCTCCCTTGCCGGGGAGCTCTCCCTTACCCGAGAATTCTCCCTTGGCGGCGTAGTCGAAGCAGGTGGCACGTCAGGGGTGGCCTCCGGGCGCTCCTGGTGGAGCTGCTCTGCTCCTACATAAGCCAATGGTCAGATATCAGCAAGCAAAGAATATCCATGCGCGCCTAACAGCTGGAAGTAAACCATATACTTACGCTGGGGGCTGCTCTGAAGAACAGCCGTTGGGTCTGGCAAGTTTATCTCGGGCGCACAGGTCATCCTCGATAACAATCACCGGGACCTTGGCCCTCTTTGCCATTCTCTAGGCCAGCGTCCTAAAAAGGAATGAGTTCAGAGTAAGGCAAATGAGATACAATACAAGACAGCAAGTATTGAAGACATGCAAATACATCAAGGATCTTACTCTTCTTCTTCCTCGTCGGAGCTGAGCGCGGAGAAGTCAAAGCCTAGACCACCTCCGGCGCGAGGAGGCGGGGGAGTGGGATCTCTTGGCCGCTTGGCGGGAGCTGGGGCAGCAGGCCGAGAGGACCCGGCCCCAGTTGCCGCTGCAGCGCGAGGTGTTCCCGCGGCAACAGACCTTGCCACGGTGGAGAGTGTCGTGCGGTGCGGCGGGGGTTGACTCGCCCGCCGCTCCGCTACGTCCCCGGCCTTGCGAAGACGCTTTCTTGGTGGAGCCGGGGGCTCTGCTTGCGGAGCCGGGGGCTCTACTTGCGGCAGGCTGTCCGAAGACGAAGAGGAGCCAATCTCCAACGAGCCGCTCATGTCCTCGGCGGGCCCGCTCAGCCCGACGTCGTGCTCGGCGGACCTCCTCTTGCCGGCAAGCTCCTCTCCGTCGACAAGGCTTGCCGCCTCTGCTGCCTCTGCTTCCTCCACGGTGAACCCAAACTCACCCGCGGCGGCGGCTGCCGCCGCCTCTTCCATCCTGGTGGCGATACGCTTGAGCTCGTCGTCGGTGGTGTCCCGGGTGAGGCCCTTTTTCTCGTCGGCGTTGACCAACACTTCTATCAAGTTGTCGAAGAACGCCCGAACGACATCATCCACAGGCTCTATCCAGGCTGGATCAATTCCGTGCGAGTCGCACATCGGCATTATTGCACGGTTGCGGTCGAGCGCGGAGTTGTTGCACAGCGGAACGACGCCCCTCGGCAACCTGAACACTTCGGGATGTTGCGGGTCGTGCTTGAACAACTCCTGGAGCGTCGCGTTGAGCTCCATGACAGTGAAGTTAAAATTGACGCCCGGCCGCAACCTCATGATATCCGCCGCATTCTAGAACTCCCAGGCGGGTCTCCTCCTCTCCTGCAGGGGGGCAATGCAGCGGCGGAGGAAATCTACGCCGACCGCTCCTACGGTAAGCCCGGCAAGCCTAAGGCGTAGGATCCGGGTGACGGCAATCCCCAGTCTGTCGTCTTCCGGGGCCAGGCTACTCCAATCGCCGCCGCGCACTACTGGGGTTTCGCGCAGAGCAGTAAACGGCTGAGGGTTCTCCTCGACAATCAGACACCAGTCCGTCCTCCACTCCTCCCACTTGCTGCAGAACTCTCCTTCCAGATAAGTGTCTTTCTTGCCGGCCTTCGAGATCCAGGCGATTCCGCCGGATAAAGGCTCTCCTTTCTCAACCCGAGGCGAAAAGAAATGGCGGAAAAGAGCTACATTTGGATGGATCCCGACAAAGTTTTCGTAGAGATGTGCGAAAACTGCCATGGTCAGGACAACATTGGGGGTGAAATCAAGAAGGTGGAGCCCGTAGGTGTTCATGACATCGCAAAAGAATTCAGAAAAAGGCGGGCAGAGCCCACAGTAGAAGAACAAGGCGAAGAAGGGATACCCGGTGGGATACTTATCCCAAGCAGTGGCTGGGAGTACCCTCGTGCGCGGATGCGCTCACGTTCCCGTCGACCAGAAGAGATAGAAGTCTTCCTTCAGCTCTGTTGCCTCGAGCCTCGGAGGGAAGATTTCCCGCTCCTTTCGCAGCACCGCGAGCCGCTGCGCCTCAGCCGACTTCGCCTTCTCGGCCTTCGGAGCCATGGCGGGAATGGAGGAGGACGACGGCGTTGGTGGTGCTGGTGGCGATGGGGGGCGGGGCTCTGCTCTCCTTCGGCTTTGGGAAGAAGGGGAGTGGCGGAGATTCTCGTGGAAGGAACAACAACGGGCAGATGGGCGAACTGCCCCTGTTCCCCCTGCTTATAAGGAGGGATGGGGGCGGACGTTTCGCCTTTTCGAGTAAAGGAACCACCCACGACCTCTCCCGCGACGCCGCAATCGACGCGTGCCGTTTGGGGAGGGCGTGGTGGATGCGGAGCGAGGTGTGACGTGACACAGGCCGTGCGTGCCCGTGCCCTGTTTTGGGCCTGGCCCAACAACGCTCGGCACCGTGTGTGGCCCAGGCCTGGGGGCTCCTGTCGGTGTACTAAAGTAGGGGTACTCTAATATCCCGAACTTGTGCACGGGCAGTTGCAGAACCCCGCGGCAAGGCTCGCCGGGTGACCGCCAAGGTCCTCCGTGGATCCTTTGAAGCCATCCAAGAGCAAAGTATTTAAGCCAAGGAGACAAGTTCCCGGCAAGAGGAGCTTGCCGGGAAGGCCATTCGAGGCACAAGACCCCGGCAAGAGGAGCTTGCCGGGAAGCCCAACCAGAGCATCTCAAAGAACCTGCCGCAACGCGCCACGCGTCCTGGCCGGACTCGGCGAGCAACAAGTTCCCGGACGCGGCAAGGCACTTGCCGCGGCGGGCAACCACTCTGTACCCGCGCTCCAGCTCACCCACCTACGTGTCGCTCCGGGACCCTTCCCAGCATACGTGGTGGGAGGCTGTGCAGCCAGGGGTACACTGTGGCATGCAGTGCTGACAAGATCGCCATCGTGGCGAGCGATGGCGCCCCTGACGGTCCCTTTTCTGCATCGTCTGGGCGACGTAGATAGGCATTTAATGCCTTTGTCCCCTGCCGTCAGGGATAGGTATGATACACTATGTAGGTAGTTGTACCTACCGCAGCACCTTTCCATTTTTGCCCTTTCCTATGTTGCCACCTGTTGGAGACCCCTTGAATGTATAAAAGGAGGCCCATGCACAACGTAGGGGGGGATCGGCCCTCAGAGAACGATCTCTTAGAGGAAAACAGAAGAACGCTCGGTCTCGTTAGCTGCTTGGGTGCACTGTAGCACTCAGCGCTCCCGAGCAAGAACTCAATACAATCCACAAAGCAGCAGTAGGAGTGTTATCTCTTCGGAGAGCTCCGAAGCTGGGTAAAAAACTCCCGCGTGCCTCGCCTCGATCCGCTCTTCGCGCAACCTCCGCCCCCCGCCGAATCGAGAAGGGGCTCTGTCCCCATAGGTGCTCGGGGAGCCCAGAAAACCCCGGCACCACCCTCTCATGGGGCCTGGGGATGGGGATGAGCTGCCCCTCGTCTGGGAGCCGGTGTGCGATGTCGTCGGGCAAGTATCCGGCTCTCCTCAACTTCTTGTTGTGTCCCTCCGTGACGGAGGAGACCATCCACTTGCCTCCCGCTCTGGACATGGCTGGAGAAGGTTGAGGTGGGGAATACGGACTTGGGCGCTGGAGCTCGAGTGTGCGAAAATGGATGAGCAAAGGAGGAAGAAGGCGTGGATGAAAAGGTGGATCCTTATCCCCTTATATGGGCGGACGAAACTATGCGTCCCCACCAGCCTGGTAAAACTTGCTTATCCCCCAAGCGCCGTAATCAATGGCACGGTTGGGTTACCCACGCCCGTATTGATGAGAATCCCGGGATAAGGGGACACGATCTCTGCTTCGACAAGACGTGCCAAGGAAATGATTTGAATAAAGGCTTGGCTGTGGTGTGATGTCACGCTACGGAATATGTCAGCAGATTAGATTTGTGTAAACATTATTCTCTCTATGGCAGTATGTGGAACTTATTTTGCAGAGATGGACACTCTCCTTGTGTTCAAAATATTCTATGAAGTATTCGAAGGAGGAACCCGCCTTGTAATGCCGAAGACGATCTGCGCGCCGAACTCGTCGTCATTGAAGCCTGGTTCAGGGGCTACTGAGGGAGTCCTGGATTAGGGGGTGTCCGGATAGCCGGACTATAACCTTTGGCCGGACTCTTGGACTATGAAGATACAAGATTGAAGACTTTGTCCCATGTCCGGATGGGACTTTCCTTGGCATGGAAGGCAAGCTTGGCAATACGGATATGTAGATCTCCTTCTATTGTAACCGACTTTGTGTAACCCTAGCCCTCTTTAGTGTCTATATAAACCGGAGAGTTTAGTCCGTAGGACAACAACAATCATACCATATGCTAGCTTCTAGGGTTTAGCCTCTCTGATCTCGTGGTAGATCTACTCTTGTACTACCCATACCATCAATATTAATCAAGCAGGAGTAGGGTTTTACCTCCATCGAGATGGCCCGAACCTGGGTAAAAACATCGTGTCCCCTGTCTCCTGTTACCATCTGCCTAGACGCATAGTTCGGGACCCCCTACCCGAGATCCGCCGGTTTTGACACCGACAGAACCCCTTTAAGCAAAAAGAGTATGTGTGTGAAAGATAAACGGACAACAAACGATAAATTAGAGAGAGTGTGTGTTCGTTTCTTATGCAAACATATCAGGCATGCCTCTCCGAGATCGAAAAGCGAGGTGAGGAGATACATGAAGATAGCTAGTGCGTTATTGTTTGCAACAGAGAGAGACACCCCTATAGCACATGTCCAATAGAGGTCTGGCCAACAAGGAACAAAGGTCAAGAGGGACGCATGGAGAAGATGGACGCATGGGGAGGGAGAGAGGGTGCGTTTGTGATAGAGGGATCCCCTCGATATTGTGAGGGGACTATATGGGTGGGAGATCGAGGGAAGAGGTGCGTGTGCGAGAGAAAGATGCCCCGAGAGAAATCGAGATAGACCATGCACATGTTTGTGATGGCGACTAAGAATTAGCTAGTCATATACATATAGGGGGACTGCGTGTGCTACAATTGAGTGAGAGACCATCATACTTGGCTAGGCATGAGATTGTGTGTGTGCGCGCGTGAGATGGAGAGAGAACGAGGGAGAGAGATAGAGTTTTAGATGGGTCTATCAAGTGCGGGTCAGATATGCATGTGTATGTGTGACCCAGGGAGATGGAGAGTGTGAGAGAGAGACGAAAGATCTCCGAGACGACAGAGTGGTGCGTGAGAGAGTTATGGGCAACGAGTCAAGGAATTTGTGTGCGTACGATGAGTGCACCCAAGATATTTAGCTTGGACTAGAGAATCATACATAGTGTGCGAGAGAGACCTACACACGGAGTTAAAGGAAATATGTCCTAGAGGCAATAATAAAGTTGTTATTTATATCATGATAACTGTTTATTATTCATGCTAGAATTGTATTAACCGGAAACTTGATACATGTGTGAATACATAGACAAAACAAAGTGTCCCTAGTATGCCCCTACTTTTTTTTAGCCGGGCTAATCCCCTTTCCATTATCGAAATAACGGAAATACAAACGAGTTCCAAGGAAAGACAAACAGGGAAAGGGAAAAAGCGAGCTCAAGCACTCCAGGGAAACCCGTTGTAGTCGCTCGCAATCGAAACGACCACCATGGGGCGAAAACCCTGGAGCACAAGCAACTCACCGCAAAGGTAACAAAGGTCTCACAACCCACACCACAGCCTACGCAGAGGCAGAAACAAACACCAGTATTAAGAAGACAAGGATAACAAAACGAAGAGCCTAACACCAATCGCGACTAGCTTCAAGAAAATGATCTTCAAAAGGAGGGGTCCGCTGCCAAGAGTCATCCCTGGGTGGTCCCCGTGCATGCAGACGCACAAAGGCTCATCATCTTCTTAGCGTTCATCCTCAGAAGTGCTGCGCCTTGCTCCAGCTCCGTTCGTTCCTCGCCTTTCAACAAACCTTCCTAGTAGAAAAGATGTGCACAAGCATTGAAAACAATCTCAAAAGGAGATGACAATTTCTTGAATTCAAATGTAGCCTGATTCCTGCGGTTCCAAATGGCCCAGCAGATGGCCGCAAGCCCCACAGTAAAGTGTTTCTCTCCATGGGGAAGAAAAGCATAACACCAAGAGTAAAACTGCCTCTACTTGACTAGCTCGTTAATCAAAGATGGTTAAGTCTCCTAACCATAGACATGTGTTGTCATTTGATGAACGGGATCACATCATTAGGAGAATGATGTGATGGACAATACCCATCCATTAGCTTAGCATAATGATCGTTAAGTTTTATTGCTATTGCTTTCTTCATGACTTATACATATTCCTCTGACTATGAGATTATGCAACTCCCGAATACCGGAGGAACACCTTGTGTGCTATCAAACGTCACAACGTAACTAGGTGATTATAAAGATGCTCTACAGGTGTCTCCGAAGGTGTTTGTTGGGTTGGCATAGATCAAGATTAGGATTTGTCACTTCGAGTATCGGAGAGGTATCTCTGGGCCCTCTCGGTAATGCACATCAGTATAAGCCTTGCAAGCAATGTGACTAATGAGTTAGTTACGGGATGATGCATTACGGAACGAGTAAAGAGACTTGCCGGTAACGAGATTGAACTAGGTATGATGACACCGACAATCGAATCTCGGGCAAGTAACATAGCAATGACAAAGGGAATGATGTACGTTGTCATTGCAGTTTGACCGATAAAGATCTTCGTAGAATATGTAGGAACCCATGCGAGCATCCAGGTACCGCTATTGGTTATTGACCGGAGATGTGTCTCGGTCATGTCTATGATACGTCTCCAACGTATCTATAATCTATGAAGTATTCATGTTGTTATATTATCATTCTTGGATGTTTTACAATCATTTTATAGCAACTTTATATCATTTTTTGGGACTAACCTATTTACCCAGTGCCCAGTGCCATTTGCTGTTTTTTGATTGTTTTTTACATCGTAGGAGATCAACATCAAACGGAGTCCAAACACCGCAAAACTTTTTGTGGATTTTTTATGGATCAGAAGACTCCCGATGGGCCAAAGCAGCACCTGGGTGGGGGGGGGGGGGGTGCCCCGAGGGGGGCACAACCCACCAAGGCGCGCCTGGGGGTCTAGGCGCGCCAAGGTGGGTTGTGCCCACCTCGGTGGCCTCCCGCACCCCCTCTTTACCCTATAAATTCCCAAAATTTCCAAAAACCGTCGGGGTTAACCTAGATCAGAAGTTCCCCCGCCACAAGGCTCTGTAGCCTCCGGAAACCAATCTAGACCCCGTTCCGGCACCCTGCCGGAGGGGGAATCATCTCCGGTGGCCATCTTCATCATCCCAGCGGCCACCACGATGAAGAGGGAGTAGTCGACCCTCGGGGCTGAGGGTTTGTGCCAGTAGCTATGTGTTTAATCACTCTCTCTCTCTCTCTCTCTCTCTCTCTCTTGTTCTTGAGATGTCATGATCTTGATGTATCGCGGGCTTTGTTAATATAGTCGGATCATATGGTGTTTTCCCCTCTCTATCTTGTTGTGATGAATTGAGTTTTTCCCTTTGAGATTTTGTGGTTATAGGAAACTTGAAAAACCCAAGCCACCATACGCTTGTGGTCACCCGAGCCCCGAGGCAGGCCTTGCCGGGCAAGTGTACCATGCACCACCATGTTCATTTCCACCATCAATCCACCAAAGCAGGAGTAGGGTCTTACGCCTCATGGAGGCCCAAACCTAGGTATATTTCTTGTGTGCTCTCTGTCGTGCTGTCGCGCGCTGGTTTGCTCTTTGTGCAACGCGACGTCTCCCGCCGAACCAGCAAGGAGCCGCCCGGTCCCATAGGTGGTCGCGGATATCCCGCGACATCTTTGGCGCCAGGTAGAGGGCTCGCTTGTGCGAACCTGAAAGCGTGCGCAGCGGGCCATCTTTGTCGCCATCTTCATCTTCGATGACGCCATCGACCATGGCGCCAAAGAAGAAGAACTCCGGCCCGTCGGCCCAGCCATCTACCTCGAAGGCTCCGCCGCCCGCGACCTCAGATGCCGCGGGGATGCGGGGACAAGTGAGGACGTGAGCGCTGCTGGGGGCGTGGTAGGAGCAGGTGGCGCCATCGCCACTCCTCCTGCGGCCAACACGGGGGCTGAAGGCGTCGGAGGAGAACTGCTTCAGCAGTGTCTCGATGGTCAAGCTCCGCAAGGTATGGACGGGAGGGTGACTCCGCTTACATCCCCTCCTACCACCGACGGGCGCAGCCACAGCAACGGCGCTCGGTCCGGGATGAGCCACCGTACTCCGGCCGTCCCTGCCATGGGGGAGGTCACGTCACATGTGTCTCCTCCCGGGCGAGCCGACCCAATCAATGCACCCGACGGAGCCGCGGACCCTCGAGCGCCATCACCGTGCGACCTCGCTGCCTAGGTGGCCGCCCCACCGCAACGCAGGTGTGCCACCGCCGCGGGCACCGTCAGGAGCCAGGCGATGGTGCGGTCGAGGTCATCAACTTCCATGCCAAGCACAGCCACAGAGGCTATGGCGCGGGCCCAGCTGCTACTAAGGTTCCCGCCAGCAGTGAGCAAATGGATGAGTGGCATGCCACCATCCAGAGTCTGCTCGATTTCGCTGAGGCTAGGGGCTCACGGCACCCTGGCCTGCCACGACCTCCCCAAGTGACGACGACTGCTCGTACCACTGGCCGAACGGAGGGGGCCACCCCTACTGTGCAGTACCCACCATGGCAGCAGGCGCGGGTGCAGCAAGATCAAGATCCTGACGATGTCTCGATGGCCTCCTCCGACCCTCGAGCACGTCCGGGCCAACGGCGAACCCCGGAGGATAGGCGGCGGGGAGACGTGCGCATCGTTGTGGGCCGGCCTCTCAACGACCCCCGCCAGACCGACGGGTGTGACAGCCTCAATGTCGACGAGCCTGCATTCGGTGTCGGCGGGTGCCTACCTTTCAAGGTCGGCTTCCCTTCCTTTACATGCGAGCTGCGGCAAGTCCATTGTTCATCCGTCCGCACGTTCAAGCCGGAGATACCCGAGAAGTACGATGGGAGACTGAACCCGACAGAGTTCCTGAGCATCTACACCATCGTTGTTCGGGCTGCCGGGGGAAGAGACGAGAAGGTGTTCGCAAACTACTTCCCGTTGGCTCTCAAGTCCAACATGAGATCTTGACTCATGCATCCTGCTGGAGAACTCCATTTCGTCATGGGCAGACCTGTGCCATGAGTTCATCGGTGCCTTCACCGGTGGCCACGAGGAGCCCGGCAGGCCCAGCGACCTGCAGCTTCTCCAGCAGAAAGAAGGAGAAACTCTCCGTAAGTATTTACAAAGATTCAGTAAAGTCCATAGGAATATTTCGAATATCCATCCTGCAGCTGTTATAGCAGCCTTCTAGTCCAATGTGTGCAACCGTCGCATTCATTCTAAGATGAATGTGCGGTTGCCCAAGACTGTGAAGGAGTTGTACACACTAGTGGACAAGTGTGCTCAGATGGACGAAGGAAGGAAGTTTCCCGGGGAGGAGGATTGCATCAATGTTGATTCAGAGGATGAAGATGAATCAACCAGTCAAAGAAAGGGCAAGAAGCGCAACAAGAAGCCAAGAGATAAGGCAGTGATGACTGTGGAAGGTTCTGGCACGCCTAGTACCGGTAAGAAGGCCAAGGTTGAGGCCCCCGGCAATGAAGTTGCCACATGCACTGCCTGCCAGGAAGCCGCTGTCGCGGAAAAAGCCGGGAAAGGTGATGGGTCATACTGCAAGATCCACCGAACCAAGGGCCACGACCTCCATTAAAGTTATCAAGTTGAGCAGCTTGTCAAGAGACAGAGAGCAGAGTATGATAAGCATGATAAGGAGAAAGGTAAGAATGCTGCTGACGGAAAGGGCTGAGGCGGTGAAGCAAACCGCCGTGGCAAACCCTTTCGGAACCAAGGAAAACCCGCCAAAGGACTAGAGAAGGAAACCTGTGATGATTTGAGTGATGGAGGGAATGAAGAGGAAACCAGTGAGCAGGAATTTCAGAGGTCCACTGACACCCTATGCATTGATGGGGGTGCTTCTTTGCACTCCTCCCATCGCTAGCTCAAGCGATGGGTACGAGAGGTCAATGCTGTGGAGCCAGCGCTAGAGGCTCGGAAGCCGCTCAAATGGTCCCGCACGTCCATCATCTTTGATGAGGAGGACCACCCTTGCCACACCATCGCGGTAGGGTGTTTGCCGTTGTTGGTCTCCCCAACAATTCGCAACCTCAAGGTCACAAAGATGTTAGTGGATGGCAGGGCCGGGTTGAATCTGATTTTCCAAGCAGTTATTAACAAGCTTTAGATAGGAAAGGAAGAGCTGGAGGTTACAGGCACGTTTCAAGGAGTCAATCCCGGTAGGAGCCGTCCCAAGAGAAAGATTACGTTGCCGGTGACGTTTGGGGGAGAGCTGAACTATAGGACTGAGAAAATTGTGTTTGACGTGGTTGAGCTCCCCTACCATACAATGGGATTCTGGAACGACCGGCCTTGGCCAAGTTCATGGCGGTATCCCACTATGCTTACAACATTTTGAAGATGCTTGGGCCATTGGGAGTCATCACCATCCCCTCAAATGAGAAGGATGTGATTATCTATGTGGATAGGATGTATCGGGATGCCGTCGCAGCAGAGGCTGCAGCAGCAACGGTCCCTGCCAAGGAAAGCAAAGGAAAGAAGAGGGATTGTAGGACCTCCGTCAAGGAGTCCGGGAAGCATGGCCCCTCTGAGTGCACGGCACCCGTTGACGACGTGCCAGAGTGTTCTAATAGCAAGAGATCCAAGGGTGCAACACCCCTAGTGAAGAAGGTCCCGGCAGGGCTGGCTGGTGCTGATGGTATTTTCACCATCAGCGCCATCCTTGACGACAAATAGAAAAGCGCTCTCGTTGCCTTCCTGCGGGCGAATATCTTTGTGTTTGCCTGGCAACCATCTGATATCCCCGGTGTTCCCTGGGAGGTAATCGAGCACCACCTTGCTGTCTGCCCACATGCCCGACCCGTCAAGCAGAAAGTTAACTAGGACGCAATCCTTGGAGCGGCAACAGTTCATTGCCGAGGAAATCAAGAAGTTAGAGGAAGCTGGATTGGTCACAGGAGTACTGCACCCTACATGGTTGGCAAACCCAGTGGTAGGTCGGAAGGCGAATGGAAAATGGAGGCTTTGCATTGATTTCACAAATCTCAATAAGGCTTGCCCAAAGGACCCATTCCCCTTGTCGCGCATCAATCAGATTGTGGATTCTACTTCAGAGTGCGATCTGCTCTCCTTTTTGGATGCATACTCCGGATATCACCAGATCTCATGTCCAAAGAAGATGAGGAGAAGACATCATTCATCACTACATGCATGCATGAATCCCCGTCGTTGGCTTGAAGTGTGGCGTAACATACATATGCATCATCAACCAAACCCTCACTCACTCTGGGGATTTCTAGTTCAAAATCATGGTGCCACATCAAAGTTGTTCCATTGTTACTCAAAAACACACCTCTCCATACATATGTTTGGGCCACACGCATGCAATAGTTGTCTTCGGGTACTGGCTACTTACGTGATTATTGGCGAGCTAACCCATCTCCGGGGTCGTATGGATAGCCATCACTTTAACCAACAACAAGAGAGAGGTTGTATGACCAAGGTGGATTATTCTTGGTCCATTTTACGATCCATATATTGGTGAGATATATGCCTCTCTGGCCCGCCGACTGAAAGTGTGTGTGTGTGGGGGGGGGTTGCTACTTCACACTTTGCTAGGTGAACCTCAGTTGGGGGGGAGGGCATGCATTCACAGCTTAGGATTCCCTTCATGGCGACATGAGGGGGGGCTGCTAGGTACTTCGCACTTTGCTAGGTGAACCTCGGTTGGGGGGGGAGGGGGCATGCATTCATAGCTTAGGATTCCCTTCGTGCCGACACGAGGGGGGATTCTAGCTACTTCGCACTTTGCTAGGTGAACCTCGACCGGCGGGGCATGCATTCATAGCTTAGGATTCCCTTCGTGCCGACACGAAGGAGGGGTGGCTGCTAGCAACTTCGCACTTTGCTAGGGTGAACCTCGGTTGGGGGGGAGGGCATGCATTCATAGATTAGGATTCCCTTCGTGCCGACATGTGGGAGGGGGGCTGCTAGCTACTTCGCACTTTGCTAGTTGAACCTCGGTTGGGGGGGCATGCATTCATAGCTTAGTAATCCCTTCGTGCTGACACGAGGGAGGGGGGCTGCTAGCTACTTCACACTTTGCTAGGTGAACCTCGATTGGGGGGGCAGGCATTCATATCTTAGATTTCCCTTTGTGTTGACATGAGGGAGGGGGGCTTCTAGCTACTTCGCACTTTGCTAGGGTGAACCTTGGTTGGGGGGCATGCATTCATAGCTTAGGATTCCCTTCGTGCTGACACGAGGGAGGGGGGCTGCTAGCTACTTCACACTTTGCTAGGATGAACCTTAGTTGGGGGGGCATGCACTCATAGCTTAGGATTCCCTTCGTGCCGACACGAGGGAGGGGGGCTGCTAGCTACTTCGCATTTTGCTAGGGTGAACCTTGGTCGGGGGGGCATGCATTCATAGCTTAGGATTCCCTTCGTACCGACACGAGGGAGGGGGAGGGGGCTGCTAGCTACTTCACACTTCGGTAGGTGAATGAACCTCGGTTCGGGGGGGCATGCACTCATAGCTTAGGATTTCCTTCATGCCGACACGAGGGGGGAGGGGGGCTGCTAGGTACTTCACACTTTGCTAGGTGAACCTTGGTTGGGGGGAAGGGGGCACGCATTCATAGCTTAGGATTCTCTTCATGTCGACACGAGGGGGGTGGGGGCAAGCAATACAGTGCGCTTTGAGAGAGAGGTGCCACATCAAAGTTGCATTTGGTATTTGAAAATCAAACCACCCTTTTGATACATAAATTTGGTCCACAAGCAAGTGTGTTCGTGTTCTGACCCTCTCCCGCGTCATTTTTTTGCCAAATTTGTGAACATTAGATAAGTCGGATGACGCAATAGACACGGTTCACTCAAACTAACCATGTGCCACGCCGGTGCACTTGTCACGCACACATCTGCATAGTACATTGGGCTCCACGAGGCCCCCCTCTAAAAAATATCTGCCTGCCTCGAGGGTTTTTCTGTTTCATAACACACGGTTGTTTTCTCCGAACTGTGTGCGATGTTTCTTGTTCCCAATCCCGCCTGCATCCCTAGAAAATACCTGCCCGCCTCGAGGGTTTTTCTGTTTCATAACACACGGTTGTTATCTCCGGACCGTATGCGATGCACTATCATCAAAATTTTCAATAGCCCGGCATTTCAATCTCGCGTTTGACTCCCGCATAGTAAAATTTTCAGTACCCGTGTCATTTCCTCAAACACCCCGCCCCCCACCACACACACATACACACACCAAAACCTCCTCGGGCATGCACGCGCGCACACACACCCTCCCTCGCTCGAAACCCTAGCAAGGTCCCCGCCGCCGCTGCCGCCATAAGGCCTCCATTGTCAACATCTGCCGGTTTGCCCGTGCAGCTTACCCACCGATCTCCATACCGAGGCCGCCCTGAGTTTCTTAGATGTTGCCTGCCAAACGCCCCCTTTCCATCCCCATCCCCCACTCCAGAGCGTCGCAGCCTAAGCCCTGCTACGCTTCCCGTGGAGTTCGAGGAGCGACTGGCCCAAAAGAGGTGTATAGCGGTCTCTTCGCCCGATGTCGCAGAGGAAGCTGAAGACCATTACTGGCGGCAGGCACTCAAGCAGTGGGCTAGAGTATGCGGGCATGTCTCGGCCGGCGGCTACGACATCGAGGTCATCGACAGCGACGGCCTGAGGCGGGCTGTGTCACAGGTTAAGTGGCCCACCCCCAACCCCTCGGGTTCAACCACCGTTGATCTCATCCATGGCCCCGCCGCTGATCTCCTCTGGCTCGCTGTCAACTATTTGCCATTCTACATCGCCATCGAGCCCCTTTTGTCATTCCTGAAGGACACGTTCTGTGACGCTGGCTTGGGATCCACAGCTTCCAAGTCAGACCTCATTGACGGCGACCACGAGGAAGGCACCCTCTCCGTCTCTTCTAATGGGAAAGAGCCCATCTGCGACAACATGGAGCGCATCCAGTGTTTGTGCTCTTCCCATGGAAACGATCCCATCTGTGAGAACTGAGGAAACCCATGATTTGTTTTGCCGTGCCTCTTCGCAGGGGGAAACCCATGATTTGTTTTGTCGAGTCCCTTTTGTAGTGTAGTGAGAATATGTCCAGTTTTAATTGCTATATCTGGTTGTTTGTCGTATGCCTTGTTTATTTCAGTGGTTCAAAATGTGAAGATCTATATGTGCAATTATTTACTGTGCAGTACATTTCATCAATCCAGTTTTAAACATACCGATAAGAATGCAGGTATTTGCTTGCTATTAAGCCTGTTATAGCTAGCATATGCCTTGAGGTAGTCCTGGATTAAGGGGTGTCCGTATGGCCGGACTATACCTTCAGCCGGACTCCTGGACTATGAAGATACAAGATTGAAGACTTCGTCCCGCGTCCGGAAGGGACTTTCCTTGGCGTGGAAGGCAAGCTTGGCAATGCGGATATTTAGATCTCCTACCATTGTAACCGACTTTGTGTAACCCTAACCCTCTCCGGTGTCTATATAAACCGGAGGGCTTTAGTCCGTAGGACGATATACAACAATCATACCATAGGCTAGCTTCTAGGGTTTAGCCTCCTTGATCTCGTGGTAGATCTACTCTTGTACTACCCATATCATCAATATTAATCAAGAAGGACGTAGGGTTTTACCTCCATCGAGAGGGCCCGAACCTGGGTAAAACTTCGTGTTCCTTGTCTCCTGTTACCATCCGCCTAGACGCACAGTTCGGGACCCCTTACCCGAGATCCGCCGGTTTTGACACCGACATTGGTGCTTTCATTGAGAGTTCCTCTGTGTCGTCGCTTTTAGGCCCGATGGCTCCTCCGATCATCAATAACGATGCAGTCCAGGGTGAGAATTTTCTCCTCGGACAAATCTTTGTCTTCGGCGGCTTCACACTGCGGGCCAATTCGCTTGGCCATCTGGAGTAGATCGAAAGCTACGCCCCTGGCCATCAGGTCAGATTTGGAAGTTTAAACTACATGGCTGACGTCCGGGGGGACTTGATCTTCGATGGATTCGAGCCACAGCCGAGCGCGCCGCACTGTCGCGATGGGCATGATCTAGCTCTGCCGCCGAACAGTGCCCTGGAAGCTGCACACACATCGGTTCCGACCCTCGATTCGGAACTAACTACGCCAATCGAGGATGAGTGGTTGGACGCCGCCTCGGGGGCTGCGATCCCAATGGTGATCGAGCCGGACAGCACTCGATGACTCACCGAAATCTATAGGATTCCTCTGCATTAACGAAGGGCCGTTTCCCGGCCAGGCACATATGCGCCCCGACTTCGGGCGAGCGCAGGCGCCACCAGGGGCTATCTAAGTAGCCTCACTGTCAAGCTCCTATGGCTAAGTGAAAGTGATAAAGCATTATAGTTCGGTTGCCTAGCTCGCTGCGGTATCACCTCCTTTGTAGGACCAAGACGTTGGATCAAGTGTGAAAATGCGCCTTCTGCGAGCACCCCCGCACTATGTGCGTGGGGGCTGAAGCCGACGACTGCCATCTTTCAGATTATATATATATATATATCTTAAAACGGCCGCACAGGAGGTGTTTCAAATACTTGAAGGCACAAGTATAAAAGGCTTCTACAATTTATCAAAATATTGATTTACAATAAAATATGCTATTAGAACATAGCATCCTTCGAGCATTGCGTCTCTATTACACGAGCGCCTTGAAGGACTTCCTGAAAATAGTGCTCGGAGGGTACTCGGCTTTGGTCCGAATCTCGGGATGCAACAACGGTGGTCTCCATCTCCGCCCAGTATGTCTTGACACGGGCAAGAGCCATCCGTGCGCCCTCTATGCATGATGACCTCTTCATTGCATTGATACGCGGCACCACACCAAGGAATTGCTGCACCAAGCTGAAATAACTCTTCGGCTCCGATCTTTCCGGCCACAGATGACTCATGACGCACTTCATGGCGAGTCCGGACAACCTATTCAGCTCGGCCCATTCGGCCAAACGATCGGCCACTGACAGTGGACGCTCTGGATTGTGAAACTGCGACCAGAAGAGTTTCTCCACTTCGCGATCTTCTTGATCTCGAAAGTGTTCGGTCGCATCAGCAGCACTTGCCGCCAAATCCAGATAGGTGTCTGTCGCACTCCACAGCCGGTCCAACGGAGCATGCTTAGGATCACAAAACTTCCTCCACAGCATAAAGGGCTTTCCAGCCGTGATCTCTCCGGCTTCATGAAGCTCCTCCTTCGCAGCTCTCATCGTAGAGCGAACATCCTTGGCATCGGCAACGGCCTTCTCCAAGTCCGTCTGTTCCGCCCGATCTTCTTTTTCCAGAAGCCTGCAACGGTCAGCAGGGCTCTTTAGCTTCACGGCCATCTCGGGCATCTCTTTCCTGCTTCGGCAGTGAGCAGCCTGTTCGACTCTTAGCTCTTCAAGGGCCTTCTTGGCAGCCGCATCACTTTTTCTGGCTTGTTCCTTGGCTCGGGCAAGTTCCGCCCGAAGACTCTCCATGGCAGCCGCACCATCTGCATCAAGCACACACAGGGTAAGATACTGGCATAGGCTCCTCTTACCAGGTGCCACTTGAGGGGTTACATACCTTGCGCCTCGTCAAGCCGCTTGTTAACAAGCACGATGTTGGCTTCTGCTACGTCAAGTTGTCGCTTTAGCTCGGCAAACCCATTAGTACGGCTGGACACTGGACAATTAGTCACCTACATACGAAGAGAATGTTTTAGACCTGGGGTTATGATCCTCTGCGCGTCGTCAATTTTGACAATGCACAGAGTCTCAGGGGCTACTATGTGCACGGGGCGCATCTTGTTTATGCGCCACTGTTAAAAAAGGGCGCGTATTCCGCGTACCTCAAAACCCTTCAGTAAACTTCTGACGGCCTCGTGCAATCCGCTTTCCGCAGACGAAACCCTTTCAATCACCATGCCCATCAAGGCACGATGCTCCTCTGAGATAAATGCTCACCCTAGCAGATTCTTCAGCTCCTCCGACCGAGCACCGGACGGTGCCGGATTCGTCCTATGACCTTTCTCGAAAGACGGACGCGGAGAGCCTTGGGGGGCCATATGGCTGCCTTTCGGCCCCGCTGGATTCGGAGAAACCCTTCGCGACGATAGCTCAGGGTCGCCCGCTTCTCTAGGCGGTTCGGCAGGGGGAGGCGTTCCGCTCCCCATCATCTCCGGAAGAAGATCCCCCGAAGACGAGCTCTGCTGAGAAGGGCTGAGGTCCGAACTACAAGGTAAATTTTCGGTTACTCTTCTCAGATATAAAACAAGGATTCTTCTGAAAGGAAAAACCTCTCTCTACTTACGGCTCGGTGGAGGGTTGGCCCCCTTGAGGGCATAGTTCGGCCGAGGTATCCCCTGGCGCAGGACCCTCTAATGAACATATCTTCCACCGTTTTGAGGCCACGGTCTCCGGGTCTCCAGAGGCGGTCCTCTTCTTTCCTTGAGGAGCAAATTTTTTGATTCCTTCCCTCCGAACAGCCTCCTTCGAGGAGGCCGTAGTTTCCTTGTCCCCTCCCTTGCTTTCCTTCAAAGGCATAATCTTCAACATCCTGACCAGCACGAGATCCGGCGTGGTCTCGGGGAGGGGAGCCGAACACCTGATAAGCTTTGCTTTTGCTATCCACTCCCGTTTAAAGAACAATTCTTTAGAAGCAAGTTTCATGACAAATATACGAATAGCAAGTCCGGGCACAAGGTACTTACTTTAGTATCTGGGCGATTGCAGCTCAATCCTGCATCCTCGGTCAAGTCCGGACACATCACTTGTGATCCGAAGAACAATTTATACATCTCCACGGGCGTTGCGCCCATGAAATGCTGGAGAGCTCGCGGTCCCTCCGGATTAAACTCCCACAGGCGGAGGGAGCGACGTTTCCCGGGCAGGGTTCGGCGGATCAGCATGACCTGCGTCACTTTGACCAGGCTGAAGACACTTTCTAAGAAATCCCTAATGCGGCCCTGCAACAAGGGCACGTCCTTGGATGACCCCCAGTCAAGTCCTTTATTGACCCATGACAAAAGGCAGATGGCGCCACCCACTTGGTGCCCCTGGGAGCGGTGATATAGAACCATCCTCGTTGCCATAAGCTGAACTCCTCTTGGAAAGAGCCCTCGGTCCATGGAGCATCAGCATTCTTGCTTATAACAGCGCCTCCGCACTCTGTGTGTCGCCCCTCGATTATCTTCGGCATTACTTTAAAGGTCTTGAGCCATAGTCCGAAATGGGGATTAATACGGAGGAAGGCTTCGCACACGACGATGAAACAGGAAATGTGGAGGATGGACTCCGGAGCTAAGTCGTGAAATTCCAACCCGTAATAGAACATGAGCCCCCTCACGAAGGGGTCCGCTGGGAAGCCTAGCCCCTGAAGGAAGTGAGACATAAACACCACGCTCTCACCAGGCCTGGGAGTGGGAATGACCTGCCCTTGAGCAGGTAACCTATGCGAGATTTCTCCGGTCAAGAACCTGGCCTCTCTCAGCTTTAGCACGTCCTCCTCTGTAACGGAAGAGGGCGCCCATCGGCGTCGAAGGTCGGAACCGGACATTGTCAAAGATCCGAAGCGCCTGAAATCTGGAACCTTGGGTGTTAGAACTCGAGGCGAAGGGCGAACTCGTTTGAGATTGAAAAGAAGGAGCAAGGCCTTGGTCTCTTTATAAGAGGTAGAATACCAAGGGCCCTCCTCGTAACCGTTTGGGACTCGCCTTTAATTGAGAAAATATGCCAACTGGCATGATTGGGTTACCCACGTCCGTACTGATGAGAATCCCGTAAATGAGGGCACACAATCTCTGCTTTGACAAGACGTGCCAAGGAAACCGCCTCGCAAAACGCGATGAGGTGGGGGAGTAAAAACGATTTGAATAAAGACTTTACCATGGTGTGATGTCACGCTACGGAATACGTCAGCAGATTAGATGTGTGTAAATATTATTCTCTCTATGGCAATATGTGGAAACTTATTTTGCAGGGTCGGACACTGTCTTTTGTGTCCAAAATCTTCTATGAAGTACTTGGAGGAGGAACCCGCCTTGCAATGCCGAAGACAATCTGCGCGTCGGATTCGTCATCATTGAAGCCTGGTTCAGGGGCTACTGAGGGAGTCCTAGATTAAGGGGTGTCCGGATGGCCGGACTATACCTTCAGCCGGACTCCTGGACTATGAAGATACAAGATTGAAGACTTCGTCCCGTGTCCGGAAGGGACTTTCCTTGGCATGGAAGGCAAGCTTCGCGATGTGGATATTTAGATCTCCTACCATTGTAACCGACTTTGTGTAACCCTAACCCTCTCCGGTGTCTATATAAACCGGAGGGCTTTAGTCCGTAGGACGATATACAACAATCATACCATAGGCTAGCTTCTAGGGTTCAGCCTCCTCGTTCTCGTGGTAGATCTACTCTTGTACTACCCATATCATCAATATTAATCAAGAAGGACGTAGGGTTTTACCTCCATCGAGAGGGCTCGAACCTGGGTAAAACTTCATGTCCCTTGTCTCCTGTTACCATCTGGCTAGATGCACAGTTCGGGACCCCCTACCCGAGATCCGCCGGTTTTGACACCGACATGCCTCTTTTAAAGTTTTTTTATTGTTCGGTTGTTTGTAGTTAGCATATGTCCAGTTTCAAATGCTATCTTTGGTTGTTCGTAGTATGCCTTGTTTATTCCAGTTATTCACAACGTGATGTTCTATATGTGCAAGTTGAACTGTGCAGTTCAATTTCATCAGTACCAGTTTCAACAATACCACTATGAATGACTATGTTTGTTTGCTGCATCTTGTAGTTAACATGCCTTTCCATTCTTATTTAACAATAAACAGTGTACTTAGACCGGCACAATACCAGTTTGAATGACTATGTTTGCTTGTTGTCAAATGTTAGGCCTGTTGCAGTTAGCACACCTTTCCACTTGTTTTGCTTTAATAGCGTGCTTAAACCTGCACTGAACCTATCTTTTGGAGATTATTTTGTCTGCCATGTATAATTTTGGTTGATGTTTAGCCTGTTGTGCTTAACATGCTTCTCGATTTACCTAGACAGGACAATTTTGGGAACGACTGCTGTTTTACATCAAGGTTAGTTTCATCTTATGGCTTATATCTGCTCACTGTTCAGGATATCGGTAGCTGGTACCATATAGGTCGGCGGCTGATAAGGGACTAATCGGTGAATCGGACTTTTAACTGAATATATATATCTGCAACCCATTTTTCATTAGGGTAACTAGGGCCATATGTAATATATCTGAGGCTACATAGCAAGAAGGAAGAGTGTTACATTAATGTTCTAATGATGTCTAGATATACGTAGAAGAGCAGCAGCAACAAGAACAACAACACAACCCTGTTTGGATACTCAACTTAGCTAGAGGTTAGTGTTAGTTTCTAGCTCAGTACTAACCCTGCACTAACTCCATCCAAAGAGTTGTTTGGATGGTAGGGTTAGACTGACAATAAATGCACTAGGAGAACTAACTCCAATTAGCACCTCTTGGGTTGGATATCTTTTTGGGTGGGTTATAGACGCAACTAGCTCAAACTATCCCTCATGTTTAGATATACTTTAGGGCTATTTGAGCCCGAACTAGCTCAAACTAACTGTAACACATGGATACAGCAGCAGTAATCAACCGATAATTTGTAAGAATGCACTAAACTCCTTCCGGCCCATAATATAAGATGTTAATTCATCTAATATGTGAGTATATTGGATGTTATAAGATACTCCCTCTATTCCTAAATATTTGTCTTTTTAGAGATTTCAAATGGACTACCACATACGGATGTATATAGACATATTATAAAAGAGTGTTGTACTACATCATTATTGTCGGGGATATACCCCGCGGTGTAACCCGGCCGAAAGTATAACCCGGCCGGACTTGGCGACGCACTAATGACCTGCCTTGACTGGACGACTCACTAAGTAACCCGCCCGAGCCTAGCGACTCATGGGTGACCCGGCGAGCGGGTCAGAGGAACGACAAGACCCGGTGACCCAGAAGGCGGTTCATGGAAGGCCGGCTCATGTTATGGTGGGCCGGTTTATGAGGAAAGCACAAGGAATATTCTCCTACAAAGGAAGCAAGACTAGGACTCCACTTGTAATAGACTAGTCCTAATCCTAATAGGACTCCACATGTAACCCGCCCCTTCAACTTATATAAGGAGGGGCAGGGCTCCCCAAAGAGGGACAAGCAACAAGAAACAATATCTAGGGCTAGACATAAAGGAGGAGCAGGATTATGCGGTGACTCCCTCATGAGCATAACGAAACCTAGCCACAAACAGCATGTAGGGCTATTCACAATGATGTTTCCCGGGGCCCGAAGCTGTCTAAATCCTCGTCTTGTGTGATGATCCGCCTTGCGTCTCTCGATTCCGACCAACCCCTTCAAGCTATCGCATAGATGCGTTGGCCTCGCGACTAAGTCCTGACACTAAGGACATCTGCCGTGACAATTCCACGACAGTTGGCGCCCACCGTGGGGCTATCGCACGATGGTTTCAAGTTCTTGGAGGGACGCTTTGAAGGACTCGAGGGCTACGCTGTGGGCCGGATGACTAAGAGTCGTCGCGGCAAGATCTACATCGACGATGCAGGCTGGGGCCTCGAGGCCGGCTCAATTGAGTACGGGTATCGGGTCCCCTTTGGTGGCATACACGTTTTCATCGGCAAGATCGGTGAACCGGGCCCTGAGCCAGACATCTGCACCGACCTCGTCGAGACGGCTCAGCGTGCGCGATCTGCCCAGGTTAAACCGGCCGTGAAGCGTGCCTTCGTGGGAGTCATCCATGGAGGAAGTTATGAGGATAGATCAGAATCTGGTGGCGAGACCGTCGTTTACTCCGGCGACGAGTCGTCAATCGGAGAAACTGAATCTCTGTATCAGCTACAAGATAGCCGAATTGGGGGCTGTTCCGATGGTGGCAGTATTCCGGACCCCTCCGATATGCCCAACCGGGTTGGAATATTCATGGCCGGTACGCAAGCAGTGCTTCATTCTTCGACCGCTGCGGCAATGATCGCCGGTTCAGTAGCGGCGACGGCTGCCGGGGCAGGAGGCTTTGTGCGCCCGCCGGCTCAAGTTTTATCGGATCTGTTCGATGCGTTGGCTGCGCTCATGGCAGAGGCTAACCCGACGGATCAGGACGCTCACAACGCGGATATTGCAAAAGTGAGGGAGCAACTCAGGCTAAGGCGGACCTAGCAGCTGAAGGTGCCAGGATGACTGCAGAGCGGGCCGCTTTAGATGCGTAGGCCTATAGGCTCATGTTGGACCAGAACGCGTCGCAGGAAGTCATGAGGAGGAAGTACCGATCTCGTCTGCCTTCAGTCTTCGAAGCCAGAGACCTCTTCAACACCCCCGGAGCGGGAACCAGTAATCCGCCAGTGGTAAACCGGGCGGAAGCACCTGGGACGGGCGCGCCGGTCCAGCCCCATTAAATAGATCTGCCCCGTCATAATACTGGTGTACCTCAGGCTGTGCCAACACCTCCGGGTCACTACTCCAACCCAATGGACAACCTTGTTGCGGCTGCTGCACGGCTGGAGGCCATTCCAATTGAAGGTGATTTGCCGCACGCGGTAGAGACGCGTCGGGTCAAGGAGCTTCTTAGGACAACTTTGGTCCAACAGGAAGCATATTCGTACAGCCGCGACCAGATCCACTCAACCCCTCGTCCAAGCCGGAGCTATAGCAGGCATATGGATGAACCGGCCGTGTCAAGTAATGCACGACGTGGAGCGCCCCATGGTAACAACCCGGCAGGTGGTGTCGATAATGCTCAGGAAGTGGTGGACCGGGCCCGAGCGCGCAGGGAGGCCGAGTTAGCGGCACAGTATCAAGATCGTCAGCTTATGCTAGTTCGTCCGACCACCATGGTCGAGCCTGGAGTTACATCTAGCTCTTTGGGGGTGCCTTGCCTTGTCCCCGCTTTACGCAATGTGCGGCTGCCCAAGGATTTCAAGGGCCCGCGCAAGGTACCAAATTATACGGCGGATCAACCACCAGAGACATGGGTGGAGAGCTATGAGATGGCCATGGAGATGCTTGATGTGGATGATGCGGCCACGGGGGTTCAGTTCATCAAAAAGGTGATTTTCCGGTTTGGCTTTCCACATAGTATCATCACAGATAATGGTACCAATTTGTCCAAGGGGGCCATGAAGGAGTTCTGCGAACGTGAGCACATCCGGCTTGACATTTCATCAGTAGCCCACCCACAGTCTAATGGTCAAGCAGAAAGAGCTAATCAAGAGATCTTGAGAGGCATCAAACCCCGGCTTATGGTTCCTTTGCAGAGGACACCGGGTTGTTGGGTAGAAGAGCTACCATCTATGTTATGGAGTATCAATACTACGCCCAACAGATCCACAGGATACACACCGTTCTTCATGGTCTACGGAGCGGAGGCGGTTCTCCCCAGTGATATCCGTCATGGTTCACCTCGTGTGGCGGCTTATGTTGAAGCGGACAACGAGACGGCACGACAAGATGCTTTGGACCTGTTGGATGAGGAGCGTGATATAGCAGCTGCCCGCTCGGCGATTTACCAACAGGATCTTTGTCATTATCACAGTCGCCGGGTCAGAACCAGAACCTTTCAAGAAGGAGATTTGGTGCTTCGGCTCATCCAAGATCAGACCGATATGCATAAGTTATCCCCACCTTGGGAGGGACCTTTCATGGTCAGAAGAATCTACACAATGGGTCATACTATCTGATCGATATTCGAGATCATAAAGACTCACGTACATCAGACGAAGAGACCAATAGGCCATGGAACATAGCTCATCTTCGGCCTTACTATACCTGAGCCATCGACTCTACTTATTTACATATTATGACAGTGTATATATTATGATTAATATAATAAACTGGAGCCTCAGCTAAAGTGGGGTATCTATTCTTTTACATCATGCGTGGTTACACGGAGTTGTTCTGTCTTAATGCGGCCTCCGGTTTACCCCTTGAAAGTTTTATAAACATCACTTGGGGGCTTGGTCGTGTCCGAACCAATGCAACACCTTTTGATAGGCGAAAGCCACCAGATCACTTGGGGACATGGTCAAGTCTGAACCAGTCATGCCTCTTGATCAGTCTAAGGCCATAGAATCACTTGGGGGCTTGGTCAAACCCGAACCATTGCCACGCCTCTTGATCGGCATAACGCCACGGTTTCATTTGGGGACCTGGCTGACTTGCACCATAGCTACACCTATCGGGAGCTTGGTCGTGTCCGACCATGGTAACACCATCTGATCGGCTCAATGAAGCCTCTTTTTACAAACGGTTTTATCATTGCCTTTGCTTCAATATTTTTCTTAATAACTGTTGCTTTATGTTTGTTATGATTTTTAAACCGACAACGTTTTAAACCGGTTCAAACTGTCAATTGACGGAACACAGTCCATTTTTAATCCAGAGGTTATTTGCCCAGTTTGACTGTTTTCTGTTAACATCCCATTATGGAGTAACAGGGTTTTTATTATAACCCGGCACGGTTTACATGGTAAACCGGCATTGTATACAGAGGAGCTGTTTTCTCCTTTGACGGTATCGGTTTATAAACTTCCCCTTCAAGATTAGCTAAGCCAACTTCATGCCCAGCGATGGCAGGTATTTTGTATCACAAAATTTGATAATATACCTCAATTTCCTTGTATATATATAAAGGTCATAAACCGGTTGGCGGTACAACCGTCGTGGCAGTTTAAGGTTTTTTGATTGCAGGAAATATAGATTAAAGGTTTCGATCTTTCAAACAAAAGTATCAGCACTTATGCACGAAGGCATCTCAGAAGCAAGAGTATTGGCTACCCTATTACAAGGCAACATGGTGCCCAAATAAGATAATTGTTTTCAGCGGAATATAAAAGACCCGCCATTTAAATCGGCCTCCGGTTCAAGCTTGGTCGCCAGCTCAGTCTGATGGTTGCGGGTCATCCTGCGCCGCTTCAGCTCCTGCTTCTCTACCCAGTGGCTGGAAATCAACAGTTGTCTAGTCGATTCCCATTAAGGCTTGAAAGACAGCTTCCTCGTGGATCAGCAATGACGGTTCAATATCAGGAGCGTAAGTATGCTTACGGATTGGAGGGGTCAGATTCTCCGCTTCAGGAATTGGTGCAGCCACTCGTTTGTTCTGATTGTCATATTGGGCTTTGTAATGAGACAAGTCTGCTTCTTCCACCAATTGACAAGCTACAGGGCGCACCTCCCGGTTTATCGCCCTCAAGTCCTCCTCATTGAATTCTGAACCATCTTCCTTTAAACGAGGATAGCCTTGCGCCGCTTCAACAGGGTCAAAATACGGCACCCACGCTTTTGCCCGGATTAAGGCATTGATAGCACCGGTTCAAGCGGCAGATTTCTTCAGCTCTTCAACCTGGGCAGGGAGCATAGACTATCTCTTAAGGGTGTCTTGGATCAAGATAGGCGCCGGGTTGTTGTGGGATGCAGTTGATATGATACGCTGTGCACCAGTATACAATTGTTCTATCAGTGTATAGGCAGCCTTCAACTTCTTCCGCACATCTGACCCCAAGTGACCAATGCGTGTACCTGCAACATTACAAAAAGTTTACAAACCGGACCTATCATAGGAATACCAAATTATTACAGAAGTCAAAGGAAGCTTACCAAAGATGGCAGCAGTCATGGCATGCACTTGCCGCTTTACGCTGGTCAGCTCATCTACCACCGGTTTAAGGGCGGCTTTAGCAGTTTCAATTTTCTTCGTCAAAGCGGCCTTCTCAGTGGCCCAATCCGCCCGCTCTTTCTTGAAGCCCTCCTTAAGATGTTCCATGACGCTTAAAGCGCTGGTCAACTCCTCTTTCGCCTTTGAGGTTTCAGCTTGTTGGGATTTCAAATTTTCTTGAAGATCGGCGAGTTGGCTTTCTTTGGTCTTCAACTCAGCCTGCATACAGACAGTCATATGATTTAACAAACGGTACAAGAATTGAAGTACCAACCACATAACAAGTTATGCGCTTGGCATTTGGGGGCTAATGCATATTTGATCTTCATCTGTCAATTGATTGCAAAGTCCCAAGCTCAATACAAGTATTCAACTTGGCACTTGGGGGCTAATGACTATTTGCTCAAATAAACTCTGATGCTGCCATGATAAATTACTTAAAGTCCCAGTTTAACTACATTAAGTTGAACCGGCCCTTGGGGGCTACATCAGTGAATTTCGAAGCATTCAGATTTATATTAGTAAGTCCCGGTTTGAAAGAGGATTGCAAAACCGGCCCTTGGGGGCTAGGAGAGTTAACAAAATTGAAGAATCCAAGCAGGAAAAAGCACATGGAAGTTACCTCAAGTTTTTCTTTCATCATATTCACCAGATCAGCTTCATAGTCACGGCTGGTATACAGCCGGTTCAAGTAGCCGGAATGAAGATCTTGGGCATTCAGAGCAGCGTAAGTCGCCAGATCAACATTCCACTTGCCTTTGCTCATAGTAGTGAATTCTTCTTTGGCAGTATACTTGGATAAGGCGACCGGATTACTTGGTTCAGTACGGCCAATGCCAGTAATCACAACATCATCATCCTTGGTGCCGCCGGTTTGACAAGGGGCAGTTGGTCTGTCAGCAGGCCGGATTGGACTGGTGGATTTCTCAATCCGAATGGGGCTTCCGGGGTGGTCAGCAGGGCCTGAGGTATCAGCAGACCTTTCTTCGGCAATAACATCATCATCTTGCAGTGGGGGGTCGTTGGGTATATCTTTGCGAATGGCCACTTCAAGATCTGGTGTTTTATCCGGTTCAGGAACGGCATCCTCCTCAGCCGCTTTATCCAGGCGGGCCTTCTTGCTTGGCCTAGGCTTGGCCCTAAAAGGAGTAATCAAAATCAAATACAGCATATGTTCCAACATGATGTATCAGAAATATTATGATAAGTATAGCTTACCCTATTGGAAATATGCCCTAGAGGCAATAATAAAAGCATTATTATTATATTTCCTTGTTCATGATAATTGTCTTTATTCATGCTATAATTGTGTTATCCGGAAATCGTAATACATGTGTGAATAATAGACACCAACATGTCCCTAGTAAGCCTCTAGTTGACTAGCTCGTTGATCAACAGATAGTCATGGTTTCCTGACTATGGACATTGGATGTCATTGATAACGAGATCACATCATTAGGAGAATGATGTGATGGACAAGACCCAATCCTAAACATAGCACAAGATCGTATAGTTTGTTTGCTAGAATTTTCCAATGTCAAGTATCCTTTCCTTATACCATGAGATCGTGTAACTCCCGGATACCGTAGGAGTGCTTTGGGTGTGCCAAACATCACAACGTAACTGGGTGACTATAAAGGTATACTACGGGTATCTCTGAAAGTGTCTGTTGGGTTGACACGGATCGAGACTGAGATTTGTCACTCCGCATGACGGAGAGGTATCACCGGGCCCACTCGATAATGCATCATCATAATGAGCTCAATGTGATTAAAGTGTTTGATCACGGGATCATGCATTACGGTACGAGTAAAGTGACTTGCCGGTAACGAGATTGAACGAGGAATTGGGATACCGACGATCGAATCTCGGGCAAGTAAAATACCGATTGACAAAGGGAATTGTATACGGGATTAATTGAATCCTCGACATCGTGGTTCATCCGATGAGATCATCATGGAGCATGTGGGAGCCAACATGGGTATCCAGATCCCGCTGTTGGTTATTGCCCAAGAGCCGTCTCGGTCATGTCTGCCTGTCTCCCGAACCCGTAGGGTCTACACACTTAAGGTTCGGTGACGCTAGGGTTGTGAAGATATGTATATGTAGTAACCCGAATGTTGTTGGGAGTCCCGGATGAGATCCCGGACGTCACGAGGAGTTTCGGACTAGTCCGGAGGTGAAGAATTATATATAGGAAGTGCAGTTTCGGCCATCGGGAGTGATCTGGGGGTCACCGATATTGTACCGGGACCACCAGATGGGTCCCGGGGGTCCACCGGGTGGGGCCACCCATCCCGGAGGGCCCCATGGGCTGAAGTGGGAGGGGGACCAGCCCTTAGTGGGCTGGTGCGCCCCCCAAGGCCTACCCCCTGCGCCTAGGGTTGGAACCCTAGGGTGGGGGGCGCCCACTTGCCTTGGGGGGCACTCCACCCCCCTGGCCGCCGCCCCCTCTGGAGATGGGATCTCCAGGGGCCGGCGCCCCCCCAGGGGTCCTATATAAAGGGTGGGGGAGGGAGGGGCAGCCGCACCCTTGACCCTGGCGCCTCCCTGTCTCCCTGCTACACCTCTCCCTCTCGCAGTATACGGCGAAGCCCTGCTGCTGTGACGCCCTGCATCCACCACCACGCCGTCGTGCTGCTGGATCTTCATCAACCTCTCCTTCCCCCTTGCTGGATCAAGAAGGAGGAGACGTCATCCGCTCCGTACGTGTGTTGAACGCGGAGGTGCCATCCGTTCGGTGCTAGGATCTCCGGTGATTTGGATCACGTCGTGTACGACTACCTCATCCCCGTTCTTCTGAACGCTTCCGCTCGCGATCTGCAAAGGTATGTAGATGCATCTGATCACTCGTTGCTAGATGAACTCATAGATGGATCTTGGTGAAACCATAGGAATTTTTTTGTTTTCTGCAACGTTCCCCAACAGTGGTATCAGAGCTAGGTCTATGCGTAGTTCTTCTGGTGCGAGTAGAACACAATTTGTTGTGGGCGTAGATTTGTCAACTTTCTTGCCTCTACTAGTCTTATCTTGCTTCAGCGGTATTGTGGGATGAAGCTGCCCGGACCAACCTTACACGTACGCTTACGTGAGACCGGTTCCACTGACTAACATGCACTAGTTGCATAAGGTGGCTGGCGGGTGTCTGTCTCTCCCACTTTAGTTGGAGCGGATTCGATGAAAAGGGTCCTTATGAAGGGTAAATAGAAGTTGACAAATCACGCTGTGGCTTTCACGTAGGTAAGAAAACGTTCTTGCTAGAACCCTAATTCAGCCACGTAAAACCTGCAACAACAATTAGAGGACGTCTAACTTGTTTTTGCAGCAAGTGCTTTGTGATATGATATGGCCAAAGTTGTGATGAATGATGAATGATCTATATGTGATGTATGAGATGTTCATGCTATTGTAATAGGAATCACGACTTGCATGTCGATGAGTATGACAACCGGCAGGAGCCATAGGAGTTGTCTTTATTTTTGTATGACCTGCGTGTCATTGAGAAACACCATGTAAATTACTTTACTTTATTGCTAAACGCATTAGCCATAGTAGTAGAAGTAATAGTTGGCGAGCAACTTCATGGAGACACGATGATGGAGATCATGATGATGGAGATCATGGTGACAAGCCAGTGACAAAGATGATCATGGAGCCCCAAGATGGAGATCAAAGGAGCTATGTGATATTGGCCATATCATGTCATGTTTATTATTTGATTGCATGTGATGTTTATCATGTTTTGCATCTTGTTTACTTAGAACGACGATAGTAAATAAGATGATCCCTCATAATAATTTAAAGAAGTGTTCCCCCTAACTGAGCACCGTTGCGACAGTTCGTTGTTTCGAAGCACCACATGATGATCGGGTGTGATAGATTCTAACGTTCACATACAACGGGTGTAAGACAGATTTACACATGCAAACACTTAGGTTGACTTGACGAGCCTAGCATGTACAGACATGGCCTCGGAACACAGAAGACCGAAAGGTCGAGCATGAGTCGTATAGAAGATACGATCAACATGAAGATGTTCACCGATGTTGACTAGTCCGTCTCACGTGATGATCGGACACGGCCTAGTTGACTCGGATCATGTCATACTTAGATGACTAGAAGAGGGATGTCTATCTAAGTGGGAGTTCATTAAATAATTTGATTAGATGAACTTTATTATCATGAACTTAGTCTAAAATATTTACAATATGTCTTGTAGATCAAATGGCCAACGTAGTCCTCAACTTCAATGCGTTCCTAGAGAAAACCAAGCTGAAAGACGATGGCAGCAACTATACGGACTGGGTCCGGAACTTGAGGATCATCCTCATAGCTGCCAAGAAAGATTATGTCCTACGAGCACCGCTGGGTGACGCACCTGTTCTCCCTGCAGAACAAGACGTTATGAACGCTTGGTAGGCATGTACCGATGACTACTCCCTCGTTCAGTGCGGCATGCTTTACAGTTTAGAGCCGGGGCTCCAAAAGCGTTTTGAGAGACACGGAGCATATGAGATGTTCGAAGAGCTGAAAATGGTTTTCCAAGCTCATGCCTGGGTCGAGAGATATGAAGTCTCCGACAAATTCTTCAGCTGTAAGATGGAGGAAAATAGTTCTGTCAGTGAGCACATACTCATTATGTCAGGGTTACATAACCGCTTGACTCAGCTGGGAGTTAATCTCTCGGACGATGGGTCATTGACAGAATCCTCCAGTCGCTTCCACCAAGCTACAAGAGCTTTGTGATGAACTTCAATATGCACGGGATGGAAAAGACCATTCCTGAGGTATTTGCTATGCTGAAATCAGCAGAGGTAGAAGTCAAGAAGGAACATCAAGTGTTGATGGTGAATAAAACCACTAAGTTCAAGAAGGGCAAGGGTAAAAAGAACTTCAAGAAGGACGGCAAGGAAGTTGTCGCGCCCGGCAAGCAAGCTGCCGGGAAGAAGCCAAAGAATGGACCCAAGCCCGAGACTGAGTGCTTTTATTGCAAGGGAAGTGGTCACTAGAAGCGGAATTGCCCCAAATACTTGGCGGACAAGAAGGCCGGCAAAACAAAAGGTATATGTGATATACATGTAATTGATGTGTACCTTACCAGTACTCGTAGTAGCTCTTGGGTATTTGATACCGGTGCAGTTGCTCACATTTGTAACTCAAAGCAGGAGCTGCAGAATAAATGGAGACTGGCGAAGGACGAGGTGACGATGCGCGTCGGGAATGGTTCCAAGGTCGATGTGATCGCCGTCGGCACGCTACCTCTACATTTACCTACGGGATTAGTTTTAAAATTCAATAATTGTTATTTAGTGCCAAGTTTGAGCATGAACATTGTGTCTGGATCTCGTTTAATTCGAGATGGCTACTTATTTAAATACGAGAATAATGGTTGTTCTATTTATATGAGTGATATGTTTTATGGCCATGATCCGATGGTTAATGGTTTATTCTTAATGAATCTCGTACGTGATGATACACATATTCATAGTGTGAATACCAAAAGAGTTAAAGTTGATAACAATAGTCCCACATACTTGTGGCACTGCCGCCTTGGTCACATAGGTGTCAAACGCATGAAGAAGATTCATGCAGATGGACTTTTAGAGTCTCTTGATTATGAATCATTTGACACGTGCGAACCATGCCTCATGGGTAAAATGACCAAGACTCCGTTCTCAGGAACAATGGAGCGAGCAACCAACTTATTGGAAATCATACATACTGATGTGTGCGGTCCAATGAGTGTTGAGGCTCGCAGTGGCTATCGTTATGTTCTCACCCTCACTGATGACCTGAGTAGATATGGGTATATCTACTTAATGAAACACAAGTCGGAGACCTTTGAAAAGTTCAAGGAATTTCAGAGTGAGGTTGAAAATCAACGTGATAGAAAGATCAAGTTTCTACGATCAGATCGTGGAGGAGAATACTTGAGTCATGAATTTGGCACACACTTAAGAAAATGTGGAATAGTTTCACAACTCACACCGCCTGGAACACCTCAGCGTAATGGTGTGTCCAAACGTCGTAATCGCACTCTATTAGATATGGTGCGATCTATGATGTCTCTTACCGATTTACCGCTATCTTTTTGGGGCTATGCTTTAGAGACTGCCACATTCACTTTAAATAGGGCTCCGTCGAAATCCGTTGAGACGACACCGTATGAATTATGGTTTGGGAAGAAACCTAAGCTGTCGTTTCTAAAAGTTTGGGGATGCGATGCTTATGTCAAGAAACTTCAACCTGAAAAGCTTGAACCCAAGGCGGAAAAATGCGTCTTCATAGGATACCCTAAAGAAACTATTGGGTATACCTTCTACCTCAGATCCGAAGGCAAGATCTTTGTTGCCAAAAATGGATCCTTTCTAGAGAAGGAGTTTCTCTCGAAAGAGGTAAGTGGGAGGAAAGTAGAACTTGATGAAGTGTTACCTCTTGAACCGGAAAATGGCGCAACTCAAGAAAACGTTTCTGTGGTGCCTGCACCGATTGGAGAGGAAATTAATGATGATGATCAAGATGCTTCTGATCAGGCTCCTACTAAAATTCGTAGGTCCACAAGGACACGTTCCGCACCAGAGTGGTATGGCAACCCTGTCTTGGAAATCATGTTGTTAGACAACAGTGAACCTTCGAACTATGAAGAAGCAATGGCGGGCCCGGATTCCGACAAATGGCAGGAAGCCATGAAATCCGAGATAGGATCCATGTATGAAAACGAAGTATGGACTTTGACTGACTTGCCCGTTGAGCGGCAAGCCATAGAAAATAAATGGATCTTTAAGAAGAAGACAGACGCGGATGGTAATGTGACCATCTATAAAGCTCGGCTTGTCGCTAAGGGTTATCGACAAGTTCAAGGGGTTGACTATGATGAGACTTTCTCACCGGTAGCGAAGCTGAAGTCCGTCCGAATCATGTTAGCAATTGCCGCATTCTACGATTATGAGATATGGCAAATGGACATCAAAACGGAATTCCTTAATGGTTTCCTTAAGGAAGAATTGTATATGATGCAGCCGGAAGGTTTTGTCGATCCTAAGAATGCTGACAAGGTGTGCAAGCTCTAACGCTCGATCTATGGGCTGGTGCAAGCATCTCGGAGTTGGAACATTCGCTTTTATGAGATGATCAAAGCGTTTGTGTTTACACAGACTTATGGAGAAGCCTGCGTTTACAAGAAAGTGATTGGGAGCTCTATAGCATTTCTCATATTATATGTAGATGACATACTTTTGATGGGAAATGATATAGAACTCTTGGACAGCATTAAGGCCTACTTGAATAAGAGTTTTTCAATTAAGGACCTTGGAGAAGCTGCTTATATATTAGGCATCAAGATCTATGGAGATAGATCAAGACACCTCATAGGTCTTTCACAAAGCACATACCTTGATAAGATATTGAAGAAGTTCAATATGGATCAATCTAAGAAGGGGTTCTTACCTGTGTTACAAGGTGTGAAATTGAGCTCAGCTCAATGTCCGACCACGGCAGAAGATATAGAAGAGATGAGTGTCATCCCCTATGCCTCAGCCATAGGTTCTATTATGTATGCCATGCTGTGTACCAGACCTGATGTAAACCTTGCCGTAAGTTTGGTAGGAAGGTACCAAAGTAATCCCAGCAAGGAACACTGGACAGCGGTCAAGAATATCCTGAAGTACCTGAAAAGGACTAAGGAAATGTTTCTCGTTTATGGAGGTGACGAAGAGCTCGTCGTAAAGGGTTACGTCGACGCTAGCTTCGACACAGATCTGGATGACTCTAAGTCACAAACCGGATACGTGTATATTTTGAATGGCGGGGCAGTAAGCTGGTGCAGTTGCAAGCAGAACGTCGTGGCGGAATCTACATGTGAAGCGGAGTACATGGCAGCCTTGGAGGCAGCACATGAAGCAATTTGGGTGAAGGAGTTCATCACCGACCTCGGAGTCATACCCAATGCGTCGGGGCCAATCAAACTCTTCTGTGACAACACTGGAGCTATTGCACTTGCCAAGGAGCCCAGGTTTCACAAGAAGACCAGGCACAACAAGCGTCGCTTCAACTCCATTCGTGAAAATGTTCAAGATGGAGACATAGATATTTGTAAAGTACATACGGACCTGAATGTAGCAGATCCGTTGACTAAACCTCTCCCTAGAGCGAAACATGATCAACACCAGAATTCCATGGGTGTTCGATTCATCACAATGTAACTAGATTATTGACTCCAGTGCAAGTGGGAGACTGTTGGAAATATGCCCTAGAGGCAATAATAAAAGCATTATTATTATATTTCCTTGTTCATGATAATTGTCTTTATTCATGCTATAATCGTGTTATCCAGAAATCATAATACATGTGTGAGTAATAGACACCAACATGTCCCTAGTAAGCCTCTAGTTGACTAGCTCGTTGATCAACAGATAGTCATGGTTTCCTGACTATGGACATAGGATGTCATTGATAACGAGATCACATCATTAGGAGAATGATGTGATGGAGAAGACCCAATCCTAAACATAGCACAAGATCGTGTAGTTCGTTTGCTAGAGTTTTCCAGTGTCAAGTATCCTTTCCTTAGACCATGAGATCGTGTAACTCCCGGATACCGTAGGAGTGCTTTGGGTGTGCCAAATGTCAGAACGTAACTGGGTGACTATAAAGGTATACTACGGGTATCTCCGAAAGTGTCTGTTGGGTTGACACGGATCGAGACTGGGATTTGTCACTCCGCATGACGGAGAGGTATCACCGGGCCCACTCGGTAATGCATCATCATAATGAGCTCAATGTGATCAAAGTGTTTGATCACGGGATCATGCATTACGGTACGAGTAAAGTGACTTGCCGGTAACGAGATTGAACGAGGTATTGGGATACCGGCGATCGAATCTCGGGCAAGTAAAATACCGATTGACAAAGGGAATTGTATACGGGATTAATTGAATCCTCAACATCGTGGTTCATCCGATGAGATCATCGTGGAGCATGTGGGAGCCAACATGGGTATCCAGATCCCGCTGTTGGTTATTGCCCGAGAGCCATCTCGGTCATGTCTGCCTGTCTCCCAAACCCGTGGGGTCTACACACTTAAGGTTCGGTGACGCTAGGTTTGTGAAGATATGTATATGCAGTAACCCGAATGTTGTTCGGAGTCCCGGATGAGATCTCGGACGTCACGAGGAGTTTCGGAGTAGTCCGGAGGTGAAGAATTATATATAGGAAGTGAAGTTTCGGCCATCGGGAGTGATCTGGGGGTCACCGATATTGTACCGGGACCACCAGATGGGTCTCGGGGGTCCACCGGGTGGGGCAACCCATCCCGGAGGGCCCCATGGGCTGAAGTGGGAGGGGGGACCAGCCCTTAGTGGGCTGGTGCGCCCCCTAAGGCCCACCCCCTGCGCCTAGGGTTGGAACCCTAGGGTGGGGGGGGCGCCCACTTGCCTTGGGGGGCACTCCACCCCCCTGGCCGCCACCCCCTCTGGAGATGGGATCTCTAGGGGCCGGCGCCCCCCTAGGGGGCCTATATAAAGGGGGGAGGGAGGGGCAGCCGCACCCTTGACCCTTGCGCCTCCCTCTCTCCCTGCTACACCTCTCCCTCTCGCAGTGCACGGGGAAGCCCTGCTGCTGTGACGCCATGCATCCACCACCACGCCGTCGTGCTGCTGGATCTTCATCAACCTCTCCTCCCCCCTTGCTGGATCAAGAAGGAGGAGACGTCATCCGCTCCGTACGTGTGTTGAATGCGGAGGTGCCGTCCGTTCGGTGCTAGGATCTCCGGTGATTTGGATCACGTCGTGTACGACTACCTCATCCCCGTTCTTCTGAACGCTTCCGCTCGCGATCTGCAAAGGTATGTAGATGCATCCGATCACTCGTTGCTAGATGAACTCATAGATGGATCTTGGTGAAACCGTAGGAAAATTTTTGTTTTCTGCAACGTTCCCCAACATACCCAAGCACTGTTTTGAGCGGCGGCAGCTGAGTAGCTGATGACTCGCCAGAGGATGAGTGGGAAGTAACCTGATAATCGGAGTCAGATGGATTAAGAGGTTGACGAAAACAGCCCGCTTTAGGACAAGCACTGACAAGCAAATTAGAGACCTCTGAACGGCGTTTCCGAACCGAACTGTTCGGTAAACCGGCGGAGGTAACTACCTGGCCGTTGTGCCGGGTTGTGCGGCGAGCTTCGTGTTGTTGGGTCTTCATAAGAAATTTGGGATCCAGGTAAGCAAGAGGATGATAGAATTTAACTTTCCGGTTTGCCTGACGAATTTTTAGTGAAGGCAAAGGGTTCGAATCAGAAGAAAGAGTACTGCAGCATCAGCATGACTAGCTTCGGCATCATCCTGACAAATGTTATCATCAATAAGGCGTGTGAAAAGTAAGCCAAGTGAATCAAGTTCTACCTCAAGGTCCGGATTACGCACATCGTCATCAACGGGCGGATCAGAGGATGCAGTGGTTTTCCTCTTATGAGCAGGCCTCTTAACGACTTTGGTTTTTGGCCGGATTGGTCTTTCCGGTTTATCTGGCTTTTCTGGTTTCTCCTGAGGAAGCTTCTTGCTCCAAAACGGATCACCGCCCTGTTTAAGCAGCAGTTGATATTAAAGAATATACAAAAATAGCAATGACATGTTCAGGAAAAAGTACAGTCAAAATCTTATAGCTGGCGGTTTGTTGGTAGCATAGAAGGGGAGCAGGCCGGTTCAAGCGCAGAGGTGTTCCGGTTTGTTCAACATTTTCTTCACAGCTTCTGTGACCTCGTCATCTGTGAGCTGAATGTTAACATGTCGGAGTGGGTCATCGACACTACGAGTATACTCGCACATCAAACCGGAGCGCTGGCTGAGGGGCAATATGCTCCATGATATCCAACAGTGTGCGATATCAATTCCTGTTAAACCATTGGCCATGAACGCTCTGAGCTTGGATAGTTGAGGAGCGTATTTACTTCTCTCCTTGGTAGTCAACCTTTGCGGAAAGGGGTGTGTATTGCTAAGCCGCTCCGGACGAAAGCCAGGCAAAGGATTTTCATTAGTAGGGGAGGTGTCTTTGCAATAGAACCATGATTGATTCCACTCCTTGGTGTGGCTGTGCAGTTTGGCGTGAGGGTAAGTGACCTCCTTTCTTTTCTGAATTGCCACACCACCCAATTCCGTATTGGAACCATCAGTGAATTCTGTGCGGCGGTTTAGGTGAAAGCAGTCTCTAAACAACTCAACTATGGGTTCCTCTTGAAAGTATGCCTCGCAGAGCACTTGGAAGTGACATATGTTGGTAACAGAGTAGGGGCCAGTGTCTTGCAGGCGGAGTTGAAAATTGGCTAAGACATCCCGGTAAAATTTAGAGCCGGGGGTGTTAAAACCCCGGGCTAAGTGATCTACGAAGACGACAACCTCTCCCTCTTGAGGTGTGGGAGTACATTCTTTACCAGGGACCCTCCAATGGATAGTATCTTTGCTGCTTAAAGCGCCGGTCAAGACTAAATTGTTCGGTTGAGTTTCTATGACGCGAGAAGGAACCCAGTTGCACTCGTATACTTGTTTGGCCATGGTGAAGTCTACAAAATAAGTGATTCCGGTTCAAGATTGTGTTGGGTAAAAGTATACACCGGTATGAACAATGTTAAATCGGAGGCAACTATATCTAAACCGGAGTTCTTGAAGCGGCATCATATGGCTAACGAGTTCTTGCGGTTCAACAAGGGGACTAATGGTATATACCGGTTTATTAACTTTTTCTATATTAAGTTAAACCGCCTGATCTAAACATTGAAAGCAATTGAGGTTGCGGATGGCTAAGTATGCAGAAACAGGTTTCACAAGGTCTTATTACAACAATGGATCTGAAGCAAGTTCAGAAAAGAAGAAAAAATATTCAAAGACTTAAAGCAGAGTGGAAGTGAATCAATGGGCAGATATATAGATGAGAACTACGGATTCGAGCATGAAGCTACAAGCGGATGCAAAAAGCTACTACTAATCAGAGCAGGGTTTCACAGATCTATCCATGAGTCTGGGTACGAGCATGAACAAGTGATGAACACGGCAAGAACACGAAACCCTAAAAACAGATCTATGTTAAGAAGAATAGAAGGCTTACCAGAATCGAGGAAGATGCGGAAAGCTACCGCAGTGCTCTGGTACATTCAGGTTGATGCAGCGGCCCAAGACGGTGCAGAGGTCAACGTTGGCGGCGGAGCTCCGAGGCTGGCGACGCGAGGAAGACGAAGAGAAAGGGGACGAAGGGGAGAAAATAAATGACCCTTCGGTCCTATTTATAAGGCAAGAGACATGTGTCAGGCGCGTGAATCAAGGAACCACAAATCTTGGAAGCAGAGCTATCGCCTCGGTTATTGCGAATCCATTAAACAAAGAAGATATCATGAATGTTATCTTTATGATGACGTCATGCCGGTTTACAACAACCAGAGAAGGTGACATCACGGCGGTTCAACAACTACAAGAAGATGTTGAATACGAAGGTTTTTTTGCTAAGGATTGACATGAACCCGTTCAAATCAATCTGGGGCCTAATGTTGGGGATATTACTACTGGGTGTAAACCGTCCTACCTGGGCCGGGTTAACTTCATCAGTAGTTCAAAGGTGTTAAAGCCCAAAGAGGCAGATAAGGGCCCAAGGCCTGTAGTCGGTTTAAGACCTATAGCCGTAAATCGGCTTTATATGTAAACTTGTATTGTAAGTTAGGAATAAGGATAGACCAACCCGGATACGAGTATGAACTGATGTTGGGACTCTGTGGACTGACGGGCGTCACCCGTGTATATAAGGGGACGACCCGGCGGCGGTTCAGGGACAGACAACAACAACTCGAGACTTAGGCGAAGCTTGTTTGCTCCCTAGTCATCAAAACCCCATCAATTCCATCACAACTAGACGTAGGCTTTTACCTTCATCGAAGGGGCCGAACTAGTATAAAACTCTCTGCGTCCTTGTGTCCGCTTTAACCCCTTCAAGCTAACCCGTCGCGATGGCTCCACGACTAAGTCCTTTCTCCAGGACATCTGCCGTGACAAAACCATGACAATTATGCAATTGTTGTTTAGCTTCTAATATTAACTTGGTGCTTTTAGGTACATATGTCATTGGTAAAGATCCGCGCTTCGACCCTTTCTGCGTATGGGGCAATGAGGTATCGATGAACCAGCATCAAGTGAGGAAGCTGATAAAGATTGTTAGTAACATGGGTCCAAAGATGACAATTAAACTATTTGTTTACACGTTATCCAAGACAACAGCGAACTACAGGATGGTAAGTAAGAACTCTGTGGCCGAATTTTTACTGCCCATAATGAGTTGTGTTAGATGACAATGTCTGAATCTTTTTCTTTTGCAATGGTTGCCAAAGCAGTTTACTCAAGATTACCTGGTGGGCATGCAAAGGTTAAAGTATTTCTACCAAAACACGATGATTATCTAGATGTTTTCAGGAAGACCGTGAAGGATGGGCGGTCGGCAATCATAAGGGGTTGGACTAGAGTCGTGCGTGCCTTCTGCATGGAGGAGGGCACAATATGGGCATTCCACTTCACCTTGTTCAGCAACCAGAATATATTTCGCCTCTTTCTTTACCATCTTTAATAGTACAAGTATACAACAGTGGTTCCTCATTATTTGGTTGTTTGAACCTGATGGATATGAATAAAGCTGTAGCATACATTCAGATTCAAATTCAAATTCAAATCCAAATCCGGTACAATTTGGAAAAGCAACAATTAAATTAGGGTGAAATTATGCTCTCCAGGTTGTTACGACACACACGGTTGGTAAAACACAAACGTTTGTGATATGCACCATAATCCGAGATGGTTCACAGAGAGGAAACATGTGCAAGCATGCACACAGTTGCCGTTTGCAAACCGTGTGCGATGTCAGACAATATCACAAACGGTGCGGGCAAAGTAAACGTTTGTGTTAGTTGCCTTATCGTACATGATTCGCAACCTTGAAGTATTTATGATGAAGTATGCATCGTAAACGTTGCACCACAGGATAGCGTGTGCGATAGTTGTCAAGTACGACGATGTTACGACGGTCCGACGTTTCGTAATCATGTCCGAACTCGTACGACGATTAGCTAATCTTCTTAACGGTGAACCATTTGTGATGAGCCGCGCATCATACATGTTCTATAATAGTGAACCATTTGTGATGGGCCGTGCATTGTAAACGTAGTACCACAGAATACCGACTGCGATGGCAATGCGAGTAGAAACGAGTAGGAGTACTTAGGGGCCCTATCCCCGACGGTTTCTGGGTCATGTGGGAAGGACCCACCTATCGCCCACACTCCACTTAGCGACGGTTCCAAATGCCGTCACAGAAAGGGGTTAAAAACCAGTTGTTTAGGACCAACGCATACGAGTGCAGGTCTTTGCAAAAGATCGAAACGCCAGGAGATAGTAAACCAACTCCAGTTTTCATAGGCTCCAGCATAGAGAAACCCAACTCCTACTGATAATAAGCAGATTCCAGTGGCCAAAGAACTAGTCCGCTCTAGTCCAGCAAAAATATGTCAACTCCATTCTAAGAAGCGTGTGCGTATCCTCGCATCATGAAATTTTGTAGCATTCTGATCATATTTTATACATGTTTCTTACCCATCTCTCTTTTAGAAAATAAGGTTAAATGATAGAAGACTTTCTGCACTGGGATCGTATTCGAGGAAAGTATCTTGCGGGAATTCTCTGTGCTCCAATGCTGATGTAAGTACCTGTTGTATATCACTATATTTTTACATCAGCATGTATTTTGTTAATCGGCGTGAATCCAACCTTTATCTGATCTAAATTTAGTTGTAGCAAAATGTATGGGGTTGTTTGGTTCCCAGCCATTTGGCAGCCACAGTTTAGTTGGCTTGTGTTTGTTTTTTGCCACACTTTGGCTTGCCATACTTTATTGCCCCTATGGCCCACTTGTCATAGAGACAATTTTTTTGCCAACTTTTGCCAAAGTTTGACGTCCAATTTCTCAGCCACACTTGTGTGGCTTGCCATACTTGTGTGGCTAGCCACACTTTGGCTTGGCCACAGTAGTCTCCAACCAAACAAACCCTAAAGGCGACAATGTTGATTTTTGTAAGGAAACCTGCCTGGTAGTTTTGCATACTGAGCTTCATGAGTGTACTATCTCATATCATGCACATTACTGAATTGTAGTGCTGCTCTGGTTTCCCATTCATTCATTGTGTCAATGTTGCTTTCGTATTACCTTACCTGGCTGATGATAGTTGTGCCATATTGTGTTAATTTGGTGTAGGCTGGTGTGGTCTGGTTGCCCAAACGTTCGTTGTTTCAATGTTCCTTTCCTATTATATGACCTGGCTAATGATAGCAATGCCAGTGTGTTAATTTGGTGCGCGCTGCTGAAGATAATAAGAAAGGCTCTGAAAACAGCAAGGTAACCCCATTGTTTATTTCCAATAAATCTAGGCCAGGTAATATGTGAAAGGATCGAAATAAATGACTAGAGGGGGGTGAATAGGCAACTAATAATTTTTAGCTTTTCTTTACCAAATTAAACTTTGCATCAAAGTAGGTTGTCTAGATATGCAACTAGGTGAGCAACCTATATGATGCAGCAACAACAAGCACACAAGCAAGCAAGAGATGCAACACAATATAAGTTTGCACAAGTAAAGGTGAGAGATGGTGGAGACGTGTTACCGAAGTTCCTTCCCTTTGAGAGGAAGTACATCTCTGTTGGAGCGGTGTGGAGGCACAATGCTCCCCAAGAAGCCACTAGGGCCACCGTATTCTCCTCACGCCCTCACACAATGCGAGATGCCGTGATTCCACTATTGGTGGCCTTGGAGGCGGCGACCCAACCATAACAAACAAGGTTGGGGCAATCTCCACAACTTAATTGGAGGCTCCCAATGACACCACGAAGCTTCACCAAAATGGAATATGGCTCCGCAGTGACCTCAACCATCTAGGGTGCTCAAACACCCAAGAGGAACATGATCCACAAGGGATTAGTGGGGGGAATCAAATTGATCTTGGTGGAAGTGTGGATCGGGGCCTTCTCAACCAATCCCTAGAAAATCAACAAGTTTGATTGGCTAGGAAGAGAGATCAGGCGAAAATGGAGCTTTGAGCAACAATGGAGCTTGGGGAAGGAAGCGGTAGGTCAACTTGAAGAAGAAGACCTCCTTTTATTTGGGGAACCAATCCAACCATTACCCCCCTCTTCAGCCCGCACAGAGCGGTACTACCGCTCAGTAGAGCGGTACTACTGCTGGCCATAGCGGTACTACCGCGACCACCAGCGGTACTACCGCAGAGACTGAGAGCAGAAGAAACAGAGGGAGAACGGGAGAGAGAAAGAGGGTATGGGCGGCACTAGTAGCGGTGGTAGCCGTGGTACTACCGCTCACAGGCGGTACTACCGCTGCTACTGCCTCTACTACGGCCGCACAACCCGACACGAGCAAAGACATCCTCGAATCAAGGCGGTAGCGTTGCGAAACCAGGAGGTACTGCCGCATATGCCCCGAAGCGGTACTACCGCGGTAGGACAGCGGTACGGCCGCGCTGGCGGCTGTACTACCGCTATCTCCTCACAGTATCCACATCCACTGAAACAGCAAACTCCAAGGTGAGGAAAGGAGCTCGGGGTGCAACAAGGACGTGTACGTGTTGATTCCACCCTAGCCTTTCTGTTGCGGACCCCCTCTTGATAGTACAATGTCTCCTACGACTCAAGTCCACCAAAATGGGAATGAAGGAGACTACACCGTCTTCACTTAAAGCTCTGAGGGGTAAGAATTGTCTCGTGCCAATGAATGAATCTATGAAATACTCAACGCACACGATTAGTCTGCAGAAGCATTGTCATCAATCACCAAAACTACTTAGAGAGAGACATGTCCTAACAATCTCCCACTTTTTAGTGGATTGATGACAACATGGGATTTGCACAAAGGGATGACAAGAGAATAAGAGAATCCCAGAGACTACAAAATATAGACGGGCTCCCCCTAGATGTGTGCACTCAATTAGAGGTGCCTTTGGAATGCCAAGTACACGCATTAGGATCAACACTCCTCCTATATTTTATAGTTAGACAACATTTTGCATCAAAAATGAGACACATAAGAGCTAGGATGCAATAGAGTAGCAAGTGAGGAAAGTAGACATATGAGATAAGCATGAACTCACAAACTACTAAAGTACTTTTACATAGAGAGATAATAATTGGATAGGGTAGCATATGTCTCACACCATATGATAGGGTACTAGGTCTCACGAGTGCAAACCAAACCAAAAGCAAATGACGAGAAAAGAGTTTGCAAGAGAGAAAGCCAAGGCAAAAGAGACACACTCGCAACTCGACAACGACAAATCCCTAAAATCTCTCCCCCTTTGGCATCGAGACACCAAAAGGGCAAAGAGTGTTGCTACTGCCACAGGTGATAGCAGAACGGATGATCTCCATCATCACATCCCCGCGTGATCGTCTACTCCTCCGTCATTGGCAGGGGGCTGCTCAGTGTCTGAGTCTGTCCACGGGCACTGCTGCTGAACCCACTCCTCCTCATCTGTGATCTTGCCCTCACAACCTCTGGCAACTATTGTAGCGAACTGACGCATGAGCTCCTTGTGATGGCTCCTGGCCTTCTTCTTAGACACATGAGCCATATACTGTCCATGAGACTCCATGAAGAAAAGTTTCTTCATTTTGCGCTTGAGCTTCTTTGCCCATGAGGGCTCTACTCCAAAGGGCTCATAATCATCATCATCAGTAGCATCAACCTCTGTCTCAACCTCATCAGCTCTAGGCGGAATCCCAGACTTCGGAACTGAAGAGCCCCAGTTCTCCTTCTTCCTCAGACGCTTAATCTCATGAGGGATCAACTCGCTAGTCTCCAAAGTGACACCAGGATAAGTGTGCTCCCATGCTTTGTCAATAAGCAACATGAGAAAAGGTGCATAGATGGGGCACTTGCGCTCAGAGATAATGGTGACAAGCTCAAACCACATGACATGAGAGATATCCAAGGATTCTCCAGTGTTTTATTCCTTCTCATGCTGGCAGAAAAGTAGCATGTCCATGAGAAAGGAGTGAACCATATCCAAGTTCCTAATGCAAGTGAAGACAGTCTCTCTGAAGATGTGATGAAGGGTGTACAGAAAGGCAGGCAGCTCATAGGTCTCCTTCTGAGTCTTGGGGTTAATATTCAAAGTACAGTAGGGCCAGAGAGATTGCTTGTGAGTGGAAGTTGCATTGCGGTGAGGACAAAAACCAACTAGGTTCTCAGTTCCTTGATCTTCAATCCCTAGTAACTTCATGAATGCCTTCCATTTGATAGAGAGAAGCTTGCCATTTTTCGTCCAAGTCAGAGTTCTTTCCTCATCCGTTCCAAGATGGATTGTGGCATAAAACTGAGCCACCAAATCCGCATCAAAGTCCATGTTAAACTGCATGATCTTGAGAATATTCAGCTGAGAACACATATGTACAGCCTTGCCAAAGTAGGCAGGATCCTCCTCCATATAGGCAGTCTCAATGGAGCGGACATCAACATAGAGATTCTTCTTTGCTTTGATCACATCAAAGTAGATTGCCCGCTGAAAACGGTTCCAGAAAGGACGGTTGACAAAATTGGGCTCTTGATCTTGCTCATAGGGATTGCGCCAACGCTTCTCCCAGAACTCCTTGCCAGTCATCTTAGTCATGGACTTGGGCTTCAGCTTGGGCTTCTTCGCAGTACTCTTGGTAGGCTGCTGAGACGAAGTTGGCGGAACACTTGAAGAAGGAACACTTAAAGAAGCAGCCGCTGCCTCAGAGGTGCGATAGCGCTTTGAAGTAGAACGCCCGGGGTTGACACGGCGGGCATGTTGCTCTGAAGGGCCATCACCTGGAACCAAACACACAGACACAAGAAACAACATGAAAGAACGAGCATAAGCCATCGGAAAAAGCAACAAGGATCGATATTTGGTGTGAGTAAGGTGGAAGTAGGCATCCAGCGGTATGATACATCCATTTTGCATCATGTTTTCTTACTGTTATTTATAATGTTTTTTCCATAATAATGCTTTCAGGAGTAATTCTAATGCCTTTTCTCTCATAATTTGCAAGGTACACACCAAGAGGGAGAATTCCGGGAGCTGGAAATCTGGACCCGAAAAAGCTACGTCAGGCTACCTATTCTGCACAACTCCAAATGAGCTGAAACTTCACGGAGAATTTTTATGGAATATGTCATGGTTTTGTCAAGGCAGATGTCCTAGAGAAAGGACTTAGTCGTGGAGCCATTGCGATGGGTTATCTTGAAGGGGTTAAAGCGGACACAGGGACGCAGAGAGTTTATACTAGTTCGGCCCCTTCGATGAAGGTAAAAGCCTACGTCTAGTTGTGATGGAATTGATGGGGTTTCGATGACTAGGGAGCAAACAAGCTTCGCCTAAGTCTCGAGTTATTGTCTGTTGTCCTGAACCGCCGTCGGGTCGTCCCGTTATATACACGGGTGACGCCCGTCGGTTCACAGAGTCCCACCACCGATTCATATTCGTATCCGGGTTGGTCTCTCCTTATTCCTATCTTACAATACAAGTTTACACACAGACGCCAGTTTACGGCTACAAGTCTTAAACCGACTACGGGCCTCAGGACATCTATCTTCTTGGGCTTTAATACTCTTGAGCTACTGATGAAGTTTACCCGGCCCAAATAGTCCGGTTTACGCCCAGTAGTAATATCCCCAACATTAGGGCCCAGATTGATTTGAATAGGTTCATGTCAATCCTTAGCAAAAAATCTCCATCTTCAACATCTTCTTGTAGTTGTTGAAGCGCCATGATGTCATCTTCTCCAATCGCTGTGAACCGGAGTGACGTCATCCGTCCTAAAGAAAACATCCACAACAACCGAGGCGACAGCTCCACTTCTGAAATTTGCGGTTCCTTGATTCATGCGCCTGACACATGTCCTTTTGCCTTATAAATAGGACCGAAGGGTCATTTCCTTTCTCCCCTTCATGCCCTTCCTCTTCGTATTCCTCGCGTCGCCAGTCCCAGAGCTCCTCCGCCGCCGTCGTCTTCTGCAGCGACCTTGGCCGCTGCATCAACCTGAGCGCACTAGAAAACTGCGGCGCCCTTCCGCGTCTTCCTCAGCTCTGGTAGGTCTTCTGCTCTTCTCAACATAGATCTGTTTTTAGGCATCCGTGTTCTTGCAGTGTCCATCACCTGCTCGTATTCATATACCAGCTCCTGGATGCATCTATGAACCCCTGCTCCGTGTAGCGGCAGCTTCTATTATCCGCCTTTAGTTTCATGCCCGAAACCATATATCTCACATATATTTCTGCCCATTGATTCAATACCGATCTGCTTTGAGCTTTTTGAATATTTCCCTTCTTTTCTGAACTTGCTTCAGATCCAATGTCGTAGATAAATCTTGTGAAATCTGTTTCTGCGTACTTATCCGTCCGCAATCTCAGCTGCCTCAATGTTTAGATCAGGCGGTTTAACTTGGTGTAAAAAATTAACAAACCGGTATATACCATTAGTCCCCTTGTTGAACCCCCAGAACTCTTTAGCCAGACGCTGTCGCTTCATAAAACTCCGGTTTAGGTATAGCTGTCCCCGGTTTAACATTGTCCATGCCAGTATATATTTAATCAATATATTCTTGAACCGGAATCACTTATTTTGTAGATTTCACCATGGCCAAACAAGTATATGAGTGCAACTGGGCTCCTTCCCCTGTCACAGAAACTCAACTGAATAATTTAGTCTTAACCGGCGCTTTAAGCAGCAAAAAAACTATCCATTGGAGGGTCCCCGGTACCGAATGTCCTCCCACACCTCAAGAGGGAGAGGTCGTTGTTTTCGCAGATCACTTAGCCCGGGGCTTTAATCCGCGCGGTTCAAAATTCTACCGGGATGTCTTGGCCAATTTTCAACTCCGTCCGCAAGATACTGGCCCCAATTCTGTTACCAACATATGCCATTTTCAAGTACTCTGTGAGGTGTTCTTTCAAGAGGAACCCACAGTCGAGTTGTTCAGAGACTGCTTTCATCTAAACCGCCGCACAGAGTTTACTGATGGTTCCAATATGCAATTGGGTGGTGTGGCGATTCAGAAAAGAAAAGAGGTCACTTACCCTCACACGAAATTGCACATCCATCCCCAAGAGTGGAATCAATCATGGTTCTATTGCAAAGACACCTCCCCTGCTGATGAAAATCCCTTGCCTGGCTTTCGTCCGGAGCGGGTTAGCAATACACACCCTTTTCCACAAAGGTTGACTGCCAAGGAAAGAAGTAAATACACTCCTCAACTGTCCAAGCTCAGAGCCTTCATGGCCAACGGTTCAACAGGAGTTGATCTCGCTCGCTGTTGGATATCGTGGAGCATACTGCCCCTTAGTCAGCGCTCCGGTATGATGTGCGAGTATACCGGCAGTGTTGATGACCCACTGCGACACATGAACATCCAGCTCACCGACGAAGAAGTCATAGAAGCTGTGAAGAAAATGTTGAACGAACCGGAACACATCTGTGCCCGAACCGGCCTGCTTCCCTTCCGCGCCACCAACGAATCGCCAGCTGTAAGCTTTTAATTTTACCTTTCACTGATCCTGTCATTGCTATATCTTCCTGTTATTTAACACCAATATCTGTTGAAACAGGGCAATGATCTGTTTTGGAGCAAGAAGCTTCCGCAGGAGAAACTAGAAAAACCGGACAAACCGGAAAGACCAATCCGGCCAAAGACTAGAGTCGTGAAGAAAACCGCCCACAGGAAGAAAACCACCGCATCTTTAGATCCAGCTGATGATGATGATGTGGGTAATCCGGACTTTGAGGTAGAGCTTGATTCACTAGGCTTACTTTTCACACGCCTTATTGATGATGATATTTGTCAGGATGATGCTGAAGCCAGCCACGCAGATGCTGCAGAGGTAATTATTCTCTCTTCTGATTCAGACCCTTTGCTTTTGCCAAAAATCCGTCAGGCAAACCAGAAGGTTAAATTTTCTCATCCTCTTGCTTACTTGGATCCCAAATTTCTTATGAAGACCCAACAACACGAAGCTCGCCGCACAACCCGTCATAGCGGCCAGGTAGTTACCTCCACCGGTTTACCGAACAGTTCGGTTCGGGAGCGCCGTTCAGAGGTCTCTAATTTGCTTGACAGTGCTTGTCCTAAAGCGGGCCGTTTTCGTCAACCTCTTAATCCTTCTGACTCCGATTATCAGGTTACTTCCCATTCATCATCTGGCGAGTCATCAGCTACTCAGCTGCCATCACTCAAAACCGTGCCTGGGTAAGCTATACTTATCATAATATTTCTGGTGTATTACTTTGTAACATATGTTGTTTTTGACTTTTATTACTCCTTTCAGGGCCAAGCCTAGATCGAGCAAGAAGGCCTGCCTGGATAAAGCGGCCCAGGAGGACGTCGTCCCTGAACCGGATAAAACGCCAGATCCTAAAGCGGCCATTCATGAAGATGCGCCAAATGACCCGCCACCACAAGATGATGACTGTATTGCTGAAGAGAGACATGTTGATACCTCCAGTCCTGTTGACCAGCCCAGAAGTCCCATTCGGATTGAGAAATCCACCAGTCCATCCAAGTCCACTGATAAACCAACGGCCCCAATGCAAACCAATGATGAAGTTGTTATTACTGGAGTTGGCCATACAGAGCCAAGCAATCATGTCGCTTTGTCTAAACATACTGCCAAGGAAGAATTTGCTGCAATTGGCAAGGGCAAATGGAATGCCGACATGTCAACTTATACTGCTTTGTCTCCTCAAGACCTTCACTCCGGCTTTCTAAACCGGTTATATACCAGCCGTGACTATGAAGCCGGCCTGGTTAATATGATGAAGGATAAATATGAGGTAATTGCCATATGCTCCTGCTTGTAATTCATCAACTCCAATAGCCTCCAAGTGCCGGTTTAAGATATCATTTTAAACCGGGACTTGTCATTTAGACTTCAATATGCCTGAATTTTGCCGATGTAGCGCCCAAGGGCCGGGTCAACTTAGTATAGTTAAACCAGGACTTTAGGTAATTGACATCACAACTTCAGAATTTATTCGAGCAAATAGCCATTAGCCCCCAAGTGCCAAGTTGAATACTTGTATTGATCTTGGGACTTTTATAATCAATTGAAAGATGAAGATCAAATGTGCATTAGCCCCGAAGTGCCGATTGCATAACTTGTTATGTGGTTGGCACTTCAATGTTTGCACTGCTTTCTGAATCATATAATTGTCTGCATGCAGGCTGAGCTGAAGACAAAAGAAAACCAAGTCACCGACCTCCAAGAAAATCTGAAGTCTCAACAAGCTGAAACCTCAAAAGCAAAAGAGGAGTTGACCAGCGCTTTAAGCGTCATGGAACGGCTTAAAGAGGACTTCAAAAAGGAGCGGACGGACTGGGCCACCGAGAAGTCTGCTTTAATAAAGCGAGCAGAAGACGCCGAGGCTGCGCTTAAACAGGTGGTGAACGAACTGACCGGCATAAAGCGGCAAGTGCACTCCATGACCGCTGCTATCTTTGGTGAGTCGATTTAACTTCTGGAATTACTCAGTCTTCTTAAGTAACTTTCAATGTGCTGATTCTTTTTACCCTCCAGGAACACGCATTGGTCACTTGGGGTCAGATGTACGGATGAAATTGAAAGCCGCCTATACATTGATCGAGCAGCTGTATTCTGGAGCACAGCGGATCATCTCTACTGCATCGCATAACAATCCGGCGCCCACTTTAATTCAAGATACTTTGAAGAGGCTGTCGATGCTTCCTGCCCGGGTTGAAGAGCTAAAGAGATCTGCCGCTTGAACCGGTGCCATCACTGCCGTAATCCGGGCAAAAGCATGGGTGCCGGAATTTGACCCTGTTGAGGCAGCTCAGGGCTATCCCAGTTTGAAGGAAGACGGAACATCATTTAGTGAAGCGGATCTGCGAGCAATAAACCGGGAGGTGCGTCCTCTAGCTTGCCAATTAGCTGAAGAGGCAGCCTTGTCGCATTATCAGGCACAGTACAATGATCAAAACCAGCGAGTAGCCGCACCGATTCCTGAAGCGGAAAATCTAATCCCTCCAATCCATAAGCACACTTATGCTCCTGATATTGATCCGCCACTGCTGATTCATGATGAAGCTGTCTTTCAAGCATTAATGGGAGTCGACTGGACAACTATTGACTTCTAGCCGCTGGGCAGAGAAGCAGAAGTGGAAGCGGCGTGGGATGACCCACAACCATCAAGCCATGTTGGTGACCAAGCTTGAACCGGAAATCGGTTTAAAACTTCTCCACCTTTGAAAAACAATAATATTATTTGGGCACCGTGTTGCCTTGTAATAGGCTAGCCGACACTCTTGATTGTGTTATGCCTTCGTGCATACATACTGCAACCTGTGCTTCCTTTGGGTGATAAAATTTCCAAAGTACTTTCTGCAATTAAAAAATCTTAAAATACCGCCGCGGCTATACCGTCTGGCGGATTGTTATGAAATCACAATATCTGAAATTTGAAGTATATGATCGACTCTTTGTGATACATAATACCTGCCATCATCGGGCATGAAGCTGGCTTAGCCAATCTTGAAGCGGAGGTTTTATAAACCCTACACCGTTAGAGGAGATAACAACTCCTGTATATATATAATGCCGGTTTACCTTGTAAACCGTGCCGGGCTTTATAATAAACACCGTGTTACTCCTTAATAGGATGTTTAACAAAGAAAATCAAACCGGGCAAATAAACTCCGGATTAAAAATGGACCGTGTTCTGTCCATTGATAGTTTGAACCGGTTTAAAACTTTGTCGGTTTAAAAATGCAACGATCATAAAGAAACATGTATGAAAGAAAATATTGAAGCAAAGGCAATGATAAAACCGTTTGCAAAAAGAGGCTTATTTGAGCCGATCAGATGGCGTTACCGTGGTCGGACACGACCAAGCTCCCGATAGGTGTAGCTACGGTTCAAGTCAGCCAGGTCCCCAATTGAAACCGTGGCATTTATGCCGATCAAGAGGCATGGCAATGGTTCGGGTTCGACCAAGCCCCCAAGTTATTCTATGGCCTTAGGCCGGTCAAGAGGCGTGACTGGTTCAGACTTGACCATGTCCCCAAGTGATCTGGTGGCCTTCGCCTATCGAAAGGTGTTGCATTGGTTCGGATGCGACCAAGCCCCCAAGTGATGTTATACAGCTTTTAAAGAGCAATTTCAAGGGGTAAAACGGAGGCCGCTTTAAGACAGAACCACCCTGTGTAACCACGCATGATGTAAAAGAACAGATACCCTACTTTAGCTGAGGTTCCGGTTTATTATATTAATCATAACATATACATAGTCATAATATGTACATAAGTAGAGCCAATGGCTCAGGTATAGTAAGGCCGAAGATGAGTTATGTTCCACGGCCTGTTGGTCTCCTCCTCTGATGTACGTGAGTCTTTATGCTCTCGAATATCGATCAGATAGTATGACCCGTTGTGCAGATTCTTGCTGACCACGAAAGTTCCCTCCCAAGGTGGGGATAACTTATGCATATCAGTCTGATGTTGGATGAGCCGAAGCACCAAATCTCCTTCTTGAAAGGTTCTGGTTCTAACTCGGCGACTGTGATAATGACGAAGATCCTGTTGGTAAATCACCGAGCGGGCAGCTGCTATGTCACGCTCTTCATCCAACCGGTCCAAAGCGTTTTGCCGTGCTGTCTCGTTGTCCGCTTCAACATAAGCCGCCACACGAGGTGAATCATGACGGATATCACTGGGGAGAACCGCCTCCGCTCCATAGACCATGAAGAACGGTGTGTATCCTGTTGATCTGTTGGGTGTGGTATTGATGCTCCATAGCACAGATGGTAACTCTTCTACCCAACAACCAGGTGTTCTCTGCAAAGGAACCATAAGCCGGGGCTTGATGCCTCTCAAGATCTCCTGATTAGCTCTTTCTGCTTGACCATTGGACTATGGGTGCGCCACTGATGAAACGTCAAGTCGGATGTGCTCACGTTCGCAGAACTCCTTCATGGCACCTTTGGACAAATTGGTACCATTATCTGTGATGATACTGTGTGGAAAGCCAAACCGGAAAATCACTTTTTTGATAAACTGAACCGCCGTGGCTGCATCACACTTGCTAACAGGTTCTGCCTCCACCCACTTTGTAAACTTGTCAACCGCCACCAGGAGGTGGGTCTTCTTGTCCTTGGACCTTTTGAAAGGCCCAACCATATCTAGCCCCCAAGTCGCAAACGGCCAAGTGATTGGAATCTTCTCATTCTTGAGCCGGCACGTGAGCACGTCTTGAAAACTTTTGGCAACCGTCACATCGTCTGACCAGATTCTCCGCATCAGCATGAGCAGTTAACCAATAGAATCCATGGAGGAACGCTTTAGCCACCAATGATTTTGAACCGGCATGGTGACCACAATCTCCTTCGTGGATCTCACGCAAAATTTCACAGCCTTCTTCAGGGGACACACAGCGTTGAAACGCCCCTGATACACTACAATGATGCAACTCGCCATTAACAATAGTCATGGACTTGGACCGCCGGATTATCTGCCGGGATAGAGTCTCATCCTCTGGTAACTCACCCCGGTTCATGTACGCCAGGTAAGGAAGCGTCAAATCCAGAATTACATGAAGAGCTGCCACCAATTGAGCCTCCAGATCAGGAATAGTCAAATCCACTTCACCAGGGAGCTTGACCGTCGGGTTGTGCAGCACATCCAGAAAAACATTGGGCGGGACCGGTTTGCGCTGAGAGCCCAGCCGGCTTAAAGCGTCCGCCGCTTCATTCTTCCGTCGGTCCACGTGGTCCACCTGATAGCCCTTAAAGTGGCGTGCAACGATATCCACCTCACGACGATATGCTGCCATGAGTGGGTCCTTGGAATCCTAAGTGCCAGACACTTGTTGAGCCATGAGGTCCGAGTCACCGAAGCACTTAACTCGACTTAGATTCATCTCCTTAGCCATTTAGAGACCATGGAGCAAGGCTTCATACTCAGCTGCATTGTTAGTACAAGGGAACATTAAGCAGAGAACGTAACAAAACTTATCACCTCGCGGGTAAGTTAACACGGCTCCAGCCCCCGAGCCTTTCGATTGCCTGGATCCATCAAAATGGATGGTCCAATATGTGTGATCCAGCTTTTCTTCAGGTGCTTGCAGTTCCGTCTAATCATTGATGAAATCAACAAGTGCTTGAGACTTAACCACCGTCCGAGGCACGTACTTCAACCCTTGCGGCCCAAGCTCTATAGCCCACTTGGCAATCCGGCCAGTCGCTTCCCGGTTTTGGATGATATCGCCCAAGGGAGCAGAACTGACCACCGTAATGGGGTGCCCTTGAAAGTATTTCTTAAGCTTCTGACTTGCCATGAAAACTCCATATACCAGCTTCTGCCAATGCGGATACCTTTGCTTGGACTCAATAAGTACCTCGCTGATATAATAGACCGGACGTTGAACCGGATACTCCTTGCCTGCCTCTTTTCGCTCCACCACAATAGCCACACTGACCGCACGAGCATTAGCAGCAACATATAGCAGCAACGGCTCCTTGTCAATGGGAGCGGCGAGCACGGGCGGATTGGCCAATTGCCGCTTTAAGTCCTCAAATTACGTCTTCTTCAACATCCGATACAAAGGGATTGCCTTCTCACCAAGGCGGCTGATGAACCGGCTCAACGTGGCAATTCGGCCTGCCAGGCGTTGAACATCATTGATACACTTCGGTTTAGCCAGGGAGGTGATGGTTGTGATCTTCTCCGGATTAGCCTCGATTACCCTATTGGACACCAGAAAACCCAATAACTTGCCTGCCGGTACCACAAAGACACATTTGGCCGGATTAAGCATCATCTTGTATGTCCTCAGGTTACCAAAGGTTTCTTCCAAGTCATCAACCAGAGTCTCCTTCTCCCTTGACTAAACCACGATATCATCCACGTAAGCATGCACATTACGGCCAATTTGCTTGTGAAGACAATTTTGTACACACCGTTGATAGGTTGCCTGGGCACTCTTGAGCCCAAAGGGCATAGACACATAGCAGAAGGCTCCAAAGGGAGTTATGAATGCCGTCTTCTCCTGGTCCTTAATTGCCATTTTGATATGATGATAGCCGGAATATGCATCCAGAAAACTCAAACGCTCACAACCCGCCGTAGCATCAATAATTTGATCAATACGGGGGAGGGCAAAAGGGTCTGCTGGACAAGCCTTATTAAGATCTGTGTAATCCACACACATGCGCCAGGTGCCATTTTTCTTAAGGACCAGCACCGGAATGGCAAGCCACTCAGGGTGGAAAACTTCAATAATAAAGCCAGCTGCTAAGAGCCTAGCTACCTCTTCTCCAATAGCCTTGCGTCTTTCTTCGTTAAACCGGCGGAGGAACTGTTTCATCGGTTTGTATTTAGGATCCACATTAAGAGTGTGCTCAGCGAGTTGCCTCGGTACACCTGGCATGTCAGAGGGCTTCCATGCAAAAATGACCCGATTCTGACGGATGAACTCGATGAGCGAGCTTTCCTATTTCGAATCCAAGTTGGCACTGATGCTGAACTGCTTGGACGAATCGCCAGGCACGAAGTCAACAAGCTTAGTTTCAGCTGCCGATTTGAACTTCAGGGCCGGATCATGCTCCGTAGTTGGCTTCTTCAACGGAGTCATGTCTGCCGGATCAACATTGTCCTTATAAAATTTCAGCTCCTTGGTGGCACAAACTGACTCTGCGTAGGCCGCATATCCTTCCTCGCACTCCAAAGCGACTCTACGGCTTCCGTGAACCGTTATTGTCCCCTTGTGACCCGGCATCTTGAGCTGCAAATACACATAACAGGGCCGTGCCATGAACTTGGCGTAGGCCGGTCGCCCAAACAGGGCGTGATATGGACTTTGGATTTTTACCACTTCAAACGTCAATGTCTCCGACCTGGAATCATGATCATCTCCAAAGGCCACTTCCAGAGCTATCCTGCCAACATGATATGCTGACTTGCCAGGTACCACACCATGGAACACCGTATTGGACGGTTTGAGATTTTTATCTGTTAGTCCCATACGACGGAAGGTCTCATAGTACAAGATATTGATGCTGCTCCCTCCATCCATGAGCACCTTGGTGAACTTGTAACCTCCCACCTGAGGAGCCACTACTAAAGCCAACTGACCCGGATTGTCAACCCGGGGAGGATGATCCTCTCTGCTCCATATGATTGGCTGTTCAGACCAACGTAGATAACGGGGCACGACCGGTTCAACAGAGTTGACTGCCCGCTTCTGAACCTTCCGGTCTCGCTTGTCCAAGCTAGTGGTGAAGACATGGTACTGCCCATTATTCAACTACTTTGGGTTGCTCTGGTAACCCGATTGTTGCTGCTGCTGGTTGTAACCCCCCTGGTTATTCTGATTATTCTGGTTGTTATGTTCGCCCGGATTACCATTAAATCCTGAACCGGAATTTCCTCCACCGTAACCTGGCCCGGATCCTGAGCCACCGCCGGAGCCGTGATCATACTGGAAAGCATTAGAATTCTTGAACTCCTGCATAATGTAGCAATCCTTCCAAAGGTGGTTTGCTGGCACCTCCTTCGTCCCATGCTTTGGACAGGGCTGGTTCAATAGAAAATTTAGGCGGTCCGGGTTAGGGTTAGGTGCTCCGCTGCGATTCGGCGGTTTACCCTTGCGTCGCTGGCCCTTGTCCTGCATGTTGGTATTAGCCACAAAGTCCATGTTGCCATCCGCTTTACGCTTGCCTCCGCTACCATTGCCTGCCGAGTGATGTTGCTGAACTTTGGAGTTGTTGTTCTTCTTTCCCTTCCCTGCCTTGTCATCATCAGACTCGGGATCCTTGGTACTATCAGAATCAGGATACTTTACCAAAGCAGCCATGAGGGTCCCCATGTCAGTGCAATGGCGCTTCATCCGTCCCAACTTCAGCTTTAGGGGCCCAAACCGGCAGTTGCCTTCTAGGGTTATGACTGTGGTGTCAGCGTTGATGCGGTCTGACGAATGCAACACTTGTGAGACCCGGCGCACCCAATGAGTCATCGATTCTCCTTCCTCTTGGACACAGGCAGCTAAGTCCACTATCGACATAGGCTCCTTACACGTATCCTTGAAATTACTGATGATCCGGGCTCGTAATTGGGCCCATGAACTGATAGAATTGGCCGGTAAGCTTTTTAACCAAGTACGGGCCGTTCCTTTGAGCATCATGGTGAAGTACTTCGCACATGCCGCATCATCCACATTAAGCATCTCCATGGCCATCTCATAGCTCTCCACCCATGTCTCTGGAGGTTGATCCGTCGTGTAATTTGGTACCTCGCGCGGGCCTTTGAAATCCTTGGGCAGGCGCACATTGCGTAAAGCGGGGACAAGGCAAGGCACCCCCAAAGAACTAGAAGTAACACCAGGCTCGACCGAGGTAGTTGGACGAACCGGCGTAAGCTGTCGAGCCTGATACTGTGCGGCTAACTCGGCCTCCCTACGCGCTCGGGCCTGGTCCACCACTTCCTGAGCGTTATCAGCACCACCCGTCGGGTTGTTGCCGCGGGGTGCCCCACGTCGTTCATTACTTGATACGGCCGGTTCATCCATATGCCTGCTATAGCTCCGGCATGGACGAGGGGTTGAGTGGATCCGGTCGCGGCTGTACGAGTATGCTTCCTGTTGGACCAAAGCTGTCCTAAGAAGCTCCTTGACCCGACGTGTTTCTACCGCCTGTGGCGAGTCACCTTCAATTGGAATGGCCTCCAGTCGTGCAGCAGCTGCAACAAGATTGTCTATCGGGTTGGAGTAGTGACCGGGAGGTGTGGGAATAGCCTGAGGTACAACAATGTTATGACGAGGTAGATCCACCAAACGGGGCTGAACCGGCACGCCGGTCCCAGGAGCTTCCGCCCGGTTTACCGCCGGCGGATTACTGGTTCCTGCTCCTGGGGTGTTGAAAAGGTCTCTGGCCTCGAAAACCGAAGGTAAACGGGATCGGTACTTCCTCTTCATGACTTCATGCGATGCGTTCTGGTCCAACATGAGCCTGTAGGCTTGTGCATCTACAGCGGCCCGTTCCGCAGCCATCCTGGTAATTTCAGCTGCCAGGTCTGCCTTGGCCTGAGTGATCTGTTCCCCCACTTTTGCGATCTCCGCGTTGTGGGCGTCCTGATCCGCCGGGTTAGCCTCTGCCATAAGCGCGACCAACGCATCAAACAGATTTGATAAAACTTGAGCCGGCGGGCGCACAGAGCCTCCTGCCCCGGCAGCCGTCGCCGCTACTGAACCGGAGGTCATTGCCGCATCGGTCGAAGAATGAAGCGTTGCTTGTGTACCGGCCATGAATATTCCAACCCGGTTGGGCAGATCAGAGGGGTCCGGAATACTGTCACCATTGGAACAACCCCCAATCCGGCCATCTTGTAGTTGATACAAAGATTCGGTTTCTCCGGTTGATGACTCGTTGCCAGAGTAAACGATAGTCTCGCCACTAGATTCCGATCCGTCCTCATAACTTCCTCCATGGATGACTCCCATGAAGGCACGCTTCACGACCGGTTTAACCTGGGCGGGTTGCGCACGCTGAGCCGTCTCGACGAGGTCGGTGCAGATGTCCGGATCAGGGCCTGGTTCACTGATCTTGCCGATGAAAACGTGTATGCCACCAAAGGGGACCTGGTACCCATACTCAATTGAGCCGGCCTCAGGTCCCCAGCCTGCATCGTCGATGTAGAGCTTGCCGCGACGACTCTTAGTCATCCGGCCCACAGTGTAGCCCTCGAGTCCTTCGAAGTGGCCCTACAAGAACTTGAAACCATCGTGTGATAGCCCCACGGTGGGCGCTAACTGTCGTGATTTTGTCACGGCAGATGTCCTAGAGAAAGGACTTAGTCGTGGAGCCATCGCGACGGGTTAGCTTGAAGGGGTTAAAGCAGACACAGGGACGCGGAGAGTTTATACTAGTTTGGCCCCTTCGATGAAGGTAAAAGCCTACGTCTAGTTGTGATGGAATTTATGGGGTTTCGATGACTAGGGAGCAAACAAGCTTCGCCTAAGTCTCGAGTTATTGTCTGTTGTCCTGAACCGCCGTCGGGTCGTCCCGTTATATACACGGGTGACGCCCGTCGGTTCACAGAGTCCCACCACTGGTTCATATTCGTATCCGGGTTGGTCTTTCCTTATTCCTATCTTACAATACAAGTTTACACACAGACGCCGGTTTACGGCTACAAGTCTTAAACCGACTACGGGCCTCAGGCCATCTATCTTCTTGGGCTTTAATACTCTTGAGCTACTGATGAAGTTAACCTGGCCCAAATAGTCCGGTTTACGCCCAGTAGTAATATCCCCAACAGAATATATAAGAATTATTGGAGCAAATAACTACCAGAGGGGGCCCACCAGGTGGGCACAACCCACCTGGGAGCGCCAGGGCCCCCAGGCGCGCCCTGGTGGGTTGTGCCCTCCTCGGCCCACCTCCAGTGCCCATCTTCAGGTATATAGGTCATTTTGACCTAGAAAAAATAAGGAGAGGACTTTCAGGAAGCGCCGCCGCCTGGAGACGGAACTTGGGCAGGAGCACTTTTGCCCTCCGGCGGAGCGATTCCGCCGGGGGAATTTCCCTCCCGGAGGGGTTCATTGTCATCATCATCACCAACGACTCTCCCATCTTTGGGAGGGCAGTCTCCATCAACATCTTCAGCAACACCATCTAATCTCAAACTCTAGTTCATCTCTTGTGTTCAATCTTGTTACCGGAACTATAGATTGGTGCTTGTGGGTGACTAGTAGTGTTGATTACATCTTGTAGCTAATGACTATATGGTTTATTTGGTGGAAGATTATATGTTCAGATCCAGTATGCTATTTAATACTCCTTTGATCATGAGCATGTTTATTATTTGTGAGTAGTTACTTTTGTTCTTGAGGTCACGGGAGAAATCATGTTGCAAGTAATAATGTGAACTTGATATGTGTTCGATATTTTGATAGTATGTACGTTGTGATTCCCTTAGTGGTGTCATGTGAACGTCGACTACATGATACTTCACCATATTTGGGCCTAAGGGAATGCATTGTGGACTAGCAATTCGATGGTGGGTTGCGAGAGTGACAAACTTAAACCCCAGTTTGTGCGCTATTCCGTAAGGGACCGATTGGATCCCAAAGTTTAATGCTATGGTTAGAATTCATTCTTAATACTTTTCTCGTGGCTGCGGATGCTTGCAGGAGGGTTGATCATAAGTAGGAGGTTTGTTCAAGAAAAACACCTAAGCACCGGTCCACCCACATATCAAATTATCAAAGTAGCGAACACAAAGCAAACCAACATGATGAAAGTGACTAGATGAAATTCCCGTGTACCTTCAAGAACACTTTGCTTATCATAAGAGAGAATTTTGGCCTATCCTTTGCCTCAAAAGGATTGGGATACCTTGCTGCCCTTTTGTTACTATTATCGTTACTTGCTCGTTATAAATTATCTTGCTATCAAACTAATCCGCTACTTACAAATTCAGCACTTGCAGACACTACCTTATTGAAAACTACTTGTCATTTCCTTCCGCTCCTCATTGGGTTCGATACTCTTAGTTATCGAAAAGAACTATAATTGATCCCCTATACTTGTGGGTCATCACGGTAGTATCGTGATCTGGAAGTGGTAGTACCGCTCCAGGGGAGCTGTAGTACCGCTCCAGGCAGGGGAACGGCGGTTCCCTACTGCCGTGGCCAAATCCGGCACTATCGGGATGCCAAATTCAAAGATAAGCCTACCAAATATCAATCCAAACAGTCTAGAAGCCTTCACCATCCTACTCAAGCTTCGATTTGGCCAAAAATCGATGAATGCAAAGCCTATTTCCACTAAAGACTAGATATGAAACCTAGAAGCAAAGAGAAAGGGATCGGGGGCAATACCAGCATCCATTGCTAGAGGAACGGGTGGGGATCGATCCCACCGGAGAAAAAGGTGAAAGATGACCTGGAGGAGGCGGCCCACGGTGCCCTCTCGCGGCGAGTTCATCGCTGGCGAACGAAGAGGATGAGAGGGTGAATGGGTGTGGGGGAGAAGGAAATCCCCCTGCCCCGACATAACCCCCAAGTCCCGCTCCGCAGCGGTAGTACCGCTCGGGCGGGCGGTAGTACCGCTTGATGAACATAAATGGTAGTACCGCGCGCCTCCAGCTGTAGTACCGCCCAACCAAAAACTCGAAGACTCGACAGAAAAAGGCTTAGCTCTAGCAACAAGATAATGCGAAGAGGCGAGGGAGCAAACACAAAGGCAGAAAAACGCCCATGAGAGGACAAGAAACAAAACCACACAACTCTCAAAGAGAGGGCGGTGGCTGAGGCCACCTATGTTTGAGTCAAGTGGTATGGCACCGCGAAGATTTTAACCTTGGGCCCATGACCAAAACTCATCTTTGAAGCACAAGTACCATAAAAAATGGTTGATACGTCCATTTTGCATTATGTTTTTACTGTTATTTAAGTTTTTTTATCCATAATAATGCTTTTTGGAGTAATTCTAATGCCTTTTCTCTCATAATATGCAAGGTATACACAAAGAGGGAGAATTCCGGCAGCTGGAAATCTGGACCTGGAAAAGCTACGTCAGGCTACCTATTCTGCACAACTCCAAACAAGCTGAAACTTCATGGAGATGTTTTATGGAATATTTGAGGAATATTGGAGCAAATAACTACCAGAGGGGGCCTACCAGGTGGGCACAACCCACCTGGGCATGCCAGGGAGCCGAGGCGCGCCCTGGTGGGTTGTGCTCACCCAGGCCCACCTCCGGTGCCCATCTTCTGGTATATAGGTCATTTTGACCTAGAAAAAAAATTAAGAGAGGAATTTCGGGACGGAGCGCCGCCGTCTCGAGGCGGAACTTGGGCAGGAGCACTTTTGCCCTCCGGCGGTGCGATTCCGCCGGGGGAACTTCCCTCCCGGAGGGGGAAATCATCGTCATCGTCATCACCAACAACTCTCCCATCTCGGGGAGGGTAATCTCCATCAACATCTTCAACAACACCATCTCATCTCAAACCCTAGTTCATCTCTTGTGTTCAATCTTGTTACCGGAACTATAGATTGGTGCTTGTGGGTGACTAGTAGTGTTGATTACATCTTGTAGTTGATTGCTACATGGTTTATTTGGTGGAAGATTATATGTTCAGATCCATTATGCTATTTAATACCCCTCTTATCATTAGCATGATTATCATTTGTGAGTAGTTACTTTCGTTCTTGAGGTCACGGGAGAAATCATGTTGCAAGTAATCATGTGAACTTGATATGTGTTTGATATTTTGATAGTATGTATGTTGTGATTCTCATAGTGGTGTCATGTGAAATTCGACTACATGGCACTTCACCATATTTGGGCCTAAGGGAATGCATTGTGGAGTAGCAATTAGATGGTGGGTTGCGAGAGTGACAGAAGCTTAAACCCTAGCTTATGCGCTATTCTATAATGGACCGATTGAATCCAAAAATTTAATACTATGGTTAGAATTTATTCTTAATACTTTTCTCGTAGTTGCGGATGCTTGCAGGAGGGTTAATCATAACTAGGAGGTTTGTTCATGTAAGAACAACACCTAATCACTGGTCCACCCACATATCAAATTATCAAAGTACCGAACACAAATTAAACCAACATGATGAAAGTGACTAGATGATAATCCCGTGTACCCTCAAGAACGCTTTGCTTATTATAAGAGACCGGTTTGGCCTGTCCTTTGCCTCAAAAGGATTGGGCTACCTTGCTCCACTCTTGTTACTATTATCGTTACTTGCTCATTACAAATCATTTTGCTATCAAACTACTCTGCTACTTACAATTTCAGCACTTGCAGACATTACCTTGCTGAAAACCACTTGCCATTTCCTTCTCCTCCTCGTTGGGTTCAACCCTCTTACTTATCAAAAAGAGATAAAATTGATCCCCTATACTTGTGGGTCATCAAGGCTAATTTCTGGCGCCGTTGCCGAGGAGTGAAGCGTCTTTGGTGAGTGGAATTTGGTAAGGAAACATTTATAGTGTGCTGAAATTTATTGTCACTTGTTACTATGGAAACATTCGTTTGAGGGTTTGTTCGGGGTAACATCACCTCGACCGGAACAAAAATTAGCTACCCCCAACCTATTTCACCTATTCAAAATATTGAATATGAAATTCCTTCGGGTATGATAGAAGAACTGCTAGCTAATCCTTATGCAGGAGATGGAACCGAACATCCTGATATGCACTTGATATATGTAGAACCAATTTGTGGATTGTTCAAGCTTGCAGGTTTACCCGGAGATGAAGTTATGAAGAAGGTTTTTCGTTTATCTTTGAAGGGAAAAGCATTGGCATGGTATAGGCTATGCGATGATATTGGATCTTGGAATTGGAATCGTTTGAAATTGGAGTTCCATAAAAAACATTATCCTATGCATCTAGTTCATCAAGATAGGAATTATATATATAATTTTTGGCCTCGTGAAGGAGAAAGTATCGCTCTAGCTTGGGGGAGGCTTAATTCAATGTTATATTCATGCCCAATCATGACCTCTCAAGAGAAATTATTATCCAGAACTTTTATGCTCGGCTTTCTCGTAATGATCAAACCATGCTTGATACTTCTTGTGTTGGCTCTTTTATGAAGAAGACGATTGATTTCCGGTGGGATATTTTGGAAAGAATTAAACGCAACTCTGAAGATTGGGAACTCGACAAAGGTAAGGACTCAGGTATTAAACTTAAGTATGGTTGTATTAAATCTTTTATGGATACCGATGATTTTCAAAAGTTTAGCACTAAATATGGACTTGACTCTGAGATAGTAGCCTCCTTTTGTGAATCATTTTCTACTCATGTTGATCTCCCTAAAGAGAAGTGGTTTAAATATCACCCACCTATTAAAGAAGAAATTAAAGAACCAGTACCAGTTAAAGAAGAAAATATACTTTACAATGTTGATCCAGTTGTTCCTTCTGCTTATATTGAGAAACCACCTTTCCCTATTAGGATAGAGGAACATGCTAAAGTTTCAACTGTGGTCAACCAAAGCTATATTAGAACACCTAAACCTGATGAACAAATTAAAGTAGAGCCTAGTATTGCTATGGTTAAAGATCTCTTGGAACAAGATATGGATGGGCATGTTATTTACTTCTGTGAAGAAGCTACTAGAATTGTCAAACCTGATAAAAAGGATAAACATAGACCTGTTGTTGGCGTGTCCGTTATCTCAGTTAAAATAGGAGATCGTTGCTATCATGGTTTATGTGACATAGGTGCTAGTGTGAGTGCTATTCCTTACACCTTATATCAAGAAATTATGAATGACATAGCACCTGCAGAAATAGAAGACATAGATGTTACTATTAAACTTGCTAATAGAGACACTATATCACCAATTGGGATTGTTAGAGATGTTGATGTCTTGTGTGGGAAAATAAAATACCCAACAGATTTTCTTGTCCTTGGTTCCCCACAAGATGACTACTGTCCCATTATTTTTGGTAGACCTTTATTGAACACCGTTAATGCTAAAATAGACTGTGAGAAACAAACTGTCGGTGTTAGTTTTGGTGATGAGTCTCATGAGTTTAATTTTTCCAAGTTTAGTAGAAAGCTTCATGAAAAAGAATTGCCTAGTAAAGATGAATTAATTGGTCTTGTACCACCTACTGATGCTCTAGAACAATATTTGCTAGACCATGAAAATGATTTACATATGCATGAAAGAAATGAAATAGATAAGATTTTCTTTGAACAACGTCCTCTTCTTAAACACAATTTGCCTATTGAAACTCTATGAGGTCCTCCTCCACCTAATGGTGATCCTGTGTTTGAATTAAAACAATTGCCAGACACTTTGAAATATGCTTATCTTGATGAAAATAAGATACATCATGTTATTATCAGTGCTAACCTTTCGGAACATGAAGAAGAAAGATTGTTGAAAGTTCTAAGGAAGCACCGAGCTGCTATTGGATATACTCTGGATGATTTAAAGGGCATTAGTCCCACTCTATGTTAGCACAAAATTAATATGGAACCTGATGCTAAACCCGTTGTTGATCACCAACGTCAGTTAAACCCGAAGATGAAAGAAGTGGTAAGAACGAAAACATTGAAACTTCTGCAAGCAGGTATAATCTATCCTATAGCTGATAGTAGATGGGTGAGTCATGTTCATTGTATCCCTAAGAAAGGAGGTATAACTGTTGTTCCTAATGATAAGAATGAACTCATTCCACAAAGAATTGCTATAGGTTATCTAATGGTAATTGATTTTAGAAAATTAAATAAAGCACCTAGAAAAGATCATTACCCTCTGCCTTTTATTGATAAAATGCTTGAAAGATTATCTAAGATCACACATTTTTGCTTCCTTGATGGATATTCTGGTTTTTCACAAATACCTGCTTCTCAACCTGATCAAGAAAAGACCACTTTTGCTTGTCCCTTGGAACCTATGCTTATAGATGTATGCCTTTCGGTTTATGTAATGCACCTACGACCTTTCAAAGATGTATGACTGCTATATTCTCTGACTTCTGTGAAAAGATTGTTGAGGTTTTCAAGGATGGCTTCTCTGTTTATGGGAAGTCGTTTGATGATTGTTTAAGCAATCTTGATCGAGTTTTGCAGAGATGTGAACAAACAAATCTTGTATTAAATTGGGAGAAGTGCCACTTTATGGTTAATGAAGGCATTGTCTTGGGTCATAAAATTTCTGAAAGAGGTATTGAAGTGGACAAAGCTAAGGTTGATGCAATAAAGAAAATGCCATGTCCTAAAGATATAAAAGGTATTCATAGTTTCTTAGGTCATGCTGGTTTTTATAGGAGATTTATCAAAGCCTTTTCTAAAATTTCTAGGCCTCTTACGAGTCTTTTGCAAAAGGATATTCCTTTTGTTTATGATGATGATTGTTTAGAAGCCTTTGAAACACTCAAGAAAGCCTTAATTTCGACACCTATTGTTCAACCACCTAAATGGAACTTGCCTTTTGAAATAATGTGTGATGCCAGTGATTATGTTGTTGGTGTTGTCCTAGGACAAAGAGTTGATAATAAACTGAATGTTATCATTATGCTAGTAAAACTCTAGACAGTGCTCAAAAAAATTATGCTACTACTGAAAAAGAATTCTTAGTAGTGGTGTTTGCTTGTGATAAATTTAGACCTTATATTGTTTATTCCAAAGTAATTTTTCACACAAACCATGCTGCTATTAAATATCTTATGGAAAAGAAAGATGCTAAACCTAGACTTATTCGACGGGTTCTCTTGTTACAAGAATTTCATTTACATATCATTGATAGAAAAGGAGCTGAGAACCCAGTAGCTGATAATTTGTCTGGGCTTGAAAATGTGCCTAATGACTCACTACCTCTTGATGATAGTTTTCCTGATGAACAGTTAGCTGCAATAAATCTTGCTCACAATACTCCTTGGTATGTTGATTACGTTAATTACATTGTTGCTAAATTTTTACCACCTAGCCTTACTTACGAACAAAAGAAAAAATTCTTCTATGATTTAAGACATTACTTTTGGGATGACCCACATCTTTATAAAGAAGGATTAGATGGTATTATTAGACATTGTGTACCTGAGCATGAACAGGGACAAATCCTACGGAAATGTTACTCCAAAGCTTATGGAGGACATCATGCTGGAGATAGAACTGCTCACAAGGTATTGCAATCTGGATTTTATTGGCCTACTCTCTTCAAGGATGCCCGTAAGTTCGTCATATCTTGTCATGAATGTCAAAGAATAGGTAATATCAGTAAGCGTCAAGAAATGCCTATGAATTGTTCACTTGTTGTTGAACCATTTGATGTTTGGGGATTTGATTACATGGGACCCTTTCCTTCCTCTAATGGGTATACACATATTTTGGTTGATGTTGATTATGTTACTAAATGGGTAGAAACTATTCCAACCAGTAGTGTTGATCACAACACCTCTATTAAAATGCTTAAGGAAGTTATTTTCCCAAGGTTTGGAGTCCCTAGATATTTAATGACTGATGGCCGTTCACACTTTATTCATGGTGCTTTCCATAAAATGCTTGCCAAGTATGATGTTAACCATAGAATTGCATCACCTTATCATCCTCCGTCTAATGGTCAAGTTGAACTTAGCAATAGGGAAATAAAATTAATTTTGCAAAAGACTGTCAATAGGTTCAGGAAGAATTGGTCTAAGAAATTAGATGATGCACTTTGGGGTTATAGAACAACATATAAAAATCCTATGGGTGTGTCTCCTTATAAAATGGTTTATGGAAAAGCTTGTCATTTACCTCTTGAGTTAGAACATAAAGCATATTGGGCCATCAAAGAGCTCAATTATGATTTCAAGCTTGCTGGTGAAAAGAGGTTATTTGACATTAGCTCATTAGATGAATGGAGAACCCAAGCTTATGAAAATGAAAAATTATTCAAAGAAAAGGTTAAAAGATGGCATGACAAAAGAATCCAAAAGCGTGAGTTTAAAGTTGGAGAATATGTTCTTTTGTACAACTCTCATTTTAGATTCTTTGCAGGAAAACTCCTCTCAAAATGGGTAGGCCCCTATGTTATCGAGGAGGTTTATCGGTCTAGACCCATCAAAATAAATAATTCTGAAGGTATTAACCCAAAGGGGGTTGTTAATGGACAACGAATAAAGCATTATATCTCAGGTACGCCCATTAATGTTGAAAGTAATATTATCCAAACTTTGACACCGGAAGAACACATAAAAGAGTCCTTCCGGAACACTCCAGAATCATAAAAATAAGGAGGTACGTGATACGGAAAGCAAACGGACTCCGAAAAATCCACAAAAATATTTTTTTATCAGTTCTGGAATATTTATAAATTTAGGAAATAAAGAAACTTCCAAGAAGCGTACCCTGGTGGGCACAAGAGACCAGGGCGCGCCAGGCTTGCCTGGCGCGCCCAGGTGGGTTGTGCCCACCTGGGACACCTTCGGGACTCCGTTTTCCTAAAGGTTTCTTGTCCCCCAAGATAAAAAATCTATATATAATTCCCGAACCTGTTAATCACCGTATCACGGAGAAATCCTCTGTTTTCTTTTCTTGCTGTTTTCTACGCAGTTCTGAAAATATGTCGTCCCAAGATTCCAACATGGAGAGCTAGGTCTCACATCTAATTGCTGACCCAAAGACCCATGGGGGACATATCCACTTATGGTCGAACTACAGATGACGAGGAGGATGCTCACTTGATGAGGATTGATGATTCAAGATCGGAGGAGGAGGATGTTCCTCTACCTCAATTTGGGGATATGCACGTGGAGTTCAAGAAGTCAAGTCTTCCTAAGAGAGCTAACCGGTCTAAAAACCAATCTATTCCTTTTCATTTTAGGAAGAAAAGCAAAGGGGATTTATGTGACAAGATCTTGAAGCTGGAGTCGAAAGTCGATGATTTAAAGGAGGAAATTGCTCACCTCAACTACAATATGAAAAAGTTGAAGGCACAATTATCATCACCACCATCATCTTATTCGCCACCAAAAGAGAACTGAGTATCGGGTATGCACACTCCCCTTGGCTTCTGTCGGTGGGAACGACACCTATGGGACTAGTGGGACCCCTTCTACGGTTGGCGGGCGCGGGGTTGTACAAAGAGCGGGTCTGGCAGGAAGCACAAAGATCATTTACCCAGGTTCGGGCCGCGAGGATGCATAATACCCTAGTCCTGCTTTGGTGTATGTATTTGAGTGTTCTTGAGTTCTTGAACTAGCTACGGTGCGCGGGTAGCCCGAAAGATCTGAATCCTTCTCTTGGTCGCCTCGGGCCTCCTTTTATAGGCAAAAAGGGGTTGCCACAATGGCACACAGGAGGTGGAAAGGTCTACAGTACACAAGCTTATCGCTTGTCATTACGGGACAAGACGCATTCAATGTGCCCCCATAGGTGTCCCTTTGATTTATTGGAGATGGAAACGAGGCATGTCCCGTCCATCGCTGCCCCGCTCTGCTCCGACACGCGTCCAGGCCAATGATGCATGCGGTGCCATGTAGGCTGGCAGACTGCTGAGACGGCGTGGTGGTAGGGTCTTCACGAAGATCTGCATGCCACCACGCAGGTGCTTGTTGAGCTGGCCTAGAAGCTGCATGTCGCCACGCAGGTGCCTGCCCAGCTGGTCGGGCTGGCAGCTGCATGGGAACGGCGGCGGAGTCTTCGCAGACGCAGGTCTGGCTGTGGCCCCATAGGTGTCTTCGGCAAGAGCCTTGCCGGGGCCCTGACAAGGGTCTTGCCGTGGCATCATAGTCATCCCCGACAAGCGCTGTGCCGGGGGTTTCTACCTCTTGAGCATTGCGTTGAATTTCCCCGAAGAGGAGAGGATGATGCAGCAAAGTAGCGTAAGTATTTCCCTCAGTTTTTTAGAACCAAGGTATCAATCCAGTAGGAGGCTACGCGCAAGTCCCTCGTACCTACACAAAACAAATAGCTCAATGCAACCAACACGATTAAGGGTTGTCAATCCCTTCACGGTCACTTACGAGAGTGAGATCTAATAGATAATATTTTTGGTATTTTTGATATAAAGATGCAAAGTAAAAGGTAAAAGACAAAGCAATTATAAAGTGATGGAGATTGATATGATGAGAATAGACCCGGGGGCCATAGATTTCACTAGTTGCTTCTCTCAAGAGCATAAGTATTCTACGGTGGGCGAGCAAATTACTGTTGAGCAATTGACAGAATTGAGCATAGTTATGAGAAAATCTAGGTATGATCGTGTATATAGGCATCACGTCCGAGACAAGTAGACCGACTCCTGCCTGCATCTACTACTATTTCTCCACTCATCGACCGCTATCCAGCATGCATCTAGAGTATTAAGTTAAAAACAGAGTAACACCTTAAGCAAGGTGACATGATGTAGAGGGATAGTTTCATGCAATATGATAAAAAACCCCATCTTGTTATCCTCGATGGCAACAATACTATACACACTACAAAAAAAGGCACATCTGTGACATTTTTGGCCGAACGAATTTTTTTTCTGTCATACATATGACACTTCTATGACGATAATTGTGACAAAACCTGGTATCATCATAGATGTGGTGGGCTCCTACTTCTATGACAAAAAATCATGACAGAAAATGGGCTTTTCGTCCTGGGCGGGCTGGAGATGTGGCTGCATGATATTCTTTGGGCCGTCCATGACGGAAAAAACCGTGGTAGAAGCGAGGGGGAGGAAAATTTCGGGGAGTTCCTGGTTACGGTGGGAGGTCGGGGACCGAGCGATGCGCGTTTGTCACGTACACGTACGCGCGTGTGTGCGAGGCGTTGGCTCTAACTGAACCCGAGCGAGGCATTGGGCTCTAACTGAACCCGAGCGATTGCACTGCAGGCTACGAGTTACTGAACCCGAGCGATCTATCGATGGCTGTTAACTGAACCCGATCGAGCGATTCCTTCGCTACTGCTGCTAACTGAAGCCGATCGATGCTGCCTCTGGATGAACAGTGAGCTTTGCGGGGGGGGGGTTGGATGAACAGTTCCCGGTGGGGGTGGATGAACAGGACCCCGTGGTGTTGCCTCTGGATGAACAGGACCCCGATCGATCGAACCGGTTGGGGTTGGATGAACAGGACCCCGTGGAGGGCTGGATGAACAGTAGACGGTGGAGGGCAGGATGAACAGTAGCCCGTGGAGGGGTGGTTGAACAGGAGCCCGTGGAGAGGGCTGGTTGAACAGTAGCCGGTGGAGTAGCGCGCGGTGGAGGCTGGATGAACAGGGGCCCGTGGATGAACAGTCGCAGGTGGAGGCTGGAGGAGGTCGACGGTGGATGAACAGTAGCTCGTGGAGGCTAGAGGGGATCGATGGTGGAGATGAACAGTATCTCGTGGAGTCCCGTTTTGCGGTACGCCACACCCCTCCCGATGAACAGGACCCCTGTTTCGACCGTAGGAGGTCTGTTTCCTCCGTTTTGCGGTACTCCACACCCCTCCCGATCAACAGGACCCCCGTTTCGACCGTAGGAGGTGCGTTTCCTCCGTTTTGCGGTACGCCAGACCCCTCCTGATCAACAGGACCCCATTCCGAACATAGGAGGTCCGTTTCCTCCGTTGTGCGGTACGCCAGGACTCGTTTCCATCGCCTGTTCCGTCCAAGCCCTCCCGATGAACACGACCATGCATTCCGTTGCCTCCCCATGAACACGACGCATTCCATTGCCTCCCCATGAACACGACGACGACGCTGTTTCTCCGTTCCGACCCAGACATGTACACGAGCCCTGGCCGTACGTATGCGCGAGTAGGCATATGAGACCCCGCCCGTATGTACACATACGTGGCCCTATTTTCTTTCTTGCACCCTGGCCGCCTCTACTACGACACGTGCGCGCCTCTACATCGACCAGTATATATGTGCGTACACATTCGCGACCAGAATGACAACGCTACGTACGCTTCGACCAGGTGGGTCCGGACTGTCAGGCACTTCCTTGCCTGTGAAGATGTAGCTGGTGGGTCCCAGTAGTCAGGGGGCGAATCGTTTTGGTTTTTTTGCCCGGACGCACTTCCTTGCGTGCGAAGGTGTAGCTGGTGGGTCCCATCAGTCAGGGGGAAACGGTTTTTTCGCGAAATACGGTGGCCCGTCCGGTGGGTCCCTGTTGTCAGGTGGAGGAATCATTATTTTCCGCGTAATAAGGAGGCACTTCCTTGCTGCCGCCGTGGACCCAGCTGTCAGCCTCTCCACGTACAGTCCATGTTCGATGGAAGTCATTCCTTGACCACGTTGACCACGCCGCGCCGAGAGCACCAGGGCGGTGGACGACGGTGAGGCCTAGGAAGGGGACGACGCGGAGCCGGTGAAGACGCGGCAGTGGATGCCCACGGGGAGAGGAGTATGAGGGTTCACTTGTTCGGCTGCGATGTGAGGCTGCCGTCACCATAGGGCCTGGCCAGCGGTGGGAATAGTAGGGGCGGTGAGGCCTCCACGGCAGCACAGCCGGCACTACAGGAGGCAGGAGCAGGCGGCACGACCGGCGCTGCTTTGGGCGGCTGGAGCAAGAAGACCAGAGGTTGAAGAAGCACTACGGCCGTTGGATGGACATCGTATGGTCACTGCAGCTAGAATCGTTTATATTGACTAAGTTGACAAAGCCCTTGGTACATCAACTTAGTAGGCCAACTGGTCAGCTTCCGAAACGGTGCGCCCTAGATGTCAGGGGGAGGAATCATTTTTTGGGCAGGTGAAGCTAGAATATCCGAGATTGAAGAAGAAGCATGACATCCGTTGGATGGACATCCAATTGCCACTGCTGCTAGAACCGTGTGTTGAATATAAGTTGACAAAGCCTTGCATACGCGTCAACTCTATTTTTTTAGGGGACACGTCAACTTAGTAAGGCCAGAAGTGTGTGGCAGAGAACTTATAGCCCATTTGAGATTTGTAAGAATGTGTAGCCCATTTTTGAATTCTAATGGAATTTACTATAGCCCATTTACAGTTTGTTAAAAGTACAGCCCATTTCAACCAACCGTTCAAAACAGAATTCAATAAAATTTCCCACATTTTAATGGGATCAGAAATATTTTTATCCCGAAATTTCTAGTAAGATTAAATAAAATTTCAATATAAATTTATATTACGTAAAAATCCAACGAAACATTGCGCTCGCAACAATTAATGAAATTAAAATTTTCAGTATCCAAAAATAATATTTTATAAAGTAATCACGTGTTTGGTGCATTTTTTTATAGTAACTGCCCAGTTTTTATAATTACATCCCATTTATTATTTCTTAAAGCCCATTTTCTTGTTAAGACTAATGCATCCCTCATAGGAAAGATTTGCAGCCCAGCGGAGCGGAGAATAACAACTTGACCTTGCCTGGGTATTCCTAAAAAAAGTTAATACCTGCAGCCATTTTCAACTTGAAAAAAATTAATATCTGGGCTGGATATCTGGCCTGGGCTAGACAAGCCACAGCCCGCCCAGTTAATACCCGCAGCGCTGTTTTTGTTGTTGTTCAGAGGAGAAAAAAATAATATCTGGGCTAAACATCGAAAAACTCTGCAGTGCTCACACCTCAAAAACATAAATACTGCTCGAGCTGCTTGGTCCCAGCTGTCGGCCGCTTCTTGTGCAATTCTCTCGTTTATTGACTACTACTCCCTCCTTTTCGGTTTATAGGGCTCAATTCAAAATCTCACCAACCAAGGTAGATGATGAATGGTGGAATACTTTTTGTAGTTTGCAAAAGCACCTAATTGATGCACTTGTTTCCCTCAAAAAATTATGTTTATCAATGCATAAATTGCAATGCATGCATAAAGTACATGCATTGGTCAATTTTCTCTTGATACTTGCATGCAATGATTTAATGCACCTTGGAATCTGAACATGTGATGGAAAACAACCAAATTGAGCCTTCTAAAATGGGAAAACTAAAATTTTGAGATAAGCCCTATAAACCGAAAAGGAGGGAGTACATAGGTTGACAATGGTGTGGGACCGTGATGTCAAGAAAGCAGGGGGAAGCAAAATAAATTAGTCCAGCGAGCGTTTCCACCTCTGCCTTGTTGTCTCCCGTGGAAACCCCTTTCCTCCCTTTTTTTTGCTCGGGCAAGGACCAATGCATGCAGCACGTCCATGCGGTTATTAGGGAAGAAATAAAAGCGCTTTGCATGCTATGAATTACGATGGCCTGCATGGGTAGCTAATAAGGCATCCTCTTAACTGCTGTGATTAAATGTAGTGTTTAGAAGAGAGAAATATTCTTCTTTTCCACCAATCTGCTTGCACCTAGGTCGTGATGCACCTTCTAATACGACTTATTTACCTTGACGGAGGGAGTATAGTTTTATACACACACACACACACACACACACACACACACACACATATATATATATATAATAAGGAGGCACTTGCGTACGTGAGGCTATGGACCTGGTGGGTCCCCATTGTCATCCTCTCCAAGTAAAGTCATCTCCTCGCCCGGGCACGCTTTCCGCCCAAAACAGTCAGCGCCGCCCGCCCCGCTTCCCGGTGCAGGCGATTGCTCCGCCTTCAAACGACACAAGTGTCGTCTGTCCGTCCATCTGCCGCCCACATTAATGATACGCGGTTGGCGAGGCGGCTACTCCAGCGCCACACGTCCGTCCCTCCGCCCGTCCACCATTGCTATATAAACTGCTGCGCCGGCCATAGCCACAGTCATCCGCATCTGTTCCCTTTCTCCTGTCCACACCACTACTGCCCACCATGGCTTCCTCGCGCTCCAGCGCACTTCGGGACGAGCGGACGATGGACCACGAGGAGATGGCAGCCACTGTTGCCGACCGGCTGGCCGACAGGCAGCCGGAGGACGACGACGTCCCAATGGAGAACATGGTAGTCGACGATCCGGCGCCAACCCCCTCCTCCGCGCCATCCTCGCCGGTGCATTGCACCATGACCATCGGCGAGGCCCGTGCCCAATATATGGACAGTGTGAGGCAGATGCGTCAGGAGCAGTTCCGGGAGACGTAGGCCGACGCCGCCTACAACCACCATCTCCTCCAGGAGCACCTACAGGCGGAGGAGCAGATCGCCGCGGAGCGGGCGGAGCAAGAGGCGCTGCTCGACTCGTACCGCTCCGCCCGCAAGGGCAACCTCGAGCGCTGGCGGTACCGCATGCGGGTGGCAGAGGCTGCGGCTGCCTACAAAGAGGCTAGCAAAGAGGGCGATGAAGCGTGCGATGCGTTGTTTGGCGAGACCGTGGACGAGGCAGAGGACAATGCCGGCTCCGACGAGTCCCCACTCCGCTGGCGTCGACGAGACCCTGCTCCGCCGAGGCCCCGCGGCGCCAACAACAAGGCAGAGGACACCACCGGCTCCGCCGAGGCCCCGCCCCGCCAACAATGAGGCAGAGGACATCACCGGCTCAGCCAAGGCCCCACCCTGCCGGCAATGCGGGAGAGGATTTCCACCGCTCTGCTGAGGCGCCGCCCGCCGGCAACGAGACAGAGGACATCGCCAGCTCTGTCGAGGCCCCGCGCCGCTGCCAACGAGGCCGCGCCACACAGAAAACGAGGAAGAGTAGAACATGGTAGGTCGCCGCCGCTCGGGTCCAACTAAGGCCACCGCTGCTACCCTCCTGTTGAAGCCAAGCTAGGCGGTTTGACCATTGACGGCCGGTTAGCTTCTTGGCGGCGACGTGGAGTCGAGGAGTTCTGCTGGAGAACAACTCCGCTTCTACTTAACTGTTGGTGCAGTTGGCTGACTGACACGCGGGCCCAATAGGCCACATGTCAGTTACGCAACTGCACCTGCAGTTAAGTCACTGAAGCTTCTATTCGGCTCAGCGGGACACAGGTGGGTAGCTTTGGTTAATTAATTATACCTCCAGCGCACCCCTTTTTAGTTGAAGAATGTATGAAATGTAATGAAATCTGGCATGTTTATATGAAATCCGATCGTGTTGAATGAATTTATTTCGATTAGTTCGAATTCCTGTATCACTGGCATTGGATGAACATGCAAAACAATACGTACTAGCATTATTCCCAGGGTGATCACCTCGTTTGAAGCAGTTTCACATGTACTCCCTCCGGTCCTTTCTAGTCTGCATACAAGTTTTGTCTGCAGTCAAAGTATCTCTACTTTGACCAATCTTATACAAAAAAGTATGCACTTTCACAATGTGCGAAGTAAATAGGAACAGAAGGAGTACAAAGAGTTTGAGCAGCTTTTTAGCGTTTCTATACATTGCAATCAAACACACAGGCCTGGCAATTCATAGAGAACATTCAAAACAATCAAAGATTATGTATCCCAGCGACTCACATGTCAGAGGAAATATTTACTTCACAACTAAAGAATAAAGAAAAAATTGATCGACGTTGCTGACAGCAAAGGGCGTCCCATTCGAAAATATCAACCGCATGTCTTGCTAAAATCAATGAGCAAAATTTGACAAGGTTGTCCCATTCCAAAATATCAAATGCCTACGATTGTGGAATGGGCGGGGTTTGCCATCAGTTCGGACATTGACATGGAACCTCGTGCTAAATAAACCAGTTGTTCTTTTTGTGCAGTTCCACCAAAATCAACAAAATCCGCACGTAGCTTGTATGATTTCGCCCTTATATGTTGCAACGCCTTGAACGTATCGGCACCTTCTTTTTTTGTGGTGGAAATGAATGATTCGATGTATTCATGAACATTTTGTGCAGTTCCCATTGAAATCAAGCTGAGCACCCCTGTTTGCACAAATACAAAAAAGTGATTAGTATAGAGAAAACTGTACTTCGAATTGACAGTTTCAACAGGCTCATACATGGTCCATGTAGAGCACACTTTTAGAAAAATGGAACTCACCAGAAAGAATCCTAGAACAACATTGTACTCGCGCATCACAGCAATAATGGAGATTTTGTTAGTCCTTCTTAGCTGAAGTTAGTTTGGTCTTGTGGGGAGTAATGTAAACATCCTTCAACTTCTCCTTCTGATGATAAGATAGACAGGGCTTCTTCATCCTGGCATTATCGGAACTAATCACTTCACGTACTCCATATTCTTCTTCATAGGAAGATGATCATGTGAAAGAAGGCTAGTACTGACCTCTCATGATGCGGAATTCAAACAACTCACAAGAAGAAGATCTGAACCAAATTCGCCTTAACGGATAGGAAGTAAGATCTCCTCTTGTGTAGTTCCACTAAGATCAAGCAATCAAGCAACATTGTCGGTGTGACATTTTGGTTGAACTACACAAAACACTCTTAAAACAAAAGTGTTTTGTGCAGTGCAACAAAAGGTCACAATGGCAACAAGGTGAAGCAGATAACCCTGTTTACACAGAGGTGCAAAGGAAACAATTAGTGGTCAATAACGGTGGATGACACAGAAGCCAACAAAAATAAGCATCTACCTTATCTAAATGGGAAAGAAAGCAAGACAGTAGCATTTCTGAAATGGTGGCATTGATTAATATTAACATAGAGATTATATTAACAATAAAATTCATTAAACATGTAATTTGCTTTTAACTGTGGCATTTCATCAATTTTCCAGCGGTATTATTAGAGGGTGTTTGTTTACAGGGACATTTTGGTGTAGGGACTAAAAGAACTCCGTGTCAGTCCCATCTAAACCAAATAGGAGGACTTTTAGGGACTAAAAGTGGGCATTTGGGACTAAAGAAAGAAGACCCCGAGGGAGTCTTTTTGGGACTTTTTCCAACAGTTGCCCCTGCCACGCATCGCACCTTGTCTCTATTAGTTCATTACTAGGGGTAACATGGTCTTCTAGCATGTCATTTAATAACCCCTAGTCCATGTTTAGTCCCTGGAACCCATTAGGTAGGGACTTGGGAGTTTTTAACCAAACAGGGCCTTAGATTAACAACAGCTAATGAGTTGCACGGGACAGTGGACGCACCAGCACCATGTGCATCTAGCGATGTACTGTGGTCATGCATAGTCTGTTGCAAAAAAGAACAAACAACCAAGGAGCATATTTGGTTGGTCCCAATTTTGTTATCTTTAGACGCCTTTCCCTATGTGAGCAGAGCAAATCTAGTCCAGCTCAAACTCTACAGCCTTGTCCCTTCCTTCCCTTTTTGAACTAGTACTTTCGCCCCTTCCTTTCCTCTTTGAACCACGTCCTAGATTTATGCGATACAACTTTCCCCACTACTTTCTCCCATTCCTTTCCTCTTTGAACCACATCCTAGATTAATGCTATACAACTTTCCCCCTTCATTTCCTCTTTGAACCACGTCCTAGATTCATGCAATATACAACTTTTCCCACTCCTTTCCTCTTTGAACCACGTCCTAGATTCATGGTATACATGCAGCTAGAGCAATGCATGTGGAGTAAGTAAATTATACCTTAAGGTTCTTGGGGCGTGGTTCGGTGGGCGACGGGACGGCGGCGAAGAAGAAGGGGTCGGAGGCCCTCCCGCGCCGCCGCTGGGTGGAAAGTGAATAGCTGCGCCGGTAGTCCCTCGCCGACGGCGACATCGTTAAGCCTCCTTCCCTTCCCGGCGGACGGATCCTGCCGGCTCTTTGAGCAGCAGTGAGGGGAGAGAGAGGCCAACGAAGTCTTGTTAGATCTGGAGAGGGTGAGAGAGTGTGAAGAGAGCAACTACAAGCGTTGAGGCTCCAGCGGGAGAGGGCGAGAGAGTGTGAAGAGAGCAACTACAAGCGCTGTGGCTCCAGCGTGTATATATATACTGGAGAGAGAGTGTGAAGCGTGCAAACCCTAGAAAACATTTTGACCCGTCAAAGAATCCTCCTGGCACAAATTATGCTCAAGTGTAGTTATCAAACCTGAGACCTCAAGTTTGATGAGCGAACAGGCTAACCAGCTACACAACCCTCCCGTTACGTTCAACAAGAGGGAAATAACCTTTTATACATTCCTGAATCCTTACTATAACATGCACACAAATTTTGGACACTTGTATTTGACTTAAGTCAGTGTGCCACCATATCTCGTATACTTACTACTCCTCCGTCTAGGTGTAATAAGTCACGTTAGAAGGTGCAATGGGACCAAGGTGCGTGCGTGTGTGTGCGCGCGCGCGCGCGTGTGTGTGTGTTTAACACCATCTGTGTGTTAGAGAGAGCGACAGGTCGACCTACTCCTACAAAGAGATGTTGTGTAGTGTACGATTTTAGCCGCGAGAGTCGGTGCATCCTCTCGTTCCCGGGCGTGTCCAGTAGGGACATGCGGACAACTGCCATGCTTGCTCCTGACTAGCTTGTCCCACCCAAAGCCCCTCCATCGCGCACGCGCTTCCCGCTCGAAACGGTCAGCGCCACTCCAAAGAATCGGTGCCGCATTCATGCCCGGGCATAACGGACGCGACCTCTCACTTGCGCAAGAGTGATGGTTGCTTCGTCCCTCCAACTTACTGCTGGGTCTATGTGATTTGATGGCTCATTGGTCTTTATTATTGAGGTTGTAGGACTGCTGGATGTCCCACGCTTTCGGTGAAAGGAGGTATGCTACTACTAGACTAGATTACAATTTTCTCCATTCTTACAGTGGAGGCGTGCAAGAGCAGTGAAAACACACAGGCTCAGTGATTACATGGCCCACCTCACACTATCACCGTGCGACACCTAACTCTTTACATAGTACTCCCTCCGTTCCTAAATATTACTACTAGATGAGTCCCCGCGCGTTGGCGCGGAACAGCGGTATATCTCTCTGCACAAAATTATCGATTTCATAGAACAACAAAAAACTCTATAACCGTATCACAAATGTGTTAGCCAAACTAAATAAACTCCCATCAGCATTTAGATCATCCCACGTAAGGAAAAAAGATCAGCCAACTCCTACTACATAATGGGATTATATTTTTCTTTTTGACATGTTAATGGGACTTAAAAGCTCACTTACATGCATGCTACCGGTGCATGCTTGCATGCAGACATGTTGATGTGATTTAAAACCCACTCACATGCATGTGGCACGGTATTTCTGCATGCTTGCATGTGGCTTAGTGCGGAGCCTCTCAACGTCTAGATCAGACGTCTATTATGGACTGATTTACTTCATCTAATGGCTACATCAATTTTGATGACGTGGCTCAAGGAGAGGATAGAGAATTCCTAGTAGTGGGGGCTAGCTATTACTAGTAGATAGTAAGTCTTTGTAGAGATTCGACTACATACGAAACAAAATGAATGAATCTACACTTAAAATGCATCTATATACATCCGCATGTGGTTCATGGTGAAATCTCTACAAAGACTTATATTTAGGAACGGAGGAAGTACTAGTATAGTACGTACTGTAATTTATCAGCGAGATAATTTTGTACAATGCTATGAAGCTTCCAGCTTCTGTTACATGTATCTTGCGTCCAAGGTTGCCCGTTGCAACATTTCATCAAATACAAAGGAGACTAACATGCATGCTATTGCATCTCAATGATTGACAGATCATAGCAAATATGTACTCCCTCCGTTCCAAAATAAGTTTCTCAACTTTGTGCAAACTTTAGTATACAAAGTTGTACTACTACTAAAGTTGACACATATTTTGGAACAGAGGCAGCTAAAGAAAAAAACGATCCATGCAGTCCCTAGCCCTTGAATAGTGAACCCTGACCAGGCTTCAATTTGCTGGCAACGTTCGAGCTTCCTAATAAATGGAGTTTGCAACCTTTTGACCATCGGATCATTTTGTGCAGTTTCACCAAAATCGAGATGAGCATCCCTGTGGCAAAGAAATTGAACAAGCGTGATTAGAATAAGATTACTGGGACTAGTTGATGAGACATAAACTCATCACAAATACAATACGTAGAAGCTAGTAGAGGTATGTGCGGGGCAAAGAAGTAGAGAAATATCCACAGGGAGTGATGTGGGCAGCTGGAGCAGTGGTGCAAGCCGGTTGTAAAGGGAGTTGTACCTGAGGGACGTTGCTCAACCTTGAGGAGGGCGGCGGGAGGCGGCAACTGCCCACGTCGCGGAAGTGAGCAAGGTACGAAGGCAACCTCACCGGCTTTGTGAGAGAGAACGGCAGGGACCCCTGATCGGGACGTGCCGACAGTGGGTTTTCGCCGTCGGCGACGGCCACCGCATCTACACTAAGCATCCACCCCTTCCCCAAGCGGACGTGATCCACCGAGATGTTAGAGATGTGGCCACAGTCGTTTTGTGCGAGAGAGTGTGAAGAGAGCAACCCCTGCAAGCAAACCGTGCAGACTGACCCGTCCTGACTATGTATATAGTGGAGCGGTTTCCTTTTCTCTCCATATGAACCTATCATATTGCGTACATGCCACTGAAGAAAAAAACTTTATTTATAAATGATGCGGCACCTACTACTCGTTCTCCTATAACCTTGCGCTTGGCATCTCCAAAATATTAACCTTGCGATTGGCTCTACGCCTCTTCGGGAAGTCGAGCAATAATGGTAGTGTAGTATATATCATTGTGGCTATATGAGACCGAATGAATTGCTGCACGTCCACCACGTGGGCGAGGGTCGAGGGGCAAGGGAGAGTGCTACATACGGAGCAAAATGAGTGAATCTACACTCTAAAATACGTCTATGTACATCAGTGTTTGGAGTGTGTACTATTAGTTCATATTGAAATCTACTAAAGGTCATATATATTCCAAACAATATGATAGTATAATCTCTATAACCAAGGTAGTAGGGACGGGGAGTAAACGGAGGGAGTAGTAAATTTTTCTCCTCGTCCTATGAGCCACCGCGCGCATGGGCGAGGGAGCGGGCGTAAGGCGTAGTAAGCAAGCTTCACCTCATCCTGCTAGCCACCGCGCCCGTGGGTGGGGGAGACGGCGTACTAAGCAAGCTTCTCCTCGTTTTGCGAGTTGACGGGACACATCAAAAGTACTCCAGTGTATAGAGCCTTGCCTCTAAGGTAGGCCCCACATGGTTTGCCTCTTTTTTTAACATAACACGTCAAGTCGCAATTTGTTTGTTCACCCGAGGTAGACGATCCTCCCTCCACCAAGTGGACAACTAGTACATGTGCCAAATTACCACGTGGGATGCCTTTTTCATACAAAAATGAGCTCCACCGTGTACCCACGCGGGTGTGGTTGGGAAAGAGATGGGAGCACGTGCACCGTGCATGCACCTCTTCTCTTCGTGCACGTCCCCCACCTACGTGGGTGTGTGTGAGATATACAAATCGCGTTCGTGAGTGTTTTTTGTTTTGGGGTGGGGGTTGATTTCGTGAATTATTTGTGGGAATATGTGTCAATGACATCTCAAACAAAAATTTGCATGCAATGTGTGTGAAATGGAGGCCTATCCATATCATACATAGAGGGTCGGGCAATCCACGAGAAGAGAAGGAGGGGTCATAGCTATCCATAGAGTCAAAGAGAGGATCAAGTGGGTGGGTGCGAGATCGATGAAGAGAGCCATCGAAATTGTGTGTGTGTACAAGTCGAAGATATAGGGCGACTGGCCTACCGGAACGTTAGAGGGCACACGTCAAGTTTGTGTGTGGCAGGGAGACATGACTAGAGCGCTCGATGTATCGGTGTGTGTGGGGGGTAGGGGTGGTGGGAGGGGTAGGCAGAGGCCTAACTACAGAGGTAGAACGACTCGTATATGTGTTGAGAAGGAGAGACCCAACTATGTCTTGAGGGAGATCGGTCGACATCCATACATAACTGAAGGACGGGAAATATGATGGGAGAGAGAGAGAGAGAGGAGAGAGGGAGGGAGAGGGAGGGAGAGGGGTAGAGTGCTGGATGGGTGATGGAGTTGCTTCTCGAAGATGGTGGGAGAGGCCTACTAGACAGACTGAGGGTGGAACTGCAATGTTATCAATAAGAGTGGGGATGTGTTTATGTGTGTGCCTGTGCGTGATTGATCTGTCGGGACGCATCCATGGATGATGAAGGGGAACCATGTGTTTGGTAAGCAAACCTAACTAGATCGGTAGATCAATTGTTGTTTGTCGGAGGAAGGGAGAGACACAACTAATGAGGTAGACGGTGGATGCCACGTGTCGGTCACCCTTGACGAAAGCACTTCTATGGCGTGCGATTTATCGTCATGGAAGTGGACACTTCCATGATAATAATTTTGGTAATGTCATGGAACACTTCTACGACAGCACATGTATGACTATCTTGATTCTGTCATAAATTTTTCATGGATGTACATGCATGACAAAAAAAGCAACCTACTTTGACAAACACGTATCATCACGGAAGTGTTTTTTTGTAGTACGTGCCTTGCTGCCCCTTCTGTCACTAGGAAAGGACACTGCAAGATTGAACCCAAAGCTAAGCACTTCTCCCATTGCAAGAAAAACCAATCTAGTAGGCAAAACTAAACTGATAATTCGAAGAGACTTGCAAAGATAACCAATCATACATAAAAGAATTCAGAGAAGATTAAATATTATTCATAGATAGACTTGATCATAAACCCAAAATTCATCAGTCTCAACAAACACACCGCAAAAATAAGATTACATCGAATAGATCTCCACGAGAGAGGTGGAGAACATTGTATTGAGATCAAAAAAGAGAGAACAAGCCATCTAGGTACTAACTATGGACCCGAAGGTCTGGGTAAACTACTCACACTTCATCGGAGGGGCTATGATGATGTAGAAGCCCTCCGTGATGATGGCCCTCTCCGGTGGAGCTCCGGAACAGGCCCCAAGATGGGATCTCATGGGTACAGAAGGTTGTGGCAGTGGAATTAGGTATTTGGCTCCATATCTGATCGTTTGGAGGTACGTAGGTATATATAGGAGGAGGGAGTACGTCGGTGGAGCTTCGAGGGGCCCACGAGGCAGGGGGCGCGCCCTAGGGGGGCGCCCTCCACCCTCGTGACCGCCTCGTGGCTTTCTTGACGGAGGGTCCAAGTCTCCTGGATCATATCTGATGAGAAAATCACGTTCCCGAAGGTTTCATTCCGCTTGGACTCCGTTTGATATTCCATTTCTTCAAAACACTAAAATAGGCAAAAAAAACAGCAATTCTGGGCTGGGCCTCCGGTTAATAGGTTAGTCCCAAAAATAATATAAAAAGTGGAAAATAAAGCCCAATATAGTCCAAAACAGTAGATAATATAGCATGGAGCAATCAAAAATTATAGATACGTTGGAGACATATCAGGGGTCTCGTGGATTTCCTCGGCTAGGATCTCGCCGAGGATCGTCGTCTTCTGGTCCTCATCTGATCTCGTGTGTTTATGATCTTGACGAAGATCTGCATGTCACCACGGAGGTGCCTCCCGAGCCCTGGTCCCAATGTGGTTGTTGGAAACCCTTGGTCTCAATGGTGGCACGCCCCGCTGGCGTCGGGCAAGTTGCCCCGGCAAGGCTCTTGCCGGGGCCATGGAGGCCACCTGGCAAGGCTCTTGCCGGGGGAGTCATCCTCGCCCCTTTGCTCTTTGCGGTCTCTGGTCTTGGTGTTGCTCTGATCGCCTTGTGCCCCGGCTCCCCTTTCCTGCCCTGCTCAATGTGGCGGCGGGGGGGGGGGGGCGCGGCTTCGGCTGTCCGTGCACAAGTAAAGGGTTCAAAAGGGGAGCCCCTACTTTTGTACACCGACAGGAGCCCCCGGGCCTGGGCCACAAATAAGCGCGACACGTTGTTGGGCCATGCCCAGAATGGTGCGCGGGCAGGCGGGGCAGATTTTTACCATGGTAACTTTTTCGCTCGCTTGCGCTTCCCCACGACCCGCGTCGAATGCGCGTCGTGGAGGGTCGTGCGTGATGTGGGCGGCATGCGTGGGACGGTTCCCACATGCATGCGTCACATCAAAGTAAAGAGGCGGCTCAGACCTTCCCCATAAAAAGAGGAAAACGTAGAGGCGCGGCTCATTTACTGAGCGGACTCGGGTCGTAGTCTTCAAGGCGTCCGCGCCCCACGATCACGGGGTGGGGAACGGTCACCTCACCTGTCCCCTCGATTTCTGCTTGCTCGCCACGTGTCCCCCATGCTCCTGAGGTGTCAGGCGGTGGAGGCGGGAAACCGGGTCATCGCTGATTGGAGCAGCGGGTCGGTCTCAACGGATTGGTTGAGTGGGGTGGCCGAGCCCCGATCCAGCCCCTTTATAAGGAGGGGGAAGGGGATGGCATCCCACAATCTATCATCATCCATCTCCTTCCACCTCGTCTCCTCACTTCCATCTACCATGGCGAGAGGAGGCACCGGTCCTTCGACGGTGGCGACGAGGGTCTCTGCTCGACAGCGCGTGGCCGGCCACAAGAGAAAGGGGGAGGGGGCGAGGCCGAGGTCGCCGTGGCGCTCGGGGAAGAGGGGGATGGGGCAGTGCACCGGCCATGTCTCTGCCGGCGATGCCTCCTGTTGGGGAACGTAGTAATTTCAAAAAAATTCCTACGCACACACAAGATCATGGTGATGCATAGCAACGAGAGGGGAGAGTGTTGTCCACGTACCTCGTAGACCGAAAGCGGAAGCGTTAGCACAACGTGGTTGATGTAGTCGTACGTCTTCACGATCCGACTGATCAAGTACCGAGCGCACGGCACCTCCGAGTTCAGCACACATTCAGCCCGATGACGTCCCTCGAACTCCGATCCAGCCGAGTGTTGAGGGAGAGTTTCATCAGCACGACGGCGTGGTGACGATGTTGATGTTCTACCGACGCAGGGCTTCGCCTAAGCACCGCTACAGTAATATCAAGGTGGAATATGGTGGAGGGGGGCACCGCACACGGCTAAGAGATCAATGATCAATTGTTGTGTCTCTAGGGTGCCCCCTGCCCCCGTATATAAAGGAGCAAGGGGGAGGCCGGCCGGCCTTGCTAGGCGCGCCAGGAGGAGGAGTCCTCCTCCTAGTAGGAGTAGGACTCCCCTCTTTCCTACTCCTACTAGGAGGGGGAAAGGAAGGGGGAGAGGGAGAAGGAAAGGGGGGCGCCGCCCCCCTCTCCTAGTCTAATTCGGACCAAAGGGGGAGGGGGGCGCGACCCACCCTAGCTGCCCCTCTCTCTCTCTCCACTAAGGCCCATAAGGCCCATTACTTCTCCCAGGGGGGTTCCGGTAACCCTCCGGCACTCCGGTTTTCTCCGAAATCACTCAGAACACTTCCGTGTCCGAATATAGTTGTCCAATATATCAATCATTATGTCTTGACCATTTCGAGACTCCTCGTCATGTCCGTGATCACATCCGGGACTCCGAACAACCTTCGATACATCAAAACATATAGACTCATAATATAACTGGCATCGTAATGTTAAGCGTGCGGACCTTACGGGTTCGAGAACTATGTAGACATGACCGAGACACGTCTCCGGTCAATAACCAATAGCGGAACCTGGATGCTCATATTGGCTCCTACATATTCTACAAAGATGTTTATCGGTCAGACCGCATAACAACATATGTTGTTCCCTTTGTCATTGGTATGTTACTTGCCCGAGATTCGATCGTTGGTATCTCAATACCTAGTTCAATCTCGTTACTGGCAAGTCTCTTTACTCGCTCCGTAATACATCATCCCGCAACTAACTCATTAGTTGCAATTCTTGCAAGGCTTAAGTGATGTGCATTACCGAGTGGGCCCAGAGATACCTCTCCGACAATCGGAGTGACAAATCCTAATCTCAAAATACGCCAACCCAACAAGTACCTTCGGAGACACCTGTAGAGCACCTTTATAATCACCCAGTTATGTTGTGATGTTTGGTAGCACACAAAGTGTTCCTCCGGTAAACGGGAGTTGCATAATCTCATACTCACAGGAACATGTATAAGTCATGAAGAAAGCAATAGCAACAAACTAAACGATCATCGTGCTAAGCTAACGGATGGGTCAAGTCAATCACATCATTCTCTAATGATGTGATCCCGTTAATCAAATGACAACTCTTTGTCTATGGTTAGGAAACATAACCATCTTTGATCAACGAGCTAGTCAAGTAGAGGCATACTAGTGACACTCTGTTTCTCTATGTATTCATACAAGTATTATGTTTTCGGTTAATACAATTCTAGCATGAATAATAAACATTCATCATGAAATAAGGAAATAAATAATGACTTTATTATTGCCTCTAGGGCATATTTCCTTCAGTCTCCCACTTGCACTAGAGTCAATAATCTAGATCACATCGCCATGTGATTTAACATCAATAGTTCACATCACCATGTGATTAACACCCATAGTTCACATCATCATCTGACCAACACCCAAAGGGTTTACTAGAGTTAATAATCTAGTTCACATCGCTATGTGATTAACACCCAAAGAGTACTAAGGTGTGATCATGTTTTGCTTGTGAGAGAAGTTTAGTCAACGGGTCTGCCATCTGCCATATTCAGATCCGTATGTATTTTGCAAATTTCTATGTCTACAATGCTCTACACGGGGCTACTCTAGCTAATAGCTCCCACTTTCAATATGTATCCATATTGAGACTTAGAGTCATCTGGATCGGTGTCAAAACTTGCATTGACGTAACCCTTTACGACGAACCATTTGTCACTTCCATAATCGAGAAACATATCCTTATTCTACTAAGGATAATTTTGACCACTATCCTGTGATCTACTCCTAGATCACCATTGTACCCTCTTGCCAAACTCTTGGTGAGGTACACAATAGGTCTGGTACACAGCATAGCATACTTTATAAAACCTATGACTGAGGCATAGGGAATGACTTTTCATTCTCTTTCTATTTTCTGCCGTGGTCGGGTTTTGAGTCTTCACTCAACTTCACACCTTGTAACACTGGCAGGAACTCTTTCTTTGTCTGTTCCATTTTGAACTACTTCAAAATCTTGTCAAGGTATGTATTTATTGAAAAAAATTATCAAGCATCTTGATCTATCTCTATAGATCTTGATGCCCAATATATAAGTAGTTTCACCGAGGTCTTTCTTTGAAAACTCCTTTCAAACACTCCTTTATGCTTTGCAGAATAATTATACATTATTTCTGATCAACAATATGTCATTCGCATATACTTATCAGAAATACTGTAGTGCTCCCACTGACTTTCTTGTAAATACAGGCTTCACCGCAAGTCTGTACAAAACTATACGCTTTGATCAACTTATCAAAGCATATATTCCAACTCCGAGATGCTTGCACCAGTCCATAGATGGATCGTTGTAGCTTGCATATTTTGTTAGCATCCTTTGGGTCGATAAAACCTTCAGGTTGCATCATATACAACTCTTCTTCCAGAAATCCATTCAGGAATGCACTCTTTACATCCATTTGCCAGATTTCATAAAATGTGGCAATTTGCTAACAAGATTCGGACAGACTTAAGCATCGCTACGAGTGAGAAGGTCTCATCGTAGTCAACTCCTTGAACTTGTCAAAACCTTTTGCGACAATTCTAGCTTTGTAGATAGTAACACTACTATCAGCATCTGTCTTCCTCTTGAAGATCCATTTAATCTCAATGGCTCGCCGATCATCGGGCAAGTCAATCAAAGTCCATAATTTGTTCTTATACATAGATCCCATCTCAGATTTCATGGCCTCAAGCCATTTCATGGAATCTGGGCTCATCATCGCTTCCTCATAGTTCGCAGGTTCATCATGTAACATTACCTCTAGAATAGTATTACCGTACCACTCTGGTGTGGATCTCACTCTGGTTTACCTACGAGGTTCGGTAGCAACTTGATCTGAAGTTTCATGATCATCATCATTAACTTCCTCACTAATTGGTGTAGGTGTCGCAGAAACCGATTTTTGCGATGAACTACTTTCCAATAGAGGAGCAGGTACAGTTACCTCATCAAGTTCTACTTTCCTCCAACTCACATCTTTCGAGAGAAAACTCCTTCTCTAGAAAAACTCCGAATTTAGCAACAAAAGTCTTGCCTTCGGATCTGTGATAGAAGGTGTACCCAACAGTCTCCTTTGGGTATCCTATGAAGACACATTTCTCCGTTTTGGGTTCGAGCTTATCAGGTTGAAGCTTTTTCACATAAGCATCGCAACACCAAACTTTCAGAAACGACCACTTTGGTTTCTTGCCAAACCACGGTTCATAAGGCGTCATCTCAACGGATTTTGATGGTGCCCTTTTAACGTGAATGCAACTTTCTCTAATGCATAACCCCAAAACGATAGTGGTAAATCGGTAAGAAACATCATAGATTGCACTATATCCAATAAAGTACGGTTATGACGTTCGGACACACCATTATGCTGTGGTGTTCCAGGTGGCATGAGTTTGTGAAACTATTCCACATTGTTTTAATTGAAGACCAAACTCGTAACTCAAATATTCGTCTCCACGATCAGATCATAGAAACTTTATTTCCTTGTGACGATGATTTTCCACTTCACTCTGAAATTCTTTGAACTTTTCAAATGTTTCAGACTTATGTTTCATCAAGTAGATATACCCATATCTGCTCAAATCATCTGTGAAGGTCAGAAAATAACGGTACCCGCCGTGAGCCTTAACACTCATCGGATCGCATGCATCAGTATGTATTATTTCCAATAAGTCAGTAGCTCGCTCCATTGTTCCAGAGAACAGAGTCTTAGTCATCTTGCCCATGAGGCATGGTTCGCAAGCATCAAGTGATTCATAATCAAGTGATTCCAAAAGCCCATCAGCATGGAGTTTCTTCATGCGCTTTACACCAATATGACCTAAATGGCAGTGCCACAAATAAGTTGCACTATCATTATTAACTTTGCATCTTTTGGTTTCAATATTATGAACGATCGAGATCGAACGAACCATTTTCATTGGGTGTGTAACCATATAAGGTTTTATTCATGTAAACAGAACAACAATTTATTCTCTTACTTAAATGAATAACCGTATTGCAATAAACATGATCAATTCATATTCATGCTCAACGCAAACACCAAATAACACTTATTTAGGTTCAACACTAATCCCGAAAGTATAGGGAGTGTGCGATGATGGTCATATCAATCTTGGAACCACTTCCAACACACATCGTCACTTCACCCTTAACTAGTCTGTGTTCATTCTGCAACTCCCGTTTCGAGTTACTACTCTTAGCAACTGAACCAGTATCAAATACCGAGGGGTTGCTACGAACACTGGTAAAATACACATCAATAATCTGTAGATCAAATATACCTTTGTTCACTTTGCCATCCTTCTTATCCGCCAAATACTTGGGGCAGTTCCACTTCCAGTGACCAGTCCCTTTGCAGTAGAAGCACTTAGTCTCAGGCTTAGGACCAGACTTGGGCTTCTTCACTTGAGCAGCAACTTGGTTGCCGTTCTTCTTAAAGTTCCCCTTCTTCCCTTTTCCCTTTTCCTGAAACTAGTGGTCGTGTCTATCATCAACACTTGATATTTTTCTTGATTTCTACCTTCGTCGATTTGAGCATTACGAAGAGTTTGGGAATCATTTTCGTTATCCCTTGCATATCATAGTTCATCACGAAGTTCTACTAACTTGGTGATGGTGAATAGAGAATTCTGTCAATAACTATCTTATCTGGAAGATTAACTCCCTCTTGATTCAAGCGGATTGTAGTACCCAGACAATCTAAGCACATGCTCACTGCTTGAGCTATTCTGCTCCATCTTTTTAGCTATAGAACTTGTTGGAGACTTCATATCTCTCAACTCGGGTATTTGCTTGAAATATTAACTTCAACTCCTGGAACATCTCATATGGTCCATGATATTCAAAACGTCTTTGAAGTCCCGATTCTAAGCCGTTAAGCATGGTGCACTAAACTATCAAGTAGTCATCATATTGAGATAGCCAAACGTTCATAACGTCTGCATCTACTCCTGCAATAGGTCTGTCACCTAGCGGTGCATCAAAGACATATTTCTTCTATGCAGCAATGAGGATAATCCTCTGATCACGGATCCAATCCGCATCATTGCTACTAACATTTTTCAACATAATTTTTCTCTAGGAACACAATAAACTGGGAGCAACATCGCGAGCTATTGATCTACAACATAGATATCCTAATACTACCAGGACTAAGTTCATGATAAATTAAAGTTCAATTAATCATATTACTTAAGAACTCCCACTTAGACAGACATCCCTCTAATCTTCTAAGTGATCACGTGATCCATATCAACTAAACCATGTCCGATCATCACGTGAGATGGAGTAGTTTCAATGGTGAACATCACTATGTTGATCATATCTACTATATGATTCTTGCTCGACCTTTCGGTCTCCGTGTTCCAAGGCCATATCTGTTATATGCTAGGCTCGTCAAGTTTAACCTGAGTATTCCGCATGTGCAACTGTTTTGCACCCATTGTATTTGAACATAGAGCCTATCACACCTGATCATCACGTGGTGTCTCAGCACGAAGAACTTTCGCAACGGCGCATACTCAGGGAGAACACTTATACTTTGATAATTTAGTGAGGGATCATCTTATAATGCTACCGTCAATCAAAGAAAGGTAAGATGCATAAAAGATAAACATCACATGCAATCAATATAAGTGATATGATATGTCCATCATCATCTTGTGCTTGTGATCTCCATCTCCGAAGCACCTCCATGATCACCATCGTCACCGACGCGACACCTTGATCTGCATCGTAGCATCGTTGTCGTCTCGCCAATCTTATGCTTATATGACTATCGCTACCGCTTAGTGATAAAGTAAAGCATGATAGGGTGATTGCATTGCATACAATAAAGCGACAACCATATGGCTCCTGCCAGTTGCCGATAATCGGTTACAAAACATGATCATCTCATACAATAAAATTTAGCATCATGTCTTGACCATATCACATCACGACATGCCCTGCAAAAACAAGTTAGACGTCCTCTACTTTGTTGTTGCAAGTTTTACGTGGCTGTTACGGGCTTAGTAAGAACCGTTCTTACCTATGCATCAAAACCACAACGATAGTTTGTCAAGTTGGTGTTGTTTTAACCTTCGCAAGGACCGGGCGTAGTCACACTCGGTTCAACTAAAGTTGGAGAAACTGACACCCGCCAGCCACCTGTGTGCAAAGCACGTCGGTAGAACCAGTCTCGCGTAAGCGTACGCGTAATGTCGGTCTGGGCCGCTTCATCCAACAATACCGCCGAACCAAAGTATGACATGCTGGTAAGCAGTATGACTTATATCACCCACAACTCACTTGTGTTCTACTCGTGCATATGACATGTACGCATAAAACCTGGCTCGGATGCCACTGTTGGGGAACGTAGTAATTTTAAAAAAAAATCCTACGCACACGCAAGATCATGATGATGCATAGCAACGAGAGGGGAGAGTGTTGTCCATGTACCCTCATAGACTGAAAGCGGAAGCATTAGCACAACGCGGTTGATGTAGTCGTACGTCTTCACGATCCGACCGGTCAAGTACCGAAAGCACAGCACCTCCGAGTTCAGCACACGTTCAGCCCGATGACGTCCCTCGAACTCCGATCCAGCCGAGTGTTGAGGCACGACAGTGTGGTGACGATGTTGATATTCTACCAACGCAGGGCTTCGCCTAAGCACCGCTACAGTAATATCAAGGTGGAATATGGTGAAGGGGGCACCGCACACGGCTAAGAGATCAATGATCAATCGTTCTGTCTCTAGGGTGCCCCCCTGCCCCCGTATATAAAGGAGCAAGGGGGAGGTCGGCCAGTCCTTGCTAGGCGCGCCAGGAGGAGGAGTCCTCCTCCTAGTAGGAGTAGGACTCCCCTCTTTCCTACTCCTACTAGGAGGGGGAAAGGAAGGGGGCGAGGGAGAAGGAAAGGGGGGCGCCGCCCCCCCTATCCTAGTCCAATTCGGACCAGAGGGGAAGGGGCGCGTGGCCCACCCTGGCTGCCCCTCTCTCTCCACTAAGGCCCATAAGGCCCATTACTTCTCCCGGGGGGTTCCGGTAACCCTCCGGCACTCCGGTTTTCTCCGAAATCACCAAGAACACTTCTGTGTCCGAATATAGTCGTCTAATATATCAATCTTTATGTCTCGACCATTTCGAGACTCCTCGTCATGTCTGTGATCACATCCGGGACTCCGAACAACCTTCGGTACATCAAAACATATAAACTCATAATATAACTGGCATCATAATGTTAAGCGTGTGGACCCTACGGGTTCGAGAACTATGTAGACATGACCGAGACACGTCTCCGGTCAATAACCAATAGCGGAACCTGGATGCTCATATTGGCTCCTACATATTCTATGAAGATCTTTATCGGTCAGACCGCATAATAACATACGTTGTTCCCTTTGTCATCGGTATGTTACTTGCCCGAGATTCGATCGTCGGTATCTCAATACCTAGTTCAATCTCATTACCGGCAAGTCTCTTTAATCGTTCTGTAATACATCATCCTGCAACTAACTCATTAGTTGCAATGCTTGCAAGGCTTAAGTGATGTGCATTACCGAGTGGGCCTAGAGATACCTCTCCGACAATCGAAGTGACAAATCCTAATCTCGAAATACGCCAACCCAACAAGTACCTTCGGAGACACCTATAGAGCACCTTTATAATCACCCAGTTACGTTGTGACGTTTGGTAGCACACAAAGTGTTCCTCCGGTAAACGGGAGTTGCATAATCCCATAGTCATAGGAACAGGTATAAGTCATGAAGAAAGCAATAGCAACAAACTAAACGATCATCATGCTAAGCTAACGAATGGTTCAAGTCAATCACATCATTCTCTAATGATGTGATCCCGTTAATCAAATGACAACTCTTTGTCTATGGTTAGGAAACATAGCCATCTTTTTTCAACGAGCTAGTCAAGTAGAGGCATACTAGTGACACTCTGTTTGTCTATGTATTCACACAAGTATTATGTTTCCGGTTAATACAATTCTAGCATGAATAATAAACATTTATCATGAAATAAGGAAATAAATAATAACTTTATTATTGCCTCTAGGGCATATTTCCTTCACCTCCCCCAATGGAGGTCCACGAAGAGACCAGCCCCATGAGTTCTTCATCAGGCTGCGCTGGCCACCGCGTTGTCGTCTTTGTCTCCCCACTCCATTCGCTCGGGAGATGGAGCTTGACCCGCCACAGACCCTCAGGCTGCATATGAGGGCTACGGGAACGGCGGTACGCGGGTCGACGTCGACTTTCCCGCTCCTCACGTCATGTACCTTCGTCCTGGATGGAATACTTTTTCTCGCGTCCACAGCCTGGCGGCGGGGCTCGTTCTCTACTTTAAATTAATGGAGAACGGCCTGCTCTCCGTCAAGGTCTTCGGGGAACTTGGAACTCGCCTGAAGTGCTACGTGGAGAGCTCCTCCGATAATGAAGATTCCTCCTCAAGTGGGAGTGATGAGGAGGACAACGACAGTGACGATGAGGGCGTCGAGTGGGAGGATGCCGACCCCGACTACAACTGACCCCTCCAAAAATGGCTGGTCGCCGGGATGCCCAGTCCCATGCCTTATGCAAACTAAATCAAATTAATTGCAAACAAAACTACCCCGGGGCTGTTGCTAGTTGGAGGCACTCATTGTTTCGAGCAAGCCATGGATTGATGCTTGTTGGTGGAGGGGGGTATAAACTTTACCATTCTGTTTGGGAACCGCCTATAATGTGTGTAGCATGGAAGATATCGCCATCTCTTGGTTGTTATGTTGACAATGGAAGTATGTCGCTCAAAATATTATTTATCTCTGCTTTAAAACCGAGCTCTGGCACCTCTACAAATCCCTGCTTCCCTCTGCGAAGGTCCTATCTATTTACTTCCATCTTGAGTCATCACCCTCTTGTTAAAAAGCACTAGCTGGAGAGCACAACTGTCATTTGCATCCATTATTATTAATTTTTATTGGGTATGACTATGATTGGATCTCTTTTACCATGAATTACAATGTCTAGTCAGTCCTTGATCTTTAATGGTGCTCTGCATTTATGTTTTGCGGTCTCAGAAAGGGCTAGCGAGATACCATCTTATTATATCATATTATGAATGTTTTGAGAAAGTGTTGTCATCCGAGATTTATTATTATCGCTCGCTAGTTGATTATGCTATTGACATGAGTAAACATGAGACCTAAATGTTATTGTGAATATGGTTATTCATAATCAGGGCATAATCTTTGCTGAAAACTTGAATGCTGGCTTTACATATTTACAACAACAAGAGCAAACAGAGTTTGTAAAAGTTTTTCTTTATCACTTTCAGTTTATCAACTGAATTGCTTGAGGACAAGCAAAGGTTTAAGCTTTGGGGAGTTGATACGTCTCCGTCATATCTACTTTTCCAAACAATTTTGCCCTTGTTTTGGACTCTAACTTGCATGATTTGAATGGAACTAACCCGGACTGACGCTGTTTTCAGCAGACTTTCCATGGTGTTATTTATATGCAGAAACAAAAGTTCTCGGAATGACCTGAAACTCCACGGAACATCTTTTTGGAAAATATAGAAAATACTGGAAGAAAAATCCACATCAGGGGGCCAACACCCTGTCCACGAGGGTGGGCAGCGCGCCTGCCCCCCTGGGCGCGCCCCCCTTCCTCGTGGGACCCTTGACGCTCCACCGACCTCAACTCCAACTCCATATATTCACTTTCGGGGAGAAAAAATCAGAGAGAAGGATTCATCGTGTTTTACGATACGGAGCCGCCGCCAAGCCCTAAACTCTCTCAGGAGGGCTGATCTGGAGTCCGTTCGGGGCTCCGGAGAGGGGAATCCATCGTCGTGGTCATCATCAACCATCCTCCATCACCAATTTCATGATGCTCATCGCCGTGCGTGAGTAATTCCATCGTAGGCTTGCTGGACGGTGATGGGTTGGATGAGATCTATCATGTAATCGAGCTAGTTTTGTTAGGGTTTGATCCCTAGTATCCACTATGTTCTGAGATTGATGTTGCTGTGACTTTGCTATGCTTAATGCTTGTCACTAGGGCCGGAGTGCCATGATTTCAGACCTGAACCTATTATGTTTTCATGAATATATGTGAGTTCTTGATCCTATCTTGCAAGTCTATAGTCACCTACTATTTGTTATGATCCGGCAACCCCGAAGTGACAATAATCGGGAACACTCCCGGTGATGACCATAGTTTGAGGAATTCATGTATTCACTATGTGCTAATGCTTTGGTACGGTACTCTATTAAAAGGAGGCCTTAATATCCCTTAGTTTCCATTAGGACCCTGCTGCCACGGGAGGGTAGGACAAAAGATGTCATGCAAGTTCTTTTCCATATGCAGATATGAGTATATTCGGAATACAAGCCTACATTACATTGATGAATTGGAGCTAGTTCTGTGTCACCCTATGTTATGATTGTTACATGATGAACCGCATCCGGCATAATTCTCCATCATCGATCCAATGCCTACGAGCTTGTCACATATTGTTCTTCGTTTATTTACTTTTCCGTTGCTACTATTACAATTGCTACAAAACGCAAAAATATTACTTTTGCTACCGTTACCGTTACTTCCATATTACTTTGCTACTAAATACTTTGCTGCAGATATTAAGTTATCAAGGTGTGGTTGAACTGCAACTCAGCAGCTAATACTTGAGAATATTCTTTGGCACCCCTTGTGTCGAATCAACAAATTTGGGTTGAATACTCTACCCTCAAAAATTGTTGTGATCCCCTATACTTGTGGGTTATCAAGACTATTTTTTGGCGCCGTTGCCGAGGAGCATAGATCTATTATTTGAGTCACTTGGGATTTATATCTGCTAGTCACTATGAGGAACTTGAAATACGCTAAGACAACAATTTATCCCTCAACTACGAGGGGAGGTAAAGAACTCCCATCTCGCTCTGCACTTGATTCACCTTCTGTTTTAAGTAAGCTTGCGACACCTAAACCTGCTTCTGCTATTCGTTCTGATATGTCGCATGTTATTGATGATGCCACTTCTGCTATGCATGACACTTATGATGAAACTACTTCTGTGCTTGATACTACTGTGCCACTTGGTGAATTTCTTGATGAACAACTTGTTAGGGCTAGAGAGAATGAAATTATTGATAATATTGAAGAAAGTGATGATGAATACTCTCCCCCTAATAATTATGAGTCACCTGTTGTGCCTGAGGATTATGTTTTGGAAAAAGAAGCTGCTTTAGCTATTTTAGCTTGCAAAGATAGATACGAGCTCCAGAGGTTATTAGCTAAATGGAAGCAGAAATCCCTTAATGCTAGAATGAAACCTGATCCTGCTTTTGCTACTTCACCTATCTGTGTTAGTGATAAGGATTATGAATTCTCTGTTGATCCTCATATAATTACTTTGGTTGAATCTGACCCTTTCTATGGCTATGAATCTGAAACTGTTGTGGCACATCTTACTAAATTAAATGATATAGCCACCTTGTTCACTAATGATGAGAAATCTCGCTACCTTTATATCCTTAAAATATTTCCATTCTCATTAAAGGGTGATGCTAATATATGGTTTAATTCTCTTGATCCTGGTTGTGTGCGTAGTCCCCAGGATATGATTTATTACTTCTCTGCTAAATATTTCCCTGCTCATAAGAAACAAGCTATTTAAGGGATATATATAATTTTGTGCAAATTGAATAAGAGAGTCTCCCACAAGCTTGGGGGAGGCTTCTCAAGTTACTTAATGCTTTGCCTGATCATCCTATCAAGAAAAATGAAATACTTGATATCTTTTATAATGGACTAACCGATGCTTCCAGAGGTTACCTGGATAGTTGTGCTAGTTCTGTTTTCAGGGAAAGAACACCGGATGAAGCTAAAATTCTATTGAATAATATGTTGACAAATGAAAATAATTGGACACTTCATGAGCCAGCTCCTGAGCCTATTCCTAAACCAACTCCGAAAAAAGAGGTGTTCTATTTCTCAGTCCTGAAGATATGCAAGAGGCAAAGAAATCTATGAAAGAAAAAGGTATAAAAGCTAAAGATGTTAAGAATTTACCTCCTATTGAAGAAATACATGGTCTTAATTTACAGCCTGTTGAAGAAACATATGATCTTAATCCATTACCTATTGAAGAAACTCAAGGTCTTGATAACCCAACACAGGTAGTAAAGGTAAATTCTCTCTATAGATATGATAAAGCTGAAATCCCTCTTACTAAGTTTGCTAGCCAATGCTTAGATGAGTTTGATATTTTTATGGTGAAGCAAGAAGATTTTAATGCTTATTTTGGTAGACAATTGAAATACAATTCAAATATGCTTGAACACTTGGGTAATTACATGGCTAATGTTAAAGGTGAACTTAAACTCATTAGTAAACATGCTTCTATGGTTACAACTCAAGTAGAACAAGTACTTAAAGCTCAGAATGATTTGCTCGATGAATTGAATAGTAAGAAAAATGATTATGCTGTTAGAGTGGCTACTAGAACTAGTAGAATGACTCAGGAACCTTTGTATCCTGAAGGCCACCCTAAGAGAATTGAACAAGATTCTCAGGGAAATAATATTGATGCACCTAGTCCTTCTAAAAAGAAGAAAAAGAAAAATGATAGGACTTTGCATGCTTCTAGTGAACCTATTGCTGAACCACCTGAGAATCCAAATGATATATCTATTTCTGATGCTAAAACACAATCTGGTAATGAACATGAACCTAATGAAAATGTTAATGATAATGTTCATGATAATGCTCAACCTAGTAATGATAATGATGTAGAAATTGAACCTGTTGTTGATCTTGATAACCCACAATCAAAGAATCAACGATATGATAAGAGAGACTTTGTTGCTAGGAAACATGGTAAAGAAAGAGAACCATGGGTTCATAAATCCATGCCTTTTCCTCCCAAACCATCCAAGAAAAAGGATGATGAGGATTTTGAGCGCTTTGCTGAAATGATTAGACCTATCTTTTCGCGTATGCGATTAACTGATATGCTCAAAATGAATCCTTATGCTAAATATATGAAAGATATTGTTACAAATAAAAGAAAGATACTGGAAGCTGCAATTTCCACCATGCTTGCTAATTATACTTTTAAGGGTGGAACACCAAAGAAACTTGGAGATCCAGGAGTACCCACTATACCATGCTCCATTAAAAGAAACTATGTTAGAACTGCTTTATGTGATCTTGGAGCTGGTGTTAGTGTTATGCCTCTCTCTTTATATCGTAGACTTGATTTGAATAAGTTGACACCTATTGAAATATCTTTGCAAATGTCTGATAAATCAACTGCTATACCTGTCGGTATTTGTGAGGATGTGCCTGTTGTGGTTGCAAACGTTACTATTTTAACGGACTTTGTTATTCTTGATATTCTCGAGGACGATAGTATGTCTATTATTCTTGGAAGACCTTTTTTGAATACTGCAGGGGCTGTTATTGATTGCAACAAAGGCAATGTCACTTTTCATGTTAATGGTAATGAGCATACGGTACACTTTCCGAGGAAACAACCTCAAGTTCATAGTATCAACTCTATTGGAAAAATTCCATCGATTATTTTTGGAGGTTTTGAATTTCCTCTTCCTACTGTCAAGAAGAAATATGATATTCTTATTATTGGGTATGTGCATATCCCCGTTGAGGTAACATAGTGTTATTCAAAATTTCTCCGATTTCATGCGATTCGGAATGAGTTTGTTAACAAGACCTGATCAACCTTGTTAGTGGATTCCTTTTGATGAGCATGAGATGGATGAAATTAGAAGGCACAACTTCTATACCCTCTCTCTACTTTCTGTTATTTAGTTGAAATAAAGTAAAAATAGTATTTTTCTGTCTGTTTTCTGATTTATCCGTGCAATATAAAAATACCCCGAAAATAAAAGTTCTCCAAATGCCCTGAAATTAAAATATGATTTTTTTGGAATATTTGAGAATATTTGGCACTGAGAACACAACAGGGGGAGCAAACACCTGGCCATGAGGGTCCAGGGTGCGCCCACCCCTATAGGGCGCGCCCCTGCCTCGTGGGCCCATGGTGTCTCCCCTCCACTTATTCCTGCACCCACACACTTCTTTTTCCTCCCAAAAATATCACCATCCAGCTCAAGCACGAGTTCTAGCTCATTTTGCTGCCATTTTCGATCTCCTTGCTCAAAGCACCTCTCACAAAACTGCTTGGGGGATTGTTCCTTGGTGTGTGACTCCTCCATTGGTCCAATTAGTTTCTGTTCTAGTGCTCTATTCATTGCAAATTTGTGCTGCCTAGGTGACCATGTTATTGAGCTTGCATGTCAAATTTATATGGTTCCAAGTAGTTCTAATGCTTGATATAGGCTCCAGGAACTTGTAGGAGTAGTTGCTATCAATTTTGTTGAGCTTGGTTCACTTTTATTTGAAGTTACTAAAAATTTCAGAATTTTTCAGAAAATAATGAAGAGATTTTTGAGGGGCTCATCTAGCCAAAGCTCGAAGGAAAAGCAAAATGAAGAGGCACAGAGGCCCAAATATAATCTGCCTCGCACCTCGGAGGTTCGGCCGTGTGAATGGCCTTCCAATGATTTCTTGAGAGAAGCCGGGATTTATGATGATTTTTATGAATTGGCTGAGAATGCAGGCCTCACCGACTTCCTCCGCGACCAACGCGAACAGTATCTCTTACTCACCAATACTTTTGTGCAAAACTTCTACCATTATCCTAAGGAATCACCTCCTTTAGTAGAGTTCCATTTATATGATGTGGTTAAGAAGATGCCATTAGATGAATTTTGCAAGGTTTGCAAAATACCCTTCAAGGGTAGCTTAGAGGAACCACATCGTAAAGATGTGGATGGATTTATTGACACTATTACTGTAGGGGAAACTAGGAAGGTTTCCGATGCAAGAATCACTAGCATACATTTTCCTGTTTTACGCTACTTTGGCATATTTGCTAGTCGTTGCTTAATTGGTCGCGGAAACTGTGGAAACCTTAGTGTTCCTAATATTATCATTTTGTTCCATGGTTTATTCCGCGATAACACTGTTAGTATGGGCGGTATTATTGCTAAACAACTAAGTTTGGACCATACAAAGGGTCCCATCTTTGGAGGTATTTATGCTTCACACCTTGCTGCATATTATAATATACCTATTAGGCACTATGAAAAAGAAGAAAAATTGCTGCCCACTTCTTATTTAGATTATAAGAGTATGGTAGCGCATGATTTCATTGTTAAGAATAAGGAAGGGGCGCTTAAATACAAATTGTTCTTTGATAAGCATCACCTTGAGACTAGTATCTTGCCTGCTCCTTCCTTGTTTAATTTATCTGCAGGTCCGTATCTCGTTCCGTGGGCGGCCATTTACTCTTACTGGAACCCTACACCAGCCACGGAACCGGAACCACAATTTGAGCCTCCACGACAGTCTAACTATCAGTGGGATCCGGAGATGATTTCCAACCAATGGCAATCAGAGTCTTCTTCATCTCAGTACGACCCCAGCTACACCTATGGATATCCGCTAGGCCATCCGTGGCAATAAACCAACTTAGGCCAAAAGCCTAAGCTTGGGGGAGTACGTATTTCCCACCGACATTACATTTATGTTCACAACACTCATTGCTAGATGTCGGTGCTCATACTTTTTCACTGACATCCATGCTAGTTTATTTTCTTTTTCTTGCTATCTTCTTGTGTGTTTGATAAACCTTAAGAAAAAAAGAAAAAAATTCAGTAATAGCTTCTAGCTAGTTTACTCTCTTGCTGTAGTATTAATAATTAAAAAGAAAACCCAAAAATATTTCCCGTTCTTCTTTTGCTTGTTGGGAGCTTTCCCGTGTAAATAGTTTTATTTCTTTTCTTTTCTTTGGGGGTCGATAGGAGAAGACCATGATTAAATTGTTAAAGTGGCTCTTATATGCATTATTGTTGATTTAACCAAGAGCCCATATTGCCTTGTCTTCTCCTGTTTATTGAATGCTCTCAGATTCCAGCTTAGTCCAATGCACGTGCACTCTTATTATTATTCACATCGTTCGGTCGTACAAGTGAAAGGCAATTATGACGATATATGATGGACTGACTGAGATGAGAAAAGCTGGTACGAACTCGACCTCTCTTGTTTTTGTGAATATGATTAGTTCATCGTTCCTGATTTAGCCTATTATGAATAAACATGTTTGCAATGACAATTATAGATTATAGTTGCTTATGCCATGCTTGATTAGCTATGAGTTATAATGGTTTACCTTGCGTGCCAACATGCTATCAAAATGGTTGTGATGTGGTATAGTGGGGTGGTATCCTCCTTTGAATGATTTAAGTGACTTGACTTGGCACATGTTCACACATGTAGTAGAAACAAAATCAACATAGCCTTCACGATATTTATGTTCATGGTGGATTATATCCTACTCATGCTTGTACTCAATGTCTATTAATTTTAATGCATGTTCATCACTTTTGTCGCTCTCTACTTAGTAGCTTCCCAGTATTTTGCTAGCCTTCACTTGTACTAAGTGGAAATACTTCTTGTGGATCCAATCCCTTAAACCCCAATTTATTCCATATGAGTCCACCATACCTTCCTATATGCGGTATCTACCTGCCGTTCCAAGTAAATTTGTATGTGCCAAACTCCAAACCTTCAAATGAATTTCTGTTTTGTATGCTCGAATAGCTCATGTATCAACTAGGGCCTTCCGTATCTTCCATGCTAAGCGGGTTATTCTCAAGAGGAGTGGACTCCGCTCCTCACTCACGAGAAAATGGCTGGTCACCGGAATGCCCAGTCCCATGCTTTATGAAAACTAAATCAAATTAATTGCAAACAAAACTCTCCCGGGGCTGTTGCTAGTTGGAGGCACTAGTTGTTTTGAGCAAGCCATGGATTGATGCTTGTTGGTGGAGGGGGGGTATAAACTTTACCATTCTGTTTAGGAACCTCCTATAATATGTGTAGCATGGACGATATCGCCATCTCTTGGTTGTTATGTTGACAATGAAAGTATGTCGCTCAAAATATTATTTATCTCTGCTTTAAAACCGAGCTCTGGCACCTCTACAAATCCCTGCTTCCCTCTGCGAAGGTCCTATCTATTTACTTCCATCTTGAGTCATCACCCTCTTGTTAAAAAGCACTAGCTGGAGAGCACAACTGTCATTTGCATCCATTACTATTAATTTATATTGGGTATGACTATGATTGGATCTCTTTTACCATGAATTACAATGTCTAGTCAGTCCTTGATCTTTAAAGGTGCTCTGCGTTTATGTTTTGCAGTCTCAGAAAGGGCTAGCGAGATACCATCTTATTATATCATATTATGATTGTTTTGAGAAAGTGTTGTCATCCTAGATTTATTATTATCGCTCGCTAGTTGATTATGCTATTGACATGAGTAAACATGAGACCTAAATGTTATTGTGAATATGGTTAGTTATAATCTTTGCTGAAAACTTGAATGCTGGCTTTACATATTTACAACAACAAGAGCAAACAGAGTTTGTAAAAGTTTTCCTTTATCACTTTCAGTTTATCAACTGAATTGCTTGAGGACAAGCAAAGGTTTAAGCTTGGGGGAGTTGATACGTCTCCGTCGTATCTACTTTTCCAAACACTTTTGCCCTTGTTTTGGACTCTAACTTGCATGATTTCAATGGAACTAACCTGGACTAACGCTGTTTTCAGCAGACTTTCTATGGTGTTATTTATGTGCAGAAGCAAAAGTTCTCGAAATGACCTGAAACTCAACGGAACATCTTTTTGGAAAATATAAAAAATACTGGAAGAAAAATCCACGTCAGGGGGCCCACACCCTGTCCACGAGGGTGGGCGGCGTGCCTGCCTCTCCTAGGCGCCCCCTACCTCGTGGGCCCCCTGACGCTCCACCGACCTCAACTCCAACTCCATATATTCACTTTCGGGGAGAAAAAAATCAGAGAGAAGGATTCATCGCGTTTTACGATACGGAGCCACCGCCAGGCTGAGGGAGTCCTGGATTAGGGGGTGTTCGGATAGCTGGACTATACCTTCAGCCGGACTCCAGGACTATGAAGATACAAGATTGAAGACTTCGTCCCGTGTCCGGAAGGATCTTTCCTTGGCGTGGAAGGCAAGCTAGGCGTGCGGATATTCAAGATCTCCTACCATTGTAACCGACTCTGTGTAACCCTAACCCTATCCGGTGTCTATATAAACCGGAGGGTTGTAGTCCGTAGGACAACCATCATCATACACAATCATACCATAGGCTAGCTTCTAGGGTTTAGCCTCCTTGATCTCGTGGTAGATCTACTCTTGTACTACCCATATCATCAATATTAATCTAGCAGGAGTAGGGTTTTACCTCCATCGAGAGGGCCCGAACCTAGGTAAAATAAAGTGTCCCTTGTCTCCTGTTACCATCCGACCTTGACGCACAGTTCGGGACCCCCTACCCGAGATCCGCCGGTTTTGACACCGACATTGGTGCTTTCATTGAGAGTTCCTCTGTCTCGTCGCTTTTAGTCCCGATGGCTCCTTTGATCATCAACAACGATGAGGTCCAGGGTGAGACTTTCCTCCCCGGACAAATCTTCGTCTTCAGTGGCTTCACTCTGCGGGCCAATTCGCTTGGTCGTCTGGAGCAGATCGAAAGCTACGCCCCTGGCCATCAAGTCAGGTTTGGAAGCTTAAACTACACGGCAGATATCCACGGAGACTTGATCTTCGACGGGTTCGAGCCACAGCCAAGCGCGCCGCACTACCTCGAGGGGCATGATATAGCTCTACCTCCGAATAGTGCCCTGGAGGCCGCACACGCACCGGCCCCGATCCTTGACTCGGAGCCTGCTGCGTTCTTTGAGGATGAACGGTTGGACGTCACCTTGGGGGCTGCGATCTTGAAGGCGATCGAGCTGAACGCCAGCCCCGCACTCCGCACGGACCATGACTCCAAGGAGTCGAATTCTTCTCCGAACTCCGGGCCTCCCGTGCCCCTGCCAATCGAATCCGATTGGGCACCTATAATGGAGTTAACCGCCGCGGACATCTTTCAGCACTCACCTTTCGGTGACATCCTGAATTCTCTCAAGTCGCTCTCTCTATCAGGAGAGCCCAGGCCTGACTATGGTCTGCGAGGTTTGGATTCGGACGACGAAGAAATTCAAAGACCACCCACCACCCACTTAATAGCCACTGTCGATGATTTAACCGACATACTTGACTTCGGCTCCGAAGACTTCGACGGTATGGACGACGAAGGAGGAGACGAACAAGAACCAGCACCTGTAGGGCGCTGGACCGCCACCTCGTCATATGACATATATATGGTGGATGCTCCAAAGGATGGAGATGGCGATGGAACAGCGGAGGATGACACCCCGAAAAAATAGCCAAAACGCCGGCGTCAACGGCGCCTCTCTAAATCCCGCCATAGCAGAAACGGTGATTCCGGCACGGGAGATAATACTACCCCGGATAGCGCCGAAGAACACCAAATCCAGCAAGATTCGGCGCAGGAAGATGGAGAAGCCGGCCCTCATGAGAGAGCGTCAGAGCGAGAGGTTGAGGATGATAACTACATGCCTCCCTCCGAAGACGAGGCAAACCTCGACGACGACGAATTCATCGTACCATCAGACCCCGCCGAACAAGAGCGTTTCAAATGCAGGCTTCTAGCCACGGCGAATAGCCTAAAGAAAAAGTAGCAATACCTTAGAGCTGATCAAGATTTGCTAGCTAACAGATGGACTGAAGTCCTTGCGGCCAAAGAGCATGAACTCGAGCGCCCCTCCAAAAATTATCCTAAGCGCAAGCCCCTACCCCAATCAGAGGGGGAAGCACCTACATTACCAATGCATGACATGGCAGACCGGCCACCTCGCGGCCGCGACAGAGAGGCATGTCGAACCTCTAAACAAGCCATGCCCCGGTGCCGCTCAACTAAGGCACGGGAAAATGAGCCAGACCTTCGAGACGTACTGGAGGACAAAGCAAGGCAAACAAGATCGATCTATGGATCGCGCAGACGCCCGACGACACGTGATGATGATCTTCACTCCGGACACAATAAATCCGGCTGGGCCGAACACAACAGGCATAGCTCTTTCGAGCTGCGTCATGACATAGCCCAGTACAGGGGCGCCGCACACCCACTATGCTTCACAGATGAAGTAATGGATCATAAAATCCCAGAGGGTTTCAAACCCGTCAACATCGAGTCGTACGATGGTACGACAGATCCGACAGTATGGATTGAGGATTATCTCCTTCACATCCACATGGCTCGTGGCGACGATCTACACGCCATCAAATATCTCCCCCTCAAGCTCAAAGGACCAGCCCGGCACTGGCTTAACAGCCTACCAGCGGACTCAATCGGTTCTTGGGAGGACCTGGAAGCCGCATTCCTCGACAACTTCCAGGGGACCTATGTGCGGCCACCGGACGCCGACGACCTAAGCCACATAATTCAGCAGCCAGAAGAATCGGCCAGGCAATTCTGGACACGGTTCCTAACAAAGAAAAATCAGATAGTCGATTGTCCGGACGCAGAGGCCCTAGCAGCCTTCAAACATAACATCCGCGATGAGTGGCTTGCCCGACACCTGGGACTGGAAAAGCCAAAATCTATGGCAGCCCTCACAACACTCATGACCCGCTTTTGCGCGGGCGAAGATAGCTGGCTAGCTTGCAGCAACAACTTATCAAAGAACCCTGGTAATTCGGATACCAAGGACAAAAGTGGCAGGACACGTCGAAACAAGCAAAAGCGCCGCGTTAGCAGCGACAACAATGAGGATACGGCAGTAAATGCCGGATTCAGAGGCTATAAATCCGGTCAGCGGAAAAAGCCATTCAAAACGAATACTCAGGGCCCGTCCAGTTTGGACCGAATACTCGACCGCTTGTGCCAGATCCATGGCACCCCCGAAAGACCAACCAATCACACCAACAGGGATTGTTGGGTGTTCAAGCAGGCAGACAAGTTAAGAGCCGAAAACAAAGACAAGGGGCTGCATAGCGATGACGAGGAGGAGCCCAGGCCGCCGAACAACAATGGACAGAAGGGGTTTCCCCCACAAGTGCGGACGGTGAACATGATATACGCAACCCACATTCCCAAGAGGGAGCGGAAGCGTGCGCTACGAGACGTATACGCGATGGAGCCAGTCGCCCCAAAGTTCAACCCATGGTCCTCCTGCCCGATCACTTTTGACCGAAGGGACCACCCCACTAGTATCCGTCATGGCGGTTTTGCCGCATTGGTTCTTGACCCAATCATTGACGGATTTCATCTCACAAGAGTCCTCATGGACAGTGGCAGTAGCCTGAACCTGCTTTACCAGGATACAGTGCGGAAAATGGCCATAGATCCATCAAGGATCAAGCCCACAAGGACGACCTTTAAAGGCGTCATACCAGGTGTAGAGGCCAATTACACAGGCTCTGTAACACTTGATGTGGTCTTCGGATCTCCGGATAACTTCCCAAGCGAAGAGTTAATCTTCGATATAGTCCCGTTCTGCAGTGGCTATCACGCCCTGCTCGGACGAACCGCATTCGCTAAATTCAATGCAGTGCCGCACTACGCATATCTCAAGCTCAAGATACCAGGCCCTCGAGGAGTAATTACGGTCAACGGAAACACTGAACGCTCCCTCCGTACGGAGGAGCACACGGCGGCCCTCGCAGCGGAAGTACAAAGGAGCCTCTCAAGGCAACTCTCCAGTCCGGCCGTTAAAAAGCCGGACAATGCAAAGCGCGCCAGGAGTAACCTGCAACAAGACCGCCTGGCACGTTCGGAGCAAGCGTAGCAATACGGCCCCAACCCCAGCCATCGCAACATAGCGGAGCTAGTACCTCGAGTACACAATTACGCCCTTGAAATTCCATGGGCACAGGGGGAGGGGCACATTAACGGCATGCTTACAATACGGCGTCAAACGTACTAGGGGCTGCCGGATTTTTTTTACTTTCAGGACTCCACACTCTGGATAACCTGTTCGGCTTTGCTGCCGCACAGACGATGCAAGACCCAGGGAAGCAGACAAAGCTACGCCGCATTATGGAACTCTCAGGTGGTCTCTATTTCGAGCGATATATCTGTTTCTAAATTTCGCGGCCTGCCCTTGGTCAGGACATGATAAATAGTCTAATATCTTTTTGCTTATCGCACTACTTGTATCGTTCGGCTTTGATAAATAGCCTCTCTATAAACAATGCATAGCTTTTCGCCTATTTTTTGTGTTGTCCTCTTTTAATATATATGTTCATTAAATAAACATGATCGCAACCGTACACCATGGTACAGCAAAACACGCCAGGGGCTTCATTACCCTTCTATCTGGTGTGAGAAGTCCGTACACTTTCACAAGTGCGGCACCCCGAACTTATAGCATTATATGCATCGGCTCCGAATCATGATTTTGGTCACATGTTGGGTTTGCCCGGCTCCTATATTTTGGTGCCTTACGTTCCGCTATATCGGCTAAGGTAGCACTAGGAGAACCACTGCGATTGTGCCCCAGTTCAGCGGGGTTAAGCACCTCAGTGGAGAAAGCTAAAACAGACTGTCATGATAAGGCGTGAGACCGGTCGCTATTCGAGAGGTTTTTCGAGTCCTTAAAGACTTATGCCACTTCGAGCGAGGAGCTGGCTATGTCCGGCCAAAGGCATGGATAGCGCCCCGAATTCGGCCTTCCGAACTAGGGGCTTCACCGAAATTTAAAATTATAACGTTCTATGGCTAAGTGAGAGTGTTCAAGCATTATAGTCCGATTGCCTGGTTCGTTGTGCTGAGCGCCTCCCTCGAAGGACCCAACTAAGGGAAAAAGAGCCCTCAGGTTTATCCCGAACACCCCAGCACTAGTGGCATGGGGGCAGAAGCCGACGACTGGCCATCTCTCAATTTTTGATAAACGGCCGCACAGAAAATAATATTTTAAATTCAATAAGCATTGGTTAGCGCCTATGAACAAGTTTTCAACGCACAGGATAGAAACGAGTGAGTTCATTCAAATACTACATCTTTAGTTCATTCATCCGCGACAAGGCGGGCTCTGGCAAGAACTTCCTTGTAGTAGTTCTCGGGCTTGCGATGCTCCTTCCCCGGCGGCGGCCCGTCCCTCACCAGCTTCTCTCCGTACAGCTTACCCCAGTGTACCCTTACACGGGCAAGGGCCCTTCGGGCACCTTCAATGCAGGAGGAGCGCTTGATGACCTCAAGCCGTGGACAGGCCTCCACCAGCCGCCGCAATAGCCCGAAATAGCTCCCAAGCAGGGCCTCTCCAGGCCGCAGCCGAACTAGTAAGCCCTTCATGGCCTGTTCGGCCGCCTTGTGGAGCTCGACCAGCTGTTTCAGCTGATCGCTCAAAGACACAGGGTGTCCGGCCTTAGAATACTGAGACCAGAACACACTCTCCGTCGAGCTGCCCTCTTCAGCTCGGTAGAATGCGGCGGCGTCGGATGCACTGCGGGGGAGATCGGCGAACGCCCCTGGAGAACTCCGGATTCAGGTAAGTGACAAGTAGTTTACTTTTACATTCCTACTTTGCATTCACAATGCCTTACCTATTGCTATTTTTTTCACCTCCGCCAACTCTTGGAGGACCTTTTGAGCTTCGGCCTTGACACTCTTGGCGATCTCAAGGGCCGACGCGAGCTCGGATGCTTGCGCGTTTGACTCAAGCTCCAAACTCTCATGTTTTTTCATGAGAGCTTGCAGCTCTTGCTGCACCTCGCCGACCTGAACCCCGAGCCTTTCTCGCTCGGCGCAATCCTCGACCGTTTTCTTTCCGGCCTTAGCTAGCGCCTGCTTCAGGGTTGCCACCTCGGTTGTGGCCCCTACAATAAGCAATACAATCCTGTTATTTCTTTCTGCAATCAAGCCTCTCTATAGGCACCTTTTTTCTTTTTTTAGGGTATTTCTTACCTTCTTTCTCCTCGAGCTGCCATTTGGCAAGGCCGAGCTCTTGCTCGGTCCGCCCGAGGTCCTTTTTAAGGACATCCACCTGCGCAGTCAGTGCGGCGGTGGACAGCAGCGAAGCCTGCATACGCATATTTGACTTTTTGTTGTTAGACTCCTGCGAAAATTACTAGATCCTCTATTCGGCCTTTCTTTCCGAACACCGAACAGAGCATTAGGGGCTACTGTCTATGCGGTAATAATTTGACATATTTTTACTTACCTCGAAGCCTGTTAGAAGGCTAGCGCAAGCTTCAGTCAGTCCGCTCTTGACGGACTGAAGCCTTTGGATCACCGTACTCATAACAGTACGGTGCTCCTCGTTGATGGCGGCGCCCTCAAGCGCCTCCAGCAGATTGTCCGGCACATCTAGTTGGACGCAGGTCGCCGGCTCAGACGGCTTACTCCTCTTGGAAGGAGTTCGCCCACCGCGGACCAGGACCGTCGAGTCCGGCGCAGTGTCCGGCACAAAGCCGGACTTGGAGCCCTGGGGGGTTTCATCCCCTTTACTCCTGGGGTCCGGACGATTGCCTTGCGGCTCCTCCAGGACTATCTCCTCCTGCCCTGGAGCTTGGCGGGACGCCACTTTGGCGTCGTCCGCCCTGCATGGGGAGACAGCGGGCGAAACAGAGTTCACGTCCGACGAATCCAGGGAGCCGCTCAACGAATCGTCGAGTTCGGCCCAGGACGGGCTGCATAAATTACAAGCGGTATTAGGGAAAGCCGCGCATTAAAAGAATATCATGAGTCACTCTGGTATATAAGTACTTACGATTTCGCCGGACGCTTGGTTCTGTCCGGCCACTCCTCTCCGCCCTCTTCGGCATCGTGGGAGTAGTTCGGCGGAGGGGTCTTCCTTTTCCTCGACCCCTCGGCCTCCCCCGTTGGGGTGGCCTTCTTCTTCTTTTATCCCCCCGCTGGGGGGGAGAGCTTTCTTGTTCCTCCTCCTTGTGTTTCACAAGATGAGAGCGTCGCGGACTCGTCAGATGACGAGTCCGACACCACCATGTTGCGGGAACTCTTTCGAGTCCCGGTGGTTTTCTTCTTCTTGTCCTTCTTCTCCGGCACCACATAAGGTGCCGGAGTCAACAACTTCACTAGGAGAGCTGGGGACGGGTCTTCGGGCTGGGGAGCCGGACAGTTAATTGGTCCGGATATAGTCCGCCAAGCCTATCAAAGGCAAAGGGAGTTTAGATCCCGCATAGAGTTAATCTTTGAAGAAGAGCTTAACAAACCTGTCAGAGGTATAGATAGCTTACCTCGCTGGCGTGACGCTGCGAGTTGTATCCGCGGTCCTCGGAAGGGGATGTGGTGGACTCGGCGCCTTTGGTCAGCACCTTCCAGACGTCTTCATACGTCGTGTCAAAGAGCCTACTGAGGGTTTGGTGCTGCGCCGGGTCGAATTCCCACAAAGTAAAATCCCGTTGTTGGCACAGGAGGATCCGGCGGACGAGCATAACCTGGATCACATTGATCAGCCGGACTGGCTCGTTCACCAGGGACTGGATGCATGTTCGCAGCCCAGTCACCTCCTTCTCGTTACCCCACGACAGGCCCGTCTCTTTCCAGGACATGAGCCGCGTGGGGGGTCCGGATCTGAACTCGGGGGTTGCGACCCATTTCGGATCGCGTGGCTCGGTGATGTAAAACCACCCGGCCTGCCACCCCTTTAGGGACTCCACAAAGGAGCCCTCGAACCAGAGGACGTTGGCCATCTTGCCGGCCATAGCGCCTCCGCACTCCTCCTGGGTGCCGCACACCACCTTGGGCTTGACGTTGAAGGTCTTGAGCCAGAGGCCGAAGTGGGGGTGGACGCGGAGAAAGGCCTCACACACGACAATAAACGCCGAGATGTTGAGAATGAAGTTCGGGGCCAGATCGTAGAAATCCAGGCCGTAGTAGAACATGTGCCCCCGGACAAATGGGTGAAGTAGAAAGCCCAGTCCGCGGAGGAAATGGGGAAGAACAACTACCCTCTCATGGGGCCCTGGGGTAGGAAGAAGCTGCCCCTTCTCAGGAAGCCGATGCGGGATGTCCTTGGACAAGTATCCGGCTTTCCTTAGCTTTTTTACTTGAGCCTCCGTAACGGAGGAGGCCATCCACTTGCCTCCCGCTCCGGACATTGTTGGAGAAGGTTGAGGAAGGAAGAGCGGACTTGGGCGCTGGAGCTTGAGTGCGCGAGAGATGGATTGGCAGAGGAGGAGGAAGGCGTAGGTAAAAAGGTGAATCCTTATCCCTTTATACAAGCGGGTGCGGTTAGGCATCCCCACCTACCTAATAAAACTCACTTGCCTCCCAAGTGCCGTGGTAAATGGCGCGGTTGGGTTACCCACGTCCGTATTGATGAGAATCCCGTTAAAAGGGGCACACGATCTCTGCTTTGACAAGACGTGCCAAGGAAATCGCCTCGCTAAACACGCTGAGGTGGAACAATGAAAACAATTTATATAAAGAGCTTGGCAGCAGTGTTATGACCCGCTGCGGAATACGTCAGCAGATTTGATTTGTGTTAATATTATTCTCTATATGGCAATATGTGGAAACTTATTTTGCAGACCCGGACACTATTTTTTGTGTTTACAATCTTCTTGAAGAACTTGGAGGAGGAACCCGCCTTGCAATGTCGTCATTGAAGCCTGGTTCAGGGGCTATTGAGGGAGTCCTGGATTAGGGGGTGTTCGGATAGCCGGACTATACCTTCAGCCGGACTCCAGGACTATGAAGATACAAGATTGAAGACTTCGCCCCGTGTCCGGAAGGATCTTTCCTTGGCATGGAAGGCACGCTAGGCGTGCAGATATTCAAGATCTCCTACCATTGTAACCGACTCTATGTAACCCTAACCCTATCCAGTGTCTATATAAACCGGAGGGTTGTAGTCCGTAGGAAAACCATCATCATACACAATCATACCATAGGCTAGCTTCTAGGGTTTAGCCTCCTTGATCTCATGGTAGATCTACTCTTGTACTGCCCATATCATCAATATTAATCTAGCAGGAGTAGGGTTTTACCTCCATCGAGAGGGCCCAAACCTGGGTAAAATAAAGTGTCCCTTGTCTCCTATTACCATCCGACCTTGGCGCACAGTTCGGGACCCCCTACCCGAGATCCGTCGGTTTTGACACCGACACAGGCCCTAAACTCTCTCGGGAGGGCTGATCTGGAGTCCGTTTGGGGCTCCGGAGAGGGGAATCCATCGCCTTCATCATCATCAACCATCCTCCATCACCAATTTCGTGATGCTCACCACCGTGCGTGAGTAATTCCATCGTAGGCTTGCTGGACGGTGATGGGTTGGATGAGATCTATCACATAATCGAGTTAGTTTTGTTAGGGTTTGATCCCTAGTATCCACTATGTTCTGAGATTGATGTTGCTATGACTTTGCTATGCTTAATGCTTGTCACTAGGGGTCGAGTGCCATTGAGGGAGTCCTGGATTAGGGGGTGTTCGGGTAGCCGGACTATACCTTCGCCGGACTCCTGGACTATGAAGATACAAGATTGAAGACTTCGTCCCGTGACCGGATGGGACTTTCCTTGGCGTGGAAGGCAAGCTTGGCGATGCGGATATTCAAGATCTCCTACCATTGTACCGACTCTGTGTAACCCTAACCCTATCCGGTGTCTATATAAACCGGAGGGTTGTAGTCCGTAGGACAATCATCTTCATACACAATCATACCATAGGCTAGCTTCTAGGGTTTAGCCTCCTTGATCTCGTGGTAGATCTACTCTTGTACTACCCATATCATCAATATTAATCAAGCATGAGTAGGGTATTAACTCCATCGAGAGGGCCCGAACCTGGGTAAAAACATCATGTCCCTTGTCTCGTGTTACCATCCGGCCTTGACGCACAGTTCGGGACCCCCTACCCGAGATCCGCCGGTTTTGACACCGACATTGGTGCTTTCATTGAGAGTTCCTCTGTGCCGTCGCCTTTTAGGCCCAATAGCTCCTTTGATCATCAACAACGATGAGGTCCAGGGTGAGACTTTTCTCCCCGGACAAATCTTCGTCTTCGGCGGCTTCGCTCTGCGGGCCAATTCGCTTGGTCACCTGGAGCAGATCGAAAGCTACGCCCCTGGCCGTCAAGTCAGGTTTGGAAGCTTAAACTACACGGTTGATATCCGCGGAGACTTGATCTTCGACGGGTTCGAGCCACAGCCAAGCGCGCCGCACTATCTCGAGGGGCATGATCTAGCTCTACCTCCGAACGGTGTCCTGGAGGCCGCACACGCACCGGTTCCGACCCTTAACTCGGAGCCTATTACGCCAATTGAGGATGAGCGGTCGGACGTCACCTCGGGGGTTGTGACCTCAAAGGCGATCGAGCCGAACTCCAGCCCTGCACTCCGCGTGACCCGTGACTCCGAGGGTCCGAACTCTTTTCCGGACTCCGAAACCCCCGCGCCCCTGCCAATCGAATCCGATTGGGCGCCGATAATGGAGTTCACCGCCGCGGACATCTTTAAGCACTCGCCCTTTGGCGACATCCTGAATTCTCTCAAGTCTCTCTCTCTCTATCAAGAGAGCCCTGGCCGGACTACGGTCAACAAGGATGGGATACGGACGATGAAGAAATTCAAACCCACCCACCACCCACTTTGTAGCCATTGTCGACGATTTAACCGACATGCTTGACTTCGGCTCCGAAGACCTCGACGGTATGGACGACGAGGTAGGGGACGAACAAGAACCAACACTTGTAGGGCGCTGGAAGGCCACCTCGTCATATGACATATATATGGTGGATACTCCAAAAGATGGAGATGGCGATGGAACAGCGGGGGATGACACCTCCAAGAAACAGCCAAAACGCCGGCTTCAGCGGCGCCGCTCTAAATCCAGCCAAAGCAAAAACGGTGATTCCGGCACGGGAGATAATACTACCCCGGACAGCCCCGAAGAACACCCACCCCAGCAAGATTCAGCGCAGGAAGATGGAGAAGCCATCCCTCATGAGAGAGCGGCAGACCGAGAGGTTGAGGATGATAACTATATGCCTCCCTCCAAAGATGAGGCAAGCCTCGATGACGACGAATTCGTCATACCATCAGACCCCGCCGAACAAGAGCTTTTCAAACGCAGGCTTTTAGCCACGGCAAACAGCCTTAAGAAAATGCAGCAACAGCATAGAGCTGATCAAGATTTGCTAGCTGATAGATGGACTGAAGTCCTTGCGGCCGAAGAGTATGAACTCGAACGCCCCGCCAAGAGTTACCCAAAGCGCAGGCCGCTACCCCGATCAGAGGAGGAAGCGCCTACATCACCAGCGCACGACATGGCAGACCGGCCACATCGCGGCCGCGACAGAGAGGCCCTTGGCCCTCCACCCAAGCCATGCCCCGCCGCCGCTCAACTAAGGCACGGGAAAATGCGCCAGACCTGCGAGACGCACTGGAGGATAAGGCAAGACAAACAAGATCGATATACGAATTGCGCAGGCGCCCGACGACATGTGACGATGATCTTCACTCCGGATACAACAAATCCGGTCGGGCCGAACACAACAGACATAGCTCTTCCGAGCTGCGTCATGACATAGCCCAGTAGAGGGGCGCCGCACACCCACTATGCTTCACAGATGAAGTAATGGATCATAAAATCCTAGAGGGTTTCAAACCCGTGAACATCGGATCATACGATGGCACCACCGCTCCGGCGGTATGGATCGAGGATTATCTCCTTCACATCCACATGGCACGTGGCGATGATCTACACGCCATCAAATACCTCCCGCTCAAACTCAAAGGACCGGCCCGGCACTGGCTTAACAGCTTGCCAGCGAACTCAATCAGTTCTTGGGAGGACCTGGAGGCCGCATTCCTCGACAACTTCCAGGGCACCTACGTGTGACCACCGGATGCCGACGACTTAAGCCACATAATTCAGCAGCCAGAAGAATCGGCCAGGCAATTTCGGACACTGTTCCTAACAAAGAAAAACCAGATAGTCGACTGTCCGGACGCACAGGCCCTAGTAGCCTTTAAGCACAACATCCGCGATGAGTGGCTTGCCCGGCACCTGGGACAGGAAAAGCCGAAATCTATGGCAGCCCTCACGACACTCATGACCCGCTTTTGTGCGGGAGAAGATAGCTGGCTATCTCGCATCAACAACTTATCAAAGAACCCTGGTAATTCAGATACCAAGGACAAAAGTGGCAGGACACGTCAGAATAAGCAAAAACGTCGCGTTAGCAGCGACAGCAATGAAGATACGACAGTTAATGCCGGATTCAGAGGCTATAAATCCGGTCAGCGGAAAAAGCCATTCAAAAAGAATACTCAGGGCCCGTCCAGTTTGGACCGAATACTCGACCGCTTGTGCTAGATCCATGGCACCCCCGAAAGACCAGCCAATCACACCAACAGGGATTGTTTGGTGTTCAAGCAGGCAGGCAAGTTAAGAGCCAAAAACAAAGACAAGGGGTTGCATAGTGATGACGAGGAGGAGCCCAGGCCGCCGAACAACAATGGACAGAAGGGGTTTCCCCCACAAGTGCGGACGGTGAACATGATATACGCAACCCACATTCCCAAGAGGGAGCGGAAACGTGCGCTACGAGACGTATACGCGATGGAGCCAGTCGCCCCAAAGTTCAACCCATGGTCCTCCTGCCCGATCACTTTTGATCGAAGGGACCACCCCACTAGCATCCGTCATGGTGGCTTTGCCGCATTGGTTCTCGACCCAATCATCGACAGATTTCATCTCACAAGAGTCCTCATGGACGGTGGCAGTAGCATGAACCTGCTTTACCAGGATACAGTGCAGAAAATGGGCATAGATCCCTCAAGGATTAAGCCCACAAAGACGACCTTTAAAGGCGTTATACCAGGTGTAGAGGCCAATTGCACAGGCTCAGTAACACTTGACGTGGTCTTCGGATCTCCGGATAATTTCCGAAGCGAAGAGTTAATCTTTGATATAGTACCGTTCCGCAGTGGCTATCATGCCCAGCTCGGACGAACCGCATTCACAAAATTCAATGTGGTGCCGCACTACGCATACCTCAAGCTCAAGATGCCAGGCCCTCGAGGAGTAATCACGGTCAACGGAAACACCGAACGCTCCCTCCATAGGAGGAGCACACGGCGGCTCTCGCAGCGGAAGTACAAAGCAGCCTTCTTAGGCAATTCTCCAGTCCAACACGGCTTAAAATGTACTAGGGCCTACCGGATTCTTTTTTTCTCTTACTTTCAGGACTCCACACTTTGGACGACCTGTTCGGCAACTCGATCGCCGCACAAACGATGCAAGATCCAGGGAGGCAGACAAGGCATGCCGCATTATGGAACCCCCAGGTGGTCTCTGTTACGAGCAGTATACCTGTTTTAAATACAATTCCGCGGCCTGCCCCTGGTCAGGACATGTTAAATAGTCCAATATCTTTTTGTTTATCGCACTACTTTTATCGTCCGGCTTTGATAAATAGCCGCTCTATAAACAATGCATAGCTTTTTGTCATTTTTTTGCATTATCCTATTTTCATATATTTGTTTATTAAATAACATGATTGCACCCATACACCATGGTACGGCAAACACGCCAGGGGCTTCAGTACCCCTCATTATGGTGTGAGAAGTCCGTACACTTTCACAAGTGCGCCACCCCGAACTTATAGCACTATATGCATCGGCTCCGAATCATGATTTGGGTCAATAGTTGGGTTTGCCCGCCTCCTATGTTTTGGTGCCTTACGTTCCGCTATATCGGCTAAGGTAGCACTAGGAGAACCACTGCGATTGTGCCCCGGTTCAGCTGGGTTAAGCACCTCAGTGGACAAAGCTATAACTGACTGTCATGATGAGGCGAGAGACCGATCGCTGTTCGAGAGGTTTTTTGAGTCCCTAAAGGCTTATGCCGCTTCGAGCGAGGAGCTGGCTTCGTCCGGCCAAGGCGTGGATAGCGCCCCGAACTCGGTCTTCCAAACTAGGGGCTTCGCCGACATTTAAAATTATAAAGTTCAAGCATTATAGTCCGATTGCCAGGTTCGTTGTGCTGAGCGCCTCCCTCGAAGGACCCAACCATGGGAAAAAGAGCGATCAGGTTTATCCCGAACACCCCAGCACTAGTGGCACGGGGGCAGAAGCCGACGACTGGTCATCTCTCAATTTTTGATAAACGGCCGCACCAAAAATAATATTTTAAATTCAATAAGCATTGCTTAGAGCATATGAACAAGTTTTCAGCGCATAGGATAAACACGAGCGAGTTCATTCAAAGATTACATCCTTGGTACATTCATCCGCCACAAGGCGGGCACCTGCAAGAACATCATTGTAGTAGTTCTCGGGCTTGTGATGCTCCTTCCCCGCCGGTGGCCCGTCCCTCACAAGCTTCTCACCGTCCAGCTTACCCCAGTGCACCTTTGCACGGGCAAGGGCCCTCTGGGCACCTTCAATGCAGACGGAGCGCTTGATGACCTCGAGCCTTGGACAGGCCTCCACCAGCCGCCGCACCAGCCCGAAATAGCTCCCTGGCAGGGCCTCTCCGGGCCACAGCTGAACTATGAAGCCCCTCATGGACTGTTCAACCGCCTTGTGGAGCTCGACCAGCTGTTTCAGCTGGTCGCTCAAGGGCACAGGGTGTCCGGCCTCAGCATATTGAGACCAGAACACCTTCTCCGTCGAGCTGCTCTCTTCAGCTCGGTAGAATGCGGCGGCGTCGGATACGCTGCAGGGAAGATCTGCGAATGCCCCTGGAGAACTCCGGATTCGGGTAAGTAACAAGTAGTTTACTTTTATATTTCTGCTTTGCATTAAGAATGCCTTACCCGCTGCTATCTTTTTCATCTCCTCCAACTCTTGGAGGGCCTTTTGGGCTTCGGCCTTGGCACCCTTGGCGGTCTCAAGGACCGACGTGAGCTCGGATGCTTGCGCCTTTGACTCAAGCTCCAAGCTCTCATGTTTTTTCATGAGAGCCTGTAGCTCTTGCTGCACCTCGCCGACCTGAGCCCCAAGTCTCTCTCGCTCGGTGCGCTCCTCAGCCGTTTTCTTTTCGGCCTCAGATAGCGCCTGCGTGAGGGTCACCACCTAAGTAGTGGCCCCTATAATAAGCAGTACAATCATGTTATTTTTTGCAATCACGCCTCTCTATAGGCACCTTTTTCTGTAAGGTATTTCTTACCTTCTTTTTCCTCGAGCTGCCGCTTGGCAAGGCCGAGCTATTGCTCAGTCCGCCCGAGGTCCTGTTTCAGGACACCCACCTCCGCAGTCAGTGTGGCGGTGGATAGCAGTGAAGCCTGCTGAGGGAGTCCTGGATTAGGGGGTGTTCGGCTAGCCGGACTATACCTTCAGCCGGACTCCAGAACTATGAAGATACAAGATTGAAGACTACGTCCCGTATCCGGATGGGACTCTCCTTGGAGTGGAAGGCAAGCTTGGCGATGCGGATATTCAAGATCTCCTACCTATGTAACCGACTCTGTGTAACCCTAACCCTATCCGGTGTCTATATAAACCGGAGGGTTGTAGTCCGTAGGCCAATCATCTTCATACACAATCATACCATAGGCTAGCTTCTAGGGTTTAGCCTCCTTGATCTCGTGGTAGATCTACTCTTGTACTACCCATATCATCAATATTAATCAAGCAGGAGTAGGGTATTACCTCCATCAAGAGGGCCCGAACCTGGGTAAAAACATCGTGTCCCTTGTCTCCTGTTACCATCCGGCCTTGACGCACAGATCGGGACCCCCTACCCGAGATCCGCCGGTTTTGATACCGACATTGGTGCTTTCATTGAGAGTTCCTCTGTGCCGTCGCAATCAGGAAGGATGCCTCTTCCCGTCTTTAAAGACGGCACCGTTACTAAGGGAGCCTTGGATGTCGGCCAAACCCTCCGGCTAGGTGGTTTTCTCACGACTGCCGATTCGGCCGTTGTGCCGACGGTGACCTCTCGGGGCATCGAAAGCAACCTTAACGTCAGCTCAGAACTTGCCGAGCAGCTGGATCCGATGGAGCTATCTTCCTGAAATGAGCTCTTGGATCGCATCGCCGCACTGGGGGTCGCTACAAATTACGACCAGGTTGGGCTTAAACCCGATCTAAGAGAAATTAACTCTCCCCAAGTCACCCACCACGTTGCCGTGGTAGAGGCACAGTGCGGCGACCCTTGATCTATTCTAAGGACTAGCTACGTCCAAATTCCCGAACCCTCCAAGCCGGATACCCACGGAGGGGAGGATATAACTCAAGGCCTGAGCTTAGAATCAGGCAATGGGCTAGATTCATTGGACAACATCCAAGACTCCGGACTTCAGAGTTCGGAAGCTCTTCGGCCTCCGAATCTTAAATTGGGTGAGGCCTCAGATTCAACGCTACCCGCCCGCCCGAACATAAGCGGTCTTTCCCAAATAAGGCAAAAGCCCGAGGAGACAGTACATCACTACTGGGCCAGATTCCTCCTGGTTATGAACAGGAAAAAGGACTGCCGCGAGGGAGACGCAATTTCAATCTTTGCAGTAATTGCACGGACGAGGGAATACTCAACGCCATAAGTCGTCGTGACATTACACGCTTCGCTGACTTGGCATCCATAGTACAAAAGTACTGTGCGATGGAAAGCGCTTGGAAAACCGAAATAAAATTTTGGGATAATCCGGCCTAGAATAGCAATCCCGTCGAACTAAGAGGGTGCATCATAGTAAGACACCCAGGTTAAGTATCAAAAAGCCAAAACCCTCTACAGGGCATGGAACCGTACTGGAAAGGTGGGTTGATGGACCCTGTAGAATTCATAGTACAGAGGACGCCACACCAACTCACAGCCTTAGAGCATGTTGGATACTCCGGCAGGTGGCCAAAATTGGCGAGGATCTCCTAATTTCGGAGGCCACAGAAAGGCAGCCCGAGGACACTAGTATCATTCTCACAGTCTTCGAGACTTTCGCATCAAATAATATGCGAAAAAGAACACTCCGCAGCCTCGCCGAAGTCTATCAAGTAGCAACAATAAACCCATGGAGCGACACTGCTATCACCTTCAACGCAAGTGACGAACCTAAATTCCGAACAGCCCGAGCACCAGCCGCATTGGTCCTCAGTCCAATAGTCGACGGCTTTCGCCTCACCAAGGTACTCATGGATGGAGGCAGCGGATTGAACCTCATTTATGAGGAAACCCTCCAAAAAATGGATATAAACTGGAGCCGCATCGAGCGAAGCAGCACAATCTTTAGAGGAATAATCCCCAGTCGGGAAGCGCGCTGCACAGGAAAAATCACACTAGATGTGGTGTTCGGCACACCAGATAATTACAGGTCCGAAGAGGTCATGTTCCAGGTGGCCCCGTTCAATAGCGGATACCACGCTATACTACGGCGGGAGGCATTTACAATCTTCCAAGCAATACCCCATTACGGGTACATGAAGCTAAAGATGCCCGGGCCGAACGGAATTATCACCCTCGCTAGTGATCCGGACATAGCACTCCGCGCCGAAAACAAGACGGCCGCATTGTCCCTTGAGGCACTATCCGAAGCCTTGGCGGCTGAGGAACTGACTGCGCTACGCTTCACGGTTAATAGGGATGATGTGATACTCGATAAGCGATCCAAATCCACATCCTTCAAACCAGCGGACGAAATAGTAAAATTCCAGGTCCATCCAACGGACCCCAATAAAATAGCTTCCATCGGAGCACGACTGAACCCTGATGTAGACGCCGCACTGCGAGAGTTCCTACAAGAGAACTGGGATATTTTCGCCTAGCACCCTTCAGACATGCCAAGAATCCCACGCAGGCTGACCAAACATAGCTTAAATATCCAGAAAGGATTCAAACCTATCAAACAAGCCCTTCGGCGTTTTTCCGAACCGAAGAGACAGGCTATGGAAGAGGAGCTAGCCAAGTTTTTGGAGGTCGGATTCATTAGAGACATAAAACATCCGGACTGGCTAGCAAACCTGGTGATGGTACCAAAGAAGGACAAATCCTGGCGCCTGTGTGTCGATTTTAAAGACCTTAACAAAGCCTACCCAAAAGATCCCTTCCCCCTCCACCGTATCGATCAAATTATCGATGCCACCGCAGGACACGATTCGTTGTGTTTCCTCGGCGCATACTCCGTTTACCATCAAATCAAGATGGCAGAATCAGACCAAGCTGCAACAGCATTCATCACACCATACAGCCCATTCTACTTCAACACAATGCCCTTTGGGCTGAAAAACACCGGTGCAACATATCAGCGCATGATACAGACATGTTTGGCAAACTAGATCGGCAAAACAGTAGAGGCGTATGTAGATGATGTGGTCATCAAATCAAAACATGTCGAATCTCTAGTAGACGACTTGAGGCTTACATTCGATAACCTACGAAAATACGACATCAAGCTCAATCCGGAGAAATGCGTCTTTGGCGTTCCAGCTGGAAAGCTCTTGGGCTTCATCGTATCCGGCAGAGGAATTGAAGCAAATCCAGCAAAGATCCGAGCTTTGTCACAATTGTATGTCCCAAAAGACCTCAAACAAATACAGAAATTAACCGTATGCGTGGCGGCTCTAAGCCGCTTCATCTCCCGCTTGGGAGAAAAGGCACTGCCCCTTTATCGCCTCCTTAGGCGCACCGAACACTTCGAGTGGACGGATGCCGCCACGGCTGGACTCGATGAAATAAAAGCCATATTGGCAACAAACTCAGTCCTGGCCGCGCCAAACACCGGTGAGCCAATGCTATTGTACATCGCGGCAACCCATCAAGTTGTCAGCACAGTGCTCGTCGTCGAGCGGGAAACGGACGGACACAAATTCCCCCTTCAAAGGCCGGTCTACTACGTGTCCACTGTCCTCACTCCATGCAAATCACGGAACCCGAATTATCAGAAAATTGCATACGCGGTATTCATGGCATCCAGGAAGCTATGACACTACTTTCAAGAGTGTTCGATTACAGTAGCCTCGGAAGTACCACTCAATAACCTATAAGCCACGGCGACCCATCAAATCGCAAGTGTTGGCCGACTTCGTCGCAGAATGGACGGAGGCTGAACTCCCTAAAGAATACGGCACATACTCAAACTGGATCATGCATTTCGACGGCTCCAAAATGTTGGCCAGACTGGGGGCTGGCATCGTTTTGACGTCCCCCACAGGAGACACAATCCAATATGTACTCCAAATTATGTACACGGACTCCAACAATGCAGCTGAATATGAGGCCCTCTTACATGGTCTCCGGATGGCAGTATCCATGGGCATTCAACGCCTAGAGGTACGCGGGGATTCGAACCTCACGATATCCCAGATAAATGGCGACTTCGACGCCAAGGATCCAAATATGGCAGCTTACCGCAATGCCGTCCTAAAAATGTCAGCCCGGTTCGAAGGGCTGGAGTTTCACCATATAGCCCGAGAAAACAATCAAGTAGCGGACGTCCCGGCACGCATCGGAGCAAAACGCGATGCAGTCCCCCCCAACATCTTTTTGGAAAGATTGTTCAAGCCATCAGTAACATGGGAGGGGCAACCCGCAATTAACAGCCCGGACGCAGCCGCACAACTCGACGTTGAACAACCTGACATAATTGGAGGTCCTGCTAATGGAATTACACCTTCAGCCCACGTAATAATGGCGGTTATTACCCCGTGGACAGAACCATTCCTATCCTACCTTACTAGGCAGGAACTCCCAGAGGACCAAAATGAGGCCTGCAGCATAGTGCGGCGATCTAAAGCCTACAAAGTCCACGAGGGGGAGCTTTATAAGAAAAGCACTACCGGAGTCCTTCAAAGGTGCATATCCAAAGAGGAAGGGCGGAACCTTCTGGCTAAAGTTCACGCTGGACTCGGTGGTCATCATGCTGCTGCTTGGTCCCTTGTTAGCAAGGCTTTCCGTACAGGCTTTTATTGGCCGACGGCCCGGGCAGACGCTCAGGACCTAGTCCAACGTTGCGTTGGTTGCCAATTTTTTGCCAACCAAAGCCATATGCCACCCACCGCACTCCAAACTATACCCATCACCTGGCCTTTTGCGGTCTGGGGGCTTGACATGGTCGGACCCCTTAAAGGTGGAACCCATAAGAAAAAATACTTACTGGTCATGGTGGACAAGTTCACCAAATGGATAGAGGCCAAGCCTGTTAAGATGGCCGAATCCGGACCCGTGATAGACTTCATATCCGGGGTCGTACACCGTTACGGCGTCCCCCACGGCATCATCACTGATAACGGTACAAACTTCACCGCTGACGAGGTAAAACTCTGGTGCAAAAATATGGGCATCAAGCTCGACAATGCTTCTGTCGGGTGGTAGGTGCGACATATGCCAACGGGTGGATTATGTTTGTGGGAGCCAGTAAGACGTCGCCGGTGCCTGGAAGCGGGATAAGGCAAAGACATGCACGCCGGCGAATCTTACCCAGCTTCGGGGCTCTCAGTGGAGATAACACCCCTGCCGCTGCTCTGCGGGGTCTTCGCATGATCACTCAATGAACAAGTGGCTACGAGATGCTCCTTGAGCTGTTTGGCGAGAGGAAGAAGAAGGGCAAGGCTAGCTCTACTCTTCTCTCTATGCGGTGTCTAAACTTAGATGAGATCAACCCTTTGCATGGGTGCCCCGGGGGGTTTATATAGGCCTACCGCCCGAGGGTACAATGGTAATCCGGCTGTGCGCGGGCCCTAGCCGTCAGTGTCTACGCTTGCCGGCTTCTGCGCCGGCTGCTGGGGCCCGCCGGCTGGTGGGTCCCACCGGCTGCCGGCCTATTGGTTGACAGGCAGGCCCCACTGCCAAGGGCCCTGTCTGTGGCTGGTTACTGTTGCCTCAATCCTGATGATGAGGGCTTTATCGAGGTAAGCATGGCTACAGTGCCGCCGCCTGGCGGGCGATCGCTGTAGCCTCACGTCGTCTTGTCTCCTTAATGGAGCGCCTCCTTCTAGGGAGGGGACAAGCTGGCTTGGGGAACCGGCCATGTCTTGGGCCGACTGGAGGAGGCTTGGCCGCCTTCGGGCGTCTCTCTGCCCGAAGGGGCCCACCGCCCGTGGGCCGCGCTGACAGCCCGTCGTGGAAGGCGCCATAGTAAACATGGCAACAGTGCCGCGCCGGACAGGTCAGTGCTACCCCGTACGGCGCACTATGCCAGGCGTGCTCCGGGTTTCTGGGGTGGCAGGCTTTACTATAGCCACACCCTGTCCCATCGCCGTTATGTGGATGCGGGCTTCGAGGGTACGATCTTTACCGCGTCATGGGAGCCGGCTCCTGGGAGTCGGCCTTCTCGTGGCCGGCTTCCTAGAGCCGGCCCTCCCGCGGCTTTCTTCATGAGGGTTAAGGCCGGGCCGCCTTCCGACAGTCGGCCTGAGAGGCAGCCGGCAGGGGGAAGGCGGCCCCACGTCTTGAATCCTTGGAGGCTGGATCGGCTCGTAATTTTTTCTGAAGTGCCAAGGGAAGCCGGCTAGGCTACCCGTGGTCAATTACCCCAACAGTAGTCCCCGAAGCTGGTTGAGCTTCGAGGTTGGCAGGGGAACGAGAAGCTCGGTCAGCTTCCTATCTTGAGGAACCGGCAGCTGGGAGCCGGCTCCGCTTATGCGTGCCGCCTTGGGAGGGCACCGTGGCCTCGTCAACGGGAACGTGGGCCAACTCATGCGCCGACCGCGCGCCTCCCCACGTGTCACGTGGCAGAAAAGGCCTGCCATTGCGCGTGCGCGACGGGACGTCGCCGTAGGCCCGGGCCCACCACTCGTGGCCTCGGCCCAGGCGCGGATCTTCTGCGGCCCAAGACGGGTTGTTTGCCTTCCCACGGCGGTTTCCCCACGCCATCAAGGCGCCGATATAGCGGGACGTGGGAGAGTGGGCGCAGTTAATCCCACGTCCCCCACACCACGCCTCCTCAGCTCCGCCGCGTGGGTCTATAAGTAGGGGGAGGAGAGGGAGCGGCAAAGACTCGCACGCTCTCCCTCACTACCACCTTTCTCGCCTTCCATCCTTGTCTTCTCCGCCACTGCAGCGCCTCGCCGCCGCGCCGTTCCGCCGTCGGGCCTCTTGGTTCGCGGTTGCTCCGCTGCAGCGGGGTCACACGCGCCTCCGCCGCTGCCGCACCGTCCCAATGGCGCTGTCGAGCTCATGGGACGGCTCCAACGTCCTTGACGAGCACATCGAGTTCCGCCGCCGGACGCGGCGTCTGCCCAGCGAGAACTACGTGCGGGTTCGGCGTGCGCCGGAGAGGGAGATCTCGCTGGCACCGGAGGAGGGCGAGCGGGTGGTCTTCCACTCGCACTACCTGTGCGGCTTCGGCCTCCCGGCGAGCGGGTTCCTTCGCTCCTTCCTCGAATTCTACCACCTTCAGCCGCATAATCTCACCCCCAACGCAGTGATGCTGCTGTCGGCCTTCGTCACCCTCTGCGAGGGTTTCCTTGGCGTCCTCCCCACCCTGGAGCTCTGGGGAGAGTTCTTCCAATGTAAGATTGGCACCGTCGTCGCGGGCGTGCCCGCCCCATGCGGAGCTTTCATCGCCGTGAGGCGGACGGGCGAGAACAATCTGTTCCCGTCCATCCCGCTGATCCAGTCGGTGAAGCTCTGGCAGAAATCCTACTTCTACGTGAGGAATGTCGCCCCGCAAGGCGACTTTGTCAACCTGCCGGCTTACATAGCCGGCCCGCCGGCTTCGAGGCCGCCCTCGTGGAGCTTCCGGGCCAGGACGCTGTCTCAGGCCGGGAACACCGCCGTCGCCCAACTGCGGGTGATGATCCAGTCGGAGGGCCTAGTCAGAGCCGACCTCATGGCCGCCTTCGTGGAGCGCCGGGTACTCCCGCTCCAAGGCCGGCTGCACATGATCTTCCAGATGAGTGACCGCTTCGACCCATGCCGACTGAGCACCAGGGAGATGCCCCATGCCGAGGTGTCTTACATGGTGAACTACATCGCCAACTGCAAGCTTCCCGAGGATTGGCGATACGGCAAGAAGTCGTACTCTCGCGCCAACCCTCCGCCTGTCGTAAGTCTTTCTTCTTTCCTTTCTTTTGTATTGCCGGCTTCGATATGACCGACCTCTGATCAGCCGTTTTGTTTTCTGCAGAATCCCCTACTTCCGCCGGCGGCGGGGGCCGCAGGGGCAGAGCCCCAGTTCCTCCCCGACCATGCGGTGGACGACGTCGACGATCCGGATCTTGGAGCGGCCGCCATGGAAGATGCCGCCGTGGGGGAAGGCGGCGAGGCAGGCGGCGCGGGGCCCGGATCCGGCCTCGAGGACTGGGCGGACGACGACGAGGTCGAAGTCGTCCCGCACCGCAAGCCGGCGCCTGATCATCAAGGGGCGGGCCCTTCTGCCGAGCCGGCCGCCCGTGGCGACGCACCGAAGCGCCGGGCCGTGTCGACCTACTTCGGCAGCCGGCCGAAGAAGGCCAGGGGCGTCGCTGCGGCAACCAAGCGAGATGAAGCGGCCGCGAGGGTGGCCCGCTTCCAGAAGGTCGTGAAGCAGCCGCAGGCGGTTTCGGCGTAAGTGTTTACACGTCTTGTATTCTTGCCGTGTTCTTTGATTGAAGTTCTTCTAAATTTTTTCTTGGCTAACCTGCCAGGGCGCCGCTTTCCCTTGAGCGGGGTCCTGCCGGCTCCATGATCGGATCAGCCGGAGGGTCCTCGAAGTCCCGCCGCGTGGATCCCCACGCCGACCTCATGGAGGCTACGGAGCGGAACATGATGGAGGCGCGGGAGGAGCGGGAAGCGTCGGAGCGAAGGGCCGCCCAGGCGGCGAAGGAGCAGGCCGACGCGACGGCCAAGGCCCAGGTGGAGGCGACGGCCGTGGAGAGGGAGGCGGAGGCCTCGCACAACCAGCCTCCACAGCTCGTCGCTCCCCTCCGCAGCGTGGCTCCCGACGTCCCCGTGCCTCCGTCAGAGGAAGCCAACCGCGGCCGGTCGGAGGCGGAGCGGAGGGAGGATGATGTGATTGTCTTGGAGGAGGTGCCGCGGACGGCGCCGACTTGGGCGGGCCAGAGTGGCCAGCCGGCTACGGTGCCGGATCAGCCGGCTGGGAGCGAGCCGGCAGCAGGAGCCGGCCTGGTGGTGCAGCCGGCATCACGCCGGCGCGCGGGGGAAGCTGCCCCCATGCCGGAGCCGGACAGAGATGCGAGCGCCAGCCGGACGGTGGAGGCCATGGGGAGGCGGCCAGCTCCAGCACGTCCGAGTGGACGCCCAGCGGGGGCCGGCCGAGTTGAACGCGGCGGCCCAGGAGGTCCGGGGCCGGCTTCAGGCTCATGCCACCGCGCTGCAGCGATATACCCGATATTTCCTTGCGACGCGGGTCGTCGTCCGGGTGAGTCTTCTGGCCTTGGTTGTTTTGCTTTTTTGATTTCTTCCGTGGGGGCGCATCAGCGCACCCACTGGGTGTAGTCCCCGAGTTCTGAGTCGGCTGCTGAGCAGGCAGCTTGGAACTTACTAGGTCATGACAGTTATCTTATTCCTGCATCCTGTCTGATCTTCCAGGAGTACCATAACCAGAGTGCTGCCGCATTCGACTCCCAGGCTCAAGAGCTGCGCCAGAAGAGCGAGGATCTGACCGACAGCCGGAGTGCATGCTCTGTTTTGTTCATATCCTGTGGGGGCACGTCAGCGCACCCATTTGGTGTAGTCCCCGAGATCTGGGCCGACTGCTGAGCAGTCGGGTCGGATCTTCCCCGACGACTTCTTCCTTATTGTTTCTTCCCTTGTCTTCATGCTTGCAGGGGCTAATGCCGACTTGAAGGAGCAGCTCGGCGGGGCCCAAACCGCCCTTCACGCCAAGGAGGCCGAGTTCAACGCCTTAGTCCAGGAACGCGACCGCCTGGCCAAGAAGTTGGCTGACCAGGAGGAGAGCCACAAAGGCGGCCCTGAAGGAGGCACAGGATAGCGAGGCCACCCTCAAAGCTAAGTTCGAGACTGAAACAGCGGGCTGGGCTGAGCGAGGGTTATGGCCGGATCGAGGATCTGATCGACGATAAGCCGCCTTCCTCACTCCTTGCTCGCCCCTTGCCCTTTGATTCGTCTTCTGATTTGTGCTGCTTCTTTGTTCTTTGCGCAGAATACTTCCCCGGCCACTCCGTCATTGTCACCCAGGCCATCGAGGCCCACCGCGAGGCACGCCGGCAGGCGGGGGTTGAGATCGTGCCGGACGAGCCGGACACTTGAGGAGCAGCTCTTGGCGATCCAAGCCCGGTTGCAGCCGGCACACCGCATGCTCCGCCGCCTCCAGCGCATTGGGGCGCAGGTGTTGGCCACCCTCTGGCCAGGCGAAGCGATTCCCCGCACCCTGAGCCGGACTGCCGACGGGCTGGAGGTGGCAGTCGGCCGCTTTGAGGCCTGGAAGGCCTCCGCTGCTCGATCCGGTGCCAGGCGGGCGTTGGAGTTCGTCCAGGCCTGGTACCTTGGGCTGAACTTGGAACAGCTGAGGACTTGGCGGGAGGAGGCTAACGAAGAGCTGGTGGAGGTGCGGCCGGCTATCATCCAGTGTGCCTCGGCCCTTGCCGAGTTTACCGACACCAGCGTCTTCGCTCCTGAGGTGGATGACAACGGCGTCGCCCAGCCGGAGGAGTGGTTCGGGCTGAATCCGGCGGGGGGTGAAGACTCGGCAGAGGAGATCGCCTCCAGCGATGAAGGTGAAGACGAGGAAGGGGAGGAAAGCGAAGACGTCGAGCCAGCTGGTGAAGCAACCGGCCAGCCTCAGCATGACCGTGCCTCCAGCAACGAGGCGCGTACTGGCGCGCCCTCTGCGGGAGCCGGTGATCATGCCGAGGTTCATCAGCAGGCCACTCCTCCAGCCGGCGCTGCTGTCTCCACCGACCTGCCCGATTCGCCAGTCGTTCCCTTGGCTCGATCTGCCGTCCTTGCTTTTCCTGCTTGTTACTCTTTGAACAATTTTTATTAAGCTTGCGTAGTTCCACCCACTGGGGGTGTATTCAAACTATGTTGAATGTTGGCCTTTTCAAGGCCTTTTGTGTACATATAATCATGCATGTGTTTGGCTTCCATTCTCGTATGCCTTCTATCCTTAGGTTGTTTCCTTTGCCGCCTTCCCCTGATTGCTGCCTTCCCAGCCGGCAGCTGCTCTGCAGTCTATGGCTAAGGAAGGACTCGGCTATCTTTTTGGGGATGGCAAGTACTCGAGCTTTCTTAGATTGTAGCGAAGTGAATGGAAGCCGGTCGGCCGGCTACTCTTGTAGTCGGTCGGCGGTAGGAAAAAGCCGGCCTTTGTTATATTAGTCCGTTAGTCCCTAGCCGTTTTCCGTGTGGGCCTATTGTCTCATACTTAGTACAAAAGTTAGCGTGATACATACTGCATTTCAACTGTCAAATCTTCGGAGGAGGTTGGCGTTCCATGGTCGTTCTGACTCCTTGACGGAGTCGTCTCTCTTTCGTGCCTTCGGCTTCTGTGCGTCGATCAGGTAGTAGGAGTCGTTTCCTAGCGCTCTGCTGATGACGAAGGGGCCTTCCCAAGGGCCGAGAGCTTGTGCTGGCCGGCTGTTCGCTGGATCAACCAGAGCACAAGGTCGCCCTCTTGGAAGGATCTTGGCTTGACCTTCCGGCTGTGGTAGCGATGCAAACCCTGCTGGTAGATGGCGGACCGGCTGAGGGCTAACAGCCGGCTTTCTTCTAGCAGGTCGACGCGGTCTTCTCGTGCTTCCTTGGTCTCCGCCTCTGTGTACATGGTCACCCGAGGCGAGTCGAACTCGATGTCGGTTGGGATGACCGTCTCGGCACCGTACACGAGGAAGAAAGGAGTGAAGCCGGTTGACTTGTTTGGGGTAGTGCGCAGACTCCAGAGGACGGCCGGCAGCTCATCGAGCCAGCAGCCGACCGAACGCTCCAGTGGCACGACCAGTCGGGGCTTGATGCCGGAAAGGATGAGGCCCTTGGCTCGCTCGACTTGGTCGTTTGACTGCGGGTGGGCAACGGACGCTAAGTCCAGTCGGATGCCCTGCGTCGCGCAGAAACGTGCCAATGCTCCCTTGGAAAAATTCATGCCGTTGTCGGTGATGATGCTGTGCGGCACGCCGTACCGAGTTGTTATATCTGCAATGAATGTCACGGCAGTCGGCCCATTCAGCTTCTTGATCGGCTTTGCTTCGATCCATTTGGTGAACTTGTCCACAGCGCCAAGCAGATGTGTCATGCCGCCGCGCGCCGTCTTGAATGGGCCCACCATGTCCAGACCCCAAACGGCAAAGGGCCAAGTGAGGGGAATGGTCTTGTGTGCTGAAGCCGGTAGGTGTTGCTTGGAGCTGAAGACTTGGCACCCTTTGCAATGTTTGACTAATTCCTTGGCGTCGTCCAAAGCAGTCGGCCAAAAGAATCTGTGGCGGAAAGCCTTGGCGACTAGTGATCTTGAGGCCGCATGGTGGCCGCATTCACCTTGGTGGATGTCTCTGAGGATTGCTATGCCCTTCTCTTGATCAACGCATCGCTGGAAGACTCCAGTGACGCTGCGCCTAACGAGCTCTCTGTTGAGGATTGTGTATGCTCCGGCTCGGCGTTGGACTTGTCTTGCTTCTGTCTCATCAGCCGGCAGTTATTGGTTTGTCAGGAAGTTGAGGATGGGCTGAGCCCATGATGGAGCTGTGACTTCTTCTATTGCCAACGCGACTACTGCGACCAGGATGGGCGGGCTGGGTTGTGAAATGCTGGAGTTGGCCGCCGCCTGCTATGCTGGTGCAGACCCCGGGCCGACTACCGCAGTCTCTGAGCCGGGTTCAGAAGTCCCCGGGTCGGGTGCGACCACGGAAGTCCCCGAGCCGCCTACTGAAGTCCCCGCGCCGCCTATCGAAGTCCCCGGGCCGCCTGCTTGGCTCTTCAAGCCGGATCCGGCTGCATCGGGGCTAGGCGGCACGAAGATGGAATCGGACTCTGGAGACGGCTTGATAGACGGCTTGAGGAGGCATTGCAGAGAGACGCCGGTTGGTATTGCCTACCGAGTAGAGCCTATTCGAGCCAGGGCATCTGTTGGCCCGTTGTCGGCTCATGGTACGTGGAGGAACTCGCATCCTTCAAAGTACCCGCTGATCTGCTGAACGAGGAAGCAGTAGCTTGCCATGTTTGCGTCCTTGGCGTCCCAATCGTCGGATGACTGCTGGACTATCAAGTCTGAGTCGCCGTAACACAGGATCCGGCGTATGCCGAGTTCTTTGGCAAGCCGGAGCCCGTGTACGAGCGCCTCATACTCGGCCACGTTGTTGGAGCCGGCAAAGTGAATTTGCAGCGTGTATCTAAGCTTGTCGCCTTTGGGAGAGGTGAGGATGACGCCGGATCCCAAGCTGGTGAGCATCTTGGACCCGTCGAAGTGCAAGCGCCAGTGAGTGGAGTCGGGAGCCAGCGGCAGGTACTGGGTCTCGGCCCAGTCGACGAGGAAGTCGGCCAATGCTTGGGACTTGATGGCGGTGCGGGGCTGGTAGAAGATCGTGTAAGGGGCCAGCTCGATGGCCCATTTCACCACCTGGCCGGATGCATCCCGGCTGCCTAGCTATTATCTTGGCAAGCGGGGCGGTGCATACGACCGTGATGGGGTGCTCTTGGAAGTAGGGCTTCAGCTTCTTGGCGGCAAAGTACACGCCGTAGCACATCTTCTGGTAGTGCGGGTAGTTCTGCTTCGAGGTAGATAGCACCTCACTCAAATAGTACACCGGCCTCTGGACCGGCTGGGCTCGGCCCTCTTCTGGGCGCTGGACTACGATGACGGTGCTGACCACCTGGCTGGTTGCAGCAATGTAAAGGAGCATGGGCTCTTTCTCAGTCGGCGCCGCCAGGACAGGCGGCGTGGTCAGCATCTTCTTTAGCTCGTGAAAAGCTTGGTCGGCTTGGTCGTTCCACTCGAAGTGAGTGGTCTTCTTCATGAGGCGGTAGAGGGGGAGAGCCTTCTCTCTGAGCCGGCTGATGAAGCGGTTCAGGGAAGCCAAGCATCCGGTGAACTTCTGGACGTCTCATAGCTTGGTGGGAATCACCATCCTCTCAATGGCCTTGATCTTCACTGGGTTGCACTCGATGCCGTGTTCGGAGACCAGGAAGCCTAGAAGCTGGCCGGCTGGCACTCCGAACACGCATTTCTCGAGGTTGAGCTTGATCCGGAATCGGTGCAGGTTCTCGAATGTCTCCTTGAGGTCTTCCACCAAGGTGCTGCGCATCTCCGTCTTCACCACAATGTCGTCCACATAGACGTGGGCATTTCTGCCGAGCTGCTTGAGGAGGCACTTCTGCATGCAACGCTAAAAAGTGGCACTGACATTTCTCAAGCCGAATGTCATAGTCAGGTAGCAGAAAGCTCCGAAGGGCGTGATGAAGGCGGTCTTCAGGCGGTTGGCCGGGTCCAACTTTATCTGGTGGTATCCGAAGTAAGCATCCAAGAAACTCAACAGCTCGCATCCGGCTGTGGAGTCTATCACTTGGTCTATCCTTGGCAGCGCGAAAGGATCTTTGGGGTAGGCCTTGTTGAGGCTCGTGTAATCTATACACATGCGCCATTTGTTGTTCTTCTTCAGCATGAGGACCGGGTTGGCAAGCCACTCCGAAAAGAAAACCTCCATAATGAAGCCGGCAGCCAGAAGCCGGGCTATCTCTTCTCCTACAATCCTTCTCTTTTCCTCCGACAGTCGGCGGAGGGGTTGTTTGACTGGTTTTGCACCTTCTCGGACGTGTAGTTTGTGCTCGGCGAAATCCTTCGGAACACCCGGCATGTCCTCGGGGGACCATGCAAAGATGTCCTGATTCTCATGGAGGAAATCGGCGAGCTCGCCTTCCTATTTGCTGCTTAGGTTTGCCCCAATGACGGCAAACCTTTCCGGGTGCTCGGGGTCAAGAGGTATATTCTTCGTTTCCTTGGCCGGATGGAAGGAACCTTGGGCATCACATTCTTTGGGATCCGGGGACAGGGCCGGCTGCTTGCCGGCCATGGCCACGACCCGGTCCAACTTCTTCTTCTCTTCGGCAATCACAAGGGACTCGGCCAGCCGGCTGCTGGCTGCTGCGCACTCAGAGGATTTCTTGTAATCGCCGACTATGGTGATGATGCCCTTGGTGCTCGGCATATTCATCTTGAGGTAAGCATAGTGGGGATAGCCATGAACTTGGCCAAGGCAGGTCGGCCAAGCAGTGCATGGTAAGAGCTCTCAAGGTCCACCACTTCAAACCAGATGGCCTCCCTGCGGAAATGATCCTTGTCCCCAAAGAGGACATCAATCTTGATCTTGCCAATGGGGGCGCAGGACAGGCCGGGTACGTTACCGTGGAACACAGTCCGGGTAGGCATGAGCTGCTTTATCTTGACGTTGAGCTTCTTCAGGGTGTCAAGGTACAGTATGTTGATGCTGCTCCCGCCGTCTATCAGCACGCAGGAGAAACGGGCGGCGCGTCTGTCCGTTGCGAGGGTGGCGTCCAAAACCAGCGCATAAGAGCCGGGAGATGGCATCACCTCTCGGTGGTCGGCCCGGCTCCAGTTGATAGGCTTTTCTGACCAGTGCATGTGCTCAGAGGGGTTGGCGGCAACCGCGTTGACTTCCTGGTGCTCTTGGCGCCTGCTGCGCTGGTCTTCAGGCTGGCTCGTAAAGACGACATAGGCGGCATGCTCGTCGGGGAACTCATCGTGCACGGCTCCGACTGCTGGCCGAGCGGCCGGAGGCGGCGGACCAGCAGGTGGAGGCGGCGCGAGCCCTTCGCCTTTGGAGATTCGGGTGAGCCAGTGGCACTTCCGGGTTGTGTGGTTGGACGGCTTCGCGCCGCTCTGGAACTTGCATGGGGCGTCGAGAGTTTGCTCATAGGAGAAGGCCGGCTGCCAAGCCGGCCTGCTGCCTTTCTGCTTCTTGGGTGTGGGCCGCCCTTCGGGCTGCTCGCCCTCGACCGTGGCCACCTGCCGACTGGTGGAGGGCGGCACGGGTCCCGTGCGTTTGTGGTTGTTTTGGTACAGGCGTCGGCCGGAGTCCCCAGCTGGCGTCTTGGGCGCCGGGTTGAGTACCTTCCCGGACGCGTCAACCCGAAGTTCGGTCTTCATTGAGGAGTCGGCGGTGTCGTACTTGTCCGCTATGACCAGAAGCTCGTCGAGGGTAGTCGGCTCGTCGCAGAGGAGCTTGTGCTTGAGGAGGGTGCCTTCTCGGCATCCGGCTGTGAAGTACTCTATGGCTTGCACCTCGTGCACTCCTTCGCAAGAGTTGCGGAGCTCGGCCCAACGCGTGAGGTAGTCGCGAGTGGACTCGGCGGGGCCTTGCATGCACAAGGAGAGCTGTCTGGGCTTGGGAGCCCGCTTGTAGGTGCTGGTGAAGTTGCGGGCGAAGGCTTCTGTGAAATCTAGCCAGCTGTTGACGCTATTTGGCTTGAGGCTGTTGAGCCAGGTCCACGCCGTGCCTTGGAGCATGAGGGGCACGTACTTCACGGCAACGCGCCTGTTGCCGTTCACGATGCGTACTGCGGTGGAGTAGTCGATCAACCAATCTTCCGGCTTCACGGAGCCGTTGTACTTGGGCGTGTCTCTTGGGAGCGAGAACCCTTTGGGGAAGGGCTCGTCGCGGATGCGGGGGCCGAAACAAGGTGGGCCGACATCATCTTCTTCTTCTAGCGCCAGGGATCGTGCTAGGCGGTCGATCCGATGGCGGGCGTCGTTCTCGCCGACTCCTTCGCGGCGACCTAGTCGGCCGCTGAGAGTTGGATGCGTGACAGGCGGCGGGGTGGGATACCTTTCCCCACGAGGCGGAGGCGGAGGCGGGTTGCCCCGCCGCTCCACGGCTCGAGGGTGGCCTTCTGCGTCTCGCTCGATTGAGATCCGGGTTCGGCTTCAGCTGGCAGCCGACTCTTTCTCGTGTCGCGTGCGGGTTTTACCCGCAGTCGGCGTCCGGGACGTCGCGCCGTGCTCTCGGCGCCGTGGAGGGCTTTCCGCGCGGGCGTCGGCTTCGTGCCGCTGTGCAGCTGCATCGATTAGCTGCTGGATGCGTCTGGTCATGTAGGGGAGCTCTTCGGCCCCCAGTCCATCCAGCTCATCTACGGCCTCCTGGGCGGCGTGCAGGTTCTCGAGTGGGGTGGCATAGACTGGACGTTCGACTCCAAGCATGTCGGCGATGACAGCGCCACGCTGTCTGACGACGCCGGCTCGGCTTGGCCTGCCAGGAGGTGGCGTGCCGAAGGCGGCGCGGTCGACTTCGCACTGGCGGGCCTCGGTGAGGCGTCTCACGGAAGCTAGCTTCCGGCCCTCCGCGAGGAGGGCGAGGCGGCGAGCCTCCAGTGCTTCGACGTCGGCATCAGCCGGGAGGGGGACGGACAAGTCGTGGATCACCGCTTGCGGGGCGTCGTGGGCGTTCTCGCCAGAAGCGCCGCCGTGGCTGATGACCATCACCTCGGCGGTGGCACCGTCACAGCCATCGGCTCGGGGAAGCGGGTTGTCATAGATCACGACGTTGGTGGGGAAGGCGTCGAGCGAGGCCTTGTCGGAGTCGACAGGCATCGGATCGGTGGAGCCAACGGACTCCTGGTCCACAGCAGGCTCGCTGGAGACGTGGAGCTGGCCGAGGAGGTTGACGAGGTGGTCGGTGCCCGCGTCGTAGGCGAGCTCGTCGGAGATGAGGGCCTCGCCAAGGGGATCGGCGAGGTCACTCGATGCGCAGGCGTTGGTGACGCCTTGCAGCGCATCGTGGCAGGCGCCATCGGGCGTGCCGGGCTGGCTACGCTCGCTGGGGAGGAAGAGGGTTCCCATCCAGAACTGGTCTCCGGACGACAGTGCACCTAGCCCCATGGTGGGCGCCAAATGTCGGGTGGTAGGTGCGACATATGCCAACAGGTGGCTTATCTTTGTGGGAGCCAGTAAGACGTCACCGGTGCCTGGGAGCAGGATAAGGCGAAGACATGCACGCCGGCGAATCTTACCCAGCTTCGGGGCTCAACATGGAGATAACACCCCTACTGCTGCTCTGCGGGGTATGCGCATGATCACTCAATGAACAAGTGGCTACGAGATGCTCCTTGAGCTGTTTGGCGAGAGGAAGAAGAAGGGCAAGGCTAGCTCTACTCTTCTCTCTATGCGGTGTCTAAACTTAGATGAGATCAACCCTTTGCATGGGTGCCCCGGGGGGTTTATATAGGCCTACCCCCGGGGGTACAATGGTAATCCGGCTGGGCGCGGGCCCTAGCCGTCAGTGTCTACGTTTGTGGGCTTCTACGCCGGCTGCTGGTGCCCGCCGGCTGGAGGGTCCCGCCGGCTGCCGGCCTCTTGGTCGACAGGCAGGCCCCACTGCCAAGGGCCCTGTCGGTGGCTGGTTACTATTGCCTCAATCCTGATGATGAGGGCTTTATCGAGGTAAGCATGGCTACAGTGCCGCCGCCTGGCGGGCGATCGCTGTAGCCTCACGTCGTCTTGTCTCCTTAATGGAGCGCCTCCTTCTAGGGAGGGGGCAAGCCGGCTTGGGGAAGCCGGCCATGTCTTGGGCCGACTGGAGGAGGCTTGGCCGCCTTCGGGCGTCTCTCTGCCCGAAGGGGCCCACCGCCCGTGGGCTGCGCTGACAGCTCGCCGTGGAGGGCGCCATAGTCAACATGGCAACAGTGCCGCGCCGGACGGGTCAGGGCTACCCCGTACGGCGCACTGTGCCAGGCGTGCTCTGGGTTTCGGGGTGGCAGGCTTTACTATAGCCACGCCCCGTCCCATCGCCGTTATGTGGATGCGGGCTTCGAGGGTACGATCTTGACCACGTCGTGGGAGCCGGTTCCTGGGAGTCGGCCTTGTCGTGGCCGGCTTCCTGGAGCCGGCCCTCCCGCGGCTTTCTTCATGAGGGTTAAGGCCGGGCCGCCTTCCGACAGTCGGCCTGAGAGGCAGCCGGCAGGGGGAAGGCGGCCCCACGTCTTGAATCCTTGGAGGCCGGATCGGCTCGTAATTTTTTCAGAAGTGCCAAGGGGAGCCGGCTAGGCTACTCGTGGTCATTTACCCCGACAGCTTCGGTCTATCACCCACAAACTAACGGTCAGGTCGAACGTGCAAATGGTCTTATTATGAGTGGCATTAAACCCAGACAAGTGCGGTCCCTCAAGGAATCTAAGACGCACTGGGTAGAGGAGCTCGACTCCGTGCTCTGGGGGCTGCGGACCACACCGAATCGCACCACCGGATACACACCATTCTTTATGGTGTACGGCGCAGAAGCAGTTCTGCCCTGCGACATAATTCATGACTCACCTCGAGTGCGTATGTATGAAGAAAGAGAAGACGAGCTCGATTGGCAGGACAACTTGGATGCCTTGGAGGAGGAGCGCGACGTGGCGAAAGCCCGTTCCACATTCTATCAACAGCAGGCCCGAAGATATCAAAGCAGAGAAGTACGGGCCAAAAATTACAATATTGGCGAACTAGTTCTACACCTGCTGGATAAGAAAAAGGACAAACTGAAGCCCAAGTGGGAAGGTACATTCATAATCGACCAAGTCCTGACTGGTGGAGCGTACCGCCTGCGAGATGCGTCGGATAACCGACTCGAGCCGAACCCATGGAACGCCACCCGCCTTCGAAGATTCTATGCCTAGCGCCGGATTCTGTGTTCGTCTCCTTCCTCTGTCCATTTTTTACATTTTTCTGTCTTCTATTTCTCCTCTTCTCCTCTTTTTCTTTTTATAGCCCTTAAAGGCTCATCAAGTGATGCGCCACTCGCGCTCATTAAACCTGGGGGCTTCTTTAACAGAAGCTTATTTATACGGGCTTCACGCCCATCACATGTGTTAAACTTCCGCATGTACCTTTTTTCTTCACCATTATATGCATCGATATGAATTAAGTTTTGGCCAAGCTGGGTTTCCTGGCTCCTGTGCTTACCCCTACATTCCGATTGTTCGGCTAGGCGGTAAAGGGAGCACCTCTGCGATTGTTACTGCCGGGTCAGCCGGATGTGTACCTCGGACTAGGTGAAGCCGAAAGCTAGCGTTCTTAAGGGAATATTCGGTCGGTGAAATAAAAGATGATCTCCTTACTAATTTTATGCGCCCCCAGATGCTTTTTCTGCGTTTTTTTACGCAGTCCGGACATGCACTTTAGGGCATTCCTCCCCAGCGAAAGGAACCCTTAACGGAACTATTCTCTCTGGAAGATGTTTCTTACTAACCATGTAATATAACATAACTAGTTGGGCACTTGTCTGATAAAGCACTAATGACCCATACGCCTGGTCTCCACGCATACCCCGGTTTTTATATAACCATTGCGGTATTCGGACACACTCCGGACCGTCAGGTCCCGAGGTTGAAGCGAAAAGGTCGGCAAAGACAAACGATTTACAATCCGGCTAGAAGGCATTACACATGTCATTTCAAACTTACATAGTCATTCTGACTGACCGTATTCCTCTTCTATACCTTCTAACAGGCTGTCTAATTTACAGTCCTGCTGGGAATACTTCGCGGCCAACTCTACTTGGCCGTATACTAAGCTTACAGGGATCTCCTTCCCGTCAGGCCCCACTGGTCCAACCTCGGCCATGTGGTTTGGGTCAGACCTCGTAAAACGGGTCTTCACCATGGCCCAGGCCTCCCTAGCGCCTTGTCGGCAGGCCGATATCTTCCACAACCGGAAGCGTCGCCGAGCTCCCATCAGCTTCTCCACAAGCTCTCCAAGACCCTCGGGCATGGAGTGGGAAGGCCATAAGGCTTGGGCAACGTCTCGCATCACCTGCCGAATTCGCTCGTGCAGTTGCAGGAGTTCGGGAAGAAGGTCACCCGTAGAAACGGGCATCTCCTCTACAGGACGACCTGTGAGCATACCTACAGATATTACTCTGTTAGTCGACTTCCTCGCCGAACTCTTTTTTCAAAGTTCGTTCAAGCACTTACTAAATATGCCGCGTCAAAGCCGCTGATTCTCCTTCATGGAGTCCGATAGCTGGCCATGAACGTCTTTAAGTTCGACGACCAGCTTGGTGTTGGCATCCTGAAGGTCATTCTTCTCCTGCCTCACCTTTGTCAACGTACTCTCACCGGCCTTTAGCCGGCATAAGAGTTGTTGTTTTTCCGAATCGAATCCGGCGCCATCTGCAATATGACTTGTCAGATTTGCACCCAAACCGCATAACACTAATCTTTCGAAGTGTATCTTACCTGAGGGGGTCCCTTTGGGCTCCCCTGTTGCGGCCAGTGCGGCCTCTAGTTGGGCCTTGCACTTTTCCAGCTCCTGGGACAGTACGGTGTTCTTCTCGGTAAGAACCTGCATATTAAATGATCCTTAAATCAGTTACTTTAACTGTTTCAAGTCTCAGGGGCTACTGGTATATATATATTTGACCAAAATTTTCTTACCCATATGTCTTTTACATACTGCTCCGTGGCTCTGGCTAAACCACTTTGAGCGGCACGGAGGTACGCGTCTCCCGAATTAAAGGCATTTAAAGCCTCTTGGGAGAAACAAGCGTCGCGTAGAATTGACCGGCGACGCATGTGGTTCATGGCACTCTCCACTTCAGAATTTGTGGCAGACAGCCTGTCCGCATCCTCTATCGGAGGAGCGTCCGGTTTGCACCTAGTGCTCGCCTCCGCCTCCTGGCCAGACATTGGAGCCTGGCTGGTGGAGGCGCAATTGGCAACCTCTCTGGATATAGTCCGGCGAGGTCTCTTCGCCCTGAAGACAGCATGAATGTCAATATGACCTGACAAAATAACACCAGGGAAGCAGAGGGTGCGCTATACCTTTGCACCGGCATCTCAGTCCGGACTACATTTATTTTTGCCCCACGGGGCCCTGCGGCCCCTCGCTGGCCAGTCGCCGCAGGTTCGGCCTCCCGCCTCGGAAATCTCCCCTGCAAAACATGGTTGTCATTAGAAACGCCAGAATACATGAGAATGGAATCTCTCTTAGGGAATAAAAACTCCGGTTTCTGTCACCTGGGAGGCCGGGATTAACCCGGGGTAATCAGCCGTAATGGTTACCAAGGTATTATCCTTGCTTAATTGATGGAACACCCCGTCGATAAGCTCCACTGATATGTCCGGATCCTCTTCGGAGTCCGAATCGAGGGACCGTGCTGGGTCCTTGGGATGTGGAGGGCGGCTGTTTATATTCCTTACTTCCTGTCGCAGTTCCTGCGCCGAAGTCGTTAGACTACATATCTAACTATGGGAGTATAAAACGAACGGGCAGGCGAAATTGTTCACTTACCCAACTTGGAGGTTCGTACATAGTGAATCCGGTCCGCGGATTGACGCGGAGGAATTCCTCCTTTTCACCCTTGTACAAATAGGATAAAATCTTTATCAGAGCGGCAGCTGAGGCTGGCCCCTTACGACCGTAACGGGTGGCGTCATCCTCCCCGTTGAAATCCCACATGGGGTGGCCTCTATATTGAAGAGGCTGCACCCCCCGCATAATGCATGCGGCCATAACTCCAATCATGGGTAGTCCGGAATGAGCCAACAGTCTTATCCGGCCCATCAGGTAAAGGACGTCTCTGTTGCTTTCTCTCTGAGAGCTCCGCGGACGCCAGCTCAAGCGTTTCTTTAATGGAGCATTGTTGAACTCGGGGAGACCGATCCGGATAGGGTCCGGTAGCGGGACGTCATCTATGTAAAACCATTTCGAAGGCCAGTCCTCGGACGCCTTCTTTGGGGTTCCGGATAAGTATCCGGTCCCGGCGATGCGCCATACTTCGGCTCCGCCCACTTGATATATAGACCCCTCTTGAGAACGGGGCACTAGGCAGAATAACCTCTTCCACAACGCGAAATGAGCCTCAACGCCTAAAAATAGCTCGCAAAGGGCGACGAAACCCGCAATATGCAATACGGAGGCGGGCGTGAGATTGTGCAGCTGGAGGACGTAGAACTCCAGGAGCCTGCGGAGAAATGGATGAATTGGAAATCCCAGTCCCCTTATTAGATAGGGGACGAGGCACACCCGCTCTCCTTTAGAGGGATTGGGGGTGCTCTCCGCTTGTTTTCCGCCATTGTAGGTGGTGAGACCGGCTCGGACCGGGACCATGTATGCCTGAGGGAGAAATCCCTTGGCTTGAAGCGACACTAACTCGCTATGCGGGATGGTGCAACTCTCCCAGTCCCCGGGTTTAGGACCGGAGGGGCGAGGGGAGGAGCTGCGACGGCTGGTCATGTTGGAATGAACCTTTGCTGGGAGCGCTCTGATGATAACTCGCGGAGAGGAGAAGATGTGGTTTGGATCTGAATCCTCATCCCGTTAAATAGGCGGCTCGTTTGTACGGCCAGGGGTGTGGATGTAAAAACACTCCGGCTTTTCGCATTCGTTTAACACGTGGAAGACAGCCATTATTGGGCGTGGAAGCCGAGGAGCACAACATTATAAAAAATCGTACATTATTCCTATAGGTACACAGAACTTGGAGAAGAACCCGCCCTGCAATGCCGAAAACAATCTGCGCGCCGGACTCATCGTCATTGAAGCATGGTTCGGGGGCTACTGAGGGAGTCCTGGATTAGGGAGTGTTCGGGTAGCCGGACTATACCTTCAGCCGGATTGAGAGGAGTACACCCGTTTATGACCAATTATGAACGAGGCGCCGGACTCGCCAAATCGAATGACTTTACACATATCTTCAGCCTCTGTGATCAAGTCGTTGCCAAGAAGTTGGTGTTCGCCCGTCTCTGACCAATTGAGAGGAGTACGACACTTTCTGCCATAGAGAATCTCGAATGGGGCTTTGCCCGAGCTCGCTTGAAAGCTGTTGTTGTAAGAGAACTCAGCATATGGAAGACAATCCTCCCACTTCATGCCGAAAGAGATGACACAAGCCCTGAGCATATCTTCAAGAATTTGGTTGACACGCTTGACTTGTCCACTAGTTTGAGGATGGAAAGCTGTGCTGAAGCGAATATTTGTGCCCATGGCCTTCTAAAAAGAATCCCAAAACTTGGAGGTAAAGATGCTGCCACGGTCTAAAGAAATCAATTGTGGAATGCCGTGCAAGGAGACAATTCTGGAGGTGTAGAGCTCTGCCAGCTGCGCTGCTGTGATAGACTCTTTGATAGGAAGAAAATGAGCCACTTTAGTGAGCTTGTCGATGACGACGAAGATAGCATCATTTCCATGCTTGGACTTAGGAAAACCAGTCACGAAGTCCATTTCAATATGATCAAACTTCCATTCTGGAATAGCAAGAGGTTGGAGTAGACCAGCTGGTCGTTGGTGTTTTGCTTTCACCCTTCGACAGACATCACATTCATTCACGAATTGAGCAATTTCTCGCTTCATTCGAGTCCACCAATACGACTGCTTGAGGTCATGGTACATCTTCGTACTTCCAGGATGAATGGATAGGAGTGAATTGTGCGCCTCGTTCATAATGACTTTATGAAGATCACCCTTAGGAACCACAATTCGGTCCTCGAAGAAAAGAGTATCTCTGTCATCAACGCGATAGCGCTTGTATTTGGAAATGCCCTTGTCAATACCATGTTTCACCATCTTCACCATGGTATACAGGAGTTGAGCCTCGCGAATTTGATCTTCCAAAGTAGGAGAGACTATGAGGTTGGCAAGAAAGCCTTGAGGAACAACTTGAAGATTCAATTTGCAGAAAGCTTCACAAAGATCCGGTTGAAAGGGCTTGAGGATTAAGCTGTTGCAATAAGCCTTCCTGCTCAATGCATCTGCAATCACATTAGCCTTGCCTGGAGTATATTCAATACTCGGATTATACTCTTGAATCATTTCGACCCATCGAGTTTGCCTGAGGTTGAGGTTGGGTTGAGTGAAGATGTACTTGAGACTCTTGTGATCGGTGAAAATGTCCACTTTCCTTCCCAACAGGAGATGTCTCCATGTTATTAGTGCGTGGACAACTGCTGCCAACTCAAGATCGTGAGTGGGGTAGTTCTTTTCGTTGGGCTTCAACTGACGAGAGGTATAGGCCACAACTTTCTTCTCTTGCATTAACACATCACCAAGACCTTGAAGAGAAGCATCACAGAAAACTTCCTAAGGCTTGGATTCGTCAGGAGGAGTCAAAACTAGAGCAGTGACGAGTTTCTCTTTGATAGTGTTGAAAGCAACGTCACACTCAGGAGACCAGACGTACTTCACATGCTTCTGGAGGAGGTTGGAAAGAGGCTTTGCAATCTTCGGCAATAGCTTGCAAGTCCAAGAAAACTGCGAAGCTGCTTGACATTCTGAGGAGGTTCCCAATTCAAAACTGCAGACACCCTCTGGGGATTAATAGCAATGCCCTTGGCAGAGATGATATGCCCAAGATAAAGAACTTCATCAACCCAAAATTCACATTTGGAGAACTTCGCATAGAATTGATACTCTCTGAGCTTGTCGAGCACCAATCGTAAATGTTTGGCATGATCCTTCTTATTCTTGGAGAAGACCAATATATCATCGAGATAGACCAAGACGAATTCATTGGTGTAGGGGTTGAAGATGAAGTTCATCATTCGAGAGAAAGTTGGAGGAGCATTGACAAGGCCGAAAGACATGACGGTATATTCATAAGAACCAAAGCTTGTTCTGAATGTTGTCTTCGGAATATCTTCTTCACGAATGCGAATCTGATGATAACCCATACGAAGGTCAAGCTTGGAGAACACTTTAGCACCTTTAAGTTGCTCGAATAGCTCATTGATGTTGGGAAGTGGGTACTTGTTCTTGATTGTCTTCTTGTTCAATGGACGGTAATCGACGCAAAGTCGGTCCGTGCCATCCTTCTTCTGGACAAAAAGAACACCACAACCCCAAGGAGATGAACTCAGTCTGATCAGACCCAGAGGCTCTTGTTCATCGAGTTGTTTCTTCAACTCCTTCAACTCTTTTGGCCCAAGCTTGTATGGACGCTTGCAAACGGGTTCCATGCCAGGCTCAAGATCAATAACGAATTCAACTGGCCGGTGAGGAGGCATTCCCAGAAGTTCTTTTGGAAAGACATCTTGGTACTCACAAATGACTGAAATTTGAGAGATTGCGTCTAGCTCGCCCTTCTCATTGAGAGAAAACAACCGAATGGTTTCATCACGAGCGGCATAGATGATCACATCGTCAGAAGAGTGAGTCAATTGAATTTCCCTGGCAGCACAATCAAGCTGAGCCTTGTGCTTAGAAAGCCAGTCCATCCCGAGAATAAGATCAATATCGGAGTCACCAAGAACAATTGGTTTAGCCAGAAATCTATAGTCGCCCATCTTGATAGAGACATCGGGAGTAATCAAGCTAGAAGACAAAAGTTTTCCAGGAGAAACAACTTGCATAACTTTGGACAAAATCTCTGTGTCAACATTATGCTTCGATGCAAAAGGATATGACATGAAAGAATGCGATGCACCAGTGTCAAATAAGACTTTAGCAGGAATATCATTAACAGAGAGATTACCCATGATCACTTCTGAAGAATCCTCCGCTTGAGCTGCATTCAACATGTTCACCTTGGCATGTTTAGGTTTATGCTTGACCACTGCATTGCTGGAAGATCTCACAGGAGGAGGAGGCGGAAGGCGCCTTTGGTTGAAGCACTTGTTCGCATAGTGACCCTTTTGCTGACATTTGTTGCAAGTCACCTCTGAGAGCGGACGATGATAAGGAGCATTTGGCCTTGGAGCTTGGTTCTGAGACTTGTTCTGATAGCCAGGGTTGGGTGGGTGGGAAGATCCACGACCACCTGAGTTCTTCTGCTGGTAAGGCTGACGGAACGGAGGAGGAGGAGGCAACTAGAACTTCTGTTGCTTGGCCGCCACTAGTGAGGAAGAAGAGGACTGAACTGCGTCCCTGACTCTCTTCTTAGATGCCTCACACTTGAGCTGAGCAGCTTCTTGTTTCAGTGCCATGTTGTAGAATTCATCATACTTTTTTGGCTCAAAAAGCACGAGAGCTAGTTGCAGATCTTCTCTGAGGCCACGCCTGAACTGGTAAATCATGCTCTTCTCATCAGGGATGTCTTGCTTCGCAAAACGAGAGAGCTTCTGGAACTGAGTGTTGTATTGATACACAGACATGTTGCCTTGCTTGAGATTGCGGAACTCCTCACGCTTAGTCTCAACAACACTTTCTGGAATGTGATGAGCTCTGAAGTCACGACGGAAATCATCCCAGGTAATCACACGACCTCCTCTAGAATCTTTGTATTGTTGATACCACTCAGCAGCTTGATCCTTGAGTTGAAAAGAGGCAAACTTGACAAAATCCTCAGGTCTGACATTGCTACATTCGAAGTGCTTGCTGATGTCCACGAGCCAATCATCGGCGTCTGTGTCCTCGACACAGTAGCTGAAAGTCTTTGGCTGATTTGCAAGGAACTGATTGAGAGTAGCGAAGTGCGGCTGATTGTTGCCTTGGCCTTGATTTCCTTGATTACCTTGCCCTTGGTTGCGATCTTGCAAGAGCTGAATCAGAATCTGAGCGTTGGCGTTTGTGGCAGTCATCAAGGCTTGCCATGCCTCTGGAGGCGGAGGTGGTGGCGGAGGGTTAGCCTGACTTCCTTCATTGCGTTCCGGGTTCTGACGCGTTGGCGGAGCCATCCTGAAGAGGGTGACATCCATTAGCATCTTGAAAGACATATATTCAAGCTGAATCAAAGGATCGAAATTGCAACATATAGTCTTCACAATAAACATCCGAACAAGAATGAACGAATGAATTCCAAAGTAAAGCATCACACTTCCATAAGCTAAGAAGCCATTTAGATAAAGGTATGGAATCACCATCTGCCTCGAAACAACTCGAATATCACAACTGAAAACAAAACAAAGGATTGGCTTGTAGAATAAGCCGGAACAAACACATGATAGAGATTTCTCCCAAAGTATTCGTGGTGGGGCCCACACGGGCACGACGTACAGCGGACATCACGAATGACAAACAAGACGTCCCCGAATCAGCATAGCCAAGGATTCTTTAAGACGCCTCGCGACCACTGTAAATCGGTCGTGAATAGGAGGACCACTAGCACGTTAGGCCCCAATCTCAAATCATACATCTGTCGGAAAGATATCCTATAAGCTATTAGAATTACCACTTATAAACTCCTGAAACTTTCTGGTTATGCAATCAGGTGTTGGGGATACAGGGGACACAAAATATATCACCCAAACTAACAATACCTAGATCCAGCTGTATCCATCCTTCAACACATAACCCAAAAACCCTCGGAAATCGTTTACCTCAACCTTCGAAAAGCATCCGTTATACGAGTTATGGCAATACTCCCGCACTCGCCTCAGTACTGGGCTATTAGGGTTATCTCACCAACAACTGTACAAAAGAGATTTTCGATGTCGGCGTACTAAACTCAGGTATTCCAGAACTGCAACGATAAGATTATGACGACAACACCTCAGAGCTCAACTCCCCGGGACACTTCCACTAAACCCCTGACAGGAGGCACCAAGACAATGTTCTCATCACAAAACCATCGGAATGATTCTAAGATACCCGCGTGATCCTAAAAAAAATTTAGTGACATTTGAGAAGAGAAGAGTCAAAACTCTACGTCAGGATGCCTTACCAGAGCGATGAGGAGACTGGGAAGTAAAAAGAATTCCTAAACTCTCCGATACATAATTCCTAAATGACTCAAAACATTTTTCTAGACACAACTCGGCCGCTAAAAACGATCAATCAGTGGGGGCTCCTAAGGTCGGGGAAGGCTCTGATTACCAACTTGTAACGCCCTCGATGCGGCTATATCTCCCACGTGTCGAAGCACGACTTAGAGGCATAACCGCATTGAAAGCAATGTCGCAAGTGAGGTAATCTTCACACAACCCATGTAATACATAAGGGAAAGAGATACATAGTTGGCTTACAGTCGCCACTTCACACAATACATAAATAAACATCCATCATCCAGATTACACTCAAGGTCCGACTACGGAACCAAAATGAAAGAAGACTACCCCAAATGCTAAACAGATCCCCGATCGTCCCAACTGGGCTCCACTACTGATCATCAGGAAAAGACCACATAGTAACGACCACGTTCCTCGTCGAACTCCCACTTGAGCTCGGATGCGTCATCTGCACTGGCATCGTTGGCACCTGCAACTGTTTTGGTAGAAATCTGTGAGTCACGGGGACTCAGCAATCTCACACCCGCGAGATCAAGACTATTTAAGCTTAAAGGTAGGATAGGGTTGTGAGGTGGAGCTGCGGCAAGCGACTAGCATATATGGTGGCTACATTCGCAAAAGAGAGCGAGAAGAGAAGCAAAGCATGGTCGTGAAGCTAGAAGTGATCAAGAAGTGATCCTAGAACAACCTATGTCAAACATAACTCCAACACCGTGTTCACTTCCCGGACTCCGCCGAGAAGAGACCATCACGGTTACACACGCGGTTGATGTGTTTTTAATTAAGGTCAACTTCGGGTTTTCTACAACCGGACATCAACAAATTCCCATCTGCGTCATAACCGCGGGCACGGCTTTCGAAAGATAATACCCTGCAGGGGTGTCCCAACTTAGCCCATTATAAGCTCTCACGGTCAATGAAGGATATTCCTTCTACCGGGAAGACCCGATCAGTCTCGGAATCCCGGACTACAAGACATTTCGACAGTAATAAAACAAGACCAGCAAAGCCACCCGATTGTGCCGACAAATCCTGATAGGAGCTGCACATATCTCGGTCTCAGGGCACATCCAGATAAGTCAAGCTACGAGTAAAACCAGGCCTCGAGTTTCCCCGCGGTGGCCCCAAAGGCTGCTCGGTTCGGGCCAACACTCGAAGGAGCACTAGCCCGGGGGGGTTAAATAAAGATGACCCTCGGGCTCGCGAAAACCCGGGGGAAAAGGCTTAGGTGGAAAATGGTAAAACCAAAGTTGGGCCTTGCTAGAGGTGTCTTATTCAAAGCGAACTGTCAAGGGGGTCCCATAAATCACCCAACCGTGTAAGGAACGCAAAATCAAGGAACATAACACCGGTATGACGGAAACTAGGGTGGCAAGAGTGGAACAAAACACCAGGCATAAGGCCGAGCCTTCCACCGTTCACCAAGTATATAGATGAATTAATTAAATAAGAAATATTGTGATATCCCAACATAAACAGGTTCCAACATGGAACAAACTTCACCTTCACCTGCAACTAGCAACGCTATAAGAGGGGCTGAGCAAAGCGGTAACATAGCCAATCAACGGTTTGCTAGGAAAGGATGGTTAGAGATTTGACATGGCAATATGGGTGGCATGATATAGCAAGTGGTAGGTATCGCAGCATAGGCATAGCAAAAGAGCGAGCATCTAGCAAGGAAAGATAGAAGTGATTTCGAGGGTATGATCATCTTGCCTGCAAGGTTCTCAGAGTTGTCGAAGGCTTTATCCTCGTAAGTGTTCTCAATAGGTTCCTCGTTCACGCACTCATCTCCCGGCTCTACCCAAAACAAGAACACAAGCAAAGGAACAACTATCAACCACGATGCAATGCGCAAGCAACATGATGCAAAACATGGCATGATATGCGAGATGTGGTATCCAATGCATATGCGTGCTCCGGAAGGAAAAGATGAACAAGGCATAATCTTGGCAAACCAAGTATGCCACTGTAAAGGTGAGGTGATTTCGGTTGAAATAGATATAAAGATCACCGGAATCGGATGCACGGTTTGCAAATGACAAGCAAAACAAGAATGACATATTTCTGCGTTTAACAGCATGATGCCACTTAGCATGCAACAAGAAATTAAGCTACTGCATCCAAACGTATCAGCAAAGCATATGGTAGTGATCTACTCAAGATGCTTGACAAAATATGAACACTAAGCTACGGCTAAATCACACAATAGCAGGTTCAAACAAGCATGGCAAAAGTGCAAAACATATCAGCTTCACAGACTTAGTGAAAATACTATCATGCCAGAAATTAACATCAGGATGACATGTTTAGAGCAAGTAAACGACCTGCTACAGGAACACAATATATCAAAAGAAGGCATGGCATGAATCTACTTCAAACATAGAACAAAAGTCCCTTACTGACCATGAGCCAAAAAGGACCAGAAAATATAATAGAACCCATGTCAATTAAGCAAGTTTCATTACAGTTTTCAGACTTGGCAGAAAACTGGACATGTCAAAAACAGATAACAAGTAGGCATGTTTACGAGCTCGATGCACTCACTACAGAGCATTTCATGATAAACTAAGCATACACCCACCAAGAAGACATGGCATAAAATCTAGACATGGCAACAAAAACATCATAGCATGCAAAGATCAACTACAACAAGCTTGGCAAAATCGAATAACATGTAAACAATCTGCCAGTAACATTTTATAGCAAAAGTAGAGCTCGATTGACTCAAGCTATTGCACTCCATAATTACAAACAAAGGCATGGATGGATAGGGCAAATCCATATGTTCAAAACAACCTTACTGATCATGCTCAAAATATGCATAGATCTCTCTGTAACAACAAGAACACCTAGCATAAAAATAACAGCAGGACATGACTTAGTGAAATTACTAAGTACCTGAAATCAGCAACAATATGATCCCTAGTTTGCATGCTTGTGCTAGTCACCACAAAGATCACAAAAATACATGGCATACACCCCTGTAAGGATGGCATGGCATATTACAAAACACATGTAGGACTCAACTTCATAGGGTGCACACATCAATCATGGCAAAAATGACAAAAGTGCATGTTCTGATAATAATCTAGAACTAACATCACATAGCCCTCCTTTCTACCAGCATTTCGGGCATCAATATGAACTCAAATGAAAATGATGCAATGAGATGCAATGATGTACTCATCGAGGCGAACAATTTGACATATTACAAGCACGAGACAGAGCAGTATGCTGCAAGTTATGATGCGATGAACATGGCATGATTATGCAACAAATTACGGGACTTGGACGAAATAACCACCTCGCGAAAAGTCAACGGGCCGGATCGGGTCGCCGAGGCGGAGCGGATCGGGCCGGGTCGAGGCCGAGGAGGACCCGGGCAGCTGCTACGGAGTCTCCGGCGAGGTCGTCGCCGGCGGGGGCGACGGATCCGGTCGGGCTCGGGCTCCCGCGGCCGAATCTGGCGAAGGGCGGCGGCGGAGCTCCTGCGGGGGCGGCGCTGGGCGAGGATGGCGCGCGGGCGGCGCGGCAGAGGAGGCGGCCGGCAGGCGGCGCGCTCGGCGGCGGGACAGGGTCGGCGGGCGACGGAGGAGCTCAGGAGGCGCGGGCGACAGGCGGCGGGGACGCGCGGGCGCGCGGCGACAGCGGATCTGGGCCCGGGCGGGCCCGCTACGGGCTCGCCGGGCCGGCAGCGGGGCGCGGCGATGTGGGCGCGGCTGCCCACGTGGCGGCACGCGGTTGGACGGGGCGCGGCGGCGGACGCGTCCAGCGCCGTCCGGACGTGTCCGGCGCGGAGGGAGAGAGGGGAGCTAGGGTTTGCCCGAAAATTTCGGAGGGGGAGGTGTATTTATAGGTAGGAGGGGCTAGGAGGCTCCAAATTGAGCACGGTTTGCGGCCACACGATCATGATCGAACGGCGATGGACATGGGAGTGACTTAGATGGGTTATTTGGCTGATTTGGAGGGGTTTTGGGCTGCAACCCAAAAGTGGCTTTCACGGTTACCCGGTTAACCGTTGGAGTATCAAACAACCTCCAAATGACCCGAAACTTGACAAGCGGTCTACCGGTGCTATACCAAGGCCGCTTGGCAAACCTCGGTCCATTCCGAGACCGTTTACACTCGCACATGGAAATAGGTAAAAGGGGGCACCGGAGGACGTAGGAGTGTCGGATTGCAAAACGGACAACGGGGAAAAGGCTGGGATGCATAAGACGAACACGTATGCGAATGTGATGCACATGATGACATGACATGAAATGCATGACAAGGACAAAATGCAAAAGAAGGAAAACCCAACCATGGAGGGAATATCATATCACATTGCCGAAAATGGCAAGAGTTGGAGTTACAAATATGGCAAGTTACATCCGGGGTGTTACATACCTCCATCGAGAGGGCCCGAATCTGGGTAAAAACATCGAGTCCCTTGTCTCCTTTTACCATCCGGCCTTATCGCATAGATCGGGACCCCCTACCCGAGATCCGCCGGTTTTGACACCGACACCTGCATACGTATATTTACTCCTTTTTGTTAGACTCCTGCGAAATTTATTAGATCCTCTATTCGGCTTTTCTTTCCGAACGCCAAACAGAGCATCAGGGGCTATTGTCTATGTGGTAATATTTTGATATATTTTTGCTTACCTCGAAGCCTGTCAGAAGGCTAGCGCAAGCTTCAGTTAGCCCGCTCTTGGCGGACTGAACCCTCTGGATCACCGTACTCATAATAGTACGGTGCTCCTCGTCGATGGAGGCGCCGTCAAGCACCTCCAGCAGATTGTTCGACACCTCCGGTTGGACGGAGGCCGCCGGCTCAGAAGGCTTGCTCCTCTTGGAGGGAGTTCGCCTACCGCGGACCGGAACTGTTGAAGAGTCCGGCGCGGCGTCCGGCACAAAGCCGGACTCGGAGCCCTGGGGGTCTTGTCCCCTTTATTCCTGGGGTCCGGGAGGTCGCCTTTCGGCTCCTCCAGGACCACCTCCTCCTGCCCCAGAGCTCGTTGCGACGCCACTTCGGCGTCGTCTGCAGTGCGGGGGGAGACAGTGGGCGGAACTGAGTTCACGTCCGACGAATCCAGGGAGCCGCTCGACGAATCGTCGAGTTCGGCCCGGGGCGGGCTGCACAATTATGTTCGGCATTATCGAAAGCTGAACGACCTAGGAATATCATGAGTCACTCTGGTATCCGAATACTTACGATTTCGCCGGACGCTTGGCCCTGTTCGACCACCCCTCATCGTCCTCGTCGGCGTCGGGGGAGTAGTCCGGCGGAGGGGTCTTCCTCTTTCTGGACCCTCCGGCCTCCCCCGTTGTGGCGGCCTTCCCATTTTCTCCTCCCCCCGCTGGAGGGGGAGAGGTTTCTTCTTCCTCCTCCTCGTTCTCACGAGGGGAGAGCGTCTTGGACTCGTCAGATGACGTGTCCGACACCGCCATATTGCGGGCACTCTTTCGAGTCCCCGTGGCCTTCTTCTTCTTGGCCTTCATCTCCGGCGCCACATAAGGCGCCGGAGCCAGCAGCTTCTCTAGGAGAGCAGGGGCTGGGTCTTCGGGCAAGGGAGCCGGACAGTTAATCGGTCCGGATATCGCCTGCCAAGCCTGTTAAAGGTAAGGGAGTTTAGATCCCGCATAGAGTCAAACTATGAAAAAGAGCTTAAAACGTCCCGTGAAGGGTAGAAATATCTTACCTCGCTAGCGTGACGTTGCGAGCTGTATCCGCAGTCTTCGGAGGCGGATGAGGGAGCCTCGGCGCCTTTGATTAGCACCTTCCAGACGTCTTCGTATGTTATGTCGAAGAGCCTGTTAAGGGCTCGGTGCTGCGCCGGGTGGAACTCCCACAGAGTAAAGTCCCGTTGTTGACACGGGAGGATTCGGCGAACGAGCTTGACCTGGACTACATTGACAAGCCTGATTGGCTTGTTTACCAGGGACTGGATGCATGACTTCAGTCCGATCACCTCTTCTTCGTTACCCCAGGACAGGCCCGTCTCTTTCCAGGACATAAACCGCGTGGGGGGTCCGGATCGGAACTCGGGGGCTGTGATACATTTCGGATCGCGTGGCTCGGTGATGTAAAACCACCCGGCTTGCCACCCCTTTAGGGTCTCCACGAAGGAGCCCTCGAACCATAGGATGTTGGCCATCTTGCCCGCCATGGCGCCCCCGCACTCTGCCTGGCTGCCGCGCACCACCTTGGGCTTGACATTGAAGGTCTTGAGCCAGAGGCCGAAATGGGGGCGGACGCGGAGGAAGGCCTCACATACGACGATAAACGCCGATATGTTGAGGATGAAGTTCGGGGCCAGATCTTGGAAATCCAGGCCGTAGTAGAACATGAGCCCCCGGACGAATGGGTGAAGTGGAAAACCTAGTCCGCGGAGGAAGTGGGGAAGGAAAACTACCCTCTCATGGGGCCTTGGGGTGGGGAGAAGCTGCCCCTTCTCGGGAAGCCGGTGCGGGATGTCCTTGGACAGGTATCCGGCCTTCCTTAGCTTTTTCACTTGAACCTCCGTAACGGAGGAGACCATCCACTTGCCTCCCGCTCCGGACATTGCTGGAGAAGGTTGAGGTGGGAAAAGCGGGCTTGGGCGCTGGAGCTCGAGTGCGCAAGAGATGGATTGGCAAAGGAGGAAGAAGGCGTAGGTAAAAAGGTGGATCCTTATCCCCTTATATGGGCGGATGCGGTTATGCATCCCCACCTGCCTAATAAAACTCGCTTGCCTCCCAAGCGCCGCGGTAAATGGCGCGGTTGGGTTACCCACGTCCGTATTGATGAGAATCCCGTAAAAAGGGCACACGATCTCTGCTTTGACAAGACGTGCCAAGGAAACCGCCTCGCTAAACGTGCGGAGGTGGAAAAGTAAAAACGATTTATGTAAAGAACTTGGCCGTAGTGCGATGATGCACTGCCAAATATGCCGGCAGAATTGATTTGTGCTAATATTATTCTCACTATGCCACTATGTGGAAACTTATTTTGCAGAGCCGGACACTATTCTTGGTGTTTACAATCTTCTATGAAGGACTTCGAGGAGGAACCCGCCTTGCAATGCCGAAGACAATCTGCGCGCCGGACTCGTCGTCATTGAAGCCTGGTTCAGGGGCTACTGAGGGAGTCCTGGATTAGGGGGTGTTCGGGTAGCCGGACTATACCTTCGCCAGACTCCTGGGCTATGAAGATACAAGATTGAAGACTTCGTCCCGTGTCCGGATGGGACTTTCCCTGGCGTGGAAGGCAAGCTTGGCGATGCGGCTATTCAAGATCTCCTACCATTGTACCGACTCTGTGTAACCCTAACCCTATCCAGTGTCTATATAAACTGGAGGGTTGTAGTCCGTAGGACAATCATCTTCATACACAATCATACCATAGGCTAGCTTCTAGGGTTTAGCCTCCTTGATCTCGTGGTAGATCTACTCTTGTACTACCCATATCATCAATATTAATCAAGCAGGAGTAGGGTATTACATCCATCGAGAGGGCCCGAACCTGGGTAAAAACATCATGTCCCTTGTCTCCTGTTACCATCCGGCCTTGACGCACAGTTCAGGACCCCCTACCCGAGATCCGCTGGTTTTGACACCGACAGCCATGATTTCAGATCTGAACCTATTATGTTTTCATGAATATATGTGAGTTCTTGATCCTATCTTGCAAGTCTATAGTCACCTACTATGTGTTATGATCCGGCAACCCCGAAGTGACAATAATGAGGACCACTCCCGGTGATGACCATAGTTTCAGGAGTTCTTGTATTCACTATGTGCTAATGCTTTGGTCTGATACTCTATTAAAAGGAGGCCTTAATATCCCTTAGTTTCCATTAGGACCCCGCTGCCACGGGAGGGTAGGACAAAAGATGTCATGCATGTTCTTTTCCATAAGCACGTATGACTATATCCGGAATACATGCCTACATTACATTGATGAATTGGAGCTAGTTCTGTGTCACCCTATGTTATGATTGTTACATTATGAAGCGCATCCGGCATAATTCTCCATCACCGATCCAATGCTTACGAGCTTTTCACATATTGTTCTTCGCTTATTTACTATTCCGTTGCTATTGTTACAATCGCTACAAAACCCAAAAATATAATTTTGCTACCGTTACCGTTACTTCCATATTACTTTGCTACTAAATACTTTGCAACCGATATTAAGTTATCCCGGTGTGGTTGAATTGACAACTCAGCTGCTAATACTTGAGAATATTCTTTGGCTCCCCTTGTGTCGAATCAACAAAATTGGGTTGAATACTCTACCCTCGAAAACTGTTGCGATCCCCTATACTTGTGGGTTATCAGAGGACATTGCGAAGCTCCGCGCACAAGGGAAAATTGTACCGACCCCCGGATCTGGCGAGGGGGTAGTATTTGTATCCAACTTCCTTCACGGGCTAGGGTTCGCGCTTAACCCATTCGTCCGGGGATCATGTTCTACAACGGGCTATAGTTTCATGATTTGGCCCCAGACTCTATTCTCCTCATCTCGACATTTATCGTCACGTGTGAGGCCTTCCTTTGGACTCCTCCGCACTTTGGTTTGTGGCTCAAGACCTTTGACGTGAGGCCGCAGGTGGCAGAGGAGGAGCAGGCAGAGTGCGGCAGCGTTATAATAGGCAAGCTGGTCGGCGCGGTTTGGCCCGAAGGATCTTTTGCCAAATCTTTCGACCTATGGCAGCAGGGGTGGTTTTACATCAACGAGTCGCGGGGCTCCAAGTGGGCGGCCACACGTGCGTTCTGACCAGCCCTCTAACTCAGCTCGCTTCATGGATCAATAAAGGATTGGACTGGGCATCCGTCAATGAGGTGCAGACTTTGCAAAGTCGCATCCGAGGCCTTACCGAGAAGGGTATTGAACTTGTGAACGTCGTTCAAGTAATGCTGGTCCGCCGAATCCTGCCATGTCAGTGGCAGCCTCTCCGTTTGTGGGAATTTAACCCAGAAGGGTGGCAGAACATACAGCACTTCTTCGGCACTACACACGAAGGAATGTGGAAAATGTATTTTGGGGATCGAGAGCAATGGCCGGACACCACCGAAGACGTTGGCCTTGACTACAACCATCAGGACACTTCAGTAAGTACTCGATATCCTAGCACCTTCCATTCAAGCATCTCTTAACAAGATACTGAGCAATCCGTCCCTGTACAGGACTGGTTAAAGAAAGCAGTGCTAATCTGGTGTCCAGCGCCTCTTCCCGAAGACCCTGCGACCGCCCTACTGACGCGATTGTTGATTCCGACACCATACCAGGTGGCCGCGTTCAGGGAAACTGAAATTCCTTTGCCCAAGGGTAAGGGTGCAGAGGGAGCCCTCCATGGCCAGAAGAGGGCCACCTCCGAAGGTCAGGAGGGGAAGCCTTCCAAGAGAGGAAAAACACCGTCGTCGAGCGGCGTGGGCCAGGCGAGCGAGGCTGCCGTAGAGCTTGATGATGAGGTCGAACCTCGAGGTAAACCGTAAGCGGGGCTGGCACACTTTAAACGTACCTCATTCTTTTCCTATTAGTGAAGTAATCATCCGATATATGTTCATCCACGCAGGTTAACGCGTGGTGCTTCTCAATCATCCACCTCCTCGGGAGATCTTCTTCCGGAGATGATGGAGAGTGACACACCTTCTCCGGCCTCACCGTCCAATAGGGGGATGATACCGAGGTATCATCTCGAAGGACTCCTCCCGAACACCAAGTAGTACAGGAAATGAAGAAGGCATTACCCGAAGGCGGTGCCTCTGTCACTCTGAGTTCCGGGATCAGGACTGGCATCCCCGAACCGTCTTGTTTACAGCCGGAGATGATTCTAGAGGCAGGTAAGCGGGGTCCTTCATAGGAATGCCCTACTTCGGCGGCGGTTTCCGAAGACCCAGGGGCACCGGAAATGCTGACGGGCATGCTACAACGAGCATCCATTTCAGAAGAGCACCGTACCTTGATGGCTACGGTGGTCAAAAGGGTTCTATCCGCGAGAAGTGGATTGAACGAGGCCTTCACGAGCCTTCTAAGAGGTTTTGAGGTTTGTGATGTAGTTTTGTCAATTGAATTTTATTGACAGAATGCACCTGTTGTATATGCAGTAGCCCCTGAGACTCGGATTGTCTTCCGAAGGAAGCGATCGAAGGATCAAATAGATATGCTCAGGTTTTAACATTGACTTAATTTGAAATACAGGCTGCTTCCCCTCCTGTGGCTGCCCGGAATACGAAAGTGGCCGAACTACAGCGAAAGCTGGATATTGCGGAGGATGACATTGCATTGATCAACAGGCGTCTTGACGACTCACAAGGTATATATTTCGAGCATTCCTTACACCAGTGCGCTTGACGTTGAAAAGAGCTTGATATGAAATGTGCATGAAATGAAGATGGTGCTACCGCCGTGGAGGTTCTTCGGGCGGAGCTATTCCGGGCCAAGGAGCGGGCCTGGTTTAGTGATGCTGCTGTTGAAAGGGCATCGGCTGAATTCAAGGCCGAACAAGCTGCGTGATGCCAGGGTGAGGAGAAGATATCCATGATGACACTCGCGTTAGAGAGTGCCACTGGCCGCTATGAATTTCTTGAGAAGGAGAATAAAGCCTTGGCGGCTGAACTGGACAAGGCCCGACAGGAGGCAAGAGAAGCGCGATCAGAGTCCAGAGCACTCCGTGAGGAGGTTCGGCAGGCGAAGGAGATAGTGGCTGGAAAGCTCTTTCTGCTGCAGACTAAGTTCGGCGACCCGGACTATGCTCAGCTTAACCAAGTGTGGAGTTCTCCGGACGAGTATTTGTACTTGCCGAAGAATTCTGCCGATGCGGCGTGGTATTACGAAGCACAAGATGGATATGCAACGGAGAAGCTTTTTTTGTCACAGTTTGGTGCGTCAAAGCGCCCGCTGTTGCTTAATGAACAGATGTCCCAATGGGTCGAACTTCATAGGGTATCTGGCGCTGCCATGAAGGATGTCATAGTCTGGCTGTGGCCGACCGAGCCTGCGCCGAATAGCTATTTCGGTTTGGTGCAGAAGCTTGTCGATGCAGTGTCGCGAATCAATGCTACGAAGCAATCGGCATGCATTGAAGGTGCACAGATGGCCCTTGCCCGAGTCAAGACATTCTGGGGGAAGATGAAGGCCATCGACGTCGCGACGAAGGGTCCGCCTAAAGGCGAGGACCGTCTGAAACCGGAGCATTATTTTGAAGACGTCCTGGAGGCCACCCGCTTTATTGAGGGTCAATGCTCGAAAAACATAACGTTTGAGTGAGGTTTATGTAAAAGACAATTTTATTGTCAATCTATTTATGTTTTGCTCGAAAAGCTTGAATTCCTTCTGTGTGGCCGTTTTAATATAATCTGAAAGTTTTCCAGTCGTCGGCTTCAGCCCCCTCGTAGGAAGTATGGGGGTGTTCGGAAAAGCATTTAATCACTCTTTAACCAATGTCTTGGTCCATCAAGGAGGTGACAATGCGGCGAACGAGGCAATCGGACTATAAGGCGTTAACACTTTCACTTAGCCATAGGAGTTTTATGGTGGGGCTACGACATAGCCCCTGGTATGTATGCGGCGTGTCGTGCCTTGCATATTTGATCTGGAGAAGATCCCTCGTGTTACACAGAGAATCGCTAAGGATTCCAATAAGTCGTCAAGTGGTTGACCAGCTCTCGCCGCATCATGACAGTCAGTTTTTGGCTTTCTCTACTGAGGTGCTCATCTAGTTTAGGCCAAGGCACAATCGTAGTAGTTCTCCCTTTACCACCCTAGCCGATAGAGCGGAACGTAGGGTAGCAAACACAGGAGCTGGGCAACCCAACTATTGACCCAAGACAATGATTCGGAGCTGATGCATATAAGGCCAAACTTGAGACGCCGAAGTACGCTATAGAGCTGTTCGTTCCCATGCCGAGCCCCTGGCAGGGTATGCCGAGGTGCATCTACAAAGCAGCCGTTGAGGCCGTGCTTATTGTTTAAAGAGTATGACAGATCGGTTCGGATGAGGCTTACTAAGAACGGAGCGATATGCCAATGATAAATTTATGTATATATATATATATACATATATATATATATATACATATATATATACATACATACATATATATATATATAAGGGAAACCACGGACCCGGCTATTTGACATGCTCGTGGTCGGGATCAGAGGAAAAAGGGCATAGTATAGGCTCAAAATAAAGAGTGTGGTCTACAAAAAGTAATTTTGGACCTCCTGTCGCACGTCTGCGTCGCCCGTCCTCGGGGAGGGTAATCCTTAACGGAAGTAGCCCATTAGGTGAGTGTGCGGATCTGAACTCCGATGGAGTCCTTTGTACATGTTGTCCAGTTGGTCACCTGTTCTTTAAGGATGATACAGAAAAAATGAGAAAAATATGTAAAATCATTACGGGAATGCTTGTAGGGTTGTCTGTATTGTGCTTCCGCCGATGCCCATGGTATCTTGAGTGTGTACTGATGTGCGCATGGTGCAAATTTTGCCGCCACAGTAGGTGGGTGGCAGAAGCCGAACTGCTATTTGCGTTCCGGGAGTGGTCTAACGTTGGAGGGGAACTGTTTCTGGCCTCTGGTGCTCTGCTAGCGAGCCGATCCATCGTCTTTATCACCTGGTGGCCTCCTCCCCTTGTGATAAGTGTTAAGCTTGCCTACCTGCTTGAAGACCCAACAATTACGGTTGGTACGATTAGCTGGCCTGTCAGGATGACCGTGAATCTGACAAGGTCGGTCCAATATCCTGTCAAGGGTGGATGGTCCGTCCTGGTTTGCCTTTTGTGGCTTCTTCCATTGACCGGGCTTCGGATTGTGAAATCCGGCATTCACTGCTGTGTCGCGTATATTACTCCGACTGTTGTGTTCGGTTCATCATGGCTCGCCATTGCCATCTCGGATTTCGGAAGTGCCCGGATCGCTGACGTTATTGCTTTTACTAGTGAGCCAGTTGTCTTCTCCCGCGCAAAAGCGAGACATTAGAGTGGTAAGGGCTGTCGTGGATTTAGGTCCTTCCTGGCTGAGGTGACGTGCTAACCATTTGTCCCGGACGCTATGTTTGAAGGCCGCAAGGGCTTCCACGTCCGGACAATCGACTATTTGGTTCTTTTTGACTAAGAACCTAGTCCAGAGCTGCCTGGCTGACTCGCCGGGCATCTGGACAATGTGACTCAAGTCATCGGTATCTAGTGGCCAGACATATGTTCCTTGGAAGTTGTCTCGAAAGGCGTCTTCCAAATCTTCCCAGTTGCCAATAGAATTTTCTGGCACATTGTTTAGCCAGTACCAAGCTGGCTCTTTGAGCTTGAGAGATAGGTATTTGATGGCATGAAGGTCGTCTCCGCGAGCCATGTGAATATGGAGGAGGTAATCCTCAATCCAGACCGCGGGATATGTTGTTCCATCGTATGACTCGATGTTAATGGGTTCGAACCCGTCTGGAAATTCATGCTTCATTACTTTATTAGTGAAGCAGAGAGGGTGTGCGGCTCCTTATGTTGGGCCACACTATGAAGCACCTCCGGTGGGCTCCGTTTACGGTGTTCGGGCCGGGCATGGTCGGCTCTGTATTGTTCGAATAGGCGGTCATGATCGTCGGTCGGGGTATTTCTTAGTGATCTGTACATTGATCTTGAGTGTACTGTTCTACCCTCCGCGTCTTGGTTGATATCATGAGTGTTCCCCCGAGCTGTTTTGTTTTTGCTTTGACGGCCATATGGGTTGGTATGGTGCTCTTCTTAGGCTGCTGCTTTGTCTGGACTGAACTGTGGTCGGCCCGCCGTATTGTTCAATGGCGGTATGGGCTCCATCGCCCAGCCATCGTGTCGAGGGAGCCACCTACTCTTGGGGTGGCTTTTTTCCAGGCTGCTAAGGCCGTATTCTTCAGCGGCCAAGACCTCGGTCCATCTATCATTGAGGAAATGTTGGCTTGCTTGAAGCTACAGCTGCTTCTTTCTTAGGCTCCTTGCCATGGCTATAAGCCGACTTTTAAAGCGCTCCTGTTCGAGAGGTTCCTTGGGAACGATAAAATCCTCATTACCGAGGATCTCCTCTTCCTCGGAGGGTGGGAGATGATTGCTGTCCTCCGAGTCCCCATATGTGGTCTGTTCATCAGGGTTGTCTTGCCCGCCTTCCTGTTCCTCCTGTTCGGATTCTACCTCAACAGGGTCTTCGCTGTCCGGAGTATCGTCTTCTCTGATGCTGGCAGTGTTATCTCTTAGGCGATGTGACCTAGAGCGCTAGTGTCGGGCTATGTACCAGGCGGTTTAATCTCAATCGGATCCTCCTTGCCATCATCGAGAGCGCCGTAAGGTGTGTCTATCACACACACGTCATACCAGGAAGTGGTCATCCCGTATCTAGCGGGTAGTAAGCTCTGACCATGCCCCTCGTCGTCATCCAGACCGTCGATGTTTTTGGGGCGGGGATCGGGCGTGTTAGTTACATCTTCAACAGTGGCTATGAAGTGGGTGGCGGGCGGGAAGCGAAATTCTCCATCGTCCGCCGTAAGTTTGAACCGAACATAGTTCAGCGACGGGTCGTCCGCCAGGGATAGGTTTCTTAGTGAGTTTAGTATGTCACCCATTGGCGAGTGTTGGAAGATATCTGTGGCGCTGAACTTGAAGATCGATAACCGATCGAGTTCGGTATGCGCGGGCCCGCAGGGTTTAGGGCTCGACATCGGAGGCAAGTCCGTGGTTCCGTTGATGCAGATACCGTATGAAGTGGAATCTGCGTGTGGCTCCAGCGCCGCGGAATCGGTAGCCCCCGTGATGGGGTTGAGCTTCCCATCTTCGGACGACTTGATCTGCTCCGGATTTAAGGCCAGAGCTGCTTCAGGAGCTATCTCCTGGATGCGGCCAGATGACAGGTTTAAGCCATGTTCATCGGGGCGATGGGGAGCGGTTGCCGCGGTTTCGAATCCGCTGAAGATCAAGTCTCCCTAGATGTCCGCAACGTAATTCAAGTTCCCGAATCTGACCTGACGTCCAGCGGCGTAGCTGCCGATCTGCTCTAGTTAGCCAAACGAGTTGGCCCGTAGTACGAAGCCGCCAAATACGAAGATCTGTCCGGTAAGGAACGTTTCTCCTTGGACAACGTCATTACTGACGATCGAAGGGGCCATCGAGCCTTTTGTCGACGGCACAGTGGAACTCTCAATGAAAGCACCAATGTCGGTGTCAAAACCAGCGGATCTCGGGTAGGGGGTCCCGAACTGTGCGTCTAGGATCGATGATAACAGGAGACGGGGGACACGTTGTCTACCCTGGTGTGGGCCCTCTCTATGGAGGTAATACCCTACTTCCTACTTGATTGATCTTGATGAATATGAGTATTGCAAGGGTTGATCTACCACGAGATCATAATTGCTAAACCCTAGAAGTCTAGCCTATGAGTATATGGTAATGAGTATATCCTTTCCGGACTACCCCCTCTGGTTTACATGGAGTCGGTTACATAAGAAGGAATCTTCATAGTTGGTCGCAAAGCTTGCCTTCCACGCCAAGTAGAGTCCAATCCAGACACGGGTATTGTCTTCGGCCTTCATGTCTTCATAGCCCATCAGTCCGGCCCGTAGATAACAGGCCGGACGCCCGAGGACCCCTTTGTCCAGGACTCCCTCAGCGGGCCGTCAAGTCGTAGTACGCGGGCACCAACGCCTTCATCACATATTGTCGGCCCGTTGCCTCATCTTTCGGCTCCTCTCCTGGCGTCTTCTGTGGCTCGTACCTCGCCTAGGCGTTCTTTTTGCCCTCCTGCTATCTCGTTCCACCTTCTGAGGAGAGGGATAAGAAAGGGATTACGGGCATCTTATCTCTTTTTAGTTTGTAAGCCTGCGGGCGTTTGTTAAATTTAGGACTTGTAATCCCCTTGCTCATGTTTTTCATTTCATATGAACTGTACCTGTATGGGATGTTTTTAATGAAAAAGGGTGTTTGCTTGGTTCTTTGTGCGTGGACAAGGCCCATGCCAAGGAGTGAATCCTTGTTATTTTTAAGATAAACATTGCCGCCCCGGCAATAGGCCTTGCCGCCCCCTTACTTCACTCGACCACTCTCATGCTCTTTGCGGAGGCAGGGGCGAAGTAGAGTTAGGCCCCTCGTTTGTCTCCTTGTCACCGCGACTACGACCCAGTTTCGACCCAGGAAATAGTTCTTGGGTGCAGGAAAAAAGGGGGAGCACGGCAGCCTAGGAATAAAACAGGGTTTCATACGTCCCAACCTCATACGGAAATGTACAATAGGGGATAAAAGACTTATCTGGATCTGCAGCCCCCGGCAGCTTCAGCTTGCCGTGGTTGGATTCTTGTGTCTACAGCCCCCGACAACCTTGGCTTGCCGGGGGGCCGGAGTGCCGGCTTGTTTTCTTTCTTCCGAATGGCTCAGCAGAAGCGTCCATGCACCCTGCGAACCAAATAGGACGGAAAGGAACAGAGAGACGCACACTCGACCTCTATGCTAGGGGTTAGTCGCCGCTAAGCACTATCAACCCTAACCGAGGGAGGAACTTAACCTAGCATGCATGCTAAAACATAGGGCGCCAGCACTTTGTTTATTTATGCTCAAGGTTTGCACCTGGCTTCGTACAGAGGTTACATGCCTTGCCGACAAGGCTTGTACAAAAGGTGATTCACCGGGAGGCCCGACAACCGCGCCTTATGGGTAAAACTTGTGAAGATGTTCAATGTTTCAGGAGTTGTTCACCGGAATAGCATCTTCGGTCTCCAAGCGGACTGCGCTGGGCCAGGTGACTCGTATTACCTGATAAGGGCCTTCCCACTTCGGCGTCAACTTGTTGGAATTCTTGGCCGACTGAACATGCTGAAGAACAAGGTCGCCTTCCTCAAAGCTTCGGGCATGAACCTTGCGGCTATGGTAGCGGCGCAAGGCTTGCTGCTACCTCTTGAGCACTGCGTTGGTTTTCCCCGAAGAGGAGAGGATGATGCAGCAAAGTAGCGTAAGTATTTCCCTCAATTTTTGAGAACCAAGGTATCAATCCAGTAGGAGGCTACATGCAAGTCCCTCGTACCTAGCTCGTTGCAACCAACGCGATTAGGGGTTGTCAATCCCTTCACGGTCACTTACGAGAATGAGATCTGATAGAGATGATAGATAATATTTTTTGGTATTTTTGATATAGAGATGCAAGGTGAAAAGTAAAAGGCAAAGTAAAAAAGCAAAGCAAGATTAAAGTGATGGAGATTGATATGATGAGAATAGACTCGGGGGCCATAGGTTTCACTAGTGGCTTCTCTCAAGAGCATAAGTATTCTACGGTGGGTGAACAAATTACTGCTGAGAAATTGACAGAATTGAGCATAGTTATGAGAATATCTAGGTATGATCATGTATATAGGCATCACGTCCGAGACAAGTAGACCGACTCCTGCCTGCATCTACTACTATTACTCCACTCATCGACCGCTATCCAGCATGCATCTAGAGTATTAAGTTAAAAACAAAGTAACGCCTTCAGCAAGATGACATGATGTAGAGGGATAGTTTCATGCACTATGATAAAAAAAAACCATCTTGTTATCCTCGATGGCAACAATACAATACGTGCCTTTCTACCCCTTCTCTCACTGGGAAAGGACACCGCAAGATTGAACCCAAAGCTAAGCAGTTCTCCCATGGCAAGAAAAACCAATCTAGTAGGTCAAACCAAACTAATAATTCGAAGAGACCTGCAAAGATAACCAATCATACATAAAAGAATTCAGAGAAGATTCAAATATTATTCATAGATAGACTTGATCATAAACCCACAATTCATCAGTCTCAACAAACACACCGCAAAAACAAGATTACATCGAATAGATCTCCACGAGAGAGGGGGAGAACATTGTATTGAGATCCAAAAAGAGAGAAGAAGCCATCTAGCTAATAACTATGGACCCGTAGGTCTGAGGTGAACTACTCACACTTCATCGGAGGGGCTAGGATGATGTAGAAGCCCTTCGTGATGATAGCCCTCTCCGGCGGAGCTCCGGAACAGGCCCCAAGATGGGATCTCATGGGTACAGAAGGTTGCGGCGGTGGAATTAGGTTTTTGGCTCTGTATCTGATCGTTTGGGGGTACGTAGGTATATATAGGGGAAGGAGTCTATCGGTGGAGCACCAAGGGGCCCACGAGGCAGGGGGGCGCGCCCCCCACCCTTGTGACCGCCTCTTTGACTCCTTGGAGTAGGGTCCAAGTCTCCTGGATCACGTTCGGTGAGAAAATCACGTTCCCGAAGGTTTTTTTCCATTTGGACTCCATTTGATATTCTGTTTCTCCGAAACACTGAAATAGGCAAAAAAACAGCAATTGTGGGCTGGGCCTCCGGTTAATAGGTTAGTCCCAAAAATAATATAAAAGTGGAAAATAAAGCCCAATATAGTCCAAAACAGTAGATAATATAGCATGGAGCAATCAAAAATCATAGATACGTTGGAGGCGTATCACTTGCTAGTAGCGCGCTTCTCTCACAGCCGCCCGAAGACGATCTTCCTTGAGGAGCGTTGCATCATCTTGCCGCAATTGCTCTTGCTCAAGCTCGTCATAAGCGAGCACTCGAGGTGACCCGTATGTGAGTTCCGTGGGGAGAACAGCTTCTGCCCCATATATCAGGGCAAAGGGTGTCTGGCAAGTGGCCCAATTTGGCGTCGTTCTGATTGACCAAAGAACCTCCGGCAACTCATCAATCCAGCGCCTTCCGCTCTTGTGCAGTTTGTCAAAAGTCTTTGTTCTCAGGCCTCGCAGTACTTCAGCATTTGCCCTCTCTGCCTTGTCGTTGCTCCGTGGGTGTGCCACGGAAGCAAAACAGACCCTGTTGCTGAGGTCCTGGATGTATTGCATGAAGGTGTGGCTTATGAACTGCGTGTCGTTGTCAGTGGTGACTCTGTTTAGCACACCAAAACGGCAGACTAGCCCGTTGAAGAACTTGACGGCTGACTGTGCTGTCACCTTCCTCACTGCTTCCACCTCCGGCCACTTTGTGAACTTGTCGATTGCAACGTACAAATACTCAAAGCCCCCGACAGCGCGGGGGAAAGGGCCCAGTATGTTGAGCCCCCAGACTAAAAATTGTCTGGAGAGAGGAATTGTTTGAAGGGCTTGAGTTGGTTGATGAAGCTTCTTCGAATGGAACTGGCACGCTTCACACCTGGTTACTAGTGTCGTAGCATCCTGGAGGGCAGTGGGCCAAAAGAAACCTTGCCGGAATGCCTTGCCGGCAAGGGCCCTCGACCCTATGTGGGAGCCACATATGCCTCCATGTATCTCTACCAACAGCTCTAGTCCTTCCTCTCGGGGAATGCACTTAAATTTCACACCGTTCGGTCTTTTTCTGTACAGGACGTCGTCGATGAATTGATATATGGCAGACCGACGGGCTACTTTCTCCGCTTCTTCCTGCTCCTCAGGAAGTTCCCCTGTCTGGAGGAATCGGACGGTATGATGTGCCCATGCCGGAGCCTGGGGATCGACGGCAAGGACTAAAGGCATTTCCTCCGCCATGGGAGAAATTGTCTCTACGACCAGCTTGACGCCCTGCCGGAGTCGGTTGCCCCATGGTAGCATCCTTGCCGGTGGCTCCTGGGAGCTCGGCCGAAAAGTACTTGTCGGGGCCTGATTTCCTCCACTTGTTCTGCTCTGTTGATGGTTCAACGGATGGTTGAATTAACCGAAGCACAAAAGTACCTGGTTCCACAGGCAGTTTGAAGGCAGCGCGCTTTGACAGGTAATCGGCAATGTCGTTCTCCGCTCGGGGAACATGCTCTACCTGTATACCGTCAAAGCGCTCTTCCAGCTTCCTCACCTCATCTACGTAGACCTCCATCAACGGCTGTCGGATTTCGGGTTCCGGTAGACCCTTAAGGTTTGAACTCTGGGGTGCGCGCGGAGATTACGCTTCCTACCTACCCGTACTCTTCCGCCTCGCAAAGATCTAAGCAACCAAAAGAACAACACAAGAGAAACAAAGTTTATACTGGTTCGGGCCACCGATGTGGTGTAATACCCTACTCCAGTGTGGTGTGGTGGGTTGCCTCTTGGGCTGATGATGATGAACAATACAAGGAAGAACAGCCTCGCGAGGGTCTGTTCTTGGCCTGGGGGATGAACTGCTAGGAGGAGTTCAATCGACCTTCTCTCTTTGTCTGCTGCCTATCTAACTGATTGCCGGGTTGCTAGATGTTCCGATCCTCTTCCCGCTGGAGGTGGCTAGTCCTATTTATAGGCAAAGGCCCTAGGCCTCTTCCCAAATATTGAGCGGGAAGGGCGCCAACAATTGGCCATTTTGATGGGAACATCTGGTACAATTATCCTGACTAAAGTTGGTCCTCGCCTGCCAAAGGCTCTGGTGATGACACTGGCTTGGTCTCCATAGTGACTTCTTCCTTGTCGCGGAGCTGGTCTTGGTCTCGTTGCACCGAAATGGGTGCCTTTGCTTGATTCTCCCGCCTGCGCTTGCTCCCTTTGCACCAAAGAGGAAAGGGAGGACACTGCGCGGGCTGGTGCCCGCCTGGCGCCCTTGGTCGTCATGGCTTGCGTCATGGGCACCTCGTGAGGTACCCCGCCTTGATCTCTCGCCTCCTCGCGAGCCAGCCTGATGAGGCTGCACCTGAGGAAGCTCTGTGTCGCCGCCCCGTGAGGCTTGGCCCCTCACGAGGGTCTTGGGTTCGTGTTGATGAAGATGGGCCGTGCTGGGGGCCCTTTGAGCCACGCCACAGGCCGCAGGTAGGCAAGTCTGGGGACCCCCGTTCCCAGAACGCCGACAGTAGCCCCCGGGCCGAAGGCGCGCCCGGACTTGGCCGTGCTGAGAGGCGAAAGGGCAAGGGCGAAGCGCCGCGGGCCCTAACAGCCTGCGGCCTTGGGCGCCGCGTGGCGGTTGATTGGACGTGGGCGTCTCCACAACCGCGCGAGTTGATAAAGGAGTGGCATCCGCCCGGCTTTGCTTTTTCTGCTTCCTCGGTTGCTGCTCAGATCCCCTTTCTCGCGCCTCTCCTTCCTTCCTCCAAATCTCCAGATCTGCTCCGGCCGCGCGACCTAGGAAGCCATGGCGCCTCGTCAGTCCCCGGCCGAAGCTTGGTACTCGTCTGCCCTGGACTCGCCAAACGTGTCTGAGGCGAGCCTTACCCGGTTGCGCCGGATGGCGGCGGCGTAGGGCATCGACGGGGTGAGGGTGTTCAAGGCCAGCTCCGCCGCCCTGAGGGCCGAGGAAGCACCTTCTATCCGCTCTTTGTAAGCTCCATTATTGCTGGCTTGGTGCCTCCCTTCTCTGAGTTCTTCTTCTCTATCCTCCGCCATTACAACCCACAGGCTCTGCATCTCCACCCCAACTCCGTCCTTCTCCTGGCAATCTTCGCCTATTACTGCGAGGCTCACGTAGGGGTGCAGCCCTCTGTGGCCTTGCTACGCCACTACTTCTCCCTCCGTGTCTCTCGCGGTTCTCCTTCCAAGTGTGCGAGCTTCATCGCGTAGAGTGGCGCCATTGCCATTTCGAAGCCCGGGAAAAGGATCGAGGGCTTCAGGAGCAAATGGGTCTTGACAGACGGTGCGCGCATTCACCCTCGGCTAATCTTGCCCACGGAGCTGCCCACGATCTCCGGTGATTGGGCTCGAGCAGAACTCACGGACCCCCGTGCGAAGCCGGTGTTGGAGAAGATGGACGCGGATCTGAGGCCGGCCAGCATGGCGGCGGCGAAGCTGACCGGCGCGTCGATGCTGAGGGAATTCCTAGAGCACCAGATGGCTCCGCTTCGGCAGTACTCACTTCTGATGTGGAGGCCTCATCCGAGCCCCGCGGCCTTGGGTGACGGAGATCTGGCCGCGGTGCTTCAATCTCTAGTTGGGGGCGATGTGGAGAGGTTGGAGGGCGCTCCTACGCCCTTGTTCCTCCGCGACGACTGGGAGCAGGTGGTGGAGTCCATGCCTACCTTCAACGGGGACGGGCCCGTGCCCACGGAGGCTCCCGTGGGCCCGGTCGACGTGTCCTCCGATGACTCCAGCGACGAGGAGGGCAGAGGGGAGCGGGAGAAAGGGCCTGACTCCGAGGCGACTGATGGAGAGTCAAGGGCTCCCCTCTCCCGACACAGGCCCCGCACTTTCCGCCTCTCTCCGAGCGACGACGACGAGGATGATGACGTGCTGGGCAACGGGAGCTCGCCCCCGATCCCAAAGAAGGAAAAGACCGGGCTGATCTCCCGCGGGTCTGCCACGGCCCCGGGGCGGTCCGCAGATGTGCCTTCCGCTTCCGAGGTTGACCCTTCCAGCCGGCTGTCAGGCTTCAAGTTTGGCCGGAGGCTGCCTGAGCTCACCGGCGACGACCCGTAAGTGCTTGACTCTTGTCTTTGTTTCCTGTTTCGCTGCCGAGGCTTGACGTCCGCGTTCCTTGGATAGGCTGGCGCCCGCGGCGAAGAGCGGAAGGGGGCTCCCGAGGTTCCATCCGCTGCAGCGCCTCTGTCTGCGGAGGAAGGTGACTGCGACGCACGGGCCTCTCCTCCTCGGTCGTCCTCGCGAGGTCTGGCCGAGTTGGCGGGAGCGAGCCCAGCCCCCATGGCCCAAGTGACTCCCGAGGTGCCTTTGCCTGTCGCCGCCACCACAGTCGCGGGGGCGCAGCAGGCTTCGCCTCAAGATGATGTGGTTGTGCCGCCGCCTTCTCCTCCTACTCCACCGACTGTTGTTTCTCTGACTCCTCCCGCCGTTTTGGATCGCGTTGCCGCCGAGCTGGACCGGCTCCGACAGGATCTTCTTGGCGCCGACCCTCGCTTGGTGGCCGGGCGCTTGGAGCTGGCTTCAGGATGGGTTCGCTCCGACACTTCGATTCGGGCGGCGCTGGTCCAGGCCTCAACGGATTGTGATGAGGAGAGGCAGGCCGCCCTTGAGGCGAAGGCTGCTCGTGACGCGGCCCAGGGGAGGCGGCTGACGTCCGCGGTCGCTGCAAGGTGCTGGAGAACGAGCTGCAAGGCCTGCGGGACCAGCTCGCGTAAGAGGCCCGCCTTCGCCAAGAGCAAGAAGAGGGAATGAAGGCTCGCGAGGTGGCCCTCGGCCAAGCTCAAGAAACACCGCGACCGCCTACGCATGCTGGAGAAGGAGTTGGAGGCGACGAAGGTCGAACTGGATGGCAAGGCCCGGGTTCTTGCTGAGGACCACGTGGCCTTCGCAGACATGGAGGAGAAGGCTCGTGCTTCGCTGAAGATGCTCTACACCAGCGGCCTGGAGAGCCCGCTGGCTGGCTCCGAGGACGGCCCTGCCAAGCTGCTTCCCTTCCTGGTGCGTGCTCTTGAGGATGTCGCCCTTGGCCTTGGCCCCACGGCCGAGGCCGAGGCGCGTGTCCTGTCTTCTGCAGCGCTGACGCGGGTCTTCACCCACATTTACCTTCGCGACCCCAATGTCAACCTCGACAGCCTGCTGGAGGCAGTGAGCGGCGAGCGTGCCGCTGCCGCTGCCGAGGCTGTGAAGGGTCGCGCGGAGGCTTTGCTGGGGAAGTTCCAGGCCTTCAGCACCAAGACGAAGCCAGGCGCTGCTGGCACTGCTGCTCCACGAGGCGAAGCCACTCCGCGCTGCTCCATCGCCGACTAGTGACTCTGCTGCGACTCCTGTTCTGCTTTTAATTCCTGCACATGTATCATGCCTCGGGGAGGCGTTTAAACTTGCGTTTGGTGTTGAGATAACAGTATGGACTATAATATTTGCTTTTAAATTCCTTGAATTTATGCTCTTCCTTCCTACTTGCTTACGTTCTACGCCGGCAGAGCCCGGCCCCACGTGTACCTCACCCAGCATTAGCCCCGACCGGAAACTAGGACAGGACCAAAGGAGTGAGGGGCTACGGGACAAGTTAGCCTCCTGTGTCGCGATGCTCAAGAGTCCCCCTTGGTGCACGAACAGCAAGTAGGGAGGTGATCCTTGAAGTTTACGCTTTTCCTTCCTACTTGCTTATGTTCTAAGCCGACAAAGCCCGGCCCCGCGCGTACCTCACCCAGCATTAGCCTTTCGGAACTAAAGGAGTGAGGGGCTACAGGACCAGTTAGGCTCCTGAGTCGCGATGCTCAGGAGTCCCCCTTGGCGCGCGAACATCAAGTAGGGAGGTGAGATGTGGGTGGATCTACCGTTCTACGTCTGCAGAGCCCGGTCACGCGCGTACCTCACCCAGCGCTAGCCTTTCGGAACTAGGGAATGCGGCGCTACAGGACCAGTTAGGCTCCTGAGTCGCGATGCTCAGGAGTCCCCCTTGACGCCCAAACGGCCTTCGTACCTTGGCTCCGCTCGGGGAGAGACGCGCGACGAACCAGGCCCGGGGGGGCCTGGCTGGGTAGCATGCGTCTAGGGCTAGACACTGAGCTCTGGGCTCCCTGAGGTTGATGCGGCCTAGGGGCCACCCTCAGTTGTTTATCACGAGCGCGGAGCATAGTGCTTCCGTATGTGTACGGGCATAGCCGCTCATCGGCAGTGTCGTCAGCCAGCGCGGAGCATGGTGCTTCCACTGGTACGTGGGAGGGGGCTCCCCTCCGGGAGGAGCCCCCAGGGCGTGTACAGCCCCGCCCTGACACGTGGCTGGCACGGTAGGGCCTGGTGAGGTGTATCTGGGCACCCGTGAGCCAGCGCGGGCCTCACGGGGCACTACCTCTAGGCCGGTTGCGCCTGGCACTGGGCCTTATCTTGTGATGTGTTCCTACAAGTTGGGTTAGATGCCTACACTCTACGTCCTCGGGTCCCGGCCCTCGAGCTGGTCTCAGCCATTGCTGGTATGCCAGGTCGCGATGCCATGGACAAGGCCATAGGGTGAGGGCTGGAGAGCCAGTAAGAGCCCTAAGTCGCGATGCTCAGGCACCCCCCCCTTTAACGTGCAAGTGGTCGACATGGAGGAGAAAGGGTGCCGTGGACCGGCAACGAACAATCAAGCATGGTAGACCAAACGCATAACCATAGATAAACGTAAAAGGGATACATGCCGCTGGGTCTGGCCCGAGCGGCTTGGGGATGATGCAGCCCGAGGGGCACCCCCAACAGAGTAAGCTAACAACATGAAAATGAAAGGGATACATGCCGCAGGGACAGACCCACGCGGCCTGGGAATGATGCAGCCCTGGGGCGCTCCCAGCTGGAAAGGAAACTTAAAAGATGTCACCTGATGATGTTGAGGACGAACGAGTGTTGGTGCAGCAGACTCGATGGGCTGCAGGAGCCGCTCCTCACGAGCCCCCAGGCCCTGGGACCTCGGGAGGCTCCGGAGGCGCTGTTGGCTCCTCACGGACCATCTCCACCTCCGCCAAGGCTGTGAAACGCCTGGCCTCTTGAGCTTCCATGATGCCCCTCATGAGGCACTGGTACATGGCAGCCACGCTCGGCAAGCCGTAAGGCATGCGAACGTAGCTGTGGGGTGGACCTTCGCAGTGCCCCACTCGCGAGGGCCAGAGGCGCTCCAGAGTGGCGACTCGATTGAGCCCTGGTACGTCAACGCAGACGCGCAGCCCACCATCCTCACCTGGATGGGGAACCACAGCTGGTAGGCGGCGGTCGCCTGTCATGACTCTTGACTCCTGTAGCTCTTGAATGGCCTTGCTGACAAACTCGTGAGGGTCTTGCTCTCCTTGCCTTACTCCTTCTTGAGGGAAACGTGCTTCGAAACACGCCTCCACGTGGTGCCCAAGCTCCTCCCTCATGACCTTAGCCAGGTCGGTGGCCCTCTAGGGGAGAGCCCCCGAGCCCTGCCTGAGGAGGGAGCCGGGCGCGCTTTCCTATGCGACGGAAGGAGGTTCCCCCTGGGCAGGCACAGGCCCTGAGGGGCCTGCCTCCTGACGGACCGGACCTGATGATGTCTTCTTCTTCTTGGGGGTGGTTTCGGGAAGCCTCATGCTTCCATGATCCGGGTTCTTCCAATGATGCGGCCTGAAAAGCTCGTTCCAGGGAACACACCGCGTCTTTCTCCTCACTGGGCACCGTGATGACTCCGCCGCTCCCTGGCATCTTGAGGTCGTTGTAGCCATGGTGAGTCACGGCCATGAACTTGGCCAGCACCGGGTACCCAAGGATGGCGTTGTACGGCAGGCGAATGTGAGCGACGTCGAAGTCGATGAGCTTGGTGCGGTAATTGTTGCATGCTCCGAAGGTGACACGGAGGCGAACCTGCCCGATCGGGACCGTGGAGCCGTCAGCGACTCCGGAGAAAGGCTTGGTTGGCTGAAGCTGATTGTAAGGCACTTGGAGATTGTTGAATGTTTCCACAGACAGGACGTTGAGCCCTGCCCCGCCATCGATGAGGGTCTTGGTGACCACCACGTTGCTGATGATTGGGGAACAAAGCATTAGGAGAACTTCGGCTGTGGCTGCACACTTGAGCTGATCCGCTGAGATGAACGTGATGGCGCATGACGACCACCTGAGAGGACGTGTGGCTTCGAACTTGGGGAGGACCGCATTCACTTCGCGGGCAAACTGCTTGAAGATGCGCTGAGAGGCTGGGGCTTGAGCTCCGCCCAGGATGCAGGCGATCGCGCGTGGCTCCTGGAAGCCCCGAGCCCCTTCGTCCTGATGGCGGTCTTTGTTTCTTCTTGGATGAGGCGGTAGCGGAGGGAGGCTTGCGTTACCTTGCGGGCGATCCTCGCGAGGCTGATCCCTCTAGTCTCCCTCACGAGGCGGGTCTTGCCAGCAATCCTCGCGAGGTCGATCGCTCCACCCTTGGCATGGGTCGCGGTCTTCCCAGCGTCCTGCGTTTCTTCCTCCTCCTCGGTCGTAGCCCTGGTTGACACGGTCGGGGCGACGGCCGATCCTTCCTTCTCGCACGGCTCGGAGCTCTTGGCATTCGTTGGTGTTGTGGGTGTGGAGGTCGTGGTACACACAGTACCGATTTCCCTTGGAAGACTCGGGCTGATCTCTGCCCCGCTTGATGTCCGGTTCTGCCGCGAGCACGACAGCCCCCTTGCGCTTCACATCCTTGGCCTTGGACTTCTTTTCTTCTGGGTCTGCGGCAGGCAGCTCGAGGAGGGAGAGACACCCTTACTCAGCCCTGGCGCACTTGGTTGCCAAGTTGAACAGCTCCAACGAAGTGCACAGGTCTTCATGCATCGCCAGCTCCTCCTTCATCTTGACGTCGCGCACGCCATCGGAGAAGGCTGAGATGATGGCCTCCTCGGACACCCTGGGGATCTTGAGACGTGCGTTGTTGAAGTGCTGGATGTACTTTTGCAGGGTCTCTCCGGGCTGCTACTTGATGCGGCGCATGTCGCTCAAGGTGGGTGGCCAGTCGCGGGTACCTTGGAAGTTGGCGATGAAGCGGGAGCGCATCTCGTCCCAGGAGGAGATCGTGCCTGGGGCCAGGTTCAGGAGCCAGGTGCGGGCTCGCCATGGGAAACCAGTTCGCCATGACCTTCTCATCTCCGTTGGCAGCTTTGATGCCCAGCTCATAGAGCTGGAGGAACTCCGTTGGGTCGGCCGTGCCGTCGTAGCGAGGAGGCAAGTCTGGCTTGAACTTGTCGGGCCACGCGACGCTGCGCAGTTCGGCGGTGATGGCGCGGCAGCCCGCCGTGGTCATGGGAGGCCTTGGGTGGCGGAGAGCTTGGTCTTGCAGGTCCCCGTGCGCTGCAGCTGGGAGCAGCGCGGGGTCTTGACGCGCGGGAGCAGGAGCGTGGCCGCGACGTGCCGGGGCATGGAGCGCCAAAGCGGCTTCTTGCAGGCGAGGGACTTCTTGGCAGCTCTGCTCTTAACGCGCTGGTGCCTGGCGGAGCGGGTTCCAGCCAGGGGCCACGTGCCTTGCGGCCGGGGCGTCTTCTTGGTGAGGAGGTGGCTGGGGCACCCCCGGAGCTTCGTCGCCCGCGCGGGGCGGGGTGCGGTGCAGCGGAATGGATGGTGCAGGGGAGCCCCCTGCTGCACGGACAAGCTCGGCGACGCGGTCGAGCCACTCTTCGTAGACGTCGTCGACGGGACGGTAGCGCAGGAGCTCGTTTGCCGCGATGAGCGCAGCTCGAGCCTCCAAGGGCGCCCGGAGCACGCGGGACGAAGAGCCAGCTGGGGTGAGCGAGGGAGTAGTGGTGCGGCCGTCTCGCCGCACGGAAGGATGCTGAGACGACACTTGCTGCTCGTTCCCCGCCGGACCAGTGGCGGCGTTGATGGTAGGTGACGGGGAACGGCGGGGACGCCCGCCGACGGGGGCCGTCTGGGCGACGCGGGAAGCGAGAGTGGCTCGGCGCTCGGCGCGGGCCCGACGAGCGTCAGACATGGACGCGACGGTAGGACAAGAACGGGGTGGTGGAAGACGAATTCTAGCGCACCCCTACCTAGCGCGCCAAATGTCGGATTTCGGGTTCCGGCAGACCCTTAAGGTTCGAACTCTGGAGTGCGCGTGGAGATTACGCTTCCTACCTACTCGTACTCGTCCGCCTCGCAAAGATCTAAGCAACCAAAAGAACAACACAAGAGACACAGAGTTTATACTGGTTCTGGCCACCAACGTGGTGTAATACCCTACTCCAGTGTGGTGTGGTGGATTGCCTCTTGGGCTGATGATGATGAACAATACAAGGAACAACAGCCTCGCGAGGGTCTGTTCTTAGCCTGGGGGATGAACTGCTAGGAGGAGTTCAATCGCCCTTCTCTCTCTGTCTGCTGCCTATCTAACTGATTGCCGGGTTGCTAGATGTTCCGATCCTCTTCCCCCTGGAGGTGGCTAGTCCTATTTATAGGCAAAGGCCCTGGGCCTCTTCCCAAATATTGAGCGGGAAGGGCGCCAACAATTGGCCATTTTGAAGGGGAACATCTGGTACACTTATCCTGACTAAAGTTGGTCCTCACCTGCCAAAGGCTCTGGTGATGACGCTGGCTTGGGCTCCACAGTGACTTCTTCCTTGTCACGGAGCTGGTCTTGGTCTCGTTGCACCGAAATGGGTGCCTTTGCTTGATCCTCCCGCCTGCGCTTGCTCCCTTTGCACCAAAGAGGAAAGGGAGGACACTGCGCGGGCTGGCACCCGCCTGGCGCCCTTGGTCGTCATGGCTTGCGTCATGGGCACCTCGTGAGGTACCCCGCCTTGATCTCTCTGCCTCCTCGCGAGCCAGCCTGATGAGGCTGCACCTGAGGAAGCTCCGTGTCGTCCGCCCCGCGAGGCTTGGCCCCTCGCGAGGGTCTTGGGTTCGTGTTGATGAAGATGGGCCGTGCTGGGCCCCCTTTGAGCCATGCCACGGGCCGCAGGTAGGCAAGTCTGGCGACCCCCGTTCCCAGAACGCCGACAACAGCCTCTGATAATCTTTGCTAACTTGCCTGACGACAAGCTGCGAATCACCCCTGACGATGAGCTTCTTAACCTCGAGGTCTACCGCGATCCTGAGACTAGCAAGCAACCCCTCGTATTCAGCAGTGTTGTTTGTGGACATCTCCCTAGGAAAGTGCATCTGGATTACATACTTGAGGTGCTCTCCGGTGGGTGCTACGAGCAGCACACTAGCACCGGTGCCTTGCAGCGAGAAAGCCCCGTCAAAGTACATGATCCAGTTGCGATTTCCTTCCTTCCGGGAGAGAGTGGTCTCCTGGATTTCTTTGTCGGGCGTTGAGGTCCATTCCACAATGAACTCCGCCAAGACTCTGCTCTGGATCGTCGAAGTACTTTCAAACTTCAACCCAAAGCTCGACAGCTCCAAGGCCCACTCCACAATCCTCCCGGTTGCATCTGGGTTATGCAATATCCGTTGCAATGGGAGGCGGGTGACGACGGTGATTTCGTGTGCTTGGAAGTAATGACGCAGCTTCCTCGAGGCCGTAAGGAGGCCGAAGAGCAATTTCTGCACACCGTAGTACCTTGACCTAGCCCCCAGCAAGAGGAAGCTGACAAAATAAACCGGGTGCTGCATCATCTTCTTATTTTGCATCACTTCTTTCGGTTGTGCAGGCCCTGTCCCGTCAACATCAAGCTCTGCCGAGGGCCCCACCTTGCCACCACTAGGCCCTGCCGGGGGAATCTCTGGCTCGCCATCTGCCAGTCCTGCCGTTGCCACTTCCTCTTCGTCGACCTCCCTCTGCGCCACTAGCGCGGTGCTGACCACTTTATTTGTCGCCGCCAGATACAGCAGCGACGGCTCTTGTGGTTTAGGCGCAACCAGTATCAGTGTAGAGGAGAGGTATTTCTTCAAATCCTGCAGCGCTTCTTCGTCCTCTGGGGTCCACTCCATTGGGCCCGCCTTTTTCAATATTTTGAAAAAGGGAAGGGCACACTCAGCAAACTTGGAGATGAATCGGCTTGTGGCGGCAACGCAGCCGGTGATCCGACGCACATCCTTGATCCGCTTGGGCCCCTCAATCTGCTCGATAGCCTTGATCTTGTCTGGGTTCACCTTGATCCCACACTATGACACAAAGAACCCGAGAAGTTTATCGGATGGAACATCGAAGACACACTCCTCAGGGTTCAACTTGAGGTTGATCTTGCGCAAATTTGCAAACGTCTCTTCCAAATCTTGTACAAGTGTTGCCCTGTCCTTGGTTTTGACCACTATGTCATCCATATATGCTTCCATATTTCTATGTAGCTGGGACTCAAAACCAATTTGGACTGCTCTTGCAAACGTTGAGCCAACACTCTTCAACCCGAAAGGCATCCGTAAAAAGCAATACGTACCACATGGGGTGATGAATGTTGTCTTTTCTTCATCTTCTCTTGTCATGAAGATCTGGTGGTATCCTGAGTAGGCGTCAAGGAATGATAACAGATCACACTCGGCCGTGGAGTCAACAATCTAGTCGATGCGCGGTAACGGGAAAGGGTCCTTGGGACAAGCCTTATTGATATCTGTGTAGTCGATACACAGCCTCCACTTCCCATTTGCCTTGTGCACCACCATCGGATTGGCCAACCACGTCGGATGGAGTACTCCTCTCACCAAGCCTGCTGCTTCCAACTTCCTGATCTCCTCTGTGATGAATTCCTGCCTTTCCAAAGCTTGCTTTCTGACCTTCTGCTTGACGGGCCGCAAATGAGGACAGACAGCAAGGTGGTGCTCAATCACCTCCCTGGGAATGTCGGGGATGTCGGATGCTTGCCATGCAAACACATCGACATTTGCCCGCAGGAAGCTGATGAGCGCGCCTTCCTATTTGATGTCGAGGGTGGAGCTTATGGTGAAAGCCCCACCCGCGCCATCCTCCTTGACGGACACCTTCTTGGTCTCTGGTGGTGCAGCTCTGGATTTCTTGCTCTTGCCGGTGGAGCTCTCTGGCACGTCCTCGACGGTAGCACAACACTTCGAAGAGGTGCGCTTGCCGGAGTGAGTGCGAGAGGTCTTGTCGGTCTTCTTCTTCCCTCCCGGAGCTTCAGCGGCAGGAGCAAGTGCCTTGGCGGCAGTCGCTGCAACTGCTTCCCGGTAGAGTAGGTCGGCGCAGATCAGCGCATCCTTCTTGTCGCAGGGGACGGTGATGATGTTCATCGGCCCAGGCATCTTCAGCGTGTTGTAGGCGTAATGCGACGCTGCCATGAACTTGGCTAGTGTCGGGCGGCCGAGGATCCTATTGTAGGGAAAGGGGATCTCGTCTACATCGAAGACAATCCTCTCCTCCTATAGTTCAACTCGCCTCCGAACGTCACGGGCAGCGTGACTTTACCCTTGGGCTGACTCCTTCCCGGGTTGACCCCTTGAAATGTGCCCGTCTCCTTGAGGTCCCCATCAGGGATCTGCAGCCTCTCGATCACAACGGGCGAGATCAAGTTCAGACCGGCCCCGCCGTCAACTAGCATCTTTGTCACCTTGAGGTTTCGTATTGTTGGCGAAACCAACAACGGCAAACACCCGACCGCAGTTGTGCGATTGGGGTGGTCCTCGGCGTCAAAAATGATAGGCGTGCTGAACCACTTCAGTGGCTTTTGAGCATCGAGCGATGGTTCCGCTGCCATGATCTCACGCGCCCACTGCTTGAGTTGGCGGTGAGAAGTATGCAGCGAGGCGCCACCGTCGACGCACATGGCCTCCGTAGCTTTCTGAAACTCATGCTCGCCGGACTCGTTGTCCTCGTCATGATCATCATCTTCCTGCTTCTTGTCGCAGCCCCGAGCGGGCCTCTCTTGCTGGTTATCCTTGCCGTCGTGGCCTCCTTGGCCGCCATGCTTCTTGTAGGATCCTTCGGCACCATCCTGACCCTTCTCCTTGTCCCGCCTCTCATACTCGGCTTTTTGCTTTTCAGCAAGCAGCTCAACTTGTCAGCAGGTCTGGAGGTCGTGGCCCTTGGTGTTGTGGATCTTGTAATACTGCTTGTCGGAGCCCCCTGGCTTGTCGGCAGCTGCCAAGGCCCGGCAAGCGGCGCACCCAGCAATCTCCTTGCCAGGGTCGTCTGCCTTGGCCTTCTTGGCGGCGGCGGTGTCGTCGGATCCCTCGACGGCAAGCACGGCCTTGCCCTTACGCTTCCTGTTGTGGCGCTCGCCCTTTTTCGTCGGGGCGGCGGTGTCTTCGTCCGTAGAGTCGGTTTCCGCGTAGGCGTCCTCAGCGGGGTACTTCCTTCCCTCTTCAGCTCGGACGCATCTATCGGCCAGAACATAAAGTTCGACCACATCTTTAATCTTGTTCATCGCCAGCTCTTCACGCATCTTGCGGTTCTGCACATTCTGATGGAACGCGCTGATCATGGCGGCAGGATGAACATCTGGGATGTTGTATTGCACCCGGCTGAACCTCTGTATGTACTTGCGCAGGTTTTCACCTTCCTTCTGAGGAATGATATGCAAATCGCTTGCCTGGCCATGAGCTTGGTGGCCTCTAGTGAAGGTAATAACGAACTCATGACACAGATCCGACCAAGAAGAAATGGAATCCGCCGGCAAGTGCATCAACCAAGACATGACATTGGGTTTCAATGCCAACGTGAAGTAATTGGCAAGCACCTTGTCGTCGCGAGCTCCAGCGGCTTGCATCGCGATGGTGTAGATGCTGAGGAACTCTGATGGGTGGGTCTTGCCGTTGTACTTCTCACTGACGTCGCGCTTGAACGTGTGGTGGGACGGCCACTGGAACTGCCGCGGTTCACGGGTAAAGGTCGGGCAACCTACCTCATAGGGTAGGCCACCGGAGCCTGTCTTCATGGGCTCGCTCCCGAAGAACTCGGCGCTGATCACGGTGGGTCTGTGGGTCGGACGATGCTATGGAAATGTTATCACAAGTGTCATCATGACGGACCGGCACCCGTGGCAACTAGCATGGGAGAGGAGAGTGCGCCATGGCTATAGCACCTCCGGTCCTTCCACCGCTGGCATGTGGTGGCTCGATGGAGCGTCGGCCCGAGGGCCCCGCCGGTCGTGGTTCATCTTTGTTGGCGACACCGGCAAGAATCTGGATGGTGGCTTTCCACTCGTCGAGCTTTTCTGCGGCAGGAGGGAAGTCGAGGAGCAACTGCGCGCGCGCCAAAGCTTCTGCTGGCGTGGGTGGCGGCGAAATTTGCATGGACCGTGACGCGCTCCGACTTCTAACCACGTTAGAAGGAGCTCTATCACGGCCTGGTGGCTATGCGCCATTTCCGCCAGCACTTCAGCGGGCATGCTGGCCTCCTTCGTCCCGCAAATGATGCACATGACTCTTCCCACGGCAACGTCCGGGGTCACCAGTGTGGTGACGCTGTTCGTCACGCACACCCTAGGAAGAGCGCATTGTGGGCGCCAGCGTAGGCGTCTTGGAGCTCGCCGTGCCGCCCGTGGGTGGCACGACGCCGCCCCCGGAGGGCCCCGCGCCGCCTGCGGGGGGCCCAGCTCGTCTCTGGATTTGGCGGCGTGCGGCCCGTCGTCTTGCGCACGAACGACACCGCTCGCCATGCTCTGACTGCCAGAGCGATGTTGGTGTTCACGGGCCACGCCCCGGGTTCTGTCCGTGACCGCCCCGCTGCTCGCCCGCACCAGTACGGGCTGTCCGGCTCCGGATGAACTAATCACCGTGATCATCTTCTTCTTGGGAGCCATGACGATGAGGAACTGCTAGGCTAACTGCTAGACCGGATTTTCACAACTGCGCCCCCACCTGGGGCGCCAAAGATATCAGTGGGAACGATACCTATGGGATCACTGGGACCCCTTCTATGGTTGGCGGGCGCGGGGCTGTACAAAGAGTGGGTCTAGCAGGAAGCACAAAGATCGTTTACCCAGGTTCGGGCCATGAGGATGCGTAATACCCTAGTCCTGCTTTGGTGTATGTATTTGAGTGTTCTTGAGTTCTTGAGCTAGCTACGATGCGTGGGTAGCCCAAAAGATCTGAATCCTTCTCCTGGTCACCTTGCGCCTCCTTTTATAGGCAAAAAGGGGTTGCCACAGTGGCACACAGGAGGTGGAAAGGTCTACAGTACACAAGCTTATCGCTTGTCATTACGGGACAAGACGCATTCAATGCGCCCCCATAGGTGTCCCGTTGCTTTCTTGGAGATGGAAACGAGGCTCGTCCCATCCATCGTGGCCCCGCTCTGCTCCGACACGCGTCCAGGCCAACGATGCATGCGGTGCCATGTAGGCTGGCAGGCTGTTGAGACGGCGTGGTGGTAGGGTCTTCACGAAGATCTGCATGCCACCACGCAGGTGCTTGTTGAGCTGGCCTGGAAACTGCATGTCGCCACGCAGGTGCCTGCCCAGCTGGTCGGGCTGGCAGCTCCATGGGACCGGCGGCGAAGTCTTGGCAGACGCGGGCCTGGTTGTGGCCCCATAGGTGTCTTCGGCAAGAGCCTTGCCGGGGCCCCGACAAGGGTCTTGCCATAGCATCGTAGTCATCCCCGGCAAGCGACTTGCCGGGGGTCTCGTGGATTTCCTCGGCTAGGATCCCGCCGAGGATCATCGTCTTCTGGTCCTCATCTGATCTCGTGTGTTTATGATTTTGACGAAGATCTGCGTGTCACCACGGAGGTGCCACCCGAGCCCTGGTCCCAATGTGGTTGTTGGAAACCCTTGGGCTCAAGGGTGGCGCGCCCCACTGGCATCAGGAAAGTTGCCCCGACAAGGCTCTTGCCGGGGCCATGGAGGCCACCCAGCAAGGGTCTTGCTGGGGGGAGTCTGCCTCGCCCCTTTGCTCTTTGCGGTCACTGGTCATGGCATTGCTCTGATCGCCTTGTGCCCCGGCTCCCCTTTCCTTCCCTTCTCAGTGTGGCCGCGGGCGCGGCTCCGACTGTCCGTGCACAAGTAAAGGGGTCAAAAGGGGAGCCCCTACTTTTGTACACTGACAGCTTCCGCCATGCTTGGGGGAGGTGCCCAGGTATCATATCATCCCACTATATTTTTGCTTTTACTTACTTTAGTTCAATCTTTTGCTATAGATAAATAAAAGTTTAGTCTGATCCTTTCTTCTTTGAGAGTTTGCTTAGTGATCTATCCTTGTAATCATGTGCAAGTTCTATAATAAAGTTTAGTTTGAGTTTTTTTGCTTTCTTTACTTTCATGTTGCAATTAAAAGAAAATAAATAAGAAAGAAAAGAGAAAGGAAATAAATAAAAGAAAGGTGTCAGGACCCCGATTCTAAGTCACATCGATCTAGCCGGTAACACCTCATATCACTTTGCGGCCTCACGCACGGTATTCCCACGGGTGTCGCCTTACCATGGCCCGGGACCGTTTGCGCCTTTTGGCTCACGTATGTGATAGTGTCGCTAGCATCCATATGACAGAGAACACGGGCCAACATGACTAGTTGTGAACCCAAAGTGGCACTAACTTACAGGGACAGGTATACATGAATCAACATCGAGCATGTCGGTCAGCAGCGTGCGAATCCGGGCTGTAGCACTGGGCTAACATGACTCCGGTGAACCGGGCTGTAGCAGGCTAGGCAGGACTCCGGATGTCACGGCGTGACATTTCCCCGAAGGAACAGACACAGGAACAAAGTGAATCACTTGCCGGCTAGTCTAAGTGTTCCGGAGCAGTAGTGCTGGGCTAGCAGGACTACGGTAAACCGGGCTGTAGCGGACTACCATGGCTCGATGGAAGCACTAGACTACATTTCCCCATAAGAGAGGCTACCAAGGATAGACAACTAGGTTGCCGGATCCCACACATAGCAATACACGTCACACGTACGCATAACATGCAAGTATGTGTTGTACAACATGGCATCACAACATAACGCAAACTCATATAGATAAAGGCCCAGAAGGGCCACATAGCATTTAATACAAACAGGGGTCTCATAACCCATCATTCAAAGCATACAAGCAACAAGCGGAAGCATTACATGTCTGAGTACAGACAACTACAAATGAAAAAGGCTGAAGAGCCTGACTATCTACAACATCCGATCAAGATCGTAGCTGAGGTATAAGCTACTTGTCGAAGTCCACGTAAACTAGTAAGACCGAAGTCTCCACTGCAAAAACATAAATAAAGCAACGTGAGTACAAAGGTACTCAGCAAGACTTACATCAGATCCTATCATACATGCATTTGTATCAAGAAGGTAATGTGGAGTTTTGTTGCAGCAAGCCAGCTTTGACTCAGTGGCTATCCTGTACTACGACTGCTGGTAACTCTTTTGAGGTGGCGCACAAGAGTCCACTAATCACCACATCAATACACTACTATGGATTCATTCCCATCTCCCTATGAGAAGGCCATCCATAGCACTCACACTTGTCTTGAGCATTTTAGAGTATCCACTTCAAGTTGTCTATGTAACTAACCACACAAGACTCTAGTCCAGGTTTATCGCCTATTCGGGTTCCATCCGCAAGGAGATCCGGCCGGGGTGTCACTCACGGCCCCAAACGATGTGTGCAGGGTTCCCAAGTCCACCTCGCCGGATGGATATACGCTTGGTACACCGTGCCACTTGTGCCTAGTCTGTCCCAAGCCCACCTGGCCGGGTGCCACTTGGTAGACTACTAACACTACCTACAAACACCAGAAACTATTTGCTACTCCTGGACAGAGACCAAGTCGGTTAATAAGTCGAGAGGGGTCGAGTTACCGGAACCCAATGTGTGGTAGTATCTAGTCATTGGACAACATACAAAGAACTTAGTGCTTAAGGACGGTTCCAGTGAGACAACCCACCATGTACTCCTACATGGCCTCTCACCGCTACCTTTACCAAATCGTGTTCACACACTTAACTCTCAGCACCAGAACATATCGTAACACTCCAATTCATTCCCAATGAATCAGACCTGACACAACTCTAAGCAATAGCAGGCATGGCATGGTAGGAACACAACATGGCTCAATCAACTCCTACACATGCTAGTGGGTTTCAACTATTTACTGTGGCAATGACAGGTCATGCAGAGGAATGACTTCAACTACCACAGCATAAAGTAGTAGTTGAATCGCTGTTGTTCTAATGCAGTAAAAGAGAGCAGGGGCGAGAGAGTGGGATTGTATCGGAATGAACAAGGGGGGTTTGCTTGCCTGGTAGATCAATAGGGGGGACTGCTCCTCTGACAGGTACTCTGGATCGATCTCCGGAGCAGGATCTATCGAGAAGGAACGGTGTCGGCAATCAATACACAAGCATATGCAACAATATGATGCATGAATATGGCATGAATATGTGATGTTGTTTGAGCTAATGCAACTAGCATTCATTTGGTTGAAGTCCATTTGAACCAAAGGTTCAAATGCAACTCTAATTTAAGTCCCTTTAAATGCCATAAGTGTGTTTCCATATATACAGCATGTATAGGTTGGTTTATCATGCATGAAACTGGTACAGATGGATGGATTGCATTTTTCTGATAGTTTTTCATATATAAACTATTTCAATCTGAGCTACGGTTGAATTTCTATGAATTTTAGAAGTTTATATCATTTTCTGGATTTTCCTGATTTATTTTAAAACCAGAAAATGATATATTGCGGCATGCTTGCATCAGCAAGTCAACAGCGCTGACTGGGTCAAACCTGACGCGCGGGGTCCACATATCAGATCACAGTTAACTAACAGAGGTTAATTAGTCATTAAACTAATCCTAAACTAGAAATTAGCAGGGCCGGGCCCCACCTGTCATTGACCCACACGGGTCAAATCTGGTCAACTCGGGGGGTTAATTAGCGCGGGTTGACCCGGTCAATCCCGCCGGCGAGTCCGAATGCGGCGGAGGGCTCGGGATCGTCGCTCCGGCGACCATTTAGGCGGCGGAGACCACCTACGCGATGCCCATGCTCGCGCGCATCCAGGGGAGCAGACGGGAGGTTGCGGGGGCAGCGGAGCTCGCCGGAGCGAAGCTCGTGGCGGCGGCCGGAGCTCGGCTCGAGCGGGCACATGGCTACAGAGCGCGGGGAGGCAGGGGAGAAGGGGAAACCGACGCAGGGCTCACGGTGGACCGGAACAGCATCTTAGCGGGCTCGGGGACGCGCTGACGGCGGCGAGCGGCGATGGAGATCCACGGCGGCCGGAGGTGAAGAAGGCGACGGCGAAAGCTCCACGGGGCGTCCTGCGTTGCACGGCTTGGCGGAGAGGTAGCGGACGAGGTGGCGGAGCTTCTGGGCACGATGGAGGTGCGAGGGGATGGCGGGGAGCGCGGGGCAGCGAACGGCGGCGACCGGCTCGTTCGGTCCAGCGAGAGAGAGAAGAGGAGGCAGGGAAGGGGGGATGAGTGTGAGAGGGGTTCCGGGGTGGCGCATGGCGTCGCGCGGAACATTCGGGCGGCGAGGGGGAGCCAGGCAGGCAGGCAGCTCGCGTGGCGCGCGGAGCGCACGCGCGCACCGGGCACGCGCCTCGCCTACTGGCGTAAGGTGGGGGACGGTGCGGTGGCCAGTTGGGCTGGGCCAGAGAGGCAGCAGGCCAGGTAAATCGGCCCACGTAAAGTCCAGGTAGGTTTTTCCCATTTTGTTTCTTTTCTATTTTTTCTGACATTTGTTTTGATTTAATAATAATACTAAATCATTTTATTTACTTGTGCCAATTTTTGCAGGAGCTAGTGGTATTATACCAGAGCTCCTCATCAACTAGCACAATTTTTGGACAATATTGTATGTATATAACAATATATATCCAAAGCAAATTATTACTGCATTAATTCCAAATGCCCAAAATAAATACTTATGAGCTCCTAAAAATATTGGTTTGATTTTTATCTCTGTCCAATATTTTCAGAGACCAACATGAACATTTTCTTGGACCTTTTTGGAGCAATTTTTATCTGGGTCATTTCCAGAAATGATTCTGAGGGTTTCACAGTCCCCATTTCAAATTTAAATGGAATTTAAACATGATGCAAGCAAGATGCCAACACTAAGCATTACCAGAAGCTAGGGATGTGACAAAAGGAAATAAATGGAGAAAAAGATCATATACTAATCTTATGGTAGGTGATGACACCACATAAGGAAAAGTATAAGTAGAAAATTTTATTAGAGATTGACAAACATAGCATTAGTCAATTATGCAACTCATGAAAGAATTAATAAGGGAAGAGAAGATTCACATATGAATATACTATCCTAGAAATCTTTTGTGATTGCGAGCCCTCATCAAAATATTATATGCCAAAATTGTCGACGTTGGACAAGGAAGAAAACTTAATGGTTTATATTTGTTTATATTCACATACAAGTCATATTGTCATAGATCCTTTAACATGTGGTGCTTGCCCCCTATCTTTGGTTGCCAAAAAATTCTGCAGTAAGTAGAGATACTACTTGTGCATCCAAAAACCCTTAAACCCAAATCTTACTTTCAAGTGTCCACCATACCTACCTAGGTATTGAGCAAGATCCCTCAAGTAAGTTGTCATCGGTGCAAAAAGGCAATAAAATTTCTTCTAAAAATGTAAGATCATTTAGTGCAAGAGAAAATTGAGCATTGCACGAACTTGTGATGGTGAAGAATAAAAGCGACAGACTGCATAATAAAGGTCGCTATCACAAGGGGCAATGCAACGTGACGTTCTTTTGCATTAAGGGATTGATCATACAAACAAATAAGCGCATGGCAACCTCTGCTTCCCTCTATGAAGGGCCTATCTTTTACTTTTATGTATTTACTTTTATGCAAAGAGTCAATGTTTTCCTTCTATTCCTTTTTATTTTTTTTCCTTTGGCAAGCATCATGTGGTGAGGAAAGATCTAGGAACATATGTCCAGTTGAATATAGATAGCATGAATTATTATTGTTGACAACACCTTTGAGGTGAATAAGTTGGGACGCGAAACTATAAGCCCCTATCTTTGTATGTGTCCGGTTGAAACGTTTTGCTCATGTGTACGCGGTGAGTGTTAGCAATCGTAGAAGACTATATGATGGTTGAGTATGTGTACTTGCCTAAGGCTCCGATACGTGACCGTTCCTGAAAAGATGATGAATTGTAGTTGCAAAGTTGACTGAGAACATAGTTTGTTGGTTTTTAATAGAGTTTTTGCCTTATACTTCAATTGTGTGATGAATTGTTACTTATTCATGATAAAAGTCTTATGTTTAATTTTGTTGTTGTTATAATAATCAACATGATGCTTCTATGTCCGTATTTTGTTTTTATTGAGACCTCTCTCTCAAAGCATGTGGACAAGTTTTTCAATTTCGGTTTTCCCTTGAGGACAAGCAAGGTCTAAGCTTGGGGGAGTTCATACGTCCATTTTGAATCATGTTTTCTTACTGTTATTTAAGATGTTTTTATCCATAATAATGCTTTTTGAGGGAAATTCTAATGCCTTTTCTCTCATAATATGCAAGGTATAAACAAGAGGGAGAGTTCCGGCAGCTGGAAATCTGGAGCAAATAACTACCAGAGGGGGCCCACCAGGTGGGCACAACCCACCTGGGCGCGCCAGGGAGCCCAGGCGCGCCATGGTGGGTTGTGCTCACCCAGGCCCACCTCCGGTGCCCATCTTCTGGTATATAGGTCATTTTGACCTAGAAAAAATGAAGAGAGGACTTTCGGGACGGAGCGCTGCCGTCTCGAGGCGGAACTTGGGCAGGAGCCCTTTTCCCCTCCGGCAGAGCGATTCCGCTGGGGGAACTTCCCTCCCAGAGGGGGAAATCATCGCCATCATCATCACCAACAACTCTCCCATCTTGGGGAGGGTAATATCCATCAACATCTTCAACAACACCATCTCATCTCAAACCCTAGTTCATCTCTTGTGTTCAATCTTGTTACCGGAACTATAGATTGGTGCTTGTGGGTGACTAGTAGTGTTGATTACATCTTCTAGTTGATTAGTATATGATTTATTTGGTGGAAGATTATATGTTCATATCCATTATGTTATTTAATACCCCTCTGATCTTGAGCAAGATTATCATTTGTGAGTAGTTACTTTCGTTCTTGAGGTCACGTGAGAAATCATGTTGCAAGTAATCATGTGAACTTGATATGTGTTCGATATTTTGATGGTATGTATGTTGTGATTCCCTTAGTGGTGTCATGTGAACATCGACTACATGAAACTTCACCATATTTGGGCCTAAGGCAATGCATTATGGAGTAGCAATTAGGTGGTGGGTTGCGAGAGTCACAGAAGCTTAAACCCCAGTTTATGCGCTATTCCATAAGAGACCGATTGGATGCAAAAGTTTAATGCTATGGTTAGAATTTATTCTTAATACTTTTCTCGTAGTTTCAGATGCTTGCGGGAGGGTTAATCATAAGTAGGAGGTTTGTTCAAGTAAGAACAACACCTAAGCACTGATACTACTCCAACGTATCTAATTTTTTTGATTGTTCGATGTTGTTATATTATCAATCCTCGATGTTTTATAATCATTTTATAGTCATTTTATATCATGTTTTGGTACTAACCTATTGACATAGTGCCAAGTGCCAGTTGCTGTTTTCTGCATGTTTTTTACATCACGGGCAATCAATATCAGACGGAGTCCAAATGCAACAAAACTTTATGGCGTTTTTTTTGGACCAGAAGGAACATAATGGGCCCTGGCAGTGCCTGGGGGTGCTCCGAGGAGAGCACAACCCACCAGGGCGTGCCAGGAGGCCCAGGCGCACCCTGGTGGGTTGTGCCCACCTCGGGTGCCCCCCGGACTACCTCTTTTCTCTATAAATACCCCAATATTCCAGAAACCCTAGGGGAGTCGACGAAATATTCATCCAGCCGCCGCAGAGTCTAGAACCACCAGATCCAATCTAGACACCATCTCGGATGGCGTTCACCACCTCCAATGGTGCCTCTCCGATGATGCGTGAGTAGTTCTTTGTAGAACTTCGGGTCTGTAGTTAGTAGCTAGATGGCTTCATCTCTCTCTCTCTATCTCTCTCTCTCTCTCTCTCTCTCTCTCTCTGAATTCTCAATACAGTGGTCTCTTGGAGATCCATATGATGTAACTCTTTTTCGGTGTGTTTGTTGGGATCGATGAACTTTACGTTTATGATCAGATCTATCTTTTTATATCCATGAAAGCATTCGAGTTTCTTTGATCTCTTTTATGCATGATCTCTTATACCCTCATATTTCTTCTCCGATATTTGGGTTTTGTTTAGCCAACTTGATCTATTTATCTTGCAATGGGAAGATGTGCTTTGTAGTGGGTTCAAACTTATGGTACTTGATCCCAGTGACAGAAACAGAACCGACACGTATGTATCGTTGCTACTAAGGATAAAACAATGGGGTCTATCTCTACATAGATAGATCTTGTCTATATCATGCCATCGTTCTTATTGCATTACTCCGTTTTCCATGAACTTAATACACTAGATGCATGTTGGATAGCGGTCGATGTGTGGAGTAATAGTAGTAGATGCTGGCAGGAGTCGGTCTACTAATCTTGGCCGTGATGCCTATATAATGATCATTGCCTGGATGTCGTCATGAGTATTTGAGGTTCTATCAATTGCCCAACAGTAATTTGTTCACCCACCGTTTGCTATTTTTTCTCGAGAGAAGCAAATAGTGAAACCTACGGCCCCCAGGTCTCTTTCTCATATTATTTGCCTTTGCGATCTAATTTTCCTTTGCATTTATTTTTAGATCTATTAAACTAAAAATACAAAAATATATTGCTGCACTTTTATTTATTTGCGATCTATTTATTCAATCTATTACAACTTTCTCCCGTCCGCGCACCAATTTCTGGCGCCGTTACCCGAAAGGGATTGACAACCCCTTTAACACGTCGGGTTGCGAGTGGTTGTTATTTGTGTGCAGGGGATGTTTACGTTGTGTTGCTTGGTTCTCCTACTGGTTCGATAACCTTGGTTTCATATCTGAGGGAAATACCTACCGATGCTGTGCTCCATCATCCCTTCCTCTTTGGGGAAATCCCGACGTTGCTTCAAGCCGCATCAAAAGAAATTTCTGGCGCCGTTGCCGGGGAGGATCTTCAACATATACCAGGTTCCTAATCACAAATCTCATATCCTTGCAATTTACATTATTTTCCATTTGCCTCTCATTTTCCTCTCCCCCACTTCACGAAAATTTGCCGTTTTATTCGCCTCTCTTTTTTCCGTTCTCCGTTTTCTTGCCGGATCTGTTTTTGTGTGCAATCTTGCTTGCCGTAGTCATGATGCCTCAAATAAAATATTATGATGTTCCTTAACCAAATATTTTGCTTGAAATTGAGAAAAGTACTAAGGAATATATGACTACACAATTTGACCACAATAAGTATTTTACTGAAGAACTTAAGGAGCACTCTGTTGTGCTGGATGCTATCACAAAACAACTTGATGATATTAGTAGAGAAGTTTGCAATCTCCAATCTAAGTATGATTTTGCTTAAAGTTTGCTAGGAAAATATCCGATGCACAACCTACTCTAGTAAATCAAATGGCCGCCAAACCAATCTCATTAGAGGTTAAAAGTGACGAAGATATTAAAATGATTGGTGTTTCTTCTATTGATTCCTTGTTTAGTAAAGTTAAGATTGATGAAAAAGGGACTGGAGAAGAGTCAACTTTAGGTAGAAGGCGTCCCAATATTTTGGAGGGTGAAAATCCTGTTGAGAAAATTGATGAAAGTGGGTTTGAAGAGGTCAAAACTTTAGCTAGTGATGTGCCCACTCTTTTGGATTACAAAGACTTTCATTATGATAGTTTCTCTTTGATTGATTGTATTTCTTTGTTGCAATCCATGATAAATTCACCCCATGCTTATGAACAAAACAAAGCCTTTACTAAACATATTGTTGATGCTATGATGAAAGCTTTTGAAGAAAAATTGGAATTGGAAGTTTCAATTCCTAGAAAATTGCATGATGAGTGGGAACCTACTATCAAATTCAACATTAAAATTATGAATGTTTTGCTTTGTGTGATTTGGGTGCTAGTGTTTCTACAATTCTAAAATCTTTATGTGATGTGCTTGGTTTTACCAAACTTGAAGATTGTTCTTTAAATTTGCACTTGGCGGATTCTACTATTAAAAAGCCTATGGGAAGAATTAATGATGTTCTTATTCTTGCAAATATAAATTATGTGCCCATAGATTTTATTGTTCTTGATATTGATTGCAATCCGTCTTGTCATACTATTCTTGGTAGACCGTTGTACGCACTATCGGTGTCGTGATTGATATGAAAGAAGGCAATATTAAGTTCCAATTTCCTTTGAGGAAGGGTATAGAACACTTTCCTAGAACAAGAATTACGCCACCATATGAATCAATCATGAGGGCATCTTATGGATCTTGAATCAAAGATGAAAAAAATTAGATCCTTGCTTTATGCCTAGCTAAGGGCGTAAAACTATTGCGCTTGTTGGGAGGCAACCCAATGAATAAATTTTATTTTTCCTTTTTGCTTTCTATTCTTGAGTGTTTGCACAATTATGCTACTGTTATGATTGTGTTTTTTATGTTTTAATTAGTGTTTGTGCCAAGTAAAGCCTTTAGGATCTTCTTGGGTGATAGTTGTTTGATCTTGCTGAAAATAGAAACTTTTGCACTCACGAAAACAATTATCATTTTTACCAGAGCGTGATAAAATACCAATTCTTTTTGCATAAGATTAATATACAAATTGCTCAGGTCGTCCTAATTTTTCAGAATTTTTGGACTTCCAGAAGTTTTCAAAATAGTCAGATTGCTACATACTGTTCTGTTTTGACACATTCTGTTTTATTTGCGTTGTGTGCTTATTTTGATGGCTCTATAGTTTTTTATGAGTTTTCGCCATAGAGAAGTTGGAATATAGTAGTATAATGCAAAAATAAAATATGAATTGGTTTGGTATAGTACTTATAGTAGTGATTTGCTTTCTTACAACAGATCTCACGAAGGTTTTGTTGAGTTTTGTGTGATTGAAATTTTCAAGTTTTAGGTTATCTTACGATGTATGAAGGAGTAAGGAGTAGAAGAGCCTAATCTTGGGGATGCCCCGGCATCCCAAGCTATTATCCAAAAATGAGAAACCAACTAAGCTTGGGGATGCCCCCGAGTGGCATCCCTCTTTCTTCTAACGACCATCGGTATTTTACTCGAAGCTATATTTTCATTCAACACATACTATGTGTTTTGCTTGGAGCGTCTTGTATGATATGAGTCTTTGCTTGTTTTATTTTGTGTTTTAAGTCTTTATTCCTTGCTGGACACACCTATTTGAAAGAGCCAAAATTATGTCATGACTTGTTAGAATTGCTCTCTATTCTTCACTTAAATTTTTATGAGCTATGGACTTGCTCTAGTGCTTCACCTATATCTTTTTTAGCATGGTGTTCTTTATTATTTTTGAAGAAATACTCTCTTGCTTCACTTAGATTTATTTCAGAGTTAGTGAAGTTTTCAAGAAATTCTCTCTTGCTTCACTTAAATTATTTTGAGAGAAAGAAAAATATTATGCTCGTGATCTTCACTTATATTTGTTTGAGCTTGTCAAAAGAAGCACATGAAAATTAGTACCAAAGTGATAGATATCCAACAAGGATATAATAAAACTTTCATGAAGATCATTGGACAAAATAAACTTGATTCTTAGTAATAGTTTTGGGATGTGATGATGTGATATGTTAGTTACGTTGATGAGTAATTTTGCTTTAGTAAGAATATTGGTGTTAAGGTTTGTGATTCCCTATGCAAGCAGAAAGTCAATATTCATGCAATGAAATTATATCCTACTTGTGGTGCATTATTCGGTGTTATTTATGCTTAATGCTTGCTTATGAGATTATTCGTTTCCATTAAACCAGTTTTGCCACATGAGTCCACTATATCTACCTATATGCGGTATTCTTTTGCCGTTCTAAGCAAATTTGTATGTGCCATCTCTAATTTTCAAAATAAACTTCTCTTTTGTGTGTTCGTTTCGCTCGCAGAGCGGTGAGGGGTGGCTAATATTTTCCATGCTAGATGTGTTCTTCTCAAGATGAGTGTTTATTCACTTGTCATTGCACGAGAGTAAGGCAAAGGTATTAGGGATGCCTAGTCCCGAAATAAAAAAATGAATTTACTTTATGTTGTCAACTAATAAATTCCTTGGAAAGTGTTGGTATGGAGGGCAACCGTGGATACGGCTAGCCATGGGAAGTGAAAGTATGGTTGAAAAAGGAATAAACTTTATTTTCTGTTTGGGAACCGCCTATGATATATCTAGCATGGGAAGTGCCAGGAACTCTAAGTCATTTTCGTTGGTGGGATGGATACACCTCCCAAAATGTTTTTATCTCTAAGTTTTTCGCTTTGAGCTCTGGCACCTCTACAAATCCCTACTTCCCTCTGCGAAGGGCCTTTCTTTTACTTTATGCAATTTTTATTTTTGAGTCTCCGTCTTCTCTTATAAAATCACCAACTAGGAGGCAATATGATCGTACTTAAGTATTGGGTGTAGCTAATATGCGAGTGTGTTTCATGAATGGATTAATGGTTGAGCATGATGGGCTAGGGATAACTTATTTTAGCGTTGATATTTTCAAAGAAATGGTTGCTTGTTGATATGCTTGAGTATTTAAATTATCATGTCAAAACTAGACTATTGCTTTGAACAATATAAAAGTCCAAATGTCCATGCTATAAAGAAAATAAATATGATATGACATGATAGGCAGCATTCCACATCAAAAATTCTGTTTTTATCACTTCCCTACTCGAGGACGAGTAGGAGTTAAGCTTGGGGATGCTGATACGTCTCCAATGTAACTATAATTTTTTATTGTTCCATGCTGTTATATTATCAATCTTGGATGTTTTATAATCATTTTATATTTATTTTACATCATTTTTTGGTACTAACCTATTGACATAGTGCCAAGTGCCAGTTGTTGTTTTCTGCATGTTTTTTACATCGCAGGAAATCAATATCAGACGGAGTCCAAACGCAACGAAACTTTAAGGAGATATTTTTGGACCAGAAGGAACGTAATGGGCTCTGGCTGCACCTAGGGGGGCTCTGAGGAGAGCACAACCCACCAGGGCGCGCCAGGAGGCCAGGCGTGCGCTGGTGGGTTGTGCCCACCTCGGGTGCCCCCGGACCGCCTCTTTGCTCCATAAATTCCCCAATATTCAAAAAACCCTAGGGGAGTCAACGAAATATTCTCCAGCCGCCACAGAGTCCAGAACCACCAGACCCAATCTAGACACCATCTCAGATGGGGTTCACCACCTCCATTCGTGCCTCTCCGATGATGCGTGAGTAGTTCTTTGTAGACCTTCGGGTCCGTAGTTAGTAGCTAGATGGCTTCATCTCTCTCTCTCTCTATGAATTCTCAATACAATGGTCTCTTGGAGATCCATATGATATAATTCTTTTGCGGTGTGTTGGGTCGATGAACTTTGAGTTTATGCATGATCAGATCTATCTTTTTATATCCATGAAAGTATTTGAGTTTCTTTGATCTCTTTTATGCATGATCTCTTATAGCCTCGTATTTCTTCTGTGATATTTGGGTTTTGTTTGGCCAACTTGATCTATTTATCTTGCAATGGGAAGAGGTGCTTTGTAGTGGGTTCAATCTTACGGTGCTTAATCCCAGTGACAGAAAGGGAACTAACACGTATGTATCGTTACTACTAAGGATAAAACGATGGGGTCTATCTCTACATAGATAGATCTTTTCTACATCATGTCATCGTTCTGATTGCATTACTCCGTTTTTCTATCAACTTAATACACTAGATGCATGCTGGATAGCGGTCCATGTGTAGAGTAATAATAGTAGATGCAGGCAGGAGTCGGTCTACTAATCTTGGACGTGATGCCTATATAATGATCATTTCCTGGATATTGTCATGAGTATTTGAGGTTCTATCAATTGCCCAACAGTAATTTGTTCACCCACCATTTGCTATTTTTTCTCAAGAGAAGCCACTAGTGAAACCTGTGGCCCCCGGGTCTCTTCCTCATATTATCTGCATTTACGATCTATTTTTCCTTTAAATTTATTTTCAGATCTATTGAACTAAAAATAAAAAAAATATCTTGCTGCACTTTTATTTATTTGCGATCTATTTATTCAATCTATTACAACTTTCTCCATCCGCGCACCAATTTCTAGCGCCGTTACCCGAAAGGGATTGACAACCCCTTTAACACTTAGGGTTGCGAGTGGTTGTTATTTGTGTGCAGGGGCTGTTTACTTTATGTTGCTTGGTTCTCCTACTGGTTCGATAACCTTGGTTTCATATCTAAGGGAAATACCTACCGCTATTGTGCTGCATCATCCCTTCCTCTTTGGGTAAATACCGACGTAGCTTCAAGCCGCATCAAAAGGAATTTCTGGCACCGTTGCCGGGGAGGATCTTCAACATATACCAAGTTCCTAATCACAAATCTCATCTCGTTGCAATTTACATTATTTGACATTTGCCTCTCATTTTCCTCTCCCCCACTTCACAAAAATTTGTCGTTTTATTCGCCTCTCTTTCTCCGTTCGTCATTTTCTTGCCGAATTTGTTTTTTGTGTGCAATCTTGTTTGCCGTAGTCATGATGCCTCAAAGAAAATATTATGATGTTCCTTACCCAAATTTTTTGCTTGAAATTGAGAAAAGTACTAAGGAATATATGACTACACAATTTGAGCACAATAAGTATTTTACTGAAGAACTTAAGGAGCACTCTGTTGTGCTGGATGCTATCACAAAACAACTTGATGATATTAGTAGAGAAGTTTGCAATCTCCAATCTAAGTATGCTTTTGCTGAAAGTTTGCTAGGAAAAATATCCGATGCACAAGGATTCATTTTCTGCTTCGACCCCTCACTTTCAACAATGCAATCCATCAAGGAGGGATTATTAGTCATGGTGGTTTTGATGTTGGAGGTTACCTTGTTGGTGGCTTTGGCCATGAGGCACTTGGAGGTGATGTTCTCGTTGGGTGAGTCGAAGAGGGATACCCGTGGAGTTGTTGCAATGGCAACGGAAGCCATGGCAACTGTCTCACCGTCTTCATCATCATCATCATCATCATCATCATCATCATCCTCATTGTACTCTTCTTGTGCCACCAACCCGAGGAGCCTTGTTGGCGAAGTTGTTATTGTTGGGGAAATACTTGGCCTTGTCTTTTCGGATAAGCTTGCCACAATTGTCTTCCCTCTTATCGTATGGGCACTCCGCAACAAAGTGGCTCACATTGCTAAAATTATAGCATGTCCTCACACGTTGCTTGACCCTGGCGCCACTTGACTTGTTCTTGTTGAAGTTGGGCCTTGAGTTCTTCTCGCTCCAAAATTGCTGTGAAGCAAGAGCCATGTGCTCATGATAAGCATACTTGGTATCTTCGGGGCAACACTCCTCTTCTTCCTCTTCACCCTCTTCTTCCACACTAGCTGAGGGAGTCCTGGATTGGGGGGTATCTGGACAGCCGGACTATAACCTTTGGTCGGACTGTTGGACTATGAAGATACAAGATTGAAGACTTCATCCCGTGTCCGGATGGGACTCTCCTTGGCGTGGAAGGCAAGCCTAGCAATATGGATATGTAGATCTCCTTCCTTGTAACTGACTCTATGTAACCCTAGCCCCCTCCGGTGTCTATATAAACCGGAGGGTTTAGTCCGTATGACATAACAACAATCATACCATAGGCTAGCTTCTAGGGTTTAGCCTCTCTGATCTCGTGGTAGATCAACTCTTGTACTACTCATATCATCAATATTAATCCAGCAGGAGTAGGGTTTTACCTCCATCGAGAGGGCCCGAACCTGGGTAAAAACATTGTGTCCCTTGTATCCTGTTACCATCCACCTAGACGCACAGTTCGGGACCCCCTACCCGAGATCCGCCGGTTTTGACACCGACATTAGTGCTTTCATTGAGAATTCCACTGTGCCATCGCCATAAGGAAGGATGTCTCGTCTCGTCTTTAAAGACGGCACTACCGCTGAGGGAGCTTTGGCTGTCGGCCAAACTCTCCGGCTAGGTGGTTTCATCATGACCGCCTGTTCGGCTGATGCGCCAACGATGACTTCTCAGGTCATCGAAAGCAGTCTCCACGTCAACTCGGAATTCGCCGAGCAGTTAGATCCAATGGAGCTCTCTTCCCTAAACGAGCTCTTGGATCGCATCGCCGCCCTGGGAGTCGCCATGGACTATGATCAGATTGGGCTTAAACCCGATCAGAGAGAGATTAACTCTCCCCCGGTCACCCATCATGTTGCGGTGGTGGAGGAACAATGCGGCGACCTCTCCTCTATCTTGAGGACTAGCTATGTCCAGATTCCTGAGCCCTCCAAGCCGGATACCCATTTACAGGAGGACACCACCCAAGCCGTGAAACTAGAGTCAGGCAGCGGGCCAGACTTATCGGACAACATCCCAGAAACTGAACTTCCAAGATTGGAAACTCCTTGGCCCCTGGGTCCCAGATTGGGTGAGGTTTTGGATTCAATTCCACACACCCACCCAAGCATAAGCGATCTTTCACACATCAGGCAAGAGCCCCAGGAAACAGTACATAATTATTGGGCCAGATTCCTCCTTGTAATGAACAAGGTTAAGGACTGCTGCGAGGAAGACGCAATCTCGGTCTTCTGCAATAATTGCACGGACAAGGGAATCCTTAACGCCATAAGTCGCCGAGAAATTTCATGCTTTGCCGACTTGGCATCCATAGTATGAAAGTACTGTGCGATGGAAAGTGCCTGGAAAATCGAAACAAAATTTTGGGACAATTCGGCCCTAAATACGAACCCAGTCCCAAATAAAAGGGTGCATCATCACAAGACACCCGGGTTAACTACCAAAAAGCAAAAACCCTCTATAGGGCATGGAACCGTACTGGAGGGATGGCTCAATGGACCCTGCAAAATTCATAGTACAGAGGGCGCCATACCAACACATAGCCTTAGAGCATGTTGGATACTCCGGCAGGTAGCCAAAAGGGGCGTGGATCTTCTCATTCTAGAAGCCACAGAGCACCATCCCAGGGATAACAATACGGTATTAACAGTCTTTGAGACCTTCGCATCAAATAACAAGCGAAAGCGAACACTCCACAGCCTTGCCGAAGTCTACCACGTGGCAACAATAAATCCATGGAGTGACACGGCTATTACTTTCAATGCCAGTGATGAACCTAAATTCCGAACAGCCCGAGCACCAGCCGCGTTGGTCCTCAGTCCAATTGTGGATGGCTTTCGACTCAACAAGGTGCTCATGGACAGCGGCAGCGGATTAAACCTCATCTACGAGGAAACCCTTCAAAAAATGGAAATAGACTGGTACCACATCAAGCGAAGCAGCACAACCTTTAGAGGAATAATCCCCAGTCGGGAAGCGCACTGTACAGGCAAAATCACACTAGATGTGGTGTTCGGCACGCCGGAGAATTACAGGTCCGAAGAGACAAGTGGCCCCGTTCAGTAGTGGATACCACACCCTTTTAGGGCGGGAGGTGTTCACGATCTTCCAAGCCATACCCCATTACGGGTACATGAAGCTCAAAATGCCCAGGCCCAACGGAACCATCACTCTTGCTAGCGATCCGGATACAGCACTCCACGCCTGTCGTGGAATCGTCACGGCAGATGTCCTCTTGGAAGGACTTAGTCATGGAGCCATCGCAACTAGGAAGCTTAAAGGGGTTAATCGGGACAAAGGACACGAGAGGTTTATACTAGTTCAGCCCCTTGCGGTGAAGGAAGGCCTACGTCTAGTTGGGTTGGTATTGCTTGAGGTTTCGATGACCAGGGAGCGAGATACGCTATGCCTGGCTCTCGATGAGTTGTTTCTTGCCCTAAGCCGCCGGCGGGTCGTCCCCTTATATACACGGGTTGACGCCCTGCGGCCTACAGAGTCCCGGCCGGCTCATAGATAGTGTCCGGCTCGGTGACTAGTTAATCCTGCCCTACAATACAAGTCATGCCATTACGGCGGTTTATCACTACGGTCCTCAGAGTCGCCTATGGGCCTTTAGGCCTTTTAGTGAACCGCCATCTTCATGCTTTGGTCTTGGGCTTCCGATGAGACTCTCTTTGCGTAACCCGGCCCTTCCTGGACGGCTTACACAAATAGTCATATCCCCAACATTAGGCCCCAGATTGATTTGAACCGGTTCATGTCAATCTTTGAGAACCTTATGAACTTGGCCTTTAGTCTTTTGTCTTGTGTGAGAATTGTAACCCGCCGTGACATCATCATCTGATCTGGGTTAAATCATCATGACGTCATCTTCAATAAAACTTATATTTTAATCCGTCATATCTTCAACTGCCTTTACTGACCCTCCCGAAAATCGAGGCGTCGGGGCCGTTGGATAATGATGCTTTGGTCCCCTCGTTTTTCGTGCCGTCTCGGTTGGCCCCTCCTTATAAATAGATGCGACTTAGGTCTTTTTCATTCTCCCCTCTCGCTCGTCTTCCTCCGCTTGCTGTCTCTCTGCCGCTCGAGCTCCGCCGCCGCCACCGAGCTCCTCGTCTTCGCCAACTCCGGCCGCTGCATCAACCTGAATCCAACCAGAAAACAACGGCGGACCACCGTAGCCAGTCTGCATCTGTGAGTTCCCTTCTTCCCTGTTTTAGATCTGCATTAAGGCTTCTTTGAGTTCGTCGGCGTTCATCACCGCCTGAGCCAAACCCTTGATAGTGTTCACCTCCAATGCCCCCTTTGGATCTTCAGATAGTGTAGAACTATTGCGGTGGCTATTTCGCATCCGTTTCCAAATGCAAATAGACCCCTTTCTGTTGCACAGAGGCTTCATTCGAGCCTATGAACTTTAACTGTGCTAGTTCTAGGTCTAGAAAATTTCTTTTTAGAACGACCATTTGATCCAAAATAATAGCCGTAACTTGTGAAACCTGTTTGTTCCATACTTAGCCGAAAAACTGCGTCTGTTGACTCTGTTTCAGCCATAGTAGTTCGTGTAACCGGTTTAAGATAATACCGGCTGTCAGCACCGCTTACTTCCGGTGACTTAAGAAGATCTTAATCATCTTTAATGCCTGCAGCTGTTAAACATTACCAAATAGTTACCTGTATGTCATTAGGCCCCTTTTTAAGCCGCCATACTGAATAACCCCATAGTGCCTGCCTCCGGGTTATAATTAAACCGGAAAAATTCTTTTATCTTGCTTGTAGGCTTTGATTTACGCAATGGCACCCAAAGCTCCCAAACCTCCGGTGACCTGTAACTGGGTCCCATCCACTGTCACAGAGAGCAAACTGTCTGATTTTGTAAAGTCTGGTCATCTGCCCAAGAAGGATGTTATATCTTATCGTGCTCCTAACTCGTCTGAAGAAAAACCTCAACCCAAGGAAGGGGAGGTGATTATTTTCACTGATCACATGAGCCGGGGATTTGCTCCTCCCGGTTCAAAATTCTTCAGGGATGTTCTGAATTTCTTCGATCTACGGCCTCAAGACATCGGGCCCAACTCCGTGTCAAATCTCTATAACTTCCAAGTGTTTTGCAAAGTGTACCTTCGAGAAGAGACAAGTTTGACCTTGTTCAGAGAGCTGCTTTATTTGAACCGGCAAAATGAACGTGCCAATGGGCCCAGTCTGGAACTCGGTGGTATTTCGATCCAGCGGCGAAGAGACTATCTTTTCCCTTATGCTGAACTGCCAAGCCATCCGAAGGAGTGGAACCAGACGTGGTTCTACTGCCAAGATACCTCTCCGGTTGGTGAGAACCCGCTACCTGGCTTTCGTGCTTTGCGCTTGGAGTCCAACCACCCATTGGCTGACAAATTATCTCCTGCTGAACGCATTCCACTTGCCCCCACCATAAAGAAGATTAAGGCTCTTTTGGGCAATGGTTTGGACGGCATTGATTTGGTCCGGACCTGGATTACCTGGCGGGTGATTCCGTTAAGCCGCCGACCCGGCTTAATGTGTACTTACTCAGGGGAAAAGGATGACCCGCTGCGTCATAGCCCTGACGATTTACCAGATGACACAGTCGAGGCTATGATCCAGTCACTATTGAAAGAAGGGACTTTGGTGGATAATACCTTCAGCTTACTCCCCTTCTGTAAGAACAACCCGCCCCCCGCAGTAAGTCATCAGCCTCAATGATCACCTTTTATCATGTTTACCTTATTTTTACTCATACCCCCTTACAACTCTTTACAGGCAAACGACAAGTTTTGGAAAGTCCCGTATGATCATGAGGCGGTCAAACAAGCCCGGGCGGCAAAGAGGGCCGAAAAAAGAACCACCAGGCCTTCTACTTCAAAGCAGAGAAAACCAAGTGCTTCCGAGATGTTCCAGCTCGATGACTCTGATGATAACGAAGAAGAGGTAACCTTTCAACTTCACTTACTCTTTTATCATTACCTTACTAACATTATTCTCCTTTTCAGGAAGACACGGGGAACAGCCAACCCGTCGAGGAAGAGGTAACTATAATCTCCTCCGACTCCGAGCTTCGGCCGCGTCAGAAAATTCGAAGAGTAACCCGGAAAGTAAGATTTTCACACCCTTTGGCTTACCAAGATCCTGACTTTCTTTTGAAGCAACAGCAATTTGAAAGCCGGAGGCAGACCCGGACCAGCAAGGATGCAGAGCTCTCCTCCGGCTTGCCTGACACAACCCGGAAGCGTCGGACTGAGGTTATCTCCGACTTATACCCTTTCTTTGTTGGAAATATGCCCTAGAGGCAATAATAAATTGATTATTATTATATTTCCTTGTTCATGATAATCGTTTATTATCCATGCTAGAATTGTATTGATAGGAAACTCAGATACATGTGTGGATACATAGACAACACCATGTCCCTAGTAAGCCTCTAGTTGACTAGCTCGTTGATCAATAGATGGTTACGGTTTCCTGACCATGGACATTGGATGTCATTGATAACGGGATCACATCATTAGAAGAATGATGTGATGGACAAGACCCAATCCTAAGCCTAGCACAAGATCATGTAGTTCATATGCTAAAGCTTTTCTAATGTCAAGTATCGTTTCCTTAGACCATGAGATTGTGCAACTCCCGGATACCGTAGGAGTGCTTTGGGTGTGCCAAACGTCACAACGTAACTGGGTGGCTATAAAGGTACACTACAGGTATCTCCGAAAGTGTCTGTTGGGTTGGCACGAATCGAGACTGGGATTTGTCACTCCGTGTGACGGAGAGGTATCTCTGGGCCCACTCGGTAGGACAAAATCATAATGTGCACAATGTGATCAAGGAGTTGATCACGGGATGATGTGTTGCGGAACGAGTAAAAGAGACTTGCCGGTAACGAGATTGAACAAGGTATCGGGATACCGACGATCGAATCTCGGGCAAGTATCGTACCGATAGACAAAGGGAATTGTATACGGGATTGATTAAGTCCTTGACATCGTGGTCCATCCGATGAGATCATCGTGGAACGTGTGGGAGCCAACATGGGTATCCAGATCCCGCTGTTGGTTATTGACCGAAGAACGTCTCGGTCATGTCTGCATGTCTCCCGAATCCGTAGGGTCTACACACTTAAGGTTCGATGATGCTAGGTGTGACGCCCCGAGACCGTTGTGCCAGTTGTCCTCCAGTTATTCGCTGTTGGTTCTTTGTCATTTGCTTGCGTGTCGCATCTTGTCATGTAATCATCCGCATTGCATCATCATGTTTTCAAAACTTGTATCCGTCCCGGTCTCTTTGTTCTCTTCGTTGTCCGTGCTGAGCCCACACACACTTGCACGCGCCCGCGGCAGGTCCGAAATAGTATTTTATAAGTGGCCGGAAAATGTTCTCGGAATGGGATGAAAGTTCGCGTGCGGTGTTGTTTTGGTGTCAGTAGACCGCCTGCCAAGTTTCATCGCATTCGGAGTCCGTTTGATGCCCCAACGAATAAATATAGCGGCATTTTAGCCGGTCTAACGTCGGACGTTTTTGGTCTCCGGAAACCGTGCCGGGCTGCATCTCTCCCCTCTTCTCTCAGAACAACCCACTCTTCACAATCCGCCAGACCCAACCTAACCTCTCTCGTCAGCCCGCGGACCTCCTTGCGCGCGCGTCCGAAAATTGTCCCGGACTCGAACCGGACCGTCACTACCGTTGTGTCCGGATCATCTCCTAACGTCTACAAAACATCTCCGTTTTCTTGATTTGTCTTTCTAATCTATTTTTGTCTCAGCCGTCCGATTCCGATCGTAGGGTCGTGATATCCCCTAACCTAAATTTATTTGATATAAATATCAGTCTACTCTAACCCTAGAAATTAGGGATCCTGTCCCATCCATCCACCCATTCCCGAGCCGTCGCCACCCACCTAACTTTCTTCCTCGGGATCACCTCATTCCCCTGATCCAATCCACCAGCCTCTGCCTCATCGATCCACCGCCCGCTCCTCCCGTCGTCTCCCTCACGCCGGCCACCAACAGCAGCACCAGGAGCACACCAGCGCCATGGAAGCCTCCCGATGGACCCCGGCCTCCTCCTCGCCTCGTCGGCGCATGCCGTCAGGATCCGCATGGAGCGCCGGCCGGCCTGAGCCGCGCCTCGCACGCCTCTGCCTTCGCTGCCCGGGGCCACCTCACCGCCCTCGCATCTCCTGCAGCCTTCCTTCGCCGTGACCCCGTTTGCCTCCTCGAGCCGAAGCTCGCCGCCGCCGGCGACAGCAACAGCAACATCGTCGTTGCCCCTCCTTCCTCCCGTTCTTCTTCTCCCTCTGCTCTAACCTCTCTCTCTTCCCCGTGTTCCACTGCAGGAGCATGAGCTCCCTCCTCCTCATCCCCGTGCCCGCGGCAGCAGAGCAGGATCCGGCCCCTGACGCCCCCATCCCCTGCCGCTCCGCCAGGTTACTCGTCTGCGTCCTCCCGTCGAGCGCCGGGACGAACGGCAGCAGCTCCAGTCTCGCCTCGGCCCTCCTCGACCTCCTCCGCGCCTCCCCATCATCATCTCCGGTGTCAAGCGGCCTCAAAGCTCTGCCTCGCCGGAGTGCCCGCATCGCCAGCCGCCGTCCCTTCCTTCACGAACGAGATGCAGTGCGCCGAGCCACCCAGCGCCGCTCCGCCGCCGCGCCAAGTTCCGCCTCCCCACCGTCACCTGCGCCGCCCCGGTGACGCGCCTGGGACGCGAGCCTCCTCGCGCGCCAAGTTCGCCGTCCGCTGCTTCCCGTCGCAAGCTCCAGCGCCGCTGCTCCTCTGCTTTCTATCGAATAGAGAGCGCGCGCCCGGGCTGCCTCTCCTCAAGCGCCAAGGCCCAGCGCCCCTTACAGCCTCCCTCTCCACCGACCGGCCTATTGGCCCAGGGTGAGCAGTCGCCTCCTGTGCACTACTGGGCCGGCCAGATTCGGCCCGATTCATGTTTTTTTCTGCGGAACGGTCTTGCCATTTATCTAGTGAATTACAGAATTGCAGAAAACCCCCCAAGCATCATGCATTTAATAACTCACAAATGATGCATCGGATTAAAATAATTTAGATATGTAACATGCTCAGAAATTTGTGAAGTTTAATAATATCCAACTTTCATGTATGTTTAAAATGTTTAACTTGCTGTTTGGTTAAACTTGCCCAAATGCCATGCTAAAATGATTTAATTCATAACTAAATAACCGTAGCTCGGAATTTAATAAACTTTATATATAAATGGGGTAGAAAAATGCCTAGTTTAACACTGTGCACTTGCTTTGCATGTTTAACAATTCTAAAATTATGTTTAGGGCAGAACAGTACCAAATTCATAATATGCATATGAGGAGTTTCCGGACTTGTTGTTTGTTGTTCCGGCCTCATTTAAACCTGCCTAGTTAGGTAGTTTTCATATGCTTCATCCTCTTGCCATGTTAATCAACATCTAATATTGTTGAGAGAGAACTAAATAAATTGATGTGGTGTTTCTCCAATATGCAACCCGTTGCATATTGAGCTCCACTTAATGTGTAGTATTGTTTGTGCATTTTGCCATGCCCTGCAAATTTAAACCGGACATGCATCATCCTTGATTGTGCATCATGCCATGTTTATGATTGTGCGTTTACTATGTTGTTTGTTTGTTTCCGGGTTGCTTCTCTCGTTAGCTTCGGTTTCATTCCGGAGTTGTGAGGATTCGTTCGACTTCGTCCATTTGTCTTCTTCATGGACTCGTTCTTCTTCCTTGCGGGACCTCAGGCAAGATGACCATACCCTCGAAATCACTTCTATCTTTGCTTGCTAGATTGCTCGCTCTTTTGTTATGCCTATGCTGCGATACCTACCACTTGCTATATCATGCCACCCATATTGTTAAATCACGCCTCTAACCCACCTTGTCCTAGCAAACCGTTGTTTGGCTATGTTACCGCTTTGCTCAGCCCCTCTTATAGCGTTGTTAGTTGCAGGTGAAGATGAAGTTTGTTCCTTGTTGGAACATGGAGATGTTGTTCCTTGTTTGGAACATGTTTACTTGTTGGGATATCACAATATATCTTATTTAATTAATGCATCTATATACTTGGTAAAGGCTGGAAGGCTCGGCCTTATGCCTGGTGTTTTGTTCCACTCTTGCCGCCCTAGTTTCCGTCATATCGGTGTTATGTTCCCGGATTTTGCATCCCTAACGCGGTCGGGTGATTTATGGGACCCCTTGACAGTTCGCTTTGAATAAGACTTTTCCAGCAAGGCCCAACATTGGTTTTACCATTTGCCTCGGCCTATTATTTTTTTCCTTGGGAGTCGCGCATCCCGAGGGTCATCTTTATTTAGCCCCCCCGGGCAATGCTTGTCTAAGTGTTGGTCCAAACCGTCAGCCGTCGGTGGCCACCAGGGGCAACTCTGGGTTCGCCTACCAGAAGTTTGGACAATCCGGTGTTGCCCTGAGAACGAGATATGTGCAGCTCTTATCAGGATGTCGGCGCATCGGGAGGCTTTGCTGGACTTGTTTTATTACTGTCGAAATGTCTTGTAGCCAGGATTCCGAGACTGATCGGGTCTTCCCGGGGAGAAGGAATATCCTTCGTTGATCGCGAGAGCTTATCATGGGCTAAGTTGGGACACACCTGCAGGGTTTGAACTTTCGAAAGCCGTGCCCGCGGTTATGGGCAGATGGGAATTTGTTAATGTCCGGTTGTAGAAAACCCGAAGTTGATCTTAACTAAAATACACCAACCGCGTGTGTAACCGTGATGGTCTCTTCTCGGCGGGGTCCGGGAAGTGAACACGGTTGTTGGAGTTATGTTTGACGTAAGTAGTTCAGGATCACTTATTGATCATAGTTGTTCGACCGTGCTTTGCCTTCTCTTCTCGCTCTCATTTGCGTATGTTAGCCACCATATATGCTAGTCGCTTGCTGCAACCCCACCTCATACCTTTTACCCTACCTATAAGCTTAAATAGTCTTGATCTCGCGGGTGTGAGATTGCTGAGTCCTCGTGACTCACCAGATACTTCCTGAACCAGTTTGCAGGTGCCGATGAGATCGTGCAGGTGACGCACTCGAGCTCAAGGAGGAGCTCGATGAAGATCTTACCCTCTATGTTGTTTCGTGCTAGACGATCAGTAGTGGAGCCCAGTTGGGGTCGATCGTGGACCTTTGTCGCTTTTGGGGTTTCTTCTTTTATTTTGGCTCCGTAGTCAGGCCCTGATTGTAACTGTATGATGTAATGTTTTATTCATGTATTTGTGTGAAGAGGCGATTGTAAGCCGACTATGTATCTCTTTCCCTTATGTATTACATGGGTTGTGTGAAGATTACCTCACTTGCGACATTGCTTTCAATGCGGTTATGCCTCTAAGTCGTGCTTCGACACGTGGGAGATATAGCCGCATCGAGGGCGTTACAAGTTGGTATCAGAGCCTTCCCCGACCTTAGGAGCCCCCACTGATTGATCATTTTTAGCGGCCGAGTTGTGTCTAGAAAAATTGTTTTGAGTCATTTAGGAATTATATATCGGAGAGTTTAGGAATTCTTTTTAATTCCCAGTCTCCTCATCGCTCTGGTAAGGCATCCTGACGTAGAGTTTTGACTCTTCTCTTCTCAAATTTCACTAAAAAAATTTCTATGATCACGCGGGTATCTTGGACTCGTTCCGATGGTTTTATGATGACAACATTGTCTTGGTTGCCTCCCGTCAGCAGGGGTTTTAGTGGAGGTGTCCCGGGGAGTTGAGCTCCGAGGTGTTGTCGTCATAATTTTATCGTTGCAGTTCTGGAATACCTGAGTTTAGTACGCCGACATCGAAAATATCTTTTGTACAGTTGTTGGTGAGATAACCCTGATAGCCCAGTACTGAGGCGAGTGCGGGAGTATCGCCATGACTTGTATAACGGATGCTTTTCGAAGGTTGAGGTAGATGATTTCCAAAGGTTTCTTGGTTATGTGTTGAAGGATGGATACAGCTGGATCTAGGTATTGTTAGTTTGGGTGATATATTTTGTGTCCCCTGTATCCCCAACACCTGATTGCATAACCAGAAAGTTTCGGGAGTTTATAGGTGGGAACTCAAGTAGCTCCTAGATTATCTTTCCTACAGACACATGATACGATATGGGATCTATCATATGTTTGTTTCCGGCTTATTCTGCAAGCCAAATCCTTTGTTTTGTTTTATTTGTGGTATTCGAGTTGCTTCAATGTCAAGTGTTCATTCCATACCTTTTCCATGCGGTGTTCTCATATCCCTATGTGGATACCAATCCTTCATGATAACTGAGAGTGCCATGTCAATCCTTTTTCAACCAGTGTGTCTCTCTTCAAGTGGATCCGATCACTTCAACATTCGCAAAATCAATTATCAGCTCTTCTCAACGGTGTTTGCTTCATCCGTTCCAAGTTGCCTTTGTTTTTCCCGCCCTCCCACCCTTTTTTTTCCTCAAGGACTCAGATTTCTTAATCAAGTATCCTTCTATTGATGGAAGCTTCTTCATTCTTTCCTTCAATGTTCTTATCCGGTGATTTCCATGAAGATACTAACGGAGCTTCAAGTTCACCATTCGTCTTTTTTTTCTCCGATGGTTTCAATCCTAGATTTCGGTGTCGATCATACCTTTTTGCTCGTTTCAAATGTTTTCTCGTACCGGTGCATCTCTTAATAATTCACTTCTCGCTATTCAATTGTTCCGGAGTGATGGAGATATCTCAGAAGATTCAAGTTTCCATTCTCAATTCACTCAATTTCTTTTGAGGATGCTATCTCATTCAAGTCATTTAATTCAACCTGTGCAATCTCTCTTTTCAAGCAATCGTTCAACGGTGTTTCTTTTGAGTGGGCCCTTGTTGGAAATATGCCCTAGAGGCAATAATAAAAGCATTATTATTATATTTCCTTATTCATGATAATTGTCTTTATTCGTGCTATAATTGTGTTAACCGGAAATCGTAATACATGTGTGAATAACAGACAACAACATGTCCCTAGTGAGCCTCTAGTTGACTAGCTCGTTGATCGACAGATAGTCATGGTTTCCTGACTATGGACATTGGATGTCATCGATAACGGGATCACATCATTAGGAGAATGATGTGATGGACAAGATCCAATCCTAAACATAGCATAAGATCGCATAGTTCGTTTGCTAGAGTTGTCCAATGTCAAGTATCCTTTCCTTAGACCATGAGATCGTGTAACTCCCGAATACCGTAGGAGTGCTTTGGGTATGCCAAACGTCACAACGTAACTGGGTGACTATAAAGGTATACTACGGGTATCTCTGAAAGTGTCTGTTGGGTTGACATGGATCGAGACTGGGATTTGTCACTCCGTTTGACGGAGAGGTATCACCGGGCCCTCTTGGTAATGCATCATCATAATGAGCTCAATGTGACCAAAGTGTTTGATCACAGGATCATGCATTACGGAACGAGAAAAGTGACTTGCCGATAACGAGATTGAACGAGGTATTGGGATACCGACGATCAAATCTCGGGCAAGTAAAATACCGATTGACAAAGGGAATCATATACGGGATTAATTGAATCCTTGACATCGTGGTTCATCCGATGAGATCATCGTGGAGCATGTGGGAGCCAACATGGGTATCCAGATCCCGCTGTTGGTTATTGCCCGAGAGCCGTCTCGGTCATGTTTGCATGTCTCCCGAACCCGTAGGGTCTACACACTTAAGGTTCGGTGACGCTAGGGTTGTAGGGATATGTATGTGCAGTAACCCGAATGTTGTTCAGAGTCCCGGATGAGATCCCGGACGTCACGAGGAGTTCCGGAATGGTCCGGAGGTAAAGAATTATATATAGGAAGTGCTATTTTGGCCATCGGGACAAGTTTCGGTGTTATCGGTATTGTACCGGGACCACCGGAGGGGTCCCGGGGGTCCACCAGGTGGGGCCACCTGCCCTGGTGGGCCACATGGGCCCTAGGGGGTGCGCCTTGGCCTTCTTGGGCCAAGGGGAACCAGCCCCAAAGGGCCCATGCGCCTAGGGTTCCATCTAGGAGGAGTCCTAGTGGTGGAAGGCACCTCCTAGATGGCTTGGGGGGGAGGGAAACCTCCCTGGCCGCCGCCGCCCTTGGGAGATTGGATCTCCCAGGGCCGGCGCCCCCCCCCCCCCCAAGAGGCCTATATAAAGGGGGGCAGGGGAGGGGGGCTGCGCACCCGATGCCCTGGCTCCTCCCTCCTCTCTCCAACACCTCCTCCTCCTCCGTAAGTGCACGGCGAAGCCCTGCCGGAGTACTGCAGTTCCACCATCACCACGCCGTCGTGCTGCTGCTGGAGCCTTCTTCCCCAACCTCTCCTTTGCCTTGCTGGATCAATAAGGAGGAGACGTCACGCTTTCCGTACGTGTGTTGAACGCGGAGGTGCCGTCCGTTCGGCACTAGATCATCGGTGAATTGGATCACGGCGAGTACGACTACCTCATCCACGTTCACTCGAACGCTTCCGTTGCAATCTACAAAGTGGTATGTAGATGCTATCTAATCTGAATACTCGTTGCTATATGAACTCATAGATGGATCTTGGTGAAACCGTAGGAAAAATTTTAATTTTCTGCAACGTTCCCCAACAGCCCTAACCCACAGGTCTTTTCCCAGGATCTTACCTGACTCTTCTAATTTTCCCGGCGTGTTTCTCAAATTCATTTTGAAGTTTGACGTAAAAATGAATTATCACCAGTCATTTGTCTTTCTCCAAGATCTTCCAAATTATTTTCATCATTGGTTCAACCTTTCCAATTTTCATTCCGGAGTGCCTCAACAATTCATGGTGATGTTTCTCATCGTCATTCTCAGATTTTGAAGACCGAAGAAGAGTTTCTCTTAAATCTTGCTCCATTCTCTTCAAGATTCATGGTTCTAGCTTGATGCTATCCTCTCATAACTGTTTTCGATTGTGAGAATTATTTTCACCCATCCGGAGCATTTCAGAAGTCTTTTCCGTTTGATTCTCCGGAGCCCATTATCTCAGATTTATTCGTTCTAAGTTTTCAGCTTCGTTCTCCAATTATTCTAAATTGATGTCTCTTCGTTCATTCTCCAAATCTTACCGCTGCATCGTTCAAGTATCCTCTAATTCAGCTCGTGATCTATTCGTTCACTTGTTTCAAAAATCTCTCTAGTATCTTCATTCGTTTTCTAATTCTTCCCGGTGATTCGTTCTCTTTTCTTCATTCATTTTCAATTCTAACGGTGGTTCGTTCAAGAGTTCGCTTCCTTCGTTATCATATAGATTCATTCGTTCTTTCCAATCCTACCGGTGGTTCGTTGAAAACCTTCTCAAGTTTGTGTTATATCTCTCTTGATCCTTTTCTACAAGAATAAGTAGTATGCCAAATCCATTGCTTGTCATCAATTTAATTGGTGAAGGATAAGCATAATGTAATTCTTATTCTTGTTTCATCGAGTTAACTCAATTCCCTATTCCGGAGGTTCTTCAAATACTTGGTTTCAATAGCTCATCTTTCTTTTCCGGAGTTCCAAGCTCTCGCAATTATATCATCACGGAGATACATCTAAAGCATTACAAGGTTTCACCTTGTGTTTTTCAACTTCTCTTTATTTTTATCATCCTTTCATTACCGGAGTTCTTCATGAAGGCTCTACATGATGGTTCGTCAAGGATTCCTTTCATTCTTCAAGTGTTCTTCAAGAATTCTCTCGAAGCTAAGATCCGCCAAGCTATACTTCAAAATAAACATGGTGCTCAACACATGTTTTGTTTTGAGGAGTTCAAGTATTCTTCTTCCTGCATCCCGAAGTGCAATTCTTTCGACCGTATCATTCGAGGTGGTATTATGTCATTCTTGATAATTTGAGTTCATGTCTCATGATTCACTTGTTGTTAAGAATGAGATATTTTAAACCCATCGACCTCTTTGTTGGAGTTATCTTGCGTCATATTTCACCTAAAGCATTTCCTAAGGATTGTTGCTATTATGGTGTTTATCAATGACCCAAGTTCTTCTTTTATCCTCCTGGTGAAATAATTTCTCGTCTCCTTGTTGATATCAATCCAATCTTTTGTTTCCGTTAGTGGCAGAATTTCACCTCATAATTTTGAGATGTTTCCATAAGCCCACTACAAACTTATTCTTTTCGTTGTTGATTCTCCAACAACTCCGTTCAATTCTTCTTTGCAAGCATGCTTTTCAAGTTCATTTGTGGCAGAAGATGTCATTTTCTTCTCCATTCCTTATTCCAATGATCTATCTTCTATTTCTTCTTCCGGAGGCATTGTGATGTTGCTCTCTTCGACCCATCATCTTGTTTTGTCAAGATCATGTCCTTTTCCTTGCTAATCCATTTAACCGGGGTGTTGTATCATCTCTTCAAGTTCTTTTCATCTTATCAAATTTTGCCTCACTTCTCAACAGGAGTGCTGTCTGGAATCATACCCCTTGTGTCATTCGTTTAATTGTTGTGGAGACTGTGTGTTGTTAATATCATCAAGTATCCTCTCATCTTCCCAAGTTCATGATTTAAATTCCTTCCATTTTCAGTCGGAGTGTTGTCCAAATTATATCAATCTTATTCCTTCTCTAACTTGTTTAACCGGACTGTTGACCTATCATTCTTATTCTTTCCCTATCTTGCCTTAACCGGAGTGGTTTAAATATCTATCTTGTCACTAAACCTCTTGGTTCTCGTCGTATCCCATGTTCCTCTTTTCTAGCGGAGTGTTTTCAACTTTGTTCATCTTCGTTGTTTTCTTTCTTTCATTTTGTTCAACCTCTCAAGGTTCATTGGTTTCACTCGTTTGTCAAAGAAGCACCTTAGTTTTACCTCTTCTCTTCCTCTTTCGTTTCTCTCCGGTGCCATCCTAGATCTCGGGATGAGATCCTCTCGTAGTGGTGGAGTGTTGTGACGCTCCGAGACCGATGTGTCAGTTGTCCTCCAGTTATTCGCTGTTGTTGCTTTGTCATTTGCTTGCGTGTCACATCTTGTCATGTAATCATCCGCATTGCATCATCATGTTTTCAAAACTTGTATCCGTCCCGGTCTCTTTGTTCTCTCCGTTGTCCGTTCTGAGCCCACACACACTTGCACGCGCCCGCGGCAGGTCCGAAATAGTATTTTATAAGTGGCTGGAAAATGTTCTCGGAATGGGATGAAAGTTCGCGTGCGGTGTTGTTTTGGTGTCAGTAGACCGCCTGCCAAGTTTCATCGCATTCGGAGTCCGTTTGACGCCCCAACGAATAAATATAGCGGCATTTTAGCCGGTCTAACGTCGGACGTTTTTGGTCTCCGGAAACCGTGTCGGGCTGCATCTCTCCCCTCTTCTCTCAGAACAACCCGCTCTTCACAATCCGCCAGACCCAACCTAACCTCTCTCGTCAGCCCGCGGACCTCCTTGCGCGCGCGTCCGAAAATTGTCCCGGACCCGAACCGGACCGTCACTACCGTTGTGTCTGGATCATCTCCTAAAGTCTACAAAACATCTCCGTTTTCTTGATTGGTCTTTCTAATCTATTTTTGTCTCAGCCATCCGATTCCGATCGTAGGGTCGTGATATCCCCTAACCTAAATTTATTTGATATAAATATCAGTCTACTCTAACCCTAGAAATTAGGGATCCTGTCCCATCCATCCACCCATTCCCGAGCCGCCGCCACCCACCTAACTTTCTTCCTCGGGATCACCTCATTCCCCTGATCCAATCCACCAGCCTCTGCCTCATCGATCCATCGCCCGCTCCTCCCATCGTCTCCCTCACGCCGGCCACCAACAGCAGCACCAGGAGCACACCAGCGCCATGGAAGCCTCCCGATGGACCCCGGCCTCCTCCTCGCCTCGTCGGCGCACGCCGTCAGGATGCGCATGGAGCGCCGGCCGGCCTGAGCCGCGCCCCGCATGCCTCTGCCTTCGCTGCCCGGAGCCACCTCACCGCCCTCGCATCTCCTGCAGCCTTCCTTCGCCGTGACCCCGTTTGCCTCCTCGAGCCGAAGCTCGCCGCCGCCGGCGACAGCAACAGCAACATCGTCGTTGCCCCTCCTTCCTCCCGTTCTTCTTCTCCCTATGATCTAACCTCTCTCTCTTCCCCGTGTTCCACTGCAGGAGCATGAGCTCCCTCCTCCTCGTCCCCGTGCCCGCGGCAGCAGAGCAGGATCCGGCCCCTGACGCCCCTATCCCCTGCCGCTCCGCCAGGTTACTCGTCTGCGTCCTCCCGTCGAGCGCCGGGACGAACGGCAGCAGCTCCAGTCTCGCCTCGGCCCTCCTCGACCTCCTCCGCGCCTCCCCATCATCATCTCCGGCGCCAAGCGGCCTCAAAGCTCTGCCTCGCCGGAGTGCCCGCATCGCCAGCCGCCGTCCCCTCCTTCACGAACGAGATGCAGTGCGCCGAGCCACCCAGCGCCGCTCCGCCGCCGCGCCAAGTTCCGCCTCCCCACCGTCACCTGCGCCGCCCCGGTGACGCGCCTGGGACGCGAGCCTCCTCGCGCGCCAAGTTCGCCGTCCGCTGCTTCCCGTCGCAAGCTCCAGTGCCGCTGCTCCTCTGCTTTCTGTCGAACAGAGAGCGCGCGCCTGGGCTGCCTCTCCTCAAGCGCCAAGGCCCAGCGCCCCTTACAGCCTCCCTCTCCACCGACCGGCATGTTGGCCCAGGGTGAGCAGTCGCCTCCTGTGCACTACTGGGCCAGCCAGATTCGGCCCGATTCATGTTTTTTTCTGCAGAACGATCTTGCCATTTATCTAGTGAATTACAGAATTGCAGAAAACCCCCCAAGCATCATGCATTTAATAACTCACAAATGGTGCATCGGATTAAAATAATTTATATATGTAACATGCTCAAAAATTTGTGAAGTTTAATAATATCCAACTTTCATGCATGTTTAAAATGTTTAACTTGCTGTTTGGTTAAACTTGCCCAAATGCCATGCTAAAATGATTTAATTCATAACTAAATAACCGTAGCTCGGAATTTAATAAACTTTATATATAAATGGGGTAGAAAAATGCCTAGTTTAACACTGTGCACTTGCTTTGCATGTTTAACAATTCTAAAATTATGTTTAGGGCAGAACAGTACCAAATTCATAATATGCATATGAGGAGTTTCCGGACTTGTTGTTTGTTGTTCCGGCCTCATTTAAACCTGCCTAGTTAGGTAGTTTTCATATGCTTCATCCTCTTGCCATGTTAATCAACATCTAATATTGTTGAGAGAGAACTAAATAAATTGATGTGGTGTTTCTCCAATATGCAACCCGTTGCATATTGAGCTCCACTTAATGTGTAGTATTGTTTGTGCATTTTGCCATGCCCTGCAAATTTAAACCGGACATGCATCATCCTTGATTGTGCATCATGCCATGTTTATGATTGTGCGTTTACTATGTTGTTTTTTGTTTCCGGGTTGCTTCTCTCATTAGCTTCGGTTTCGTTCCAGAGTTGTGAGGATTCGTTCGACTTCGTCCATTTGTCTTCTTCATGGACTCGTTCTTCTTCCTTGCGGGATCTCAGGCAAGATGACCATACCCTCGAAATCACTTCTATCTTTGCTTGCTAGATTGCTCGCTCTTTTGCTATGCCTATGCTGCGATACCTACCACTTGCTATATCATGCCACCCATATTGTTAAATCAAGCCTCTAACCCACCTTGTCCTAGCAAACCGTTGTTTGGCTATGTTACCGCTTTGCTCAGCCCCTCTTATAGCGTTGTTAGTTGCAGGTGAAGATGAAGTTTGTTCCTTGTTGGAACATGGAGATGTTGTTCCTTGTTTGGAACATGTTTACTTGTTGGGATATCACAATATATCTTATTTAATTAATGCATCTATATACTTGGTAAAGGGTGGAAGGCTCGGCCTTATGCCTGGTGTTTTGTTCCACTCTTGCCGCCCTAGTTTCCGTCATATCGGTGTTATGTTCCCGGATTTTGCGTTCCTAACGCGGTCGGGTGATTTATGGGACCCCTTGACAGTTCGCTTTGAATAAGACTTTTCCAGCAAGGCCCAACATTGGTTTTACCATTTGCCTCAGCCTATTATTTTTTCCTTGGGAGTCGCGCATCCCGAGGGTCATCTTTATTTAGCCCCCCCGGGCCAATGCTTGTCTAAGTGTTGGTCCAAACCGTCAGCCGCCGGTGGCCACCAGGGGCAACTCTGGGTTCGCCTACCGGAAGTTTGGACAATCCGGTGTTGCCCTGAGAACGAGATATGTGCAGCTCTTATCAGGATGTCGGCGCATCGGGAGGCTTTGCTGGACTTGTTTTATTACTGTCGAAATGTCTTGTAGCCGGGATTCTGAGACTGATCGGGTCTTCCCGGGGAGAAGGAATATCCTTCGTTGATCACGAGAGCTTATCATGGGCTAAGTTGGAACACACCTGCAGGGTTTGAACTTTCGAAAGCCGTGCCCGCGGTTATGGGCAGATGGGAATTTGTTAATGTCCGGTTGTAGAAAACCCGAAGTTGATCTTAACTAAAATACACCAACCGCGTGTGTAACCGTGATGGTCTCTTCTCGGCGGGGTCCGGGAAGTGAACACGGTTGTTGGAGTTATGTTTGACGTAAGTAGTTCAGGATCACTTATTGATCATAGTTGTTCGACCGTGCTTTGCCTTCTCTTCTCGCTCTCGTTTGCGTATGTTAGCCACCATATATGCTAGTCGCTTGCTGCAGCCCCACCTCATACCTTTTACCCTACCTATAAGCTTAAATAGTCTTGATCTCGCGGGTGTGAGATTGCTGAGTCCTCGTGACTCACCAGATACTTCCTAAACCAGTTTGCAGGTGCCGATGAGATCGTGCAGGTGACGCACTCGAGCTCAAGGAGGAGCTCGATGAATATCTTACCCTTTATGTTGTTTCGTGCTAGACGATCAGTAGTGGAGCCCAGTTGGGCTCGATCGTGGACCTTTGTCGCTTTTGGGGTTTCTTCTTTTATTTTTGCTCCGTAGTCGGGCCCTGATTGTAACTGTATGATGTAATGTTTTATTCATGTATTTGTGTGAAGTGGCGATTGTAAGCCGACTATGTATCTCTTTCCCTTATGTATTACATGGGTTGTGTGAATATTACCTCACTTGCGACATTGCTTTCAATGCAGTTATGCCTCTAAGTCGTGCTTCGACACGTGGGAGATATAGCCGCATCGAGGGCGTTACACTAGGGTTTTAAAGGAAGTTTGTATTTGGTTACCGAATGTTGTTCGGAGTCCCGGATGAGATCCCGGACGTCACGAGGAGTTCCGGAATGGTCCGGAGGTAAAGATTTATATATGGGAAGTCCTGTTTTGGTCACCGAAAGGGTTTCGAGTTTTATCGGTAACGTACCGGGACCACCAGGAGGGTCCCGGGGGTCCACCAAGTGGGACCACCGGCCCCGGAGGGCTGCATGGGCCACATGTGGGAGGGGACCAGCCCCAGGTGGGCTGGTGCGCCCCCCCCCCCCCACAAGGGCCCAAGGCGCCTAGGGTTTGGGGAACCCTAGAAGGGGGCGCCCCCCCTTGCCTTGGGGGGCAAGCCTCCCCTCTTGGCCGCCTCCCCTTTCCCATCTAGGGCTGCCGCCCCCCTAGGGGTGGGAACCCTAGAGGGGGCGCACCCTCCTCCCTCTCCCCTATATATAGTGAGGCTTGGGGCTGCCCATAACACGCGATTTGATCTCTCCCTGTTGGTGCAGCCCTACCTCTCTCCCTCCTCTCTCGCGGTGCTTGGCGAAGCCCTGCAGGATTGCCACGCTCCTCCATCATCACCACGCCGTTGTGCTGCTGCTGGATGGAGTCTTCCTGAACCTCTCCCTCTCTCCTTGCTGGATCAAGGCATGGGAGACGTCACCGGGTTGTACGTGTGTTGAACGCGGAGGTGCCGTCCCTTCGGCACTTGATCATCGGTGATTTGGATCACGACGAGTACGACTCCATCAACCCCGTTCACTTGAACGCTTCCGCTTAGCGATCTACAAGGGTATGTAGATGCACTCTCTTTCCCCTCGTTGCTGGTTTCTCCATAGATAGATCTTGGTGACACGTAGGAAAATTTTGAATTTCTGCTACGTTCCCCAACATTCTTACCTTTGGCGGGTCTAATCCGTAAACCTCTCAATTCATCTGACTCCAATTACCAGGATACCTCTCCTTCATCCGGCGAGTCCATGCAGTCAAACATGCCGGCTTTTAAGACTGCTCTTGGGTAATATCAATTGATTTACCTTATGTTTTTTCTTCTTCATGTTCCTTTACTCATTTCTCTACTTTACCCACAGCATGCAAGTGAAGCCCAGGAAGAAAACGAAGAAATACCATCCGGCCCAAGACCCTGTGGTAACTGAACCGGAACTAGGCACAGCTGCTCTCGGCTCTCCCACACATCAGCCACCGCCTGAACCGGCTCAGGATACTGCGGTACCAACTTCTGATCCGCCTACTGAAGATGTTCTAGTTGGTTCTATTAACCCAGAAGCACCTAGCCCGGCCAAGACGATTGACCCAGAAGTGGAAATACTCAAGACGCAGTTTGTTGAGCCGGCCCGGCCCATAGTTCTTGCCAGATGTTCTGCAAAAGAGGAGTTATTGGAATGTCGTAAAGCCAAAACGGACATCACTGACTATACTCCTTTGATTATTGGAGAGATCGTCTCGGGTTATATCCACCAGGTGCATAATAGTCGTGACCTGGAAATTGACATGGTGAAGCAAATACAACAAAAATCTGAGGTATGACTTACGCTTCCTTACTTTCAATCGTACTTACTGTACCAGCCCCCAAGTCTATTTCTTATTAGGAAATATGTTGTAGACTTAGAAAAACCTTTAGAGCTGCTTGTCCGGAATAAAAAAACTTAAACCGGATGTAACCCAATACCTTTAACTTGCGATACACATTAGTCCCCAAGTGCCAAGTATCTTTGCTTGCAAAGTATTTGGGACTTAATATCCAGGACCGGCTTAATAATCTAGAAAGCTTCGGTATACATTAGCCCCCAAGTGCCAAGTATCTTTGCTTGCAAAGTGCTTGGGACTTAACATTATTTACCATAATCTTGAATTTTATCCGGTGCAATGCAGGCCACCATAAGTCAATTTGAGTCGGAAATTGCAGACCTGAAGAGCCGCCTGGCAACCCAGGAACTTGAAATACAAAAGGCCAACTCCAAGTTTGAACTTAGCATCTCTGAACAAGAGAAATTGAAGAAGGACTTTGAGTCGGAGAAGAAAACCAGGGCTAATGAGAAGGCCTCTCTGGTGACCCGGGCCGAGACAGCCGAAACATCCCTTGCAAAGGCAAACACCGAGCTGTCCGGCTTGAAGCGTCAGATATCTCGAATGGTCTCAGCAATCTTCGGTACGTTTCTTTGTATGAACCTCAAATACTGCCATCCTTCCTTTGATGACTAAGCTAATTATTGCTTCCGGCTTACCCTTTGTTTAACAACACAGGCCCCAGGAGCACAACCCTCAAGCAGGACATGGTAGTCAAACTGAAAGCCGTCTATACTCTGGTGGAACAATTGTACACCGGGTCACAACGTGCTTTGGCTGTTGTGGCCTTATCAAATGATGTGCCCCACCTCTTGCAAGATGTATTACGATGGCCTGCTGTACTCCCCCAGCGGATTCAAGAGTTGAGACGGGCCCAAGCAAGAGCCGGAGCAATAGCCGCCTTGAGCCAGGCCAAAGCCTGGTTACCAGAGCTAGACCCGGCCGACATCGCTCTTGGGTATCCAAGTTTAAAGGAGGATAGCACTCCATTTGATCAAAAAGACTTCACCAGCTGCGTGAGGGACATATGCCCTATGGCTACTCAAATTGGGAACGATACTGACCTCTCCAAGTATCAGTCGGGTTATGTAAGGAGAATCTGAGAATCCCCACACCGCATTACGATGATGTCAGCCTAATCCCTCCAATTCATAAGCATACCTTTGCCCCTGAAGTAGACCCAGCCGGTTTAATAGATGACGAAGCTGAGTTTGAAGCCTTGAGTGGCATTGACTGGGCATCAACATCCTTCCAGGACAAGGCAACTGGCAAAGAGGCGGAGAAGGATAACCCGGAAGCTTGAGGTCAACCCCAAGAGTAAATTGCAAGGCGTCACCTGTGTATGTCTTGTAGAAAAAACAATGCCTCATCATTCAGACTCGGGGAGTCTTGTAATAGAGCCGAAAATACTCTGAGTTCGTCATGCCTTCGCGCATGCTTATGGCCCTTAAGACTTTCATAAGCCACCATTATTATGCACTTCACAGTTTATATGAATTTGTTATAGCCTTTGCAGAAATGTCTTGCATTGCCCTGCACAGAAGATAAACAAAATCCCTTGGTGATTTATCGCATTGAGAGTTACATAAGCTTCTGATAACCCGGAGTGTTACAGGAAAACCAACTTATGATTAAACTTAGTAGATGTAATCATAATGATATACCTGTGATGCTTATGGTTACTTATGAGAGTAAATTTAACTCCTGATGGTTGATATCTAAAGGTTCACCTGGTATTTAGTAACCCGGAGTAACCAATATTCACCCGGAGGGTTGTGATCCACTCTATGGTATTTTGAAGAGGATCTCAATATAATCAAATATTGATACTTATGATATATGATGAATAATAAAAAAAATTCAAAGGCTTTTGATTCGAATACGATCGGTGAACCGTTCCAAAGGGGTTGATCTAAGATTCGGATGCGATCATATAGCCCCCAGTGGTTGCGGCGATGCCGATCAAGTGGGTATCGACAGCTATGTTCTCTTTGTTTCGAATACGACCTATGTTTGAACAAGAAGCCCCAAGTGACCATAAGAGTTGTTTAATGACGCTGATTCGAGTACGATCCACGTCAGACCCAAAGGGGTTAAGCTATGATTCAAATATGATCAAGAAGCCCCCAAGTGGGTTTGGCAGTATGCCGATCAAGTGGGTATCGACAGTTATGTTCTCTTTGGTTCGGATACGACCTATGTTTGGACACGAAGCCCCCAACTGATCATGGCTAGATTCACATATGATCATAAGCCGGACCAAAGGAAAAGTCGGATTCAGATATGATCCGCTCCCTCCTGGTTATCTCCTCCACCTGACAAAGAAAACATATAAACCTTTTTTGGGGTGGAAAAAAGGACAAAGGTCCTGCTTTATTGCTTTATGTAATATATACATTGTATAAACATATACACATTAAGCTGATGGCTCAGGTATAGTAAGGCCGAAGATGAGCGATATTGCACGGCCGGCGGGTCTCCTGCTCTGACTTACGTGAGTCTTTGTGCTCTCGAACATCGATAAGGTAGTATGACCCATTGTTCAGATTCTTACTGACCACAAAAGGTCCTTCCCAAGGAGGGGATAGCTTGTGCATGTAAGATTGATCCTGGATGAGTCGGAGCACTAAGTCGCCTTCCTGAAAGGTTCTAGACCTAACCCGGCGGTTGTGGTAGCGGCGCACGTCTTGCTGATAAATCGCCAAGCGGGCTATTGCCAAGTCTCGCTCTTCATCCAACAGGTCAAGTGCATCTTGATGAGCCTTTTCGTTGTCCGCCTCAACATAAGCCGCCACACGAGGTGAGTCATGACGGATGTCACTTGGCAGGACCGCCTCTGCTCCATACACCATAAAGAAAGGTGTGTAACCTGTAGATCTGTTAGGTGTAGTATTGATGCTCCAAAGTACAGAAGGTAACTCCTCCACCCAACAACCCGGCGTCCGCTGCAAGGGGACCAAGAGCCGGGGCTTGATACCCTTCAAGATCTCTTGATTAGCCCGTTCTGCTTGACCATTGGATTGAGGATGAGCCACAGCCGAAACGTCAAGCCGGATATGCTCTCGTTGACAGAACTCTTCCATAGCTCCTTTAGAAAGGTTAGTGACGTTATCAGTTATGATGCTGTGTGGAAAACCAAAGCGGAAAATCACTTTTTTCATGAACTTGACCACCGTGGCTACATCACACTTACTGACTGGCTCCGCCTCAACCCACTTTGTAAACTTGTCAACCGCTACCAAGAGGTGCGTCTTTTTATCCTTAGACCTTTTGAAAGGCCCGACCATGTCAAGCCCCCAGATTGCGAACGGCCAAGTAATTGGAATCATCCTTAATTCTTGAGCCGGCACATGGGCTCGTCGTGAGAACTTCTGACATCCGTCACATTTACTGACCAGATCTTCTGCATCAGCATGAGCCGTCAGCCAATAAAACCCATGACGGAAAGCTTTAGCCACAAGAGATTTTGAGCCGGCATGATGACCACAATCGCCTTCATGAATCTCACGAAGGATCTCCTGATCCTCCGCAGGTGACACGCAACGTTGAAACGCTCCAGTGACGCTACAGTGATGTAACTCGCCATTAACAATTGTCATGGACTTGGACCGCCGGACGATTTGCCTTGCCAATGTCTCATCTTCAGGCAACTCTCCCCGGGTCATGTAAGCCAAATAAGGCACTGTCCAATCCGGGATAACGTGGAGAGCCGCCACCAGCTGTGCCTCCGGGTCTGGTATTGCCAGATCTTCCTCTGTAGGTAACTTAACAGAAGGATTATGCAAAACATCAAGAAAGGTGTTAGGCGGCACCGGCTTACGCTGAGACCCCAGCCGGCTTAAGGCATCAGCCGCCTCATTCTTCCTTCGATCAATGTGTTCCACCACATAACCCTTGAAATGTCCAGCCACAGCATCAACTTCAGGACGGTAAGCCGCCATAAGGGGATCTTTAGAGTCCCATTTGCCTGACACCTGTTGAGCCACCAGGTCCGAGTCTCCTAGACACCTTACCCGGCTCAAATTCATCTCTTTGGCCATCCGGAGACCATGGAGTAAGGCCTCGTACTCAGCTGCATTGTTAGTACAAGGAAACATAAGCCGGAGCACATAACAGAATTTGTCACCTCGAGGGGAAGTTAACACGACTCTAGCCCCCGACCCTTCCAACTGCCTGGACCCATCAAAGTGAATAGTCCAATATGTGTTATCGGGCTTCTCCTCAGGTGCCTGTAACTCTGTCCAGTCATTGATGAAATCCACCAAAGCTTGAGACTTAATGGCAGTGCGTGGTACGTACTTCAGACCATGAGGCCCGAGCTCGATGGCCCACTTGGCGACTCGTCCTGTAGATTCTCTATTCTGAATAATATCTCCCAAGGGGGCAGAACTTACCACAGTGATAGGGTGACCTTGGAAGTATTGCTTCAGCTTCCGGCTTGCCATGAACACCCCGTAAACAAGTTTCTGCCAATGAGGGTATCTTTGTTTTGACTCGATGAGTACCTCACTGACATAATAAACCGTCCTTTGAACCGGATGTTCCTTACCAGCCTCCTTGCGCTCTACCACAATTGCCACACTGACGGCTCGTGAATTAGCAGCCACATATAACAGCAAAGGCTCTTTCTCAATGGGAGCTGCAAGAACCGGTGACTCAGATAACTGCCTCTTCAAATCCTCAAAAGCAGCATTAGCAGCATTACTCCAGACAAAGGTGTCTGCCTTCTTCATCAGTTGGTACAGTGGTAGGGCCTTCTCACCTAACCGGCTTATGAACCGGCTTAAAGCAGCAACACGACCCGCCAGTCGTTGAACATCATTGATACATGCTGGTTTAGCCAAAGAAGTGATTGCCTTAATCTTCTCCGGATTAGCCTCGATGCCCCTGTTTGAGACCAGGAATCCCAAAAGCTTGCCTGCAGGCACACCAAATACACACTTCTCCGGGTTAAGCATCATTTTGTAAACCCGGAGATTGTCAAAGGTTTCTCTGAGATCAGGTATCAAGGTTTCCGTCTCTTTGGATTTCACCACTATGTCATCCACATAAGCATGAACATTGCGCCCGATCTGATTGTGGAGACAATTCTGTACACACCGTTGATAAGTCGCCTGGGCACTCTTGAGCCCAAAAGGCATAGACACATAGCAGAAGGCTCCAAACGAAGTGATGAAAGTCGTCTTCTCCTGGTCCATAACTGCCATCTTGATCTGATGATAACCAGAGTAAGCATCCAAAAAGCTCAAATGCGCACAACCCGTCGTAGCATCAATGATTTGATCAATACGGGGGAGAGCGAAAGGATCAGATGGACAAGCCTTATTTAAGTCGGTGTAATCCACACACATCCGCCAGGTGCCGTTTTTCTTGAGCACGAGCACCGGGTTAGCCAACCACTCCGGGTGAAAAACTTCGACAATGAACCCAGCCGCCAAGAGCCGGGCGACCTCCTCTCCTATAGCTTTTCGTCGTTCCTCATTGAATCGCCGCAGAAACTACCTGACCGGCTTATACTTCGGGTCAATATTAAGAGTGGGCTCAGCGAGTCCTCTCGGTACACCCAGCATGTCAGAAGGCTTCCATGCAAAGATGTCCCGGTTCTCACGGATGAACTCGATGAGCGCGCTTTCCTATTTAGGATCCAAGTTGGCATTGATGCTGAATTGCTTAGATGAATCGCCTGGAGTAAAATCAACAAGCTTATTCTCTGCAACCGACTTAAACTTCATGGTCGGGTCATGTTCCGTAGTCGGCATCTTGAGGGAGGTCATGTCCGTCAGGTCAACGTTATCTTGATAAAATTTGAGCTCCTCTGCTGCACAGACAGACTCGGCATAAGCCGCGTCGCCTTCTTCACACTCCAGGGCCACCTTTCGGCTTCCATGCACAGTGATGGTGCCCTTGTAACCCAGCATCTTGAGCTGTAAATAAACATAACACGGCTGCGCCATGAACTTGTCATAAGCCGGCCGCCCGAACAAAGCGTGATATGGACTCTTGATTTTGACCACCTCAAAAGTTAACTTTTCAGCTCGAGAATCATGCTCGTCTCCAAAGGCCACCTCTAGCTCAATCTTACCCACAGGATACGCCGACTTACAAGGCACCACTCCATGGAAGACGGTGTTGGAAGTCCTTAAATTCTTGTCGATTAAGCCCATGCACCGAAAGGTCTCGTAATAGAGGATGTTGATGCTGCTACCTCCATCCATCAGCACCTTAGTGAATTTGTAACCACCGACCTGCGGTGCCACCACCAGTGCCAATTGACCCGGATTATCGACCCGGGGAGGGTGATCCTCCCTACTCCAGATAATGGGCTGTTCCGACCACCTTAAGTAACGAGGGACTGCCGGCTCAACAGAGTTTACAGCCCTCCTGTGAATTTTCTGATCACGCTTACACAAACTGGTGGTGAACATGTGATATTGCCCACTATTTAGTTGCTTTGGATGGCTCTGATAACCCGACTGCTGCTGCTGTTGACCTCCTTGACCAGACAGCTGCGGGTTATAACCACCCTGGTTTCCCTGAAAACCGGACCCTGAACCACCGCCCGGGCCATGAAAGCCTCCACCTCCTGAGCCGCCGCCTGGGCCCTGATTGCCATCAAATGTATTAGAATTCTTGAACGCCTTCATGATTGCGCAATCCTTCCATAAGTGAGTCGCCGGCCATTCCCGGGTGCCGTGTTTTGGACAAGGCTCATTGAGTAATTGTTCAAGAGATGGACCTGACCCGCCAAACCGAGGTGGTTTTCCCTTGCGCTTCTGATTGTTACCCTGTGCATTGGCCACAAATTCCGCGTTGTCGTCCGCCTTACGCTTATTGCCTCCTTGATTCATCGGATTATGCTGCTGACCCTTTCCATTACCATTCTTCTTTCCCTTCCATGTCTTTTCCTCATCAGACGCGGGATCCTTGGTACTATCAGAATCGGCATACTTGACTAAAGCCGCCATCAGCATCCCCATATCGTTGCAATCACGCTTAAGGCGCCCCAGTTTCTGTCTCAGAGGCTCAAAGCGTCAATTCTTCTCCAGCATGAGAACTACTGAGCCGGCATCCATCTTGTCAGACGAATGTATTATATCTTTGACCCGGCGCACCCAATGAGTCATAGATTCACCTTCCTCCTGCTTACAATTTGTCAAGTCCACAATTGACATAGACTGCTTGCAAGTGTCTTTGAAGTTCTGGATGAAACGGGCCTTTAGCTCTGCCCATGAACTAATGGAATTGGGTGGCAAACCATTTAACCAAGAACGGGTCATTCCGTCCAACATCATGGTGAAGTATTTAGCCATCGCTTCATCACTAACCTCCAGCAGCTCCATGGCCATCTCGTAACTTTCAATCCACGCCCCAGGCTATAAATCGGCCGTATAATTCGGCACCTTTCGAGGTCCCTTGAAATCCTTGGGCAGATGTACATTACGTAGAGCCGGTACCAGACAAGGGACTCCTCCGGTTCTAGTAGCAACTCCCGCCTCCACAGAAGTCGTCGGATAAGACGGCAAGTCCTGCTGATCTGCTAGCTGAGCCGCTCGTTCGTCCTCCTGGCGTATTCGAGCCTGCACCGGGTTATATCCACCGGGTTGGTTCCGTCGTTGAGCGTTGCTTGACAGGGCCTCCGACTCCATGTGTCTGCTGTAACTGGGGCTCCGGTTTTGACGAGGCGGAGCTAACCAGGGTGGAGGAGTTGAATGAATCTTGTCCCGGCTGTAAGAATAAGTCTCTTGCTGGGCCAGAGCCGTCTCGACAAGTTCTCTGATCCTTCGGGTCTCCACTGCTGTTGGATCATCACCATCCACTGGGAGAGCCGCCAATCCTGCTGATGCTGCGATTAAATTTTCCATGGGGTTGGAGAAGTGACCCGGTGGTATTGGTACGTAACGGGGCGGTGCCATATTGCCGTGACGAGGCGCCGTCACCAGAGGCTGGACCGGGCCTCCTGCTCTGGATGTCATGAACTGATTTGCACCTGGCGAGTTACTTGGGCCGGCTCCGGGTGTAGCAAAGAGATTCCGAGGATCATAAATCTGAGGTAAATGGGACTGAGTTTTCTGATGTCTCCTCCTCATTACCTCATTAGATGCGTTCAGGCTCATCGTGAGCTGAAAAGCCTCTGCCTGAAGTTGCTGCGCCTGTACGTCCAAAGCCGCCCGCTCTGTGGCTAATCTAGTATCTTCAGCTGCTAAGGTTTCTTTGGCCTGGGCGATCTCCTCACGAACCCGTGCCACCTCTGCCTCATGCTCAGATTGGTTCGCAGGGAGGACTGTAGCAGTTAACAGGGCCGTAAGTTTATCCATGAGATCCATCAGCACCTGAGCCGGTGAGTGCACAGGGCCTCCTGCTCCGGCTGCTCCTAACCCGGACGTTATCGCCGTTGAGGCCGTAGAATTTTGGCCGGGTTGAGTGCCAGCCATGAAGTCTCCTGCCCAGTTTGGTGACTCTGAGGGGTCCGGAATAGTCCTGCCATCGGAACAGCCCCCAAGCACACCATCTTGAACTTGATATAGCGAATATGTTGAGCCGGCAGACGAATCACCGTCAGAGAGGACGGCCGGCTCACCATCATCTTCAGATCCTTCAGAAAGTTCACCTCCGTGGATGCAACCCACAAAGGCACGCTTCACGACGGGTTGAGCTCGAGCGGGTCTCGCACGCTGAGCCGTCTCGACGAGGTCGGTGCAGTTGTCCAGCTCAGGGCCTGGCTCACCAATCCGGCCAATGAAGACGTGAATTCCGCCAAAGGGGACCCGGTACCCGTACTCAATTGAGCCAGCGTAGGGGCCCCAGCCTTCGTCGTCAATGTAGATCTTGCCGCGACGACTCTTGGTCAACCGGCCAACTGCGTATCCCTTGAGCCCTTCGAAGCTGCCCTTCAAGAACTCAAGTCCACCGTGCGCTGGCCCCACGGTGGGCGCCGACTGTCGTGGAATTGTCATGGCAGATGTCCTCTCGGAAGGACTTAGTCGTGGAGCCATCGCAACTAGGAAGCTTAAAGGGGTTAATCGGGACAAAGGACACGAGAGGTTTATACTAGTTCAGCCCCTTGCGGTGAAGGAAGGCCCACGTCTAGTTGGGTTGGTATTGCTTGAGGTTTCAATGACCAGGGAGCGAGATACGCTATGCCTGGCTCTCGATGAGTTGTTTCTTGCCCTAAGCCACCGGTGGGTCGTCCCCTTATATACATGGGTTGACGCCCTGCGGCCTACAGAGTCCCGGCCGGCTCATAGACAGTGTCCGGCTCGGTGACTAGTTAATCCTGCCTTACAATACAAGTCATGCCATTACGGCGGTTTATCACTACGGGCCTCAGAGTCGCCTGTGGGCCTTTAGGCCTTTTAGTGAACCGCCATCTTCATGCTTTGGTCTTGGGCTTCCGATGAGCCTCTCTCTGCGTAACCCGGCCCCTCCTGGACGGCTTACACAAATAGTCATATCCCCAACAACGCCAAAAACAAGACAGCCGCACTGGCCCTCGAGGCATTATCCGAAGCCCTGGCGGCCGAGGAACTGACTGTGTTGCGCTCCACGGTGAACAAGGACGATGTGATACTCGATAAGAGATCCAAGTCCACCTCGTTTAAACCAGCGGATGAAATAGTCAAATTCCAAGTCCATCCAATGGACCCTACAAAAACAGCCTCCATCGGGGCACAATTAAACCCCGTCGTAGACGCCGCACTACGAGAGTTCCTGCGTGAGAACTGGGACATTTTCGCCTGGCATCCTTCAGACATGCCAGGAATCCCACGCAGGCTGGTCGAGCACAGCCTCAATATTCTAAAGGGATTCAAGCCTGTCAAGCAGGCTCTTTGGCGTTTCTCTGAACCTAAGAGACAAGCCATGGAAGAGGAACTAGCCAAGTTATTGGAGGCCGGATTCATTAGAGAAATAAAACACCCGGACTGGCTAGCAAACCTGGTGATGGTACCAAAGAAGGATAAATCCTGGCGCCTGTGCGTCGATTTCAAGGACCTCAACAAGGCTTGCCCAAAGGATCCGTTCCCCCTCCCCCGCATCGATCAAATTATCGATGCTACCGCAGGACACGACTCATTGTGTTTCCTCGACGCATACTCCGGCTACCACCAAATTAAGATGGCAGAGCCCAACCAAGCCGCAACGGCATTCATCACACCATACGGCCCCTTCTGCTTCAACACAATGCCCTTTGGGCTCAAAAACGCTGGCACAACATATCAGCGCATGATTCAGACATGTCTGGCGAATCGGATCGGCAAAACAGTGGAGGCATACGTAGATGATGTGGTCGTCAAAACCAAGCATGTCGACTCTCTAGTAGACCACTAGAGGCTCACATTCGATAACCTCCGAACATATGACATCAAGCTCAACCCAGAAAAATGCGTTTTCGGTGTGCCGGCCGGAAAGCACCTGGGCTTCATTGTATCCGGCAGAGGAATTGAAGCAAATCCGGCCAAGATCCGAGCTCTGTCACAGTTGGATATCCCAACGGACCTCAAACAAATCCAGAAATTACCCGGATGTGTGGCGGCTCTAAGCCGCTTTATCTCCCGCCTGGGAGAAAAGGCATTACCCCTTTATCGCCTACTACGGCGCACCGAACACTTCGAGTGGACAGATGCCGCCACAGCCGGATTGGAAGAAATAAAGGCCATACTAGCAACCAACACAATCCTGGCAGTGCCAAACATTGGCGAACCTATGTTGTTATACATTGCGGCAACTCATCAAGTAGTAAGTGCAGTGCTTGTCGTCGAACAAGAAACGGACGGACATAAATTCCCCCTTCAAAAGCCGGTCTATTATGTATCCACTGTCCTTACTCCATGCAAGTCACGGTACCCGCATTATCAAAAGATAGCATACGCTGTATTCATGGCATCCCGGAAGCTGCAACACTACTTTCAAGAGTGTTCAATAACAGTGGCCTCGGAAGTGCCACTTAAAGATATTATAAACAACCGTGACGCCACGGGCTGGATTGCCAAATGGGCCATTGAGCTCCTCCCGTTCGACATAACGTACAAACCACGGCGAGCCATTAAGTCGCAAGTATTGGCCGACTTTGTCGCCGAATGGACAGAAGCTGAACTCCCTAAAGAGTACGGCGCATATTCTAACTAGATCATGCACTTCGATGGCTCCAAAATGCTGGCTGGTCTGGGGGCTGGCGTCGTTCTGACGTCCCCAACCGGAGATACAGTTCAGTACGTACTCCAGATAATGTATACAGACTCCAACAATGCAGCCGAATACGAGGCCCTTTTACATGGTCTTCGAATGGCAGTATCCATGGGCATCCAACGCCTGGAGGTGCGCGGGGATTGGAACCTCGCAATATCCCAAATAAATGAAGACTTTGATGCCAAGGATCCGAAAATGGCGGCCTATCGCAACGCCGTCCTAGAAATGTCAACTCAGTTCGAGGGGCTTGAATTTCACCACGTAGCCCGGGAAAACAATCAGGCGGCAGATGTCCTCGCACGCATCGACGCAAAACGCGATGCGGTCCCCCTAACATCTTTTTGGAGAGGTTGTTCAAGCCATCCGTGGTATGGGAAGGGTACACCGGTAATAATAGCCCGGACCCAACCGCAATGCCCGATACCGAACACTCTGACATAATCGGAGGCTCTGCCACCGAAATAACATCTTCAGCCCATGTTATAATGGTCGTCATCGCCCCGTGGACAGAACCATTCCTGGCCTACTTAACTAGGCAGGAACTCCCCGAGGACCAAAACGAGGCACGCTGCATAGTGCGGCGATCTAAAGCCTACAGGGTCCATGAGGGAGAGCTTTATAAGAAAAGCACAACCGGAGTCCTTCAAAGGTGCATCTCCGAAGAGGAAGGGCGGAAGCTTCTGGCAGAAATTCATGCCGGACTCGGCGGCTACCACGCCGCAGTCCGGTCCATTGTAAGCAAGGCCTTCCGTACAGCTTTTCACTGGCCTATGGCCCGGGCAGATGCACTAGACCTGGTCCAATTCTGCGTTGGTTGCCAGCTCTTTGCAAATCAAAGCCATATTCCACCCACCGCCCTCCACACAATCCCCATTAATTACCTGGCCCTTTGCGATCTGGGGCCTTGACATGGTTGGACCCCTTAAAGGAGGAACCCACAAGAAAAAATACTTGCTGGTCATGGTGGATAAATTCACCAAATGGATAGAAGCCAAACCTGTTAAAACGGCCGAATCCGGACCAGTGATAGACTTCATATCCGGGGTTGTACACCGTTACGGCATCCCCCACAGCATCATCACTGATAACGACACGAATTTCACTGCCGATGAGGTAAAACTCTGGTGCAAAAACATAGGCATTAAGCTCGATTATGTTTCCGTCTATCACCCACAAACTAACGGTCAAGTCAAGCGAGCAAATGGTCTTATCATGAGTGGCATCAAACCCAGATTAGTGCGGTCCCTAAAGGAATCTAACACACACTGGGTAGAGGAGCTCGACTTCGTACTTTGGGGGCTCCGGACTACGCCGAATCGCACTACCAGATACACACCCTTTTTATGGTGTATGGCGCAGAGGCGGTTCTGCCCTGCGACATAATTCATGACTCCCCTTGAGTGCGCATGTATGAAGAAAGAGAAGCTGAGCTCGATCGGCAAGACAATTTGGACATCCTAGATGAGGATTGCGATGTGGCAAAAGCCCGTTCCCCATTCTATCAGCAACAGGCTAGAAGATACCAAAGCAGAGAAGTACGGGCCAAAACTTATAACGTTGGCGAACTAGTTCTACGCCTGCCAGAGAAGAAAAAGACCAAGCTCGAGCCCAAATGGGAGGGTCCCTTCATCATTGACCGCGGTATGGATTGAGGATTTTATTCTCCACATCCACATGGCCCGCGGGGATGACCTTCATGCTGTCGGATTTCGGGTTCCGTCAGACCCTTAAGGTTCGAGCTCTGGGGTGCGTGTGGAGATTACGCTTCCTACCTACTCATACTCGTCCGCCTCGCAAAGATCTAAACTACCAAAAGAACAACACAAGAGACACAGAGTTTATACTGGTTTGGGCCACCGATGTGGTGTAATACCCAACTCCAGTGTGGTGTGGTGGATTGCCTCTTGGGCTGATGATGATGAACACTACAGGGTAGAACAGCCTCGCGAGGGTCTGTTCTTGGCTTGGGGGATGAACTGCTAGGAAGAGTTCAATTGCCCTCCTCTCTCTCTGATGCCTATCTAACTGATTGCCGGGTTGCTAGACGTTCCGGTCTTCCAAGATCTCTCTACTGCTCGATCGCCCCCCCCCCCTACCCTGGGGGTGGCTAGTCCTATTTATAGGCAAAGGCCCTGGGCCTCTTCCCAAAAATTGAGCGGGAAGGACGCCAACAATTGGCCGTTTTGAAGGGGAACATCTGGTACACTTATCCTGACTAAAGTTGGTCCTCGCCTGCCAAAGGCTCTGGTGATGACGCTGGCTTGGGCTCCACAGTGACTTCCACCTTGTCGCGGAGCTGGTCTTGGTCTCATTGCACCGAAATGGGTGCCTTTGCTTGATCCTCCCGCCTGCGCTTGCTCCCTTTGCACCAAAGAGGAAAGGGAGGACACTGCGCGGGCTGGCGCCCGCCTGGCGCCCTTGGTCGTCATGGCTTGCGTCATCGGCACCTCGTGAGGTACCCCGCCTTGATCTCTCCGCCTCCTCGCGAGCCAGCCTGACGAGGCTGCGCCTGAGGACGCTCTGTGTCGTCCGCCCCGCGAGGCTTGTCCCCTCGCGAGGGTCCTGGGTCGGTGTTGATGAAGATGGGCCTTGCTGGGGCCCCTTTGAGGCATGCCGTAGGCCGCGGGCAGGCAAGTCTGGGGAACCCCGTTCCCAGAACGCCGACAGTAGCCCCCGGGCCCAAGGCGCGCCTGGACTTGGTCGTGCTAAGAGGCAAAAGGGCAAGGGTGAAGCGTCGCGGGCCCTAACAGCCTGCGGCCTTGGGCGCCGCGTGGCGGTTGATTGGACGTGGGATCTCCGCAACCGCGCGAGTTGATAAAGGAGCGGCATCCGCCTGGCTTTGCTTTTTCTGCTTCCTCGGTTGCTGCTCAGATCCCCTTTGTTACGCCTCTCCTTCCTTCCTCCAAATCTCCAGATCTACCTCGACCGCGTGACCTTCTATCCGCTCTTTTTAAGCTCCATTGCTGCTGGCTTGGTGCCTCCCTTCTCCGAGTTCTTCTTATCCATCCTCCGCCATTACAGCCTACAGGCTCTGCATATCCACCCCAACTCCATCCTTCTCTTGGCAATCTTTGCCTATTACTGCGAGGCTCACGTAGGGGTGCAGCCCTCAGTGGCCTTGCTGCGCCACTACTTCTCCCTCCGGGTCTCTCGCGGTTCTCCTTCCGCGTGCGCGAGTTTCATCACGTACAGTGGCGCCATTGCCATTTCGAAGCCCGGGAAAAGGATCGAGGGCTTCAGGAGCAAATGGGTTTTGACAGACGTTGGGCGCATTCAGCCGCGGCTGATCTTGCCCAAGGAGCTGCCCAAGAGCTCCGGTGATTGGGCCCGTGCAGAACTCACGGACCCCCGTGCGAAGCCGGTGTTGGAGAGGATGGACGCGGATCTGAGGCCGGCCAGCATGGCGGCAGCGAAGCTGACCGGCGCGTCGCTGCTGAGGGAATTCCTGGAGCACCAGCTGGCTCCGCTTCGGCAGTACTCACCTCCGATGTGGAGGCATCATCCGTGCCCCGCGACCTTGGGCGACAAAGATCTGGCCGCGGTGCTCCAATCTCTGGTTGGGGGCGATGTGGCGAGGTTGGAGGGCGCTCCTACGCCCTTGTTCCTCCGCGACAATTGGGAGAAGGTGGTGGAGTCCATGCCTGCCTTCAACGGGGACGGGCCCGTGCCCGCGGAGGCTCCCGTGGGTCCGGTGGACGTGTCCTCCGATGACTCCAGCGACGAGGAGGGCAGAGGGGAGTGGGAGAAAGGGCCCGACTCCGAGGCAACTAATGGAAAGTCAAAGGCTCCCGTCTCCCGGCGTAGGCCCCGCGCTTTCCGCCTCTCTCTAAGCAACGACGACAAGGATGATGATGTGCTGGGCAGCGGGGGCTCGCCCCCGATCCCCAAGAAGGACAGGACCGGGCTGATCTCCCGCGGGTCTGCCCCGGCCCCGGGGCGGTCCACAGACGCGCCTTCCGCTTCCGAGGTAGACCCTTCCAGCCGGCTGTCAGGCTTCAAGTTTGACCGGAGGCTTCCTGAGCTCACCGGCGACGACCCGTAAGTACTTGACTCTTGTCTTCGTTTCTTGTTTTGCTGTTGAGGCTTGACGTCCGCGTCTCTTGGGCAGGCTGGTGCCCACGGCGAAGAAGCTGAAGGGGGCTCCCGAGGTTCCATCCGCCGCAGCGCCTCTGCCTGCGGAGGAAGGTGACCGCCGCGCATGGGCCTCTCCTGCCCGGTCGTCCTCGTGAGGTCTGGCCGAGCTGGCTGGGGCGAGCCCAGCCCCATGGCCCAAGTGTCTCCCGAGGTGCCTTTGCCTGCCGCCGCCACCACAGTCGTGGGGGCGCAGCAGGCTTCGCCTCAAGATGTTGTAGTTGTGCTGCCGCCTTATCCTCCTACTCCACCGACTGCTGTCTCTCCGACTCCTCCTGTCGTTCTGGATCGCGTGGCTGCCGAGCTGGACCGGCTCCGGCAGGATCTTCTTTGCGCCGACCCTCTCTTGGTGGTCGGGCGCTTGGAGTTGGCTTCAGGATGGATTCGCTCCGACGCCTCGGTACGGGCGGTGCTGGTCCAGGCCTCAGTGGCTTGTGATGAGGACAGGCAGGCCACCCTTGAAGCGAAGGCTGCTCGTGACGCAGCCCAGGGGAAGGCGGCTGACGTCCGTGGTCGCTGCAAGGTGCTGGAGGGCGAGCTGCAAGGCCTGCGGGACCAGCTCGCGAAAGAGGCCCGCCTTCGCTAGGAGGAAGAAGAGGGCGTGAAGGCTTGCGAGGCGGCCGTCGAGGTCCAGGAGGCCAAGCTCAAGAAACGCCGCGACCGCCTACGCGTGCTGAAGAAGGAGTTGGAGGCGTCGAAGGTCGAACTGGACGGCAAGGCCCGGGTTCTTGCCGAGAACCGCGTGGCCTTCACAGACGTGGAGGAGAAGGCTCGTGCTTCGCTGAAGATGCTCTATGCCAGCGGCCTGGAGAGCCCGCTGGCTGGCTCCGAGGACGGCCCCGCCAAGCTGCTTCCCTTCCTGGTGCGTGCTCTTGAGGATGTCGCCCTTGGCCTTGGCCCCACGGCCGAGGCCGAGGCGTGTATCCTGTCTTCTGTGGCGTTGACGCGGGTCTTCACCCACATTTACCTTCGCGACCCCAGCATCGACCTCGACAGCCTGCTGGAGCCAGTGAGCGGCGAGCGTGCCGCTGCCGCTGCCGAGGCCGTGAAGGGTCGCGCGGAGGCTTTGCTGGGGAAGTTCCGGGCCTTTAGCACCAAGCCGAAGCGAGGTGCTGCCGACCCTGCTGCTCCACGAGGCGAAGCCACTCCGCGCTGCTCCACCGTCAACAAGTGATTCTGCTGCGGCTCCTGTTCTGCTTTTAATACCTGCACATGTATCATGCCTCGGGGAGGCGTTTAAACTTGCGTTTGGTGTTGAGATAACAGTATGGACTGTAATATTTGCTTTTGAATTCCTTGAATTTATGCTATTCCTTCCTACTTGCTTACATTCTACGCCGGCAGAGCCCGGCCCCGCGCGTGCCTCACCCAGCGTTAGCCCCGACCGGAAACCAGGACAGGACCAAAGGAGAGAGGGGCTACAGGACTAGTTAGAATCCTGAGTCGCGATGCTCAGGAGTCCCCATTGGCGCACGAACAGCAAGTAGGATGGTGAGATGCGGGTGGATCTATCGTTCTACGTCTGCAGAGCCCGGCCCCGCACGTACCTCACCCAGCGCTAGCCTTTCGGAACTAGGGAGTGAGGGGCTACGGGACCAGTTAGGCTCCTGAGTCGCGATGCTCAGGAGTCCCCCTTGACGCGCGAACAGCAAATTGTAAGTGGTTGTGCCATTCTACGTCTGCAGAGCCCGGCCCCGCGTGTACCTCACCCAGCGCTAGCCTTTCGAAACTAGGGAGTGAGGGGCTACGGGACCAGTTAGGCTCCTGAGTCACGATGCTCAGGAGTCCCCCTTGACACTCAAACGGCCTTCGTACCATGGCTCCGCTCGGGGAGAGGCGCGCGACGAACCAGGCCCGGGGGGCCTGGCTGGGTGGCGTGCGTCTGGGCGTGACCCAGGCGCAGCCCCCGTGCCCAGCCCCCTCGCGCGGCACTCCTAGGAGGAGGCGTTGCGATGACGCCAGACACTGAGCTCTAGGCTCCCTAAGGTTGATGCGGCCCGGGGGCCACCCTCAGTTGTTTATCACCAGCGCGGAGAATAGCGCTTCCGTATGTGTACGGGCATAGCCGCTCCTCGGCAGTGTCGTCAGCCAGCGTGGAGCATGGTGCTTCCACTGGTACGTGGGAGGGGGCTCCCCTCCGGGAGGAGCCCTCGCGGCGTGTATAGCCTCGCCCTGACATGTGGCTAGCACGGTAGGGCCTGGTGAGGTGTATCTGGGCACCCGTGAGCCAGCGCGGGACTCGCGGGGCCCTACCTCTAGGCAGGTTGCGCCTGGCACTAGGCCTTATCTTGTGATGTGTTCCTGCAAGTTGGGTTAGATGCCTACACTCTACGTCCTCGGGTCCCGACCCTCGAGCTGGTCTCAGCCGTCGCTGGTATGCCAGGTCGCAATGCCATGGACAAGGCCAGAGGGTGAGGGCGGGAGAGCCAGTAAGAGCCCTGAGTAGCGATGCTCAGGCACCCCCCCCCTTTAACGTGCAAGTGGTCGACATGGAGAAGAAAAGGTGCCGTGGACCGGGAATGAATAATCAAGCATGGTGGACCAAACGCATAACCATAGATAAACATAAAAGGGATACATGCCGCTGGGTCTGGCCCGAGCGGCTTGGGGATGATGCAGCCCGAGGGGCGCCCCCAACAGGGTAAGCTAACAACATGAAAATGAAAGGGATACAGGCCGCAGGGGCGGACACACGCGGCCTGGGAATGATGCAGCCCTGGGGGGCGCTCCTAGCTGGAAATGAAACTTAAAAGATGTCACCTGATGATGTTGAGGACGAACGAGTGTTGGTGCGGCAGACTCGATGGGCTGCAGGAGCCGCTCCTCACGAGCCCCCAGGCCCTGGGGCCTCGGGAGGCTCCGGAGGCGCTGGTGGCTCCTCGCGGACCATCTCCATCTCCGCCAAGTCTGCGGAACGCCTGGCCTCTTGAGCCTCCATGATGCCCCTCATGAGGCGCTGGTACGTGGCAGCCAAGCTCGTCAAGCCGTAAGGCATGCAAACATAGCTGTGGGGTGGACCTTCGCAGCGCCCCACTCGCAAGGGCTAGAGGCGCTCCAAAGTGGCGACTCGATTGAGCCCTGGTACATCGACGCGGACGCGCAGCCCACCATCCTCGCCTGGATGGGGAGCCACAGCTGGTAGGCGGCGGTCGCCTCTCATGACTCTTGACTCCTGTAGCTCTTGAATGGCCTTGCTGACGAACTCCTAAGGGTCTTGCTCTCCTTGCCTTACTCCTTCTTGAGGGAAACGTGCTTCGAAATACGCCTCCACGTGGTGCCCAAGCGCCTCCCTCGTGACCTTAGCCAAGTCGGTGGCCCTCCAGGGGAGAGCCCCCGAGCCCTGCCTGAGGAGGGCGCCGGGCGCGCCTTCCTATGCGATGGAAGGAGGTTCTCCCTGGGCAGGCACGGGCCCTGAGGGGCCTGCCTCCTGAGGGGCCGGTCCTGACGATGTCTTCTTCTTCTTGGGGGTGGTTTCGGGAAGCCTCCTGCTTCCATGGTCCGGGTCTTCCAATGATGCGGCCTGACAAGCTCGTTCCAGGGAACACACCGCGTCTTTCTCCTCACAGGGCACCGTGATGACGCCGCCACTCCCCGGCATCTTGAGGACGTTGTAGCCGTGGTGAGTCACAGCCATAAACTTGGCCAGCGTCGGGTACCCGAGGATGGCGTTGTACGGCAGGCGAATGTGAGCGACGTCGAAGTCGATGAGCTCGGTACGGTAGTTGTTGCGTGCTCCGAAGGTGACAGGGAGGCGGACTTACCTGATCGGGACCGTGGAGCCGTCAGTGACTCCGGAGAAAGGCTTGGTTGGCTGAAGCTGATTGTAAGGCACTTGGAGGTTGTTGAATGTTTCCACGGACAGGACGTTGAGCCCTGCCCCTCCATCGATGAGGGTCTTGGTGACCACCGCGTTGCTGATGATTGGGAAACAAAGCATCGGGAGAACTCCAGCTGTGGCTGCACACTTGAGTTGATCCGCTGAGCTGAACGTGATGGCGCATGATGACCACCTGAGAGGGCGTGTGGCTTCGAGCTTGGGGAGGACTGCATTCACTTCGCGGGCGAACTGCTTGAAGATGCGCTGAGAGGCTGGGGCTTGAGCTCCTCCCAGGATGCAGGCGATCGCGCGTGGCTCCTGGAAGCCCCCAGCCCCCTCGCCCTGGTGGCGGTCTTCGTTTCTTCTTGGATGAGGCGGCAACGGAGGGAGGCCTGCGTTACCTTCTGGGCGATCCTCGCGAGGCTGATCCCTCCAGTCTCCCTCGCGAGGCGGGTCTCGCCAGCGATCCTCACGAGGTTGGTCGCGCCACCCTTGGCGTGGGCCGTGGTCTTCCCAGCATCCTGCATTTCTTCCTCCTCCTCGGCCGTAGCCCCGGTCGACGCGGTCGGGGCGACGGCCGATCCTTCCTTCTCACATGGGTCGGAGCTCTTGTTCGTTGGTGTTGTGGGTGTGGAGGTCATGGTACACACAGTACCGGCTTCCCCTGGAGGATTCGGGCTGATCTTTGCCTCGCTTGGTGTCTGGTTCTGCCGCGAGCATGGCAGCCCCCTTGCGCTTCACATCCTTGGCCTTGGACTTCTTTTCTTCTGGGTCTGTGGCATGCAGCTCGAGGAGGGATAGGCGCCCTTCCTCAGCCCTGGCGCACTTGGTCGCCAAGTTGAACAGCTCCAAGGAAGTGCACAGGTCTTCATGCATCGCCAGCTCCTCCTTCATTTTGACGTCGCGCACGCCGTCGGAGAAGGCTGAGATGATGGCCTCCTCGGACACCTTGGGAATCTTGAGGCGTGCGCTGTTGAAGCGCTGGATGTACTTTTGCAGGGTCTCTCCAGGTTGTTGCTTGATGAGGTGCATGTCGCTCACGGCGGGCGGCCGGTCGCGGGTACCTTGGAAGTTGGCGATGAAGCGGGTACGCATCTGGTCCCAGGAGGAGATTGTGCCTGGGGCCAGGTTCAGGAGCCAGGTGCGGGGCCCGTCCTTCAGCGCCATGGGAAACCAGTTCGCCATGACCTTCTCGTCTCTGTTGGCAGCTTCGATGCCCAGCTCATAGAGCTGGAGGAACTCCGCAGGGTCGGCCGTGCCGTCGTAGCGTGGGGGCAAGTCTAGCTTGAACTTGCCGGGACACGCGACGCGGCGTAGCTCGGCGGTGAAGGCGCGGCAGCCCGCCGTGGTCGTAGGAGGCCTTGGGTGACGAAGAGCTTGGTCCTGCGGGTCCCCGTGCACCGCAGCTGGGAGCAGCGCGGGGTCTTGACGTGCGGGATCAGGAGCGCGGTCGCGATTTGCTGGAGCAGGGAGCGCCCGGGCAGCTTCCTGCGGGCGAGGGACTTCTTGGCAGCTCTGCTCTTGCCGTGCTGGTGCCTGGCGGAGCGGGTTCCAGCCAGGGGCCACGCGCCTTGCGGCCGGGGCGTCTTCTTGGCGAGGAGGCGGCTGAGGTGCCCCCGGAGCTTCGTCGCCCGCGCGGGGCGGGGTTCGGTGCAGCGGGAAAGACGGTGCAGGAGAGCCCCCCGCGGCGCGGACGAGCTTGGCGACGCGGTCGAGCCATTCTTCGTAGACGTCGCCGACAGGACGGTAGCGCAGGAGCTCGTTTGCCGCGATGAGCGCAGCTCGGGCCTCCAAGGGCGCACGGAGCGCGCGGGACGAAGAACCAGCTGGGGTGAGCGAGGGAGTAGCGGTGCGGCCGTCTCGCCGCACGAAAGGATGCTGGGACGACGCTTGCTGCTCTTTCCCCGCCGGGCCAGTGGCGGCGTTGATGGCAGGCGACGGGGAACGGCGAGGACGCCCGCCGACGGGGGCCGTCTGGGCGACGCGGGAAGCAAGAGCGGCTCGGCGCTCGGCACGGGCCTGACGAGCGTCAAACATGGATGCGATGATCGGAGAAGAACGGAGCGGCGGAAGACGAATTCCGGCGCACCCCTACCTGACGCGCCAAATGTTGGATTTCGGGTTCCGGCAGACCCTTAAGGTTTGAACTCTGGGGTGCGCGCGGAGATTACTCTTCCTACCTACTCGTACTCATCCGCCTCGCAAAGATCTAAACTACCAAAAGAACAACACAAGAGACACAGAGTTTATACTGGTTCGGGCCACCGATGTGGTGTAATACCCTAGTCCAGTGTGGTGTGGTGGATTGCCTCTTGGGCTGATGATGATGAACACTACAAGGTAGAACAGCCTTGCGAGGGTCTGTTCTTGGCCTGGGGGATGAACTGCTAGGAAGAGTTCAATCGCCCTCCTCTCTCTCTGATGCCTATCTAACTGATTGCCGGGTTGCTAGACGTTTGGGTCTTCCTAGATTTCTCTACTACTCGATCGCCCCCCTATCCTGGGGGTGGCTAGTCCTATTTATAGGAAAAGGCCCTAGGCCTCTTCCCAAAAATTGAGCAGGAAGGGCGCCAACAATTGGTCGTTTTGAAGGGGAACATCTGGTACACTTATCCTGACTAAAGTTGGTCCTCGCCTACCAAAGGCTCTGGTGATGACGCTGGCTTGGGCTCCACAGTGACTTCCTCCTTATCATGGAGCTGGTCTTGGTCTCGTTGCATCGAAATGGGTGCCTTTGCTTGATCCTCCCGCCTGCGCTTGCTCCCTTTGCACCAAAGAGGAAAGGGAGGACACTGTGCGGGCTGGCGCCCGCCTGGCGCCCTTGGTCGTCATGGCTTGTGTCATGGGCACCTCGTGAGGTACCCCGCCTTGATCTCTCCGCCTTCTCGTGAGACAGCCTGACGAGGCTGCACCTCAGGAAGCTCCGTGTCATCTGCCCTGCGAGGCTTGGCCCCTCGCGAGGGTCCTGGATCTGTGTTGATGATGATGGGCCTTGCTGGGCCCCCTTTGAGCCACGCCGCAGGCCGCAGGCAGGCAAGTCTTGGGAGCCCCGTTCCCAGAACGCCGACACATGCCATCAAATACTTCCCACTAAAACTCAAAGGGCCAGCTCGGCACTGGCTAAATAGTCTGCCTAAAAATTCCATTGGCAGCTGGGAGGACTTGGAAGAAGCTTTCCTCGACAACTTCCAAGGTACATATGTCCCGCCACCTAATGCCGATGACCTAAGTCACATAGTCCAACAGCCTGGAGAGTCAGCCTGGAAATTCTGGACTAGGTTCCTAACTAAAAAGATCCAGATCATCGACTGTCCGGATGACGAAGCCCTAACGGCCTTTAAACATAGCATCGGTGACCGAATGGCTCGCCCGCCACCTCGGCCAGGAAAAGCCGAAGTCCATGGTAGCCCTCACGACACTCATGTCCCGCTACTGTGTGGGTGAGGATAGTTGGCTGGCTCGCAGCAAAAACACAGCAAGCGAAATAGGCACCTCTGAGGAAAAAAATTGCAATGGCAAGCTCCGACGCAACAGACACAAACGCCGAAGCAATGGCGACAACACCGATGACACGGCGGTCAACGCCGGATTCAGTGGCTCCAAGTCCGGTCAGCGGAAGAAGCCATATAAAAGAAACAGTCAGGGACCATCCAGCCGGGACCGCATACTCGACCGCCCGTGCCAGATCCATGGCACCCCACACAAACTAGCCAATCATACCAACAGAGATTGTTGGGTTTTTAAACAGGCCAGCAAGTTAAATGCCGAAAACAATGAAAGGGGATCACAAAGCGAGGACGATGACGAGGAGCCCCGACAACCGAACACAGTGGGACAAAAGAAGTTTCCTCCTCAGTTCAAAACGGTGAACATGATATATGCTACACACATCCCCAAAAGGGAGCGCAAGCGCACGCTCAGGGACGTCTATGCGATAGAGCCAGTCGCTGCAAAATTTAATCCATGGTCGTCATGCCCGATCACTTTTGATCGACGGTATCCGTCATGGCGGTTCAGCCGCATTGGTCCTTGACCCAATAGTTGATGGATTCCACCTGACGCGAGTTCTTATGGATGGCGACAGCAGCCTGAACCTGCTCTATCAGGATACAGTGCGCAAAATGGGCATTAACCCATCACGGATCAAGCCCACAAGCACTACCTTTAAAGCAGTCATACCGGGCGTAGAGGCCCGCTGTACGGGCTCAATTACGCTAGAGGTTGTCTTCGGATCTCCGAAAAACTTCCGAAGCGGAGAATTAATCTTCGTTATCGTCCCTTTTCACAGCAGCTACCACACACTGCTCGGACGAACAACATTCGCTCGATTCAATCCGGTCCCACATTATGCTTACCTCAAGCTCAAGATGTCTGGTCCACGCGGCGTCATAACAGTCAATGGAAACACGGAACGCTCCCTCCATACAGAAGAGCACACCGCTGCCTTAGCAGCAGAAGTACAGAGCGACCTTCTCAAACAGAACCTTAATTCGGCTGCCAAGTGGTGTCATTGGTACCCCGAATACCATTAAGAGGGTCCGGATTATTCTGCACTAGGACTGCTCGGCTCGTTAGGAGCTCAACTAGCAATTCGTCCTCCGTCTCAGTCCCGATCAAGTGGTGTCATTGGTACCACGCGTACATAACTATGCACTCAAAATTCCATGGGGAGATATGTAGGCATACCTACCCTATGATCCACAATACGGCTTGACCGCTCCCGGACACATTTACTTTCACTGTTTCCTTTTTTCCTTTTCAGGTTCCTTTTCACAGGCCTTCCTTGATGGCTTGATCGCAGTTCCTTTCGAAGGACAAATACACCAAGACGGCAGTCAGTCTAGACGTAGAGGGGAACTTCTAGGTGGTCTCTTTAACGACCACTCTACCTATTTTCAGGGCCCACACACAGCTCTCCCTTGGTGACGACATGTTAAATAGCCTTTTGCTTATCGCACTACTTGTATCAATGCGCTTGGACGTATTAATCAAATTATAAGGAAACAGTTTGCGGCCCAACTTTCAGGACCCCTGCCTATTGCATTTACCACTTTTCTGTTTCCCCTTTCTTTTAATAAACTTATCAGATATCATCCATACACTGTGGTATGTTTCAATTTGCCTGGGGATTCATAGCGCCCCGCTCTACGGCACCAAAAGTCCGAACACCTTTTACGATACAGTTTGGCACCCCGAATTTAGCATTATATGCATTGGCTCCGAATCATGTCTTTGGTCAATAGTTGGGTTGCCCGGCTCCTGTGCTTGCTACCTTACGTTCCGCTACATCAGCTAAGGTAGTAAAGGGAGAACTACTGCGATTGTGCCCTGGTTTACCCAATGGAGCACCTCAGTAGAGAAAGCCGAAAACTGACTGTCATGATGCGGCGAGAGCCGGTCAGCTCTTTGGAGGTCTCAAATCGTTGGAGGTTTTTCCGCATTACATGAGGGGTCGGTACTTGCTCGATCAGGTGTCTACAACATCCTAGCTCGGATACTAGGGGTTGTGCCTATACTTTTATTGTCAAACTCCTATGGCTAAGTGAGGGTGTTCAAGCCGTATAGTCTGATTGCCTGGTTCGTTGCGCTAAACACCTCCTTCAAGGACCAAACAATTGGATCAAGAGTGTTTAGATTCCATCCCGAACACCCCCATACTACCTACGTGGGGGTAGAAGCCGACGATTGGCTAACCCTCAGATTTTATAACACACGGCCGCACAGGAGGTAAATTTTTTCATGAAAACAAAAATTATATTACATAACAGCTTTGTTTCATCTTACAAGGCACGGACAACTTGAATATATTCATTCAAGGATAATGTCTTGTGAACACTGCACCGCTACAAGGCGGGACCCCTCCAGGACGTCTCCAAAATACCGCTCGGGTGTGTGGCGCTCCTTGCCCTCGGGCGGCCCCTCAGTCACAAGCTTGGCGTCCATCTTCGCCCACCACGCCTTGACTCATGAGAAGGCCATCCGCGCTCCCTCGGTGCAGACCGACCACTTGACGACGTCCAGCTGAGGACAAGCATCCACCAGCCGCTTCACGAGGCCGAAGTAACTGCTGGGTATATGATACCTCTCCAACGTATCTATAATTTTTGATTGCTCCATGCTATATTATCTACTGTTTTGGACTATATTGGGCTTTATTTTCCACTTTTATATTATTTTTGGGACTAACCTATTAACTAGAGTCCCAACCCAGAATTGTTGTTTTTTTCCTATTTCAGTGTTTCGAAGAAACAAAATATCAAACGGAGTCCAAACGGAATGAAACCTTCGGGAACGTGATTTTCCCATCGGATAAGATCCAGGAGACTTGGGACCTCCGTCAAGAAAGCCACGAGGCGGTCACGAGGGTGGAGGGCGCCCCCCCCCCCTAGGGCGCGCCCCCTGCCTCGTGGGCCCCTCGAAGCTCCACCGACGTACTCCTTCCTCCTATATATACCTACGTACCTCCAAACGATCAGAACAGGAGCCAAAAACCTAATTCCACCGCCGCAACCTTCTGTACCCACGAGATCCCATCTTGGGGCCTGTTCCGGAGCTCCGCCGGAGAGGGCCATCATCACGGAGGGCTTCTACATCATCATAGCCACTCCGATGAAGTGTGAGTAGTTTACCTAAGACCTTCGGGTCCATAGTTAGTAGCTAGATGGCTTCTTCTCTCTCTTTGGATCTCAATACAATGTTCTCCCCCTCTCTCATGGAGATCTATTCAATGTAATCTTCTTTTTGCAGTGTGTTTGTTGAGACCGATGAATTGTGGGTTTATGATCAAGTCTATCCATGAACAATATTTGAATCTTCTCTGAATTCTTTTATGTATGATTAGTTATCTTTGCAAGTCTCTTCGAATTATCAGTTTGGTTTGGCCTACTAGATTGGTTTTTCTTGCAATGGGAGAAGTGCTTAGCTTTGGGTTCAATCTTGCGGTGTCCTTTCCCAGTGACAGAAGGGGCAGCAAGGCACGTATTATATTGTTGCCATCGAGGATAACAAGATGGGGTTTTTATCATATTGCGTGAAACTATCCCTCTACATCATGTCATCTTGCTTAAGGTGTTACTCTGTTTTTAACTTAATACTCTAGATGCATGCTGGATAGTGGTCGATGAGTGGAGTAATAGTAGTAGATGCAGGCAGGAGTCGGTCTACTTGTCTCGGACGTGATGCCTATATACATGATCATACCTAGATATTCTCATAACTATGCTCAATTCTGTCAATTGCTCAACAGTAATTTGTTCACCCACCGTAGAATACTTATGCTCTTGAGAGAAGCCACTAGTTAAACCTATGGCCCCAGGTCTATTCTCATCATATCAGTCTCCATCACTTTATTATTGCTTTGCCTTATACTTTTTACTTTGCATCTTTATATCAAAAATACCAAAAATATTATCTATCAGATCTCACTCTCGTAAGTGACCATGAAGCGATTGACAACCCCTAATCGTGTTGGTTGCGTTGAGCTATTTGTTTTGTGTAGGTACGAGGGACTTGCGCGCAGCCTCCTACTTGATTGATACCTTGGTTCTCAAAAACTAAGGGAAATACTTACGCTACTTTGCTGCATCATCCTCTCCTCTTCATGGAAATCCAACGCAGTGCTCAAGAGGTAGCAGTATAGCTTCGGCTGGCCACAGCCGGATTATTAAATCCCTGATGGCTAGTTTGGCCACCCTGTGCAGCTCGACTAGCTGTTTTAGCTGATCGCTGAAGGGTACCGGATGTTCTGGCGCAAGATATTGCGACCAGAACAGCTTCTCTGTGGAGCTCCCTTCTTCGGCTCGGAAGAACTCCGCAGCGTCGGACACACTGCGTGGCAGATCAGCAAAAGCCCCTGGAGAACTCCGAATTTGGGTTAGTAAAATATACTTCCTCTTCACATATTTGCTTTGCATGCTAAAAGCCTTACCCGTCGTGATCTTCCTGGCCTCCTGGATCTCCTACAGGGCGCCCTGGGCCTCATTCCGGGTCGTTTCTATGCTTTGACGAGCCTTGGCGAGTTCGGTCTCTTGAGCAGACGCATCGCGCTCTAAGGTCTCACACTTCTTCACCGCGTCTTGGAACTCTTGTTGGACCTCATTAACCCGGGCCTTGAGCTTCTTACGGGCGGCCTGCTCCTTGACAGCCTTCTCCTCGGCTTCGGCCAGGGCCTTTTTAGGGCCTCGACCTCGGTCGTCGCTCCTACACATATCATGACACTCCGGTCAATATATATCATTTACTCTTTCCGAATATATAGCTGGTTATTACATGCCTTGCTTCCCCTGGAGCTGCCTCCTCGCCTGGCCGAGCTCCTCCTCGGCCTGCTCTAGCCTCTGCCTCAGTCCGGAGACTTCGGCAGTATGTGAGGCCGCGGACAGCAGCGACGCCTGCATATTCATTTCAGACATATTTAGTTAGTTTCCTGCAATGATGGATTGATCCCCTGTCCGGCCTTTCTTTCCAAACATCGAACATTGTCTTAGGGGCTATTATCTATATTGGGATCTTCTCTTTTTGCGTCGCTTACCTCAAAACCTATCAGCAGGCTGTTGTAGGCTTCGATTAGTCCGCTCTTGGCGGACTAAACCCTTTCAATTACCGTGCTCATAAGGACACGGTGCTCATCCACAATGGAAGCGCCTCGCAGAGCTTCCAGCAGATTATCCGGTGCCCCTGGTAGGACAGGGGTCACCGGTGGAATGGGCATACCCCCTGTCGATGTCAAAACCGGCGGATCTCGGGTAGGGGGTCCCGAACTGTGCATCTAGGCGGATGGTAACAGGAGACAAGGGACACGATGTTTTTACCCAGGTTTGGGCCCTCTCGATGGAGGTAAAACCCTACTCCTGCTTGATTGATATTGATGATATGGGCATTACAAGAGTTGATCTACCACGAGATCGAAGAGGCTAAACCCTAGAAGCTAGCCTCTGGTATGATTGTTGTATATTGTTCTACGGAATAAACCCTCCGGTTTATATAGACACCGGAGGGGGCTAGGGTTACATAGAGTCGGTTACAAAGAAGGAGATCTACATATCCGTATTGCCAAGCTTGCCTTCCACGCCAAGGAGAGTCCCATCCGGACACGGGACGAAGTCTTCAATCTTGTATCTTCATAGTCCAACAGTCCGGCCAAAGGATATAGTCCGGCCGTCCGGATACCCCCTAATCCAGGACTCCCTCAATAGCCCCCGAACCAGGCTTCAATGTCGATGAGTCTGGCGTGCAGATTGTCTTTGGTATTGCAAGGCGAGTTCTCCTCCAAACTCTAAGTACCTGTTAAATAGTGTCCGGCTTCTCGTAAATGTTGCGCTTCTCGGCTTCTGTGCCCAATAATGGCCATCTTCCATGTGTCAAGCGAATGCGAGGAGCCAGGGCATTTTTACATTTACCACCCTAGCTATGTGAATGAACTGTCTATTAAAGAGACGAGGATTCTCAGATCCAAACTACACCATTTTCCCTCAGCGAGCATTCATCGGAGCGCGCCCGAAAAAGAAAATCCATCCCAACATGGCCAGCCAGCGCAGCTCCTCTTCTCGCCCCGGTAGCCCTAAGCCCGGAGATTGGGAGAAGTGTTCCGTCCCGCACAGCCAATTAGTGAAGCTGTAGACCCAGGGATTTATCCCCCCAGCGTATATGGTCCCGGTCCGAGCCGGGCTTGCCACCTATAATGGCGGAGAGCAAGCAGAGAGCTTTCCCAACCCCTCTAAGGAAGAGTAGGTATGCCTAGTCCCTTATTTGTTAAGGGGACTTGGATTTCCAATCCATCCGTTTCTCCGAGGGCTCCTGGAGTTCTACGGCCTCCAGTTGCACAACCTCACCCCTGCCTCCATACTGCATATCGCTGGTTTTGTAGCCCTTTGCGAACTGTTCTTGGGCTGTGAAGCTCATTTCGCACTGTGGAAGAAGTTGTTCTGCCTAGTTCCCCGTACACAGAGGGGATTAATATATCAAGTGGGCGGAGCCGAAGTATGGCGCATCGCCGGGACCGGATACCTATTCGGTACCCCGAAGAAGACGTCTGAAGACTGGCCTTCAGAGTGGTTTTATATGGAGGACGTCCCCCTTCTAGATCCTATTGGGATCGGCCTTCCTGAGTTTGATGATGCTCCCTTGAAGAAGCGCATGAGCTGGCCGCCACGGAGCCCTCAGGAGGAAGATGATAGAGACGTTCTCTACCTGATGGGTCGGATAAAGGTGTTGGCCCAATCAAGACTAACCATAACCGAGGTTATGTCAATATGCCTTATGCGGGGGGTGCATCCACTTCAATATCAGGGCCACCCTATGTGGGATTTCAACGGGGAAGATGATGCCACCCGCTGGGGCCGCAAGGGGCTGGACTCGCCTGCTGCCCTAGCAAAAATCTTGTCCGGTCTGTACAAGGGAGAGGAAGAGGAGTTCCTCCGTATCAAACCACAGGATGGATTCTCCATGTACAACCCTCCGAGCTGGGTAGGCCGCCACTTTTTATGCCCACTAATTCCGCATTTCTACAGTTAAATATTTTACCTTGCAATTTCATCGCAGGAGCTACGTAAGGCTATAAGGGAGATAAGCAACCCACCTCCACAACTAGAGGACCCTGAACGGGCCCTCGATCCCGGCCTTAGGGAGGATCCGGACATATTTGTGGAGTTGATCGATAGGATTTTCTATCAGTTAAGCTGTGATGACACCATGGTGGCCATTACAGACGACTACCCTGGGCTACTCCCATCCTCACAAGTAAATGAGACCAGAGTCCCAACCTTTGAAATGGATTTTCTTTTACGCACTTCACCTACCGTATACAAACGGTGTTTTATAGGGAAGGCCCTCGGGATGCCATGCTGAGCCTGCGGCGATTCGCCAACAAGGGGCTCCAAAGCCGGACAGGCTAAAAAGGAAGGCAGTCCAGACGGAGATGCCGGCGCAGAGGTATGATGCAACACCTCACTCCGCGGTTTGTCATCTTTAAAAACATAATAACACCCGCGTTTCCTAGAAGGAAGAACGCTCACCGGATAATATCCGAAGATGTCGCCGATCACGCTTCTACCAGTCGGGCTCCAGGGCCGGACACAGAGGCGGAAGCTAACACGAGGCACACGCCGGATGCTCCGTCTATAGAGGATGCGGATAAGATATCCGCTACAAATTCCAAAGTGGAGAGCACCATGAATCACACGCGTCGCCGAGCCGTACTCCGCGACGCTTGTTTCTCCCAAGAGGCGTTTAACGCGTTCAACTCAGGAGATTCGTACATCCGTGCTGCTCAAAATGGTCTAGCCAGAGCCACGGACCAATATGTAAAGGATATACGGGTAAGAAAATTTGACGATTATATATATCAGTAGCCCCTGAGACTTGAAGCAGTTAGAATAACTGATTTAAGGATCATGACTTGCGCAGGTATTGACAGAAAAGAATACCCAATTATCTCAGGAGCTGGAAGAGTGCAAAGCCCAGCTTCAGGCCGCACTTGCCGTAGAAGAGGAGTCCAAGAAGACCCCAGCTGGTAACTACTGGGTTTATGTTGCGAATCGGCAGGTACCAGATATTTATGCGGCGTGCCTGCAAGTCTAACAATAGCTTTTGCAGATGACTCCGGCGTAAATCCAGAGGCTGTGCCAGGGAATGCGAAACATGCTGATCGACAGCTAAATGCTGGCGAGCGCGTGCTATCGCGCGTCATTGAGGAGAAGAATAATCTCTGGGACGCTAATACCCAGCTGAGCGTGGAACTGAAAGATGTTCGGGCCCAGCTTGCGGACTCCGTGAAGGAGAATAAGCGGCTTCGAGGCGGCATTTTTAGTAAGTGCTTAAACGAATCCTTGGAAGTGTTCGGTGAAGATGCCGTCTAACAGAGTTATGTCTGCAAGTATGCTGACGGGTCGTCCCACAGAGGAGATGCCCGGGTCTGTGGGTGATCTTCTACCCGAGCTCTCGCAACTACATGAACAAGTTCGACAGGCGATGCAGGGTATTGCCTAGGCCTTGTGGCCATCCGTCTCCCTGCCAGCAAGCATTGGAGAGCTTGCAGAGAAGCTCAAGGGAGCGCGGCGGCGCTTCCGATTATGGAAGATATCGTCCTGCCGCCAAGGTGCTAGGGAAGCCTGGGCTATGGTGAAGACGCGGTATACCAAGGCTGACCCAAACCACATGCCGAGGTCGGACCTGTGGGGCCCGATGGGAAAGAGATCCCCGTTAGCTTAGTTTATGGGCAAGTAGAATTAGCTGCAAAGTATTCCCAACAGGATTGTAGGCTAGACAGCCTGTTGGATGGTATAGAAGAGGAATTTAGTCAGTCTAAGTAACTATGTAATTAAAGTGACATGTATAATGCCTTCTAGCCGGATTGTAGATCATTTGTCATGGCGAACCTTTTCGCTTCAACCTCGGGACCCGATAGTCCGGAGTGTATCTGAATACCCGCTTAGTTATATAAGAATCGGGGTATGCATGGAAACCAGGCGTAGGGGTCATTAGTGCTTGAACAGACAAGTGCCCAACTAGTTATGTTATATTACATGGGTAGTAAGAAACATCTTCCAGGGAGAATAGTTCCGTTAAGGGTTCCTTTCCCTGGGTACGCATGCCCTAGAGTGCATGTCCGGACTGCGAAAAAGAAACGCAGAAAAAGAAAAATCTGGGGGCACATATGGAAAATAAATAAAAATCATCTTTTGTTCACCGACCGAATATTCCCTTAAGAACGCTAGCTTTTGGCTTCACCCAGTCTGAGGTACACATCCGGCTGATCCGGCAGTAACAATCGCAGAGGTGCTCCCCTTATGCCCTAGCCGAATTAACGGGAACGTAGGGCATAAATACAAGAGCCAGGCAACCCAGCTTGGCCAAAACTTAAGTCATATCGATGCATATAATGGCGAAGAAAAGGTACATGCGGAAGAATAACGCATGTGGGGGGCATGAAGCCTGGATAAATAATTAAGCTTCTGTGTAAGAAGCCCCCAGGTATAATGAGCGCGGTTAGCGCGTCAATAGTGTGCAAGCAAGGCACAATATGGCCCTTGAAGGTTTTACGAGAAAAAATGAAAGAAAGAGAGAAAGGGAGGAAGAAAAGACAGATAATGTATATGCAAAAAATGGACAGAGGAAGGAGACGAACATATAGTCCGGCACTAGGCGTAGAATCTTCGGAGCCTGGCTGCGTTCCACGGGTTCGGCTCAAGTCGATTATCCGAAGCATCCCGCAGACGGTACGCTCCACCGGTCAGAACTTTGTCAATTATGAAGGGACCTTCTCATTTGGGCTCGAGCTTGGTCTTTTTCTTCTCCGGTAGTCGTAGAACTAGTTCGCCAACATTATAAATTTTGGCCCGTACTTCTCTGCTTTGGTATCTTCGAGCCTGTTGCTGATAGAATGCGGAACGGGATTTGGCCACGTCGCGCTCCTCCTCCAGGATGTCCAGACTGTCCTGCCGATCGAGCTCGGCTTCTCTTTCTTCGTACATGCGCACTCGAGGTGAGTCATGAATTATGTCGCAGGGCAGAACCGCCTCAGCGCCGTACACCATAAAGAAGGGTGTGTATCCGGTAGTACGATTCGGCGTGGTCCGCAGCCCCTAGAGTACGGAGTCGAGCTCCTCCACCCATTGCATGTTAGATTCCTTTAAGGACCATACTAATCTGGGTTTGATGCCGCTCATGATAAGACCATTTGCTCGCTCAACTTGACCATTAGTTTATGGGTGATAGACAGAAGCATAATCGAGCTTGATGCCCATGTTGATGCACCAGAGTTCTACCTCGTCGGCCGTGAAGTTCGTGCCGTTGTCAGTGATGATGCTGTGGGGGATGCCATAGCAGTGTACAACCCCGGATATGAAGTCTATCACCGGTCCGGATTCGGCCGTTTTAACAGGTTTGGCTTCTATCCATTTGGTGAATTTATCCACCATGACCAGTAAGTATTTTTTCTTATGGGTTCCCCCTTTAAGGGGTCCAACCATGTCAAGCCCCCAGACCGCGAAGGGCCAGGTAATGGGGATCGTTTGGAGGGCCGTAGGTGGCATATGGCTCTGGTTTGAAAAAAGCTGGCAACCGACGCAGCGTTGGACCAAGTCATGTGTGTCTGCCCGGGCCGTCGGCCAACAAAAGCCAGTACGGAAGGCCTTGCTTACAAGGGCCCGGGCTGCGGCGTGATGGCCGCCAAGTCCAGCATGAATTTCTGCCAGAAGCTTCCACCCTTCCTCTTCGGAGATGCACCTTTGAAGGACTCCGGTAGTGCTTTTCTTGTAAATCTCTCCCTCATGGACCCTGTAGGCTTTAGATCGCCGCACTATGCAGCGTGCCTCATTTTGGTCCTTGGGAAGTTCCTGCCTAGTTAGGTAGGCTAGGAATGGTTCTGTCCACGGGGCGATGATGGCCATTATTACGTGGCCTGAAGGTGTTATTTCGATGGCAGGGCCTCCGATTATGTCAGAGTTTTCGGTGTCGGGCATTGTGGTTGGGTCCGGATTATTGTTACCGGCGTCCCCTTCCCATACCACGGATGGCTTAAATAGCTTCTCCAAGAAGATGTTGGGTGGGACTGCATCGCATTTGCGCCGATGCGGGCGAGGATATCCGCTGCCTGATTGTTTTCCCGAGCCACATGGTGGAATTCGAGCCCCTCGAACCGAGCTAACATCTTGAGTACGGCGTTGCGATAGGCTGCCATTTTCGGATCCTTAGCATCGAAGTCTCCATTTATTTGGGATATTGCGAGATTCAAATCCCCACGCACCTCCAGGCGTTGAATGCCCATGGAAACTGCCATCCGAAGACCATGTAACAGGGCCTCGTATTCGGCTGCGTTGTTGGAGTCTGTATACATTATCTGGAGTACGTATTGAACTGTATATCCGGTTGGGGATGTCAGGACGACACCAGCCCCTAGACCAGCCAGCATTTTGGAGCCGCCGAAGTGCATGATCCAATTGGAGTATGCGCCGTACTCTTTAGGGAGTTCGGCCTCCGTCCATTCAGCGACAATGTCGGCCAATACTTGTGACTTAATGGTCGCCGGGGTTTGTATGTTATGTCGAACGGGAGGAGCTCCATGGCCCATTTGGCAATCCGGCCCGTGGCGTCACGATTGTTTATAATATCGTTAAGTGGCACTTCCAAGGCTACTGTGATTGAACACTCTTGAAAGTAGGGTCGCAGCTTCTGGGATGCCATGAATACCGCGTAGGCTATCTTTTGATAATGTGGGTACCGTGATTTGCATGGAGTGAGGACAGTGTATACATAATATACCGGCTTTTGAAGGGGGTATTTGTGCCGTCCGTTTCTCGTTCGACAACGAGCACTGTGCTTACAACCTGATGAGTTGCCGCGATGTACAACAGCATTGGTTCGCCGATGTTTGGTGCGGCCAGGATTGGGTTGGTTGCCAATATGGCTTTTATTTCTCCCAATCCGGCTGTGGCGGCATCCGTCCACTCGAAGTGTTCGGTGCGCCGAAGGAGGCAATAAAGAGGTAATGCCTTTTCTCGTAAGCGGGAGATAAAGCGGCTTAAAGCCGCCATGCATCCAGTTAATTTCTGGATTTGTTTGAGGTCCGTTGGGATAGACAATTGTGACAGAGCTCGGATTTTGGCCGGATTTGCTTCGATTCCTCTACTGGAGACAATGAAGCCCGGTAGCTTTCCGGCCGGTACGCCGAAAACGCATTTTTTCGGATTGAGCTTGATGTCGTATGTTCGGAGGTTGTCGAACGTGAGCCTCAAGTCATCTATTAGAGATTCGACGTGTTTGGTTTTAACGACCACATCATCTACGTATGCCTCCACTGTTTTACCGATCTGTTTTTCCAGACATGTCTAAATCATGCAATGATATGTCGCACCAGCGTTTTTGAGCCCAAAAGGCATTGTGTTGAAACAGAAGGGGCCGTATGGTGTGATGAATGCCGTTGCGGCTTGGTCGGACTCCGCCATCTTGATTTGGTGGTAGCTGGAGTATGTGTCGAGGAAACACAATGAATCGTGTCCTGCGGTAGCATCGATAATTTGGTCGATGTGGGGCAGGGGGAAGGGATCCTTTGGGCAGGCCTTGTTGAGGTCCTTGAAATCGACACATAGGTGCCAGGATTTGTCCTTCTTTGGTACCATCACCAGGTTTGCTAGCCAGTCCAGATGTTTTATTTCTCTAATGAATTCGGCCTCCAATAACTTGGATAGTTCCTCTCACATAGCTTGTCTCTTGGGTTCGGAGAAACACCGAAGAGCCTGCTTGACCGGCTTGAATCCTTTTAGGATATTAAGGTTGTGTTCGGCCAGCCTGTGTGGGATTCCTAGAATATCTGAGGGATGCCAGGCGAATATGTTCCAATTCTCGCGCAGGAACTCTCGTAGTGCGACGTCAACGGCGGGGTTTAACTGTGCCCCGATGGAGACTGTTTTTGTAGGGTTCGTTGGGTGGACTTGGAATTTGACTATTTCATCTGCTGGTTTAGAAGATGTGGACTTGGATCTTTTGTCAAGTATCACGTCGTCCCTGTCCACTATGGAGCGTAGCACAGTTAATTCCTCGGTCGCAAGGGCTTCGGATAATGCCTCGAGGGCCAATGCAGCTGTTTTGTTTTCGGCGCGGAGTGATGTGTCCGGATCACTAGTGAGAGTGATGATTCGGTTGGGTCCGGGCATCTTGAGCTTCATGTACCCGTAATGGGGTATAGCTTGAAAGATCGTGAACACCTCCCGCCCTAAAAGGGCGTGGTATCCGCTACTGAACGGGGCCACTTGGAATGTAATTTCTTCGGACCTATAGTTCTCCGGCGTGCCGAATACCACATCTAGTGTGATTTTTCCCGCACAACGTGCTTCCCGACTGGGTATGATTCCTCTGAAGGTTGTGCTGCTTTGCTTAATGCGGCTCCAGTCTATTTCCATTTTTTGAAGGGTTTCCTCATAGATGAGGTTTAATCCACTGCCGCCGTCCATGAGTACTTTGGTGAGTCGAAAGTCGTCCACAATTGGACTGAGGACCAGTGCAGCTGGTACCCGGGCTGTTCGGAATTTAGGTTCATCACTGTCATTGAAGGTAATAGCTGTGTCACTCCATGGATTTATAGTTGCCACATGGCAGATTTCGGCAAGGCTGCGGAGTGTTCGCTTGCGCCTATTATTTGATGCGAAGGTCTCAAACACTGTTAATACCGTATTGTTATCCCCGGGATGGTGCTCTGTGGCATCTGGGATGAGAAGATCCTCACCACTTTTGGCCACCTGTCGGAGTACCCAACATGCTCTAAGGCTGTGTGTTGGTATGGTATCCGTTGTACTATGAATTTTGCAGGGTCCGTTGAGCCATCCCTCCAATACGGTTCCGTGCCCTGTAGAGGGTTTTTGCTTCTTTGTGATTAGCTCGGGTGTCTTATGATAGTGCACCCTTTTACTTCGGACTGGGTGTATATTTGGAGCCCGATTATCCCAAAATTTCGTTTCGGTTTTCCTGGCGCTTTCCACCGCACAGTACTTTCATACTATGGACGCCAAGTCAGCGAAGCGTGATATATCACGGCGACTTAAGGCATTAAGGATTCCCTTGTCCGTGCAATTATTGCAGAAAAATAGGATTGCGTCTTCTTCACGACAGTCCTTAACCTTGTTCATCACAAGGAGGAATCTGGCCCAATAATGATGTACTGTTTCCTGGGGCTCTTGCCTGATGTTGGAAAGATCGCTTATGTTTGGATGGGTGGGTGGAATTGAGTCCGACCCCTTACCCGATCCGAGACCCAGGGGCATAGGAATTTCCAATCTTGGAAGTTTAGGTTCCGGGATGTTGCCCGATAAGTCTGGCCCGCTGCCTGACTCTAGGTTCAGGGCTTGGGTGATGTCCTCCCGTAAACGGGTGTCCGGCTCAGAGAGCTCAGGAATCCGGATGTAGTTAGTCCTCAAGACAGAGGAAGAACCGCCGCATTGTTCCTCCACCACTGCAATGTGATGGGTGACCTGTGGAGAGTTAATCTCCCTTTGATCGGGTTTAAACCCAATCCGATCATAGTCCATAGCGACTCCCAAGGCGGCGATGCGATCCAAGAGCTCGTTTAGGGAGGAGAGCTCCATTGGATCCATCTGCTCGGCAAGTTCCGAGTTGACGTGAAGGCTGTTTTCGATGACCCAAGAAGTCATCATCGATGCAGCAACCGAACAGGCGGTCATGATGAAACTGCCTATCCGGAGGGTTTGGCCGATAGCCAAGGCTCCCCCGGTGGTAATGTCGTCTTTAAGGACGAGACGAGACATCCTTCCTTGCGGCGACGGCACAGTGGAACTCTCAATGAAAGCACCAATGTCGGTGTCAAAACCGGCGGATCTCGGGTAGGGGGTCCCGAACTGTGCGTCTAGGCGGATGGTAACAGGAGACAAGGGACACGATGTTTTTACCCAGGTTCGGGCCCTCTCAATGGAGGTCAAACCCTACTCCTGCTTGATTGATATTGATGATATGGGTATTACAAGAGTTGATCTACCACGAGATCGAAGAGGCTAAACCCTAGAAGCTAGCCTATGGTATGATTGTTGTATATTGTTCTACGGACTAAACCCTCCGGTTTATATAGACACCAGAGGGGCTAGGGTTACACAGAGTCGGTTACAAAGAAGGAGATCTACATATCCGTATTTCCAAGCTTGCCTTCCACGCCAAGGAGAGTCCCATCCGGACACGGGACGAAGTCTTCAATCTTGTATCTTCATAGTCCAACAGTCCGGCCAAAGGATATAGTCCGGCTGTCCGGATACCCCCTAATCCAGGACTCCCTCACCCCCCTCTTTCGAAGGAGGTTGCACACCGGATTCCGGAGCTGGATTGGTCTCCGGAATCATATTCGGCTGAGGACCAAACTGAATGCGGCCCTCATCACCTGTCTCCATGGGGATTTGCTCCCCCTGGTGTCCGGCGACGGAGGTTTCGCCTTCCGGCGCCTCCTGAACCTCCACCTGGCCTGGGAAGGTCCTTCGGGACAGCAGCTCGGCGTTACCCTTGGCCTTGGGAGAATAAGCGGCCGGTGGCGACTCGCTGGCCATCGCCCTCGAGTCCAACGAACCCCTTGATGAGGATCGCTGGGAACTGTCATGGGCCGGACTGCAATGACATGGTTAACCATATCAATACAATAAAAAGGAGCGGCCGGATATATGGACATATACGGGTTTTGACACTTACAATGCAGCCAGGGGCTTGGGTCGGGAGCGTCGCTCCAGACTGCTGTTGACATACCATGCGGAGTTATCCGCAAGGGAGCCCTTCGCCTTCTTGGACGTCTCCGCCTCTAGGTTCGTGGAGGCCACCCTCTTCCTCTTTCCCTCAGCAGGGGAAGGGTTGTTCTCCTCCTCCTCCTTGTCGTCGTCATCCTCAGTGGCAGAGGAAATGGTCTCTTCGTCTTCGGACGTCACTTCTGAAGCACCCTTGCAATGGGGGCCACCTCTGGCTCCTTTGGCCTTCTTCTCCGGCGGCTGATAAGGCGCCTGAACCAGCATCTTCGCCAGGAGCGGGATGACTGGCTCTTCGGGCAGCGGAGCCGAACACTGGATCCGCTCCGCTCTCTCCGTCCACACCTGAAATAATATGGTAAAGATTAAACACCCTCCTTGGACAAGCAAGTAGAGGGTACGCCTGGGGAAATAAAGAACTTATTGCATTAGCGGGATGGGTATGATCGTGCACGCGGTCTGAATCAATGACCGGCAGCTTCTCGTTGCCCTTGAAGAGAAACTTCCAGGCATCTTCATGAGTAGTTCTGAAGAGCCTCTCCAGGGTCTGGTGCGTCTTTGGATCGAATTCCCACAAGGGGAAGCTTCGACTTTGGTAGGGGAGGATCAGGCGGACCAGCACCACCTAGATCATGTCGACGAGCTTGACGTGTTTATCCACCATGCTCTGAATGCGCCTTTGCAGTGCTATCAGCTTGTTCGACAAAGACCAGTTGGGGCCCTTCTCCATCCAGGAGGTGAGCCGCATTGGGGCTCCGGCCTTGAATTCGGGAGCCGCCGCCCAAGTGGCACCGCGTGGCTCTGTGATGTAGAACCACTGCTTCTGCCACTCCTTGACAGTCTCCATAAAAGTGCCCGTGGGCCAAGTGACGTTGGGCATCTTGCTCACCATGGCGCCTCCGCACTCCGCGTGTTGACCATCCACCACCTTTGGCTTCACGTTGAAGTCTTAAGCCATAGTCCGAAGTGGGGCTGGATGCGGAGGAAAGCCTCACACACGACAATGAATGACAAGATGTTGAGGAAAGAGTTCGGGGCTAGATCATGGAAATCTAGTCCGTAATAGAACATTAGCCCACGGACGAAAGGGTGGAGTGGAAACCCTAACCCGCGGACGAAGTGCGGGAGGAAGACCACCCTCTCAGTAGGCTTCGGGGTGGGGATGACTTGCCCCTTGGTAGGCAGACGGTGGGCGATTCCTTTCGCCAGATACCCGGCCGCCCGAAGCTGGGTGACGTCCTTCTCCGTGACGGAGGAGACCATCCACTTGCCTTGGCCTACGGATCCGGACATGATTGAGTGCTTCCTTGAGGAGAAGATGGGAACTTGGGTGCTGGAGCTCGAGAATGGAAGGACAGAGAGGGAGAGAAGGCGTGGGTGAAGAAAGGGAATCCTTACCTCTTTATAAAGGCAGTGGATATTGAACGCCTCCCCACTTGCCTCTAAACTCGCCTGTTCCCAAGGGCTGTGTAAATGGCACGGTTGGATTACCCACACCCATATTGATGAGAATCCCGCAATAAGGGAACACGATCTCTACTTTGACAAGATGTGCCAATGGAAACCGCATCTCGAAGCGCGGAACGGTAGAAGAAAACGGTTAGAAATAATGACCGGGCAAGCGTGATGTCATCTCGCCAAAAGTTATCAGCAGATGGGACTCGTGAAATATTATACTCTCTACGGTTGTGTGTGTGGTACTTGTGTTACAGATCCAGTCATGTTCGTTGCGTCCGAAGACTATCTTGGAGTGTTCGGGAAGGAGAACCCGCCTTGCAAGGCCGAAGACAATCTGCGCGCCGGACACCTCGTTATTGAAAGCCTGGTTCAGGGGCTACTGAGGGAGTCCTGGACTAAGGGGTCCTCGGGCGTCCGGCCTGTTGGACATGGGCCAGACTGATGGGCTGTGAAGATACGAAGATCGAAGACTCCACCCGTATCCGGAAGGGACTCTCCTTGGCGTGGGAGGAAAGCTTGGCGACCAAATATGAAGATTCCTTTCTCTGTAACTGACTCTGTACAACCCTAGCCCCCTCCGGTGTCTATATAAACCGGAGGGCTTAGTCCGGAAAGGGGACATAGTCATACAGTCTAGACTTTTAGGATTTTAGCCATTATGATCTCGTGGTAGATCAACTCTTGTAATACTCATACTCATCAAGATCAATCAAGCAGAAAGTAGGGTATTGCCTCCATAGAGAGGGCCCGAACCTGGGTAAACATTGTGTCCCCCGCCTCCTATTACCATCGACCTTAGACACACAGTTCGGGACCCCCTACCCGAGATCCGCCGATTTTGACACCGATAGCGGGCCACCCGTTGCCGCACTAATCGGGGAGTTGGCCGCGGTTGAGGAGCAGGAGGCGTGCCCGACCGTTGCTGATCCCCAGGCGATTCTGTCCAAGGTGATTGTGGATGCGCTGGCGGGCCCCAAGGAGGTTGGACCCACTCCGATGGGACGGGTTGATGGGAATCATGCCCATGCTCTGCTTCTGATTGGCCGGGAGCGTGCGGAGCATGCATACGCTATTGCATGCATGTTGCAGAGCCCAATGGATAATTCCATGCAGAAGGAAGGTGGAGACCTCACAGTAGGAATGGAGATGGCACTTGCACAGTCATGCCCGGTGGATCCGTTGGACCTCGGCAACGCACGCAGGGGTATGACCCAACAGGAAGGGGTGGCATATGAGAAGCTCCGGGCATTTTGCACCAATATCATGAAGAAACTAGCGCCACCCCTTCTGCGTGAGGTCGAGGCTTCGTCCCTCCGCCCGGATGTGGAGCCATTCACGCCCAAACGCACCACAAGGGCTTCCAAGCACAGCGTGGGTACGAGTGCGGCGAAACCGAAGACGGTGGAGAATGTGCTTCTACGCACTCTTGGTTTAGTGCCAGACGACATGGTGGCGGATGAGGCCGCAGTGATTGAGCTACAACATCTGTTCGACTCGCCGCTCGGGGAGCAGCACGTGCGCATCATTGCAGCATTGTTCGGGAAGACTGTGCCTTTGGCAGATGCTTTGACCCACAGCACGGATGTGATAGTTTCAGTTCGGTGTACCCGCGCTGGCAGGTGTTGGCGTGCACTACTTCCGATATGAATCACAACCCGGAGATACTTTGTGGGAATGTGCGCGGGCTTAATAACCCAGCAAAACGGAAGGTTGTTAGGGATTTCATAGCTACGGTTAAGGTGAACCTCGTGTGTCTGCAAGAGACTAAATTAGATGTAATTGATCAGTTTTTGGTAATGCAATGCTTAGGCCCGTCCTTCGACGGCTTCTCTTACTTGCCGGTTGTGGAGACGAGAGGAGGAATCCTCCTTGCTTGGGACTCGACCATCCTCACAATCGACCACATCAACCTTGACAATAACTCGCTTACGGGATACGTGCGCACCAAGGATGAGAACAACTGGTGGTTGACAACGGTGTACGCGCCTCAAGGGGACGAGCTCAAGACTCAATTTATGTCAGAATTGGCTGCAAGGAGGGAGAACTACCCTGGCCCCTGGATGCTTCTTGGAGACTTTAATATGATACTTAGGGCGAGTGAGAAGAATAACAGTAATATCAATCGTGGCATGGTGAACAAGTTTCGAAGCTTTGTGGAGGTGCAGGAGCTGAAGGAAGTGTACATGCACGGGCGCATTTATACCTGGTCCAACGAGAGAGATGCGCACACACTCACTAAAATTGACAGGGCTTTGGTTTCCATTGATTGGGAGTTGACATATACTGACCATCTTCTCCAAGCTCTGTCGACTAGCATCTCAGATCACGCGCCTCTGCACATATCGACGAGCACTCATTTCTACCTGAAAAAGCAATTTCGCTTTGAGATTTACTGGAGAAACTGGCTGGGTTTGATGATGCACTGCGTGAGGCTTGGGTGTGTGACGACTCCATTGTGGATCCTTTGAAGAGATTGGACGCTCTATTCAGAAACACAGCGACTTTCGTGCAAGCATGGGGACAAGGCAAAACGGGCAACATCACGGTGCTCATGGCAGTGGCGAACTGGGTCATTTTCATATTCGACCAAGTGCAAGAAAGGAGAAGGCTCTCAGAGCTTGAGTTGTGGCTTAGGAGAACCCTGAAGCTAGCTCTCTTGGGCCTGGCTTCTCTGGAAAGGACTATTGATAGGCAGCGATCCCGCATCAAATGGTTGAAAGAAGGAGACGTAAACACAAAGCTATTTCAAGCCGTGGCCAACGGGAGGAGATCCAAGAACCTCATCCCACGCATAATCCACAACTCAGAGATTATTACAGACCAACAGAGGAAAGAAGAGGTGTTCTTCTAATCATACAACGAGATGTTGGGCAGAGCGCAGGCCAGAGACTTCTCCCTTGATTTGCATGAGCTCGGGATGGAGCAGCTTGATCTTACGGAGATGGAAAGCATATTCACCGAGGAGGAGGTCTGGGAGGTTATTAAGGAAATCCCACCAGATCGCGCGCCGGGCCCCGACGGATTCATTGGCATCTTTTACCACAAGGCCTAGCCCATTATCAAGCATGACATCATGGCGGCTATGCTAAAGCTCTACGTGGGAGATCTTTTACCACAAGGCCTGGCCCATTATCAAGCATGACATCATGGCGGCTATGCTAAAGCTCTACGTGGGAGATGATCGTGGTTTCAGCAAGCTGAACAGAGCACACATTGTCTTGATCCCCAAGAAGGCTGACGCGGTGGAGGTGGGAGATTTTCGGCCTATCAGCTTGCCCCACAGCTTCTCCAAGCTGCTGGCCAACCGCGCGCGCGCAGGAGGATGCCAGAGATTATGTCCATCAATCAGTCTGCGTATAATCAAAGAGAGATGCATACATGACAATTACCTCCTGGTACGACAAGTTGCTCTCAAGATCCACGCCACCAAACAGCCAGGGCTCTTTCTCAAGTTGGACATATCTCGAGCCTTTGTGATGAGAACATGACTACCTTGGATACGACCAAAAATATTGCATACATGAATATTTGTCAGGTGATTTCTACTGCAAACTATTCAATAATCTATTTATGTTATCCAGAACAAAAAAATACTTCACACACTTTTGTGTTTTGTCTAATTGCAGGTGTATGGGACATTTGTACAATACACATATGAAGATAAGGGAAAATGAGAAGTTTAGGTTCTGTTCAAAAAGTCCTCTCACGTCACTTTTGGGCCAAGAGAAGATAGAGTCCAAGTCTCTCACGTTCTGGATTCAGATTAGGACTGCACAGACATACCTGACTCAAAACACAAACAACTTTTTCATACGGACTCCGAATTGGGTGATTCTTTTTTTTGATGGAAAGTATATTTCGTGCTCTCTCCAACCCAATTGGAATCACCTTCAAATTCGTCCGGAGCGTTGAGATATCGACGAAACAATCTGACGCTGCAGCAGAATCCGAGTCAAACAACAAGTCCAAAGGTGTTGCATCACCTCCACTTGGGCCCATGAGCCTTGTACGACCTAGGGTTAGTTTTAGGCTTCCTTGGGACGTCCTCCCACCTCCTTGGCCGCCACCCCTTGCTCCTATATAAGTAGATCCATCTAGTAGCTTTTTGCTTGGGATTTGTTTAGTTAAAAGTTGGCCATTGCAACTTCGTGTGCTTTGTTTGTGTCCAACGACCAGACCAAGACCGCTTACGGATCCCCACCATTATCAATACTTCATATATATTTGCAATACTCAGATTGCTTCGTCATATTTTTGCTCATTCTTCGATGGCTTGCAGGAATAGGCCTTCGTGGTCAGGTTGGCCTTGCTTCCGGCATCGTTAGTAACCTCAGGAAATTGGTTTAGCGATTGCTAAGGCGCAACGTCGTGCACGTTTGTAGTCGGATCATCAAAGTCGGCTCCACCAAATCGATAGTTATCATCTCATCGAAAGATCGGGACACCTCGCCTCTATCACTTTGACTTGCTATCTTGGCAGTTCCTTTTTGAAGTTCTGAGGGCGAAGGGCTTCGGGCAGAGATGGTTAAAGTGGATGGCCTCAATCTTGGGCACTGCTAGCACCAAAATTATTGTCAACGGAGTGCCCGGACGACCGATCTTCCATGCCAAGGGGCTACGACAAGGAGACCCGGCTTCCCCCTGCTGTTCGTCATTGCCATGGACACGCTGACCCAGCTTATCTCCAGAGCGACCGAGGTGGGAGTCCTAAGATCTTTCCGTGGCATATCTTCGATGCAACGCTTATCCATCTTCGCGGACGACGTCGCAATGTTCATCCACCCCTCGGAACAAGATTTGTGCTGCGTTAGAGAGGTGCTTCGCCTCTTTGGAGTTGCAACGGGGCTCAAAATCAACTACGGGAAGTCGTCGGCTATTCTCATCAAGGGCGAGGAGGAAGATAGGCAGAGGATCATGGACATTTTACACTGCCCGCTGAAAGATTTTCCTTGCCATTACCTTGGTATCCCGCTTGCCATCAAGAAGCTACGTCGCGTGGAATGGCAGCCGCTCTTGGACCAAGCAAGGAAATCGATGCCCACTTGGCAGAGAGGCCTTATTCAGAAATCGGGTAGGCTCATCTTGGCCAAAACGGTGATTGCCGCTCGGCCAATCCACCAGCTCATGGTCCTTGATGCGCCGATTTGGATCCTAGAGGAGATTGAAAAGTGGATGCGCTCTTTTTTCTGGGCCGGAAAGGAGAAGGTCAATGATGGGCAATGCTTGGTTGCTTGGGATACAATTGCTCGCCCCACTTGCCTTGGTGGACTCAGAGTGAAAAACCTCAGGATGCAAGCGATGGCTTTACGTGTAAGATGGGAATGGTTGCGTAGAGTAGATCTCAACAGGCCCTGGCAAGGCATTCCAATGATTGAAGACAAGGAGGCTAAGATGGTTTTCAACAGCATGGTGAAAATTGAGGTGGGCAATGGGGAGAGGGTCTTGTTCTAGAAGGACAGATGGATTCATGGCTTCACGTTGGGAGAGATCGCCCCCTCCATCCTCGAGCTGGTTGGCACTCGCGCCCGTAACACTAGGACGGTGCAACAGGCGCTCATCAACAATGCTTGGTCTCAGGATGTGCATGGTGACATCTCATTCACAGCGCACATTCGAGTAGCTAATCTTTGCCATGCAATCACCACAGTGGACAGAAATGAGGAGCAAATGGACACGTTTCACTGGCCTGCAGACGCTAAAGGCATTTATATGGCCAGATCGACCTATTCAAGGCTATGTATGGGTATTACTAGATCCCCAACGGCGGACTGCATCTGGAGGACTTGGGCCCCTTTGCGTTGCAAAATCTTTGCGTGGCTTGCCGTGCAATATTGGTTGTGGACTTCTGATCGGAGGGCAAGACACAGGCTGCAAGATAGCGTGGATCATATCCTCACCCAATGCCCATACGCTCAAGAAGTTTGGCACAGATGCTTCGAGGCCTTGCACATCAAGATTCAACCGCCCACTCAGACGGACTCTTTCACAGACTTGTGGCTCGACAAGAGAAGAAACTTCACAGGTAGAATCAAGCGCGGTTTCGACTCTTTCGTGATCGCGACTGCTTGGTTGCTGTGGAAGCAAGGGAACGCTAGGGTGTTTCATATACTGCACGATCATAGGTCCCCTCCGCAGTTGGCTGAAAAGGTGTTGCTCGAGGTCAAGGATTGGAGGATAGCTGGCTTTGGTGTAGGTGGATTAGACCCTTTTGTGAGAGAGTGACCTAGTGTGTGCTAGTTGGTGTGGGTGTGGGGTTCATACCAATCAGATATTCGTATCTTGGCCTGGTATCTTGTAAATATTATTTCTGTCTTTTATAAAAATATGGTACACCATTGATGTGGCATAATGGTTTTTTATGCCGCGATCTCCCCGTCTCACCGGTTTTCTACCTCCATGTATTTCGGATAGGGCCTATGCCGAGCCCTCGAACCGAGTCAGCCCGAGAAAAGTATAGCGACTGACCACCAGATCCCCTCCACTCAAAGAAAAAAAAAGACCACCAGATCCCCAATGGCCGCAGCTCACTCCACCGAACACGCCGAAATCCCTCATCATCCACTCCTCCTAAACCCCGGCCGGCCATGGCAGCACTGCCGTATCTCCTCCTCCTGCTGCTGCTCCTCCGCCCAGCGGCCGCACCCGCCGCTCGACCGCCGCCGCCCTCGAATCCTCCTCCGCCGCAGCCGCACCAGAAAGTGTTCGTCTGGCCCAAGCCGGCGTCCATCTCGTGGCCGTCCGTCGTGTACGCGCCGCTCACCCCGAACTTCAGCATCCGCGCGGTGCCGCCCCACCCGGCCCTCCGCCACGCGATCGCCTACTACACCCGCCACATCCGCGCCGAGCGCCACACGCCGCTGGTGCCCCCCGCCAACTACACGCTCGCCCGCGTCCCCGTCCGCCTCCTCACGCTCTCCGTCTCCGACGCCCAGGTCCCGCTCGGCCCCGACGTCGACGAGTCCTACACGCTCTCCGTGCCCGCGGACTCGGCCTCCGCCGACATCTCCGCGGCCACGCCCTGGGGCGCCATCCGCGGCCTCGAGACCTTCTCCCAGCTCGCATGGGCCGGCGGCGGCGAGGCTGCGGGCGGCCAGTCGATCGTCCCCAGCGGCATCGAGATATCCGACCGCCCCCTCTTCACCCACCGTGGCATCCTTCTCGACACCGCCCGCAACTTCTACCCCGTCCGCGACATCCTCCACACCATCCGCGCCATGGCGTTCAACAAGCTCAACGTCTTCCACTGGCACATCACCGACGCCCAGTCCTTCCCCATCGTCCTCCCCACCGTCCCCAGCCTCGCCCAGCTTGGCTCCTACTCCCCCTTCATGCGCTACACCGACAAGGACGTCCGCCGCATCGTCAACTACGCGGCCGCTTTCGGCGTCCGCGTCATCCCCGAGATCGACATGCCCGGTGAGTAAGAAACTCCTAGCTCGTCTTCCCTGCATTTGGCCACCGCGGTATCTTCAATGCCATTGTTGTGCACATCTCATCAGGGCACACGGGTTCGTGGGCGGGAGCGTACCCGGAGATCGTCACCTGCGCGAACAAGTTCTGGGCGCCCACGGCGAGCCCCGCGCTGGCGGCGGAGCCCTGCACGGGGCAGCTGAACCCGCTGAACCCCAAGGCGTACCGCGTGGCGCAGGACGTTCTGCGCGACCTGTCGGCCCTGTTCCCGGACCCGTACCTCCACGGGGGCGCCGACGAGGTGAACACGGCGTGCTGGGAGGACGACCCGGTGGTGCGGCGCTTCCTGAGCGAGGGCGGCACGCACGACAACCTCCTGGAGCTGTTCGTGAACGCGACGCGGCCGTTCATGGTGCACGAGCTGAACCGCACGGTGGTGTACTGGGAGGACGTGCTCCTGGGGCCCAAGGTGATGGTGGGGCCGGCGGCGCTGCCCAAGGAGACCACCGTGCTGCAGACGTGGAACAACGGGGCCGAGAACACGAAGCGGATCGTGGCCGCCGGGTACCGCGCCATCGTCTCCTCGGCGGCCTACTACTACCTGGACTGCGGGCACGGCGGGTGGGTGGGCAACGACAGCCGGTACGACAAGCAGGAGGAGGAGGGCGACGGGGCGCCGCTGTTCAACGACCCCGGGGGCACGGGCGGGTCGTGGTGCGCGCCGTTCAAGACGTGGCAGCGCGTGTACGACTACGACATCCTGCACGGGCTCACCGAGGAGGAGGCCAACCTGGTGCTGGGCGGCGAGGTGGCGCTGTGGTCGGAGCAGTCGGACGCCGCGGTGCTGGACGGCAGGCTCTGGCCGAGGGCCGCTGCCGCCGCGGAGACGCTCTGGTCCGGGAACAAGGGCGCCAGCGGGCGGAAGCGGTACGCCAACGCCACGGACCGGCTCAACGACTGGAGGCACCGGATGGTGGCGCGCGGCATCCGCGCCGAGCCCCTCCAGCCGCTCTGGTGCCCGCTGCACCCCGGCATGTGCAACCTCTCGCAGTAGCCAGCAGCAGACCGGCGAAGCCTGGCCCCTGCTTTGCTGCCTGCCGTGCCGCAGAGCGAGCGGCGTGGTGGGAAGGAATGTTCACAGATCGAACTGGCACAGGGACACAGAATTTGGAACGTGGAAGCAGCAGCATCTATCCGTGGATGATGACCAAACAAGAAACTGTAAAATAAACCATTTTTTGTTGCTAGCTTCCACCTCTCAACAGCCTCGTGGTTCTTGCGGTAGGATCAAAGTATCAAAGTGATGTGCGTCAGTGCGTGGTTGCTGTATCTGACACCGAGCAATTCATTGCATCTAGGAGTACTTTTCAATAACATGAGTAGATAGATAGCTAGCTATTCGATTAGTGCACAGCAAAGTCCTATCGTGAGCAGTGTTGCCAGCGGCTAATTCCAAGCATCATGGCTGCGTGCCTTCACATCAAGATACCCAGCACCCTTGCTATTGAACTCATCAGTGCACGGCGCCTTCGACGATAGCGTCTTGTTGCGGTCTTAGAGCATCTCCAGCGGACGCGCGAAAAGGGGCGCGCGCCGAGCGTTTTGCCGCGCTCCAGCGGCGGCGGAAAAAACACGCGCGGCAACCGCTTGCGCGCGCGCGAAAAGGCGCCAGCTCGCGCGCCATATTTTGCGCGCCGCTTCCGGCGCGCCTATAAAATCCAGCGCGCGTCACGCGCCTCTCCACGCCTCCTCTTCTCCTCTTCTCTCGCTCTCTCTGTGCCACGCGCCGCTCTAGCGCCCCGCTATCGACGCGCCGCCGCCCCAGCGCCACGCCATGCCGTCGCGCCGCCAAGGAGCGTCCGGCTACCGCGGCGTCCGCCTGCGCCCCAACGGCGGCTACTACGCGGAGATACGCTCCGGCGATCTCCGGCTCGGCCTCGGCACGCACGGGACGGCGCGCGAGGCCGGCCGCGCGTACGACGCGGCGGCGTGGCGCCTAGGCCGGCCGCGCGGCCAGATGAACTTTCAGGACGTGTACACGCTCCAGCAAGCTCTCGACCGTGCCCCGGCACCGCGTCTGAACATGGTACAAGACCGTGCGGAGCACGCCGAGCGGCAGCGCGGCCTCCTCGTCGCTCAGGAGGACGAGCGGGTCATGGCGGAGTGGCGCGCCCGCCACCCGAAGGACGTCGCCTACGAGCAGGCCTACTGGGCACGGCGTCGCGAGGAGGACACGCTAAGGCGCCGCGGGGAACGGTTGGACAGGCGTCGGCGCAAGGCATTGGCGAATGCGCAGTCCGATATCGTTGCAGCAGGTGGGAGGTCGATCTTCACCTCGGACGATGAACGTTGGTTTGACATGTGGCTCGATACCTCGGACGACACCGCCGCGGAGGATGATGATAGTGATGATAGCGACTTAGAGTAGTTTTTTTATGCATTCTATCTTTTTTTTATCGTTTGTCGTTTTTATTATTATGCAATCTATGTTTCGGTTGCAAAAATACCTTTGTTTCGGATGTTTTTATCTATGCAATCTATCTATTCCTACATCTGTTTTAGCGCGGCCGCTGGAGCGGCGCGCGCGCTGTATTTTAGCGCGGCCGCTGGAGCGGGCGTAGCGCGCCGCGCCAAACCAGTCGATGCGCGCGCGGCATATGTTTTTTTTGCGCGCGGGGCGACGAGCGCCTGTTGGAGATGCTCTTACGACGGCAGCGACGCATCGTCCCTTCGCCATCATGGTGGCAGCATTCGGTTTGGCACCGGTGGTGGGAGCGAGATATGGTCCAGGTCGTCCACGCCCAGTGATTTTGTCCCTACGACGGGTGGCTTTCCGCCCGACGTGCGGTGTAATCCATCCATCGCTTTCCGCTTGCTCAAAGGGTCCGGTAACGCCGCCGTGCAGCCTCGCTCCTTCTTCTCCCCTCCAACCTTTTCCTCCTGTTCTGCAAGCCCTTTCCGTCTCCTTCTGGCTGCTTCCTCGCGCAGGTGCTATCTCTGAGCTTCCGAGGCGACAGAGCTGCACCAGAGCAGAGCAGGGCAGACACAGCTGATCAGACTGAGAGATGAGGGAGATCATAAGCATCCACATCGGGCAGGCGGGCATCCAGGTGGGGAATTCCTGCTGGGAGCTCTACTGCCTCGAGCATGGCATCCAGCCCGACGGCCTCATGCCCAGGTCAGCTACTCCTCCTCTGCTCCGATTCGTTGCCCTCTTCGTTTCAGAGCTCTGAGAAATACTCATGATCACCCTTTATCTTGATTGGAGTTCTTCTCCTGAAGAAGAATTTGTCTTGATTAGAATTCAGCCTGATGGTGCTCTTAAATTGTGGGTGGTGAACATATGTAAATACTCTTGGATTTATGGTAGATTGATTGGATAGCCCGGTTTAATTTTAGCGTGCCCCCCTTGAGCAGCCCAGCCCGAAGTATCGTCTGTTGATTTGGTGACACAGCTTGCTTCAAAATAGATTTTGGTTTTGCATGATAAAATCTCAAAAGACTAGTACCAGTTCTGTGAAACAATCTTCATGAGGATACATGCTGGGTTTTGCTTGTACTAACGATCGTAATCCTACTTTCGAATACCAAAACCTGAAGTTTTTACCATCGGATTGCAGTGACACCTCGGTTGGGGTTGCAAAGGATGCATTCAACACTTTCTTCAGCGAAACGGGTTCAGGGAAGCACGTTCCGAGGGCCCTGTTCGTCGATCTGGAGCCCACGGTCATCGACGAGGTGAGGACGGGGGCATACCGCCAGCTCTTCCACCCAGAGCAGCTCATCTCCCACAATGAAGATGCTGCTAACAACTTTGCCCGTGGACACTACACAGGTAGAGTACCATGCTTCGACCTCAGCTACCTTTTTGCCAAAAAGATCTTTTCTGAGCACCAACTATTTCGAAGTCAACCGAGCAATTCCTGTTTATAATTCGACGATCTCTGATGAAATTTGGGTAGTTGCACATTTTATAATTTCTGTGCTACCTTATGTTTGGAAATGAGCATCTGGTCAGTTTTTTTTCTGTCAGTTGTGCACAATTTAATTGGTTATTTTTAAGACGGTTGAGAAATAGAAAATATAATTTTCTTATCGTTTATTAAGATAATTTTTTATTCAAGAGTCCATATGGAATTTCGAGCTCAGAAGCGTTATATTGAATTTCAGTATAAATAATGTGTATTGAAAATGTCTCTAATTACAATCGTATTCACAAACTGCAAGCAACATGCTACAGGTGTCAGGTGGGAGTCATATCGATAATTTAATCATTTGATGCTGAAATTTAGTGCTCATACAAGGAATAGAACACCCTTTCATCCTTGAGGCAACCCAGTTTAACTACTAAAATTGTCATGCTTGGGAAACAGCCCTATGCTCCTACTAACAAAATACTCCTTTCTGTAAACCCTGTTGCTGATGCTGCAGTTGGAAGAGAAGTGGTGGACCTTTGCCTTGACCGGATCAGAAAATTGGCTGATAATTGCACTGGCCTCCAAGGTTTCTTGGTTTTCAATGCTGTCGGTGGAGGAACTGGCTCAGGGCTTGGTTCATTGCTTCTGGAGCGCCTATCGGTCGACTACGGCAGGAAATCGAAGCTCGGTTTCACTATCTATCCTTCACCACAGGTACTATTGCTCCCTCTCTATTTATTTACTTTTCATATTAGCTCTGTCCTGAGTCACAAGTTTATAGAAAAGAATAAGAATATTTACAACAAGAACTATATATGATGTGAAAATATTCTAAGTGATGAATCTATCGGTATTGATAAGAAAAAATTACTAGTATGCGGAGTAAATAAGTACGGCATTTCGCTGGTCAAGTTTCAGGTAGAGCATTTTCACTGAAACCATTGCCTGTTTCAGATATCGACGGCCGTTGTGGAGCCTTACAACAGCGTGCTGTCGACCCACTCGCTGATCGAGCACACCGACGTGGTGGTGCTCCTGGACAACGAGGCCATCTACGACATCTGCAAGAGGTCCCTGGACATCGAGCGCCCGACCTACACCAACCTGAACCGGCTGATATCCCAGGTGATATCGTCGCTGACCACCTCGCTGCGGTTCGACGGCGCCATCAACGTGGACATAACCGAGTTCCAGACCAACCTGGTGCCGTACCCGCGGATCCACTTCATGCTCTCCTCCTACGCGCCCATCATCTCGGCCGAGAAGGCCTTCCACGAGCAGCACTCCGTCCCCGAGATCACCAACTCCGTGTTCGAGCCGTCCAGCGTCATGGCCAAGTGCGACCCCCGGCACGGCAAGTACATGGCCTGCTGCCTCATGTACCGCGGCGACGTCGTCCCCAAGGATGTCAACTCCGCCGTCCACTCCATCAAGACCAAGAGGACCGTGCAGTTCGTCGACTGGTATGTCCGAAATCCCCTCTCGAGTTTCTTCATTGTTATCACCTGACATTGAGAGTCAGCAGCACCATGCAATGCTTGACTCTGTTTTCAATTCTGTTGTTGCTTTGCTTGCTGCGTGCAAATTGAAGGTGTCCGACTGGGTTCAAGTGCGGGATAAACTACCAGCCGCCGACGGTGGTTCCGGGAGGGGACCTGGCCAAGGTGCGGCGGGCGGTGTGCATGATCAGCAACAACACGGCCGTGGCCGAGGTCTTCTCGCGCATCGACCGCAAGTTCGACCTCATGTACGCCAAGCGCGCGTTCGTGCACTGGTACGTCGGGGAGGGGATGGAGGAGGGGGAGTTCTCGGAGGCCAGGGAGGATCTGGCCGCGCTGGAGAAGGACTACGAGGAGGTCGGGGCTGAGGGTGAAGACGACGAGGACGAAGGGGATGAGTACTGAATGGATCAAGCGTGGGTACGTGCTTAATTGGGTGGCAGTGTTGTGCACTTTGTGCCGTATGTTGTTCTTCTCTGTCCCTGTGTTGCTTGCTGTGGCATCTGTGGTGTTTGGTGGCTAGCAGAGTACAAAAATTGTCAGATTGGTTCGTGGGCACTGACGGTTCGATGCCACAGAGTCTGTGAGGAAGGTCCGAAGGTGGTATCGATACATCATAATAATGAACGAAGAGTTTTTGTAAGAAATTGCAGGGTATGACTTCCTTTGTTTTGTTATGAAAGCAAAGCATGTATACTCAAATTTTATCCTTCATCGAAAAAAAAATACTCAAATTTTATCAGTCCCACCGAAGCATTTATTTCAGCAGCTTTCGATTTAAACAACGAGCTGTCTTGTTGATTTTAACCAAGTCTCAGTCAAGTGACATAAAAAATAAAAGAATTTTTTGCACAAATCTTCATGTAAGATCTCATGAATATACCATCGACTGAGACTTCGTTAAGTCTTAGTCGATTGAGATTTAGCAATCGCATTAAAGAAATCGCCAAAAGTCTTTACAGCGAAGAAACTAAAGCAAAAGGAAACAAATAAATGTTGAGACATAAGTGAAGGCCGAGAGTGCAATCTCTCACTACAGTTTGTCCGACATCCAAGTACTCCCTCCGTTCGGAAATACTTGTCGGAGAAATGAATGTATCTACACGCATTTTAGTTCTAGATACATCCATTTTTACCTATTTCTTCGACAAGTATTTTCGGACGGAGGGAGTACTCAGGACAGGAAATGCGATCAGATGTAGATCATCAGGCGAAAATGTCGGCTCAAAGATTATGCTTCAACCTCATCACAAGATTCCAGCCATGACTCATAGCGCAGACATCTTGATTCGCCATCTTGATTAGCTTCACACGCTCTTCAATGCTTTCGCTCCTGAGGCTTTTCCCAAGATACTCCAATCACTCTTCCCCTCCTCCATAGCACTATTTTGTGCTGAGTTTTTTGGGAAACATCTCATACATCCGTCAAACATGTCTCCAACATCATCGAGGGTCTAGGAATGTTAAATGCGCATAAGATTACTTGTCAAACTAGCTTGGATAAAGCACAACCGAACATAAGATGGGTAATGGACTCTTTCTGCGCGCAGAAATGGCATTGTTTATTTCCACCCAGCCTCTCTTGATCCGGTGACACATTATCGTTGTTAACATATTATCATTGTTAACTCGATGAGACATTATCCACCAACTCCTTGGGCTTGCTCTACTTATATGTAGTCTCTCCATGCAAAAAAGTTCTGAATTTGAATAGATCACACCCTTCAGCTTTAGCTTCCTTCAAAGTAACTTCACCGATGAAGCATGCATCATACGACCTAGGGAAATTTCTAGAAAGTCATCTCCAAGCCAAATATCTTGACAAAATAATGTTTTAGCCCCATCTCCAATAATCCTCTTAGCATATTACTGGAATATGAACTTGACTCCCATCAGGCTTTGCCAAAAAAGGGAGCCACAAGGTGCAGCTCCAATCTCTAACAGGGTTTGGTTCTGGAGGTATTTTTATACAGTATTTGTTGTCATATCCCTTCAGAAATCTCCAGTATCCAAAACCATTTGCAAATAAGGCTTTTTGTTTATGGTTTCAAGATTCAGAACACCCAAGCCCTCACAATCCTTAGGCATGCATACATCAGGCCAATTAACTATGTGACATTTCCTTTTGTTTTTGTTCTCTTGCCACACCATCCTTGCTCTTGGGGTGTCCATTTTCTTCAGCACCCCATTTAGTGCTTCAAGAAAGATAGCATATACATGGGTATGCTACAGGAATTAGTCAATGTAACTTTGTATACAACAGATAACAGGTTGCATTTCCAGTTTTCCACCCTGCCATTTTTCTCTCACCCTTTTCTTCAATTGGCACGCACCAAGCATTATAAGTCTCTTCGCATCCACTGGTGTTTCAAGGTACTAATTGAAGGGTAAATCTTCGATTTCACAAGTAAAAACGCCTTGAAATCATGGTCCCTTTCTTGACAACCGCCCTAGACAATATATATTATTCTTATGAAAGTTGATCTTCAACCAAGATGCTTGCTCAAATATACACAACATGTAATTTTCTTGCATTTTCCAAATCATCTTCAAACAGAAGGACTGTATCATCTGCATATTGTAGCAAAGAAAGTCCTCCTTCTACCAAATTTGGAATCAAAACCAGCGATGATCCCCTGCTCTTGTGCCTATCTGATCATCATAGCAAGACCATCAACAACAACGTTGATGAGGAGAGGGGCAAGAGGATCACCTTGAATCACACCCTTATAAGTGGAAAAGTATGGCCAAGTGATCATTCACTTTCACAACCACTCTTCCTCCCCTAACATTCTTCATTACCCAATCACACCATACATATCCAATTTCCTTTTGTTATGGCCATTTAACCTTGTCATAGGCCTTCTCAAAGCTAATGCTCAACATTACCTCATGTTCTTTTAATGCAAAGGTTTAGTTGTAGCTGTTTTTGAAGAGCATCGATCCCATGAAGAGCTAAGAAATTGGTATTTTGCCTCTTATAGAGGTTTATTGGAACGTAACTGTCGTGGAATTGTCACGGCAGATGTCCTCTTGAAAGGACTTAGTCATGGAGCCATCGCAACTAGGAAGCTTAAAGGGGTTAATCAGGACAAAGGACACGAGAGGTTTATACTAGTTCGGCCCCTTACGGTGAAGGTAAGGCCTACGTCTAGTTAGGTTGGTATTGCCTGATGTTTCGATGACCAGGGAGCGAGATACGCTATGCCCGGCTCTCGATGGGTTGTTTCTCGCCCTAAGCCGCCGGCGAGTCATCCCCTTATATACACGGGTTGACGCCCTGCGGCCTACAGAGTCCCGACCGGCTCATAAACAGTGTCCGGCTTGGTGATTAGTTACTTCTACCTTATGTTACAAGTTATGCCATCATGGTGGTTTATCTTTACGGGTTTCAAGTCGCCTATGGGCCTTTAAACCCTTTATTGAACCGCCATCTTCATGTCTTGGTCTTGGGCTTCAAATGGGCTTCCCTTTGCCTAACCCGGCCCCTCCTGGGCGGCTTACATAATAGTTATATCCCCGACATTAGGCCCCAGATTGATTTGAACTGGTTCATGTCAATCTTAAAAAACCTTATGAACTGGCCTCCAGTCTTCTGTTTTGTGCGGAAACTTTTAACCCGCCGTGACATCATCATCTGACTCCGGTTTAAATCTTTGTGACGTCATTCTCAATTAAACTCATATTTTATTCTATCATATCCTCCAACGGATCTTTGCCTTTACTGACCATCCCGAGAATCGAGGCGCCGGGGTCGCTGGATAATGACGCTTTGGTCTCCTCGTTTCTCGCGCCGTCTCGGTTGGTCCCTTCTTATAAATAGATGCGACTTAGGTCTTTTTCATTTCCTTCCGTCGTCTTCTTCCTCGCACTTTCCTCTCTGCCACTCGAGCTCCATTGCCGCCGCCGCAGATCTCCTCGTCTTCTTCAACTCAGGCCGCTGCATCAACCTGACTTGACCAGAAAAAACGCGACGGAACCCTGCAACGGCTCTGCATCTGTAAGTCCTTTTCCTTCCCTGCTTCTAGATCTGCATTACAGCCTCTGAGTTCCTCGGTGTTCATCTCCGCCCGACGCAAACCTCCATTAGTTCTTACCTCAAATGCTTTGCTCAGATTGTAAAAACAACATAGAACCGTCGCGGAGGATGTTTTGTGCATATTCTGTATGAAAATAGATCTCATTTCCTCGTTTTGGAAGCCCTCCTTGAGCACATGAACTTCCCTGTACTGTTTTTAGGTCTAGAAATTTTTCCTTTCCAGAGCATCGTTTGATCCAAAATAATAATTTCAACTTGTGAAACCTGTTTGTTCCACACTTAACCAAAAATTGCGTCTGTTAACTCTGTTTCAGCCATAGTAGTTCATATGACCGGTTCAAAATAATACTGGCTGTTAACACCGCTTGCCTCTGGCGACTTAAGAAAACTTCAATTGCCTTTCATACTCGTAATGACTTAAGAAAACCTGTTTGCATGATTACCTATGTGTTATTAGGCCCCTTCTTAAATCGCCATTCTGAGTAACTCAATAATGCTTTCTTCCGGGTTATAGTTGAACCGGAAAATTTCTTTATCTTGTTGTAGGCTTCGATTTACACAATGGCACTCAAAGCCCCCAAACCTCCAGTGACCTGTAATTGGGTCCCGTCCATTGTCACAAAAAGCAAATTGTCCGAATTTGCAAAGTCTGGCTATCTGCCCAAGAAGGAGGTCATGTCTTATCATGCTCCTGACCCGTCCGAGGAGAAACCTCATCCCAAAGAAGGGGAAGTAGTAGTCTTTACAGATCATATGAGCCGGGGTTTCGCTCCACCCGGTTCAAAATTCTTTAGAGACGTTTTGCATTTCTTTGACTTAAGACCTCAAGACATCGGGCCCAATTCCGTGTCAAACATCTGCAACTTCCAAGTTTTCTGTGAGGTCTACCTTGGAGAAGAGCCCAGCCTACTTTTGTTCAGGGAATTGTTCTATCTGAACCGGCAGAATGAGCGCGCCAACGGGCCCAGTTTGGAACTTGGTGGCATATCGATTCAAAGGCGGGGAGACTGCCTGTTCCCTTATGCTGAATTGCCGAGTCATCCAAAGGACTGGAACCAGACATGGTTCTACTGCCAGGATTCTTCTCCGGCTGGTGAAAACCCACTGCCCGGCTTCCGTGCATTACGCCTTGAATCTACTCACCCGCTGCCGGATAAGTTGACCGCTATTGAACGTCTGCCACTCACCCCCAAGATCAAGAAGATTAAAGCTCTCTTGGGGAATGATTTGGATGGCATTGACCTGGTCTGAGTCTGGGTTGCTTGGAGAATAATTCCCTTAAGCCGTCGCCCCGGATTAATGTGTAATTACTCAGGAGAGAAAGATGACCCTCAGCGTCATAGCCCTGACGTCTTACCAGATGACGTAGTGGAGGCTACCACTCAATCTTTGTTAAAGGAGGGTACACTGACCAGTAACGCCTTCGGGTTACTGCCTTTCTGCAAACAAAACCCGGCCCCTACAGTAAGTCCCAGTTATTACCTTTTACTATGCTTATACCTTGCTTTTACTTACAACCTTTCACAATTTATCTTCAGGCGAAAGACAACTTCTGGAAGGTTCATTATGACCATGAAGCGGCCAAACAAGCCAGGGATGCTAAGAAAGTCGATAGAAAAGACGCCAAGCCTACCACCTCCAGGAAAAGAAAAACAAGCGCCTCGGAGATGCCTTAACTTGATGACTCTGATGACAATGAAGAAGAGGTAACTTTTAGACTTCCCTGACTATTTATCATTATTTCACTGACATGATTTCTCTTTCAGGAAGACACGGGAAACAGCCAACCCGTCGAAGAAGAGGTAACTATACTCTCCTCCGACTCCGAGCCTCTGCCGCGTTAGAAAACTCGAAGAGTAACCTGAAAAGTAAGATTTTCACATCCTTTGGCTTACTAAGACCCTGACTTTCTTTTGAAGCAACAGCAATTTGAAAGCCGGAGGCAGACCCGGACCAGCAAGGACGCAGAGCTCTCCTCCGGCTTGCCTGACGTAACCCGGAAGCGTCAGACTGAGGTTATCTCCGACTTATCCCATTTTTTACCTTTGGCGGGTCTAATCCGTCAACCTCTCAATTCATCTGACTCCAATTATCAGGATACATCTCCTTCATGCGGCGAGTCTATGCAGTCAAACATGCCGGCTTTTAAGACTGCCCCTGGGTAATATCAATTTATTCACCTTATGTTTTTCCTTCTTCATGTTCCTTTACTCATTTCTCTGTTTTGCCCACAGCATGCAAGTTAAGCCCAGGAAGAAAACCAAGAAAGCGGAGCCGGCTCAAAACCCTGTGATGACTGAACCGGAACAGGGTGTAACTGCTCCCGACTCTTCCATACATCAGCCACCGCTTGAACCGGCTCAAGATATTGCAACACCAACTTCCGATCCACCTTCTGAAGATATTCTTGATAGTTCTGCTAATCCAGAGGTGCCTAGCCCGGTCAAGGCGGCTGATCCAGAAGTGGAATTTCTCAAGGCCCAATTCGTTGAGCCGGCCCGGCCCACCGTTCTTGCCAAATGTTCGGCTAAAGAGGAGCTGCTAGAACGCCATAAGGCCAAGATGGATATCACTGACTATACTCATTTGAGTATAGGAGAGATCGTCTCGGGCTACATCAACCAGGTGCAAAGCAGCCATGACCTGAAATTGACATGGTAAAACAAATACAGCAAAAATCCGAGGTATGACTTATGCTTTCTTATTTTCAATCATACTTACTATACCAGCCCCCAAGTCTATTGCCTATGAGTGAATATGATGTAGACTTTAGAAACATTGTTAGATCTACTTGCCCGGCTTAAAGAATAAACTATTTAAACCGGATGTAACACAATACCTTTAACTTGCGATACACATTAGCCCCCAAGTGCCAAGTATCTTTGCTTGCAAAGTATTTGGGACTTAATATCCAGGACCGGCTTAATAATCTAGAAAGCTTCGGTATACATTAGCCCCCAAGTGTCAAGTACCTTTGCTTGCAAAGTGCTTGGGACTTAACATTATTTACCATAATCTTGACTTTTATCCGGTGCAATGCAGGCCACCATAAGTCAATTTGAGTCGGAAATTGCGGACCTGAAGAGCCACCTGGCAGCCCAGGAACTTGAAATACAAAAGGCCAACTCCAAGTTTGAACTCAGCGTCTCTGAACAAGAGAAGTTGAAGAAGAACTTTGAATCGGAGAAGAAAACCTGGGCTGATGAGAAGGCCTCTCTGGTGACTCGGGCCGAGACAGCCGAAGCATCCCTTGCAAAAGCAAACACCGAGCTGTCCAGCTTGAAGCATCAGATATCTCGAATGGTCTCAGCAATCTTCGGTAAGTTACTTTATATGAACCTCAAATATTGCCATCCTTCCTTTGATGACTAAGCTAATTATTGCCTCCGGCTTACCCTTTGTTTAACAACACATGCCCCAGGAGCACAACCCTCAAGCAGGACATGGTGGTCAAACTGAAAGCAGTCTATACTCTGGTGGAGCAATTGTACACCGGGTCACAACGTGCTTTGGCCGTTGTGGACTTATCAAATGATGTGCCCCACCTCTTGCAAGATGTGTTACGACGGCTTGCTGTACTTCCTCAGCGGATTCAAGAGTTGAGACGGGCCCAAGCAAGAGCCGGAGCAATAGACGCTTTGAGCCAGGCCAAAGCCTGGTTACCAGAGCTAGACCCGGCCGACATCACTCTTGGGTATCCAAGTTTAAAGGAGGATGGTACTCCATTTGATGAAAAAGACTTCAACACCTGCGTGAGGGATATACGCCCTGTGGCCACTCAAATTGGGAACGACACTGACCTCGCCAAGTATCAGCCGGGTTATAATAAGGAGAATCGGAGAATCCCCACGCCGCATTATGATGATGTCAGCCTGATCCCTCCAATTCGTAAGCACACCTTTGCCCCTGAAGTCGACCCAACCAGTTTAATAGATGATGAAGCTGAGTTTGAAGCCTTGAGTGGCATTGACTGGGCATCATCATCCTTCCAGGACAAGGCAGCTGGTGGAGAGGCGGAAAAGGATAACCCGGAAGCTTCAGGTCAACCCCAAGAGTAAATTGCAAGGCGTCACCTGCTTATGTCTTGTAGAAAAAACAATGCCTCATCATTCAGACTCGGGGAGTCTTGTAATAGAGCAAAAAATACTTTGAGTTTTGTCATGCCTTCACGCATGCCTATGGCCCTTAATACTTGCATAAGCCGCCGTCGCTATGCATTTCAGTTTATATGAATCTGTTATGTCCATGCAGAAATGTCTTGCATTGCCCTGCACATAAGACAAACAGAAACCCCTTGGCGACTTATCGCATTGAGAGTCACATAAGCTTCTGATAACCATAATGATATGCCTATGATGCTTATGGTTACTTCTGAGAGTAAATTTAACTCCTGAAAATTGACATATAAAGGTTCACCTGGTACTTAGTAACCCAGAGAAACCAATATTCACCCGGAGGGTTGTGATCCACACTATGGTATTTTGAAGAGGATCTCAATATAACCAAATATTGATACTTATAAAATATGATGAATAATAAACAAAATTTCAAAGGCTTCTGATTCGAATACGACCAGTGAACTGTTCCAAAGGGGTTAAGCTAAGATTCGGATGCTATCATATAGCCCCCAGTGGCTGTGGCGATGCCGATCAAGTGGGTATCGACAGCTATGTTCTCTTTGGTTCGAATACGACCTATGTTTGAACAGGAAGCCCCCAAGTGACCATAAGAGTTGTTTAATGACGCTGATTCGAATACGATCCACGTCAGACCCAAAGGGGTTAAGCTATGATTCAAATATGACCAAGAAGCCCCCAAGTGGGTTTGGCAGTATGCCGATTAAATGGGTATCGACAGCTATGTTCTCTTTGGTTCGTATACGACCTATGTTTGAACAGGAAGCCCCCAAGTGATCATGGCTAGATTCAGATATGATCATAAGCCGGACCAAAGGAAAGTCGGAATCAGATGTGACCCGCTCCCTCTTGGTTATTTCCACCACCTGACAAAGAAAACACATAAAACCTTTTTTGGGGTGGAAAAAAGGACAGAGGTCCTGCTTTATTGCTTCATGTAATATATACATAGTATAAATATATACAAATTAGAGCCAGTGGCTCAAGTATAGTAAGGCCGAAGATGAGCGATATTCCACGGCCGACGGGTCTCCTCCTCCGACTTACGTGAGTCTTTGTGCTCTCGAACATCGATAAGGTAATATGACCCGTTGTTCAGATTCTTACTGACCACAAAGGGTCCTTCACAAGGAGGGGATAGCTTGTGCATGTCAGACTGATCCTGGATGAGTCGGAGCACTAAGTCGCCTTCTTGAAAGGTCCTGGACCTAACCCGGCGGTTGTGGTAGCGGCGCAGGTCTTGCTGATAAATCGCCGAGTGGGCTATTGCCAAGTCTCGCTCTTCATCCAACAGGTCAAGTGCATCTTGACGAGCCTTTTCATTGTCCGCCTCAACATAAGCCGCCACACGGGGTGAGTCATGACGGATGTCACTTGGCAGGACCGCCTCTACTCCATACACCATAAAGAAAGGTGTGTAACCCGTAGATCTGTTAGGTGTAGTATTGATGCTCCAAATTACAGAAGGTAACTCCTCCACCCAACAACCCGGCATCCGCTGCAAAGGGACCAAGAGCTGGGGCTTGATGCCCTTCAAGATTTCTTGGTTAGCTCGTTCTGCTTGACCATTGGATTGAGGATGAGCCACAGCCGAAACATCAAGCCGGATATGCTCTCGTTGACAGAACTCTTCCATAGCTCCTTTAGAAAGGTTAGTGCCATTATCAGTTATGATGCTGTGTGGAAAACCAAAGCGAAAAATCACCTTTTTCATAAACTGGACCGCTGTGGCTGCATCACACTTACTGACCGGCTCCGCCTCAACCCATTTTGTAAACTTGTCAACCGCCACCAAGAGGTGTGTCTTTTTGTCCTTAGACCTTTTGAAAGGCCCGACCATATCAAGCCCAGACTGCAAACGGCAAAGTAATTGGGATCATTTGCAATTCCTGAGCCGGCACATGGGCTCGTCGTGAGAACTTCTGACATCCGTCACATTTACTGACTAGGTCTTCTGCATCAGTATGAGCCGTCAGCCACTAAAACCCATGACATAAAGCTTTGGCTACCAAAGACTTTGAACCGGCATGATGACCACAATCACCTTCATGAATCTCACGAAGGATCTCCTGACCCTCCATAGGTGACACGCAACGTTGAAACGCTCCAGTGACGCTACAGTGATGTAACTCGCCATTAACAATTGTCATGGACTTGGACCGCTGGACGATTTGTCTTGCCAACGTCTCATCTTCAGGCAACTCTCCCCGGGTCATGTAAGCCAAATAAGGCACTGTCCAATCCGGGATAACGTGGAGAGCCGCCACCAGCTGTGCCTCTGGGTATGGTATTGCCAGATCTTCCTCTGTAGGTACAGAAGGATTATGCAAAACATCAAGAAAGGTGTTAGGCGACACCGGCTTACGCTGAGATCCCAGCCTGCTTAAGGCATCAGCCGCCTCATTCTTCCTTCGATCAATGTGTTCCACCACATAACCCCTGAAGTGTCCAGCCACATCATCAACTTCACGGCGGTAAGCCGCCATAAGGGGATCTTTAGAGTCCCACTTGCCTGACACCTGTTGAGCCACCAGGTCTGAGTCTCCTAAGCATATCACCCGGCTCAAGTTCATCTCTTTGGCCATCCAGAGACCATGGAGTAAGGCCTCGTACTCAGTTGCATTGTTAGTACAAGGAAATATAAGCCGGAGCACATAACAAAATTTGTCACCTCGAGGGGAAGTTAACACAACTCCAGCCCCCGAGCCTTCCAACTGTCTGGACCCGTCAAAGTGAATAGTCCAATATGTGTTATCAGGTTTCTCCTCAGGTGCCTGTAGCTCTGTCCAGTCATTGATGAAATCCACCAAGGCTTGAGACTTAATGGCAGTGCGTGGTACGTACTTCAGACCATGAGGCCCGAGCTCGATAGCCCACTTGGCGACTCGTCCTCTAGCCTCTCTATTCTGAATAATGTCTCCCAAGGGGGCAGAACTCAACACATTGATAGGATGACCTTGGAAGTATTGCCTTAGCTTCTGGCTTGCCATGAACACCCCGTAAACAAGTTTCTGCCAATGAGGATATCTTTGCTTTGACTCGATGAGCACCTCACTGACATAATAAACCGGCCGTTGAACTGGATGTTCCTTACCAGCCTCCTTGCGCTCCACCACGATTGCAACACTGACAGCTCGTGAATTAGCAGCCACATATAACAACAAAGGCTATTTGTCAATGGGAGCTGCAAGAACTGGCGGCTCAGATAACTGCCTCTTCAAATCCTCAAAAGCAGCATTAGCAGCATTACTCCAGACAAAGGTGTGTGCCTTCTTCATCAGTTGGTACAGCGGTAGGGCCTGCTCACCTAGCCGGCTTATGAACCGGCTTAAAGCAGCAACACGACCCGCCAGTCGCTGAACATCATTGATACAAGCCGGTTTAGCCAAAGAAGTGATTGCTTTGATCTTCTCCGGATTAGCTTCAATGCCCCTGTTTGAGACCAAGAATCCCAAAAGTTTGCCTGCAAGCACACCAAATACACACTTCTCCAGGTTAAGCATCATCTTGTAAACCCGGAGGTTATCAAAGGTTTCTCTGAGATCAGATATCAAGGTTTCCGTCTCTCTATACTTCACCACTATGTCATCCACATAAGCATGCACATTACGCCCAATCTGATTGTGGAGACAATTCTGTACACACCGCTGATAAGTCGCCTGGGCACTCTTGAGCCCAAAAGGCATATACACATAGCAGAAGGCTCCAAACGGAGTGATGAAAGCCGTCTTCTCCTGGTCCTTAACTGCCATCTTGATCTAATGATAACCAGAGTAAGCATCCAAAAAGCTCAAATGCGCACAACCCGCTGTAGCATCAATGGTTTGATCAATGCGGGGGAGCGCGAAAGGATCAGCCGGACAAGCATTATTTAAGTCCGTGTAATCTTCACACATCCGCCATGTGCCGTTTTTCTTGAGCACGAGCACCGGGTTAGCCAACCACTCCGGGTGAAAAACTTCAACAATGAACCCAGCTGCCAAGAGCCGGGCGACCTCCTCTCCTATAGCTTTTCGTCGTTCCTCATTGAATCGCCGCAGAAACTGCCTGACCGGCTTATACTTCGGATCTATATTAAGTGTGTGCTCAGCGAGTCCTCTCGGTACACCCGGCATGTCAGAAGGCTTCCATGCAAAGATGTCCCGGTTCTCACGGATGAACTCGATGAGCGCGCTTTCCTATTAAGGATCCAAGTTGGTGCTGATGCTGAATTGCTTAGACGAATCGCCTGGAGTAAAATTAACAAGCTTAGTCTCTGCAGCCGACTTAAACTTCATGGCCGGGTCATGTTCCGTAGTCAGCTTCTTGAGGGAGGTCATATCCGCTGGGTCAATGTTATCTTGATAAAACTTGAGCTCCTCAGCTGCACAGACAGACTCGGCATAAGCCGCATTGCCTTCTTCGCATTCCAGGGCCACCTTTCGACTTCCATGCACATTGATGGTGCCCTTGTAACCCGGCATCTTGAGCTGCAAGTAAACGTAACACGGCCGCGCCATAAACTTGGCATAAGCCGGCCGTCCAAACAAAGCGTGATACGGGCTCTTGATTTTGACCACCTCAAAGGTTAACTTCTCAGCTCTAGAATCATGCTCATCCCCAAAGGCCGCCTCCAGCTCAATCTTACCGACGGTGTAAGCCGACTTACCAGGCACCACTCCATGGAACACGGTATTGGATGTCTTTAAATTCTTGTCAGTTAAGCCCATGCGCCGAAAGGTCTCGTAATAGAGGATGTTGATGCTGCTACCTCCATCCATGAGTACCTTAGTGAATTTATAACCACCGACCTGCGGTGCCACCACCAGTGCCAGTTGACCCGGATTATCAACCCGGGGAGGGTGATCCTCCCTACTCCAGATAATAGGCTGTTCCGACCACCTTAAGTAACGAGGGACTGCCGGCTCAACAGAGTTCACAACCCTCTTATGAATTTTCTGATCATGTTTGCACAAACTGGTGGTGAACACGTGATACTGCCCACTATATAGCTGCTTTGGATGGCTCTGATAACCCGACTGCTGCTGCTGTTGACCTCCTTGACCGGACTGCTGTTGGTTATAACCACCCTGGTTTCCGTGAAAACCGGACCCTGAACCGCCGCCCGGGCCATGAAAACCGCCAGCTCCTGAGCTGCCGCCTGGGCCTTGATTGCCATCAAAACGTATTAGAATTCTTGAACGCCTTCATGATTGCGCAATCCTTCCATAAGTGAGTCGCCGGCCGTTCCCGGGTGCCGTGTTTTGGACAAGGCTCATTCATTGAGTAGCTGTTCAAGAGATGGACCTGACCCGCCAAACCGAGGTGGTTTTCCCTTATGTTTCTGATTGTTACCCTGTGCATTGGCCACAAATTCCGGGTTACCGTCCGCCTTACGCTTATTGCCTCCTTGATTCGTCAGGTTATGCTGCTGGCCCTTTCCATTACTGTTCTTCTTTCCCTTCCCTGTCTTTTCTTCATCAGACGCGGGATGCTTGGTACTATCAGAATCGGCATATTTGACTAAAGCCGCCATCAGTGTCCCCATATCATTGCAATCACGCTTAAGGCGCCCCAGCTTCTGTCTCAGAGGTTCAAAGCGGCAATTCTTTTCTAGCATGAGAACGGCTGAGCCGGCATCCATCTTGTCAGACGAATGTATTATATCTTTGACCTGGCGTACCCAATGATTCATGGATTCACCTTCCTCCTGCTTACAATTTGTCAAGTCCACAATCGACATAGACTGATTGCAAGTGTCCTTGAAGTTCTGGATGAAACGAGCTTTCAGCTCTGCCCATGAACTAATGGAATTGGGTGGCAAACCCTTTAACCAAGAACGGGTCGTTCCGTCCAACATCATGGTGAAGTATTTAGCCATCGCTGTGTCACTAACCTCTAGCAACTCCATGGCCATCTCATAACTCTCGATCCACGCCCCAGGCTGTAAGTCGGCTGCATAATTCGGCACCTTTCGAGGCCCCTTGAAATCCTTGGGTAGACGTACATTACGTAGAGTTGGTACTAGACAAGGAACTCCTCCGGTTCTAGTAGCAACTCCCGCCTCAACGGAAGTCGTCGGATAAGCCGGTTGAAAGTGCAACTATCTCTAGGTGGTTTTGGTAATTCATAACAACATATAGCTCATTGAGCTAATGCTATTCCAAGATGATTATTTCAGGAAAGCTCAATGATTGGCATGGCATGGATGGTGAAAGGGGAGCCCTCAAAATGCTAAGGACAAAGGATTGGCTCAAGCTCAAAAGCTCAAGACTCTTCATTTTACATTTTTAGTGATCCAAGATCACATTGAGTCCATAGGAAAAGCCAATACTATCAAGGAGGGATGAGGTGTTGCTTAATGAGACTTTTGCTTCATGTGCTTAATGATATGCTCCAAAACCCTCAGCTACTTTCTCATATCCACTCTTGACCTAAACCCAAAGCCAAACTCGGACCTACCGATTGTTCCTATCCGGTGCCACCGAGTTTCATTTGTCATAGCCACTGCCAAACCCTAAGCAAATCGGTTCTACCGATAGGGATCTCGGTCTCACCGAGATGGGATTGCAATTTCTCTGTTTCCTTTTCGTAACTTTTCGGTCTCACCGAAAGAGCGGATCGGTCCCACCGAGATTGCAATGTAAACTCTCTGTTTCCTTTTTGTAACTTTTCGGTCTCACCGAAAGAGCAAATCGGTCCCACCGAGTTTACCTGACCAACTCTCTGGTTAGCTTATTACCAAATCGGTCTCACCGAGTTTGTGTAATCGGTCTCACCGAGATTACGTTAAGCCCTAACCCTAACCATATCGGTCCTACCGAGTTGCATGTCAGTCCTACCAAAAATCTCTAACGGTCACTAGGTTTACTATTTCGGTCCGACTGAGTTTGTTGATTCGGTCCCACCGAGATTGGTAAATTGTGTGTAACGGTTGGATTTTGTGTGGAGGCTATATATACCCCTCCACCTCCTCTTCATTCCTGAAGAGAGCCATCAGAACACATCTACACTTCCAACTCATATGTTCTGAGAGAGAACCACCTACCCTTGTGTTGAGGCCAAGATATTCCATTCCTACCATATGAATCTTGATCTCTAGCCTTCCCCAAGTTGCTTTCCACTCAAATCTTCTTTCCACCATATCCAAATCCTGTGAGAGAGAGTTGAGTGTTGGGGAGACTATCATTTGAAGCACAAGAGCAAGGAGTTCATCATCAACACACCATTTGTTACTTCTTGGAGAGTGGTGTCTCCTAGATTGGCTAGGTGTCACTTCGGAGCCTCCGACAAGATTGTGGAGTTGAACCAAGGAGTTTGTAAGGGCAAGGAGATCGCCTACTTCATGAAGATCTACCGCTAGTGAGGCAAGTCCTTCGTGGGCGATGGCCATGGTGGGATTGACAAGGTTTCTTCTTCGTGGACCCTTCGTGGGTGGAGCCCTCCGTGGACTCGGGCAACCGTTACCCTTCGTGGGTTGAAGTCTCCATCAACGTGGATGTAGGATAGCACCACCTATCTGAACCATGGGAAAAATATCCGTGTCTCCAATTGCGTTTGAATTCTCCAAACCCTTCCCTTTACATTCTTGCAAGTTGCATGCTTTACTTTCCGCTGCCAATATACTCTTTGCATGCTTGCTTGAATTGTGTGATGATTGCTTGACTTGTCCTAAAGTAGCTAAAATCTGCCAAGAACCAAAATTGGGAAAAGGTTAAGTTTTTATTTGGTCAAGTAGTCTAATCACCCCCCCTCTAGACATACTTTCGATCCTACAAGTGGTATCAGAGCCTTGGTCTCCATTTGCTTTGATTTCCATAGCTTTTGGTGGTCATAGCTTTGGTTTCACAACCTAGGAGAGTATGACGTCTAGCGAGGGAAATTATCACCGTAGAGGTCCTTACTTTGATGGTACTAATTTTGCTAGTTGGAAGCATAAAATGAAAATGCATATTCTTGGACATAACCCCGCCGTTTGGGCTATTGTGTGTGTTGGTTTGCAAGGTGACTTCTTTGATGGGAAAGAACCAAACCGTGAAGCTACCACGGATGAGTTGAAGATGCTGCAATACAACGGTCAAGCTTGTGATATTCTCTTCAACGGATTGTGCCCCGAAGAATTCAACAAAATCAGCCGTCTTGAGAATGCAAAGGAAATTTGGGATACTTTGATTGATATGCACGAAGGTACCGACTCCGTCATGGAATCCAAATTGGATGTGCTTCAGAGTCAACTTGACAAGTTCAAAATGAAGGATGGTGAAGGCGTCGCTAAAATGTACTCTAGGCTTGCTCTCATCACAAATGATATTGTCGGCTTAGGGAGTGAAGAGATGACCGATAGATTCATCATCAAGAAAATCCTAAGAGCCTTGGATGGAAAATATGATACCGTGCGCACATTGATCCAAATGATGCCCAATTACAAAGATCTCAAGCCAACGGAGGTCATTGGAAGAATTGTTGCTCATGAGATGTCACTCAAGGATAAAGAGGAACTTCACAACAAATCAAGTGGTGCTTACAAAGCCTCATGTGAAGCCCCCACATCATCAAGTGAGAAACAAACCTTCAATGAAGAATTGAGCTTAATGGTGAAGAACTTCAACAAGTTCTACAAGAGTAGAAGCAAAGATAGAAGCTCCAAGTCAAGGTCCTACAATGACAAAAGATCTTCTAGTCGAGAGCGAAACTGCTACAATTGTGGAAGACCCCGACACTACTCCAATGAGTGTACGGCTCCCTATAAAAGAAGAGAAGATTCTCCAAAAAGAAGAAGCAAAAGAGAAGAATCACCATCAAGAGAGAGAAGGAGTAGAGATGATCGTTATGAACGAAGAACTCATGGGGAAGCAAGGATTCGGAAAGAAAGGAAAAATCATCAAGGAGCTACACAAAGCGAAGACATCAAGCTCATGTTGGTGAATGGGTATCCGGCTCCGACTCCGACAACCACTCCGAGAGAAGTTATCACTCCGATTCTGAATATACTCAAGATGAAGGTGTTGCCGGTCTAGCACTTGTGTCAACCAACTCCTACGACATATTTGACTCACCAAATGAAGGAATTGGAAGATGCTTCATGGCCAAAGGTCCTAAGGTAACACATCCTGAGTATGTCGATTTCGATAGTGATGAAGATGACTTGTTAGGTGATGATGATTTACTTGTTGACAACTCTAGTGATGAATACTATGATGAAACGTCAATTAATCATGCTAATCAAGATAAAACGAATGACAATGATAAGGAGAAGATTGAGGCTCTAACTAAAGAACTAAACACTCTTAAGTTAGCTCATGAAACTATCTTCGAAGATCATCAAGAACTTTTAAGAGCTCATGAGAAGTTACGCTTTGAAAAGCTCAATATTGAGCAAGAGCATGAGTTTTTAAAGGCAATCAATGATGATCTCCGCAAGAAAAGTTCTTCTTACATTGCCAAGCGTTTACTCTTATCCACTTATATGCCTCAAGTCAAGTCTAGTAACAAGAACAAGAAAGATTCTTCCTCTAGTAGTAACAATGATCATGTTAAATCCAATATTGTTGCTTCTAGTAGTTCTCTTGATTCCACTAATGATTCTCTTAGCCAAGTTACACTTGAGCAAGAAAATAGCTTATTGAAGGGAATTATAGAGAAAGGAGTGTACAAAAGTCTTGCCGGGAGTAAGCAATTCGAGGAAATTGTACGCAAGCAAGGAAGGCATCGGAAGAATCAAGGTGTTGGTTTTGAACGAAAGTTCAATGCCAATGGAGTTGAGTGGGAAGAAGATCAATACCCCAAGACAAAGTTTTTTCCACAACAAGAGAAGTATGATCCTACTTCTTTCAAAGGGACACAAACTCAAAATGATCTTCCACCACAAGACTACAAGAAAAAAAGGCTAGGACAAGCTTCAAGAGGAAATTGATGCATTTGAAGAAGCTCCTAAGACTTTAGTCAAGTGGATTCCCAAGACTACTTCAAGTTCCACTTCATCAAGTATGACTACAACTCCAAGGATTCCCATCAAGATGGTGTGGATCCAAAAGAAGAAGAACTAGAGAGTTCTTGAGGGTGACTCCGCCAACATACTTCACTCTTATCATTTTGGCAAGAACAAGTGCACTCAACTTCCACATCTTGCACTAGTTCAAGGAGTCACAAACCCTTTTGTTGGTAAGTCAAGGGACAAGGTAACCTAAAAGTTTTCATGGACATCATCTTGTGTGTGCATCATTCTATGTCTATGGATATCCTTGTTTGTTCCTTGTGGGACTAACCCATGTAGGTATTGAAAGTGCAATTCACTCAAATGGATAGCTCCAAGTGATCTACATAAACATTGAGCATCCACATCTTCAACATCTACATGAAGTCATCATCGACGAAACCCAAGGTTAGTTCATCCCTCTTAGGGGGGATATCACATCGAGGGGGAGCTTTACTCTAAGACTTGGGCTAAAGCAACTCTAATGATGTGAACACAACAATGCTTTATGTAAAAGTGGTAACCCCACTTGTGCTTAAACGATGAGTATGACCTATGATCAAATGTTCTCATTTGACTCCTAAGTCGATATACTCATATATAGATGACCTAGTCATCGCCAATTGCTTGATAGATGCTAGAATTGGTTGTGCATGCTTTGTCACATATTTCAATAGCCATTTTATTGTGTGAGCATGTTGGTTGCATATTTTACTCATTCGAGGACATCCACTTGTTGTTTTGATTGTTTGGTTTTATTTTCTTTTGCCAAGTGGATGGACAAGAATGCCTAAGAACCTTCTCTAGCTATCTATGCTTTTCTCGTCTCAAACTCTATTCATGCTACATCACAAAATTGATCAAGTCAAATTCGAACCACTATGTGTGAGGAGCACTCGGATTCCCCGATTCGTCATAGACTTAAACTTCCAAAACTTCTTTGTGGTTCTCGGTCTGACCGATACCCTACTTCCGGTCCTACCGAGATCATTAAGTTGATCTATGTTTTCGATCTCGGTGCAACCGATTTGAACCATTCGGTCAGACCAAGTTGCAATAACTGTATACAGTTTTGCATCTCGGTGCCACCGAGTTGTTCCACTCAGTCACACCGACAGGGTCGGGCTATATATAGACACGGGCAAAAATTTGGAAATTTCTCCGAACCCCTTCGCCCGCACGATAGCTCGCTCTGCCTACGTGGTCTCCGAATCGTCTCCTCGCCGCCATCCGCCTCCAGTCGCTGGTCTCCATCGCCGTCAACGGAATTCAACCCGCCGTTGCCGCCGTAGCGAGTCTCCGCCGAACTAGGGTATGGACTCGATCTTTGTGCTATTCCCCAATCTGATTCCTAGCACATTGTGATCATATTGATTCTAGCCACGTTTGAAACACTCCAATCCAGTCAATGCAATTCGTAGAATAGTTTGATTTGAAATTTTAGTGTTAGGTTTCCGCCGAAACCATCTCGGACCCCCCGAGTTGAAAAACTCGGTCCCACCGATTTGGCTCATGCCATTGCACAAGTGAGACTCGGTCTGACCGGGAATTACTAATCGGTGTGACCGATTTTGGAACTTTGTGAAACCCTAGCAGTCTCGGTGCCACCGAACTGTGACTCGGTCTGACCGAGTTCACTAGTTTAGGTTCCAAAAACTGCTTCGGTATCACCGAGTTTAAAAATCAGTAGATCCGAAATGATTTCTGTGGGAAACTAAAACTAAGATTTTGAATCATTCTTTTGCAAAAATCTGTGCATTTTGTGATGCTCATCTACTCTACCTCATCTATAAACTATTCACAGAGTCAGCAGTCAGCTTGTTCATCATGTCAGATCAGAGTGACAGCCAGAATGTGTCAGAACAGCAAGTGCACATGAGTGAGGGCACTAGTCCCTCCAGTTCTTCAGATGAAGGCAGCAGGAGCACCCCTAGTAACTTGCCAAAAGCTGCCACCAGACAAAGGAAGAAGAGAACCTCAAAATCAGAGGATGAGGACTATGTGGCAGAAGAGGAAGCCACTTCCAAGAGAGTCGTTCTCAAGAAGGAATATGGCCCAGCACAGAGCACAAAGCCAGGGATGAAAATCAAAAGGTCAGCAGGTAGGCAGCCTATGCCAAAGGCCAGAGCTTCAACTCAGATTCCTGAAAAGCCTGCACCCAAAGGGCCAGTTGCTGCTGAAGGGAAGAAGGAAAGGAAAAGGGGTAGATGGTGCAAGAAAGTTGATCCAATGGCTGAGTTTGAACAACATTCTTCTGAAGAAGATGATGAAGAAGAAGAGGTTGCTGCACCAGCACCTAAGATGCCAAAGCTAATGCGTGATGCTATAAGATCAGGGGCTACTGCCTCCAAGCCCAAGGAAGCACCCAAAGCTGCATCAAAGGCCAAGACAGCTCCAAAAAGGAATACAAGGAGCATACCAGCTGCTGAGAAGAACAAGGCCCCAGTGCCTGACACTGCAGAAGAAGAAGAAGGACAAGTTCTCAGGAAGTTAGCCCAAGATCCCAGACCACAATGATGCTCATCCTGTGGCTGAGGACATGAAGATCAGAAGAGACTCATGGCTGAGAAAGTGGAGAGCAGAAGATCCATATGCTACCAGAAGAAGAACTGTTGTTGACTACAGGTTCCACACAAAGGAACAACAGGACTTCTATGAGACAGTTTTGCCTGATAAGAAGCTCATTGTTTGTGACATGAGATGGGTTGATTGGGAGTACATCAAGGACAATGAAGAGCACTATCCTGGAGTGCAAGACAGCTTCAAGGCTTGTGGAGTAGCTGACTTTGTTGGGCAGAAGCTCACAAAGTGGAATGAAGAGCTGATCATGCAGTTCTACTCCACAACACACTTCTATCCAGATGGAAGGATTGTGTGGATGTCAGAAGGAACAAGGTATCAATCAACAGTTGCTGAGTGGGCACAGCTCATCAATGCCCCAGAGGAGCATGAGGATGACTTAGACATATATGCCAAGAAGAAGATGGACCACAACTCTATGTCCAACATGTACAAGGAGATCCCAAACAAGGCACTTGATACTTTCAAGTTTGTGTCAGTACATTATCTTCTGTCAGGGTTGCCAACTATCAATTGGATTCTGAGGCACACTCTGTTGCCCAAGTCAGGTGATCACAAGATGATCAGAGGCCATGCAATCAACTTGCTTCATATCTTTGATGTGCCACAAAAATTCAAAGTCATGAGCCTCATGGTAGAAACAATCAAGAGAACTGCAGCAGTTCAGAAGAGGAGCTGTGGATATGCCCCTCAGATCCAAGAGTTGATAAACTCCAAGATGGGCACAGGCATATACTTATTGGACAAGGAACACCTGCCCATCCATCCAGATTTTGAAGATAATCAGGTTGTCATGAACAAGGATGAACCATCATCAGCTCATGCTCAAGCACAGAAGGAGAAGGCAAGGAAGGAGAAAGCTACCAAGATGCCAACTCAAGAGGAGGCATCTGAGTATTTCTTGAAAACCAAGCAAGAGCAGCTTAGTTACTTGATTGCATCCACACTGAGGACTGAGAAAGGACTGGCCACCCTCACTCAGAATCAGGAGAGCTTAGAGAGAATCGTAGAACAAAAGTTCTATCACTTGGATGTCAAAGTAACAGAGATTCAGTTTGCAGTGGAGCAACTTCAAGATGACATGCAGGAGAGGAAAGGGAAGACTACAACTGATGCATTTGCCATAGTGCCGCGAGCTCAGAGGTCAACTGCAGTGCCAGTTCCTAACGCCAGAGTCACCACCTCAGCTCTAGCTACAGCACTAGCCCAACCAGCTCCAGCATCCACTTCAGCTCTAGCTCCAACCACTTCTACAGAAGCCTTCATCCTTGGAGTGATCCAGACTCCACCACCACCAGAAGATCAAGCCTGAGAGTCGATCTAGCACTATGCATTTTCTAGGAACTTTTTGGTAACTTGTTGCCAAAGGGGGAGAAAAATGTATAGATCATAGGCTTCGAGAGAGAGTGTTGCTTTTATTCTCTCTTGCTTTATTTGGTGGTTTTTCAAACTTTGTTTGCTTTTGGTTGAGATACTACGATATGCTTGTGAGACATTGATGATCATGTGTTTGATCATAAGCTACACTTATGCATGCTTGATATTATCCTATCTATCTTATGTGATCATTCACTTTTCTTGGTGATGAGTGCATGTATTTAATTCTTATCATTTTGAGCGCTCCACCAAGATGTATGTGACATGGAAGAGTAACCCATGATTTTAACTCCTTGTGCATTTGCAGTCCAAAGCAAATTATAAATATGCACAAATTTAGGGGGAGCTCTTACTTATCACATACTTCTCAAAGCTACGATATATTTCATTCTTATTATCATTTGTCGAAGCTTTGATCTATATGTTGTCATCAATTACCAAGAAGGGGGAGATTGAAAGTGCAACCATCCCTAGGTGGTTTTGGTAATTCATAACAACATATACTCATTGAGCTAATGCTATTCCAAGATGATTATTTCAGGAAAGCTCAATGATTGACATGGCATGGATGGTGAAAGTGGAACCCTCAAGATGCTAAGGACAAAGGATTGGCTCAAGCTCAAAATCTCAAGACTCTTCATTTTACATTTTAGTGATCCAAGATCACATTGAGTCCATAGGAAAAGCCAATACTATCAAGGAGGGATGAGGTGTTGCTTAATGAGCCTTTTGCTTCATGTGCTTTATGATATGCTCCAAAACCCTCAGCTACTTTCTCATATCCACTCTTGACCTAAACCAAAAGCCAAACTCGGACCTACCGATTCTTCCTATCCGGCGCCACCGAGTTTCATTTGTCATAGCCACTGCCAAACCCTAAGCAATTCGGTTCTACCGATAGGGATCTCGGTCTCACCGAGATGGGATTGCAATTTCTCTGTTTCCTTTTCCTAACTTTTCAGTCTCACCTAAAGAGCGGATCGGTCCCACCAAGATTGCAATGTAAACTCTCTATTTCCTTTTTGTAACTTTTCGGTCTCACCGAAAGAGCAAATCGGTCCCACCGAGTTTACCTGACCAACTCTCTGGTTAGCTTATTACCAAATCAGTCTCACCGAGTTTGTGTAACCGGTCTCACCGATATTACGTTAAGCCCTAACCCTAACCATATCGGTCCTACTGAGTTGCATGTTAGTCCCACCGAAAATCTCTAACGGTCACTAGGTTTACTATTTCGGTCCGACCGAGTTTGTTGATTCAGTCCCACCGAGATTGGTAAATTGTGTGTAATGGTTGGATTTTGTGTGGAGGCTATATATACCCCTCCACCTCCTCTTCATTCCTGAAGAGAGCCATCAGAACACATCTACACTTCCAACTCATATGTTCTGAGAGAGAACCACCTACCCTTGTGTTGAGGCCAAGATATTCCATTCCTACCATATGAATCTTGATCTCTAGCCTTCCCCAAGTTGCTTTCCACTCAAATCTTCTTTCCACCATATCCAAATCCTGTGAGAGAGAGTTGAGTGTTGGGGAGACTATCATTTGAAGCACAAGAGCAAGGAGTTCATCATCAACACACCATTTGTTACTTCTTGGAGAGTGGTGTCTCCTAGATTGGCTAGGTGTCACTTGGGAGCCTCCGACAAGATTGTGGAGTTGAACCAAGGAGTTTGTAAGGGCAAGGAGATCGCCTACTTCATGAAGATCTACCGCTAGTGAGGCAAGTCCTTCGTGGGTGATGGCCATGGTGGGATAGACAAGGTTGCTTCTTCGTGGACCCTTCGTGGGTGGAGCCCTCCGTGGACTCAGGCAACCGTTACCCTTCGTGGGTTGAAGTCTCCATCAACGTGGATGTAGGATAGCACCACCTATCTGAACCACGGGCAAAACATCCGTGTCTCCAATTGCGTTTGAATTCTCCAAACCCTTCCCTTTACATTCTTGAAAGTTGCATGCTTTACTTTCCGCTGCCAATATACTCTTTGCATGCTTGCTTGAATTGTGTGATGATTGCTTGACTTGTCCTAAAGTAGCTAAAATCTGCCAAGAACCAAAATTGGGAAAAGGTTAAGTTTTTATTTGGTCAAGTAGTCTAATCACCCCCCCTCTAGACATACTTTCGATCCTACACCAGTAATTCCCGCTGAGCTGCTAGGTGAGCCGCTAGCTGAGCCGCCCGCTCGTCCTCCTGACGTATCCGATCCTGCACCGGGTTATATCCACCGGGCTGGTTCCGACGCTGAGTGTTGCTTGACAGGGCCTCTGACTCCATGTGTCTGCTGTAACTCGGGCTCTGGTTTGGACGAGGCGGAGCTAACCAGGGTGGAGGAGTTGAATGAATCATGTCCCGACTGTAAGAATAAGTATCTTGTTGGGCCAGGGCCGTTTGGACAAGTTCTCTGATCCTCCGGGTCTCCACTGCTGTCGGATCCTCACCGTCCATTGGGAGAGCCTCCAAACGTGCTGATGCTGTGATTAAATTCTCCATGGGGTTGGAGAAGTGACCCGGTGGTATTGGTACGTAACGGGGCGGTGCCATATTGCCGTGAAGAGGCGCCGTCACTTGAGGCTGAACCGGGCCCACTGCCCCGGATGTCATAAACTGATTTGCACCTGGCGGGTTACTGGGGCCAACTCCGGGTGTAGCGAAGAGATTCTGAGGGTCATAAGTCGGAGGTAAACGGGACTAAGTTTTCTGATGTCTCCTCCTCATTACCTCATTAGATGCATTCAGACTCATCGTGAGCTGAAAAGCCTCTGCCTGAAGTTGCTGTGCCCGTACATCCAAAGCCGCCCGCTCTGTTGCCAGTCTAGTATCTTCAGCTGCTAAGGTTTCCTTGGCCTTGGCGGTCTCCTCACGAACCTGTGCCACCTCCGCCTCATGCTCAGATTGGTTCGCAGGGATGACTGTAGCGGTTAACAGGGCCATAAGTTTATCCATGAGATCCATCAACACCTGAGCCGGTGAGCGCATAAGGCCTCCTGCCCCGGCTGCTCCTAACCCGGACGTTATCGCTGCTGAGGCCGTAGAATTTTGGCCGGGTTGAGTGCCAGCCATGAAGACTCCTGCCCAGTTTGGCGACTCTGAGGGGTCCGGAATAGTGCTGCCATCAGAACAGCCCCCAAGCACACCATCTTGAACTTGGTATAGCGAATCCGTTGAGCCGGCGGATGAATCGCCATCAGAGAGGACGGCCGGCTCCTCATCACCTTCAGATCCTTCAGGAAGTTCACTTCCGTGGACGCAACCCACGAAGGCATGCTTCACGACGGGTTGAGCTCGGGCGGGTCTCGCACGCTGAGCCGTCTCGATGAGGTCGGTGCAGTTTTCCGGCTCAGGGCCCGGCTCACCAATCCGGCCGATGAAGACATGAACTCCACCAAAGGGGACCCGGTACCCGTACTCAATTGAGCCGGCGTCGGGGCCCCAGCCTTCGTCGTCGATGTAGATCTTGCCGCGACTACTCTTGGTCATCCGGCCGACTGCGTATCCCTTGAGCCCTTCGAAGCTGCCCTTCAAGAACTCAAATCCACCGTGCGCTGGCCCCACGGTGGGTGCCAACTGTCGTGGAATTGTCACGGCAGATGTCCTCTTGAAAGGACTTAGTCGTGGAGCCATCGCAACTAGGAATCTTAAAGGGGTTAATCGGGACAAAGGACGCGAGAGGTTTATACTAGTTCGGCCCCTTACGGTGAAGGTAAGGCCTACGTCTAGTTGGGTTGGTATTGCGTGATGTTTCGATGACTAGGGAGCGAGATACGCTATGCCCGGCTCTCGATGGGTTGTTTCTCACCCTAAGCCGCCGGCGGGTCGTCCCCTTATATACACGGGTTGATGCCCTGCGGCCTACAGAGTCCTGACCGGCTCATAAACAGTGTCCGGCTCGGTGATTAGTTACTTCTACCTTATGTTACAAGTTATGCCATCATGGTGGTTTATCTTTACGGGTTTCAAGTCGCCTGTGGGCCTTTAAACCCTTTATTGAACCGCCATCTTCATGTCTTGGTCTTGGGCTTCAGATGGGCTTCCCTTTGCGTAACCTGGCCCCTCCTGGGCGGCTTACATAATAGTTATATCCCCGACAGTAACTACAAGTCATTTTACATCCCAAGCAAAAGCGGTGCGAATGTGGAAGTGTGTCGAAGCGAGAATTAAAGTGCATGAGAATAGTAACTAAGAATAAGAGAGTACCAAAAATGGTCGAAAATGCAGTAGGGCTAAAGGCGCTCTCATAGAGTCTAGATGCACCACTAGTATTTATGATACATAATTGTGCAGAAACACAACCTTTGGTTCAGGTATGCAATATGAGTTATATGTGCGTTGTGTTAGCGGACCAATGATACCGAGAGCCGCCTTTGGGAAAAAAGGCAGGGACTATCTACATCTGAAACTAACTGAAGGTAATGAAGCACCATGTATGGATCAAACAACCCCGATCTTAAGTGAAGCATGCTCAATGGGTGAAGCGCTCTTGTCATGGGCGGTAGAGAACTATCATAGTCATATGTAGAATCATGGAGAGAGGAGCGGGCGTGGAATCCAGGATTTCCGCCACTGCCGCCCATCAGTGGGCATTGCCCTTGGAAACGTCACCCGACGGCTAAGGAGAGGCGACGAAGGCCTGACAATGCCTAGGGTTCTGCCTGAGCGGCCCGTAGAGAGACAACGCGGTAGTTGGTCCAAGATGGGACACTCCCCTCTATGATTGAGATAATTTCTTCAGTGACACTCTTTGAGGGTATGTCACTTCTCCATCGCTCATTCTCCCCACCTCCATTCTGGTGGAGAATTGGTATCTTCTTTGTGCATGCTCGATGGGCCTGAGTCTTCTCGCGTCATCATCTTCAACTCGAGACACGCAAAAACACCCTTTTGATGTGTGTTGGATGGCTCAGGGTTGGTCATCATGCAACTTCTTGTTGGCGGCACCTTGCTGTGTTCCGGGTCGGTGGCTTCGGTGTTACTGCTGTTGGAGCTCTTAGTATGTCTTGATGTCGCTTGAAGCTACATCGGTATTTCCCCAAAGAGGAAGGGATGATGCAACACAGCGGCGGTAGGTATTTCCCTCAGATATGAAACCAAGGTTATCGAACCAGTAGTAGAACCAAGCAACACAACATAAACAGCCCTTGCACAAAGATAATAAATCCTCGCAACCCGATGTGTTAAAGGGGTTGTCAATCCCTTCCGGGTACGTCGCCTCAAGATAGGCAAACGGACGTGAGATAAAATTGTAGTAGATCGATAGATCGAACGCCAAATAAAATAAATAAGAATAAATTGCAGCAAGGTATTTTTGTATTTTTGGTTTAATAGATCCAAAAATAAAAGAAGAGGAAAATAGATCGCAAAGGCAAATATATGAGAAAGAGACCCGGGGCCGTAGGTTTCACTAATGGCTTCTCTCGAGAAAAATAGCAAACGGTGGGTGAAAAAATTAATGTTGGGCAATTGATAGAACTTCGAATAATCATGATGATATCCAGATAATGATCATTATATAGGCATCACGTCCAAGATTAGTAGCATCTACTACTATTACTCCACGCATCGACCACTATCCAGCATGCATCTAGTGTATTAAGTTCATGGAGAAAGGGAATAATGCAATAAGAATGATGACATGATGTAGACAAGATCTATCTATGTAGAGATAGACCCCATCGTTTTATCCTTAGTAGCAACGATACATACGTGTCGGTTCCCCTTCTGTCACTGGGATCAAGCACCGTAAGATCGAACCCACTACAAAGCACCTCTTCCCATTGCAAGATAAATAGATCAAGTTGGCCAAATAAAACCCAAATATCGGAGAAGAAATACGAGGCTATAAGCAATCATGCATATAAGAGATCAAAGAAACTCAAATAACTTTCATGGATATAAAAAGATAAATCTGATCATAAACTCAAAGTTCATGGATCCCAACAAACACACCGCAAAAGAGTTACATCATATGGATCTCCAAGAGACCATTGTATTGAGAATTCAGGGAGAGAGAGGAAGCCATCTAGCTACTAACTACATACCCGAAGGTCTACAAATAACTACTCACGCATCATCGGAGAGGCACCAATGGAGGTGGTGAACCCCATCCGAGATGGTGTCTAGATTGGATCTGGTGGTTCTGGACTCTGCGGTGACTGGATCAATATTTCGTCGACTTCCCTAGGGTTTTGGGAATATTGGGGTATTTATAGAGCAAAGAGGCGGTCGGGGGGGCACTCGAGGTGGGCACAACCCACCAGGGCGCGCCAGGAGGGTTGTGCTCTCCTCGGAGCAACCCCCCAGGCGCAGCCAGGGCCCATTATGTTCCTTCTGGTCCAGAAAAATCTTTGTAAAGTTTCGTTGCGTTTGGACTCCGTTTGATATTGATTTCCTGCGATGTAAAAAACATGCAGAAAACAGCAACTAGCGCCTGGCACTATGTCAATAGGTTAGTACCAAAAAATAATATGAAATGACTATTAAATGATTATAAAACATCCAAGATTGATAATATAACATCATGGAACAATAAAAAATTATAGATACGTTGGAGACGTATCAGCATCCCCAAGCTTAACTCCTACTCGTCCTTGAGTAGGGAAATGATAAAAACAGAATTTTTGATGTGGAATGTTGCCTAACATCTCATATCATATTCTTTCTTTATAGTATGGACAATTGAAATTTTATGTAATTGAAAACAATAGTCTAGTTTTTACATGATAATTTAAATATTTGATACGTCTCCAACGTATCTATAGGTTTTTATTGTTCCATGCTATTATATTATCTATTTTGGATGTTTAATGGGCTTTAATATGCTCTTTTATATTATTTTTGGGACTAACCTATTAACCGAAGGCCCAGTGCCAGTTTCTGTTTTTTTGCCTATTTCGGTGTTTTTGCAGAAAAGGAATACCAAATGGAATCCAAACAGAATGAAACCTTCGCGAGGATCTTTCTAGGAACAAACGCAATCCAGAAGACTTGGATTTGAAGTATGGAACTCCGCGAGGCGGCCACGAGGCAGGAGGGCGCGCCCAGGGGGGTAGGCGCGCCCCCACCCTCGTGGGCTCACGGAGCTAAAACCATCAGGGAGAGCCACGAAACCACTTTTCCACCGCTGCAACCTTCTGTACCCATGAGATCCCATCTTGGGGCCTTTTCCGGCGATCTGCCGAAAGGGGAATCGATCATGGAGAGCTTCTACATCAACACCATAGCCTGTCCGATGAAGCGTGAGTAGTTTACCACAAACCCTCGGGTCCACAGTTATTAGCTATATGGCTTCTTCTCTCTCTTTGGTTCTCAATACAAAGTTCTCCTCGATGTTCTTGGAGATCTATTCGATGTAATACTCTTTTGCGGTGTGTTTGCCGAGATCCGGTGAATTCTGGATTTATGAACTTGATTATATATGAATATTATTTGGTTCTTCTTTGAATTCTTATATGCATGATTTGATATCTTTGCAAGTCTCTTCGAATTATCGGTTTATTTTGGCCTACTAGATTGATCTTTCTTGCAATGGGAGAAGTGCTTAGCTTTGGGTTCAATCTTGCGGTGTCCTTTCCCAGTGACAGCTGGGGCAGCAAGGCACGTATTGTATTGTTGCCATCGAGTATAAAAAGATGGGGTTTATATCATATTTCTTGAGTTTATTCCTCTACATTATGTCATCTTGCTTAATGCGTTACTCCGGTCTTATGAACTTAATACTCTAGATGCATGCTGGATAGCGGTCAATGTGTGGAGTAATAGTAGTAGATGCAGAATCGTTTCGGTCTACTTGACACGGACGTGATGCCTATATTCATGATCATTGCCTTAGATATCATCATAACTATGCGCTTTTCTATCAATTGCTCGGCAGTAATTTGTTCACCCACCGTAATGCATGCTATCTTGAGAGAAGCCACTAGTGAAACCTATGCCCCCCGGGTCTCTTTCTTATTACATTGCATCTCTTTTATTTACATCGCATCCCTTTTACTATTTTGCAATCTTTACTTTCCAATCTATACAACAAAAATACCAAAGATATTTATCTTATTATCTTTATCAAATCTCACTTTTGCGAGTGGCCGTGAAGGGATTGTGTCGGTGTCAAAACCGGCGGATCTTGGGTAGGGGGTCCTGAACTGTGCTTCAAGGCCGGATGGTAACAGGAGACAAGGGACACGATGTTTTTACCCAGGTTCGGGCCCTCTCGATGGAGGTAATACCCTACTCCCGCTTGATTAATATTGATGATATGGGTAGTACAAGAGTAGATCTACCACGAGATCAAGGAGGCTAAACCCTAGAAGCTAGCCTATGGTATGATTGTGTATGAAGATGGTTGTCCTACGGACTACAACCCTCTGGTTTATATAGACACCGGATAGGGTTAGGGTTACATAGAGTCGGTTACATAAGTAGGAGATCTTGAATATCCGCATCGCCTAGCTTGCCTTCCACGCCAAGGAAAGTCCCATCCGGAGACGGGACGAAGTCTTCAATCTTGTATCTTCATAGTCCTGGAGTCCGGCGAAGGTATACTCCGGCTACCCGAACACCCCCTAATCCAGGACTCCCTCAGTAGCCCCTGAACCAGGCTTCAATGACGACGAGTCCGGCGCGCAAATTGTCTTCGGCATTGCAAGGCGGGTTCTTTCCCAAATTCTGTGTACCTGTACGAATAATGTCCGATTTTTGTAATGTAGCGCTCCTCGACTTCTGCGCCCAATAATGGTTGTCTTCCACGTGTTGAACGAATGCGAAAGGCCTGGGGCATTTTTACGTCCACACCCCTAGCCATATAAACGAGCCGCCTATTTAACGGGATGAGGATTTAGATCCAAACCGCATCTTCTCCTCTCCGCGAGTTATCATCAGAGCTGTCCCAGCTAAAGTCCATTCCAACATGGCCAGCCGTCACAGCTCCTCCCCTCGCCCCTCCGATCCTAAGCCCGGGGACTGGGAGAGTTGCACCATTCCGCATAGCGAGTTAGTGTCGCTTCAGGCCAAGGGATTTCTCCCTCAGGCATACATGGTCCCGGTCCGAGCCGGTCTCGCCACCTACAATGGCAGAAAACAAGCGGAGAACACCCCCAATCCTTCTAAAGGAGAACGGGTGTGCCTTGTTCCCTATCTGATAAGGGGACTGGGATTTCCAATTCATCCATTTCTCCGCGGGCTTATGGAGTTCTACGGCCTCCAGCTGCACAATATCACGCCCGGCCCCGTGTTACATATTGCGGGCTTCGTTGCCCTTTGCGAGCTATTTTTAGGCGTCGAGGCTCATTTCGCGCTGTGGAAGAAGATATTCTGCCTGGTGCCCCGTTCTCAAGAGGGGTCTATATACCAAGTGGGCGGAGCCGAAGTATGGCGCATCGCCGGGACCGGATATCTATCCGTAACCCCGAAGAAGGCGTCCAAGGACTGGCCTTCGGAATGGTTTTACATAGACGACGTCCCGCTGCCGAACCCTATCCGGGCCGGTCTCCCTGAGTTCAACAGTGCTCCATTGAAGAAACGCTTGAGCTGGCGTCCACGGAGCTCTCAGAGATAAAGCGACAGAGACGTCCTTTACCTGATGGTCCGGATAAGACTGTTGGCTCATTCCGGACTAACCATGATCGGAGTCATGGACGCATGCATTATGCGAGGGGTGCAGCCGCTTCAATACAGAGGCCACCCCATGTGGGATTTCAATGGGGAGGATGACGCCATGCGTTACGGTCGTAAGGGGCCGGCCTCGGCTGCCGCCCTAATAAAGATCGTGTCCTCTTTGTACAAGGGAGAAAAGGAGGAGTTCCTCCGCGTTAACCCACGGGCCGGATTCACTATGTATGAACCTCCAAGTTGGGTAAGCGAACAATTGCGCTTGCCCATTTATTTTATACTTCCATGGTCAGATACATAGTCTGACGACTTCAATGCAGGAACTGCGATAGGAAGTGAAAGATATAGGCAGCCGCCCTCCACAGCCCGAGGACCCAGAACGGTCCCTCGATCCGGACTCTGAAGAGGATCCGGACATATCGGTGGAGCTTATCGACGGGGTGTTTCATCAGCTAAGCAAGGACAACACCTTGGTCGCTATTGTGGCTGATTACCCCGGGTTAATCCCGGCCTCCCAGGTGACAGAAACCGGAGTTTTTATTCCGTTGAGGGGGATTCCATTTTCACGTATTCCGGCGTTTCTAACAACAACCGTGTTTCACAGGGGAGATTTCCGAGGCGGGAAGCCGAACCTACGGCGGCTAGCCAGCGAGGGGCCGCAAGGCCCCGTGGGGAAAAAAGAAATGTAGTCCGGACCGAGATGTCGGCGCAAAGGTATTACACACCCTCCGTTTCCGCGGTGTTATTCCGTCAGGGCATATTAACGTTCGTGCTTTCTTTAGTACGAAGAGACCTCGCCGGACTATATCCGGAGAGGCTGCCAATCGCGCCTCCACCAGCCAGGTTCCAGTGACCGGCCAGGAAGCGGAGGCGAGCACAAGGTGTGCACCGGGCGCTCCTCCGATAGAGGATGCAGACAGGCTGTCTGCCACAAATTCTGAAGTGGAGAGTGCCATGAACCACAGGCGTCGCCGGACAGTTTTACGCGATGCTTGTTTCTCCCAAGAGGCTTTAGATGCCTTTAATTCGGGAGATGCGTACCTCCGTGCCACTCAAGATGGTTTAGCCAGAGCCACGGAGCAGTATGTGAAAGACATACGGGTAAGAAAATTTTGGTTAAATATATATATATATACCAGTAGCCCCCGAGACTTGAAACAGTTAAAGTAACTGATTTAAGGATCATATAACATGCAGGTTCTTACAGAGAAAAACACCGTGTTGTCCCAGGAGCTGGAAAAGTGCAAGGCCCAACTAGAGGCCGCACTAGCCGCAACAGGGAAGCCCAAAGGGACCCCCTCAGGTAAGATACACTTCCAAAGATTAGTATTGTGCGGTTTGGGTACAAATCTGACAATTCATGTTGCAGATGGCGCCGGACTTGATTCGGAGAAGCAACAACTCTTACGCTGGTTAAAAGCCGGTGAGAGTACGTTGACAAAGGTGAGGTGAGAGAAGAATGATCTCCAGGATGCCAACACCAAGCTGGACGTTGAACTTAAGGACGTTCGTGGCCAGTTGTAGGACTCCACGAAGGAGAATCAGCGGCTTCGACGCGGTATATTCAGTAAGTGCTTGAACGAACTTTGAAAAATGAGTTCGGTGAGGAAGTCGAATAACAGAGTATTGTCTGTAGGTATGCTCACGGGTCGTCCTGCAGAGGAGATGCCCGGTTCTACGGGTGACCTCTTCCCGAACTCCTGCAACTACACTAGCGAATTCAGCAGGCAATGCAAGGCGTTGCCCAAGCCTTATGGCCTGCCCACTCCACGCTCGAGGGCCTTGGAGAGCTTGCGAAGAAGCTGAAGGGAGCTCGGCGGCGCTTCCGGTTGTGGAAGATATCTGCCTGCCGACAAGGCGCTAGGGAGGCCTGGGCCATGGTGAAGACCCGTTTTACGAAGTCCGACCCAAACCACATGGCCGAGGTCGGACCGGTGGGGCCTGACGGGAAGGAGATCCCTGTAAGCTTAGTGTACGGCCAAGTAGAATTGGCCGCAAGGTATTCCCAGCAGGACTGTAAATTAGACAGCCTGTTAGATGGTATAGAGGAGGAATACAATCAGTCGAAATGACTATGTACTTTTGAATTGACATATGTAATGCCTTCTAGCCGGATTGTAGATCGTTTGTCGTTGCCGACCTTTTCGCTTCAACCTCGGGACCTGACGGTCCGGAGTGTGTCCGAATACCATAGCGGTTATACAAGAACCATGGTATGCGTGGAGACCAGGCATAGGGGTCATTAGTGCTTTATCAGACAAGTGCCCAACTAGTTATGTTATATTACATGGTTAGTAAGAAACATCTTCCAGAGAGAATAGTTCCGTTAAGGGTTCCTTTCGCTGGGGAGGCATGCCCTAAAGTGCATGTCCGAACTGCGTAAAAAAGACGCATAAAAAGCATCTAGGGGCGCATGAAAATTAATAAAAAGATCATCTTTTATTTCACCGACCGAATATTCCCTTAAGAACGCTAGCTTTCAGCTTCACCCAGTCTGAGGTACACATCCGGCTGACCCGACAGTAACAATCGCAGAGGTGCTCCCTTTACCGCCTAGCCGAACAATCGGGAACATAGGGGTAAGCACAGGAGCCAGGCAACCCAGCTTGGCCAAAACTTAAGTCATATCGATGCATATAATGGTGAAGAAAAAGGTACATGCGGAAGTTTGACACATGTGTGGGGCATGAAGCCCGTATAAATAAGCTTTTGTTAAAGAAGCCCCCAGGTTAAATGAGCGCAAGTGGCGCGCCATGTAGTGAGCCTTTTAAGGGCTATAAAGGAAAATGAGGAGAAGGAGACGAACACGGAGTCCGGCGCTAGGCGTAGAATCTTCAGAGACGTGTGGTGTTCCACGGGTTCGGCTCGAGTCGGTTATCCGACGCATCTCGCAGGCGGTACGCCCCACCAGTCAGGACTTGGTCGATTATAAATGGACCTTCCCATTTGGGCTTGAGTTTGTCCTTTTTCTTATCCGGCACGCGTAGGACTAGTTTGCCAACATTGTAATTTTTGGCCCGTACTTCTCTGCTTTGGTATCTTCGGGCCTATTGTTGATAAAATGCGGAACGGGCTTTCGCCACGTCACGCTCCTCCTCCAAGGCGTCCAGGTTGTCCTATCGATCGAGCTCGGCTTCTCTTTCTTCGTACATGCGCACTCTAGGTGAGTCATGAATTATGTCGCAGGGCAGAACTGCCTCTGCGCCGTACACCATAAAGAATGGTGTTTATCCGGTTGTGCGATTTGGCGTGGTCCGCAGCCCCCAGAGTACGGAGTCGAGCTCCTCTACCCAGTGCGTGTTAGATTCCTTGAGGGACCACACTAGTCTGGGTTTGATGCCGCTCATGATAAGACCGTTTGCACGTTCGACCTGGCCATTGGTTTGTGGGTGATAGACTGAAGCATAATCAAGCTTGATGCCCATGTTTTTGCACCAGAGTTTTACCTCGTCGGCTGTAAAGTTTGTACCGTTATCGGTTATGATGCTGTGGGGGACGCCATAACGGTGTACAAACCCGGATATGAAGTCTATCACAGGTCCGGATTCAGCCGTTTTAACAGGCTTGGCTTCTATCCATTTGGTGAACTTATCCACCATGACCAGTAAGTATTTTTTCTTATGGGTTCCACCTTTAAGGGGTCCGACCATGTCAAGCCCCCAGACCGCAAAGGGCCAGGTGATGGGTATAGTTTGGAGTGCGGTGGGTGGCATATGGCTTTGGTTGGCAACCAACGCATCGTTGGACTAGGTCCTGAGCGTCTGCCCGGGCCGTCGGTCAATAAAAGCCTGTACGGAAAGCCTTGCTAACAAGGGACCGAGCAGCAGCGTGATGACCACCGAGTCCGGCGTGAATTTCAGCCAGAAGATTCCGCCCTTCCTCTTCGGAGATGCACCTTTGAAGGACTCCGGTAGTGCTTTTCTTATAAAGCTCCCCCTCGCGGACTTTGTAGGCTTTAGATCGCCGCACTATGCAGCGGGCCTCGTTTTGGTCCTCTGGGAGTTCCTGCCTAGTAAGGTAGGCTAGGAATGGTTCTGTCCACGGGGCGATAACCGTCATTATTACGTGGGCTGAAGGTGTAATTTCATTGGCAGGACTTCCAATTATGTCGGGTTGTTCGGCGTCGAGTGGTGCGGCTGCGTCCGGGCTGTTAATTGCGGGTTCCCCCTCCCATGTTACGGATGGCTTGAACAGTCTTTCCAAAAAGATGTTGGGGGGGACTGCATCGCGTTTTGCTCCGATTCGTGCCAGGACGTCCGCTGCTTGATTATTTTCGCGGGCTATATGGTGAAACTCCAGCCCTTCGAACCGAGCTGACATTTTTAGGACGGCATTGCGGTAAGCTGCCATTTTTGGATCCTTGGCGTCGAAGTCGCCATTTATTTGGGAGATCGCGAGGTTCGAATCCCCGCGTACCTCTAGGCGTTGAATGCCCATGGATACTGCCATCCGGAGACCATGTAGGAGGGCCTCATATTCGGCTGCATTGTTGGAGTCCGTGTACATAATTTGGAGTACATATTGGACTGTGTCTCCTGTGGGGGACGTCAAAACGAGGCCAGCCCCCAGTCCGCCCAACATTTTGGAGCCGTCGAAATGCATGATCCAGTTTGAGTATGTGCCGTACTCTTTAGGGAGTTCGGCCTCCGTCCATTCTGCGACGAAGTCGGCCAACACTTGCGATTTGATAGCTCGCCATGGCTTATAGGTTATGTCGAACGGGAGGAGCTCAATGGCCCATTTTGCGGTCCGGCCCGTTGCATCGCGGTTATTGATAATGTCATTGAGTGGTACTTCTGAGGCTACTGTAATCAAACACTCTTGAAATTAGTGTCGTAGCTTCCGGGATGCCATGAATACCGCATATGCAATTTTCTGATAGTGCGGGTACCGTGATTTGCATGGAGTGAGGACAGTGGACACGTAGTAGACCGGCCTTTGGAGGGGGAATTTGTGTCCGTCCGTTTCCCGCTCGACGACGAGCACTGCGCTGACAACTTGATGGGTTCCCGCGATGTACAATAGCATTGGCTCGCCGGTGTTTGGCGCGGCCAGGACTGGGTTTGTTGCCAATATGGCTTTTATTTCGTCGATTCCGGCCGTGGCGGCATCCGTCCACTCGAAGTGTTCGGTGCGCCGTAGGAGGCGGTAAAGGGGCAGCGCCTTTTCTCCCAAGCGGGAGATGAAGCGGCTTAGAGCCGCCACGCATCCGGTTAGTTTCTGTATTTGTTTGAGGTCTTTTGGGACATCCAAATGTGACAAAGCTCGGATCTTGGCTGGATTTGCTTCGATTCCTCTACCGGATACAATGAAGCCCAAGAGCTTTCCGGCTGGAACGCCGAAGACGCATTTCTCCGGATTGAGCTTGATGTCGTATTTTCGGAGGTTATCGAATGTAAGCCTCAAGTCGTCTACTAGAGAGTCGACATATTTTGATTTAACGACCACATCATCCACATATGCCTCCACTGTTTTGCCGATCTGGTTGGCCAGACATGTTTGTATCATGCGCTGATATGTTGCGCCGGCGTTTTTTAGCCCAAAGGGCATTGTGTTGAAGCAGAATGGGCCGTATGGTGTGATGAATGCTGTTGCGGCTTGGTCTAATTCTGCCATCTTGATTTGATGGTAACCGGAGTATGCGTCGAGGAAACACAATGAATCGTGTCCAGCAGTGGCATCGATAATATGATCGATACGAGGGAGGGGGAAGGGATCCTTTGGGCAGGCCTTGTTAAGGTCTTTAAAATCGACACACAGGGGCCAGGATCTATCCTTCTTTGGTACCATCACCAGGTTTGCTCGCCAGTCCGGATGTTTTATATCTCTAATGAATCCGGCCTCCAATAACTTGGCTAGCTCCTCTCCCATAGCCTGTCTCTTCGGTTCGGAAAAGCGCCGAAGGGCTTGTTTGACTGGTTTGAATCCTTTCTGGATATTTAAGTTGTGTTCGGCCAGCTTGCGTGGGATTCCTGGCATGTCTGAAGGGTGCCAAGCAAAAATGTCCTAGTTCTCTCGTAGGAACTCTCGCAGTGCGGCGTCTACATCAGGGTTCAGTCGTGCCCCGATGGAAGCTGTTTTATTGGGGTCCGTTGGATGGACCTGGAATTTGACTATTTCGTCTGCTGGTTTGAAGGATGTGGATTTGGATCTCTTATCGAGTATCACATCATCCCTATTAACCGTGGAGCGCAACGCAGTCAGTTCCTCGGCCGCTAAGGCTTCGGATAGTGCCTCAAGGGCCAATGCGGTTGTCTTGTTTTTGGCGCGGAGTGCTATGTCCGGGTCACTAGCGAGAGTGATAAGTCCATTTGGCCCAGGCATTTTGAGCTTCATGTACCCGTAATGGGGTATGGATTGGAAGACTGTGAATGCCTCCTGTCCTAATATAGCGTGGTATCCGCTATTGAACGGGGCCACCTGGAACGTGACTTCTTCGGACCTATAATTATCCGGCATGCCGAACACCACATCTAGTGTGATCTTTCCTGTGCAGCGCGCTTCCTGACTGGGGATTAATCCTCTAAAGGTTGTGTTGCTTCGCTCGATGCGGTTCCAGTCTATTTCCATCTTTTGGAGGGTTTCCTCATAAATGAGGTTCAATCCGCTGCCTCCATCCATGAGTACCTTTGTGAGGCGAGAGCCGTCCACTATGGGACTGAGGAGCAATGCGGCTAGTGCTCGGGCTGTTCGGAATTTAGGTTCATCACTCGCGTTGAAGGTGATAGCAGTGTCGCTCCATGGGTTTATCATTGCTACTTGATAGACTTCGGTGAGGCCGCGGAGTGTTCTTTTTCGCATATTATTTGATGCGAAAGTCTCGAAGACTATGAGAACGGTACTGGTGTCCTCGGGCTGGCTTTCTTCGGCCTCTGAAATTAGGAGGTCCTCGCCAATTTTGGCCACCTGCCGGAGTATCCAACATGCTCTAAGGCTGTGAGTTGGTGTGGCGTCCTCTGTACTATGAATTCTACAGGGTCCATCAAGCCACCTTTCCAGTACGGTTCCATGCCCTGTAGAGGGTTTTGGCTTTTTGATATTTAATCCGGGTGTCTTACTGTGATACACCCTCTTAGTTCGGACGGGATTGCTATTCAAGGCCGGATTATCCCAAAATTTTATTTCGGTTTTCCAAGCGCTTTCCATCGCACAGTACTTTTGTACTATGGATGCCAAGTCAGCGAAGCGTGTAATATCACGACGACTTATGGCGTTAAGTATTCCCTCGTCCGTGCAGTTACTGCAAAAGATTGAAATTGTGTCTCCCTCGCGGCAGTCCTTTGTCCTGTTCATAACCAGGAGGAATCTGGCCCAATAGTGATGTACTGTTTCCTCGGGCTTTTGCCTGATTTGGGAAAGATCGCTTATGTTCGGGCGGGCGGGTGGCGTTGAATCTAGGACCTCACCCAATTTAAGATTCGGAGGCCGAAGAGCTTCCGAACTCTGAAGTCTGGAGCCTTGGATGTTGTCCAATGAATCTAGCCCGTTGCCTGATTCTAAGCTCAGGTCATGAATTGTATCCTCCCCTCCGCGGGTATCCGGCCTGGAGGGTTCGGGAATTCGGACATAGCTAGTCCTTAGAATAGATGAAGGTTCGCCGCACTACACCTCTACCACTGCAATGTGGTGGGTGACTTGGGGAGAGTTAATTTCTCTTAGATCGGGTTTAAGCCCAACCTGGTCGTAATTTGTAGTGACCCCCAGTGCGGCGATGCGATCCAAGAGCTCGTTTACGAAAGAGAGCTCCATCGGATCCAGTTGCTCGGCGAGTTCTGAGCTGATGTGAAGGTTGCTTTCGATGACCTGAGAGGTCACTGTCGGCGCAACGGCCGAACAGGCGGTCGTGAGAAAACCACCTAGCCGGAGGGTTTGGCCGACAGCCAAGGCTCCCTTGGTAATGGCACCGTCTTTGAAGACGGGAAGATGCATCCTTCCTGATTGCAACGGCACAGAGGAACTCTCAATGAAAGCACCAATGTCGGTGTCAAAACCGGCGGATCTCGGGTAGGGGGTCCCCAACTGTGCGTCAAGGCCGGATGGTAACAGGATACAAGGGACACGATGTTTTTACCCAGGTTCGGTCCCTCTCGATGGAGGTAATACCCTACTCCTGCTTGATTAATATTGATGATATGGGTAGTACAAGAGTAGATCTACCACGAGATCAAGGAGGCTAAACCCTAGAAGCTAGCCTATGGTATGATTGTGTATGAAGATGGTTGTCCTACGGACTACAACCCTCCGGTTTATATAGACACCGGATAGGGTTAGGGTTACACAGAGTCGGTTACATAAGTAGGAGATCTTGAATATCCGCATCGCCTAGCTTGCCTTCCACGCCAAGGAAAGTCCCATCCGGACACGAGACGAAGTCTTCAATCTTGTATCTTCATAGTCCTGGAGTCCGGCGAAGGTATAGTCCGGCTACCCGAACACCCCCTAATCCAGGACTCCCTCAGGTTGACAACCCCTTTATCGCGTTGGTTGCAAGGTTCTTGATTGTTTGTGCAGGTACTAGGTGACTTGCATGTTGTCTCCTACTGGATTGATACCTTGGTTCTCAAAACTGAGGGAAATACTTACGCTACTTTGCTGCATCACCATTTCCTCTTCAAGGGAAAACCAACGCATGCTCAAGAGGTAGCAACAAGGATTTATGGCGCCGTTGCCGGGGAGATCTACGCTCAAGTCAAGACATACCAAGTACCCATCATAAACTCTTCTCAGTCGCATTACATTATTTGCCATTCGCCTCTCGTTTTTCTCTACCCCACTTCGAAAACATTTTTTTGAAAATTTGCCCTTTTCTTTCGCCCTTCTTCGATTCGATCTTGTGTTACCATGTGTCTTCTTTTTCCTTGTTGTCGGTGTCAAAACCGGCGGATCTCGAGTAGGGGGTCCCAAACTGTGCATCTAGGATTGATGGTAACAGGAGACAGGGGACACAATGTTTACCCAGGTTCGGGCCCTCTCCATGGAGGTAATATCCTACTTCCTGCTTGATTGATCTTGATGAATATGAGTATTACAAGAGTTGATCTAGATCGTAATGGCTAAACCCTAGAAGTCTAGCATGTATGACTATGGTAATGTGTATCCATCTATCCGGACTACGCTCTCCGGTTTATATAGACACATAGAGATCTAGGGTTACATGGAGTCGGTTACATCAGAGGGAATATTCATAGTTGGTCGCCTAGCTTGCCTTCCACGCCAAGGAAAGTCCAATCCGGGCACGGGTGAAGTCTTCGGCCTTCGTATCTTCACAGCCCATCAGTCCGGCCCAATGAATAATAGGCCGGACGCCCGAGGACCCCTGTCGGTGTCAAAACCGGCGGATCTCGGGTAGGGGGTCCCGAACTGTGCGTCTAGGTGGATGGTAATAGGAGACGAGGGACACAATGTTTTACCCAGGTTCGGGCCCTCTCGATGGAGGTAAAACCCTACGTCCTGCTTGATTAATATTGATGATATGGGTAGTACAAGAGTAGATCTACCACGAGATCAAGGAGGCTAAACCCTAGAAGCTAGCCTATGCTATGATTGTTTTATATTGGGATCTGTCCTACGGACTAAAACCCTCCGGTTTATATAGACATCGGAGAGGGTTAGGGTTACACAAAGTCGGTTACAATGGTAGGAGATCTGAATATCCGTATCGCCAAGCTTGCCTTCCACGCCAAGGAAAGTCCCTTCTGGACACGGGATGAAGTCTTCAATCTTGTATCTTCATAGTCCAGGAGTCCGGCTGAAGGTACAGTCCGGCTACCCGAACACCCCCTAATCCAGGACTCCCTCAGTAGCCCCTGAACCAGGCTTCAATGACGACGAGTCCGGTGCGCAGATTGTCTTCGGCATTGCAAGGCGGTTTCCTCCTCCATGTTCTTCATAAAAGTTTGTAAATACCAAGGGTAGCATCCGATTCTGCAAAATAAGTTTCCACATATTGTCATAGAGAGAATAATATTAACACAAATCTAATCTGCTGACGTATTCCGTAGCGTGACATCACACTACGGCCAAGCCTTTATTCGAATCATTTTTACCCCCACCTCAGTGTATTTTGCGTGGCGGTTTCCTTGGCACGTCTTGTCAAAGGAGAGACCGTGTCCCCCATTTATGGGATTCTCATCAATACGGACGTGGGTAACCCAACTGCGCCATTTATCACGGCGATTGGGAGATAAGCGAGTTTTACCAGGATGGTGGGGACGCATAACCGCATCTGCCCATATAAGGGGATAAGGATCGACCTTTTTACCTACGCCTTCTTCCTCCTCTGCCTATCCATCTCCTGCGCACCCGAGCTCCAGCGCCCAAGTCCGCACTTCCCACCTCAACCTTCTCCATCCATGTCCGGAGCGGGAGGCAAGTGGATGGTCTCCTCCGTTACGTAGGGCCATGTCAAAAAGCTAAGGAAGGCCGGATACTTGTCTAATGACATCACGCACGGGCTTCCCGAAAAGGGGCAGCTCCTCCCAACCCCAAGGCCCCATGAGAGGGTCGTATTCCTTCCCCACTTCCTCCGCGAACTGGGTTTTCCTCTCCACCCATTTGTTCGGGGGCTCATGTTCTACTATGGCCTAGATTTCCACGATCTGGCCCCGAACTTTGTCCTCAACATCTCGGCATTTATCGTCGTGTGTGAGGCTTTCCTCCGCATCCGCCCCCATTTCGGCCTTTGGCTCAAGACTTTCAACGTCAAGCCGAAGGTGGTGCGCGACAGCCAGGCGGAGTGCAGAGGCGCCATGGCGGGCAAGATGTCCAATGTCCTTTGGCTCGAGGGCTCTTTTGTGGAGACCCTGAAGGGGTGGCAATCGGGGTGGTTTTATGTCACCGAGCCGCGCGACCCTGAATGGGTCGCAGCCCCCGAGTTCCGATCCGGACCCCCTACGAGGCTCACGTCCAGGAAAGAGACAGGCATGTCATGGGGCAACGAGGAAGAGGTGACCGGACTGCAAACATGCATCCAATTCCTGGTGAACAAGCGGCTCAAGCTTTTCAATATAGTCCAGGTCATGCTCGTCCGCCGGATCCTCCCGTGTCAACAACGGGCTTTCACTCTATGGGAGTTCGATCCGACGCAGCACCAAACCTTGAGCAGGCTCTTCGACACGACGTACGAAGATGCCTGGAAGGTGCTATTCAAAGGCGCCGAAGCTCCCGCATCCGCATCCAAGGACCGCGGATTCAGCACGCAGCGTCCAGCTAGTGCGGTGAGTTATTTTTACCTTTTACAGGAAATTTGTTTCTCATAGTTTGACTCTATGCGGGATCTAAACTCCCTTACCTTTGACAGGAGTGGCAGGCGAAGTCGGGACAGGTCAACTGTCCGGCCCCTTTGCCCGAAGACCCAGCAGATGCTCGTTTATCGAAGCTGCTGGCTCCGGCACCTTATATGGTGCCGGAGAAGAAGGCCAAGAAGAAGGCCACGGGGACTCTAAAGAGTTCCCGGCGCCAGGAGGTGTCGGATTCTTCGTCCGACGAATCCGAGACGCGCTCCTCCCGTGAAAACGAGGAGGAGGAAGAAGAAGCCTCTCCCCCTCCAGCGGGAGGAGGAAAGAAGAGGAAGGCCGCCCCAACAGGGGAGGCCGAAGGGTCCAAGAAGGGGAAGACCCTTCCTCCGTACTACTCCTCCGACGCCGACGAGGGCGGAGAGGAGTGGCCGCAAAGGGCCAGGCGCCCGGCGGGATCGTAAGTATTCGGATACCAGAGTAACTCATAGCATTCCTTTGTTGCACAGCTGTTCCTTATGTCGAATGTAATTATGCAGTCTGCCCAAGGCCGGGCTCGACGAGTCGTCGAGCGGCTCCCAGGATTCATCGGACGTGAACTCAGTTCCGCCCGCTGCCTCCCCCCGCATTGCGGACGACGCTGAAGTGGCGTTGCGACAAGCTCCGGGCCAAGAGGAGGTGGTCCTGGAAGAGCCATGAGGCGATCTTCCGGACTCCGGGAGTAAAGGGGACAAGACCCCCCAGGGCTCCAAGTCCGGCTTTGAGCTGGACACCGCGCCGGAATATTCAACGGTTCCGGACCGCGGTAGGTCCGGCGAACTCCTTCCAGGAGGAGCAAGCCTTCTGAGCCGGCGGCCTCCGTCCAACCGGAGGTGCCGGACAATCTGCTGGAGGTGCTTAACGGCGCCTCCATCGACGAGGAGCACCGTACTATTATGAGTAGGGTGATCCAAAAGGTTCAGTCCACCAAGAGCGGACCGACTGAAGCTTGTGCCAGCCTTCTAACAGGCTTCGAGGTAAGTGAAAAATATGTAAAAGTATTACCGCATAGACAGTAGCCCCTGATGCTCTGTTTGGCGTTCGGAAAGAAAAGCCGAATAGAGGATCGAATAAATATCACAGGAGTCTAACAAAAAAGCGTCAAATATGCGTGTGCAGGCTTCGCTGCTTGCGACCGCCGCACTGACTGCGGAGGTAGGCACCCTGAAACAGGGTCTCGAGCGGTCCGAGCAAGAGCTCGGCCTTGCCAAGCGGCAGCTCGAGGAGAAAGAAGGTAAGAGATACCTAATGGAAATATATAAAAAAGATGCAATTGCAAAAAATGACAGGATTATGCTACTTATTGCAGGGGCCACAACTGAGATGGCGACCCTCAAGCAGGCACTGCCCGAGGCCGAGAAGAGAGCGGCTTCAGAGTGCACCGAGCGGGAGAAATTTGAGGCGCAGGCCGGCGAGGCGCAGCAAGAGCTTCAGGCTCTCATGAAAAAATGAGAGTTTGGAGCTTGACTCGAAGATGCGAGCATCCGAGCTCGCCGCGGCCATCGAGACTGCCAAGTCTGCCAAGGCCGAAGCCTAGAAGGCCCTCCAGGAATTGGATGTGGTGAAAAAGATAGCGGCGGGTAAGGCATTATTTATGCAAAGTAAACATACAAAAGTAAGCTACTTGTTACTTACCCGAATCCGGAGCTCTCCAGGGGCGTTCACAGATCTTCCCCGTACCGTATCCGATGCCGCCGCATTCTATCGAGCCGAAGAAGGCAGCTCGACGGAGAAGGTGTTCTGGTCTCAGTATGCTGAGGCTGGACACCCTATGCCCTTGAGCGACCAGCTGAAGCAGCTGGTCGAGCTCCACAAGGCGGCTGAACAGGCCATGAAAGGCTTCATAGTTTGGCTGTGGCCTGGAGAGGCCCTGCCTGGGAGCTACTTCAGACTAGTGCAGCGGCTGGTGGAGGCATGTCCAAGGCTTGAGGTCATCAAGCGCTCCGTCTGCATCGAAGGGGCCCGGAGGGCCCTTGCCCGCACTAAGGTGCACTGGGGCAAGCTGGACAGCAAGAAACTTGTGAAGGACGGGCCTCCGCCAGGGAAAGAGCATCGCAAACCCGAGAACTATTATAAGGATGTTCTGAAGGGTGCCCGCCTTGTGGCGGATGAATGTACCAAAGATGTAATTTTTGAATGAACTCGCTCGTATTATCCTGTGCGCTGAAAACTTGTTCATTTGCGCTAAGCAATGCTTGTTGAATTTAAAATATTACTTTCTGTGCGTCCGTTTATCGAAATTGAGAGATGGCCAGTCGTCGGCTTCTGCCCCCATGCTACTAGTGCTGGGGTGCTCGGGATAAGCCTGAGCGCTCTTTTCCCCATGTTTGGGTCCTTCGAGGGAGGCGCTCAGCACAACGAACAAGGCAATCGGACTATAATGCTTGAACACTCTCACTTAGCCATAGAACTCTTTAATTTTAAATTTCGGCGGAGCCCCTAGTATTCGGAAGACCGAGTTCGGGGCGCTATCCACGCCTTGGCCGGACAGAGTCCGGTTCCTCTCTCTAAGCGGCATAAGTCTTTAAGGACCCGAAAAACCTCTCGAACAGCGACCGGTCTCTCTCCTTATCATGACAGTCAGTTTTAGCTTTCTCTACCGAGGTGCTCAGCCCAGCTCAACTGGGGCACAATCGCAGTAGTTCTCCTAGTGCTACCTTAGCCGATATAGCGGAACGTAAGGCACCAAAACATAGGAGACGGGCAAACCCAACTATTGACCCAAATCATGATTCGGAGCCGATGCATATAATGCTATAAGTTCGGGGTGCCGCACTTGTGAAAGTGTTCGTACTTCTCACACCATATTAAGGGGTACTGGAGCCCCTGGCGTATTTGCCGTACCACAGTGTACGGGTGCAACATGTCATTAATGAACATATGTATATATATGAAAAGAGAGTAATGCAAAAGATAGACAAAAAGCTATGCATTGTTTATAAAAAGGCTGCTATCCAAGCAGAACGATACAAGTAGTGCGATAAGCAAAACAAATTGCACTATTTAACATGTCCTGTCCAGGGGCAGGCCTGCGGAATCGTATTTAAAACAAGTATACTGCTCGTAATAGAGACCACCTGGGAGTTCCATAATGCGGCATGGCTTCTCTGCTTCCTTGGTTCTTGCATCGTTTGTGCGGCAGTTGAATTGCCGAACAGGTCATCCGAAGTATGGAGTCCTGAAAGTAAGAGAAAATAAAGAAAGAATTCGGCAGCCCCTAGTATGGTTTAAGCCATGTTCTTGGTGTGCCGTGATGGTGCCCCTTCCCCTGCGCCCATGGTACTTTGAGAGCGTAGCTATGTACGCGAAGCACTGGTTTTGCTATTTCGCGAGGGCTGGGGTTGGGGCTGCATTGCTACGCCTGCTTAGAACATGCCAGGCAGTCTTGTTGTAGGTTACTCCGGGTGCGCTTGACAGTGTCCGGCTTTTTAAAGGCCGGACTGGAGAATTGCCTAGAGAGGCTACTTTGAACTTCTGCTGCGAGCGCTGTCGTATGCTCCTTCGTTCGGAGAGAGCGTTCGGTGTTTCCGTTGACCGTGATTACTCCTCGAGGGCCTGGCATCTTGAGCTTGAGGTATGCATAGTTCGGTACCGCATTGAACTTTGCGAATGCGGTTCGTCCGAGCAGTGCGTGATAGCCACTGCGGAACGGGACTATGTCGAAGATTAACTCCTCGCTTCGGAAGTTATCCGGAGATCCGAAGACCACTTCAAGTGTGACTGAACCTGTACAGTTGGCCTCTACACCTGGTATGACGCCTTTAAAGGTCATTTTGGTGGGCTTAATCCTCGAGAGATCGATGCCCATTTTCCGCGCTGTATCCTGGTAAAGCAGGTTCAGGCTGCTGCCGCCGTCCATAAGGACTCTTGTGAGATGAAATCCGTCAATAATTGGGTCTAGAACCAATGCGGCGAACCCGCCATGACGGATGCTAGTGGGGTGGTCCCGCCGATCAAAAGTGATCGGGCAGGAGGACCATGGGTTGAACTTTGGGGCGACTGGCTCCAGCGCGTATACGTCTCGTAATGCACGCTTCCGCTCTCTTTTGGGGATGTGGGTTGCGTATATCATGTTCACCGTCCGCACTTGTGGGGGAAAACCCTTCTGTCCACTGTTGTTCGGTGGCCTGGGCTCCTCCTCCTCGTCGCTACGCAACCCCTTGTCTCTATTATCGGCATTTAACTTGCCTGCCTGCTTGAACACCCAACAATCCCTGTTGGTGTGATTGGCTGGCCTTTCGGGGGTGCCATGTATCTGGCACAAGAGGTCGAGTATTCAGTCCAAACTGGACGGGCCCTGAGTATTTCTTTTGAATGGCTTTTTCCGCTGACCGGATTTGTAGCCTCGGAATCCGGCATTGACTGTCGTATCCTCGTTGCTGTTGTTGTTAGTGCGGCGTTTTTGCTTGTTCCGGCGTGACCTGCCACTTTTGGCCTTGGTATCCGAATTACCAAGGTTCTTGGTTAAGTTTTTGCTGCGAGCTAGCCAGCTGTCTTTGTTAGGAACCGTGTCCAGAATTGCCCGGCCGATTCCTCTGGCTGCTGAATTATGTGGCTTAGGTCATCAGCGTCCGGTGGTCGCACATAGGTACCCTAGAAATTGTCTAGGAATGTGGCTTCCAGGTCCTCCCAAGAACTGATCGAATCCGCTGGCAAGCTATTAAGCCAATGCCGGGCTGGTCCCTTAAGTTTGAGTGGGAGGTATTTGATGGCGTGTAGATCATCGCCGCGGGCCATGTGGATATGAAGGAGATAATCCTCGATCCATACTGCAGGATCTGTTGTGCCATCATATGATTTGATGTTCACGGGTTTGAAACCCTCAGGGATTTTATGATCCATTACTTCATCTATGAAGCATAGTGGGTGTGCGGCGCCTCTGTATTGGGCTATATCACGACGCAGCTCGAATGAGCTTTGTCTACTGTGTTCGGCCCGGCCGGATTTATTATGTCCGAAGTGACGATCCCCATCACGTGCCGTAGGGCGCCCACGCGATCCATAGATCGATCTTGTTTGTCTTGCCTTGTCCTCCAGTATCTCTCGCAGGTCTGGCGCGTTTTCCGGTGCCTTAGCATGTTTTGGGCGGCGCCGGGGCACGGCTTGAGTGGAGGGCCGAGAGGCCTCTCTGTCATGGCCACGAGGTGGCCGGTCGGCCATGTCATGCGCTGGTGATGTAGGTGCTTCCTCCTCTAATCGGGGTAGCAGCCTGCGCTTTGGGTAACTCTTGGAGGGGCGTTCGAGTTCATACTCTTCGGCCGCAAGGACTTCAGTCCATCTGTCAGCTAGCAAATCTTGATCAGCTCTAAGCTGTTGCTGCTTTTTCTTGAGGCTGCTTGCCGTGTCTATAAACCTGCGTTTAAAACGCTCTTGTTCGGCGGGATCCTCTGGCACGACGAATTCATCGTGGTCGAGGCTTGCCTCGTCTTGGGAGGGAGGCATATAATTATCACCCTCAACCTCTCTGTCTGCCGCTCTCTCATGAGGGCTGGCTTCTCCATCCTCTTGCTGGAGGGGGTGTTCTTCGGCGCTATCCGGAGTATTATTATCTCCCGTGCCGGAATCACCGTTTTTGCTTTGGCGGGATTTAGAGCGGCGCCGCTGACGCCGGCGCTTGGGTTGTTTCTTGGATGTGTCATCCCCCGCTATTCCATCGCCATCTCCATCTTTTGGAGTGTCCACCATATATATGTCGTATGACGAGGTGGCCTTCCAGCGCCCTACAGGTGCTAGTTCTTGGTCGTCTCCTGCATCGTCGTCCATACCGTCGATGTCTTCGGAGTCGAAGTCGAGCATGTCGGTTAAGTCATCGAGAGTGGCTACGAAGTGGGTGGTGGGTGGGCTTTGAATTTCTTCATCGTCCGTACCCCAACCTTGCTGACCGTAATCCGGCCAGGGCTCTCCTGATAAAGAGAGAGACTTTAGTGATTTCAGAATGTCGCCGAAGGGCGAGTGCTGAAAGATGTCTGCGGCGGTGAACTCCATGATCGGCGCCAAATTGGATTCGATCGGCAGGCGCGTGGAGGGCTCGGAGTCCGGAGAGGAATCTATCCCCTCGGAGTCACAGGCCTTGCGGAGTGCGGGGTTGGTGTTCGGCTCGATCGCCTTTGAGATCGCAGCCCCCGAGGCGGCGTCCGACCACTCATCCTCGATTGGCGCAGTAGGCTCCGAATTGAGGTTCGGAACCGAAGCGTGTGCGGCCCCCAGGGCACTGTTCAGTGGCAGAGCTAGATCATGCCCATCGAGGCAGTGCGGCGCGCTTGGCTGAGGCTCGAATCCGTCGAAGATCAAGTCCCCGCGGATGTCAGCCGTGTAGTTTAAACTTCCAAATCTGACCTGATGGCCAGGGGCGTAGCTTTCGATCTGCTCCAGGTGGCCAAGCGAATTGGCCCGCAGTGCGAAGCCGCCGAAGACGAAGATCTGTCTGGGGAGAAAAGTCTCACCCTGGACCGCATCGTTGTTGATGATCAAAGGAGCCATCGGGCCTAAAAGTGACGACACAGAGGAACTCTCAATGAAAGCACCAATGTCGGTGTCAAAACCGGCGGATCTCGGGTAGGGGGTCTCGAACTATGCGTCTAGGCGGATGGTAACAGGAGACGAGGGACACAATGTTTTACCCAGGTCCGGGCCCTCTCGATGGAGGTAAAACCCTACGTCCTGCTTGATTAATATTGATGATATGGGTAGTACAAGAGTAGATCTACCACGAGATCAAGGAGGCTAAACCCTAGAAGCTAGCCTATGGTATGATTGTTGTATACTGGGATCTGTCCTACGGATTAAAACCCTCCGGTTTATATAGACACCGGAGAGGGTTAGGGTTACACAAAGTCGGTTACAATGGTAGGAGATCTGAATATCCGTATCGCCAAGCTTGCCTTCCACGCCAAGGAAAGTCCCTTCCGGACACGGGACAAAGTCTTCAATCTTGTATCTTCATAGTCCAGGAGTCCGGCTGAAGGTACAGTCCGGCTACCCCAACACCCCCTAATCCAGGACTCCCTCAACCCCTTAGTCCAGGACTCCCTCAGTAGGCCCTGAACCTGACTTCAATGACGAGGAGTCCGGCACGCAGATGGTCTTCGGCATTGCAAGGCAGGTTCCCCTTTTCCGAACTCCACGATAGTCTTCGAATGCGATGATTGTATCCGGACCTGTAACGCATAGCACACACAGTCGCAGAGAGAATATAATATTTGCACGAATCTGATCCGTTGACAGCCTTTTTGCAACACAACATCACGTCTGTCCGGTCATAATTTCGCACTGTTTTTTATCTGCCATCCCACATTTTGAGACGCGGTTGTAATTGGCACGTCCTGTCGAAGCAAGGATCACGTCCCCTTATTGTGGGATCCTCTTCAATGCGGGCGTGAGTAACCGAACCGTGCCATTCGCACGGCCCTTGGGCATAGGCGAGTTTAAGGCGAGTGGGGAGGCGTTTGATATTCGCGGCCTCTATAAAGGGAGTAAGGATTCCCCTTTCTCATCCACGCCCTTTCTTTCCCTCAGCCATTCCGTCCTTGAGCTCCAGCGCCCAAGCTTTAGCTTTTCTTCGTTCGAGAAAGCACTCCAATCATGTCCGGATCCAGAGATGGAGGCAAGTGGATGGCCTCCTCCGTTAATAAGGAGGACATCACGGAGCTCCAAGAGGCTAGATATTTAGCCAAGGAGATTGCTCACCGACTCCCGGCAAAAGGGCAAATCGTCCCTACCCCCGAGCCCCACGAGAGGGTTGTGTTTCTCACACACTTCGTCTGTGGGCTGGGATTCCCTCTCCATCCATTTGCCTGTGGATTGATGTTTTACTATGGGTTGGACTTCCACGATCTGGCCCCCAACTTTGTCCTCAATATCTCAGTATTTATCATTGTGTGCGAGGCCTTTCTTCGCATCCCGCCTCACTTTGGCCTATGGCTGAAGACCTTCAACGTGAAACCGAAGGTGGTGAGCGGTCAACAAGTAGAGTGCAGAGGCGCCATGGTGGGCAAAATGCCCAATGTCACCTGGCCAGAAGGCTCCTTCGCGGAGACGGTGAAGGGATGGCAGTCAGGGTGGTTTTACATCACCGAGCCGCGTGGCACCGATTGGGTAGCAGTCCCCGAATTCCGATCCGGAGCTCCGATGCGGCTCACTTCTTGGCAAGAGAAGGGCCTGACCTGCGGATCCTCGGACGAGATAACTGGGCTCCATACATGCGTCCAGAACATGATAACCAAGAAGATCAAGCTTGTGAATGTGATCCAGGTTATGCTCATTCGCCGGATCCTTCTGTGCCAACGCTGGACTTGCTATTTGTGGGAGTACGACCCTGCCAAGCACCAAACGCTACTAGGGCTCTTCGACGCAATGCACGAAGGCATCTGGAAAGCGCTCTTCAAGGCAGGCGAGAGGTCCCCGCCCACGACTGAAAATCACGGGCTCAGCTCAAAGCGCCAGGCCAATCCGGTAAGTCTTTTAGTGTTTTCGAGGTATACTCTTCACCGGCATATTTTGAGGATGGATACTGAGCTCTTCCACCTACTTTACCAGGCCTGGATCGAGGTGGCGGGGCGGATTAACTGTCCAGCTCCGCTTCGTGAGAAGGAAGAATTCCCACTTCTGACAAAGATGTTGTTTCCGGCATCGTATGACGTGCCAGAAAAGACGACCAAGAAAGCGGCCAAAGGGGCCAAGAAAGGCCCTTGCCAAAAAGGCGCTCCGGACGTGACGTCCGGAAGCGAGACTTCCTCTTCGTCCGTTGACGACGACAATGAAGAGGAAGAAGAGAATGACTCCCCACCTGAAGTGGGGAGGAAGAAGAGAGCGGCCCCCACAAGTTCGGAGGCGAAAGAGCCTAAGAGGGTTAAAGGCTCCCTCGCAAGTAACTCCGCGTGGGATGTCGACAGCAGTCCGGAGCGACCTCGCCGGACCAAGCCTCAGGCCGCTTTGTAAGTACCAAAGTCCGCAAACGTATGGTGTTCCTGGTTTGTAATATTGACATATTGTAAGCTTTGTCATTGCAGTCCGGCACGCAATGGCTCCCCACGTTCCTCGATTGAGGATTCGCTAGACTCGAAGGAGATGACTAGCATGTCTCTGCCACTGGCTCATTCCATCTCACCCAAGGGTGATGACGAGGTGGTGTCCAAAAAAGACTTTCCCCGGTCGGGGGAGATTTCGAAGATCATCGGGGTGACGCCCCATGATGACTCCTCGGTTGCCGGACATGGGGTAGGGGGGAAGGTCCCCACGGGGACTGGTGACGGGGCCTGAGTTCCTCTGGACCTCAGTCGGATACCATTCCGGAGATCTACACAGCTCCAGGGTCCAGCGAATGGCATTCCCTACAAGGATGGAATGTGCTTGTTCCACCGGTGAGCTCTGTCCAACCAGAGGCACCGGATAATCTGCTGGAGGCGCTACGAGGCGCCTCTATTGTGGATGAACACCGTGTCCTTATGGACACGGTGATAGAGAAGGTTCAGTTCGTCAAAAGCGGACTGACCGAAGCCTGCACTAGCCTTCTAACGGGCTTTGAGGTAAGTAATGTGATTGTGGGAAAATATCACAGTATAGATAGTATCCCCTGATGCTCTGTTTGGTGTTCGGGAAGAAAAACCGAACAGTGGATCAATAATAAATATCGCAGGAGTCTAACATGAGTTGTCTATGTGAATAAGCATGTATCGTTGCAGGCTGCCACTGCTCATGCTGCGGACGTCTCCGGACTGAGGCAGAAACTGGAGCGGGCCGAGGAGGAGCTCGGCCTCATGAAGAAGCAGCTGGAGGATAGCCAAGGTATGCAGTAACCTGTTGGTATATTTCGAAAAAATGAATAGCCCGACCAGACTAAAGTGTTATAAACTTTATTAGGGGCCACAACCGAGGTGGCAACCCTTAAGAAAGCGCTAGCCGAGGCCGATGACAAAGCGGCCAAGGAACACGCCTCGCGTGAGAAGCACGAGGCCCGGGTTGGCGAGGCACAGCAACAGCTCCAGGGCGCGATAGAGAGATTTGAGTCCCCGGAGCGCGATTGTAAGGTGCAAGAGTCTGAATTGGCGAAGGCCCGCCAGAGCATGCAGGATGCCTGAGCTGAAGCCCAGAGCACCCTCCAGGAAATTCAGGTGGCCAAGAAGATTACAGTGGGTAAGTCTTTCACCATGCGTAGCAAGTATGTAGAAGAAACATTTCCTTGTACTTATCCTGAATTTGGATTTTCCAAGGGCGCTTACGGATCTGCCGCACAGTGTATCAGAAGTTGCCGAGCATTATAGAGCTGAGGGATGTCTACGGAGAAGCTATTCTGGTCCCAACATCTGGGATCCGAACATCCGGTGTCCTTCAGCGACCAGCTAAAGCAGTTGGTCGAGCTGCATAGGTTGGCAGAGCTAGCCATGAAGGACCTGATAGCCCGGATGTGGCCTGCCGATCCTATACTTGGCAGCTACTTCAGACTTGTGCAGCGGCTTGTGACTGCCTGTCAGCGGCTCGAAGCCGTGAAGTGGTCGGTCTGTATTGAAGGTGCGTGTATGGCCTTTGCCCGCGTCAAGACGCATTGGGCGAAGCTGGATGCCAAGAAGCTGATGATTGAGGGACCACCGGAGGGCAAGGAGCATCGTCGACCCAAGCACTATTTTGATGGTGTTCTGGAGGGGTCCCACCTTATGGCGGAGCAATGTTCGAAGGATGTTATATTCCCATGAGAACATGTATATTTTCTTGCCCTGTAATATGGAACAATGATGTTATGTAGTATAATGCTTATGATTTAAATTTTACCTCCTGTGCGGCCATTTATTAAATCTGAGGGTTGACCAGTCGTCGGCTTCTGCCCCCACGTAGATAGTACGGGGGTGTTCGGGATAAATCTAAACACTCTTTACTCCACATTCGGGTCCTTAAAGGAGGTGTTTAGCGCAACGAACAAGGCAATCAGACTATGCGGCCTTTATCGCCCTCACTTAGCCATGGGAGTTTGACAATTACAAAAGTTGGCGAAGCCCCTGGTGTTCGAAAGGCCGAATTAGGGGCGTTATACACGCCTAATCGGAAGAACCGATTCTTCGCAAGAAGCGGAAAAAATCTCCAACGATTTGGAACCTCTTGATCAGCTGACCGGCTCTCACCGCATCATGACAGTCAGTTTTCGGCTTTCTCTACTGAGGTTATCATCCGGAAGAACCGGGACACAACCGCAGTAGTTCTCCCTTTACTACCCTAGCCGATGTAGCGGAACGTAAGGTAGTAAACACAGGAGCCGGGCAACCCAACTATTGACCAAAGACATGATTCAGAGCCGGTGCATATAATGCTATAAGTTCAGAGTGCCAAACTATATTGTAAAAGTGTTCAGACTTTTATTGCCGTGATGCGGGGTGCAATGAAGCACCTGGCATAGCAGTATGTACCATGGTGTACGTGCGCGATGAGTAATAGATACTAAGGTGAGGAAATGAAAAAATGAAGTAATGAGCTGACGCCACCATTTATTCACCATTGTGACGTAACTAGTACGTCAGGGCGTACTTTGTACAAGTAATGCGATAAGCAAGTGAGGTTTATTTAACATGCCGTAACCAAGGGCGAGCTGTGTGTGGGTATATAAAATAGGTATGGTGATCGTTTAGTAGAGATCACCGAGGGGTTCCCTTGTACGCCAGAGCTCCTTGCCTCCTTGGTGTGTTCTGCAAGCGGGTTGTCCGTATAGACCTTGAAAGGAGAAGAAAACCCGTAAAAAAGACAAAGTAAAAGCATGCGCATCCCAGGGTCGGTCCAGCCGTACTATGGATCGCGAACGGGTTATGCCTCCGTCGATACCCATGTGGTTTTGAGTGCGTAGTTTATGTACGCGTGGTACTCATGCCAGTGCCTCATCGGGACTGGGATGGAGGCCGAACTGCTAATTTGGCTCGTGACAAGCCTAATTGTCCTGTTCGAGTGTAGTCCGGACCCTTTTAATGATGTCCCCGGGCTCGGCAGCCGGATTATAATGCTGCTTGAGAAGGCCGCTCTGTACTTCTGCTGCTAGGGCGGCGGTTTCCTCCTCTGTACGGAGGGAGTGTTCCGTGTTTCCATTTACTGTAATGACACCATGTGGACTGGGCATCTTGAGCTTGAGATAAGCGTAATGTGGCACCGCGTTGAATCTAGCGAATGCGGTTCGTCTGAGCAGGGCATGATAGCCACTGCAAAATGGGACGATATCGAAGGTTAGTTCTTCGCTTCGGAAGTTATCCGGTGAGCCGAATACTACCTCCAGCGTTATTGAGCCCGTACAACGGGCTTCTACGCCTGGTATGACTCCTTTAAAGGTAGTCTTCGTGGGCTTGACTCGTGAGGGGTCTATGCTCATTTTATGTATTGTATCCTGATAGAGCAGGTTGAGGCTGCTACCACCGTCCATTAGGACTCGTGTTCGGTGAAATCCATCAATGATTGGGTCGAGGACCAGTGCGGCTGAACCGCCGTGGAGGATGCTGGTTGGATGATCTCGGCGGTCAAAGGTGATTGGGAACGACGACCAAAGATTGAATTTTGGGGCGACTGGCTCTAACGCGTAGACGTCCCTAAGTGCGCGCTTGCGCTCCCTTTTGGGGATGTGTGTAGCGTATATCATGTTCACCGTTTTGACTTGAGGGGGAAATTTCTTTTGCCCCCCAGTGTTCGGCTGTCGGGGCTCCTCGTCATCATCCTCGCTCTGTGATTCCCCTTCTTTGTTTCTGCTGTTCGCTTTGCTAGCTTGTTTAAAGATCCGACAATCTCTGTTAGTATGGTTGGCCGGTTTGTCAGGGGTGCCATGTATCTGGCAAGGACGATCGAGTATATGGTCCAAGCTGGATTGTCCTCCGTTGCTCCTTTTATAGGGCTTCTTTCGTTGGCCGGACTTGGAGCCACTGAATCCGGCGTGAATTGGAGTGTCATCGGTGTTACACCATTGCTTCGGCATTTGTGTCTGTTGCGCCGGAGCCTGCCGGTGTTGTTTTTGGCCTCAAAGGGGCCTGTTTCGTTGGCTGTGTTTGTACTGTGAGCCAGCCAACTATCCTCTCCTGCGCAGAAGCGGGTCATAAGTGCCGTGAGGGCTTCCATGGACCGTGGCCTTTCCTGGCCGAGGTGGCGGGCGAGCCATTCGTCCCGGATGCTATGCTTAAAGGTTGATAGGGCTTCGGCATCCGGACAGTCGACGATCTGATTCTTTTTCGTTAGGAACCTAGTCCAGAATTTTCTGGCTGATTCCCCTGCTTGTTGAACTATGTGGCTTAAGTCATCGGCATCTGGTGGCTAGACATAAGTTCCTTGGAAGTTGTCCAGGAAGGCTTCTTCCAAGTCCTCCCAGCTGCTGATAGAATTTTCAGGCAGGATGTTAAGCCAGTGCCGATCTGGCCCTTTGAGCTTTAGTGGGAGGTATTTAATGGCGTGGAGGTCATCTCCTCGAGCCATAAGGATATGCAAAATAAAATCCTCGATCCATACTGCGGGATCGGTTGTGCTGTCATATGATTCGATATTGACGGGCTTGAACCCCTCGGGGAATTCATGATCCAGTACTTCATCTGTGAAGTAGAGAGGGTGTGCGGCTCCTCTGTATCGGGCCACGTCGTGGCATAGCTCTGATGGAGTCTGTCTGCAGTATTCGGCTCGGGCGTGGTTAGTTTTGTCACGTTCAAATAGGTAGTCGTCGCCATGCCTCGAGGCACATCCTCGCGACGTAGATCGATCTTGTATGTCCTGCTCTACTGTTTAGGATCTGCCGGAGGTCGTACGTGTGACCACGAACTCTTCTGTCTCTATTTTTACGGGGCGGTGGGGCAGGCTGTTGTTCGGCCTGAGTTGCCGCTTTATCCCGACCGCGGGGTGGCCGGTCGGCTGCCCTGTCTCGACCATGTGGTGGTCGTTCCGCATTACGCGAGGGAGATGTGTGCTCCGGTGCCTCCTCATTGAATTGAGGTGGCAGTCTGCGTTTCGGGTAGCTCTTGGTTGGGCGCTTAAGGCCGTATTCTTCGGCTATCAGGACGTCAGTCCAAATGTCGACGAGCAGATCTTGTTCAGCTTGAAGCTTTTGTTGTTTCTTTTTCAGGCTCCTTGCCGTGGCTATGAGCTGAAGCTTAAAGTGCTCCTGCTCCAGAGGATCCTCAGGCACGATGAAGTCTTCGTTGCCAAGGCTTGTCTCCTCCTTGGAGGGTGGATGGTAACTATCGTCCTCCGAGTCATCTTCTATGGCATGTTCATCAGGGTTATCTTGCCTGTTGTCATGTTCCTCCTGTTCGGATGCAACTCCGGCAGGGTCTTCATTGTTTTCTGCGTCGCCTAGAGTACTATTTTCTTCGGTGCTAGTGTTGCCATATTTTGAGCGACGGGCCTTAGAGCGGCGTTTGGGCCGCCAACGCTTGGACCGCGCCTCATAGGTTTTATTCGCACCTGGCTCTTCGTTGTCGCCGCCAGATCCTTTAGGTGGATCAACCATGTACACGTCGTACAAATAGGTGGCCGTCCAACATCCAGTGAATGGCAGGTCTTGGCTTTGCTCTTTATCGGCATCGTCGTCCATACCATCGATGTCTTCGGAGCCATAATCAAGCACGTCGGTTAAGTCATCGAGAGTGGCTATGAAGTTGGTGGTGGGTGGGAAGCAAAGTTCCTCGTCATCCGCCTCTATCTCAAACAGAACATAGTTCGGCTGTGAGTCTTCCTCTAAGGACAAGTTCTTTAGAGAGTTTAGTACGTTACCAAAAGGTGAGTGCTGGAAGATGTCTGCGGCGCTGAACTGGAAGATCGATAACCGAATGAGTTCGGTATCGGCGGACTTGCAGGGTTCGGAATTTGTTACCGAAAACGAGTCCGGGACTCTGTTGATGCAGACATTGCAGGATGTAGAGTCCGTGTGCGGCTCCAACACCGCGGACCTTACGGCCTTGGAGGGCACGATCTGCTTCGGTTCTGAGGCCATTGCAGCGACAGGAACCATCTCCTGGATGTGATCCGATGACAGCTTTAGGTCATGTTCATCGGAGTGAGGGGGAACGATTGCCACGGTTTCGAATCCGTTGAAGATCAAGTCTCCATGGACGTCCGCGACATCGTTCAAGCTTCCAAATCTGACCTGATGGCCAGGGGCGTAGCTATCGACCTACTCCCGATGGCCAAGCGAGTTGGCCCGCAGTACGAAGCCGCCGAACACAAAAATCTGTCCGGGGAGGAAAGTTTCTCCTTGGACAGCGTCTCTATCGACGATTGAAGGAGCCATCGAACCTTTCGTCGATGGCACAGTGGAAATCTCAATGAAAGCATCAATGTCGGTGTCAAAACCGGCGGATCTCGGGTAGGGGTCTCGAACAGTGCGTCTAGGATCGATGGTAACAGGAGACGGGGGACATGATGTTTACCCAGGTTCGGGCCCTCTCCATGGAGGTAATACCCTACTTCCTGCTTGATTGATCTTGATGAATATGAGTATTACAAGAGTTGATCTACCACGAGACCGTAATGGCTAAACCCTAGAAGTCTAGCCTGTATGACTATGGTAATGTGTATCCATCTATCCGGACTATGCTCTCCGGTTTATATAGACACCAGAGAGATCTAGGGTTACATGGAGTCGGTTACATCAGAGGGAATATTCATAGTTGGTCGCCTAGCTTGCCTTCCACGCCAAGGAAAGTCCAATCCGGACATGGGTGCAGTCTTTGGCCTTCATATCTTCACAACCCATCAGTCCGGCCCAATGAATAATAGGCCGGACGCCCGAGGACCCCTTAGTCCAGGACTCCCTCACTTGCGTCTTCGCTTGCTAAAAGTTTATGGATCCTCATCCACTCGCTAATCTCTTTAAGAGATCCAATTATGATGAACCTATTGCTAGTGAGTTGAGTGCACTAGATTATCTTTAAGAAGTTTTGCTTGAAATTCATGAATCTAAAAATTGTGATGAAGAAATCTATGAAGTGATTCATGATAGCTCCTTGAATAAAAAATATGATTGCAATGGTCTTACTATAAATTTTGTTTGTGTCAATTGTTCTAATAACATGCAAAATCCTAAGATGATATGCTCATTTTGCTATGTCCACTACTTGTTGCAATGATCATGATTGGGGTGATTCTTCTTATAATCTTGAAAATTTATTTAGGCCCCATGATGAATATGAGATTGATAATAGTGTTTGCAATAATAATGAAAGTGGGTTTGGAAGAGTGTCAACTTTAGATCCCACATATTTGGAGGATGTTCAATCTTATGAAATTTTTGATAAAAGTGGGTTTGGAGAGGTCACGACTTTATTTTATGATAATCCCACTATTTTGAAAGAGTGTCAACTTTGCATGCATGAGGATCATGAAGAGAAAAATTTATGTGATAGTTATATTGTTGAATTTGATTATGATCTCACATGTAATTATTATGAGAGAGGTAAATATGGTTGTAGAAATTTTCTTGTTACTAAATTACCTCTCGTTATGTTGAGATTGCTAATGTTTCTTTTTTTCTTCCTTGCATATGCTAGATCTTGCTTGTCTTGCTAATTTGTTTTCCTATAAAATGCCTATGCATAGGAAGTATGTTAGACTTAGACGTGATTTTCATATGCTACATGATGCTCTCTTCGTGTTTCAATTGCCATCTTTTATGTGAGCATCATTGAATTTATCAATGCCTAGCTAGGGGCATTAAACGATAGCGCTTGTTGGGAGGCAACCCAATTTTATTTTTGTTCTTTACTTTTTGTTCATGTTTAGTAATAAATAATTCATCTAGCTTATTTTTAGATGTGGTTTTATGTTTTAATTAGTGTTTGTACCAAGTAGAACCTTTGGTAAGACTTGGGTGAAGTCTTTGCGATCTTGCTGTAAAAAACAGAAACTTTTGCGCTCACGAGAATAGCTGCCATGTTTTACTGGAGAGTGATTTTAGGTTGATTCATTTTGCAGATGATTAGTAGACAAATTCCTGTCCAATATTTTATTTCAGAATTTTTGGGGTTCCATAAGTATGTGTTTGATACAGATTGCTACAGACTGTTCTGTTTTTGACATATTCTGTTTTTCGTGTGCTTTTTGCTTATTTTGATGAATCTATGAGTAGTATCGGGGGTATGAACCATAGAGAAGTTGGAATACAGTAGGTTTAACACCAATATAAATAAAGAATGATTTCATTACAGTACCTTAAAGTGGTGATTTATTTTCTTATACTAACGGAGCTCATGAGATTTTCTATTTCAGTTTTGTGTTGTGAAATTTTCAAGTTTTGGGGTAAAGATTTGATGGATTTTAGAATAAGGAGTGGAAAGAGCCTAAGCTTGGGGATTCCCAAGGCACCCCAAGGTAAAATTCAAGGACAACCAAAAGCCAAAGCTTGGGGATGCCCCGGAAGGCATCCCCTCTTTCTTCTTCGTCTATCGATAACTTTACTTGAGACTATATTTTTATTCACCACATGATATGTGTTTTGCTTGGAGCGTCTTATATGATTTGAGTCTTTGCTTTTTAGTTTATCACAATCATCATTTCTGTACACACCTTTTGGAGAGACACGCATGAATCGGAATTTATTAGAATACTCTATGTGCTCCACTTATATCTTTTGAGCTAGATAATTTTGCTCTAGTGCTTCACTTATATCTTTTTAGGGCACGACGGTGGTTTTATTTTATAGAAATTATTGATATCTCATGCTTGACTTATATTATTTTGAGAGTCTTTTAAATCAGCATGGTAATTTGCTTTGGCTATAAAATTAGTCCTAATATGATGGGCATCTAAGTGGGTATAATAAAAACTATCATATAAAGTGCATTGAATACTATGAGAAGTTTGATTATTTATGATTGTTTTGAGATATGAAGATGGTGATATTAGAGTCATGCTAGTAGAGTAGTTGTGAATTTGAGAGATAATTGTGTTAAAGTTTGTGATTTCCGTAGCATGCACGTATGGTGAACCGTTATGTGATGAAGTCGGAGCATGATTTATTTTTTGATTGTCTTCCTTATGAGTGGCGGTCAAGGACGAGCGATGGTCTTTTCCTACCATCTATCCCCCCAGGATCATGCACGTAGTACTTTGTTTCAATAACTACTAGATTTTTGCAATATGTATGTGAGTTATTTATGACTAATGTTGAGTCCATGGATTATACGCACTCTCACCCTTCCACCATTGCTAGCCTCTCTAATACCGCGCACCTTACGACGGTATCATACACCCACCATATACCTTACTCAAAACAGCCACCATACCTACCTATTATGGCATTTCCATAGCCATTTCGGGATATATTGCCATGCAACTTTCCACCGTTCCGTTTATTATGACACGCTCCATCATTGTCATATTGCTTTGCATGATCATGTAGTTAACATCGTATTTGTGGCAAAGCCACCTTCATAATTCTTAAATAAATGTCACTCTTGATTCATTGCACATCCCGGTACATCGCCGGAGGCATTCACATAGAGTCATATTTTGTTCTAAGTATCGAGTTTGTAATTATTGAGTTGTAAGTAAATAAAACTGTGATGATCATCATTATTAGAGCATTGTCCCAGTGAGGAAAGGATGATTGATGTCTACTACGCAACCTTCTTCTTGTAGACGTTGTTGGGCCTCCAAGTGCAGAGGTTTGTAGGACAGTAGGAAATTTCCCTCAAGTGGATGACCTAAGGTTTATCAATCAGTGGGAGGCGTAGGATGAAGATGGTCTCTCTCAAACAACCCTGCAACCAAAAAACAAAGAGTCTCTTGTGTCCCCAACACACCCAATACAATGGTAAATTGTATAGGTGCACTAGTTCGGCGAAGAGATGGTGATACAAGTGCAATATGGATGACAGATATAGGTTTTTGTAATCTGAAAATATAAAAACAGCAAGGTAACAAGTGGTAAAAGTGAGCGTAAATGGTATTGCGATGATAGGAAACAAGGCCTAGGGTTCATACTTTCACTAGTGCAAGTTCTCTCAACAATAATAACATAATTGGATCATATAACTATCCCTCAATAGTCAACATGCAACAAAGAGTCACTCCAAAGAAACTAATAGCGGAGAACAAACGAAGAGATTATAGTAGGGTACGAAACCACCTCAAAGTTATTCTTTCCAATCAATCCATTGGGCTATTCCTATAAGTGTCACAAACAGCCCTAGAGTTCGTACTAGAATAACACCTTAAGACACAAATCAACCAAAACCCTAATGTCACCTAGATACTCCAATGTCACCTCAAGTATCCGTGGGTATGATTATACGATATGCATCACACAATCTCAGATTCATCTATTCAATCCAACACAAAGTACTTCAAAGAGTGCCCCAAAGTTTCTACCGGAGAATCAAGACGAAAACGTGTGCCAACCCCTAAGCATAGGTTCATGGGCGGAACCCGCAAGTTGATCACCAAGACATACATCAAGTGAATCACGTGATATCCCATTGTCACCACAGATACGCACGGCAAGACATACATCAAGTGTTCTCAAGTCGTTAAAAACTCAATCCGATAAGATTACTTCAAAGAGAAAACTCAATCCATTACAAGAGAGTAGAGGGGAGAAGAAACATAAGATCCAACTATAATAGCAAAGCTCTCGATACATCAAGATCGTGCCCTACCATAATCTCATACAACACACAAGCATTCGTTCACGGGCGGTCGTCTCGGGGTTATACCTTCGAAGCGTGCATTTTCGGGGCGGATCGAGTTCGATGCGGTGTAGGGGAACTAGTTGTACACGGATCTTGTCGGATCCACGGCGATGGTAGTCGTACACGGTTTGTAGATGTTCAGGGTCGCCGTGAGGAACTTGTCGAAACCAGGGACACGGTCGTCGGTATAGGTACTTGGTGAAATCCACGGGTGTGAGTAGTTGTACATGGTCTTCGCGTTATAGTCTGTCTTGGCGATTCCAAAACGTTCATCGGTAGTGGAACTTGGCGGTCTCGACGGTCGTCGTGGTACTTGTCGAAAGGAATCCATCGAGGCGGTCTTGTGTCCCTGGATTCAGTGGCCTTGGCAACGACAAAAGGGGCTGCATCACGTAGCATGCTTGGCGAGGGGCTACAAGTGAGAGGCCATGGCAGCGGCAAGGCGAGCAGCAGCACGAGTCACGGACAGAGGAGGTGCTGTCGGGCGCTGATGGTGGTGGAGCAGGGGAAATCAACGCGGGCTCGCGTGTGGCCTCCAGCGGGACTTGCGAACGACGCAGCAGCAAGGAGGTCATTGTGGTAGTCAGCGGCAGGAAGTGGTCACCGGGCTTGTGGTGACAACGACGACGAACAGAGGCACGCGGAGAAGTAGCCGTCCGGCGATGGAGCAGAGGCGTCCATGGCCAGCAACCCAAGGTTTCGAAGATGGTCGGATCCGGGCCAGCTCGGGTTGGGGAGGCGAGGTAGCAGGCCGGTGGCGGGGCTTGGCGCAGGGGAGGTCGATGCAGAGGAGGGTCGGAGATGCCGGAAGCGGACGATGGTGGGGCGGCGCTAGTCGAGGCGGAGGTGGCTCTCGGGGAGGCGTTGGGCGACGAGGGGGAGGCCGCAGGTGAGGGAGGAGGTAGCGAACAAGAGGAGGGAGGAGCGTGGGGATCTCCTCTCCCTGGTGCGATGCGTGGTGGCGACGCGAGGGAATGAGGAGGAGGGATCGAGGGAGAGATGCTGAGGGGATCGGGCAGGGGGGTTCGGGCTAGGGTTTAGGAGGGTTAGGTGGGCCTAGGAGGCCGGCCCAGCGAAGAGGGAGGCTGCTGGGCTCTCCACTCCCTCTCTGCTTCAAATCTCTTCTAAAAACAGAAAAGCAAAGAAAGAAAAAGAGAGAAAAGAAATGAGTGGACAGGAATTTGGGCATGGGGATTATCTCCCGGACTCACAAAAATGAGCTTAATCCAAGAAAAATGGAGTGTGCAAGATTGCCAGATTTAAATTCAAAATCATTTGAATTTAATTCAAATGGTTTAAACAAGGACGAGGATTTCAAAGTGCCAAAAAATGTTGAGAATTTAGGAGGAGCCTCGATAAATGGAGAAAGAATTATGGAGAAAGTTTGGAGAACAAACATGAAGCAAAGGCATGAGAATTGAATTGCAAGTGTGTTATGGTGATCCCAAAGTTAATGGAATATTTTAATACAGCTCCCTAATAATAGTGGGAGACTTTGGATATGTTTTAAAGAGAAATCACCATGTGCATTTCCCTCAATTTAAATGGATCAGAGATCCATGCAATTTATTTGAGTTGAGATGCAAAGATTAATGACATGATGGCATGATGACATGATGCAATGCAAAAAAAATAGAGCAAGCACAAATAAAAACACATGGAGGTCACAAAAATATGGAAGTCTTCTGGAGCGTCGGTCTCGGGGCGTTACAACACTCCACCACTACGAAAGGATCTCGTCCCGAGATCTTGGATGGCACCGGATAGAAAACGGAAGAAGAAAGAGGTAAAACTAAGTTGCTTCTTTGACAAAAGAGTGAAACCAACGAACCTTGAGAGGTCGCAAAGCTTGAAGAAAAGACACGACGGAGGTGAACAAAATCTAAAACACTCCGTTCAGCAAGAGGAACAAGGAACATGGAATACGGCGAGAAAGAAGAGTTTACATGACAAGATAGACATTGAAACCACTCCGGTTAAAACTAGATAGAGAAGGAACAGGAATGACATAATTTGGGCAACACTCCGACTAAAAATGGAAGGAATTGAACATGAACTTGACAAGATGAGAGTATACTTGATGAAATCAACAGCACACTGCCTCCGGAATTGAAAGAATGGCACAAGGGGTAAGAAACATTTCGAACCGCACTCCGGTTGAGAAGGGAGGCAAAACTAGCTAAGATGAGAGAGCTCGAATGAAAACATGACACTCCGATTAAATGGATAAGCAAAAGGAAAGAACATGATCCTCACAATTCGAGATGAAGAGTGAAGAGAGCAACATCACAATGCTTCCAGAACAAAAGAATAGTAGCTAGATTGTTGGGATAAAGGGACAGAGAAGAAAAAATTACAACTTCCACCACAATTGAATTTCAAGAGCATCCTTGCAAGGAAGGATTGAACGGAGTTGTTGGGAAATCAACAACGAAAGGATATGATCCTCGTGGGCTGATGGAGACATCTCAAAACTTGAGGTGAAAATCTGTCACTAACGAAAACAATTGCTTGCTTGAGATCAACAAAGAGATGAAAACTTCTTCCACCAAGAGGATAAAGAGCAAGCTTGGGTCATGCATGATCACCACAAATAGCAACAACCCTTAAGGAAAGGCTTTAGGTGAAATCTGACACAAGATAACTCCAACGAAGAAATTATTGGGTTGAAAAGATCTCGTGAACGAATTGGAAATGATGGGTTTAAAATATTTCATTCTTCACAACTTGTGAATCATGAAACACGAAGGGAAATTGTCAAGAATGAAATAACACCACCTCAAAAGATAAGGTAGAAAGAATTGCACTTTGGAATGCAGGTAGAAGAATACTAGAACTCCTTGAAACAAGGCATGTGTTGAACACCATGTTTCATTTGGAGTATAGCTTGGCGGATCATAACTTCGAGAGAAATCTTGAAGAACAATTGAAGAATGAAAAGAATCCTTGATGAACCACCATGTAGAGCCTCCATGAAGAACTCCAGTAATAAAAGGATGATAGAAAGAAAGAGAAGTGAAAAACACAAGGTGAATCCTTGCAATGATTTAGATGGAGCTTCAGGACGATGTAACCGAGAAAACTTTGAACTCTGGAAAGAAAGATGAACAAATGAAGTCAAGAATTTTGATGAACCTCCGGAATAAGGAATTGAATTTACTCGATGAAACAATAATAAGAATTACATTATGCTCATCCTTCACCAATTAAATTGATGACAAGCAATGGATTTGGCACACTACTTATTCTCGTAGAAGGGATTACAATAGATATAGCGCAAAACTTGGGAAGGTCTTCAACGAACCACCGGTAGGATTGGAAAGAACGAATGAATCTATATGATAACGAAGGAAGAGAACTTTTGAATGAACCAGCGTAAGAATTTAAAATGAACGAAGAAAAGATACAGAAACACCGGGAAGAATTAGAAAATGAACGAAGATACTTGAGAGAATTTAGATACAAGTGAACGCAGAGATCCCGAGCTGATAGAATACTTGAGCGATGCACCGGTAAGATTTGGAGAGCGGGAGCTGAAAGCTGAGAATAAATAATTCTGATACGATGGGCTCCGGAGAATCAAACTGAAAAGACTCCTGAAATGCTCCGGATGGGTGAAAAGAATTTTCACAATCGAAAACAATTATGAGAGGATGGCATAACGCTAGAACCATGAATCTTGAAGAGAATGGAGCAAGATTTAAGAGAAACTCTTCTTCGGTCTTCAAAATCCGAGAATGACGATGAGAAACACCAGCATGAATTGTTGAGGCACTCCGGAATGAAAATTGGAAAGGTTGAACCAATGATGAAAAGAATTTGAAAGATCTTGGAGAAAGACATTTGACTGATGATAATTCATTCTTACGTCAAACTTGGAAAAGAATTTGAGAATAACTCCGGGAAAATTAGAAGAGTCAGGTAAGATCATGGGAAAAGACCTGTGGGTTAGGGCCCACTCAAAAGATACATCGTTGGACGATTGCTTGAAAAGAGAGATTGCACCGGTTGAATTAAATGGCTTGAATGAGATAGCATCCTTAAAAGAACTTGAGTGAATTGAGAATGGAAACTTGAATCTTCTGAGATATCTTCATCACTTCGGAACCATTGAATAGCAAGAGGTGAATGATTAAGAGGTGCACCAGCATGAGAAAACATTTGATAAGAGGAAAAGGGATAAGATCAACACCGAAATCTTGAATTAAATCCACCGGAGAAGAAAATTAGAATGGAACAATGGTAAAGTTGAAGCTTCCTTAGCATCTTCATGAGAAATCACCGGATAAAACCATTGAAGGAAAAAAATGAAGAAACTTCACTCAATAAAATGGAAACTTGGTTAGGGATATATGAGTCCTTGACGAAAAGGGTGGGAGGGCGGGAAAACAAGGCAACTTGGGTCGGATGAAACGAACACCGTTGAGAAAAAAACTTAGAATTGATCTTGCGAATGTTGGAATGATCGGATTTACTTGAAGAGAAACACACCGGTTGGAAAGGATTGAAAATACAACCTTGATGATCAAGAAGGATTAGCATCCACATAAAAATATGAGAACACCGCTTAGAAAAGGTATGGAATCAACACTTGACTTTGAAGCAACTCGAATACCACAACTTAAAACAAAACAAAGGATTAGCTTAGGAAATAAACCGGAAACAAACATATGATAGATCCCATATCGTATCATGTGTCTGTTGGAAAGATAATCTAGGAGCTACTTGAATTCCCACTTATAAACTCCCGAAACTTTCTGGTTATGCAATCAGGTGTTGGGGATACAGGGGACACAAAATATATCACCCAAACTAACAATACCTAGATCTAGCTGTATCCATCCTTCAACACATAACCAAGAAACCTTCGGAAATCGTTTACCTCAACCTTCGAAAAGCATCCGTTATACGAATTATGGCAATACTCCCGAACTCCCGCCCCAGTACTGGGTGGCGTCGAGGTGATCTCACCAACAACTGCATAAAAGAGATTTTTGATGTCGGCAAAACTCAGGTATTCCAGAACTGCAACGATAAAATTGTGACGACAACACCTCGGAGCTCAACTCCCTGGGCACTGCCACAACCCCTAAATTCCAGGAGACACCAAGAACAATGTTCTCGTAACAAAACCATCGGAACGATTCCAAGATACCCGCGTGATCCTAAAAAAAAATTTAGTGAAATTTGAGGAGACGAAAGTCAAAACTCTACGTCAGGATGCCTCACCAGAGCGACGAAGGGACTGAGGAGTAAAAAGAATCCTACTCTCCGATATATATAATCCTAAAAGACTCAAAACATTTTTTCTAGACTCAACAAAGTCAGCGATTCAAACAAGCAGGGGGCTCCTAAGTCGGGGATGGCTCTGATTACCAACTTGTAACGCCCTCGATGCGGCTATATCTCCCACGTGTCGAAGCACGACTTAGAGGCATAACCGCATTGAAAGCAATGTCGCAAGTGAGGTAATCTTCACACAACCCATGTAATACATAAGGGAAAGAGATACATAGTTGGCTTACAATCGCCACTTCACACAATACATGAGTAAAGCGTTACATCATACAGATACAATCAAGGTCCGACTACGGAACCAAAATAAAAGAAGACTACCCCAAATGCTACACAGATCCCCGATCGTCCCAACTGGGCTCCACTACTGATCAACTGAAACGAAACAACACAAAGAACAAGATCTTCATCGAGCTCCTCCTTGAGCTCGGGTGCGTCACCTGCACGGTTTCATCGGCACCTGCAAACTGGTTTTGGAAGTATCTGTGAGTCACGGGGACTCAGCAATCTCACACCCGCGAGATCAAGACTATTTAAGCTTAAAGGTAGGACAGGGTGGTGAGGTGGAGCTGCAGCAAGCGACTAGCATATCTAGTGGCTACCATACGCAAAAGAGAGCGAGAAGAGGAGGCAAAAGCACGGTCGAACAACTATGATCAAGAAGTGATCCTAGAACAACCTACGTCAAGCATAACTCCAACACCGTGTTCACTTCCCGGACTCCGCCGAGAAGAGACCATCACGGTTCCACACGCGGTTGATGTGTTTTAATTACGGTCAACTTCGGGTTTTCTACAACCGGACATTAACAAATTCCCATCTGCCTCATAACCGCGGGCATGGCTTTCGAAAGATAATACCCTGCAGGGGTGTCCCAACTTAGCCCATTATAAGCTCTCATGGTCAACGAAGGATATTCCTTCTACCGGGAAGACCCGATCAGTCTCGGAATCCTGGCTACAAGACATTTCGACAATGGTAAAACAAGACCAGCAAAGCCGCCCGATGTGCCGACAAATCCCGATAGGAGCTGCACATATCTCGTTCTCAGGGCACACCGGATTGTCCAAACTTCCGGTAGGCGAGCCCAGAGTTGCCCCTGGTAGCCACCGGCGGCTGACGGTTTGGACCAACACTCGAAGGAGCACTGGCCCGGGGGTTAAAATAAAGATGACCCTTGAGTCTGCAGAACCCAAGGGAAAAAGGCTTAGGTGGCAAATGGTAAAACCAATGTTGGGACTTGCTGGAGGAGTCTTATTAAAAGCGAACTGTCAAGGGGGTCCCATAAATCACCCAACCGTGTAAGGAACGCAAAATCCGGGAACATAATACCGATATGACGGAAACAAGGGTGGCAAGAGTGGAACAAAACACCAGGCATAAGGCCGAGCCTTCCACCCTTTACCAAGTATATAGATGCATTAATTAAATAAGATATATTGTGATATCCCAACAAGTAAACATGTTCCAACAAGGAACAACATCTCCATGTTCCAACAAGGAACAAACTTCATCTTCACCTGCAACTAACAACACTATAAGAGGGGCTGAGCATAGCGGTAACATAGCCAAACAACGGTTTGCTAGGAAAGGATGGTTAGGGCTTGACATGGCAATATGGGAGGCATGATAAGCAAGTGATAGGCATCGTAGCATAGGCATAGCAAAAGAGCGAGCATCTAGCAAGCAAAGATAGAAGTGATTTCGAGGGTATGGTCATCTTGCCTGAGATCCCGCAAGGAAGTAGAACGAGTCCATGAAGAAGACAAACGGACGAAGTCGAACGAATCCTCACAACTCCGGAACGAAACCGAAGCTAACGAGAGAAGCAACCCGGAAACAAACAAACAACATAGTAAACAACCATCACATAAACATGGCATGATGCACAACCAAGGAGGATGCATGTCCGATTTAAATAGCATGGCATGGAAAAGTGCAACAAGCAATAGTACAAATTAAGTGGAGCTCAATATGCAACGAGTTGCATATTGACAAAACACCACATGACTTATTTAGTTCTCTCTCGTTTAGGTACCCATCAATATTAAATGTTATTAAACATGGCAAGGGTGAAGCATAAATAAACTGACTATTTAGGCAACTTTAAATGAGGTCGGAACAACAAACAACAAATCTGGTAAATCCCCATATGCATTTAGCCATTTAATGCAAGCAACAATTTTAAGCAATTTAAATGTTGTTATCATGATGCGGATGACTTATACAAGTTTATGCATTTTTTTATGAAAATGTTGACATCTAATATGATAGGGAGCATTTGGTCACCATGGCGGAACAAAAGGGGTGCCACGGCAACGATAACGAAAATGGTGCCACGGCAACATTCGGGACCTGGTAGCTCGATTGAGATACCGATGCAAGAGAGAAGTGTGCGGATGTGCGGAACACGCAAGAGATGGGGAGTGATCCCGGATACCAGGTGTCCCACATGACGGTGGCATGGCAAACGAGGAACGTGCAAAGACAATTCGATCACGGTGCAAAACTCGAGCATCTCATACAACACACAAGCATTCGTTCACGGGCTGTCGTCTCGGGGTTATACCTTTGAAGCGTGCATTTTCGGGGTGGATCGAGTTCGATGCGGTGTAGGGGAAGTAGTTGTACACGGATCTTGTCGGATCCACGGCGACGGTAGTCGTACACGGTTCATAGATGTTCAGGGTCGCCGTGAGGAACTTGTCGAAACCAGGGACTCGGTCGTCGGTATAGGTACTTGGTGAAATCCACGGGTGTCAGTAGTTGTACATGGTCGTCGCATTGTAGTCTGACTTGGCCATTCCAAAATGTTCATCGGTAGTGGAACTTGGCGGTCTCGACGGTCGTCGTGGTACTTGTCAAAAGGAATCCACCGAGGCGGTCTTGTGTCCCTGGATTCAGTGGCCTTGGCAACGACAAAAGGGGTAGCATCACGTAGCATGCTTGGCGAGGGGCTACAAGTGAGAGGCCATGGCAGCGGCAAGGCGAGCAGCAGCATGAGTCACGGACAGAGGAGGTGCTGCCGGGCGCTGATGGTGGTGGAGCAGGAGAAATCAACGCGGGCTCGCGTGTGGCCTCCAGCGGGACTTGCGAACGACGCAGCAGCAAGGAGGCGATTGTGGTGGTCAGCGGCAGGAAGTGGTCACCGGGCTTGTGGTGACAACGACGACGAACAGAGGCGCGCGGAGAAGCAGCCGTCCGGCGATGGAGCAGAGGCGTCCATGGCCAGCGACCCAAGGTTTCAAAGATGGCCGGATCCGGGCCAGCTCGGGTTGGGGAGGCGAGGTAGCAGGCCGGTGGCGGGGCTTGGCGCAGGGGAGGTCGATGCAGAGGAGGGTCAGAGACGTCGGAGGTGGGGCGGCGCTAGTCGAGGCGGAGGTGGCTATTGGGGAGGCGCGGGGAGACGAGGAGGAGGCCGCAGGTGAGGGAGGAGGTAGCGAACAAGAGGAGGGAGGAGCGTGGGGATCTCCTCTCCCTGGTGCGATGTGTGGTGGCGGCGCGAGGGAATGAGGAGGAGGGATCGAGGGAGAGATGTTGAGGGGATCGGGCAGGGGGGTTCGGGCTAGGGTTTAGGAGGGTTAGGTGGGCCTAGGAGGCCGGCCCAGCGAAGAGGGAGGCTGCTGGGCTCTCCACTCCCTCTCTGCTTCAAATCTCTTCTAAAAACAGAAAAGCAAAGAAAGAAAAGGAGAGAAAAGAAATGAGTGGACAGGAATTTGGGCATGGGGATTATCTCCCGGACTCACAAAAATGAGCTTAATCCAAGAAAAATGGAGTGGGCAAGATTGCAAGATTTAAATTCAAAATCATTTGAATTTAATTCAAATGGTTTGAACAAGGACGAGGATTTCAAAGTGCCCAAAAATGTTGAGAATTTAGGAGGAGCCTCGATAAATGGAGAAAGAATTATGGAGAAAGTTTGGAGAACAAACATGAAGCAAAAGGCATGAGAATTGAATTGCAAGTGTGTTATGGTGATCCCAAAGTTAATGGAATATTTTAATATAGCTCCCTAATAATAGTGGGAGACTTTGGATATGTTTTAAAGAGAAATCACCATGTGCATTTCCCTCAATTTAAATGGATCAGAGATCCATGCAATTTATTTGAGTTGAGATGCAAAGATTAATGACATGATGGCATGATGACATGATGCAATGCAAAAAAAAATAGAGCAAGCACAAATAAAAACACATGGAGGTCACGAAAATATGGAAGTCTTCTAGAGCGTCGGTCTCGGGGCGTTACACTTTCCTTCCAAAAATAACTTCTCTAGTTGATTTCGTTCCGTTTCGACTTCGTTTGATATTCCTTTTCTTCGAAACACTGAAATAGGCAAAAAAATAGCAATTCTGGGCTGGGCCTCCGGTTAATAGGTTAGTCCCAAAAATAATATAAAAGTGGATAATAAAGCCCAATATCGTCTAAAATAGTAGATAATATAGCATGGAGCAATAAAAAATTATAGATATGTTGGAGACGTATCAAGCATCCCCAAGCTTAATTACTGCTCGTCCTCGAGTAGGTAAATGATAAAAAAGATAATTTTTGATGTGGAATGGTAGTTGGCATAATTTCAATGTAATTCTTCTTAACTGTGGCATGAATATTCAGATCCGAAAGATTCAAGATAAAAGTTCATATTGACATAAAAATAATAATACTTCAAGCATACTAACAAAGCAATCATGTCTTCTCAAAATAACATGGCCAAAGAGGGTTATCCCTACAAAACCATATAGTGTGGCTATGCTCTATCTTCACCACACAAAGTATTTAAATCATGCACAACCCCGATGACAAGCCAAGCAATTGTTTCATACTTTTGACATTCTCAAAACTTTTTCAGTCTTCACACAATACATGAGCGTGAGCCATGGATATAGCACTATATGTGGAATACAATGGGGGTTGTGGAGAAGACAAAAAGGGAGAAGATAGTCTCACATCAACTAGGCGTATTAACGGGCTATGGAGATGCCCATCAATAGATATCAATGTGATTGAGTAGGGATTGCCATGCAATGGATGCACTAGAGCTGTAAGTATATGAAAGCTCAACAAAAGAAACTAAGTGGGTGTGCATCCAACTCGCTTGCTCACGAAGACCTAGGGCATTTTGAGGAAGCACATCATTGGAATATACAAGCCAAGTTCTATAATGAAAAAATCCCACTAGTATATGAAAGTGATATCATAGGAGACTCTCTATCATGAAGATCATGGTGCTACTTTGAAGCACAAGTGTGGTAAACCGATAGTAGCATTGTCCCTTCTCTCTTTTTCTCTCATTTTTTATTTTTTATTTGGGTCTTTTCACTTTTTTATGGCCTCTTTTTTTTCGTCCGGAGTCTCATCCCGACTTGTGGGGGAATCATAGTCTCCATCATCCTTTCCTCACTTGGGACAATGCTCTAAAAATGATGATCATCACACTTTTATTTTTCTTACAACTCAACAATTACAACTCAATACTTACAACAAGATATGACTCTATATGAATGCCTTCGGCGGTGTACCGGGATGTGCAATGAACCAAGAGTGACATGTATGAAAGAATTATGAACGGTCCCTTTGCCACAAATACGATGTCAACTACATGATCATGCAAAGCAATATGACAATGATGAAGCGTGTCATAATAAACGGAATGGTGGTAAGTTGCATGGCAATATATCTCAGAATGGCTATGGAAATGCCATGATAGGTAGGTATGGTGGCTGTTTTGAGGAAGGTATATGGTGGTTGTATGATACCAGCGAAAAGTGTGCGGTATTAGAGAGGCTAGCAATGGTTGAAGGAAGAAAAGTGCATATAATCCATGGACTCAACATTAGTCATGAAGAACTCATATACTTATTGCAAAAATCTACAAGTTATCAAAGCAAAGTATTGCGCGCATGCTCCTAGGGGGATAGATTGGTAGGAAAAGACCATCGCTCGTCCCCGACTGCCACTCTTAAGGAAGACAATCAATAAATAAATCATGCTCTAACTTCATCACATAACGGTTCACCATACGTGCATGCTACGGGAATCACAAACTTTAGCACAAGTATTTCTCAAATTCACAACTACTCTACTAGCATGACTCTAATATCACCATCTTCATATCTCAAAACAATTATCAAGCATCAAACTTTTCTTAGTATTCAACACACTCATAAGAATTCTTAAAATCTTGTATGCTTAGCATATTAGGATTATTTAAGAAAATTACCATGCTATTTAAGACTCTCAAAATAATCTAAGTGAAGCATGAGAGACCAATAGTTTCTATAAAAAAATCCACCACCGTGCTCTAAAAGATATGAGTGAAGTACTAGAGCAACCAACAGACTACTCCGAAAGATATAAGTGAACATCAATGAGTAGTCGAATAATTATGCAACCATGTGAAGACTCTACCATTTTAAGAATTTCAGATCTTGGTATTTTTATTCAAACAGAAATCAAAGCTAAAGAAAATAAAATGACGCTCCAAGCAAAACACATATCATGTGGTAAATAAAAATATAGCTCCAAGTAAAGTTACCGATGAACGGAGACGAAAGAGGGGATGCCTTCCGAGGCATCCCCAAGATTAGGCTCTTGGTTATCCTTTAATATTACCTTGGGGTGCCTTGGGCATCCCTAAGCTTAGGCTCTTGCCACTCCTTATTCCATAGTCCATCGAATCTTTACCCAAAACTTGAAAACTTCACAACAGAAAACTCGTAAGCTCCGTTAGCGAAAGAAAACGAAACACCACTTAAAGGTATTGTAATGAACTAATTCTTTATTTATATTGGTGTTAAACCTAATGTATTCCAACTTCTCTATGGTTTATAAACTATCTTACTAGCCATAGAGTCACCAAAATAAGCAAACAACACACGAAAAACAGAATCTGTCAAAAACAGAACAGTCTGTAGTAATATGTAACTAATGCAAACTTATGGAACTCCAAAAATTATAAAATAAATTGGTGGACCTGAGGAATTTTTCTAGTAATAATTTTCAAAAAGAATAAACTAAATAGCACTCTCCAGTAAAAAGTTGAAGCTAATCTCGTGAGCGCTAAAGTTTCTGCTTTTTACAGCATGATCATAAAGACTTCACCCAAGTCTTCCCAAAGGTTCTACTTGGCACAAACACTAATTAAAACATAAAACCACATCTTAACAGAAGCTAGATGGGTTATTTATTACTAAACAGAACCAAAAAGAAAATAACTAAAATAAAATTGGGTTGCCTCCCAACAAGCGCTATCATTTAACGCCCCTAGCTAGGCATGATGATTTCAATGATGCTCACATAAAAGATAAGAACTGAAGCATAAAGAGAGAATCATGAAGAATATTACTAGCACATTTAATTCTAACCCACTTCCTATGCATAGGGATTTTGTGAGCAAACAACTTATATGAACAACAATCAACTAGCATAGGAAGGCAAAACAAGCATAACTTCAAGATTTTAAGCACATAGAGGGGAAACTTGATATTATTGCAATTACTACAAGCATATATTCCTCCCTCATAATAATTTTCAGTAGCATCATGAATGAATTCAACAATATAACCAGCACCTAAATCATTCTTTTCATGATCTACAAGCATAGAAAATTTACTACTCTTCACACAAGCAAAATTCTTCCCATTCGGAATAGTGGGAGTATCATAAGAGACTTGAATACTATAAATTGTTTCCACATTAAAAGAGTAATGTTCAGAGAAAAGGTACTCATAATCATGATAAGTTTTATAAATATAATCATCACTACTGTTTATAGCATAAGTTTTATCACAATAATCATCATAAGTAGCAACTTTGTTCTCATCATAATCAATTGAAACCTCTTCCAAGATAGTGGATACATCACTAAATAAAGTCATGACCTCTCCAAATCCACTTTCATAAATATTATAAGATTCAACATCCTCCAAAATAGTGGGATCACTACTTCCTAAAGTTGACACTCTTCCAAACCCACTTTCATAAATATAATCATCATAAGTAGAAGGAATGCTATCATCATAACAACTTTGCATATCAAAACTTGAGAGGCTAAAAATATCCTGTTCATTAAACATAGCATCGCCAAGCTTGGGACAAACATTAATTGCAGCAAATATATTCTCAAATATGGCATCCTCATTAAACATAGCTTCCCCAAGCTTGGGCCTTTTCATATCATAAGCATAATCACTCTCATCATTAATAGTATGGATAGCACCAATAGTATAGCAAACATTATTATCATATTCTTCCAAGCAAGTGCCAAAAAGATTTTCAAGATCATAAGAAGTATCATTATCTTCCCAATCATAATCATCACAACAAGAAATAGGCATAACGAGTTCATCATCAAGTGCATCATCTTCCACAATTATTTTTGATTCATTTTCATGAGGCAGAACAATAATAGGAGCAACATTATTTGGGAGAGATACCTTTTTACCTCTCTTCTTTTTTCTTTTCTTCTTCTTCACCACATCACGTGTGGGTTCAATCCTCTTTTTGGAACTCCTTATTGATGAGATTGGTTGAATAGAAGGCTCCTCCTCGTTACCTGATTCATCATAAGAAATAATAGGAGGATATTGGGAAGTCTCTTCCCTTTCGTTAGTATTCTCTTCATACTCTGTTTGCTTTCTTTTCTTTATGTAATGGGCAATATAAGGATTTTCAATACAGTTCACCGCAGAATACATATAAATTTCTTCTAGATTAATATCGAGGAATTTCTTGAGGTTATATTCTGGAATATGCTTAGTTTGACGTTTCAATTCTTCATAACCCAAAAGCAAACTTAGTTCATTATTATGCGCAAGGGAAATCAAGTCATCACAATTTTTGGACACGGTTCAATCATGAAACAATTTGCAATTGATATTTAAATGACCATGTTCATTGCAAAGTTCACAAGTACGGCTAAGATATCTTAAATTTTCAGCACTAACTTCTAGCCTTTCTTGCAACCATTTAGTTTGTAAATGCTTATGCCTCTTGCAATATCTATCTTCTCTATTTGGTGTGTACTTGCAAACCCCATACACTCCACAAAAATTGACATGCTTATAGGAGATATTTTCATCATAACTAGTGCAATCATCATTAGTACCATGGATATTCAAGGAGTTCATACTAACAACATTGCTATAATGCTCATCATTCAAATATTTAGTGCCAAACATTTTAATGCATTCTTCTTCTAACACTTTGGCACAATTTTCCTTTCCATCATACTCACGAAAGATATTAAAAAGATGAAGCGTATGAGGTAAACTCAATTCCATTTTTTTGTAGTTTTCTTTTATAAACTAACTAGTGATAAAACAAGAAACAAAAAGATTCGATTGCAAGATCTAAAGATATACCTTCAAGCACTCACCTCCCCGGAAACGGCGCCAAAAACTGCTTGATGTCTACTACGCAACCTTCTTGTTGTAGACGTTGTTGGGCCTCCAAGTGCAAAGGTTTGTAGGACAGTAGCAAATTTCCCTCAAGTGGATGACCTAAGGTTTATCAATCCATGGGAGGCGTAGGAGGTCTCTCTCAAACAACCCTGCAACCAAAAAACAAAGAGTCTCTTGTGTCCCCAACACACCCAATACAATGGTAAATTGTATAGGTGCACTAGTTCGGCGAAGAGATGGTGATACAAGTGCAATATGGATGATAGATATAGGTTTTTGTAATCTGAAAATATAAAAACAGCAGGGTAACAAGTGGTAAAAGTGAGCGTAAACGGTATTGCAATGATAGGAAACAAGGCCTAGGGTTCATACTTTCACTAGTGTAAGTTCTCTCAACAATAATAACATAATTGGATCATATAACTATCCCTCAACATGCAACAAACAGTCACTCCAAAGACACTAATAGCGGAGAACAAACGAAGAGATTATGGTAGGGTAGGAAACCACCTCAAAGTTATTCTTTCCAATCAATCCATTGGGATATTCCTATAAGTGTCACAAACAGCCCTAGAGTTCGTACTAGAATAACACCTTAAGACACAAATCAACCAAAACCCTAATGTCACCTAGATACTCCAATGTCACCTCAAGTATCCGTGGGTATGATTATATGATATGCATCACACAATCTCAGATTCATCTATTCAATCCAACACAAAGTACTTCAAAGAGTGCCCCAAAGTTTCAACCGGAGAATCAAGACGAAAATGTGTGCCAATCCCTATGCATAGGTTCATGGGCGGAACCCGCAAGTTGATCACCAAGACATACATCAAGTGAATCATGTGATATCCCATTGTCACCACAGATACGCACGGCAAGACATACATCAAGTGTTCTCAAGTCATTAAAGACTCAATCCGATAAGATTACTTCAAAGGGAAAACTCAATCCATTACAAGAGAGTAGAGGGGGAGAAGCAACATAAGATCCAGCTATAATAGCAAAGCTCGCGATACATCAAGATCGTGCCAAATCAAGAACATGAGAGAGAGAGAGAGATCAAACACATAGCTACTGGTACATACCCTCAGCCCCGAGGGTGAACTACTCCCTCCTTGTCATGGAGAGCGTCGAGATGATGAAGATGGCCACCGGTGAGGGTTCCCCCCTCTGGCAGGGTGCCAGAACAGGGTCCCGATTGACTTTTGGTGGCTACAGAGGCTTGCGGCGGAGGAACTCCCGATCTATTTTCTGTTCTGGAAGTTTTAGGATACATAGGTATATATGGGTGAAAGAAATACGTCGGTGGACCGAAGGGGGGCCACGAGGCAGGGGGCGCGCCCTAGGGGGGTGCCCCCCACCCTCGTGAGCACCTCCCTTCTTTCCTGACGTGCACTCCAAGCTTTTCAGGTAGCTTTCCTTCCAAAAATAACTTCTCCAGTTGATTTCGTTCCGTGACTTTGTTTGATATTCCTTTTCTTCGAAACACTGAAATAGGCAAAAAAACAGCAATTCTGGGTTGGGCCTCCGGTTAATAGGTTAGTCCCAAAAATAATATAAAAGTGGATAATAAAGCCCAATATCGTCTAAAATAGTAGATAATATAGCATGGAGCAATCAAAAATTATAGATACGTTGGAGACGTATCAAGCATCCCCAAGCTTAATTCCTGCTCGTCCTTGAGTAGGTAAATGATAAAGAAGATAATTTTTGATGTGGAATGCTAGTTGGCATAATTTCAATGTAATTCTTCTTAATTGTGGCATGAATATTCAGATCCGAAAGATTCAAGATAAAAGTTCATATTGACATAAAAATAATAATACTTCAAGCATACTAACAAAGCAATCATGTCTTCTCAAAATAACATGGCCAAAGAGGGTTATCCCTACAAAATCATATAGTCTGGCTATGCTCTATATTCACCACACAAAGTATTTAAATCATGCACAACCCCGATGACAAGCCAAGCAATTGTTTCATACTTTTGACATTCTCAAAACTTTTTCAATCTTCACACAATACATGAGCGTGGGCCATGGATATAGCACTATATGTGGAATACAATGGGGGTTGTGGAGAAGACAAAAAGGGAGAAGATAGTCTCACATCAACTAGGCGTATCAACGGGCTATGGAGATGCCCATCAATAGATATCAATGTGAGTGAGTAGGGATTGCCATGCAACGGATGCACTAGAGCTATAAGTGTATGAAAGATCAACAAAAGAAACTAAGTGGGTGTGCATCCAACTCGCTAGCTCACGAAGACCTAGGGCATTTTGAGGAAGCCCATCATTGGAATATACAAGCCAAGTTCTATAATGAAAAATTCCCACTAGTATATGAAAGTGATATCATAGGAGACTCTCTATCATGAAGATCATGGTGCTACTTTGAAGCACAAGTGTGGTAAACCGATAGTAGCATTGTCCCTTCTCTCTTTTTCTCTCATTTTTTTTATTTTTTATTTGGGCCTTTTCACTTTTTTATGGCCTCTTTTTTTTCGTCCGGAGTCTCATCCCGACTTGTGGGGGAATCATAGTCTCCATCATCCTTTCCTCACTTGGGACAATGCTCTAAAAATGACGATCATCACACTTTTATTTTTCTTACAACTCAACAGTTACAACTCAATACTTAAAACAAGATATGACTCTATATGAATGCCTCAGGCGGTGTACCGGGATGTGCAATGAACCAAGAGTGACATGTATGAAAGAATTATGAACAGTGGCTTTGCCACAAATACGATGCCAACTACATGATCATGCAAAGCAATATGACAATGATGAAGTGTGTCATAATAAACGGAACGGTGGTAAGTTGCATGGCAATATATCTCATAATGGCTATGGAAATACCATGGAGACTATGATCCCCCCACAAGTAGGGATGAGACTCCGGACGAAAAAAAAGAGGCCATAAAAAAGTCCCAAATAAAAATTAGAGAAAAAGAGAGAAGGGACAAAGCTACTATCCTTTTACCACACGTGTGCTTCAAAGTAGCAGCATGATCTTCATCATAGAGAGTCTCCTATGTTGTCACTTTCATATACTAGTGGGAATTTTACATTATAAGAACTTGGCTTGTATATTCCAATGATGGGCTTCCTCAAATTGCCCTAGGTCTTCGTGAGCAAGCGAGTTGGATGCACACCCTCTTAGTTTCATTTGTTGATCTTTCATACACTTATAGCTCTAGTGCATCCGTTGCATGGCAATCCCTACTCACTCACATTGATATCTATATATTGATGGGCATCTCCATAGCCCGTTGATACGCCTAGTTGATGTGAGACTATCTTCTCCTTTTTTTCTTCTCCACAACCACCATTCTATTGCACCTACAGTGTTATGTCCATGGCTCACGCTCATGTATTGCATGAAAATTGAAAAAGTTTGAGAACATAAAAAGTATGAAACAATTGCTTGGCTTGTCATCAGGGTTGTGCATGATTTAAATATTTTGTGTGATGAAGATAGAGCATAGCCAGACTATATGATTTTGTAGGGATAGCTTTCTTTGGCCATGTTATTTTGAGAAGACATTATTACTTTATTAGTATGCTTGAAGTATTATTGTTTTTATGTTAATATTAAACTTTTGATTTGAATCTTATGGATCTGAACAATTCATGCCACAATAAAGAGAATTACATTAATAAATATGCTAGGTGATACGTCCATTTTGCATCATGCTTTTATATTGATATTTATTGCATTATGGGTTGTTATTACATGTTATATCACAGTACGTATGCCTATTCTCTCTTATTTTACAAGGTTTACATGAAGAGGCAGAATGCCGGCAGCTGGAAGTCTAGGCTAGAAAAGGAGCAAATGTTAGAGACCTATTCTGCGCAACTCCAAAAGTCCTGAAACTCCACAGAAGTTATTTTCAGAATATATAAAAAAAATTGAGCAGAAGAAATACCAGAGGGGGGCCACCCACCAGGAACGAGGGTGGGTGGCGCGCCATACCCCCTAGGCGCGCTCCCTGCCTCGTGGGACCCCTGGTGACCATCTTCTACTATATGAAGTCTTTCCTCCGAAGAAAAATAAGAAGCAAGCTTTCGGGACAAGATTCCGCCGCCACGAGGCGGAACCTTGGCGGAACCAATCTAGGGCTCTGGCGGAGCTGTTCTGCCGGGGACACTTCCCTCCGGGAGGGGGAAATCATTGCCATCGTCATCACCAACGCTCCTCTCATCGGGAGGGGGCCAATCTCCATCAACATCTTCACCAGCACCATCTCCTCTCAAACCCTAGTTCATCTCTTGTATCCAATTCTTGTCTCTAAGTCTGGGATTGGTACTTGTAGGTTGCTAGTAGTGTTGATTACTCCTTGTAGTTGATGCTAGTTGGTTTATTTGGTGGAAGATCATATGTTCAGATCCTATATGCATATTAATACTCCTCTGATTATGAACATGAATATGCTTTGTGAGTAGTTACGTTTGTTCCTGAGGACATGGGAGAAGTCTTGCTATTAGTAGTCATGTGAATTTGGTATTCGTTCGATATTTTGATGAGATGTATGTTGTCCCTCCTCTAGTGGTGTTATGTGAACGTCGACTAAATGACACTTCACCATTATTTGGGCCTAGAGGAAGGCATTGGGAAGTAATAAGTAGATGATGGGTTGCTAGAGTGACAGAAGCTTAAACCCTAGTTTATGCGTTGCTTCGTAAGGGGCTGATTTGGATCCATATGTTTCATGCTATGGTTAGGTTCACCTTAATACTTCTTTTGTAGTTGCGGATGCTTGCAATAGGGGTTAATCATAAGTGGGATGCTTGTCCAAGTAAGGACAGCACCCAAGCACCGGTCCACCCACATATCAAATTATCAAAGTACCGAACGCGAATCATATGAACGTGATGAAAACTAGCTTGACGATAATTCCCATGTGTCCTCGGGAGCGCTTTTCTCTATATAAGAGTTTGTCCAGGCTTGTCCTTTGCTACAAAAAGAATTGGGCCACCTTGCTGCACTGTATTTACTTTTGTTACTTGTTGCTCATTACAATTATCTTATCACAAAACTATTTGTTACCTACAATTTCAGTGCTTGCAGAAAATACCTTGCTGAAAACCGCTTATCATTTCCTTCTGCTCCTCGTTGGGTTCGACACTCTTACTTTATTGAAAGGACTATGATAGATCCCCTATACTTGTGGGTCATCAAGACTCTTTTCTGGCGTCGTTGCCGGGGAGTGAAGCGCCTTTGGTAGGTGGAATTTGGTAAGGAAAAATTTATATACTGTGCTGAAATTTACTATCACTTGTTACTATGGAAAGTAATCCTCTGAGGGGCTTGTTCGGGGTATCTTCACCCCGACCAGTAGAGCAAAGAGTGGCTCCTCAACCTACTGAACCTAGTGAAATTGAAAATGTCTACTTTGAAATTCCTTCGGGTATGGTAGAGAAACTGCTAGCTAATCCTTTTGCAGGAGATGGAACATTAATTACATCCTGATGAGCACCTAATCTATGTGGATGAGGTTTGTGGATTATTTAAGATTGCAGGTATGCCCGATGATGTTATTAAGAAGAAGGTCTTCCCTTTATGTTTGAAGGGAGATGCATTGACATGGTATAAACAATGTGATGATATGGGATAATGGAACTACAAACGATTGAAATTGGAATTTCATCAGAAGTTTTATCTTATGCATCTTGTTCATCGTGATCGTAATTATATATATAATTTTTGGCCTTGTGAAGGAGAAAGCATAGCTCAAGCTTGGGGAGGCTTAAATCAATGTTATATTCATGCCCCAATCATGAGCTCTCAAGAGAAATGATTATTCAAAAAAATTATGCTCGGCTTTCTGATAACAATCGCACCATGCTCGATACTTCTTGTGCTAGCTCTTTTATGATGAAGACTATTGAATTCAAATGTGATTTATTGGAAAGAATTAAACATAACTCTGAAGATTGGGACCTCGACAAAGGTAAGGAGTCAGGTATGACACCTAAGTTTGATTGTGTTAAATATTTTATGGATACCGATGTTTTCCGTAAATTTAGCACTAAATATGGACTTGACTCTGAGATAGTAGCTTCTTTTTGTGAATCTTTTGCTACTCATGTTGATCTCCCTAAGGAGAAGTGGTTTAAATATTATCCCCCCATAGAAGTAAAAGTAGCTGCACCTATTAAAGTTGAAGAAAAGACTATCACTTATAATGATCCTATTGTTCCTACTGCTTATGCTGAGAAACCACCTTTCCCAATTAGAATAAAAGATCATGCTAAAGCTTCAACTGTGGTTCGTAAAAGCAATATTAGAACTTATACACCTCCTGAGCAAGTTAAAGTTGAACCTAATATTGCTATTGTTAAAGATCTCTTGGCTGATAATATTGATGGGCATGTTATTTATTTCTGTGATGAAACTGCTAGAATTGCTAAACCTTGTGCTAAAGATAAACATAAACCTATGGTAGGCATGCCTGTCATTTCTGTTAAAATAGGAGATCATTGTTATCATGGCTTGTGTGACATGGGTGCTAGTGCTAGTGCAATACCTATTGACTTATACAAAGAAATTATGCATGATATTGCACCTAGTGAGTTAGAAGAAATTGATGTTACAGTTAAGCTTGCCAATAGAGATACTATATCACCAATTGGGATTGTTAGAGATGTTGAAGTCTTGTGTGGGAAAACTAAATATCCTGTTGATTTTCTTGTTCTTGGTTCCCCACAAGATAGCTTTTGTCCCATTATATTTGGTAGACCCTTCTTGAACACTGTTAATGATAAGATAGACTGCGAAAAGGATGTTGTTACTATTGGTCTAGGTGATATGTCTCATGAGTTTAATTTCTCTAAATTTCATAGACAACACCGTGAAGAGGAACTGCCTAGTAAGGATGAAATTATTGGTCTTGCTTCTATTGCCGTACCTCCTAGTGATCCTTTGGAACAATATTTGCTAGACCATGAAAATGATATGTTTATGAATGAAAGAAGGGAAATAGATGAAGTGTTATTTAAACAGGTACCTATTCTGAAACACAACTTGCCTGTTGAAATCCTAGGGGATCCTCCTCCACCTAAGGGTGATCCCATGTTTGAGCTTAAACCATTGCCTGATACTCTTAAATATGCTTACCTTGATGAAAAGAAGATATATCATGTTATTATTAGTGCTAACCTTTCAGAGAAGGAGGAAGAGAAATGGTTGCAAACTCTAAAGAAGCACTGTGATGCTATTGGATATACTCTTGATGATCTTAAGGGCATTAGTCCCACTATATGTCAACACAAGATAAATTTGGAGAAAGATGCCAAACTAGTTATTGATCACCAATGACGGCTCAATCCTAAGATGAAAGAAGTGGTAAGAAAGGAAATATTAAAACTCCTTGAGGCGGGTATAATTTATCCTGTTGCTGATAGTCAGTGGGTAAGTCATGTCCATTGTGTCCCTAAGAAAGGAGGTATTACTGTTGTTCCTAATGATAAAGATGAATTGATTCCGCAAAGAATTATTACAGGTTATAAGATGGTAATTGATTTCCGCAAATTAAATAAAGCTACTAAAAAAGATCATTACCCTTTGCCTTGTATCGATCAAATGCTACAAAGATTATCCAAACATACACATTTTTGCTTTCTAGATGGTTATTCTGGTTTCTCTCAAATACCTGTGTCAGCTGATGATCAAGCCAAGACAACTTTTACATGTCCTTTCGTTACTTTTGCTTAGATGTATGACTTTTCGTTTATGTAATGCACCTGCTACCTTTCAAAGATGCATGGTGGCTATATTCTCTAACTTTTGTGAAAATATTTGTGAGGTTTTCATGGACGATTTCTCCGTTTATGGATCCTCTTTTGATGATTGCTTGAGCAACCTTGATCGAGTTTTGCAGAGATGTGAAGAAACTAACCTTGTATTGAATTGGGAGAAGTGCCACTTTATGGTTAATGAAGGTATTGTCTTGGGGCATAAAATTTTTGAAAGAGGTATTGAAGTTGATAAAGCTAAAGTTGATGCTATTGAAAAGATGTCTTGTCCCAAGGACAACAAAGGTATAAGAAGTTTCCTTGGTCATGCCGGCTTTTATAGGAGGTTCATTAAGGACTTCTCAAAAAATTCTCGGCCTGTGACTAATTCATTACAAAAAGATATACCATTTGTCTTTGATGATGATTGTGTAGAAGCATTTGAGATACTTAAGAAATCATTGATCTCTACACCTATTGTTCAGCCACCTGATTGGAATTTACCTTTTGAAATTATGTGTGATGCTGGTGATTATGCTGTAGGTGTTGTTCTAGGGCAAAGAGTTGATAAGAAATTAAATGTTATTCAATATGCTAGTAAAACTCTAGACAATGCCCAGAGAAATTATGCTACTACTGAAAAAGAATTCTTAGCAGTTGTATTTGCTTGTGATAAGTTCAGACCTTATATTGTTTATTCTAAAGTAACTATCCACACTGATCATGCTGCTATTAAATACCTTATGGAAAATAAAGATGCTAAACCTAGACTTATTAGATGCGTTCTCTTGCTACAAGAATTTGATTTGCATATTATTGATAGAAAGGGAGCTGAGAACCCCGTTGCAGACAACTTATCTAGGTTAGAAAATGTTCTTGATGACCCACTACCTATTGATGATAGCTTTCCTGATGAACAATTAGATGCCATAAATGCTTCTCATACTGCTCCATGGTATGTTGATTATGCTAATTACATTGTTGCTAAATTTATACCACCTAGTTTCACATACCAACAAAAGAAAAAGTGTTTCTATGATTTGAGACATTACTTCTGGGATGACCCACATCTTTATAAAGAAGGAGTAGATGGTCTTATTAGACGTTGTGTACCTGAGCATGAACAGGAACAGATCCTACGCAAGTGTCACTCCGAGGCTTATGGAGGGCACCACGCTGGAGATAAAACTGCACATAAGGTATTGCAATCCGGTTTTTATTGGCCTACTCTCTTCAAGGATGCCCATAAGTTTGTCTTATCTTGTGATGAATGTCAAAGAATTGGTAATATTAGTAGACGTGAAGAAATGCCTATGAATTATTCACTTGTTATTGAACCATTTTATGTTTGGGGCTTTGATTATATGGGACCGTTTCCTGCCTCTAATGGATATACACATATTTTAGTTGCTGTTCATTACGTTACTAAGTGGGCATAAGCTATTCCAACTAGTAGTGTTGATCACAACACCTCTATTAAGATGCTTAAATAAGTTATTTTTCCGAGGTTTGGAGTCCCTAGATATCTAATTGTCGGCGTTCTGGGAACGGGGGTCCCCAGACTTGCCTGCCTACGGCCTGCGGCGTGGCTCAAAGGGGGGCCCAGCACGGCCCATCTTCATCAACACAAGACCCAAGACCCTCGTGAGGGGCCAAGCCTCGTGGGGCGGACGACACAGCGCTTCCTCAGGCACGGCCTCGTCAGGCTGGCTCACGAAGAGGTGGAAAGATCAAGGCGGGGTACCTCACGAGGTGCCCATGACGCAAGCCATGACGACCAAGGGCGCCAGGCGGGCGCCAGCCCGCGCAGTGTACTCCCTTTCCTCTTTGGTGTAAAGGGGGCAAGCGCGGGCGAGAGGATCAAGCAAAGGCACCCATTTTGGTGCAACGAGGCCAAGACCAGTCCAACGGTGGGAAGGAGGTCATCGTGGAGCCCAGAACGGCGTCACCATAGGGCCTTTGGCAGGCGAGGACCAACTTTAGTCAGGATAAGTGTACCAGATGTTCCCCTTTGAATTGGCCAATTGTTGGCGCCCTTCCCTCTCAATATTTGGGAAGAGGCCCAAGGCCTTTGCCTATAAATAGGATTAGCCACCCCCAGGGTAGAGGCATCGTGGGATCATCCATCAGCCACTGGTTGAACTCCTCCTAGTAGTTCATCCCCCTAGCCAAGAACAGACCCTCGCGAGGTTGTTCTTCCCTGTATTGTTCATCAGCACCAGCCCAAGAGGCAATCCACCACACCACACTGGAGTAGGGTATTGCACCACATCGGTGGCCCGAACCAGTATAAACTCTATGTCTCTTGTGTTGATTCTTTTGTTAGTTTAGATCTTTGCGAGATGGAGAGGTAGAGGGCATAATCTCCGCGCGCACCCCAGAGTTCGAACCTTAAGGGTCCGCTGGAACCCGAAATCCGACATTTTGGCGCGCCGGAATTTGTCTTCCACCGCTCCGCTCTCCGCCGACCGTCGCGTCCATGTCTGACGCTCGTCGGGCCCGCGCCGAGCGCCGGGCCGCCATCGCTTCCCGCGTCGCCCAGACGGCCCCCGTCGGTGGGCGTCCTCGTCGTTCCCCGTCGCCCGCCGTCAACACCGCCACCGGCCCGGCGGGGAACGAGCATCAAGCATCATCCCAGCATCTGCCTGTGCGACGAGGTGACCGCACCGCTACATCAACACCCCCGGTCATCGCGGCCCTCCTGGACGGCTCGCAGGCGCCGCCCACAAGTCGCCATGTCAAGCCGTTTGTCCGTCGGGTCGGCGCCGTTTCCGCGCGGTAGGGGGCTCCCACGGACCAGGTGGCGCGCGAGGTCGGTCTGACCTTTAGCTCGGAGGACCACCCCGCCAACTTGGCTGGCTCGGGCACGCTCCCCATGTTGTGCACCCCCACCATCTGCCAGGTAGCCATCACCAGAACCCTCGTCGATGGCGGTGCGGGCCTCAGTGTGCTCTCGGTTGAGACCTTCAATCTCCTCCGCATACCCCTGGAACGGCTGCAACCCAGCCGGTCCTTCTCGGGCGTTGGGGGCGGGTCATCCAGCTCCTTGGGACAGATCCGGCTCCCAGTAACCTTCGGCACCTACGACAACTTCCGCACGGAGATGGTCGACTTCGACATCGCTCCCATCGACCTCCCTTACAACGCCATCCTTGGTTACCCAGCGCTGGCCCAGTTCATGGCCGCCACGCACCCGGCGTACAATCTCATGAAGATGCCCGGAAGCAGCGGTATCCTCACCGTGCACGGGGACACCGGGGACGCCCTGCGGGTACTCAAGCTCGCCTTCAAGACGGCGGCATCGGCACAGCCCGCCAACGCAGGGACCCCTGAGCCCAAGGGGGCTGCGCCAGCCAAGAAGAAGCAGTTGTTCACCTAGGACAAGGCAGAAACCAAGCAGATACCTGTCGACGAATACGGGTCCTCCAGTGCCACTTTCACCATAGGCGCCAACCTCGAGCCTGAGTAGGAGGAAGCTCTGATCAGGTTCCTGCGCGCAAACAAGAAGGTATTCGCTTGGGAGCCTGATCAATTGGTAGGGATCCCCCGGAGCGTCATCGAGCATCACCTCAACGTGTGCCCGAACGTGCGCCCCGTGAAGCAGAAAGCCAGGCGGCAGTCCGCAGAGAAGCAGGCCTTCATCGTCCAAGAAACCTGCAAGTTGGAAGCCGCCGGGGTCATTCGCGAGGTCCAATACCCGGATTGGTTGGCCATCCCTGTCGTTGTGCCCAAGAAGGGAGGAAAGGAGTGCATGTGTGTCGACTTCACCAACCTCAACAAGGCATGCCCGCAAGATCCGTTCCCGCTCCCCCGCATCGACCAGATCGTCTGCTTCCTGAACGCCTTCTTTGGGTATCACCAGATCAAGATGGCGGTAGAAGACGTCGAGAAGACCGCCTTCTTAACCCCATGCGGGTGTACTGCTATACCTGCATGCCATTTGGGCTGCGTAATGCAAGGGCGACCTTTCAGCGGCTGATGCACATCACCTTGGGCCCGCAGCTCGGGAAGAATGTCGAAGCTTACGTTGGCGACATTGTGGTGAAATATCGAGAGGCCAAGACCCTGATACAAGACCTGGAGGAGACCTTCCCGAGCCTCGACGCAGTGAACCTGCGGCTCAACCCAGAGAAGTGTGTGTTCGGGGTCCCCTCAGGCAAGCTCCTGGGCTTCCTCGTGTCCCATCGAGGCATCGAGGCTAACCCAGAGAAGGTCAAGGCGGTCGAGGACATGAGCCCGCCGAAAACCCTCAGAGAAATGCAGAAGCTCACCGGGCGCGTGACAGCGCTAGGGCACTTCATCTCCAAACTGGGGGAGCGGGCACTGCCTTTCTTCCAGCTGATGAAGAAGAAGGGGCCTTTTGAATGGACTGAAGAGGCAGATAAGGCGTTTCAAGATCTCAAGAGGTACCTAACTAGTCCCCCAGTCATGGTGGCTCCGCGCCCTCGAGAGCCCCTGCTGCTCTACCTCGCCGCCACACCCTACTCTGCCAGCGCAGCCCTGGTGGCGGTTAGGGAGGAGCACCAAATCAGAGCCACATCAGCAGCTCGGGACAAGACGAAGCAGAAACAGGAAAGGCCCACAGGAGACGTAGCCGTGGCTGAGGAAGATCAGCCGCCAAAGGGCGCACCAGAAGCAGGAGAGGCCACTCGCCAGGACGGGCCGCCTCCCGAAGTCGTGTTACCTCGTGAGGCGCCCTTGCCTCAGGAGGGTGCCACGGACACTGATGCTCTCAGCTTGGTTGAACATCCAGTCTACTTTGTCAGCACGGTGTTACGGGACACGAGGGCACGGTACCCAATGCCTCAGAAGCTCCTCGTCGCGCTACTGGTAGCCTCGCGCAAGCTGCGTCATTACTTCTAGGGTCACCCCATCAAGGTCGTCTCGTTGTACCCCTTGGAGAGAGTGCTCAGGAGCCCCAACTCAGCCGGGAGGGTCGCCGAGTGGAACATAGAACTGCAGGCGTTTCAACTCGAGTTCAGCACGACCTGTGTCATCAAAGGAGCAGCGTTAGTGGATTTCGTGGCGGAATGGACGGAGGCACCAGGCCTCAAGGACAACGAGGATCGATCCCTCTCCCCAGGGAGTGAGGCGCTAGAAGGCTGGGTCATGTACTTCGATGGGGCGTTCTCCAGGCACGGCGTTGGGGCTGGTGCGGTGCTGATATCGCCCACTCAGGACAAACTCTACTACGCCGTACAGCTCTGTTTCCAGCAAGGTGAGAAGGTCTCCAACAACATAGCAGAATATGAGGGCCTGATAGCGGGGTTGAAGGCCATAGCAGCTCTGGGGGTGAAGCGCCTCACTGTCAAGGGCGATTCACAGCACCTTGTCAACTTCTCCAACAAGGTGTACGAGCCGAAGGATGAGCACATGGAGGCCTATCTAGCGGAGGTCCGCAGGATGGAGAAGCAGTTTTGGGGGTTGGAATTGAAGCATGTGCCCCGCGGCACCAATCAGGAAGCCGATGACATCGCCGGACGGGCATCCAGGCGGTTACCTTAGGAGCCTGGCGTCTTTGAAGAGCGGCTCTTCAAGCCCTCAGCCCAGCTGTCATTATCAAACACTGCCCAGCCTCGGAAGGAACTCCCCCAGCCGCCTGCCTCAGGAGCCCCGGCCTGCGGCCCTGCCTCAGGGGCACGCCTGCTCCTGACTATGGAACCTTAGGAGGAATGCTGGATCACGGAACTCCGGAGTTATTTAACACAAGGGGCCCTGCCGGAACAGGAGGAAGAAGCGGAGCGGGTGGCGCGGCAAGCCATGGCATACTGCATCAGGGACGGAGAGCTCTACCGAAAGCGGCCGAACGACGTATCCCTGCGCTGCATTTCCAGGGAGCAAGGGAAGGAACTGTTGGAGGACATACACGGCGGGGACTGTGGGCATCACTCGCCATCACGGACCCTCGTCGGCAAAGCATTCCGCAGCGGGTTCTATTGGCCTACCGCACTCAATGACGATGTCGAGCTGGTGAAGGCTTGTGAGGCCTGCCAATTTCACGCCAAACAGATCCATCAGCCGGCGGGGGGCTTGCAGACTATACCCCTTTCATGGCCATTTGCAGTTTGGGGGCTGGACATTCTGGGCCCGTTCCCTCGGGCGCTAGGGGGCTACCGCTACCTCTACGTCGCCATTGACAAATTCACCAAGTGGGCAGAAGTGGAGGCTGTCCGCACCATCCCCGCGGGTTCCGCGGTCAGGTTCATCAGGGGCATCGTGAGCCGGTTCGGGGTGCCGAACCGCATCATCACAGACAACGGTTCGCAGTTCACCAGTAACCTCTTCAAAACATACTGTGCTAACCTTGGAACGCAGATATGCTACGCTTCGGTGGCGCACCCGCGAAGCAACGGCCAGGCCGAACGAGCCAACGCGGAGGTCCTGAGGGGCCTCAAGACAAGGACATTCAAGAAGAAGCTGGAGGCCTGCGGCAGAGGTTGGTACGATGAGCTCCAGTTCGTGTTGTGGTCCATCCGCACGACTGTGACCAAGCCAACCGGGGAGACCCCGTTCTTCCTGGTCTACGGAGCCGAAGTAGTCCTCCCTCATGAGGTCAGACATCGCTCCGCGCGGGTCCTAGCGTTCTATGAGGCGCAATAGGACGCCATGCGGGGGATGGACCTCGTACTGGGGGAGGTACGCCGCCGAGAAGCCGCGCTACGAGCCGCGAGGTACCAGCAGGCGCTGCAACGATATCACTGCCGCAGCATCCGCCCCAGGACCCTCGAGGTAGGAGATCTCGTGCTCAGACGGGTTCTCTCCAGGGAAGGGCTACACAAGCTCTCTCCCATGTGGGAGGGCCCGTTCAAGGTTGTTCATGTTTCCAGGCTAGGCTCCGTGCGCTTGGAGACCCAGGAAGGGGAGCCGATCCAGAACGCGTGGAACATCCAACACCTCCGGAGGTTCTACCCCTAAAAGGCCTTGAGCCTGTGAAGAAGGCGAACGCCTGTGAAGATCAACCCTTTTTGGGAAAGGCCCTGAGCCTGTGAAGAAGGCGAACGCGTGTGAAGATCAACCCTTTTTGGAAAAGGCCCTGAGCCTGTGAAGAAGGCGAACGCCTGTGAAGATCAACCCTTTTTGGAAAAGGCCCTGAGCCTGTGAAGAAGGGGAACGCCTGTGAAGATCAACCCTTTTTGGAAAAGGCCCTGAGCCTGTGAAGAAGGCGAACGCCTGTGAATATCAACCCTTTTTGGAAAAGGCCCTGAGCCTGTGAAGAAGGCGAACACCTATGAAGATCAACCCTTTTTGGAAAAGGCCCTGAGCCTGTGAAGAAGGCAAATGCCTGTGAAGATTAACCCTTTTTGGAAAAGGCCCAGAGCCTGTGAAGAAGGCAAGTGCCTGTGAAGCTCATCACCCCAAGAAGAAAGGCCCGGAGCGTGTGAAGAAGGCCAACGCCTATGAAGCTCGCCGCCCGTGACACTCTCACGTAATAATGAGTGGGGTTGTACACGCCCCGGAGTCTCAAGAGTGCCGGCCTCAGGCCCTGGGGCTCCCTCCCACGCCCAGTGGCAGCACTTAGCTCCATGCTGGTGAGAAGACGTCGAAGACTAGATTAGGTGTCGGACGCTGCTTTTTCATTTGCTTTCCGCAGTTGGTTCGCTTTGTTCGCAGTTGAAGTTTTATTGAAATTATCGCCGTCATTGGTTTATATTTAATTGATTTTCGCTCCCCCGTTTTGATTCCTCTTGCAAAAAGTCTCGCGAGGGGGGCAGCCAAACGCCCTCGCGAGGGTTCCTGTCCTAATCGTTCTAAGGTTTCGCGACCCGGGTCCATTACGGGAGCACCCCTCCAGTCCGTGCCCCTCGGGCACCGCGACACACGCACAGGGCCTGGGTCGGTCACCCCCCACGGCTGGGGCCAGGAACTATTTACGTGCAGACACACAGCTGAAAAGCGTGAAAGCTAAATCAAGGTAGTTGTTAATAGCAATAACCTCCAACACGCCCCCACGGGGCTCCATGCAGCTGTTCTCTTTTACGCAGGAAACAAAAGGAAAAGAAAGGACGAGCCCGGCGCGGCTCGCCTCGCTCCGGCCAGCCGAAGCGACCTGGGATGCCTCCAGGGCTCAGGCGGACACCCTCTTGCGATTCACCAAGGCGCGGCGGCGGGCGGACGAATCGCCTCCCCCCAAGCAAGCGCGACGGCGTGGTTGCTGGCTGCGGCCACCGCTGGAGGAGTCGCCTGAAGAAGAGTTGGTGAAGCTTGGGGAGCATCGAGCGTCGCCATCTGCTCGGGCACTGTCTCCTCCATCGTCATCGGGGCGGGGCCCCTGGCCGCAGTCGTCGCCCTCGGGGCAGCATCCAGCGCGGCGACCATCTTCCCCAAACACCCTCACATAGAGGGTGGCGTCGCCGTCGAACTTGAAGTGCAGGGTGCACCGCTGACTCAGGCCGCGCGCGCGGGCAAACGTTTGCCAGCCACGAGTCAGGGCCCCGTTTCCGGAAGGGGAGACCTCAAGCGAAACCCAGGAGGCCCTGCTGCAACAACCATTAGCCTGGAGCCAGAAGCCACACCGGGCGCTGGCCGGCAGCTCGCCGATGAAGAAGCGGGGGAGCTGGAGCCAGGTGTTGGTAGGATCCGCCGACCACACGACGAACTCTGGCAGCACCTCCGCCAAGCGAAAGCGCGGCCTGGAGGGCCGCGCAGTGATGGCCTGCCTTCCCTTGGCGGCCGAGCGCTCACCACCATGCGGGGAACCACTCCTGTGGCCGCGGGGAGCCGCAATGGGGACCGCGGGACGCTTGCGGGGACGACCCCAGCCGCGCTTGGCCGGTGGGGAGTCGGGTTCTGCCCGGCAGGCCTTTCCCTTCTCTGTGGCTGAGAACCTCTTCGAAGCCATGAGAGCGGCGAGTGGCCAAGGAGAAGAAGAGGAGAAGCAGGAAGGGGCGGACTGGCGGGGCTCGCGCGGCCCCGTGCTTATAGCCGGAGAAGACCAACCACCGAGCACCACGATCTAGGGTAATAATGACCTGTATCTATGCATGCAGGGACTAGTCAAGTCACGCAGTTGCCAAGGCGTCGTGGGGAAGCGGAGACGCCCACATCCAATCCACCGCCATACGGCGCCCAAGGTCGCAGGCTGTTAGGGCCCGCGGTGCTTCGCCCTTGCCCTTTCGCCTCTCGGCACGGCCAAGCCCGGGCGCGCCTTGGGCCCGGGGGCTACTGTCGGCGTTCTGGGAACGGAGGTCCCCAGACTTGCCTGCCTGCGGCCTGCGGCGTGGCTCAAAGGGGGGCCCAGCACGGCCCATCTTCATCAACACAAGACCCAAGACCCTCGCGAGGGGCCAAGCCTCGTGGGGCGGACGACACAACGCTTCCTCAGGCACGGCCTCGTCAGGCTGGCTCACGAGAAGGCGGAAAGATCAAGGCGGGGTACCTCGCAAGGTGCCCATGACGCAAGCCATGACGACCAAGGGCGCCAGGCGGGCGCCAGCCCGCGCAGTGTACTCCCTTTCCTCTTTGGTGTAAAGGGGGCAAGCGCATGCGAGAGGATCAAGCAAAGGCACCCATTTCGGTGCAACGAGGCCAAGACCAGTCCAACGGTGGGAAGGAGGTCATCGTGGAGCCCAGAACGGCATCACCACAGGGCCTTTGGCAGGCGAGGACCAACTTTAGTCAGGATAAGTGTACCAGATGTTCCCCTTCGAATTGGCCAATTGTTGGCGCCCTTCCCGCTCAATATTTGGGAAGATGCCCAAGGCCTTTGCCTATAAATAGGACTAGCCACCCCCAGGGTAGAGGCATCGTGGGATCATCCATCAGCCACTGGTTGAACTCCTCCTAGTAGTTCATCCCCCTAGCCAAGAACAGACCCTCGTGAGGTTGTTCTTCCCTGTATTGTTCATCATCACCAGCCCAAGAGGCAATCCACCACACCACACTGGAGTAGGGTATTGCACCACATCGGTGGCCGAACCAGTATAAACTCTGTGTCTCTTGTGTTGATTCTTTTGTTAGTTTAGATCTTTGCGAGACGGAGAGGTAGAGGGCATAATCTCCGCGCGCACCCCAGAGTTCGAACCTTAAGGGTCCGCCGGAACCCGAAATCTGACACTAATGACTGATGGTGGTTCACATTTTATTCATGGTGATTTTCGTAAAATGCTTGCTAAGTATGATGTTAATCATAGAATTGCATCTCCATATCACCCACGGTCTAGTGGTCAAGTAGAATTGAGTAACAGAGAACTCAAATTGATTTTGCAAAAGACTGTTAATAGATCTAGAAAGAATTGGTCCAAGAAACTTGATGATGCATTATGGGCATATAGAACTGCATATAAAAATCCTATGGGTATGTCTCCGTATAAAATGGTTTATGGAAAAGCATTTCACTTACCTCTCGAACTAGAACATAAGGCATATTGGGCTATTAAAGAGCTCAACTATGATTTCAAACTTGCCGGTGAGAAGAGGCTATTTGACATTAGCTCACTTGATGAATGGAGAACCCAAGCCTATGAGAATGCCAAGTTGTTTAAACAGAAAGTTAAAAGACGGCATGACAAAAGGATACAAAAGCATGAGTTTAATGTAGGTGATTATGTATTATTATACAACTCTTGTTTAAGATTTTTTGCAGGAAAACTTCTCTCTAAATGGGAAGGTCCTTACGTTATCGATGAGTTCTACCGTTCCGGTGCCATAAAAATCAACAACTTTGAAGGCACAAATCCGAAGGTGGTGAATGGTCAAAGAATCAAACATTATATCTCAGGTAATCCTATAAATGTTGAAACCAATGTTATTGAAACCGTAACCCCGGAGGAATACATAAGGGACACTTTCCAGAACGTTTCAGACTCCGAAAAGGAATAGGTATGTGGTACGATAAGTAAACCAACTCCAAAACAGTTCTAATGGCAATTTTTCTCTGTTTTGGAATATATAGAAAATAGAAAAATAAGAAGCAGTCCGGGAAGGACACGAGGCCTCCACGAGGGTGGAGGGCGCGCCCTACCCCCTGGGCGCGCCCCCTGCCTCATGGGCACCTCGTGCGCTCTCCGGCCTCCTCTTGCACGATACGTATTTTGGTCGGTAAAAATTCATTATATAATCTCCCGAAGGTTTTAACTCCTGTACCACGCAAATATCCTCTGTTTTCGTTTCGAGCTATTTCTGTAGCAGATTTGGAGTAAGATGTCATCTTGGGATTCCGACGGAGAGAGTTATGTCTCACACCTCATTGCTGACCCAAAGACCTATGGGGATCTATCTCCTTGTGGTCGAACTACGGATGAGGAGGAGGATGCTCAGTTGATGAGGATCAATGATTCAAGTTCGGAGGAGGAGGATGTCCCTCTATCTCAACCTGGGGATATGCACGTGAAGTTCAAGAAATCTAGTCTCCCTAAGAGGGCTAAACTATCTAACAACCGATCTATTCCCTCTCGTTTTCGGCAGAAAAGCAAAGGAGATTTATGTGACAAGATCTTGAAGCTGGAATCGGAGGTCGATGATTTAAAGGAGGAAATTGCCCTTCTCAATTACAGTATGAAGAAGCTAAAGGCATAACTGTCATCATCAACAACCCCATCATCACCACTTCTGGCAAAGGAGACGTAATCACATGGGTATGGGCACTCTCCTTGGCAACTGCCAAGCTTGGGGGAGGTGCCCCGGTATCGTATCACCATCACATCTCTATCTTTACCGTTTTTCTTAGTTCGATCCTTTTAGTAATATCTTGGTCTAGTAGAATAAAGTTTTTGGTATGATCTAGTTTTGAGTTTTGTTTTATGATCCCTTTATGTAATCAAGTCTGTGAGCTGTATAATTAAGATTAGTGTGGAATCAAGGGCTTGATTATCTTGCTATGATCTTGAGTGAATAAAAAAAAAGATAAAAGAATAAAAAGAAATAAAGAGATCATATTGATCTTATGGAGAGTAATGACTTCACATAGAAAGAGTATGATGATTAAAAGTTGTTGAGAGTTGACAAACATAGCTTTGGTCATCGTTGCAATTAATAGGAAGTAATAAAGAAAGAGAGGTTTCACATATAAATATACTATCTTGGACATCTTTTATAATTGTGAGCACTCATTAAAATATGACATGCTAAAGAGTTGATGTTGGACAAGGAAGACAACGTAATGGGTTATGTTTTCTTATATCTAAAATAAAGTATATTGTCATGGATCATCCAACACGTTGAGTTTGCCTTTCCCCCTCATGCTAGCCAAATTATTTGCACCAAGTAGAGATACTACTTGTGCTTCTGAATTCCCTTAAACCCAGTTTTGCCATGAGAGTCCACCATATCTACCTATGGATTGAGTAAGATCCTTCAAGTAAGTTGTCATCGGTGCAAGCAATAAAAATTGCTCTCTAAATATGTATGATTGATTAGTGTGGAGGAAATAAGCTTTATACGATCTTGTGATGTGGAAGAAATAAAAGTGATGGATTGCATAATAAAGGTCCATATCACAAGTGGCAATATAAAGTGATGTTCTTTCGCATTAAGATTTTGTGCATCCAACCATAAAAGTGCATGACAACCTCTGCTTCCCTCTGCGAAGGGCCTATCTTTTACTTTTACCTTATGCAAGAGTCATGGTGATTTTCACCTTTCCTTTTTACATTTTATCCTTTGGCAAGCACAATGTGTTGGAAAGATCCTGATACATATATCTAATTGGATGTGAGTTAGCATGAACTATTATTGTTGACATTACCCTTGAGGTAAAAGGTTGGGAGGCGAAACTATAAGCCCCTATCTTTCTCAGTGTCCGATTAGAACTCCATAACCACAAGTATTGTGTGAGTGTTAGCAATTGTGAAAGACGAAATGATATTTGAGTATGTGGAATTGCTAAAAAGCTCTAACATAGACTCTTTCCGATGTTATGATAAATTGCAATTGCCTCAATGACTGAGATTATAGTTTGTTAGTTTTCAATGAAGTTTCTAATTCATACCTTGCATTGTGAATAGATTATTACTTGACCGTAAGAAATCATATGAAATATCCATATATGTTGCTATAATAAGAATGATCATGATGCCCTCATGTTCGTATTTTATTTTATCGACACCTCTACCTCTAAACATGTGGACATATTTATCGTTATCGGCTTCCGCTTGAGGACAAGCGAGGTCTAAGCTTGTGGGAGTTGATACATCCATTTTGCATCATGCTTTTATATTGATATTTATTGCATTATGGACTGTTATTACACGTTATATCACAATACTTATGCCTATTCTCTCTTATTTTACAAGGTTTACATGAAGAGGGAGAATGCCGGCAGCTGGAATTCTGGGCTGGAAAAGGAGCAAATATTAGAGACCTATTCTGCGCAACTCCAAAAGTCCTGAAACTCCAAGGAAGTTATTTTCAGAATATATATATAATATTGAGCGGAAGAAATACCAGAGGGGGGCCACCCACCAGGCATGAGGGTGGGGGCGCGTCCTACCCCCCTGGGCGCGCCCCCCTGCCTCGTGGGCCCCCTGGTGGCCCTCCGGTGGCCATCTTCTGCTATATGAAGTCTGTCATCCGAAGAAAAATAAGAAGCAAGCTTTCGGGACGAGACTCCGCCACCACGAGGCGGAACCTTGGCGGAACCAATCTAGGGCTCTGGCGGACCTGTTCTGCCGGGGACACTTCCCTCCGGAGGGGGAAATCATCGCCATCATCATCACCAACGCTCATCTCATCGGGAAGGGGCCAATCTCCATCAACATCTTCACCAGCACCATCTCCTCTCAAACCCTAGTTCATCTCTTGTATCCAATTCTTGCCTCTAAGTCTGGGATTGGTACTTGTAGGTTGCTAGTAGTGTTGATTACTCCTTGTAGTTGATGCTAGTTGGTTTATTTGGTGGAAGATCATATGTTCAGATCCTATATGCATATTAATACTCTCTGATTATGAACATGAATATGCTTTGTGAGTAGTTACGTTTGTTCCTGAGGACATGGGAGAAGTCTTGCTATTAGTAGTCATGTGAATTTGGTATTCGTTCGATATTTTGATGAGATGTATGTTGTCTCTCCTCTAGTGGTGTTATGTGAACGTCGACTACATGACACGTCACCATTATTTGGGCCTAGAGGAAGGCATTGGGAAGTAATAAGTAGATGATGGGTTGCTAGAGTGACAGAAGCTTAAACCCTAGTTTATGCGTTGCTTCGTAAGGGGCTGATTTGGATCCATATGTTTCATGCTATGGTTAGGTTCACCTTAATACTTCTTTTGTAGTTGCGGATGCTTGCAATAGGGGTTAATCATAAGTGGGATGCTTGTCCAAGTAAGGACAGCACCCAAGCACCGGTCCACCCACATATCAAATTATTAAAGTACTGAATGCGAATCATATGAACGTGATGAAAACTAGCTTGACGATAATTCCCATGTGTCCTGGGGAGCGCTTTTCTCTATATAAGAGTTTTTCCAGGCTTGTCCTTTTCTACAAAAAGGATTGGGCCACCTTGCTGCACTTTATTTACTTTTGTTACTTGTTGCTCGTTACAAATTATCTTATCACAAAACTATCTGTTACCTATAATTTCAGTGCTTGCAGAAAATACCTTCCTGAAAACCGCTTATCATTTCCTTCTGCTCCTTGTTGGGTTCGACACTCTTACTTATCGAAAGGACTACGATAGATCCCCTATACTTGTGGGTCATCACTAGGTAGCATTCCACATCAAAAATTATGCTTTTATTATTTACCTACTCGAGGACGAGCAGGAATTAAGCTTGGGGATGCTTGATACGTCTCCAACGTATCTATAATTTTTATTGTTCCATGCTATTATATTATCTGTTTTGGATGTTTAATGGGCTTTATTATGCTCTTTTATATTATTTTTGGGACTAACCTATACACCGAAGGCCCAGTGCCAGTTTCTATTTTTTTGTGCCTATTTCAGTGTTCTGCAGAAAAGGAATACCAAACGGAATGAAACCTTCGCGAGGATCTTTCTTGGAACAAACGCAATCCAGAAGACTTGGAGTTGAAGTCTGGAACTCCGCAAGGCGGCCACCAGGCAGGAGGGCGCGCCCAGGGGGTAGGCGCGCTCCCACCCTCGTGGGCCCCACGGAGCTCCACCGACCTATTTCTTTTGCCTATATATACTCGTATACCCTAAAACCATCAGGGAGAGCCACGAAACCACTTTTCCACTGCCGCAACCTTCTGTACCCGTGAGATCCCATCTTGGGGCCTTTTTCGGCGATCTGTCGGAGGGGGAATCGATCATGGAGGGATTCTACATCAACACCATAGCCTCTCTGATGAAGCGTGAGTAGTTTACCACAGACCTTTGGGTCCATAGTTATTAGCTAGATGGCTTCTTCTCTCTCTTTGGTTCTCAATACAAAGTTCTCCTCGATGTTCTTGGAGATCTATTCGATGTAATACTCTTTTGCGGTGTGTTTGCTGAGATCCAATGAATTGTGGATTTATGAACTTGATCATCTATGAATATTATTTGGTTCTTCTCTGAATTCTTATATGCATGATTTGATATCTTTGCAGGTCTCTTCGAATTATCGGTTTAGTTTGGCCTACTAGATTGATCTTTCTTGCAATGGGAGAAGTTCTTAGCTTTGGGTTCAATCTTGTGGTGTCCTTTCCCAGTGACAACAGGGGAAACAAGGCATGTATTGTATTGTTGCCGTCAAGGATAAAAATATGGGGTTTATATCATATTGCTTGAGTTTATCCCTCTACATCATGTCATCTTGCTTAATGTGTTACCTCCGTTCTTATGAACTTAATACTCTAGATGCATGCTGGATAGCGGTCGATGTGTGGAGTAATAGTAGTAGATGCAGAATCCATTCGGTCTACTTGACACGGACGTGATGCCTATATTCACGATCATTGCCTTAGATATCATCATAACTATGCGCTTTTCTATCAATTGCTCGGCAGTAATTTGTTCACCCACCGTAATACATGCTATCTTGAGCGAAGCCAATAGTGAAACCTATGGCCCCCGGGTCTCTTTCTTATTATATTTCATCTCTTTTATTTACATTGCATCTCTTTTACTCTTTTGCAATCTTTACTTTCCAATCTATACAACAAAAATACCAAAAATAATTATCTTATTATCTTTATCAAATCTCACTTTTGCGAGTGGCCGTGAAGGGATTGACAACCCCTTTATCATGTTGGTTGCAAGGTTCTTGATTGTTTGTGCAGGTACTAGGTGACTTGCATGTTGTCTCCTACTGGATTGATACCTTGGTTCTCAAAACTAAGGAAAATACTTATGCTACTTTGCTGCAGTACCCTTTCATCTTCAAGGGAAAACCAACGCATGCTCAAGAGGTAGCAATACTCAAGCATATCAAGAAGCAACCATGTCCTTCAAAATATCAATGCTAAAATAAGTTATCCCTATCCCATCATGCTCAACCATTGATCCATTCATGAAACACACTCGCATATTAGCTACACCCAATACTCAACTGTGATCATATTGCCTCCTAGTTGGTGATTTTATAAGAGAAGATGGAGACTCAAATTCAAAATAAAAATTGCATAAAGTAAAAGACAGGCCCTTCACAAAGGGAAGTAGGGATTTATAGAGGTGCCAGAGCTTGAAGCGAAAAACTTAGAGATAAAAATATTTTGGGAGGTGTATCCATCCCACCAACGAAAACGACTTAGAGTTCCCAACACTTTCCATGCTAGATATATCACAGGCGGTTCCCAAACAAAAAAAAGTTTATTCCTTTTTCCACCATACTTTCACTTCCATGGCTAGATGTATCCACGGTTTCTCTCCATACCAACACTTTCCAAGGAATTTATTATTTGACAACATAAAGTAAATTCAATTTTTATTTTGGGATAGGGCGTCCCTAATACCTTTGCCTTACTCTCGTGCAATGACAAGTGAATAAACACTCATCGTGAGAATAACACATCTAGCATGGAAAATATTAGCCACCCTCACCGCTCCGCGAGCGAAATGAACACACAACAGATAAGTTTATTTTGAAAATTAGAGATGGCACATGCAAATTTGCTTAGAACGGCAAAAGAATACCACATATAGGTAGATAGTGGACTCATGTGGCAAAAACTGGTTTAAAGGATTTTGGATGCACAAGTAGAGATCATACTTAGTGCAAAATGAAGGCTAGCAAAAGATTGAGAAGCGACCAACCAAGAAACGGATAATAACATAAGCAAGCATCCAGCATAATTAACACCGAATAATGCACCACAAGTAGGATATAATTTCATTGCATGACTGTTGATTTTCGTGCTTGCATAGGGAATCACAAACCTTAACACCAATATTCTTACTAAAGCATAATTACTAATCAACATAACTCACATATCACATCATCATATCTCAAAACTATTACTAAGAATCAAGTTTATTTTGTCCAATGATCTTCATGAAAGTTTTTATTATATCCTTCTTGGATATCTATCACTTTGGGACTAATTTTCATGTGTTGCTTTTCATAAGCTCAAACAAATATAAGTGAAGATCATGAGCATAATATTTCTTTCTTTCTCTCAAATTAATTTAAGTGAAGCAAGAGAGAATTTCTTGAAAATTTTACTAACTCTCAAATAAATCTAAGTGAAGCAAGAGAGCATTTCTTCAAAAATACTAAAGCACATTGTGCTAAAAAAGATATAAGTGAAGTACTAGAGCAAGTCCATAGCTCATAAAATTTTAAGTGAAGCAAAGAGAGCAATTCTAACTGTTGGGGAATGCAGTATTTCAAAAAAATTACCTACGATCACGCAAGATCTATCTAGGAGATGCATAGCAACGAGCGGGGAGAGTGTGTCCACGTACCCTCGTAGACCGAAAGCGAAAGCATTTACTAACGCGGTTGATGTAGTCGAACGTCTTCACGATCCAACAGATCCAAGTACCGAACGTATGGCACCTCCATGTTTAGCACACGTTCAGCACTATGACGTCCCTCGAGCTATTGATCCAGTTGAGGATGAGGGAGAGTTCCATCAGCACGGCGACGTGGTGATGGTGATGACGAAGTTACCGGCACAGGGCTTCGCCTAAGCACTACGACGATATGACCGAGGTGTTAACTGTGGAGGGGGCGCCACACACGGCTAGGAACAATTGATGTGCCTTCTAGGGGTGCCCTCCCCACGTATATAAAGGAGGGAGAGGGAGGGAGGCAGCCTAGGGCGCACCCAAGTAGGAGGAATCCTACTTGGGCCCCTAGTCCAATTCGGCCCCCTAGCATATCTGGACAAGGGGGAAAGGAAGGAGGGGGGAGGGGAAAGAAGTAGGAGTCCTACTTCATACTTTCCTTTTCCTCCTCTCCTTTCCCTTTCTCCCCACGTGGCTGGCCCTATAGGGGGCACACCATCCCCTTGTGGGCTGGTGTGTTCCCTTACTTGGCCCATTAAGCCCATATCTTTGTCGGGGGTTGCCCGGAACCCCTTCCGGTGACCCGGTATCACCCAGAACACTTTCGGTGTCCAAATACCATCGTACTATATATGAATCTCTATCTCTCGATCATTTCGAGACTCCTTTTCATGTTCACGATCTCATCCGGGACTCCAAACAAACTTCGGTCATCAGATCACATAACTCATAATACAAATCATCATCGAACGATAAGCGTGCGGACCCTACGGGTTTGAGAACTATGTAGACATGACCGCGACACATCTCCGGTCAATAACTAATAGCGGAACCTGGATGCTCATATTGGCTCCTACATATTCTACGAAGATCTTTATCGGTCAAACCGCATAACAACATACGTTGCTCCCCTTTGTCATCGGTATGTTACTTGCCCGAGATTCGATCGTCGGTATCATCATACCTAGTTCAATCTCGTTGCCGGAAAGTCTCTTTACTCATTATGTAATGCATCATCCAGTGACTAACTCATTAGTCACATTTCTTGCAAGGCTTATAGTGATGTGCATTACCGAGAGGGCCCAGAGATACCTCTCCGATACACAGAGTGGCAAATCCTAATCTCGATCTATGCCAACCCAACAAACACCTTCCGAGACATCTGTAGAGCATCTTAATAATGACCCAGTTATGCTGTGACATTTGATAGAACACAAGGTGTTCCTCCGGTATTCAGGAGTTGCATAATCTCATAGTCAGAGGAACATGTATAAGTCATGATGAAAGCAATAGCAATAAAACTAAACGATCATAATGTGTCGGTGTACAAAAGTAGGGGCTCTCCTTTTGACCCCTTTACTTGTGAATGGGCAGTCAGAGCCTCCCGCCACGGCTGCGCGTAATAGGGCAGGGAAAGGGGAGCCGGAGAGAAGCCGAAGACACACGACAAAGCAAAGCAAGGCCAAGACCACAAAGAGCAGAGGGACAAAGCAGGTTCCCCCCTCCCCCCGGCAAGACCCTTGCCGGGCAGCCTCGGCAAGGCCCTTGCCGGGGCAGCTCGCCCCACACCAACGGAGTGAGCCACCCTTGAGCCCCCGACCCCCAGCGCCATCATTTGCGTGGGGCCAGGGCTCGGGAAGGCACCTCTGTGGTGGCATGCAGATCTTTGTGAAGACAAAGGATAACCAAGATCACCTGAGGATGGGAAGGCAGCCATCCTCACCGAAGAAACCCACAAGACCCCCAGCAAAATCCTTGCTGGGGACGCCTGCGCGCCACGGCAAGACCCTTGCCGGGCCACCCAGGAAGACCCTTGCCGGGCCACCCGACAAGGCACTCGCCAAGCGCACCAGCAGGGCCACCGTCAAGCCTACACCAACCAAACTTCCACAGCCGTTCCCATGCAGCTGCCAGCCGAACCAGCTGGGCAGGCACCTGCGTGGCAGCGTGCGGCCCTTCGTGGAGGCTTCACCACCGCGCCACCTCAGCTACCTGCCTACCTACATGGCACCGCATGCATCGATGGCCAGGACGCGTATCGAAGCTTGGAGGAGTGGCGACGGACGGGACGGGCCTCGCCCCGTCCCCGATAAGGCAAGAGGACACCTAAGCGAGGCATTAAATGCACCTTGTCCTGTAATACGAGGGATAACCTCATGCTACTGTAGACCTTTACACCTACTGTGTGCCACTGTGGCAGCCCCTTTCGCCTATAAAAGGAGGCCCATGGCATACGGGAGAAGGATTCGGCTTTTTGGAGCTCGTTACACCCCATAGCTAGCTCAAGAACACGGAATACATCCACCAAAGCAGGAGTAGGGTTTTACGCATCCTCGCGGCCCGAACCTGGATAAACGAACCGCCTGCTCTCTATTAGACCCGCTCTTCTCTCAACCCCGCGCCCCGCAACTGTAGAAGGGATTCTTGTGATCCCATAGGTGTCGTTTCCCACCGACATCTTTGGCGCGCCAGGCAGGGGCAGCGCGTTTGTGAGAATCTGGTCTGCTAGTTAGCCTAGCGGTTCTTCGTCGCCATGGCGCCTAAGAAGAAGACGGCCACGACGATCAGCTCATTGAGGGCTGAGCGGCCCGTGCCGGTGCGAACGAGCAGCGGTCCGGTCGCAGACAGGACTCGGGCCGCGGCCCGCAAACACCAGCACCACCCAAGCAGTTGGAGCCTGGAAAACGGCGTCGTTCGTGCCCCAGACGATCGGCCCCATGCCACCGGACCCGAAGACGGACCTGGGCCCCCTGCCGGCGGCGCAGGCCCCTACGTGGGTGTCGTTGCGCCGACTCTGGGCGGAGCGGCGACCTCCAGGACGCATACACTGGCGACCACTGCATGTTCTTCGCATGGGGTGCATGCCAAGCAGCGTCGCCACGTTGGTGACCCTGGCCACCGCCATGGGAAGAGCCATGTGCGTCGTCAGCAAGACGAAGGAGTGTGGCACGCTCGCTGAAGCGCTGGAGAGGATGGCGCGCAGCTGCTGGGTCGTGACGGAGCTCCTTCTAACATAGTTAGAAGTCGAAGCGCGCCGCGATCCACTCAGCTATCGCCGCCACCCACACCAACGGAAGCCTTGGCACGCGCACAGCTGCTCCTCGACTTCCCTCCTGCTGCAGGGAAGCTCGATGAGTGGAGGGCCACCATCCGGAGCCTCGTCGTCATCGCAAACAAAGACGATCCGCGACCGGTGGGGCCCTCGGGTCGGCGCTCCACCGAACCACCACATGTCGGCGCTGGGAGGACCGGGGAGCTGCGGCCACGGTGCACTCTCCTCCTCCTCGCCAGCCGCCGCGGACATTGGCCCCTCGTGACGACGCTGGTGACAGCATCTCCATAGCATCGTCCGACCCGCGGACCCTCCGCGACCAGCGCCAGGTCCTTCAGGAGCGAGCTCACGAAGATGCTCGAACCACCGTCGAGTGGCGACACGAGACGCGTCGCCAGTCGGACAAGCGGGCGGGACCCGCTACGGACCACCCGACACCGGGAGGCCCCGGCGGCCTACCTTACGAGGTGGGCTTCCCGGCTTTTACCCGTGAGCTGAGGCAGTTCCAGTGGCCATCCCACCGCACGTTCAAGCCCGACGTCAGCGAGAAGTACACCGGCAAGACCCATCCGTCCGAGTTCCTCAGCATCTACACCATTGCGATGCAGGCCGCTGGGGCTCGCAACGATAAGGTGCTCGCCAACTACTTACCGCTAGCACTCAAGCCCAATGTAATGTCTTGGTTGATGCACTTGCCAGCGGACTCCATCTCCTCCTGGTCAGATCTGTGCCACGAGTTCGTTGGCGCCTTCACAGGAGGCCACCAAGCTCATGGCCAGGACAGTGATCTGCATATCATTCCCCAGAAGGAAGGAGAGACCCTGCGCAAGTACATCCAGAGATTCAGCCGGGTGCAGTACAACATCCCCGACGTTCATCCCGCAGCTGTGATTAGTGCGTTCCATTAGAACATGCGCAATCACAAGATGCGCGAGGAGCTGGTGATGACCAAGGTTAAGGACATGGCCGAGCTCTACGTCCTGGCCAACTGGTGCGCCCGGGCTGAAGAGGGGAGGAAGTACCCCAGCGAGGACGCTGGCACGGAAACCGACTCTACCGATGAGGACGCCGCCGCCCTGATGAAGAAGGGCCGGCGTCGCAACAAGAAATGCAAAGGCAAGGTCGTGCTTGCCGTTGAGGGATTTGACGATACTGGTGCCGGCAAGAAGGTCAAGGCAGACACCCCCCGGCAAGGAGATTGCCGGGTGTGCTGCCTGCCGGGCCTTGGCGGCTGCCGATAAGCCAGGAAGCTCCGGCAAGCAATACTGCAAGATCCACCGCACTAAGGGCCACACTCTCCAGAACTGCCGACAACTCGAGCTGCTTGCTGAGAAGCAAAAGGCTGAGTACGGAAGGAGGGACAAGGAGAAGGACCAGGATGGTGCTGAGGGATCCGACAAGAAGCGTGGCGGCCAAGGAGGCCGCCCCAGCAAGGACAACCAGAAGGAGAGGCCCGCCCGAGGCCGCGACAAGCAACAAAAGAAGACGACGATCACGACGAGGATGACGAGTCCGGTGAGCAAGGGTTCCAAAAGGCAACAGAGGCCATGTGCGTCGATGGTGGCGCCTCGCTGCATGCCTCTCACCGCCAACTCAAGCAGTTGGCACGAGAGGTTACGGCGACGGAGCCGTCGTTCGGCGCCCAGAAACCTTTAAAGTTGTCCAGCACGCCCCCCGTCTTTGACGCCGAGGACCACCCAGATCGCACTACCGTGGTCGGGTGTTTGCCGTTGTTGGTTTCGCCAACAATACGCAACCTCAGGGTGAACAACATGTTGGTTGATGGTGGGGCCGGCCTGAACTTGATCTCGCCTATCATGATCAAAAGGTTGCAAATCCCTGACGGAGACCTCGAGGAAACGGGCACGTTTCAGGGGGTCAACCCGGGGAGGAGTCAGCCAAAGGGAAAAGTCACACTGCCTGTGACATTTGGAGGGGAGTTGAACTACTGGACGGAGAGGATTGTCTTCGACGTGGACGAGATCCCCTTGCCCTACAACGGGATCCTCGGCCGCCCGGCACTAGCCAAGTTCATGGCGGCATCACACTACGCCTACAACATGCTAAAGATGCCTGGGCCGTTGACCATCATCTTTGTCCCCTCCGACAAGAAGGACGCACTGATTTGCGCCGAACAACTCTACCGGGATGCAGTTGCAGCAGCTGCCGTCAAGGCACCTGCTCCTGCCGCCGAAGGCCCGGGAGGAAATAAAGAGCCCGGCAAGACCTCTCGCACCCACTCCGGCAAGCGCACCTCTTGGGGGTGTTGTGCTACCATTGAGGGCGTGCCAGAGAGCTCTGCCGACAAGAGCAAGAGATCCAGAGCCGAGCCGCCGCAGACCAAGAAGGTGCCTGTCGCGGAGGACGGCACGGGAGGGGCCATCATCATAGGCTCCACCCTCAACAACAAATAGGAAGGCGAGCTCGTCACCTTCCTGCGGGCGAATGTCGATGTGTTTGCGTGGCAAGCCTCCGACATCCCCGGTGTTCCCAGGGAAGTGATTGAGCACCACCTAGCTGTCTGCCACCACGCGTGTCCCGTCAAGCAGAAGGTCAGAAAGCAGGCTCTGGCGAGGCAGGAGTTCATCACAGAGGAGATCAAGAAGCTAGAAGCAGCAGGTTTGGTGAGAGGAGTGCTCCACCCGACGTGGTTGGCCAATCCAGTAGTGGTGCGCAAGACGAATGGGAAGTGGAGGCTGTGTATTGATTACACAGATATCAATAAGGCCTGTCCTAAGGACCCCTTCCCATTGCCGCGCATCGACCAGATTGTTGACTCCACAACCGGGTGTGATCTGTTATCATTCCTCAATGCCTACTCAGGCTACCACCAGATCTTCATGACAAGAGAAGACGAAGAGAAGACAACATTCATCACCCCATGTGGTACGTATTGCTTTTTACAGATGTCTTTCGGGTTGAAGAGTGCTGGCTCAACGTTTGCAAGAGCGGTCCAAATTGGTTTTGAGCCTTAGCTCCATAGAAATATGGAAGCCTACATGGATGACATAGTGGTCAAAACCAAGGACGGGCTGACTCTTGTGCAAGATCTAGAAGAGACATTTGCCAACCTGCGCAAGATCAACCTCAAGTTGAACCCTGAGAAGTGCGTCTTAGGCGTCCCGTCCGGCAAGCTTCTCGGGTTCTTCGTGTCACAGCGCGGGATCAAGGCAAATCCAGACAAGATCAAGGCTATTGAGCAGATCGAGGCGCCCAAGCGGATCAAGGATGTGCGTCGGCTCGCCGGCTGCTTTGCCGCCATGAGCCGGTTCATCTCCAAGTCCGCCGAGCGCGCCCTTCCTTTTTTCAAGATCTTGAAGAAGGCGGGCCCAATGGAGTGGACCCCTGAAGCCGAGGCCGCACTGCAGGACCTGAAGAAATACCTTTCCTCCACGCCAACACTAGTTGCGCCTAAACCACAAGAGCCGTTGCTGCTGTATCTAGCGGCGACGAATCAAGTGGTCAGCGCCACACTAGTGGCATAGAGGGAGATTGACGAGGAGGAAGCAATGGCGGCAGGACCAGTGGATGGCGAGCCAAAGACTCCCCCGGCAGGGCCTGGTGCTGACAAGGCGCGGCCCCCGGCAGAGTCTGGTGCCACCAAGGCGATGCCCACGCGGTCAAGTGAAGTGGTGCCCAAGAAAAAGATGATGCAGCACCCAGTTTACTTTGTCAGCTCCCTCTTGCAGGGGGCTAGGTCAAGGTATTCCGGCGTGCAGAAATTGCTCTTCGGCCTCCTTACGGCCTCAAGGAAGCTGCGTCACTATTTCCAGGCCCACGAGATCACTGTCGTCACCCGCCTCCCGTTGCAACGGATACTGCACAACCCTGATGCAACCGGAAGGATTGTGGAATGGGCCTTGGAGTTGTCAAGCTTCGGCTTAAAGTTTGAGAGTACCTCAACAATTCAGAGCAGAGTCTTGGCGGAGTTCATCGTGGAATGGACCCCGACGCCTGACGAAGAGATCCAGGAGACTACCCTCCCCGGCAAGGAAGCAGACTGCAACTGGATCATGTACTTTGATGGAGCCTTTTCGCTGCAAGGCGCCGGTGCTGGTGTGCTGCTTGTCGCACCCACTGGAGAGCACCTCAAGTACGTGGTCCATATGCACTTCCCCAGGGAGATGTCCACCAATAACACCGCCGAGTACGAGGGATTGCTTGCCGGTCTCAGGATCGCGGCAGACCTCGGGGTTAAGAAGCTCATGGTCAGGGGTGACTCGCAGCTCGTTGTCAGGCAAGTCAACAAGGATTATCAAAGCCCACTGATGGAGGCATACGTAGATGAGGTGAGGAAGCTGGAGGAACGCTTTGACGGTATTCAGGTAGAGCATGTCCCCCGAGCGGAGAACGACATCACCGATTACCTGTCAAAGCGTGACGCATTCAAGCTACCTGTGGAACCAGGTACCTTTTTGCTCCGGTTAACTCAGCCATCCGTCGATCCATCAGCAGGGCAGAACAAGCGAAGAAAATAAGGTCCCGGCAAGTACTTTCCTACCTAGCCCCCCGGGGCCGCCGGCAAGGGTACTACCGCGGACACTGAGCCTGCCCAAGAGCAACTGACTCCGGCGAGGCGTCAGGCCCTGGCCGTAGAGATGGCTGCTCCCATGGCGGAAGAGATGCCTTTTGTCCTTGCCGTCGAGCCTCAGGCTCCGGCATGGGCGCAGCATACCGTCCAATTCCTCCAAACAGGGGAGCTTCCTGAGGAGCAGGAAGAAGCTAAGAAAGTAGCCCGTCGGTCCGCCCTGTACCAGTTCGTCGATGACGTCATGTACCGGAGAAGGCCGAACGGTGTGAAACTCAAGTGCATCCCCCGGGAAGAAGGACTGGAGCTGTTAGCAGAGATACATGAAGGCATATGTGGCTCCCACATAGGGTCAAGGGCCCTTGCTGGGAAGGCGTTCCGGCAGGGTTTCTTCTGGCCCACCGCCCTCCAGGATGCGACGACACTAGTCACCAAGTGTGAAGCGTGCCAGTTCCATTCAAAGAATCGTCATCAACCAGCTCAAGCCCTTCAAACAATCCCTCTCTCCTGGCCATTCTCGTTCTGGGGGCTCGACATACTGGGCCCTTTCCCCCGCGCTGTTGGGGGCTTTGAGTACTTGTACGTTGCGATCGACAAGTTCACAAAGTGGCCGGTGGTGGAAGCAGTGAGAAAGGTGACTGCTCAGTCGGCTGTCAAGTTTTTCAAAGGACTGGTCTGTCGTTTTGGTGTGCCAAACAGAGTCATGACCGACAATGGCACGCAGTTCACAAGCCACACCTTCATGCAATACATTCAAGACCTCAGCAGCAAGGTCTGTTTTGCTTCCTGGCACACCCACGGAGCAACGGCCAAGTGGAGAGGGCAAATGCTGAAGTGTTACGAGGCCTGAGGACAAAGACTTTTGACAAGCTGCACAAGAGCGGAAGGCACTGGATTGATGAATTGTCGGCGGTTCTTTGGTCGATCAGGACGATGCCAAATCGAGCTACCGGCCAGACACCTTTTGCCCTGGTATACGGGGCGGAAGCAGTTCTCCCCACGGAACTCATATACGGGTCACCTCGAGTGCTTGCTTATGATGAGCTTGAGCAAGAGTCGTTGCGCCAAGATGACGCGACGCTCCTTGAGGAAGATCGTCTTAGGGAGGCTGTGAGAGTGGCACGCTACCAGCAAGCCTTGCGCCGCTACCATAGCCGCAAGGTTCATGCCCGAAGCTTTGAGGAAGGCGACCTTGTTCTTCGGCGTGTTCAGTCGGCCAAGAATTCCAACAAGTTGGTGCCGAAGTGGTAAGGCCCTTATCGGGTAATACGAGTCACCAGGCCTGGCGCAGTCCGCCTGGAGACCAAGGATGCCATACCAGTGAGCAACTCCTGGAACATTGAGCAGCTTCACAAGTTTTACCCATAAGGCGCGGCTTGTCGGGCCCCCCGGCAAGCCACCCTTTTGTATGAGCTTTGCCGCAAGGCATGTTACCCTTTGTACAAAGCCAGGCGAAGACCCTGAGCAAGAATAAATGAAGTGCTGGCGCCCTAAGTTATAGCATGCATGCTAGGTCGAGTCTCGTCCTCGGTTAGGGTTGATAGTGCTTAGCGGCGGTTAACCCCTAGCTTAGAGGCCGAGTCCGCGTCTATCTGTTCTTCTCTATCTTCTTTGGTTCGCAGGACACATGAGTATCCTTGTCAATCTGCCCTGGAAGAAGGGGGGACAGACCGGCGTCCAGGCCCCGGCAAGCCAGTGTTGCCGGGGGCTACAAGAGCAAAGATCCACCCGCGGCAAGCCAAGGTTGCCGGGGGCTGCAGACTCAGATAAGTTTTCTATCCCTTATCATGCGTTTCGTTATGGACTGAGGTATGTGAAACCTCGTTTTATCCTTAGGCTAGCGTGCTCCCCTCATTCTGGACCCTAGGACTCGTTTCATGGGACCGAGTTTGGTCGAAGTCACGGCAGCAAGGAAATGAAACGAGGAGCCTAAGCCCACCTCATCCCCGCCTCCGCCAAGGGCGTGAGAAAGGTTGAGCGAAGTGGGGGGACGGCAAGGCCTGTTGCCCGGTGAGAAAACGTTTATATTAAAGGTAACAAGGATTTACTCCTTGTCGTGGGTTTTACCTACGAACGAAAAACCCGTCAAACACCCATTTTTCATTAAAAACATCCCGTACAGGTACAGTCCATATGAAATGAAAAACATGAGCAAAGGGGTTACAAGTTCTAAAGTTAACAAAGGCCCGAAGGCTTACAAGACTAAAAAGAGATAAGGTGCTCGTAATCCTTTTCTTGTCCCTCTCCTCAGGAGGCAGGTCAAGGAGGCGAAAAGTACGAAAGGGGCGCCTAAGCAAGCTACGAGTGGCAGAAGACACCAAGAGAACATCTTGGCGGCCGTCCAAGGGCTAGATGGTGATGGCGGCACTGGAGACAGAGCTCGAAAACGAGGCGGCAGGACGTCAGTACGCGACGAACGCGTTGGTGCACGCGTACTCTGGCTTAACGGCCTTGCCGCCCACCCTCTTCCTCTTCCGCAACCTCCCAACGCCAACCGCACAAGGAGACGACCCCGAGAAGTTCAAGGAGCCGGCGACGCGGATGATGGGGCCGCCGGTGCCGCTCGGAGCGGCGCCCGACGCCTAGTCGGACCCGTCATCCTGCCGCCCGTTAGCCTCGTCGTCGCTGCCGTTGTCTTCCTCGCCACTCCCGCTCGAAGAGGGATCTTCATCGTTAGAAGAGCTCTGCACGCAGCACCTTACGCGGGTCCCGAAGTGCCCGAAGATCTTGACGGAGAGGAGGCCACCCTCCATTAGTTTGAAATGGAGAGTGAGCCCATCCGTCAAGCTGTGGAGGCGAGCGAAGGTTTTCCACCCTCGATGGAGATACATGACGTGAGGGGCGGGGAACTCGACGTCGGCCCATGTGCCGCTTGGAAACGATCGACACTTATGGAAATTATGAAGAAGGGCAGGAGGCAGCTTCATGCGTGAGTGCTTGGCAGTTTCTCTTCCTGTAGGTGCTAGCGTACAGAGCAAAGAGAGGCGTCGCTTGAGACCATGCAGGATGGAGGACAGTCAACGGGTGCGGCAGCGGCAATTTTCGATGACTGCTTCCACTACGCATGTGATTTTATCGTGACTAGATTCGAACATTGTAATAGAGAGGCAAATAGAGTAGCACATGAACTTGCTAAGTTAGCTAGATTTTCTTCAACTTCAGATTGATTCGAGGAGCCTATCAATGAAATTGTACTTTTCCTCACAAACGATGTATTGGTTATTTCTAATGAATAAAGTTTCGTTTTATTTCAAAAAAAAAAGGAGAGGCGTCGCTTGGTTGGAAGATGGCAAGTGGAGAGAATTAAGGCAAGGGAAGAATCAAGGAGAGGGAAGACAAAAGTGACTCTCCGTGCGTTTTATCTGTGTATGGACAAGAGGTTTATGTGTGTACGTGTTTTTTTAGGGATATGTGTGTACGTGACAAGGAGAGGTTCAGCTACCATGGGGTAAATGGGCTAAGGCCCATGTGAGACGGAATAAAAATATAAGAATGTGAAGCATATTGGGCTAGGCCCATTCGGTTTGCAGGGAAGGAAATAATGTGGATTGCATCCAGGTGAGAGAAAGAGGGCAGATCCTATATGACGCCCGTGTGCGTCCGTTCGTCGCTGCTTCGCTGAAGCGAAGCGAGAGAACGAGGCGCACGGGCCGGCCCACTTTGAGCGAGACCTGGTTTTGGGAACCTTCTAGTAGGTTCTCCGAACCGTTTTTTTTTCTTTTGCTAGTTTTTCGGTTTATACCTGTTTCTTTTGCTAGTTTTTCCGTCCTAAATAAACCTGTTTCTTTTTTTACCTTTTGTTTCTTTTTTCTATTTCTGTTTTTGCTTCTTTTCTTTCATTTTATCCTTTTTCGTTTTGCTTTTATACTTTGTTTTCAAGAAAATGGTTTGAAATCCCAAATTTTGTTCACGATTTCAAAAATTGTTCATTGATTCAAAATTTTGTTCACCTTTTTCAAAAATTGTTCAGCATATATCAAAAAAGTGTTCAATATGTATTTAATATTTGTTTAGTGTATATAACAAAATTGTTCAATGTGTAGTTAAAAATAGTTCAATGTATATTAAAAAAATGTTCAATGCATATTTAAAATGTGTGTATCATATATCACAAAATGTACACTGTGTATTTAAAAAAAATCGACGTATTTGCACAAAAAATTCAATGTATATTTGAAACTTGTAAAAATTCAACAAATGTTTGGATTTTCAAATTTTGTTCATGGTCAATAATTATTCACGTTTTTTTGTAAAACTCACGTTTTAAAATTTGTTCGAGAAAAAATTATTCATTTTTTGAAGGAATGATTAAAAGACGGATCTACCGGTGTACATAATACCTATTTACTGAGCGCTGTATCTTAACACGTAGTCAGGCGGTGGTGTAGTGGCAAGCAACGCGGCTAAATAACGATAGGTCGTTGGTTCGACTCCATCGAACGCTGCATTTTTAGTGCCATTTCCCTTTTACGTTCGCTCGTGGAAATGGGCCAGCCCGTTTGGCGTGAACCCTTCAGCGGAAGCTGCTCGTCTTGACGCACGCGAGCGTCAGCTAGGAGCACTCGAGAAAGAGAGACTCGTACCCTTGAGAGAGAGAGAAGATAAGATTTTCCTTTTAGGAAATGAACTTCAGAAAATCCAAGCAAAAAATAGACGCACATAATTTATATGCTAAGGCAAGAAAACAAATGAACCGAACAAAACAAAAAACTAAATTTTAATTTAGGTTCGCATTAGTTCAAATTAAATCCTTTAATTATAAAAAGATCAATTTAAGCTTTGTTAACAAATAAAACAAATGAAGTTTTCTGGCCCTAATTTTTGGAAAACTTTTTCTTAAACATTCCGAAAATCGGGATGTTACACTAATACCGCACATTTTTCGCCAGTATCATACATCCGTCATATACCTTCCTCAAAACAGTCATCATACCTACTTATCATGGCATTTTCATGGCCATTTCGAGATATATTGCCATGCAACTTTCCACCGTTCTGTTTATTATGACACGCTCCATCATTGTCATATTGCTAGCATGATCATGTAGTTGACATCGTATTCATGGCAAAGCCACCATTCATAATTCTTTCATACATGTCACTCTTGAATCATTGCATATCCTGGTACATCGCCGGAGGCATTCACATAGAGTCATATTTTTGTTCTAAGTTTCGAGTTGTAATTGTTGAGTTGTAAGAAAAATAAAAGTGTGATGATCATCATTTTTAGAGCATTGTCCCAAGTGAGGAAAGGATGATGGAGACTATGATTCCCCCATAAGTCGGGATGAGACTCCGGACGAAAAATAAAAAAAAAGAGAAAAGAGGTCAAAAAAGGCTCAAATAAAAAATGAGAGAAAAAGAGAGAAGGGACAATGTTAATATCATTTTACCACACTTGTGCTTCAAAGTAGCATCATGATCTTCATGATAGAGAGTCTCTCATTTTGTCACTTTCATATACTAGTGGGATTTTTTCATTATAGAACTTGTCTTGTATATTCCAATGATGGGCTTCCTTAAAATTCCCTAGGTCTTCGTGAGCAAGCGAGTTGGATGCACACCCACTTAGTTTCTTTTGTTGAGCTTTCATATACTTATAGCTCTAGTGCATCCGTTGCATGGCAATCCCTACTCACTCACATTGATATCTATTGATGGGCATCTCCATAGCCCGTTGATACGCCTAGTTGATGTGAGACTATCTTCCCCTCCTTTTGTCTTCTCCACAACCACCATTCTATTTCACATATAGTGCTATATCCATGGCTCACGCTCATGTATTGCGTGAAGATCGAAAAAGTTTTGAAAATGTCAAAAGTATGAAACAATTGCTTGGCTTGTCATCGGGGTTGTGCATGATTTAAATACTTTGTGTGGTCAAGATGGAGCATAGCCAGACTATATGATTTTGTAGGGATAACTTTCTTTGGCCATATTATTTTGAGAAGACATAATTACTTTGTTAGTATGCTTGAAGTATTATTATTTTTATGTCAATATGAACTTTTGTCTTGAATCTTTCAGATCTGAATATTCATACCACAATTAAGAAAGAATTACATTGAAATTATGCCAAGTAGCACTCCGCATCAAAAATTCTCTTTTTATCATTTACCTACTCGAGGACGAGCAAGAATTAAGCTTGGGGATGCTTGATACGTCTTCAATGTATCTATAATTTTTGATTGCTCCATGCTATATTATCTACTATTTTGGACTATATTGGGTTTTATTTTCCACTTTTATATTATTTATGGGACTAACCTATTAACCGGAGGCCCAGCCCAGAATTGTTGTTTTTTGCCTATTTCAGTGTTTCGAAGAAATGGAATATCAAACGGAGTCCAAACGGAATGAAACCTTCGGGAACGTGATTTTCTCATCAGATATGATCCAGGAGACTTGGACCCTCCGTCAGGAAAGCCACGAGGCGGTCACGAGGGTGGAGGGCGCCCCCCTAGGGCGCGCCCCCTGCCTCGTGGGCCCCTCGAAGCTCCACCGACGTACTCCTTCCTCCTATATATACCTACGTACCCCCAAACGATCAGATACGGAGCCAAAAACCTAATTCCACCTCCGCAGCCTTCTGTACCCATGAGATCCCATCTTGGGGCTTGTTCCGGAGCTCCGCCGGAGAGGGCCATCATCACGGAGGGCTTCTACATCATCATAGCCCCTCCGATGAAGTGTGAGTAGTTTACCTCAGACCTTCGGTCCATAGTTAGTAGCTAGATGGCTTCTTCTCTCTTTTGGATCTCAATACAATGTTATCCCCCTCTCTCGTGGAGATCTATTCGATGTAATCTTCTTTTCGCGGTGTGTTTGTGAAGACCGATGAATTGTGGGTTTATGATCAAGTCTATCTATGAATAATATTTGAATCTTCTCTGAATTCTTTTATGTATGATTGGTTATCTTTGCAAGTATCTTCGAATTATCAGTTTGGTTTGGCCTACTAGATTGGTTTTTCTTGCAATGGGAGAAGTGCTTAGCTTTGGGTTCAATCTTGCGGTGTCCTTTCCCAATGACAGCAGGGGCAGCAAGGCACGTATAGTATTGTTGCCATCGAGGATAACAAGATGGGGTTTTTATCAAATTGCATGAAACTATCCCTCTACATCATGTCATCTTGCTTAAGGCGTTACTCTGTTTTTACTTAATACTCTAGATGCATGCTGGATAGCGGTCGATGAGTGGAGTAATAGTAGTAGATGCAGGCAGGAGCCGGTCTACTTGTCTCGGACGTGACGCCTATATACATGATCATACCTAGATATTCTCATAACTATGCTCAATTTTGTCAATTGCTCAACAGTAATCTGTTCACCCACCGTAGAATACTTATGCTCATGAGAGAAGCCACTAGTGAAATCTATGGCCCCCGGGTCTATTCTCATCATATCAATCTCCATCACTTTATTATTGCTTTGCTTTTACTTTGCCTTTTACTTTTTACCTTGCATCTCTATACCAAAAATACCAAAAATATTATCTATCATCTCTATCAGATCTCACTCCCATAAGTGACCGTGAAGGGATTGACAACCCCTAATCGCGTTGGTTGCGTTGAGCTATTTGTTTTGTGTAGGTACGAGGGACTCGCGCGTAGCCTCCTACTGGATTGATACCTTGGTTATCAAAAACTGAGGGAAATACTTACGCTACTTTGCTGCATCATCCTCTCCTCTTCGGGGAAATCCAACGCAGTGCTCAAGAGGTAGCACATAGCAACAAGCGGGGAGAGTGTGTCCACGTACCCTCGTAGACCGAAAGCGGAAGCATTTAGTAACGTGGTTGATATAGTCGAACGTATTCATGATCCAACCGATCCAAGTATCGAATGTACAACACCTCCATGTTCAGCACACGTTCAGCACGATGACGTCCCTCGAGCTCTTGATCCAGTTGAGGACAAGGGAGAGTTCCGTCAGCACGACGGCGTGGCGACGGTGATGATGAAGTTACCGGCGCAGGGCTTCTCCTAAGCACTACGACGATATGAATGAGGTGTTAACCGTGGAGGGGGGCGCCACACACGGCTAGGAACAATTGATGTGTCTTCTAGGGGTGCCCTCCCCACGTATATAAAGGAGGGAGATGGAGGGAGGCAGCCTAGGGCGCGCCCATGTAGGAGGAATCCTACTTGCGCCCCTAGTCCAATTCGGCCCCCCTACCATATTTGGACAAGGGGGAAAGGAAGGAGGGGGAGGGGAAGGAAGTAGGAGTCCTACTTCATACTTTCCTTTTCCTCCTCTCCTTTCCCTTTCTCCCCACGTGGCTGGCCCTATAGGGGGAGCATCAGCCCCTTGTGGGCTGGTGTATTCCCTTACTTGCCCATTAAGCCCATATCTTTGCTGGGGGTTGCCCGGAACCCCTTCTGGTGACCAGGTATCACCCAGAACACTTCCGGCATCCAAATGCCATCGTCCTATATATGAATCTTTATCTCTAGACCATTTCGAGACTCCTCGTCATGTCCGTGATCTCATCCGGGACTCCGAACAAACTTCGGTCATCAAATCACATAACTCATAATACAAATCGTCATCGAACGTTAAGTATGCGGACCCTACGGGTTCGAGAACTATGTAGACATGACCGCCACACATATCCGGTCAATAACCAATAGCGGAACCTGGATGCTCATATTGGCTCCTACATATTCTACGAAGATCTTTATTGGTCAAACCGCATAACAACATACGTTGTTCCCTTTGTCATCGGTATGTTACTTGCCCGAGCTTCGATCGTCGGTATCATCATACCTAGTTCAATCTCGTTACCAGCAAGTCTCTTTACTCGTTCCGCAATGCATTATCCCGTGACTAACTCATTAGTCACATTGCTTTCAAGGCTTATAGTGATGTGCATAACCGAGAGGGCCCAGAGATACCTCTCCGATACACGAAGTGACAAATCCTAATCTCGATCTATGCCAACCCAACAAACACCTTCGGAGACATCTGTAGAGTATCTTTATAATCACCCAGTTACGTTGTGACGTTTGATAGCACACAAGGTGTTCCTTTGGTATTCAGGAGTTGCATAATCTCATAGTGACAGGAATATGTATAAGTCATGATGAAAGCAGTAGCAATAAAACTAAACGATCATAATGCTAAGCTAACGGATGGGTCTTGTCCATCACATCATTCTCTAGTGATGTGATCCCATTCATCAAATGACAACACATGTCTATGGTCAGGAAACATAACCATTTTTGATTAACGAGCTAGTCAAGTAGAGGCATACTAGGGACACTCTGTTTTGTCTATGTATTCACACATGTACTAAGTTTCCGGTTGATACAATTCTAACATGAATAATAAACATTTATCATGGTATAAGAAAATATAAATAACAAATTTATTATTGCCTCTAGGGCATATTTCCTTCACTAACAAGTCATGCCATAATTTTGGCTCTCTCAAATAGGTGTGTCCAGCAAAGGATCAAGACTTAAAACACAAAATAAAACAAGAAAAAACTCATATCATACCAGACGCTCCAAGCAAAACACATAGTATGTGATGAATAAAAATATAGCTTCGAGTAAAATACTGATGGTCGTTAGAAGAAAGAGGGGATGCCACTCGGGGGCATTCCCAAGCTTAGTTGGTTGCTCATTTTTGGATAATTGCTTGGGATGCCGGGGCATCCCCGAGCTTAGGCTCTTCTACTCCTTATTCCTTCATCCATCGTAAGATAACCCAAAACTTGAAAACCTCAATCACACAAAACTCAACAAAACCTTCGTGAGATCCGTTAGTGTGAGAAAAATAAATCACTACTATAAGTGTTGCGTCAAACCAATTCATATTTTATTTTTGCATTATATCTACTATATTCCAACTTTTCTATGGCAAAAACTCATCAAAGAAAACCATAGAGCCATCAAAATAGGCACACAATGCAAAGAAAACAGAATCTGCCAAAACAGAACAGTCTGTAGCAATATGATTTGTTCGAATACTTCTGGAACTCCAAAAATTCTAAAAAACATAGGAAGACCTGCGAAATTTGTATATTAATTTTCTGCAAAAAGAATTGGTATTTTATCACGCTCTGGTAAAAAATGAGAATTGTTTTCGTGAGCGCACAAGTTTATGTTTTCAGCAAGATCAAACAACTATCCCAAGAAGATCCTAAAGGCTTTACTTTGCACAAACACTAATTAAAACACAAAAAACACAATCATAACAGTAGCATAATTGTGCAAACACACAAGAACAGAAAGCAAAAAGCAAAAATAAATTCTGTTCATTGGGTTGCCTCCCAACAAGCGCTATAGTTTTACACCCTTAGCTAGGCATAAAGCAAGGATCTAAGTTTTGTCTTCCGAAGTTTTGGCAACTTTTGTAAGGATTTTCTCAAACCCGGGAGGCTCTTTACGCTTCCCTAAATTCTCCGCGAAAGAAACCATCTTAAGATCCAAAATATCCAATCGCTTGTTGCAAAGAGTAATCAGGGTATTCATGCGATTGATACTACCATTGAGGTGTTTGAGGGGTTCATTATATTTCTGTATTTCAACCATATGTTTATGCAAATCACCAAGTTTGTCCAACATTTGAGCTCCCTCAGGGGTAAAATAAAACCCCTTCTTTTGAGGTGGAATTCCCAAAATTCCTTCTAAAATTTCATAGGCAGCATTGGCATCAAGCTCAATGAAATTTCCTTTAGCGGCAAAATCTAGAAGTTGCCTATGATGCAAAGCCAATCCTATGTAAAAATTACGAAGCAAAACCTTAGCGTCCCCCTTTAAATTGGAAATATGATACGATTCCATAAGCCTATACCAGACATCTTTCAAATTTTCTCCTTGTCTTTGCTTGAAGTAAAGAACTTCAAAATCTGGTGACAAAGGAGGAGTAGGAATGCTAGCCATCAAGACTGGAAAGCAAGAGAACGGCGAACGAAAAAGAAGGGCGAATAAAACAGAAATTTTTTGTGAAGTGGGGAAAAGAAAAACGAGAGGCAAATGAAAAATAATGTAAATTGCGAGGAGATGAGATTTGTGATTAGGAACCTGGTATATGTTGAAGATCCGCCCCGGCAACGGCGTCAGAAATTCCTTTTGATGTCGCTTGAAGCTACGTCGATATTTTCTCAAAGAGGAAGGGATGATGCAGTACAGCGGCGGTAGGTATTTCCTCAGATATGAAACCAAGGTTATCGAACCAGTAGGAAAACCAAGCAACACAACGTAAACATCCCCTGCACACAGATAACAAATCCTCGCAACTCGACGTGTTAAAGGGGTTGTCAGTCCCTTCCGGGTATGGCGCCTCAAGATAGGCAAACAGACGTGTGAGATAAAATTATAGTAGATTGATAGATCGAACGCCAAATAAAATAAATAATAATAAATTGCAGCAAGGTATTTTTGTATTTTGGTTTAATAAATCTGAAAAACAAAGGAAAATAGATCGCAAAGCTAAATATATGAGAAAGAGACCTGGGGGCCGTAGGTTTCACTAGTGGCTTCTCTCGAGAAAAATAGCAAACGGTGGGTGAACAAATTACTATTGGGCAATTGATAGAACTTCGAATAATCATGACGATATCCAGGGAATGATCATATATAGGCATCACGTCCAAGATTAGTAGACCGACTCCTGCCTGCATGTACTACTATTACTCCACACATCGACCGCTATCCAGCATACATCTAGTGTATTAAGTTTATGGAGAAACGGAGTAATGCAATAAGAACACTGACATGATGTAGACAAGATCTATCTATGTAGAGATAGACCCCATCGTTTTATCCTTAGTAGCAACGATACATACGTGTCGGTCCCCTTCTGTCACTGGGATCAAGCACCGTAAGATCGAACCCACTACAAAGCACCTCTTCCCATTGCAAGATAAATAGATCAAGTTGGCCAAACAAACCCCAAATATCGGATAGGAAATACAAGGCTATAAGCAATCATGCATATAAGAGATCAAACAAACTCAAATAACTTTCATGGATATAAAAAGATAGATCTGATCATAAACTCAAAGTTCATCGATCCCAACAAACACACCGCAAAAGAGTTACATCATATGGATCTCCAAGAGATCATTGTATTGAGAATTTAGCGAGAGAGAGGAAGCCATCTAGCTACTAACTACGGACCCGAATGTCTACAAAAAACTACTCACGCATCATCGGAGAGGCACCAATGGAGGTGGTGAACCCCATCCGAGATGGTGTCTAGATTGGATCTGATGGTTCTGGACTCTGCGGCGGCTGGATTAATATTTCATCGACTCCCCTAGGGTTTTAGGAACATTGGGGTATTTATAGAGCAAAGAGGCGGTCCGGGGGCACCCGATGTGGGCGCAACCCACCAGGGCGCGCCTGGGCCTCCTGGCGCGCCCTGGTGGGTTGTGCTCTCCTCGGAGCACCCCCAGGCGCAGCCAGGGTCCATTATGTTCTTTCTGGTCCAAAAAATCTCCATAAAGTTCCGTTGCGTTTGGACTCCGTTTGATATTGATTTCCTGTGATGTAAAAAACATGCAGAAAACAACAACTGGCACTTGGCACTATATCAATAGGTCAGTACCAAAAAATGATATAAAATGACTATAAAATGATTATAAAACATCCAAAATTGATAATATAACAACATGAAATAATTAATAATTATAGATACTTTGGAGACATGTAATGTGTCATTTTGAATTTTCCTCTTCCCGTCTCATGGCGTAATGTGCTACCTCGACAACATCCCTCTTTTTGCTGGTGGTGTACAGTATGTGCTTATGACATAACTTGTGTTGCATCACCCAACCGCCTATTCTCAACTCTAGAAGGTCATCTGTGTTGTAACTATGTTATTGGTGTTTTGTATTTTCTGTGTTCTTACTTTGGCGAGTTATGTATTTCCCTCGGATGGTTAAGGTTTTCGATCCGTTTTTTTATATAATGGATCAAATCTCTATCTAAAATGAGATCACATTCGAGTGCAGACTCTCCCCTAAACTACAAGACTTACCAAATGCAAAGTTATGTTCTCATTCATTCTCTTCTTTATTTCCTTTTTGTCATCAAGCCTCTCATAGCTTCGATTTGCACTATCCATTAGAATGTAATCGATATAAGAATCAATAAGATGAAAGATGTACAATTCAATTTCTCGATTCAATAGAAGGATGGGCAAGTTGGTATCGACCTACTTAGCTTAAGGCTGGATCATCCACCCGTCCCGTCGTCTTGTCTTGTGAAGCACTAGCTCCACTTAAGCTTAAGTTATTCTTACGATTAGGATTGTTTTATTATGAGAAGGCATCTCACCCTTGCACCTCATACGCAAGGGCACCCAACCGCTAGAGTTCCTGTGCCTCCCAACCTGGGCTGCCGACAGTCAGCCTTGTCTCCTGTGGCATTAGGGCCATGGAGAGGCAGTGTATCCCGGGCCTTGTCTATGCGAGGGCTTTGTTTTTGGATTTTTTTGAGTTTTGGTAGGCTTGTGCCGTGCTCAGAGAGGCGATATGGCATCTATCTGAAAATGAAATAAGGTTCTCCCTGCCTAGCCCCCGTCCCTGTGAAGCTTCTAGCGTCGTCGAAGGGCGTGTGGAGGTTTGTCTCCGGCAAATCTCGTAGGATTGGGTTGGCTTTTGTCTTTGATGGATACACGTGGATCCAATCTTCGTTCTTCTGTGTTCGTGTGTCTACAGGTTGGATCTTTTCGATCCATGCTTTTCTTCATCGGCGGTGTGGTTGCTGTTCTGGTGTCCTGATCTAGTACCTTAGCACGACGACTTTCCGACTATCTACTTTAGCAGGGTTTGCCCCGCTTCAGTGACGGAGAGACAACGATGACGACGCACCTTCAGCTCGCTACAGTGCTTGTTGTCATTGGTAGGTGGTCTGCATACTTGGATGTAATTTTTACTTCATGTGTTATTTGTGCTACCTTGACAGTTGATGAATACCCTAGATCTAGATCTGAATTTTTTTAAAGACCGCTCTATGAAAAAGGGAAAAGAAAAGCTCCTGTGGTCTGACTATCTGAAACTTCACATGGCAAAAATCAAGAAAAAAAAACAACCAGAAACGATTCTGAGAAAAAAAAAACCTAAAAAAAAGCAACAACAACCCAGAAACGAGAGGCAGAGCCGGCGAAGAGGGGAAAAACGATCCGCTCTGCACCGAGGCGACGAAGGGCAGGAAGAAATGGCAGGGAAACCCGGCAGCCTCAAGGGCGTCGCCCTCATCAGCGGCGGTGGCGCCGACAGCGCTGTCGCCGGCGCCCTCCACTTCGTCCAAGACCCCTCCTCCGGTATATGCTTACTCTACTCTGTGCTCTCTACAGCGGTCCTAAACCGCGCTCTTCTCGCTGATAAGAGTGATACAGTTTGATCTCCCTGTGCGTGCTAGGGTATACCGAGGTGAGGGGGAGGGTCTCGGGCCTCGCCCCGGGCCTGCACGGCTTCCACATCCACGCCTTCGGCGACACCACCAACGGCTGCAACTCCACCGGTCCGTAGCTTCTCAGCCTAATCGCGGTTTCTGTTTAGGTGACTTAGACCTGTCCAATCGAGGATACTGGCAGTTAAGATATAACTGCATCTGGGAATTCCTTGTAAGGAAGTAGAAATATATTCAAATGATAATGATATGTTTCTCTCAATTGCAACGATTTTCATGTGGCATACATCAAATGTTGCCTAAGCGAAGCTTCGCGTCTGAATTCTGCTGTCTTATAATCTGAATCCATATAACGGGCAAGGATTTGTGGGCTTTATAATCGCTTTTACAGAATTGAGCATTTGATCTGTGCAGTGAGGAATGACAGACACTGAAGCTGTTGTTAATAAACAAGTGCCTGTGCATAATTACTGGTCCATAGGAGTTGGAATAGAGAGATAAATTTTCAGCCACTGTCAGGAAACCCACCGTTTGCGCTTGGCCTCAAGCACAAACTATGGGGTGGGAACCTGATGCTACCCGCACACTAACCTATTACGTGCCTCGATAGTTCACACAAAAACAGATACCCCCCAGTATTGGGTAGAACCTGTACATCACTTTCCCAGAAATATTACAGATTGTTAAGCAAACGAGGCTCAACTCTACAAAAGGCAGATATGCTGCCTGCGGCAAGTTGGTGATAGCCTGAACCATCTCGGGAGAAATAGCATTTTGAAACATTTGCAGAGAGAAACCTGTTTCTTGAGGGGAGATCTAACACATTTGTCTTGCTTGCGGAAATTTATACCTTTGCTTGCAAGTGGAACTACTTAGTACCTGTTGATGGAATGTGCAGCAATCACTTTGCACTGTTTTGGCAGTAAGCTTGCATAAATTGAAGCAAGTTTAATGTTGGCTAAGAAATATAGTTTTCAGTGTTGAATTATCTGTTCCTTCAAGTTACCATATGGAACTAAATATCATATGGCTACTACTCTTTTCAGATTAGTCTACTGGTGTCTTACTAATAGATGGTATGGCGAGTTTGTTCATGGGATATTGTAGTTCAGTGCATTTTTAGACTTTGGATTCTGGTCTCTTCTTTTGTAAGGGCTAATTGGAGCCGAGATAACAACTATATTAAGTAATAAACAATAATCTTTTTAGTTTAAGCTACGTACACATAAAATTTGTCAGGGTATCTTGTACAGCTTCTTGCAAGCATCATATTCCATAGATAGGGATTAAGTTTTGAAGAAAATGTACATTGTGTGGAAACTTTACGATGTGCTGATCAACTTTATCTGTCTAACAGGACCCCATTTCAATCCTCATAATAAGTCCCATGGAGCACCGGTTGATGATGAACGGCATGTGGGCGACCTGGGAAACATACAAGCCAACAAGGAAGGTTAGTTATATGACTACTCAACAATTTGTTAGGGTTAGGCAACTATGGGTCAAGTTACTGTCTTGAAGTAATCCCTGTTTTTAATAACACACCAGTGATTTATTTCAGGTGTTGCAGAAATCTTCATAAAGGACTTGCAGGTTCCATTGCCTTGAAAGATGTAAAATATTGTTTTGATCATCTTGGTATAATTTTTTATGTACTGGTAATTCATTTCTGTTGTTGTATGAAGATTTCACTAAGGGGGCCTCATTCCATACTGGGAAGGGCAGTTGTTGTTCATGCTGATTCTGATGACCTAGGAAAGGGTAAGCATTTTAACCTAACTAGAAGATGTATATTTCTGTAAAAATAAGGCCGGTTTTCCTTTTATATGTATATATTCAGGAATAAGATAGATGGAACTTCTTTCAGAAAAATTATGATTGAATGATTCACTGTAGTCTGAAGCAAGTAACTTATAGTAATACACTACCACCTGCTGAACGGGGATGTTACTTTGTATGTAATGTTGATATCATACACTTAAATGGCTTTCCTTGAGCACATGGTTCATTCAGTTCCCCAATTAAACCAGGACCATGGGTGACACCGAATCATGACTAATTGCTGAAGTTTGCCTGGATTGTAATGGATCACTATATCCAACTGATATGCGATTTGCTCAAGCCTATTAGTGTATGAAAATTTTGGTGTGTTGCAAGCAGCAGAGCAGAACTCAGCAGGCAAAGATAGCGCCGCATTACAGGATTACTGTACCATGGGTTATGTCATTCTACACTTGTAGGCACTGAATGGCTAGTCAGTATTTTAAACTATGTTTTGTTTTGTGCATAAAATAGGCTTGATGAGAACTCGTACTCTGTTAATCACAATAGGGTAGCAGTAAAATGTTATGACTTTGGATGAAAAGAGAATTTTGTAATGAGTTATGCCGCAATCTGCCACGTTCTGTTGTCTTAATTATCAAGCACTGTTGGGTGTTATATACATGTCTTGCTACATGGGTTAATCTGCCGCAGGAGTCATTTGGATGCTTGGGGAAAAAACCCTGTATATCTGACCTCGTTTTGCATTCAATTTGAATTTGTAAAACGAGTATGATACTTGCTCTGTTTCATCTGATGGTTTCCTCTGCACTCTATGCAAGCTTACTTACCTATGCTCTGCTGCACTTGAAACGTGAAACATGTACTCCCTCCGTTCGGAATTACTTGTCACAAAAATGGATGTATCTACAACTAAAATACATCTAGATACATTCATTTCTTGGACGAGTAATTTCGAATGGAGGGAGTATTTCCTTGTTTTCTGTAACCATTGGGCGACTGCAGATTCCTGAACATTTGTACTACTGTTTAGTATAGGTCTTGGCCGGCATTCACATATTTTACTGCTCCTGACTATTTTCCTTTAATATTTTGTAGGTGGCCATGAACTAAGTAAGTCAACAGGAAATGCAGGAGCCAGAATTGGATGTGGTAAATGGCAAACCCTTCATTTGTTTTCAACACTGAGCAAATGCACGCACAAGGTGCTGCTTTCTGTAGATGTTTCTCTAATACCATGACTGTATTTAACACGTATATCCTTGAATAACTTGTAGGTATCATTGGAATTCAGCCTGCTGTTTAACAAAAAAAAAACATAATAGCCGTTGGAGTCCATGTTGGTATTGCAGCGCGCAGACAAGGAAACAGTGATATCGTTGAAGATCATACATTTTGATGTGATATCATTGTGATCAATTATGTAAATGTACACAAGTACTCTTCAGATCTTTTTTTTTTGCGGGTAAGCACTCTTGATAATAACATATTTTTAAATAAAAGAAGATAAAAGGTTGCACCAACTTACATCAACCTGCTCCAAGTCCTGAACTTGCACTGATGTTGTGTGGTCGTAACAGAGCTTATAACGGATGCTTGTTTTTGTAACAAAGCAAAATAACACAAGACCTTTCGTTGCTGCATACAGAACATGCGACGGTACACATCTCTCGCCATATAAGGTTCATTGAGTTGAACGAATGACTCAGAATAGACACGGATGCTGTATGATCGTATCAAACTGTTACTGCGGTCCAATTTGCGCAGTTCAAACTTGTTTTTTTTTAAACTGGGCAAAACAGTTTCAAAACTTGGGTTAGATAGTTGGATCCCGCTGCCGAGTGCTTAAAAAATGGCTCATCCATCCATCCTTTGTTAATTAACTAACCAAGCTCCTTGCAGCACAAGGATCACCATATATATGACGTCCTTGACCCCATCCGGCCGTGACCGTCACCCTTGCAAGCTGAAGCCGTGAGCAGACCGCCAAAGACGACGGTCCCAAGACGCTCTAAGCCAGGCGCTAGCAGCCGGCAGCGGACGATCGAACAAGCACAAGAGAACAGAAGGAGATCAATAGACCTCCAAGCTCCGTAACAATTTAGTAATGGCCTTCCTGGCTTCGGCGACACTGAATTGCCGATACCGAGGTCAGACCCGCGCAGGAAATGCCTCGACGGGAACCGGACGCGCCGGAAGGCGCCAAAGGGTGCCCGCGCGCACGTACGTACGCGCCCAAACAACGATGCGTCGCCGGCGTTCGCGGCGTGTGGCGCGCGCGAGGGCCTGGAGCTTCCCCTTGGCGCCGGCAGCGCGATGCCGGCGACGGTGGCTACGGACAGCTCCAAGGGCCGAGGCCGGTGGCGCCACGGAGAAGCGGCTGGCCTTGATCGTGGGCCTGAGCGAGCGAGCGAGGGAGAGGAAAAAGAAAGAAACTGGCGCGACCCCGGGGCCGGGCCGTGGCCAAACCTTAGCTGCGCTGGTCGGTGCTGGCTCGAGAGGAGTAAAGAAAGCCGGCCGGGCGCGCGAGCACGTCGTACGTGGCCGCGTCCGAGCTGCCTGGAAAAACGGCTGGCCGGGCGCCCGTGCGCGCGGTCGTCGCCGTGGGAGGGACGGCGGGCGGGCGATCGCGTCGCGGGCGGGGCGGCAGCATTCGAGGGCAGGGCGGGCAGGGATTCGCACGCACGTAGTACGTGCGTGGGGTTTCGTATTCTTGTGGCGTGTCGTCCTCGTCCGTCCCCCGCCTCGGCTCCGCGCCGTGCCTGCTGTGTGCGTGCGCGCGCTGGCTTTGCCGTGGCGACACCGCTGTTGGCACCGTGAGCCCTCCGATGCGCCAGGCAGGGGCAGGCCGACCGTTCTTCTTCCGTCCCGTCGTACCATCCTCTGTAGTACGATCCATAGTGCTAACGTCGTCTCTGTTGGTCCGTGACTTCACCCGTTTCAGCCACTAGTAGCACATCGGTACATGCATACACATGGACCATCCATCCGTATACTCTGCATGCATCCATATACTTTCGGTACGCGGTCTGAAAATACATAGACAGACATGCACATGCACGGCCTGAACCCAGGGCGGTCCCAAACGCACGCACCTATCTATACGTACCACGCCTCAAAAGAGCTTTGCCGAGGCAGGGCCTTTTGCCACACAGAAAGTCTGGGAAAATTGTCAGAAATAATAGTTTATTGCAGCAAACAATCTCATCTAGTACAAGGCTGCAAACTGTTTTTCATCTCGAAAAGATTGTAGATGGTTGATGGTCCTCTGCTGACCAGGGGCTTAAAAGGCCTGAAAAAAAAGGTTTGGTATCCTTAGAGCAACTTCAATAGTGCGACCCAAACGAACGGCGATTTCGTCCATTTTTTGTCTGTTTGAGTCGATCGCCCGCCCGGGTCCGCCTTGTTTTTGATATCGGTCGGCAACGCATCCAACGCGCCGACCCATATGTGCCGGCATGGCCGGCTGGCCGTCCAATATTATATTGATTTACATTCAAACATATTGTCAAACATAGTTCACCGAATAAAATAGTATCCCTGGGAAGGACAGATTTTCCACTCCCAGCGCATGCAGTCTATGCTGCCAAGCATCACTGAGAAGCCCCTTCTGGCATTCATCGCCAACAAACGGGTTGTATCTTTAGTTGTCGGCTCTCTCAAGTACTTAGGGCCAAACACAGCAATAACAGCCTTGCAGAACTTATACAGGGACTCTAGGCATGTAGACTCACTCATACGGACGTACTCGTCAGTGAGATCACCAGGCACTCCGTGTGCAAGCATTCGGATGACGGCAGTGCATTTCTGATAAGAGAAGAAACCGATCTTGCCGGCATCCTCTTTGCACTCGAAATAGTCATCATAGCCGACCATCCCCTCTCTAATATGGTTGAAAAGATGCCTACTCATATGGAAACGGCGGCGGATTTTTTTATGTTTGAACAGCGGGTTTGTTGTATCAAAGTAGTCCTTTCAAAGAAGGAAATGACCGCTCTCTCGGTTGTGATACAACGCCGAAAGGTGGCCCGGAATGGAGCCACGGAACAACAGCCGCTGGCTGTTGAGGTGGTGATGGACCAACACGGCAGCCAATATCTCCTCCTCGTCATCGGACGACGAATCGTCGGAGTCACAAAGGAAATTGTGGAAAAAGAAGTCATCGGCGGAGTCCATTTTCGTACCTTGGCAAACTGTCGAACAGCTTGCGGGCGTCGAAGAAGGAGACGGCTGGCGAGGGGAGTCGCGACGCGCACGGACCAGCTAGCTGCCCTGCGGGCGTCCGACGAGCGTGCCGGTCGGATCTGATCGGGGCAGCGAGGCGGCTTCTTGGTCGCGGCCGGCTGTGCGGGGGAGGGGGGAGCTGTGGTGGGAAGCAGTTTGCTCCCAGGCGGCAAGACGACGGTGGCGGGCGACGTGGGGAGTGGGCGGCGTTGCTGGGCGGATATGAAGGCGGCAGGAGCTGGTAGAGTTGCCGGCAAAAACAGGCGGCGGCGGCGGCGACGAAGGAGGCGGACGGGGGTTGCTGTTGGCTGGGGTGTGAGGGGGAGGCCAATGTGCCGCAGACCAGCGGCCCCGGAGAGAGGAGAAGGCGAGCGTGCGCGCGTCCGTCACGTGTCCGCGCCGACGCAAATCCGGCTCAAAAATGGGCCGGGAATGGATCGCCCGCGGACGAAAAGCGGAAGCGCGTCCGTTTGGGTCGGCGCGTTGGGCCAACTTTTGTGTCCGCACCGACCCAAACGAACAGCAACGGACGAAATGGATCGCTCCATTGGAATTCTTAGAAATCTAGATAACATGATACTCCCTCCGTTTTAGAATTCTTGTCGCAAGACATGGAGGGAGTATATTGGTGATCGTCACGTATTTTGATGTACTATCATAAATATGTTGAATAGTGTTTAAGATGATGTATTTTATACTCTCTCCAAACTAATCGTTCAGAATACTAAAGTAGTGATCCAAACACTCTTATATTAGTTCACAGAGGGAGTACATCTTTTGCTACTATCTACATGCATGTCTTGTAGAGAACTGCGGGTCTTCTTCTAAAGGGGTGGAAAGAAACCGGATTTGGAAGGAGTGCCAACAAAATATTTATTTCGAATTCGTCTTTACAATCATAGTGCACACAGATTCTCTTTTTTGTTCTTTTGAGAACCTTTGGAAGTCATCAATGTATGGTATATCCAAAGTGAATATTCAACGGTAGGAGTGCACTGGATGAGCGAGCTCCTGGTATGGAAAGGTGAGCTACGACATTGGTCCATGGCTGCATGGAAATATTGCACCTCACATTATTAAATTCATTCAAGAATACACATACATTTTTACGCATTAAATTATTACATTCAAGAATGCACAAAACATAAGTAAAATGGAACACACATATGAACTCCTAGGACCCCTTTGGTCCAAAGGAATTACATAAGAATTTTGGGGGGTTATAAACCACATGAATTATTTCTATGGTCTACTTTGCATCCAATTTTAAAAGAAAATTTCCACTTAGTCTAAACTAACCAAAATTCCCTTTTGTTTTTATAACAACTATGCCATGTACCCAATGCTAGAAAGTTCACATATCCCCCCCCCCCCCCCCGGTGATGCAACCGCACAACTTCTATTGCAGATTCATGTGTTTTTTTAATTATGGCATTCCTTTCCAATCCTATGTTTTTTCAGTTACTGCCTTACTAGAATCTTGCGAATCAATAAGGCCTTAAGTGGTGTTAACCTCTATCATCGACAAAGAGGTCCATCCTAACAAGAAACATGACTCAAGTCAAATGCAATTGAAACCAAAATCTAATCCTAGTGCAGTATGGTCCCAATATTTGTACTACTTCGCAAAAAACATTACAAATTATAAAAAATGTGAACAATTTACTATTACATTCAAGAATATACACAACAAAAGTTAAAATAATGAATACAGATATACTCCTAAGTTGTCTTAGCCAATATGATCCACAGAGGGTTGTCCTAACTACACACTGGACATACTTATGAATGGAGTGAAAAATAGGATTCTGACCAAGGACAATTTGAGTGAAAAAGGCTGGAAAGGTGCTAAGTTTTGTGAATTTTGTTACCGTGAAGAGAGTGTGAATCATTTATTCACCAAATTTAACTTGCGTATGGTTCTTATTTTCAATGCTTTTTTATGAAGAGATTTTTTCCTCTCTGATTTCGATTAATAGAAATCTTGTGTGGCTACAAATTCATTACAAAACTACCTATCTTTTACTTGCATGGAATTTCAAATGTCCGAAACTTATATATACGATTATTCACTAAGTTTTAGTATGAGGTTGCCACGAATCCAGCACCATTACAGAGCTAGTGTATAAAATACTAGTGTTCGAAGAATTAAGCAATGTTTAAACAATGCTCGTAATTTCTCGACCGAGGAAATTATGAAGGGGAAGATGTCGCTGACAGTTGAGGTGACACAATCGAGGGTGAAAAAACCTCCACTGCTGTTGGCATGGCCCTGCTGCCAGAGGGACATCTTGCACTCCCAGTGGATGGTGCGTTCTCGGAGGTGGACGGCACGGCGGTAGCAGCTACGATTTACGACGCCATGATGGGTCGGTTGTGTTTGCATCTTACAGATTTCTATTCAACTGCAATGATGCCTTGGAGGCCGAGATACATGCGACGATGCTTGGTATGTCACTCGTTGTACAACAGACGGAGCTTCCTGTGATCGTGCAGTCTGATTCATCCGTCTTCTCCAGGGATGTATGCTCATCTAGTTTTAGAGATTAAAGCTTTAATAGTAGTTATGGAGTTTATTCCTCAAAAAACAGAGTTGAAGATACTTTGACAAGATATAGTCGTACCACAGCTGTGTGGCTTAACAGAGGGTCTTCATGTGTTGAGAAAATCTTGCCTCTAAATTGTAACACTACACCGTTGGAATAAAACTCTCTTTTACCCCGCACAAAAAATAAATCCAGCAGACAAGAGCTGCAGAAAAAGCGAGGTGTGATCCATGTAATCCTGAAAAGGAGGGACTAATCTTGCGCTAATCAATCTGGAGTTAACACGACCGCAAATGGAGCGGCGATCGATCCTTCTCGGAGATACCCAAAGCATGCAGCAAGCAAGCTACACTCCATAGCTAGCCTAGCGATGTAGCCAGGTCCACGCCAACCGGGACAGATCCTGCATATGGATCAACGAAAGCAAAAACCCGGCCGCAAAAGAAGATCGTATTCATGCCCACTGTTCCTGGCTTTACCAGAGCTCGAGGAAAAGAGAGGGCTGCTCGTCACGCCGGCTACCGCAATGCTTATACCACCACCAGTTTAAAGTTTAAAGTTTGAACTTCAAAATTCAGCGGTCTACGGCGGCCGGGGCAAAGAAATGATGCGCTCCGTCGTTCAGCTCCATGGTCTGCTTTAATGCTTTTTGTAAGCTCTTGCGGGAAAAAAGGCTTAAAGCGTTCGTCAACCTGCTCATCTCCTCAAAGTAAAACCAACTTACGCATGCAGCAGGAGAAAACAAATCGAAAGGCATTGGAACTCGGACGCGTACGTACGTACGTATGTATAGCAAACGTGTAGGCAGGCTCCATGTAATCATACTTTGTGTTGTGCTTAATGGTGAAGCTTACCGAGGTGGCCGACAGCGTCTCTGTAAAAGACGGAAAAGGAAGAACCCGTCCTCACTCTCCGTGTTGCTTTCGTCTCGCCGTTTCAAAATTTTCAGCGGCCATGGTGGCATGCCATCACGGCCTGACTAAGCTTGTTTCTTCCTCCAAATGTGTTGGCTCATGGCGCCGTTTGACCAAACATGCAGACGTCCACCCCGAACGTAAGAGTAGAAAGTTGGTGAAAAGTTTGTTACCCAAGAACGTAAGAGTGAAAGTTGGTAAATATTTACTACTCCTAGCAATCTATCACATCACACGGAGGAGCAAACAAGCGGTGGGAGCAGAAAGAAAGGGATCGATTTTACTCACAATTTCAGGGCTGTTATCTTACAATGGCTGGATTCAGAAGGTATCATATCATATCATAGGCGGTCGGTAGGAGTAAATACTAAGTAGCCGGGGGAAAATGTTGCCAAAAGATTATTGACTTAGCAAGATGATGTAGCATTGGATTATGTTGTAAGCTGTATGGAGATCGAAGACGCTCGATCGCTGGGGTTGTTCAATCTTCAATCCGGCGGCGGGCAGCGCACGGGCTCAGATCCTCTGGTGCTGGTGGTGGTGCTGGTGATGGAGCGCTCCGGCGTGCCGGCGCAGCGGCTGCTGGGCGGACATGGGCCTGAAGTCCTCGGCGACGATGGCTATGAGCCCGCCCAGCGGCCGCCGCATCATGGCGCGGTAGGTGATCTCGTCGTAGGGCCGGCGGTAGAAGCGCAGGAAGGGCAGGAAGGACTCGCGCTCCCGCTCCACCCGGCTGGCCTGCCCGTCCTTGCGGAACGTGAACGGCGACTGCAGGAACGACGGCCTCGGCGTCCGCGGGAACTGCTGCTGCTGCTGCGGCGGCGGCGGCGGCAGAGGGGAGGGCGTCTTCTGCCCTCCCTTGGCGGCGGACGGCGTCGGCGGCGCGCGGGCGGCGCGCGGCTGCTGCAGCTGCTGGACGGGCGTGGGCGTGGAGCGCGCGGCGGGCGAGGCGAAGGAGAAGGAGCGCGCGGAGAGCGGGGACGCGCCGACGAGGGACGGGCTGGAGGAGGCCGGCACGACGGAGCGCGGGCCCGGCGCCGGCGTGGTGGAGAGGTACCACGGCTTGAGCGCGTTGTCCGACACGCTGAAGGCGAAGCGCGAGGAGGCGGAGCCGACGGCGGCTCCCCCCTTCCCACCCGCCGTCAGCACGGCCGCCACGGACGGCTCGAAGCGCAGAGACGCCGTCCGCGGGTAGGCCGTGAAGGACGCGTCCTCCAGCGAGTCCTCGAAGTCCAGCGAGCTCACCACCGCCGTCGCCGGCGCCAGGTCCACGAACGGCCGCACTCCCTGTCACAACACAAAACACGGTTCTTTCATACATAATTCCACTTGCCACGCACAAGAACTTGCACCATGATGCGATGATCATGAGGATCATATGATGAGTGGCTAGTTACCTTCCACATGACGGAGAAGAGGGAGGGCGGGTCGATGACGAAGGCGCGGTGGAGGCGGCCGGGGTAGTAGTCGGCGACGATCTTGAGCGTGCCCATCAGCAGGTTGAGGAAAGCCGACGCCGACCGGAAAAAGCCTGCGAGCATCACGAAAACCCGATTCGTCCCGTCAACGACCAGCTCCCCATACCATACCACCATGCACACACACACACACTAGTCTACTTTGCTGCAGATTCTACTACTACGGCCCTTGCTTTCCACGCAGCTGGGCAAAGCGGGTGCGGAACCCAATCATTCTCGCCAGGATTCAAACCGCACCGGCGGGAAGCCGGCCGAACTGTAGCGATAAGTGTGCACGCAGCGTGGCATCATGGTCGGTAAAGCGAGCGGTACCGCCCGAGTCAAGCCCGGGGACCGCCCTCGCTTGACCCCGCGTAGTAGCATACGGAAGACAAACGAGTGAAAAAAGAAAGTGCATGGGATGGGAGACAACGGGAGCAGGGTCGCAGCACGATACGGGCGCAGTGCAGTTCGTGCATCCGTCCGGCCGTCCATGGATGAGAAGGTGTCTGTCGTTGGGAGCAGCCAGGGATTCATGTGCACCTCTCAGAGCGTACTGATGATTGACTGGTGCCAGTCGTCTAAGTCAGTGCGCACTGCGCTTGCAGTCGGTCGCAGGGCATTGTCAAATGGACGCGATGCGATGCGACCACTACTGCGCGCTATCTGCCTCTTGCTTCCCTTTCCCTTTCGACCGAACGGAGTGGAGTGGATTGGAAAGAGATTGCTTACTTGCGTCGAAGAGGAGCACGAGCTGGTCCACGAAGCGGTTCATGGACGCCACCGCCACCTCCAGCGTGAACACCAGGAACCGCACAAACGATTTCTGAGGCTGGTACTTGGGGTAGTCATCCTGCTTGATTTTGAACATCTGCCAAGAAAACAAAAAGTCCTCACGGTTAGGCTCGAAACATTTGTACCCAACCGCAGTTGATTGCTAGGTCCGTCGGTCCATGTAAGCGCGCGTACCAGGACGGGGCGGTTCTCGTCGTCGTGCCCGGCGACGTAGGCCATGCCGTCGGACAGCTCGCCGGAGAACTCGTCGGCCATGATGTGATCTGCTCGCCGTCAACAGCACAAATAGTCAAAACATAATAGCAACAAGGGACGGGCGCACTGTCCTTTGCCTGCGCATACACGGGAACACGGGACGCGAAGCAAAGAGGCCGGCACAATAAATTCGATACGCACAGTTCTACCAGTAACCTGACTAGAATACACTGTGCCGTAGGTACGAGAACAGAACAAAAACAGAGCACATCACAGCGCCGTATGTAGTAGGAGTATTAATTTGCCGCCCCTTTTCTGCATGCCCCGCGGATTTCAAAAATAGCAAGCCGGAGAATCAAATTTGCTGCCGGCGAATGAAAGGGCTGAACGCACCTGCTCCGATGGTCTCCCTCCAGGAGAGGACGGCCCGCAGGGTCTTGGCCGCCTTCTTCACGTTGTCGCCCTTGGCCCGGAGGAACCGCTCAACGCACGCGTCGTTGCAGTACTCCGCCTGAGCGCAGACCAGCCAGCCAGCCGGCGTCAAGAAAACGATCCAAGAAGAAGGCATGGCCGCCAGCCGAAAGATAGAGGAAGGCACGCGACATACCTGCTTGGGGGAGAGCGGCGCCTGCTTGCGCATCACCTTGCGGACGGCCTCGATCTTCTCCCGGTCCTTGGCGTCCACCTTCTCCATGGCCATGGCAGCAACCTTCGCCATGTCGCCGGGAGGGAGGAGATGGACACGGAGGAGCGGGGCGAGTGTGAACGAACGAACGAACTACGGGGAGGTGGCGGTGGCCTGAGAGGCTGAGACTGAGAGAAGGCAGGGACTGGGAGGAGACAAGGAGGAGGAGAGTATTATAAGGCCGTGGGCGGGGGCGAAGGTGCCGTTTAAGCCAGAGGGCGCTCCCGGCCGAGGCAATGGCGCTGACGGCGAAACGGCGACGGAGACGGAGACGGACGTTTGTTTGCTTGCCCGCGCGCCCCCCGGTGGGTTTGTCGTCGACTTTTGCTCGTGGTATTCTTGGCCGATTGCCACCGAATAACTGTCCGTCGACGAACTGCTTAGTGGTGAGTGCGTCTGATTATTAGGGAGACGCCCTTTTACGCCTTTCTTTGCTTTTCATAGCAAAATCTCTGATGATGATGAGTTTCTCCATGTTTTCAGAAATTGAATCTCGTCTCATCATTGTCTGTGTCATGATGAGCACTGCTATATATAGCTCTAAATAACCCATGGGATTGTGCTTTACGGCCGTGTCGATCTCTGGGTTTATAGCTCTGTTTTCAGCTGAAAAAAAAGTGCTTTGGCTCCCTTCATGATGATGATAGGTGCCTAAACTACCTCATCATTTTTGTGTTATGGCTTATGGGTACATTATATATTGCCCTAGTTAACCCACTGAGAAAATATGAGCAACCATTGTGGTTTACAACATGCTACATTTTCAAATATGGCAATATTTTCTATGTACTTCACCACAAAAATAATATATTTCTATGTAGTAATTGCACATTTTCATTGTCCTGCGAGGGACTGAAAATTGTGTACAAATTGTGCCAACGGTCGGTGACGCCGTCAATCCCAAAACACAAGGAGCAAACTCCGTGAGAGCGTTACCAACACGCGCTTGGAGCGTTCAATTTTTGAAATCGAAAATTATAGCCGTTCGTCATTTATTCTATTCATTTAATGATACACCCGGTCTAGCCGTTGCGTATACGCTTTAACTTGGGGCTCCGCTTACGGCATTACCGTTTGAATTTTGAAATATAGGCGTCGGCTCAATGTAATGATACACATATGCCATTTAAGTTTTGTACTCACGCGACACCAAACTTTTGACCTTATCGACGTGCATCCCCTTATTATACTCATTCATTGGGCATGATAGAATTTGCTATCGACATTGCGACGATGTATTTTGTATCACAAATATTCATGACATAAATGATGGCTATTTCATCGAAAGCACAAATAATATATTCTTACACGTATAGCTATTATGTGAAATATCGATCTCTGGGTTTATAGCTCTATTTTCGGCTGAAAAAAGGGCTTTGGTTCCGTTCATGATGATATGTGCCTAAATTAGTTGTTCATTTTCATGTTATGGCTTATGTGTACTATATGTTGTTCTAGTTAACCTCCGGTTTCTACTTGTTTGCACCTCTAAGTTTTAATCACAGAGAAAATATGAGCAATTTTGTTGGTTTACAACGTGCTGCATTTTCAAATAGAGCAATATATTTTTGTTTAGTTCACCGCAAGAACAATATATTTCTGTGTAGTAATTACACATTGCCACTATCCTTTGAGAGACCGAAATTTGTTTAAAAATGACGTGATGCCGTCAAAGCCAAAAACACAAGAAGGAAACTCCGTGAGAGCGTTCTCAACATGCGCTTGGAGCGTTTTACTTTTTGAAATCAAAAAGTAGCCGTTCGTCATTCTATCTATTCATTTAATGGTAGACCCGGTCTAATCGTTACGTATACACTTTAACTAGGCGCTCCGCTTACAACATTACCGTTTTAATTTTGAAATATAGACGTTGGCTATACGTCAAAACGATTTAAAGCAATGACACCATATGCCATTTAAGTTGTGTACTGACGCATCACCAAACTTTTGACCATATGGATGTGTATCCCCTTGTTATACTCATTCATTGGCTATGATAGAATTTGCTATCGACATTGCGACGATGTATTATGTCTCTCAAATATTCATGACATAAATGATGGCTATTTCATCGAAAGCATGAAAAGTATATTCTTACATTTATAGATTTTATGTGAAAGTTTCACAATTGCATGACCAAGTCTCGGTCATCTAATAATTGGCTACCTTTGTTAGACTTGATAATTGCCATGCTCACAATTATTAGCGAGATTACATTAAGAAATTGCACGATCTCCATTGAATCTTACATTTAGCTAATTAATTGACACAATGATCAACAACTGTTAACAATATATGTACCTATCCAGTGTCCAAATAGAAGCACAATATCAATCAATTAATTTTCGGTAATGCTAACTGGCGCATGTTCGCTGGGAAGGAGCTCCTAGCCAACGACCTTCAGTCGTTTGACCGAGATTAAAGCGATTGCAGTTTTTTTATATAAAAAATGCCTTCTCTAGGAAGGAACTGGCATGCTAGTCTAAAGAAATTACCACCCCTTTATAACTAAGATTGCCATAAAAATCGTTCGCAAATGTCATCCTCCCAATGGACGTTCGCGAGCTATTGAAATTCTGAACGTTTGGGGTAACGATAATTTCCTTAGTCTCGTTCAGAAAGAATAAAAGAGAAATGTTTCTATTTAGTTTGGGCTTTTGTCAATTTATTGTGTGCTTTTATTTCATTGTTTTTCTAAGAAAGTTTCTCCTTAGAGTCAAAGCAAACCTCTCTTTTGGGGTGATTTATCTAGAAATATTATTTTGCATTTATTTGTGATTAGAATCCTTGTTCTTATCATTGATCCCGTTCAAAACCTTCACTTGTGTATCCAGAACGGAGAGGACGAATCAGCGTCATGATCTACTCAATTATATACCAACCTTAACTTGTGTATAACTATGTATTTCCTATTTGTCAGTCATCTGAGTATTTTTACAAACTATGGGTATCCTTTGGGGCCCCTTGGTTTCCAGGCCTGGATAGAGGGTGTGTACCTATGCTTTTCTTGAAATTAGTTTGAATTTGACCTAGCCATCACTATAACAAACATGTAGTTCCTCCGTTTCAGATTACTTGAAGTTTTATCTTTGTCCTAAGTCAAAAATTACATTCACATGTGACGAGTTTTATACCAACATCCACAAGAACAATACCAAATTATCAGATCATCACAAAATAAATTTTCACACTATGTTCATTTGATGTTACAAACATATTTTTCTACTTACTTGGTCGAATATAAAGAAGTTTGACTTTGTACAAAACTAGAACTTGAATTAATTTGAAACGGTTTCCCCTCCCTTTCAAAGATGAAAGCCGTAGATGTCGCGGCTCAGAGGGAAGCCGACAACACCACCAAGAACATTCATACGCGATCAAGGCTTTACCAGCTCATGGAATGCAAAATCCAGAGCCTCTCTTATTTTGGTCCATGTTCTAGCGGTATTCACGCATGGCAGAGCATCGATCGGCAGTGCATGAATGAGTGAACCACTCGATCGGCCTGGCCCTGGCTCTGTTGGTTCGGCTGTCGCGGTCACCAGTAGCAACAGTGCAAGAAGAGAGCAACTGTAGCTAGCTCACCTGGCAGGCACTTGACTCGTGCTCACAGTCTAGCTAGCTAGACCCTAGACGTACGTACATGCAGCGGAATCAATGGAGACGAGGAGGCCGCGAACGTATGCGGCTTCTGTTCGCACGTGGGGCGGCCGGGTCCGTAGGTATATTAGCTAACCACCAATCCAATCCAAACCAGGCACTACAGTAGGCAACCTGTGATCGGAAGGCGTCCATTAGCGGCTTGTCCTCGGCTAGCTACGTACCTGGATACAGCGCGAGAGGGTGCATATATGGTCTTTCTTTTCAAGAAGATCAGATCACCGGAGGTAAAAAGCATAATAAAAGTTATACCGAGATTTCAAAACCATCGGACGACCACTACTGCCGTCAGAATGAGCCGTCGACGTGCCGCGGTTGCCGCTCTCTTACCGATGCCGGCTTAGCCTTGTCGATGACAGCAGGGAAGTGTTTGTGCACATGCTCCTAAGGACCAGCGTTCTGGAGCCGTAGTTGTCGTCATTGAACCCTTGCATAGATCTAAAACACCTGACACCAAATCTCATCACATATCGAGAAACCCTAACCCCACCACCAAAAGAGACGATAGGAATCTACGCCATAGTTCTGTCGACTTACGTCCAGGCAACAAACTCGAGAAGGATCGGAATACGTAAGACAGACTCGAAGGAGAAGCGCTACGCCAGCGATGACTAAAAACCTTAATTTAAACTACTAACCGAAGCGGAGGCACCGGGATTCCCCTCCCTTCACCCGCCGCCAAAGCGACAGGTAAAGGAAGACGAATCCACAGGCTCGCCGCTGAAACCTTAAGGGAAGAGTTTGTCCTGACCACGTTATTACTTTTGTTTCTTTTCTGGGTTAGAGGAGGGAACATGGGAATTGATCTGTTCAGTCTTTTGTTTCTTTTCTGAGGCTGGATATATGTTAGTACTACGTTATTACTGTGCGCATGCGTGCAAGCGCATACAACGCCGTCGCTCGTCTCATTCTCATGGTGCCAAATCCGTCGGCATCAGCCATGGATGTGGTCTCCATGGGCCGATGCACGCCAAAGGCATTGGACAGCGAGAGCTTTGACAAAGACGGGACTAGCTGATCGATGGTGCATGCCGATGCGCGGTGGGTGTTTGGTTGCAATCATTCGTGTGATTCTAGCTGGGCACCATGGGAGTGTTCCGAATCCGTATCCATCCCATGCATTGCCGTTTTGGCAGCTTTGCGTTGCGCCACGCACAGGATACACCTTTCGCTTTTGCCCGCTTTGGGTGGGGGCTCGTCCGTACGCAGCCGGTAGGTCGATCGCCCCATTTATGCCAGCTCTACCTGGGAGATCTTCCAAGACAAGCGTGGTCCTTTGATTCAAGTGCTGTTTTATCTAGAGAAAATTACAAGCTGGGTTGATACGGTTGGTGGAAGGTCTCTTCAGCTCTTCTCGCTTTGATTCAAATACGTAGGCGGCATTATATACGCGTGAAGAAACCGAAGTTTCGGGTTGCAACTGTGGTCACGATACGTTTTAAAAAAAAATGTTTGGATTGTTTACCACATGTGTCATTATCGTGATATGTTGTCATGTCTTTCTAGCAGAGATATATGCTGGTAAATATGAGAAAAGCTTCCAAGCAGCTGGCTGATCCTATGTTTGCGTCGGCCACCTTCATCAACCAACCCATGTCCCCATGCATGGCCCTGCACTGCACAGCACGTACCCCTTTTCCGGAATCGTCTCGGTGCGTCCTGTCCCGGTGTCCCCTTCCTCTCCTCTCTCTCTAGTTCGTCTCTCTCACATCCCTATGATTTTTCCCTGCTGTCATCGACGCAATGTCGCAACGAATCATCCACGCGCCACAAAGTTCATAACCATCACCGCAGGCCAGCCGTTGCGCAGCGGTGCAAAGGAGGTTGTGGTACTGCTGAGTGGCCGCTAGCCGTGGACGTTGTTGCCTAGTCGCCGCGATGTTGCTGCATCGCCGCTTAATTCCTCGGATGCTGCTGCATCGCCGCTTTCCTGGGATGCTGCTGAGTGGCCGCTTGCGGAGAGTTGCGTTGCCGCTCACCGGCATGCCTCGCTGCTGCAAAAAAATGGCAGCAGACGCAGATTACTGCAAGGACCACGCGCTGACACCATCGTTGCTGCAACAAACGAGAGCAATGAGGGTTACGTGGCAAACCTTCAAACACAATGCTCTCTCTTACATAATGTAGTGTATATAGATTTTATGAAAAGTCAAACTTAACAAACTTTAAACAAGTTTATGAAGATAATTATCTAGATCTGCTTTAGCAAAGCTGTAAGTGACTCAACCAAACATAAAAAAAATGATACTCACACCAATCTCAACGTAAAATCAATGATATAGGACTTCAATACTTATTGCATATCTAGATGTGCATTAGCAAAAGTGTATCTTATAATACCAAACATATACAATATGCATATTTAACTCATGATGATGTATTCGATGATATACATTTGATATTCTAAATATAAATATTTCTCTCTCTCTCTCTCTCTATATATATATATATATATGTGTGTGTGTGTGTATGTATGTATGTATGTATGTATATTGTCAAAGTTAGTGAAGTTTGACTTGACTTTTGAAAAAACCTATACACACTACATCATGCAAAAAAGGCAGTATGACTTATGCTGCAAACCAGTCCAAATTCGCCATGTGTTTGCAAAGCGAGCACAACATGGATTATGTTGCAAACCCCCAAATGCAACATGGTTTATATTGCAAACTCATTCAAACACGTAAAGCGAGCACACACTAGTGGAAAATAGGGCATTAGTCCCGGTTCGGAATGGCCTTTAGTCCCGGTTCAATAACTGGAACTAATAAGTCAGGACTAAAGGCCCCCACCCTTTAGTCCCGGTTGGCCATGACCCGGAACTAAATCCCTTCCATGTGGCCGGCAGCGCGTGCCGGGGGCTAGAGACCCGGTTGGTGTCACCAACCGGGACTTAAGGTTTAGGGGTTTAGGGGTTTGGGTTTATTGTTTATTTTTCCTTTTTATTTTGTGTTTTCTATTTAATTCTTTTTTATTTCAAACATAGTTTACGCTACTACATACTGTACATGTCATGCATATATAACATAATTTCTCGCACGACCAATCATATATCATAGAATTTCTCGTACAATTTGCAGATCATATATAGACACACACACACATATACATATACAGTTTCTCCTACAATTTGCAGATCATTACATGCAGTCATTAGTTGTAATGGTATTCTCCGTCGGGAGCTATGACTTGCTTAAGCAAAAAACCAGAAATTTTCTCTTAAAGTGCTCTTATGCAGTCCGTTGGTAGTTTCAGCAATAAAGTCTTTCACGTCTCTAGGACGTGGTTCACTGACGCTGCCCTCATAAGGTAATTTGCAAACCTTGCAAAAATCATAAAGCGTCGTCTCCTTATGCTCATCATATAAATAAAACTCTACCGTGGGTGGTGACTTCCTAGAATAAAAGTGAAAATTTTGCACGAAGGTGCACTACAAAAAAAAGACACATCCGTGACATTTTGGCTCGAACAATTTGTTTGTCATGCTTAGAGCATCTCCAACAGCCGCGCCATATAAGCGCCGTGCCGCAAATTTGTGGCTTTTAGCGCGCGTGCAATCTCTAACCAAGCTTCAGCGGACGCGCAATAACCGCGCGCACGGCAGAAAGAGTTCAACGCGCGGTCCGAAACGCCATCGCGCGCTGTTTATTTGCTGCGCGCGCTACAGCGCGCCGCACACTCGAGTGCCCGTTCGCGACTTCCACCTACCCCGACACAGGCGCTGGCGCTGCCGCCCGCACCATTCCGGCGCTTCCCCGGCCTATCCCCGCACCACCGCCGCTTCCTGCTTCTCCCTCCAGTCGCCGCCGCCCCTCGTGCACGCCATTCCTCCGACGAACAGCGACCGGCCGCCCCCTGCCGCTCCGCGCCCACAAGGTGTTCGACAAAACGCTTGCAAGGTATGTATTGCTTCAAGTTCACATTTTTTACATGAATTTGGTGCATGTTGTTTGTAGTTTTTATAGCCTAGTTTAAATTGAACATTGTAGATGAGTTCGATTCTTCCGAAGAAGAATTTGATATTGAAGAGGAGGAGGATCTTGCGATGATCCTAGCTATGCACATCAATAAGAAACCGAAGCACGGTGGTTCGGTTATGGGTCGGTAGAAAATTTGGAGGGATAGGATCGATGCCCACAACAGATTGATGAGGCACTATTTTGCGGATAATCCCGTGTACCCTGAGTCGTACTTCCCGTGCCGGTTTAGGATGAGTACTGAGTTGTTCAGGCGCATTGCAGAGAAACTAGCGAGCCATGACCGGTTTTTTTAGCAAAAGAGGAATGCCGCCGGAGAGCTCGGGCATAACACCTTTCAGAAGGTGACAACCACTTTGCGTATGTTGGCATACGATATTCCCGATGATCTAGTTGATGACCACTTGGCCATGGGTGAGAGTCAAGCCATCATGTGTGTCAAACGCTTCATAGTCGGAATTGTGCAATTGTTTGGCCAGGAGTATTTGAGATCTCCCAACGCTGAAGACGCCGCAAGGCTATTGGAGATGAACAAAGTTTGCGGCTTCCTAGGTATGCTTGGCTCAATAGATTGCATGCATTGGAGTTGGAATAATTTTCCTAAGGCATGACATGGGCAATTCCACAGCCAAAAAAGGGGTTCCACTATAATCCTTGAAGCGGTGGCCGATCAAGAGACTTGGATTTGGCATGCTTTCTTGGAGTGCCAGGAATGATTGAATCAAAACAGGCGAGATCGGTGATCCTTGTGGAAGGCCGACTTCATTGTTTGAGTAGTCATTCCCTTTCTTAGGATCTTTGAATGACATCAACATTGTTAATTGGTCACCACTGATGAATAAGATTGCAAATGGTGAACTGCCACCGGTGCAGTTTGTAGCAAATGGGCCATACATACAACTATGGCTATTATCTTGCGGATGGCATCTACCCAAAGTGGCAAACATTTGTGAAGCCGTTCAAAAAACCGGAAGGTAAGAAAAATCTTGATTTCCACAATGCTCAGGAGGCGGCTAGAAAAGATATGGAGAGAGTTTTTGGGATTTTGCAATCCCAATTTGCTATTGTGAGAGGGCCGGCTAGATTTTGGGATAAAAAAATGATTTGGTACATCATGCATGCTTGTGTGATCATGCACAACATGATCATCGAGAATGAGCGTGGCCAAGATTTAGACTGCTCTCACTATGAGCTCTTGGGACATCCCGTGCGAGTGCGGCGGAGGGCTGCCAGGGTGGCCCGTTTTGTTGCCTCCTATCATGCCATTCAACGTGCCGAAATGCATGATGATCTTCAGAAGGATCTCATTGAGGAGTGGTGGGCATGGAATGGCCCACAAAGAGCATCATGATTTGTGCGTTTGATGTTGTTGAACTATTTGGTCTATTGCAAGATAAACTATTTGTTTGAGTTGTAATAATGAAATTGAACTATGTATTGTAGATTTATTTTGTTTGTGTTTGATCTTCTTGGTTGTGTTTGAAATGCATATGTTGTTTGTGCGAGAGCGCGCGTGCAATTCTTTTGAGCGTCTGCTGGAGGGGCACGCGCGTGCTAAACTTTGAAGTGGCCGCTGGAGCAAGCGCGTCGCGCCGCGCAAAAACGCGCAAATAGTGCATTGCAAAAGCTTTTTTAGCACGACACACGTAGTGCCACTGTTGGAGATGCTCTTATGACACTTCTATGACGATAATTGTGACAAAAGCACAAATCATCGTAGATGTGGTGGGCTCCTACTTCTATGACAAAAAATCATGACAGAAAATGGGCTTTTCATCCTAGCGGGCCGGGGATGCACCTGCATGACATTCTTTGGGTCGCCCATGACAGAAAAAATCATGGTAGAAGCGAGGGCGAGGAAAATTTAGGGGAGTTCCCGGTTACAGTGGGTGGTCAGGGCCGAGCGATGCACGGACGTACGCGCGTGTGTGCGAGGTGTTGGCTCTAACTGAACCCGAGCGAGGCGTTCGCTTACTGAACCTGAGAGATTGCACTAGGTACGCGCGTTACTGAACCCGAGCAATCAATCCCTTGGATGTTAACTAAATCCGATCGAGCGATTCCTTTGCTACTGCTGCTAAGTAAAGCCGATCAAACATGCTGCCTCTTGATGAACAGTGAATGTGGGGATTGGTTGAACGAGTGGGGACGTACGTGGTTTGGGTTGGATGAACAGTTCCCGGTGGGGGTTGGATCAACAGGACCCCGTGGTAGTAGGGCGTTGCCGCTGGATGAACAGGACCCCAAGAGGAGGACGCCACAACCGAGCTGGTTGGGGGTGGATGAACGGGACCCCGTGGAGGGCTTGTTGAACAGTAGCCGGTGGAGGGCTGGATGAACAGTAGCCCATGGATGAACAGTAGCTGGTGGAGGCAAGAGAAGACGCGGTGAATGAACAGTGCATGTGGAGGCTGAAGGAAGTCGACAGTGGGTGAGCTATAGCCCGTGGAGTCCCGTTTTGTGGTACGCCACACCCCTTCCGATGAACAGGACCCCCGTTTCAACCGTAGCGCTCCAACACAAGTCCGTTTCCTACGTTTTGCGGTATGCCAGACCCCTTCCGATGAATAGGATCCCGTTTCGACCATAGCCGGCCGAACAAAAGGCTGTTTCCTCCGTACTGCGGTACGCCATACCTCATTTCGGCTGTTCCATCCAAGCCGATTAGCTCCTGATGAACACGATGCATTCCGTTGCCTCCCGATGAACACGACGCATTTCATTGCCTCCCAATGAACATGACGCGGTTTCTCCGTTCCGACCCAGCCGGTTGGCTTCCGATGAACGGGACGCCATTGCTGCCATCTGTTGCCTCTCCATGTACACGTGCCTTGGCCGTACATTGATGTCTACTATGCAACTTTATTCTTGTAGACACATGTTGGGCCTCCAAGCGCAGAGTTTTGTAGGATAGTAGCAATTTTCCCTCAAGTGGATGACATAAGGTTTAGCAATCCGTGAGAGGTGTAGGATGAAGATGGTCTCTCTTAAACGACCGTGCAACCAAATACAAGAAATCTCTTGTGTCCCCAACACACCCAATACAATGGCAAATTGTATAGGTGCGCTAGTTCGGCGAAGAGATGGTGATAAAAGTGTAATGTTGATGGTAGAAATATTTTTTTATGATCTAAATAAATAAAAACAACAAGGTAGCAAATAGTAAGCGGGCACAAAAAGGGTATTGCAATGCTTGAAAATGAGGCCTAGGGTCCGTACTTTCACTAGTGCAACCTCTCAACAATGCTAATATAATTGGATCATATAACCACCCCTCAAAGTGCGATGAAGAATCACTCCAATGTTCCTATCTAGCGGAGAACATAAGAATAAATTGTTTGTAGGGTACGAAACCACCTCAAAGCAATTCTTTTCGTTCGATCTATTCAAGAGTCCGTACTTAAATAACACAAAGCTATTCTTTCCGTTCGATCTATCCTAGAGTTCGTACTAAAATAACACCAAAGCAAATTCATATTCATAATACTCAATCCAACACAAAGAACTTCAAAGAGTGCCCCAAGATTTCTACCGAAGAAACAAAGACAAGAACGTGCATCAACCCTATGCATAGATTACCCCAATGTCACCTCAGGAATCCGCGAGTTGAGTGCCAAAACATATATCAAGTGAATCAATACGATACCCCATTGTCACCACGAGTATTCAATTGCAAGACTCAAAGGGAAAACTCAATTCATCACAAGATAGAGAGGGGAAATATCAAAGGGAAAACTCAATTCATTCCCGCGATACATCAAGATCGTGACATCTTAAGAACGCGCGAGAGAGAGATTAAACACATAGCTACTGGTACAAACCCTCAGCCCCGAGGGTGGACTACTCCCTCCTCATCGTGGTGGCCGTCGGGATGACGAACATGGCCACCGGTGATGATTCCCCCCTCCGGCAGGGTGCCGGAAAGGGTCTAGATTGGTTTTCAGTGGCTACAGAGCCTTGCGGCGGCGGAACTTCTTATCTAGGTTAACCCCGAGGGTTTTCGGATTTTTTGGGAATTTATAGCGTAAAGAGGGGGTGCGGGAGGCCACCGAGCTGGGCACAACCCACCTGGGCGCGCCTAGGCCCCCAGGCGCGCCCTGGTGGGTTGTGCCCCCCTCGGGGCACCCCCTAGGTGCTGCTCTAGTCCAATGGTGGTCTTCTAGTCCGTAAAAAAATCCACAAACATTTTTGCGGTGTTTGGACTCCGTTTGATATTGATTTCCTATGATGTAAAAACATGCAAAAACAACAACTGGCACTTGGCACTATGTCAATAGGTTAGTCCCAAAAAATGATATAAAATGACTATAAAATGATTATAAAACATCCAAGAATGATAATATAACAGCATGGAATAATAAAAAATTATAGATACGTTGGAGACGTATCAGCATCCCCAAGCTTAATTCCTGCTCGTCCTCGAGTAGGTAAATGATAAAAATAGAATTTTTTGATGTGCAATGCTGCCTAACATGTCATCTCATATTATTTTCTTTGTAGCATGGACATTTGGACTTTTATATTGTTCAAAGCAATAGTCTAGTTTTGACATGCGGACTTAAATACTCAAGCATACCAACAAGCAACCATGTCTTTCAAAATATCAACGCTAAAATAAGTTATCCCTAGCCCATCATGCTCAATCATTGATCTATTCATGAAACGCACTCGCATATTAGCTACACCCAATGCTCAAGTACGATCATAGTGCCTCCTAGTTGGTGCTTTATAAGAGAAGATGGAGACTCAAATTAAAAATAAAAATTGCATAAAGTGAAGGAAAGGCCCTTCGTAGAGGGAAGTAGGGATTTGTAGAGGTGCTAGAGCTCAGAGAGAAAATTGAGAGATAAAAACATTTTGAGAGGCATACTTTTCCCACCAACGAAAACGACTTAGATCTCGCAACACTTTCCATGCTAGATATATCATAGGCGATTCCCAAACAAAAAAAATAAAGTTTATTCCTTTTTCCACCATACTTTCACTTTCCATGGCTAACCGTATCCACGGGTGCCCTCCATACCAACACTTTCCAAGAAATTTATTAGTTGACAACATAAAGTAAATTTATTTTTCATTTCGGGACTGGGCATCCCTAATACCTTTGCCTTACTCTCGTGCAATGACAAGTGAATAAACACCCATCGTGAGAATAACACATTTAGCATGGAAAATATTGGCCACCCCTCACCGCCTCGCGAGTGGTACGAGCACACAAAATAGAAATTTATTTTGAAAATTAGAGATGGCACATACAAATTTGCTTAGAACGGCAAAAGAATACCACATATAGGTAGGTATAGTGGACTCATGTGGCAAAACTGGTTTAAAAGATTTTGGATGCACAAGTAGTGATCATACTTACTGCAAAATGAAGGCTACGAAAAGATTGAGAAGCGACCAACCAAGAAACGAATAATCTCATAAGCGAGCATTAAGCATAATTAACACCGAATAATGCACCACAAGTAGGATATGATTTCACTTCATAACTATTGACTTTCATGCTTGCATAGGGAATCACAAACCTTAACACCAACATTCTTACTAAAGCATAATTACTCATCAACATGACGCGCATATCACATCGTCATATCTAAAAACTATTACAAGGAATCAAGTTTATTTTGTCCAATGATCTTCATGGAAGTTTTTATTATATCCTTCTTGGATATCTATCACTTTGGAACTAATTTTCATGTGTTGGTTTTTGATAAGCTCAAACAAATATAAGTGATGATCATGAGAATAATACTATTTCTCTCAAATTAAATTAAGTGAAGCAAGAGAGAATTTCTTCAAAAATACTAAAGCACACCATGCTCAAAAAGATATAAGTGAAGCACTAGAGCAATTCCATAGAAAATAGCTTCATTGACGGGATGTGCATGCCACTTACCTAGCCTCCCTGGCAACTATTTGAGGACTCTATTTTATTTAAAAACTGTCATATCTAAGTATTTTATTAAAACATCAAGAAAAACAAAATAAAATGACATTCCAAGGATAGCACACATCATGTGAAGAAGCAAAAACTTAGGCTCAACCGATACTAACCGATAATTGTTGAAGAAGAAAGGTGGGATGCCTACCGGGGCATCCCCAAGCTTAGATGCTTGAGACTTCTTGAAATATTATCTTGGGATGCCTTGGGCATCCCCAAGCTTGATATTTTGCGTCTCCTTAATTCCTCTCATATCACGGTTTTCCTAAATCTCAAAAGCTTCATCCACACAAAACTCAACAAGAACTCGTGAGGTAAGTTAGTATAAAGCAATGCAAAACCTTATCATTCTCTACTGTAGCAAATCACTAAAATTATTATTCAACATTGCAGACTAAATGCCTCTGCATATTTAATACTCCTATCCTCAAATAGAATCATTAAACAAGAAAACATATGAAACAATGCAAACATAACAGCAATCAGCCAAAACAGTACAGTCTATAAAGAATGCAAGAGTATCAATACTTATTCAACTCCAAACATTATGAAAATTTGCCACACCGTGGAAAATTTATCAGAGCTTATTTTGCAAAAAGTTTCAACATTTTATCACATTCTGACTTTTCTAGGAAATTTTTGCAACATCGATGAACTTTCTGTTTTGAAACAGCAAATCCTAACAAAATAAATTTACACTCCAAGCAAAACACAAATCATGTGAAGAATGAAAACATAGCTCCAAATGAGGTTACCGATGATGTTGGAGACAAAAGAGGGGATGCGTTCCGGGGCATCCCCAAGCTTAGTTGCTTGGATCTTCCTTGAATATTACCTTGGGGTGCCTTGGGCATCCCCAAGCTTAGGGTCTTGTCACTCCTTATTGTAGGATCGAAAGTATGTCTAGAGGGGGGGGGGGTGATCAGACTACTTGACCAAATAAAAATATAGCCTTTTCCCAATTTTAAGTCTTGGCAGATTTTAGCAACTTATCACAAGTCAAGCAATCAACCTACACATGCAAATCTAAGAGTATAGCAGCGGAATGTAAATCATTGCATATGAAGGTAAAGGGGAGGAGTTTGGAGGGAGAAAACGCAATGTAGACACGGAGATTTTTCGCGTGGTTCCGATAGGTGGTGATATCGTACATCCACGTTGATGGAGACTTCAACCCACGAAGGGTAACAGTTGCGCGAGTCCACGGAGGGCTCCACCCATGAAGGGTCCACGAAGAAGCAACCTTGTCTATCCCACCATGGCCATCGCCCACGAAGGACTTGCCTCACTTGGGTAGATCTTCATGAGGTAGGCGATCTCCTTGCCCTTACAAACTCCTGAGTTCAACTCCACAATCTTGACGGAGGCTCCCAAGTGTCACCTAACCAATGTAGGAGACACCACTCTCAAATGATAGTCTCCGCAACACTCAACTCTCTCTCATAGATTTGGATATGGTGGAAAGATGATTTGAGTGAAAAGCAACTTGGGGAAGGCTAGAGATCAAGATTCTTGTGGTTGGATTGGAATATCTTGGTCTCAACACATGAGTAGGTGGTTCTCTCTCAGAAAATGAATGGTGGAAGTGTAGGCACGTTCTGATGGCTATCTCCATGAATGGAGGAAGGGTGGAGGGTTATATATAGCCTCCACACAAAATCTAACTGTCACACACAATTTACCAAACTCGGTGGGATCGAATTGAGAAAATCGGTCAGTCCAATTTAGTTCAAAATGTGAACGTTAGGATTTTCGGTGGACTGACATGTCAACTCGGTGGGACTGATTTCATTAGGGTTAGGGCATAATGTAATCTCGGTGAGACCGATCACATGAACTTGGTGAGACCGATTTCTGTAATAGGCAAACAGGGAGTTGGTCAGGCAAACTCGGTGGGACCGATCGCTCATTTCAGTGAGACCGAAACATTACGAAAAGGAAACATAGAGTTTGCATTGTGAACTCGGTGGGACCGATCGCTCATCTCAGTGAGACCGAAACGTTACGAAGGGAAACAGAGAGTTTGCAATCCCATCTCGGTGAGACCGAGATCCTTATGGTGAGACCGAACTGATTAGGGTTTCTGGCTATGGCTATGTCAAATGAACTCGGTGGCGCCAGATAGATCAAATCGGTGGGGCCGAGTTTGAATTTTGGTTTGGGACATATGTGGATATGAGAAAGTGGTTGAGGGATTTTGTAGCATATCACTAAGCATTTTGAGCAAGCAAGCCATTAAGCAACACCTCATCCCCTTTTAATAGTATTGGCTTTTCCTATGGACTCAATGTGATCTTGGATCACTAAAATGAAAATGCAGAGTCTTGAGCTTGAGCCAATATGTGTCCTTAGCATTTTGAGGGATCCACATCTCTAGTCAATGCCATGCCAATCATTGAACTTTCTGAAATGATCATCTTGAAAGAGTATTAGTTCAATGAGCTATATGTTGTTAAAAATTACCAAAACCACCCAGGGATTAGTTGCACTTTCAATCTCCCCCTTTTTGGTAATTGATGCCAACATATAGATCAAAGCTTCGACAAATGATAATAACAATGAAATATATCATCACTTTGAGAAGTATGTGATAAGCAAGAGCTCCCCCTAAATTTGTGCATTATTTAAAATTTGCTTTTGAATGCAAATGCACAATCGATTAGGATCATGGATTACTCTTCCATGTCACATACATCTTGGTGGAGCGCTCAAAATGATCGTAAGTGAAATATGCACCCATCACCAAGGCAAAGTGAATGATCATATATGAGAGATAAGTAATATCATCATCTAAGCACAAGCATTAAAGTATGATATGATCAAAACATGACCATATAAGTATCTCACACACACATAAAGTATCATCCAAGCAAGCAAACAAGCAAATAAGTATCAAACAAGTAGCAAATGAGGCAAAAAAGAAGCAACTCTCTCTCTCTCTCTCTCTCTCAGCCTATGATCTATACACTTTATCCCCCTTGGTGTGAAATATATAATCCACAACAATCCTTCTCCTCACAGCGTATGGATATGATTCTCTCCATAATCTGAGACCTGCATCTTTTTTGACTTCCATATTTTCAGCCACTAGATGATTGTCATCATGGTCAGGGATCTTTGGCTTAAGCTTCCTAAGAACTTGGGCTTCCTCATTTTCTTCTTCAATTTCAGGCATTGGGGCCTTGTTCTTCTCAGCAACTGGTATGTTTCTTGTGCTCCTCTTTGGTGCAGTCTTGGGGGCTGGAGCAGTAGCTTTGGGGGTTTTGGGCTTTGAAGGAGCAGCCCGAGAGTTGATGGAATCCCCATCAGCTTTTGAGCTTTAGGTGCTGGTACATCATCCTCTTCTTCTTCTTCTTCTTCTTCTTCTTCTTCTTCTTCTTCTTCTTCTTCTTCTTCTTCTTCTTCTTCTTCTTCTTCTTCTTCTTCTTCTTCTTCTTCTTCTTCTTCTTCTTCTTCTTCTTCTTGCTCATCCTCAGCTGGGTCTCTCATCATAGAGGATCTGCCAATTACTCTGGCCATGGTCTTCTTGATCCTTTCCTTCCTCTTCTTGCCCTCACCAACCTCCTTTGGTTCAAGAGTGAACTCAATGGTTTCCTGTGTTGAGGCTCTGGCTTTGGACATGGGCACTCTCTTTGCAGGAGCCTTCTTGTTCAGACCAGGCTTGGTTGATGCAACTGTGTCAAATTCCTTCTTAACAACTTTCTTCTTGGAGCTGACCTCCTCCTCAGCAGTAACATAATCTTCATCCTCTGATTCAGAGTTTCTCTTTCTCCTCTGCCTAGTAGCAGGCTTAGGCAGGTTGCTAGGAGTACTTCTGCTGCCTTCATCATAACTGCCCGAGGGACTAGTACCCTCACTCAGATTTACCTGCTCCTCAGACCTGTTCTGGCTATCACTTTGATCTGACATGTCTGACACTGCAAACTGACAGCTGACCCTGTGAATAGTTATAGATGAGATAGAGTGGATGAGCATCACAAAGTGCAGAGATTTTGCAAAACAAATGAGTCAAAAAACTTAGCTTCAGCTTTCCACAGAAAGCATTTCGGAGCTACCGATTTGTCAAAGTCGATGACACCGAAGCAACTTTGGAGTCTAAACTAGTGAAATCGGTCAGACCGAGACACAGTTTGGTGACTCCGAGATTGCTACGGTTTCACTGAGATTTGAACTCGGTCACACCGATTTGCAAGTTTCGGCCAGACTGAGAGTTGCAAGTGCAATGGCCTAAACCAAATCGGTGAGACCGATTTCTACAACTCAGTCGGTCCGAGATGAGTTCGGCGGAAGCCTAAACCTAAATTTTCGAATCAAAACTAATCTAAAGGAAGTTTTTGCTGGATAGGATGATCTCATACGTGGTAAGAATCATGGCATTGACTTTGTGCTAAGAATCGGAGGTAAAGATTACACAAAGATTCGAACTCATACCGTAGCTCGGTGATGAGTTCGCTACAGCGGCAACGACGGTGAAGATTTCTGTTGACGGCGATGGAGACCAGCGGGGGGAGGTCGCTGGCGACGAAAGGATGATCTGGAGACCCGAGTCGATAGAGTAGGACACGTGCGGGTGAAATGGTTTTGGAGAAATTTCCAAATTTTGACCCGTCGGTATATATATCCTTACCCTGTCGGTGTGACCGAGTTGAACAACTCGGTGGCACCGAGATGCAGAATCGCAAGTGGTTACTGCAACTCGGTGTGCTCGAATGGTTCTAATTTTTTGCACCGAGATTGAAAACCTAGATCAACTCAGTGAACTCGGTATGACCGAAAAGGATGAATCAGTCAGACCGAAATGCACAGAGAGGTTTTGGAAGTTTAAGTCTATGACGAATCGGTGACTCCCAGTGCTCCTCTCCCAGAGGGTTCGTATCTGACTTGATCAAACTTTATGATGTAGCATGAATAGAGTTTGACACGAGAAAATCATATATAGCTATAGGAAGTTCTTAGGCATTCTTGTCCATCCATTTGGCAAAAGAAGAAGAGCCAAACAATCAAAGCAACAAATGGATGTCCTCGAATGGGAAAAATATGCAACCAACATGCTCACACAATAAAATGGAAAATGAAATATGTGTCAAAGCATGCACAAACACTCTAGCATCTATCAAGCAATTGGCGATGACTAGGTCATCTATATATGAGTATATTGACTTAGGAGTCAAATGAGAACATTTGATCGTAGGTCATACTCATCGTTTAAGCGCAAGTGGGGTTACCACTTTTACATAAAGCATTGTTGCGTTCACACCATTAGAGTTGCTTTAGCTCAATTCTTAGAGTAAAGATCCCCCTAGATGTGATATCCCCCATAAGAGGGATGAACTAACCTTGGGTTTTGTCAATGATGACTTCATGTAGATGTTGAAGATGTGGATGCTCAATGTTGATGTACATCATTTGAAGCAATCCATTGGAGTGATTTGCACTTTCAATACCTACACGGGTTAGTCCCACAAGGAACAAACAAGGATATCCATAGACATAGAGTGAAGTTCACACAAGATGATGTCCATGAAAGCATTAGGTTACCTTGTCCCTTGTCTTATCAACAAGAGGGTTTGTGACTCCTTGAACTAGTGCAAGATGTGGGAGTTGTTTGCACTTGTTCTCGCCAAAATGATATGAGTGAAGTATGTTGGTGGAGTCACCCTCAAGAACTCTCTAGTTCTTCTTCTTCGGGATCCACATCAACTAGATGGGAATCCTTGGAGTTGTATTCGTACTTGATGAAGTAGAATTTGATGTAGTCTTGGGAACCCACTTGACCAACGCCTTGGGAGCTTCTTCAAATGCATCAGTCTCTTCTTGAAGCTTGTCCTTTCCTTTTTTCTTGTGGTCTTGTGGCGGAAGATCATCTTGAGCTTGTGTTCCCTTGAAAGAAGTAGGATCATACTTCTCTTGCTGAGGAATAAACTTCGTCTTGGGTTATTGATCTTCTTTCCACTCAACTCCATTGGCATTGAACTTTCATTCAAAACCAACACCTTCATTCTTCTGGTGCCTTCCTTGCTTGTGTACAATTTCCTCAAATTGCTTACTTGCGGCAAGGCTCTTGTAAACACCTTTCTCTATGCTCCTCGCCAGGCTGCGCATCAGGGGTATCGGGATGGACTGCGCCGCTCGACATCATCACCTTCTACAGCGCTGAGGCGGAGCCCGCCACCTCCTTCTCCACATCCGCATCGATTGCGAGTTTCCCCGCACCGCCATGGACGCTACCGACATTCGCAGTCACGGCGCCCTGCAGCTCGACCACATCTCCGGCCGCTGCACCAGCGTCGCCATGAGCTTCGGCCATCTCCGGGCAGATGGATGCGATGAAGGTAAGGAAGAGGATGCGATCGAGGAGAGTGAGATGGTGCGGTGGAGGTAGTTGAGGAGAGCGAGACGACGCCGTTGGGGGAGAGAAAGACGATGCGGCATCGAGTGGATTTGGGGGAAAGCCCTGGGGGAAATGGTAGGGGCGATGCACCACGAGGTGGTTCCCCCTCATTTATACGATGGGACGTTTCGGGCATGTCCCATGGACACGTGCTACCCCACGACCGCGGTCAGTTGCATGCTCCCACGTATACGAGTACCTGTACGGTCAGCATATGAAACAACTATACGGGTAACGGTCAAAGATGTACTCGGCCCTACGCGGCCCCACTTGTCAGAGTTAACGGTCAAAGGCATTGACCCGACGACAACGTCCGTTGTAACCTGTTCTGATGGTTTCAGGCAAGGGAGTGGGGAAAAGTGAGCAAAAGTTAACGGAGTGGGGGCGAATGTGTAGAGCTAAGGAACCAGGGGCACAGAAATAAAAAACCCTAATTAGAATATATGCATGGATGACCACTAAATGAGTAGGAATGGTTACATGCATTGGTTGGTTTCTTTTAATCCTTGCATGCATCAATTTAATGCACCTTGGAATGTGAACATGTGGTGGAAAGAAGTAAAAATAATACTTATAATATGGTATAAAAATAAGAAAATGAGATGAGCCCAATAAACCAGAAAGGAGGAAGTACATTTTACCACATGACCCACCATACACTCTCACATACTACCTCCGTCCTGGTTTATTAATCCCCTATGTAATTTATGGATGATACTAGTATATGATACTACCCATTGTGAGTAGCCTTATACGCGTACAGAAAAGGACCGGAGGGACTACGAAGCTTTATGATTTTGTTTCATGTATGTATCCTGACTCCAAGGTTGCCCCGTTACAATATTCCATCAAATACAAAGGAAAACTAACACGCATGCTGATGAATCTCAATGATTCACATATCATACCCAATATTTCACTATTGCAGGATGCTGCTAATGCGACACTACGATCTGAGACCCTTCAAAGAAACTGTGTGCGATGCCTTAATCTCAAACGGTGGTGTAAAAAACCCGTCAAAAGAGGTGCAAAATGGTTGCGATGACGGATGCATCAAACACGGTTCCGATTTTAGTTGCGTGTGCAATGTAGGGCATACGGTGCAGTTCAATTAACTGTTTGAGATGAGGAATAAGAACAGAAACGGGCAGCCAGATGAAGGCGTGTGCGATATACAACATACAGTTTACTTAGATTAACTGTTTGTGATGAGGAGGAACAACAGAAATGGTAGCTAGATAAAGGTGTGTGCGATTGAGGGCATACGCTTCAGAAGGATTAACTGTTTGCAATTAGGCAACATAACAGAAACATCAGCAAGATCAAAGTGTGTGCGATTGATGGCATACACTTCACACGGATGAACTGTTTGCGATTAGCCATAACAAACATAGACAGTTAGACAGATCAACGTGTGTGTGCTAGATGGGCACACATTCTAATTAAAAGAAGCGTGCGCGATGGTAATAATGAGCGCACACGATTGTTGGAACAAGAAGTGTGCTGACATTGCCTATTGCGATGCACCCTATGGTGCAAACGCCACGTACGCTGCCGAGAAAGCGTGCCCACGTTACGCCTTCCGGTAATAGTGCCGCACATAGAACCGTCAATAAATTTTGAGCTTGCATCTCATCACATTCCAAATTACTAGCACGCTATATTTAATTGCAAACCTGTTCACACCGATCAAAACCTAAACGGTTTCCCACTTAGGAGCGTACTCAGTTATAAATACTATACTCCAAGATGACAGCACATTCCTCCTCAATTCCTCATCCACAAAAACAAACAAGTCATTCATCATTGTTCCGTTGCATCTGCCATGGCCAGCGTGAGTTCTGGGTCGAGAGATTTCCACCAGGGAGAGGTAAGCATGGAAGCGGAAGCACGAGAGATTTTCCGCCTCACCGCGCAAGCAACAGACGTGTCCCACAACGTGGCCGTACCAGCACAGAGGTCCCGCCGCACCGTCGATGGAGCAGACTGGTCCGGCCGCGCCGTGGAAGCAGAAGAGATGTCCCGCCGCGCTGCGAATGCAGCAGAGATGTCCTCCCGCTCCGCGGCGGCCTGGGAAAATGTCTCGCGGGCAGGCGAGGACTCTTACAGGTGCATGCATGCGGTCGTCCATAGCCAGATAGACCAGATCTCTGGCTGGGCGAGGGTGCAGGATGATACGCCCATTTTGCATCATGCTTTTATATCGATATTTATTGCATTATGGGCTATTATTACACGTTATGTCACAATACTTATGCCTATTCTCTCTTATTTTACAAGGTTTACAAGAAGAGGGAGAATGCCGACAGCTGGAATTCTGGGCTGGAAAAGGAGCAAATATTAGAGACCTATTCTGCACAGCTCCAAAAGTCCTGAAACTTCATGGAAGTTATTTTTGGAATTAACAAAAAATACTGGCGGAAGCAAATACCAGAGGGGGCCCACACCCTGGCCACGAGGGTGGGGGGCGCGCCCTACCCCCCTGGGCGCGCCCCTGCCTCGTGGGCCCCCTGGCTAGCCCCCGGTGCCCATCTTCTTCTATATGAAGTCTTTCGTTTGAGGAAAAATCTTAAGCAAGCTTTCGGGAAGAAACTCCGCCGCCACGAGGCGGAACCTTGGCGGGACCAATCTAGGGCTCCAGCAGAGCTGTTCTGCCGGGGAAACTTCCCTCCGGGAGGGGGAAATCATCGCCATCTTCATCACCAACGATCCTCTCATCAGGAGGGGGTCAATCTCCATCAACATCTTCACCAGCACCGTCTCCTCTCAAACCCTAGTTCATCTCTTGTATCCAATCTTTGTCCCAAAGCCTCAGATTGGTACCTGTGGGTTGCTAGTAGTGTTGATTACTCCTTGTAGTTGATGCTAGGTGGTTTATTTGGTGGAAGATCATATGTTCAGATCCATTATGCATATTAATACCCCTCTGATTATGAATATGATTTGTGACTAGTTACATTTGTTCCTGAGGACATGGGAGAGGTCTTGCTATAAGTAGTCATGTGAATTTGATATTTCGTTCGATATTTTGATGAGATGTATGTTGTCTTTCCTCTAGTGGTGTTATGTGAACTTCGACTACATGACACCTCACCATTATTTGGGCCTAGAGGAAGGCATTGGGAAGTAATAAGTAGATGATGGGTTGCTAGAGTGACACAAGCTTAAACCCTAGTTTATGAGTTGCTTCGTAAGGGGCTGATTTGGATCCATATGTTTCATGCTATGGTTAGGTTTACCTTAATACTTCTTTTGTAGTTGCGGATGCTTGCAATAGGGGTTAATCATAAGTGGGATGCCTGTCCAAGAAAGGACAGTACCCAAGCACCGGTCCACCCACATACCAAATTATCAAAGTAACGTACGCGAATTGTATGAACGTGATGAAAACTAGCTTGACGATAATTCGCATGTGTCCTCGGGAGTGCTTTTCTCTATATAAGAGTTTGTCTAGGCTTGTCCTTTGCTACAAAAAGGATTGGGCCATCTTTCTGCACTTTATTTACACTTGTTACTTGTTACCCGTTACAAATTACCTTATCACAAAACTATCTGTTACCGATAATTTCAGTGATTGCAGAGAATACCTTACTGAAAACCGCTTGTCATTTCCTTCTGCTCCTCGTTGGGTTTGACACTCTTACTTATCGAAAGAACCACGATAGATCCCCTATACTTGTGGGTCATCAAGACTCTTTTCTGGCGCCGATGCCGGGGAGTGAAGCGCCTTTGGTAGGTGGAATTTGGTAAGGAAAAATTTATATAGTGTGCTGAAATTTACTGTCACTTGTTACTATGGAAAGTAATCCTCTGAGGGGCTTGTTCGGGGTATCTTCACCCCGACTAGAGCAAAGAGTTGCTCCTCAACCTACCGAACCTATTGAAAATGTTTACTTTGAAATTCCCTCAGGTATGATAGAGAAACTGCTAGCTAATCCTTTTGCAGGAGATGGAACATTGCATTCCGATTTACACCTAATCTATGTGGATGAAGTTTGTGGATTATTTAAGCTTGCAGGTATGCCCGATGATGTTATCAAGAAGAAGGTCTTCCCTTTATCTTTGAAGGGAGAGGCATTGACATGGCATAGGCTATGTGATGATATGGGATCATGGAACTACAAACGAATGAAATTGGAATTTGATCAAAAGTTTTATCCTATGCATCTTGTTCGTCTTGATCGTAATTATATATATAATTTTTGGCCTCGCGAAGGAGAAAGCATCGCTCAAGCTTGGGGGAGGCTTAAGTCAATGTTATATTCATGCCCCAATCATGAGCTCTCAAGAGAAATAATTATTCAAAAATTTTATGCTCGGCTTTCTCTCAATAATCGCTCCATGCTCGATACTTCTTGTAGTGGATCATTTATGATGAAGACTATTGAATTCAAATGGGATTTATTGGAAAGAATTAAATGCAACTCTGAAGATTGGGATCTCGATGAAGGTAAGGAGTCAGGTATAACACCTAAGTTTGATTGTGCTAAATCTTTTATGGATACCGATGTTTTCCGTGAATTTAGCACTAAATATGGACTTGACTCTGAGATAGTAGCTTCCTTTTCTGAATCCTTTGCTACTCATGTTGATCTCCCTAAGGAGAAGTGGTTTAAATATAATCCACCCATTGAAGTAAAAGTAGTTGCACCTATTAAAGTTGAAGAAAAGACTATCACTTATGATGATCCTGTTGTTCCTGCTGCTTATATTGAGAAGCCACCTTTCCCTGTTAGAATAAAGGATCATGCTAAAGCTCCAACTGTAGTCAACAAAAGTAATATCAGGACACACAAACCCCCTAAGCAAATTAAAGTTGAACCTAAAATTGCTATGGTTAAAGATCTCTTGGCCGATTATATTGATGGGCATGTTATTTACTTCTGCAATGAAGCTGCTAGAATTGCTAGACCTGATGCTAAAAATAAACATAGACCTGTTGTAGGCATGCCTGTTATTTCTGTTAAAATAGGAGATCATTGTTATCATGGCTTATGTGATATGGGTGCTAGTGCTAGTGCAATACCTCATTCCTTATACAAAGAAATTATGCATGATATTGCACCTGCTGAGATAGAAGAAATTGATGTTACAATTAAGCCTGCTAATAGAGACACTATTTCACCAGTTGGGATTGTTAGAGATGTTGAAGTATTGTGTGGGAAAGTTAAATATCCTGCTGATTTTCTTGTTCTTGGTTCCCCACAAGATAGCTTTTGTCCCATTATATTTGGTAGACCCTTCTTGAACACTGTTAATGCTAGGATAGACTGCGAAAAGATGTTGTTACTATTGGTTTGGGTGATATGTCTCATGAGTTTAATTTTGCTAAATTTAGTAGACAACCCCGTGATGAGGAATTGCCTAGTAAAGATGAAATTATTGGTCTTGCTTCTATTGTCGTGCCTCCTAGTGATCCTTTAGAACAATATTTGCTAGACCATGAAAATGATACGTATATGAATGAAAGAAGGGAAATAGATGAAGTATTCTTTAAACAGGGGCCTATTCTGAAAAACAACTTGCCTGTTGAAATCCTAGGGGATCCTCCTCCACCCAAGGGTGATCCCGTGTTTTAACTTAAACCATTGCCTGATACTCTCAAATATGCTTATCTTGATGAAAAGAAGATATATCCTGTTATTATTAGTGCTAACCTTTCAGAGCATGAAGAAGAGAAATTATTCAAAACTCTAAAGAAGCACCGTGTTGCTATTGGATATACTCTTGACGATCTTAAGGGCATTAGTCCCACTCTGTGTCAACACAAAATAAATTTGGAGAAAGATGCCAAACCAGTTATTGATCACCAACGACTGCTAAATCCTAAGATGAAAGAAGTGGTAAGAAAGGAAATATTAAAGCTCCTTGAAGGAGGTATAATTTATCCCGTTGCTGATAGTCAGTGGGTAAGTCCTGTCCATTGTGTCCCTAAGAAGGGAGGTATTACTGTTGTTCCTAATGATAAAGATGATTTGATTCCGCAAATAACTATTACATGTTATAGAATGGTAATTGATTTCCGCAAATTAAATAAAGCTACTAAAAAATATCATTACCCTTTGCCTTTCATTGATCAAATGCTACAAAGATTATCCAAACACACACATTTTTGCTTTCTAGATGGTTACTCTGGTTTCTCTCAAATACCTGTGTCAGCTGAGGATCAAGAAAAGACCACTTTTACTTGCCCTTTCGATACCTTTGCTTATAGACGTATGCCTTTTGGTTTATGTAATGCACCTGCTACCTTTCAAAGATGCATGATGGCTATATTCTCTGACTTTTGTGAGGTTTTCATGGATGATTTCTCCGTTTATGGAACTTCTTTTGATGATTGCTTGAGCAACCTTGATCTAGTTTTGTAGAGATGTGAAGAAACCAATCTTGTCTTGAATTGGGAGAAGTGCCACTTTATGGTTAATGAAGGTATTGTCTTGGGGCATAAAATTTCTGAAAGAGGTATTGAAGTTGACAAAGCTAAAGTTGATGCTATTGAAAAGATGCCGTGTCCCAAGGACATTAAAGGTATAAGAAGTTTTCTTGGACACCGTGGTTTTTATAAGAGGTTCATTAAGGACTTCTCTAAAATCTCCAGGCCTCTGACTAATCTTTTACAAAAAGATATTCCTTTTATCTTTGATGATGATTGTGTAGAAGCATTTGAAATACTTAAGAAAGCATTAATTTTTGCACCAATTGTTCAACCACCTGATTGGAATTTACCCTTTGAAATTATGTGTGATGCTAGTGATTATGCTGTAGGTGCTGTTCTAGGACAAAGAGTTGATAAGAAATTAAATGTTATCCAATATGCTAGTAAGACTCTAGATAGTGCTCAAATAAATTATGCTATTACTGAAAAAGAATTTTTAGCAGTTGTATTTGCTTGTGATAAGTTCAGACCTTATATTATTGATTCTAAAGTAACCGTTCACACTGATCATGCTGCTATTAAATATCTTATGGAAAATAAAGATGCTAAACCTAGACTTATTAGATGGGTTCTCTTATTACAAGAATTTGATTTGCATATTATTGATAGAAAGGGAGCTGAGAACCCCGTTGCACACAACTTGTCTAGGTTAGAGAATGTTCTTGATGACCCACTACCTATTGATGATAGCTTTCTTGATGAACAATTAAATGTCGTTAATGCTTCTCGTACTGCTCCATGGTATGCTGATTATGCTAATTATATTGTTGCTAAATTTATACCACCTTGTTTCACATACCAGCAAAAGAAAAAGTTTTTCTATGATTTAATACATTACTTCTGGGATGACCCACACCTTTATAAAGGAGTAGATGGTGTTATTAGACGTTGTATACCTAAGCATGAACAGGAACAGATCCTACACAAGTGTCACTCCGAAGCTTATGGAGGACATCACGCTGGAGATAGAACTGCACATAAGGTATTGCAAATCGGTTTTTATTAGCCTACTCTCTTCAAGGATGTCCGTAAGTATGTCTTATCTTGCGATGAATGTCAAAGAATTGCTAATATTAGTAGATGTCAAGAAATTCCTATGAATTATTCACTCGTTATTGAACCATTCGATGTTTGGGGCTTTGATTATATGGGACCGTTTCCTTCCTCCAACGGGTATACACATATTTTAGTTGCTGTTGATTATGTTATTAAGTGGGTAGAAGCTATTCCAACTAGTAGTGATGATCATAACACCTCTATTAAGATGCTTAAAGAAGTTATTTTTCCGAGGTTTGGAGTCCCTAGATATTTAATGACTGATGGTGGTTCACATTTTATTCATGGTGCTTTTCGTAATATGCTTGCTAAGTATGATGTTAATCATAGAATTGCATCTCCGTATCACCCACAGTCTAGTGGTCAAGTAGAATTGAGTAATAGAGAACTCAAATTAATTTTGCAAAAGACTGTTAATAGATCTAGAAAGAATTGGTCCAAGAAACTTGATGATGCATTATGGGCCTATAGAACCGCATATAAAAATCCTATGGGTATGTCTCCGTATAAAATGGTTTATGGAAAAGCATGTCACTTACCTCTCGAACTAGAACATAATGCATATTGCGCCATTAAAGAGCTCAACTATGATTTCAAACTTGCCGGTGAGAAGAGGTTATTTGACATTAGCTCACTTGATGAACGAAGAACCCAGGCCTATGAGAATGCCAAATTGTTTAAAGAAAAAGTTAAAAGATGGCATGATAAAAGGATACAAAAGCATGAGTTTAATGTAGGTGATTATGTGTTACTATTCAACTCACGTTTAAGATTTTTTGCACGAAAACTTCTCTCTAAATCGGAAGGGCCTTACGTTATCGAGGAGGTCTATCGTTCTGGTGCCATAAAAATCAACAACTTCGAAGGCACAGATCCGAAGGTGGTGAACGGTCAAAGAATCAAACATTATATCTCAGGTAATCCTATAAATGTTGAAACCAATGTTATTAAAACCGTAACCCCGGAGGAATACATAAGGGACACTTTCCAGAACGCTTCAGACTCCGAAAAGGAACAGGTATGTGGTACGGTAAGTAAACCGACTCCAAAACTGCTCTAATGGCATTTTTTCTCCGTTTTGGAATATTTAGAAAAATAGGAAAATAAGAAGTAGTCCGGGAAGGACATGAGGCGTCCACGAGGGTGGAGGGCGCGGCCCCCTGCCTCGTGGGCACCTCATGCGCTCTCCGGACTCCGTTTTCTTGCACGATACTTATTTTAGTCGCTAAAAATTCATTATATAATCTCCCGAAGGTTTTGACCACCATATCACGCAATTATCCTCTGTTTTCGTTTCATGCTGTTTTCTGTCAGGGTTGTCAAGGCCAGGCATCATGTCACCCCCTCCTCCAACAATGGTGACAACGATGCTAGGCTAATGAAGACAGAGCTGAAGAGAGAAGAACCCGGGAAGATCAACAAGGATGATGGGATCAAGAAGGCCATGGAGGACCAAGTTTCGGCAGCAAAAGACATCATTCAACTTGATCACAATCTCCTCACCCCAACTGAGATCGAAGCTTTCAAGGTGATTGAGTTAGCTCGTATACAAAACAAGTATCTCACACGTGAAAATATTTTGTTGAAGGAGCATATCATCGCACTCAAGGGCATTATCCGCAAACTGGAGGACCTCCTACGCTCGATGTGCGACTATCCTTCATCACCTCCATCTCCTTCACCGACAAAAGAAATATAATCACATGGGTATGGGCACTCCCCTTGGCAACTGCCAAGCTTGGGGGAGGTGCCCCGGTATCGTATCACCATCACACTCCTATCTTTATCGTTTTTCTTAGTTCGATCCTTTTGGTAATATCTTGATCTAGTAGAATAAAGTTTTAGTATGAATTAGTTTTGAGTTTTGCCTTATGACCCTTCTATGTAATCGAGTCCGTGAGCTATATATATTAAAGATTAGTGTTGAGTCAAAGGGCTTGATTATCTTGCTATGATCTTGAGGAAATAAAAGAAAAGAGTAAAGAATAAAAAGAAATAAAAGAGATCACATTGACCTTATGGAGAGTAATGACTTCACATATAAAGAGTATGATGAATAAAAGTTGTTGAGAGTTGACAAACTTAGTTTTGGCCATCGTTGCAATTAATAGAAGTAATAAAGAAAGAGAGGTTTCCACATATAAATATACTATCTTGGACATCTTTTATGATTGTGAGCACTCATTAAAAGTATGACATGCTAAAGAGGTGATGTTGGACAAGGAAGACAACGTAATGGGTTATGTTTTCTTTATATCTGAAACAAAGTATATTGTCATGGATCATCCAACATGTTGAGCTTGCCTTTCCCTCTCATGCTACCCAAATTCTTTGCACCAAGTAGAGATACTACTTGTGCTTTCGAATATCCTTAAACCCAGTTTTGCCATGAGAGTCCACCATATCTACCTATGGATTGAGTAAGATCCTTCAAGTAAGTTGTCATGTTGAAATTGCTTTCTAATTATGTATGACTTATTAGTGGGGAGAAAATAAGCTTTATACGATCTTGTGATATGGAAGCAATAAAAGCGCCAGACTACATAATAAAGGTCCATATCATAAGTGGCAATATAAAGTGACGTTCTTTTGCATTAAGATTTCGTGCATCCAACCATAAAAGCACATGACAAGCTCTGCTTCCCTCTGCGAAGGGCCTATCTTTTACTTTTTGTCTTATTCCTTATGCAAGAGTCATGGTGATCTCCACCTTTCCTTAATACATTTTATCCTTTGGCAAGCACATTGTGTTGGAAAGATACTGGGTCAAACTTTTCCCAATTCGGCCAAAAAAATTACCATAGCATGTTGGTGACATGTCATGACACCATGCCAGGTTTCATGATTTTCATGCGTGTTTTGGATTTACAGGAATTTAAAAACCAAGTTTCTCAATCTTTTCGGCTGAGCCACGACACCCAGATGTTTGAATTTCATTCCCATTTCTTGCATGGGACCTAGAAATTCACCCAAGGACACACATGTGATTTTTCAACCAACTTTGGTGCACTCAAGCATGTGCTTGTAGTTCAAATTTGAATTATGCACATTAAATGCCCAGAAATTCAATTAATGTATAAAAAAGGCCAAACGAACCCAGAATAATTCCAAAATTTAGCACGATACTTCTATTTGGTCTAATCTGCCTGTGTAAAAAATTAAGGCGGGATAAGGCAGTGTACGCATGTCGTTTCGCACACGGAGGTCACATGTTCCCTCTTGGAACCATGAGCCTTCTTGAGAGAAGCTCCGGTTTGCAAGAAGCTTGTACGAAAGCTTGTTTCAATTTGGCCAAAAATACCACAGCATGCTGGTGCCATGTCATGACACCATGCCAAGTTTCATGATTTCCAGCCATGTTTTGGATTTACATGAATTAAAAACCAAGTTTCTCAAACTTTCCGGCCGAGCCACGACGCCCAGATGGTTGAATTTCATTCCAATTTCTTGCATGGGACCTAGAAATTCACCCAAGTACACACATGTGATTTTTCAACCAACTTTGGGGCACTGGAGCATGTGCTTGTAGTTCAAATTTGAATTATGCACATTAAATGAGCAAAAATTCAATTAATGTATAAGAAAATCCAAACAAACCCGGAATAATTCCAAAATTTAGCATGATACTCATATAGTTCTATGTTGCCTCTGTAAAAAATCAAGGGGGGGGGTGAGGCAGCGTATATCGTTTCGCACACAAAGGTGACACGCCCCCCTTGGGAACCACGAGTCTTCCCGAGAGAAGCTCCGATTCGCAAGAAGCTTATACCCATAAACTTTTCCAAATGTGGCCAATTTTTTTACCAAAGCATGTTGGTGCCATGAAATGACACCACAAGTTTTATGATTTTCAGGCTAGTTTTGAATTTTTAATAATTCAAAAACCAAGTTTCTCAATGTTCTCGGTCGAGCCACTATGCTTAGATGTTTGAATTTCATTCCCATTTCTTGCATGGGACCTATAAATTCACCCAAAGACACACATGTGATTTTCAACAAACTTTGGTGCACTGGAGCATGTGCTTGTAGTTCAAATTTGAATTATGCACATTAAATGCCTAGAAATTCAATTAATGCATAAAATGCCAAACGAACCCGGAACAATTCCAAATTTAAACACGACACTCATGTAGTTGCATGTTCACTGTACATAAATGTTCTAGCATACACTTCACCATCATTTCCCTCCGTAACACCATTTTGTCTTTCAAAACATAATGAAAAAAAGGTATACCACAAACAGTTTACTAGAAAGAATCGTGTGGGATGCGATATAAAATATCTTTGGCGCACCGTCTTGTCTTGCTTACGCAGGAAGCTTCGTCGTCTACTATCCACTGCCCCCGCTTGAACCACACTTGCGCGCTAGTTTCTCGCGGCACCGAGAGAAATTTTTCTGCCACCGGGGAAATATCTATCTCCCCGTCCCCTCCCTCCCACTAAAGGCCACATTTCCACTGTACCTCCTTGCTTTCCATTCAAACCTTCACTGCTGCTTATTGGCAGCTCAGCCTCCTCGCCGGCGACCCTTCTTCTTGCAGCGCCGCTTCCTCGCTGGCTACCCTTTTTCTTGCAGCACCGCCTCCTCGCCGGCGACCCTTCTTCTTGCAGCGGCTCCTCCTCGCCGCGACCCTTCTTCTTGCTGCGCAGCCTCGTCAATATGGTCAGTTAATCCACACCCCATCCACACCATCCTCCTCCTTCCCCGTCCCACATGGCCCGACTGACGGTGCGACACCTTTCGCCGAAATCACTATCCGCCTACTCCAATTAAGCGCCACCCACAGCCATTTTGCACGCAGTATAACGTGGAGCTCAGTAGCATCTGGCAGCAGAGAAGCAAATCGCGGTTGCACGCGCGCACTGGGTCGCTATGGCTGCCATGCGTGCTGACCGCCAGATCTTGGAGGAGCACCTCATCTTGGAGGCCACCATCGACATCGCCACGCAGTTGTCTACTTTAAAACCGAGTTCATGTTGTTTTCTCGGGGCCACCGCAAGTGGCTTCTAGTGATTTGTCCTTTGTAATGTTAATATGCAATCTGATGTTCAGTTAACAGTTTGGTCCTCTGAAATGTAATGTTCGGTTAACATTTAGGTCCTCTGAAATGTAATGTTCAGTTAACAGTTTGGTCCAACAATTGCTACATTTTGTAGTACTGTTGTCAAGCACTCTTTGTTTTGTTAACTGTCTTATCTTCTAGTACATGTTTCTATTCTGTAATGTCGTGCTCAGTTAACTGTTTTGGTTCATTTGGTCTGTTGTCCATTTAACTGTTTGGTTCAAGTCTGCAATTTGATTTTCATTTGTTGTGGGTACAATTTTGTATTGTTATGCATGTGAAATAAATCGAATTTAGCTGGACTAAATACATATTCTACTAATAGTATGGAAACTCTCGGTTAACCTGATCAAGATCTTCCTTATGTGTGTTGCAGGGAAACAATGGGAGACACTACGGTTTACCATCGAGGTATGCTCATGCATGGTAATTCCGCTAATAGCACATTATTGTGTAGTTGTATGAATCACTCTAATATTTAGGTTTCTTACAATTTGGTCTTGCACATGTAGGTCCTGCTGTTAGAGGCTTAGACCCACTGTTTGACCCATTTTGCATATGGGGAAATGACATGTCAATGAATATCAGTCAAGGCAAGGAACTCAAAAAGATTGTTAGGATGAAGAAACTTGCGACGAATAACTGCATAATCTTTATTTGCAAAATGAAGAAGACATCAGTCAACTATAGGATGGTATTAACTCTTTTACCTTGTTTTTACCCCTTGCCCATTTCAAAATTTATAACAACGATTTATGCATATCTTTGTTTTCACTACTAGTACTCCCTCCGTCCTGGTTTATTGGTCCCCTTTGTACTCAATTCATGGGCTCATTTTCCTCAAGAAATTGTCTTTTACCAACGTATTAATATCGGGAATGCATGCATGAACAACGAATGATTAAACCTTGCATGCAACATTTTGAAAAAGCATTGACACATGAACGTGTAAATGTGAGGTACTACAACCTCGTGCATGCATGCAACAGTCACACGTACACATGCATGCAAAAACGCGTGCGACACCCTATTGCACGCATGTCCGAGCACACGACTGAACACAAACGGTCACGCTCAAGTGCTCAACATACACGTGCATGCACCCACATACTCAGCCAGGGTGAGCTAGCTGTCCTTCCCCTCCTCGTCTATCTCTTCCAGTAGTGCTAGTACTCCATGGCACGATCCATGGACAAGAAGGCGGGAAAGTTTGCATATACTCGGTTTGTGGTGAGTGGCATGCCGAGCGATCGTGTGGGGTGGAGGAGGGTGAGACACGAACATGAAATGTTGGTTTTGCTCGATGGCGCGATCCAACAAAATGAAACGTTGGTTTCCAAAAGAATACAATACTGCATGAGGGAGAAGCGGATTCAACGAAGAGTGGTTTGCTTCTTCCGTCCAACTAACTACCGGCTCTATGTGATTTGATAGCTCATTGGTCACTATTACTGCGGCTGTAGAGCATCGTAGAGCGCCTGCACTCTTATTTATTTCTTCGGTGATAAAACTAACTTTCTCCACTCTTACACTAGAGGAGTACGAAACATGGCAACCCAGTGACTACATGGCCCACCTCCCAGTATCACCATATTCCTTGGACAACCCGCATGCCAAGAAAAAATACTATACACCAAAGTGTATAGACAATTTTGCCCTCGGATTTGCTTTTGAGGAAATGTTGGGTAGTTACGCGCATGCAAAGTACTCCTCTCTCCATCTCTCTGGATGCAGGCTCACTAGATCTGTTTGCATGCAACTCTCACTCTCACTCTCACTCTCTCTCTCTCTCTCCTTTTTGCATGCATGCGACACAACTCTCTCTCTCTCTATGTGTGTGTGTGTGCAAGCATGACTTAAGCATGGTTAATAATATAGCCGGTTGATGGCTAACATGTTGCCATGTCATCTATAGCCAATGTAATAGTCAACATGTATAGTAATGGGCTACAAGAAAGTACTACTATGTTTTACCACATGACCCACCATACACTCTCACATACTACCTCTGTCCTGGTTTATTAGTCCCCTATGTAATTTGTGCATGATACTAGTATATGATACTCCCCACTATGAGTAGCCTGATACTCATACAAAAAATGGCCGGAGGGAGTACGAAGCTTTCTCAGATTTTGTTTCATGTGTGTATACTGACTCCAATGTTGCCCCATTACAACATTCTATCAAATACAAAGGAAAACTGACATGCATGCTGGCGCATCTCAATGATTCACAGATCATAGCCAATATTTACTTCATAATTAAAGAAAAAATTTGTGAGAGTGTGTACAAAAAACTACTGATGGGGTCTCTATGACTTAAACCCTAAATAGGATTTAATTTCCTGGCTAGGTAGAACCTGTCGAAGGAAAGAAGCCTGGCACCCTCGGATCATACGATGCTTTTTGTGCAGTTCCACTAAAATCGAGCTGAGCATCCCTGTTGGCAAAGATATTTTAGAAGTGTGATTAGAATAATAGTAGTGGCACTAGTTCATGAGACATAAACCCATTACAAATAGAAGCCGGTAGAAGTAGAGAAAGATCCACATGGAGATGGAGCTATGTGTGGAGCTGCGGCAGTGGAGCTAGCCGGTTCCAAAAGGAAGTTTTACCTGGGACGTCGGGGTGTAGCTAGGAGGCCGGTGGGAGGCCGCATCAGCCCGTACCATGGGGACCACCGGTCGGCACGCACCGACAGTGGGTTTTCTTCCTCGCCGCTGTTGACCGCATCTATGCAGAACATCGTCTGCTTTCCCCGATGGCGGGATCAGGCCGGATCTGTGACCAGTGGTGTGGCTACCGTCGTTCTATGGTTGTGAAAAAGCAGCCCAAGCAAGCAGGCTTGTAGCTTAGGATCCTGCTACTATATATATAGTGGAGCGGTTTGCTTTTTATCTACATATCAACCTTTTTATATTGCGTACGTGTCATTGAAGAGTGAAACGATGGTTGCTTCGGCCGACTAACTTACTGTGTGATTTGAATGCTCTTGAGTGGCCCTTGCACGTACTCCCCCTACATGTATGATCATTCCTGAGTCTCACATGTAATTATCTCTATTTTCTTGCATGACATGTATATAGGATGCGCATAGAGGAATTTTGTTACTACAGGTTGTTATGTATCTACCCCCTCCTTCCGTTTCACTACTAGTACTCCCTCCGTCCTGGTTTATTGGTCCCCTTTGAACTCAATTCATGGGCTCATTTTCCTCAAGAAATTGTCTTTACCAACGTATTAATGTTGGGAATGCATGTGTGAACAACGAATGATTAAACCTTGCATGAAAAGTTTTGACAAAGCATTGACATATGAACATGTGAATGTGAGGGACTACAACCTCATGCATGCATGCATGCAATAGTCACACGTACACATGCACGCAAAAACGCGCGCGACTCCCTAATGCATGCATGTCTGAGCACACGACAAAACACACACGTCATGCTCAAGTGCTCAACCTACACTTGCATGCACACACATACTCAGCCAAGGTGAGTTAGTGATCGTATAAATATCGTAAAATGTATACATTGCCCACAATGAGCCTATTATGAAGTTCACTTACCGTATTTTTACAAATATAAAGTGACAACCAATGTATTTATGTCATTTGAAATTAAGCCATATTAACCGGAAAGGAGGCAGTATGGACTAGCATTACTTTGTTGTGTCCTGACAACTTGCAGAACGAGGAGAAGCTTGCGCGCGGTGGTTCGCTGGACAAGGATAAACATTTGACTAATGCAAGTTATCCCTCGCTCAGGCGGTGGACGTGCAACAGTTAATTTGGTGTCAGATTGCCAGAAGCATACACTATACTAGTACCATCATTGTTCGACTTACCGAAGAGGTGAAGAGCCAAGCGCAAAGTTTACTACAGTAGTACTTATTACTCCATATACATGTACTACTAGGAACCGCATGGTGGAGCATCTGCACTGTTATGCCTCCTTTGGTTTGTACAAATTTCATAGGATTTCTATAGGATAGGATTTGCAAAGGAAATCTTCCTTTGAAGCCCTTTGGTTTGTAGGAATGGATTCCTATTCCTATGTAGGATAGGAGTCAATCCTTCACATTTTGGAGGAAAAAGCATTAGCTAAGACTCAATGTAAAAATTTCTGTCCTATGCATAAAAAATGACATCTCTTTCTCTATAATAATTGAGATGCATGTCATCTCACTTGCTATGATTTTCATATTCCTATAACACTCCTACCCTATGAACCAAAGGAGGCCTTATTTAATTCTAATTTATGAAAAAGCAATCTTCAACACATTTGCTTCTCTTCGAGGGTTCTCGCATGTGATAATGGAAGTTGATTGCATGGAACACTCGCCATAATTCTTGCTTAATTCTAGTCCTATCATGTTAGAAACATGACCGCTCAGTAATATTTTCTCTTTTTTTGTTATTCAATATGTAAACAGGTCAGCAAACCTTGATGCGCATCTTTGTGTGAACCGTGCTTGCTGCACTGTAGACAAGATCTATTCATGTAGGAATAGACCCCACCTTGTTATCCTTAATAGCAATGATACATGTGTATCTTGCTAACCCTTCTGTCACTGGGAAAGAACACCGTAAGATCGAACCCATCACAAAGCACCTCTTCCCATTGCAAGAAAAACCAATCTAGTTGGCCTGACTAAGCCAAAGATTCGAATAAGAAATACAAGGCTATAAATAATCATGTATATAAGAGATCAAAGAAGGCTCAAATAATATTCATGGATAAAAATCTGATCATAAACTCAAACTTCATCGGATCCCAACAAACACACTGCAAAAAGTCATTACATCAAATAGATCTCCACGAGACCATTGTATTGAGAGTAAAGAGAGACAGAGATGAAGCCATCTGGCTACTGCCTACGGAGCCATAGGTCTGTGGTTACTTACACATCATTAGAGAGGCACCAGTGAGGATGATGGTGTTAGATTGGATCTCGCGGTTCTGGAACTTGCGGCAGATGGAATTGTGTTTCGTCGACTGCCCTAAGGTTTCTGGAATATTTGGGAATTTATAGGGCGAAGAGGCGGTGCAGGAGACCCTCGTGGGCCCCACAACCCACCAGGGAGCGCCTGGGCCTCCTGGCGTGCCCTAGTGTCATGTGGTCCCCACGGGCCTCCATCTAGGTGTTTTCTTGGCCCCCAAGGTGTCTTATGGTCAAAAATAATCTTCAAAAAGTTTCGTTTGGACTCCGTTTGGTACTGATGTTCTGCGAATTAAAAAACAAGCAAAAAACAGCAACTGACACTGGGCACTGGGCACTATGTCAATAGGTTAGTCCCAAAAAATGATATAAAGTTGCTATAAAATGATGGTAAAACATCCGAGAATGATAATATAACAACATAGAACAATCAAAAATTATAGATACGCTGGACACGTATCAACCACCAATACAAGTCTACGCACACTTTACGTTTGCTTTATCTAGAATAAGTATGAAACTGGAAGTAATTTGTAGGTGTGATAGGTTAGGTTTGCAAGATAATAAAGAACATGTAAATAAAATCTAGGGCCATTTAGATAAAGAAACAATTAAGTTAGTTTTAGTAGAGAGCTTTTTGTCATAAGAAAGTTATTTGTCCCTAGCCAATCGATAACTAGACATGTAATCATTATTGTAATTTTATATGAGCGAGAGGCATGAGCTAACATACTTCCTCTACTTGGATCATATGCACTTATGATTGGAACTCTAGCAAGCATCGACAACTACCAAAGATCATTAAGGTAAAACCCAACCATAGCATTAAGTATCAAGTCCTCTTTACTCCCATACACAACAACCCACTTACTTGGGTCTGTGTTTCTTTCACTCACGCCATCCACCATAAGCAAATCATGAACACATTGCAACACCCTACAGCGGGAATCCCTCATGCTTGCGTGACGCGGAGAGCACCATAGGAGAACACCAACAATAAAACATACAACTCAAACCAGTCACGATCATCAATCAACCCATCGGACAGAATTGATCTACTCAAACATCATAGGATAGCAACATGTCATTGGATAATAATATATAGCATTGAGAAACATGTTTAAGTAGAGATTACAACGGGGAGAAGAGGTGTTACACTGCCACATAGAGGGGGAGAGAGTTGGTGTTGACGGTAGCGAGGTTGTTGGTGTAGATTGTCGTCACGATCCTAGCCCCGGCGGCACTCCGGCGCCACCGGGAGAGAAAGGGGGAGAGAGCCCCGTCCTCCTCCTTCTTCATTGACCTCCCCCTAGATAGGAGAAGGGCTTCCCCTCTGGTCCATGGTCTCCATGGCGGGGGAGGGGTGGGACCCCTTCGAGACAGGATTTATCTCTCTGTTTCTCTTTTGTTTCGCGACCCTGTTTTTTGTCCCCTTCACCGTTTCTTAAATTCCCGGAGTCCCGTAACTCTGACTGGGCTGCAATTTTAACATGATTTTATTTCGGATATTATCTTTTTGTGGTGAAAGAAGGGCGCCAACTACCTTACAAGGGACCCAGAAGCCTGCTAGTCGCCCCAAGGTAGGGGGCGCCCCCCTCGAGCTTATGGCCCCTGGATATCGTCTTGCGTTGATTCTTTTTCCCGAAAATCACAAATATTCTAAAATAAATCTCCATAAATTTTTATCACGCTTGCACTTCGTTTGGTATGCATATTCTACGAAACAAAAACATGCAACAAACAAGAACTGCACTGGGCACTGGATCAATACGTTAGTCCCAAAAATAATATAAAATGTTGCCAAAAGTATATGAAATTTGTAGAAAATTGTCATGAAACAATAAAAACGTATAGATATGACGGAGACGTATCATTTCACATGTTGGAAATCTCTTTTGTAGGAAAATATTGCATTTACATGGCATGCCCAAGACTATTGTGTTGGATAGCGACGTCAAGTTCCTTAGCTAATTTTAGTAGAAACTTTGTGCCAAGCTCAGAATCAAGCTACTCTTCTCATCGGCATACCATCCACAAACCGACGGCTAAAAGGAGGTGACCAATCGGACCCTATCTACACTTCTTTGAGTCTTGATCAAGAAAAACATCAAGGAGTGGGAAGAATGCTTACCCATCGCCCAGTACGCCTACAATCGAGCATGACACTCAACTACCGGTAAGTCCCCCTTCAAGGTCGTCTACGACTTCAACCCGTTGTCCCCATTGGACATTCTACCACTACCACTACAAGAGCGAACCAACATGGATGTGAGTGCACAAGCAAGTTATGTGAAGAAGGTGCATGAAAATACAAGACAAAAATTGAGCGCCAAGTGACGGTGTCCTGGACTAGGGGGTACTCACCACGTCGTCACCCGACCAGTGGGTCGGGCCGAGGACCCCCATGGCGGTTCACTAGTGGGCCAGTTTGGACAATCGATGACATATACGAGGAAGATTCCACAAGACTTGGTGATCAAGACAAGGACTCCTCTCCACTGACGTATACGACTAGGACTCTTGTTATCCTAGGCCTCTGGTATATTATATAAGCCGAGGCCAGGCTAGTCGATAGATCCTGATGACATTACTCATCATACCCCTAAGGTTTAGACCACAATATATGATCTTAAGATAGATTAACTCTGTACCTTGATACTTCATCAATATAAACAAGAGCAGGACGTAGGGTTTCACCTCCGTCAAGAGGGCCCAAACCTGGGTAAAACACCGTGTTCATCGCCCCTGTTACCATCAATCCTAAATCCACAGCTCGGGACCCCAACCCTGAGATCTTCCGATTTTGACACTGACACCAAGTACAACACCTTGCGACCACGCTCAACGTCAACAAGCACCCCATGGTATTCAACAACGGTGATCTTCTATGGCCACACCTCCGCAAAGAACGCTTTCCCAACGAGCGCAAGTCCAAGCTACTACCTCGCGCCGATGGACCTTTCAAGGTTCTAGCATTTTACAATGACAACACCTACAAGATCGACATTCCATCCGACAAGTACAACGTGAGCGACATCTTCAATCTTAAGGATCTATCTCCCTTCCATGGTGATGAGGTTTTTGGTCCAAGGTCGGATCTTTCCCAAGGTGGGGAGAGGAGATGATGCGGAGCATCCTACGGTCATCCCCACGGACGTACCTTCGTCTCCAATATACTACGTGGACCAATGACTAGAGCACGTACAAGAGCCATCAAAACCGAGTTGAACGGTTTCAGTTTAGTAAGATGTGCCACAACAGTTTCAGTTTCATAACCATGGAAAGGATCAGATTCAACCAAAGTAATTAACTCTGGGTTGACAGAGAATTCATAATCCTTATCATCAATAAAGATAGGTGAAGTAGCAAACTTAGGATCACATTTCATTCTAGCATCTAGAGATTTTTCTTTATACTTGTGTAATAATTTCTCTAGATCATCTTTATCCTTACAAGCAAGAATATCTCTAGTTTTCTCTTCACTCATAACATAACCTTCAAGTACCTTAGGCAATTCATATCTAGGAGGGCTAGTTCTAGCAGGTGTTTCAGGAGTTTCAGTTTCAAGCTCATCATCAGAGTCAACAACATCATGTTGTATTACTCTAGCAATTTGTTCATCAAGAAATTCACCAAGTGGCACATCATCATTATTAAGCAAGGTACTAGCATCATCATAAGAATCATTCATAGTAGAAGTAGCATCATCAACAACTTGCGACATATCAAAATAATAGCATGTGGTGGTGTTGCAAGTTTACTCATAACAGAAGGTGAATGTAAAGCAGAACTGGATGGCAGTTTCTTACCTCCCCTCGTACTTGAGGGAAATATCCTAGTCTTAGGATCCTTCAGATTCTTCATAGTGATAATATGATAATAATCCCAAGTGACTCAACAAATATAGCTATGCTCCCCGGCAACGGCGTCAGAAAAAGGTCTTGATAACCCACAAGTATAGGGGATCACAACAGTTTTCGAGGGTAGAGTATTCAACCCAAATTTATAGATTCGACACAAGGGGAGCCAAAGAATATTTGAAGGTATTAGCAGCTGAGTTGTCAATTCAATCACACCTGTAGATTAATTATCTATACCAAAGTGATCAGTAGCAAAGTAGTTTGATAGTTTTGATAGTAGTTACAATAGCAGTAGTAACTTAGCAGAAACAATATAAGATAAATTCGTAGGCATTGGATTAGTGACTTGTTAGATGATATTCATCATGAGACAGATATAACCTAGGGCGATACGACACTAGATCTAGTTCGTCAATATAATGTAGGCATGTATTCCGCAAATAGTCATACATGCTTATGGAAAGAACTTGCATGACATCTTTTGTCCTACCCTCCCGTGGCAGCGGGGTCCATATCAGAAACTAAGGGATATTAAGGCCTCCTTTTAATAGAGAAGTCCCGGTTATTGTCACTCCGGCGTTACCAGAACATAACACGTAGTAGGTGACTATAACTTGCAAGATCGGATCTAGAACATGGATATAATGATGATAACATAAACAGTTCAGATTTGAAATCATGGCACCCAGGCGCAAAGTGACAAGCATTAATGTCGGGGGTTGGGTGCGACATATGCCAAGGGATGGCTTATCATGGTGGGGGCGAGTAGAACATCGCCGGTGCCTGGAAGCGGGATGAGGCGTAGACATGCACGCCGGCGAATCTTACCCAGCTTCGGGGCTCTCCGAGGAGATAACACCCCTACTGCTGCTCTGCGGGGTATCCGCATGATCACTATGGCAAAGTGAATACAAGGTTGCTCCTTGAGCTGTTTCCTGGAGGTAGGAGAAGGCAAGGCTAGCTCCCTCCTTCCTGTGTTCTATGGTCTAGTGCTAATGGGGTCGAACCCTTTGCATGGGTGCACCGGGGGGTTTATATAGGCCTACCCCCCGGGGGTACAATGGTAATCTGGCTGGGCGCGAGTCCCAGCTGTCTGTCTCTCAGGCCGCCGTCTTCTCCGCCGACTACTGGGGCCTGCCGTCTGGTGGGCCCCGCCGACTAGTCCGGTACGGAGCCGACAGGCCTTGTCCACCGCGGGCGGGTCTTGCCGGTTGAGATTACTGTAGCCGTGCCTCTAATGATGCTGGCTTGGTTATGGGGTCATGGCAACAGTGCCGCCGCCTGGCGGGCGATCACTGTTGCCACTCGATGTCTAATCTAGTTAATGGCATGCGGGACCCGTGGGAGGGACCGGCCGACTCCTGGAGGCCGACTCCCATCGGGTCCGTCTTGTGGCGCTCTCGCCGTCTTCTGTCCCCCCCGCTGGCAAGCGGGGCCCGCCGTCTCTGGGCCGTACAGGCAGGCCGACGTGGGTACAGGGCTCCGCCGCTGGAGCTGATGTCAGGGCTAGCTGGGCAATAGTGCCGTGCCGGACGGAGATCTCCGTTGGTACGGTGCACTATGGCCATGCCTGCCCTTGGTAATCGGGGTGGGGGCGGGCCTTACTGCGGCCGTTCCCAGCCCCGTCCCTTCTTACGAAGGCAGAGGGTGGTTGGAGTCGCGGGCCGACTCCCCATAGCCGGCTTCTCTGGAAGTCGCCAGTTAGGAGTCGGCTCGTCTTGTAGCCGTCCCTGGGACTCGGCAGTGAGTAGATAGTCGGCAGCGCCGCTGCCGACTCCCAGAGGCGGCCCTCCGTCCTGGAGTTCCTGAGGGGCGTAGCCTGCCCCGATGTCTTGAAAGGTTCTGGGCTTCGGGTTAGCCTACCCGTGGCCCATTACTCCGACAGTAGTCCCCGAAGCTGGTGAGGCGCCGAAGGAGACGTACTGAGGAGCCTCAATAGTTTCTTCCTTCCGGTGGCTGGATCTTGGCTTCGCCCGCCGTCTTCCTTCAAGCCGACTATCGGGAGCCGTACTCGTCGAAGGCCGTCTTGCCTCTTAAGGATTTTGAAAGTCGTAGCGGGATCCAGACGGCGTGCCTGGCAAGCTTCCTGGCAGCCGCCCGTTGCGGACCCATTGTGCGGCGCCACGTGGCCGGGCCAATCTGCCCGCCCACGCGCGTGACGGGACAGGCCCGCAGGTGGGGCCCGCCACTATCGTGCCTCGTCCTTCGAACGGATCTGTTGCAGTCGTGCGGACGGTTGGGATTCCTGCGCAGTAACTTCGTGCGGTAAATCGTGGGGGTCGTGGGGTCTTGGGCGCAGTTAATCCCATGACGCCCCATCGTCTTCTCAGCCTAGGAGCCTATAAGTTGGCGGAGGGAGCGGGCGGCGAAGCACGCGCGCTCACTCTCCCTTATTTCCCTCTGCTTCCTCTTGCTTCTTCTTTCCTTCGCCGTCGCCACGCTAGACCTCATCACGCCCGCAGCGATGAGCTCTTCCTCCGCCGCCGCGCCCGCCGCTGTGCGCTCCGGCGTGTGGGACGACTCTGAAGTTGACGATGACCACATTGAGTTTCTTCGCAAGACGCGTCGCCTCCCCGGCAAGGACCTGGTGCGGGCCCGTACCGCGCCGGCGAGGGAGGTATCACCAGCGCCGGAGGAGGGCGAGCGGGTCATATTCCGCTCGCACCTCATGCGCGGCCTAGGGCTGCCGGCGAGGGGCTTCTTCCGCTCCTTCTTGGAGTTCCACGACCTCTAGCCGCACCACCTCACACCAAACACGGTGGTGCTGCTGGCCGCCTTCGCCACTCTGTGCGAAGGCTTCCTCGGCGTTCTCCCGACCATCGAGCTGTGGGGCGAATTCTCAGCTCTGTCGGCCTTCTGGGAACGGGGGTCCCCAGACTTGCCTGCCTGTGGCCTGCGGCGTGGCTCAAATGGGGGCCCATCGCGGCCCATCTCCATCAACTCAAGACTCAAGACCCTCATGAGGGGCCAAGCCTCGCGGGGCGGACGACACAGCGCTTCCTCAGGCGCGGCCTCCTCAGGATGGCCCATGAGGAGGCGGAGAGTTCAAGGCGGGGTACCTCGCGAGGTGACCATGACGCAAGCCATGACGATCGAGGGTGCCAGGCGGGCGCCAGCCCGCGCAGCGTCCCCCTTTCCTCTTTGGTGCAAAGGGGGCAAACGCAGGCGAGAGGATCAAGCAAAGGCATCCATTTCGGTGCAAAGAGACCAAGACCAGTCCAACGGTGGGAAGGAGGTCACCATGGAGCCCAGAACGGTGTCACCACAGGGCCTTTGGCAGGCGAAAACCAACTTTAGTCAGGATAAGTGTACCAGATGTTCCCCTTCAAATTGGCCAATTGTTGGCGCCCTTCCCGCTCAAATATTTGGGAAGAGGCCCAGGGCCTTTGCCTATAAATAGGACTAGCCACCCCCAGGGTAGAGGCATCGATCTAGCAGTCTGGAAGAGAGGTCTGACCAGGCCTTTAGAGGAAAGAGAGAGAGAGAGAGAGAACGGCGATCGAACTCCCCTAGCAGTTCATCCCCCTAGCCAAGAACAGACCCTCGCGAGGTTGTTCTCCCTTGTACTATTCATTATCATCAGCCCAAGAGGCAATCCACACACCACAAACTGGAGTAGGGTATTACACCACAATGGTGCCCCGAACTAGTATAAACCCTATGTCTCTTGTGTTGTTCTTTCTGTAGTTTAGATCCTTGCGAGACGGAGAGGTAGAGGGCATCATCTCCACGCGCACCCTAGAGTTCGAACCTTAAGGGTCTGCCGGAACCCGTAATCCGACATTTGGCGCGCCAGGTAGGGGTACGGCGGAATCTGTCTTCCATCGCTCCGCTCTCCTCCGACCGTCGCATCAGCGTCTGACGCTCGTCGGGCCTGCGCCGAACGCTGGGCCGCCATCGCTTCCCGCGTCGCCCAGACGGCTCCCGTCGGTGGGCGTCCTCGTCGTTCCCCATCGCCCGCCGTCAACGCCGCCACCGGCCCGGCAGGGAACAAGCAGCAAGCATCGTCTCAGCACCCGTCCGTGCGGCGAGACGGTCGCACCGCTACTCTGTCGCTCACGCCAGCTGGCTCTTCGTCCCACGCGCTCCGCGCGCCCTTGGAGGCTCGAGCTGCACTCATCGCGGCAAACGAGCTCCTGCGCTACCGTCCCTTCGACGACGTCTACGAAGAGTGGCTCGACCGCGTCGCCGAGCTCGTCCGCGCCGCAGGGGGCTCTCCTGCACCGTCCGCTCCGCTGCGCCGCACCCCGCCCCGCGCAGGCCATGAAGCTCCGGGGGCGTACCAACCGCCCCCTCTCCAAGAAGACGCCATGGCTCCAAGGCGCATGGCCCCTGGCCGGAACCCGCTCCGTCAGGCGCCAGCCCAGCAAGAACGGAGCTGCCAAGAAGTCCCTCGACCACAAGAGGCTACCCGAGCGCTCCCTGCTCCGGCTCGCCGCGACCCTGCTCCAGCTCCGGCACGTCAAGACCCCGCGCTGCTCCCAGCTGCAGCGCAAGGGGACCCTCAAGGCCAAGCTCTCCCTCAACCGAAGCCTCCCGTGGCCACCGCAGGCTGCCGCGCCTACACCACCGAGCTGCGTAGCGTCGCGTGGCCCGACAAGTTCAAGCCAGACCTGCCTCCTCGCTACGAGCCGTGCATCGAAGCTGCCAGCGGGGATGAAAAGGTCATGGCGAACTGGTTTCCCATGGCGCTGAAGGAAGGATCTCGCACTTGGCTCCTGAATCTGGCTCCAGGCACGATCTCCTCCTGGGACTAGATGCGCACCCGCTTCATCGCCAACTTCCAAGGTACTCGCGATCGGCCGCCCACCGCGAGCGACATGCGCCGCATCAAGCAGCAACCTGGGGAGACCCTGCAAAAGTACATCCAGCGCTTCAGCAGTGCGCGCCTCAAGATCCCCAAGGTGTCCGAGGAATTCATCATCTCGGCCTTCTCCGATGGCATGCGCGACGTCAAGATGAAGGAGGAGCTGGCGATGCATGAAGACCTCTGCACCTCCCTGGAGCTGTTCAACTTGGCGACCAAGTGCGCCAGGGCTGAGGAGGGACGTCTCTCCCTCCTCGAGCTGCCTGCCGTAGACCCAGAAGAGAAGAAGCCCAAGGCCAAGGACGTGAAGCGCAAGGGGGCTGTCGTACTCGCAGCAGAACCGGACACCAAGCGGGCAAGGATCTGCCCGAATCCTCCAGGGGGTACTGTGTGTACCACGACCTCCACACCCACAACACCAATGAATGTCAAGAACTCCGCGCCGTGCGAGAAGGAAGGATCGGCCGTCGCCCTGACCGCGCTGACCGGGGCTACGGCCGAGGGGGAGGAAGAAACCCAGGACACTGGGAAGATCGCGGCCCGCGCCAAGGGTGGCGTGATCAACCTCGCGAGGACCGCTGGCGGGACCTGCCTCACGAGGGGGACTAGAGGGATCAGCCTCGTGAGGATCGCCTGCAAGGCAACGCAGGGCTCCCTCCACTGCCGCCTCAGCCAAGGAGGAACGAGGACCGCCACCAAGACGAGGGTGCTGGGGGCTTCCAAGAGCCACGCGCAATCGCCTGCATCCTGGGCGGAGCTCAAGCCCCAGCCTCCCAACGCATCTTCAAGCAGTTTGCCCGTGAAGTGAATGCAGTCCTCCCCAAGCTCGAAGCAACGTGCCCCCTCAAGTGGTCGGCGTGCGCCATCACGTTCAGCTCAGCGGATCAGCTCAAGTGCGCGGCCACAACTGGGGTGCTCCCGATGCTTTGCTCCCCAGTCATCAGCAACGTACTGGTCACTAGGACCCTCACCGATGGTGGAGCGGGGCTCAACGTCCTGTCCATGGAAACATTCAACAACCTCCAAGTGCCCTATGATCAGCTTCAGCCAACCAAGCCTTTCTCCGTAGTCACCGACGGTTCCACAATCTCGATCGGGCAGGTCCGCCTCCCTGTCACCTGGGCCCGCAGCAACTACCGCACCGAGCTCATCGACTTTGACGTCGCCCACATCCACCTGTCGTACAACGCCATCCTCGGGTACCCAGCGCTGGCCAAGTTTATGGCCGTAACTCACCACGGCTACAATATCCTCAAGATGCCAGGAAGTGGCGGCGTCATCACGGTGCCATGTGAAGAGAAGGATGCAGTGTGTTCCCTGGAGCGATCCTTTCAGGCTGCGTCGCTAGAAGACCCAGATCGCGGAAGCAGCAGGATTCCCGAGACCACACCCAAGAAGAAGAAGACGTCGTCAGGCTCAGCCCCTCAGGAGGCAGGCCCCTCAGGGCCCGTGCCTGCCCAGGGGGACCCTCCTTCCATTGCATAGGAAAGCGCGCCCGGTGCCCTCCTCAGGCAGGGCTCGGGGGCTCTCACCTTGAGGGCCACCGACCTAGCCAGGGTCACGAGGGAGGCGCTTGGGCACCATGTGGAGGCGTGCTTCGAAGCACGTTTCCCTCGAGAAGGAGCCAGGCAAGGAAGGTCAGACCAGCAGGAGTTCGTTAACAAGGTCACTCAAGAACTACAGGAGTCAAGGATCATGAGAGGTTGCCGTCGTCCACCAGCTGTGGCTCCCCATCCAGGCGAGGATGGTGGGCTTCTCGTCTGCATCGACGTACCAGGGCTCAATTGGGTCGCCACGATGGAGCGCCTCTGGCCCTCGCAAGTGGGGCGTTGTGGAGGTCCACCCCACAGCTGTGTTCGCATGCCTTACGGCTTGCCGAGCGTGGCTGCTGCGTACCAGCGCCTCATGAGGGGCATCATGGAGACTCAGGAAGATAGGCGTTCCGCAGTCCTGGCGGAGATGAAGATGATTCGCGAGGAGCCACCAGTGCCTCCGGAGCCTCCCGAGGCCCCAGGGCCTGGGGGCTCGTGAGGATCGGCTTCCGCAGCCCACCGAGTCTGCTACACCAACACCACTTCATCCACGACAACCCCAGGTGACATCTTTCAAGCTTCGTTTCCGGCTGGGAACGCCCTCCCAGGGCTACTTCATTCCCAGGCCGCGTGGGTCCGTCCCTGAGGCATGTATCCCTTTTTAGTTGTTGATCGTTAGCTTGCTTTGTTGGGGGCGTCCCTCGGGCTGCATCATCCCCAAGCCGCTCGGGCTAGGCCCAGCGGCGTATATCTCCCTCGCGTTTATTTCCAACTATGCATTCGCCTATCATGTATGATCACCTGATATCTGTCCACTACACCTCTTCTTCTCCATGTCGACCACTTGCACGTTAAAGGGGGGGGGGTGCCTGAGCATCGCGACTCAGGGCTCTTACCGGCTCTCCAGCCCTCACCCTCTGGCCTTGTCCACGGCATCGCGACCTGGCATACCAGCGACGGCTGAGACAAGCTCGAGGGCCGGGACCCGAGGACGTAGAGTGCCCGCATCTAACCCAATCTGCAGGAACACATTTCAAGAGACGGCCCAGTGCCAGGCGCAACCCGCCTAGAGGTAGGGCCTCGTGAGTCCCGCGCTGGCTCACGGGTGCCCAGATACACCTCACCTAGCTCTATCGTGCCGGCCACGTGTCAGGGCGGGGCTGTACACGCCCCGAGGGTGTAACGCCCTCGATGCGGCTATATCTCCCACGTGTCGAGGCACGACTTAGAGGCATAACCGCATTGAAAGCAATGTCGCAAGTGAGGTAATCTTCACACAATCCATGTAATAAATAAAGGGGAAAGATACATAGTTGGCTTACAATCGCCACTTCACACAAGTACATAAATAACATCCATCAAACAGATTACACTCAAGGTCCGACTACGGCACCAAAATGAAAGAAGACTACCCCAAATGCTAAACAGATCCCCGGATCACCCAACTGGGCTCCACTACTGATCATATGGAAAAGAAACATAGTAACGGCCACGTTCCTCATCGAACTCCCAAGTGAGCTCGGTCGCGTCATCTGCACTGACATCGTTGGTACCTGCAACTGAGGTGATAATATCTGTGAGTCACGGGGACTCAGCAATCTCACTCCCGCGAGATCAAGACTATTTAAGCTTAAAGGTGGGAAAGGGGTTTATGAGGTGGAGCTGCAGCAAGCGACTAGCATATGGTGGCTACAGCGCAAAAGAGAGCGAGAAGAGAAGGCAAAGCACGGTCGTGGAGCTAGAAGTGATCAATAAGTGATCCTGAAACAACCTACGTCAGGCATAACTCCAACAACCGTGTTCACTTCCCGGACCCCGCCGAGAAGAGACCATCACGGTTACACACGCGGTGGATGTGTTTTAGTTAAGGTCAACTTCGGGTTTTCTACAACCGGACATCAACAAATTCCCATCTGCCTCATAACCGCGGGCACGGCTTTCGAAAGATAATACCCTGCAGGGGTGTCCCAACTTAGCCCATGATAAGCTCTCACGGTCAACGAAGGATATTCCTTCTACCGGGAAGACCCGATCAGTCTCGGAATCCCGGACTACAAGACATCTCGGCAGTAATAAAACAAGTCCAGCAAAACCGCCCGATTGTGCCGACAAATCCTGATAGGAGCTGCACATATCTCGGTCTCAGGGCACATCCGGATAAGTCAAGCTACGAGTAAAACCAGCCCTCGAGTTGCCACGAGGTGGCCCCGCAGGTTGCTCGGTTCGGGCCAGCACTTAGAGAAGCACTGGTCCGGGGGGGGGGGGCTAAAATAAAGATGACCCTCGGGCTCGCGAAAACCCGGGGAAAAAAAGGTAGGTGGTGGCAAATGGTAAAACCAATGTTGGGCCTTGCTGGAAAAGTCTTATTCAAAGCGAACTGTCAAGGGGGTCCCATAAATCACCCAACCGTGTAAGGAACGCAAACTCCGGGAACATAACACCGGTATGACGGAAACTAGGGTGGCAAGAGTGGAACAAAACACCAGGCATGAGGCCGAGCCTTCCACCCTTAACCAAGTATATAGATGCATTAATTAAATAAGAGGTATTGTGATATCCCAACAAGTAAACATGTTCCAACAAGGAACAACAAGTCCATGTTCCAACAAGGAACAAACTTCATCTTCACCTGCAACTAGCAACGCTATAAGAGGGGCTGAGCAAAAGCGGTAACATAGCCAACCAACGGTTTGCTAGGACATGGATGGTTAGGGGCTGACATGGCAATATAGGAGGCATGATATAGCAAGTGATAGGTATCGCATCATATGCATAGCAAAAGAGCGAGCAATCTAGCAAGCAAAGATAGAAGTGATTTCGAGGGTATGGTCATCTTGCCTGCAAGGTTCTCAGAGTTGTCGAAAGCTTGGTCCTCGTAAGCGTTCTCAACAGGTTCCTCATTCACGTACTCGTCTCCCGGCTCTACCCAAGACAAGAGAACAAGCAAAGGAACCAATATCAACCACGATGCAATGCGCAAGCAACATGATGCAAAACATGTCATGATATGCGAGAGGTGATATGCAATGCGTATGCATGCTCCGGAAGGACAAGGATGAACAGGGCATAATCTTGGCAAACCAAGCATGCCACTGGATAGATGAGGTGATTTCGGTTGAAATCGATATAAAGATCACCGGAATCGGATGCACGGTTTGCAAATGGCAAGCAAAACAATGACACGAGACTGCCATAAACAGCATGATGCTACTTAGCAAGCAACAAATAATTAAGCTACTGTACCCAAACATGGCAACAAAGCATATGACAGTAATCTACTCAAGATGCTCGACAAAAGATTAACACTGAGCTATGGCTAAATCACATCATAACAGGTCCAAACAAGCATGGCAAAAGTGCAAACGATAACAAGTTCCCAGACTTAGTGAAAATATCAACAAGCAGAAACTAACATCAGGATGACATGTTCAGAGCAACGAAACAACATGCTACAGGTTCCAAACATAGCAAAATAAGACATGGCATGAATCTACACATAGCACTTGACAAAAGTCCCTTACTGACCATAAGCCAAAAAGGACCAGAAAATATGATTACACCCATGCCAAATAAGCAAATTTCGTTACAGGTTTCAGACTTGTAGAAAACTGGACATGGCAGAAAACTGTTAACGACTAGGCATGTTCGTGAGCTCGATGCACTCACTACAGAGCATTTCATGATAAACTAAGCATACATACATCAAGAAGACATGGCATAGTAAATAGACATGGCAAGAATAACATCATATCATGTAAGGACCAACTACACCAAGCTTGGTAAAAACGAATAACATGTAAACAATCTGCCAGCAACATTTTGAAGCAAAAGTAGAGCTCGATTGACTCAAGCTATGGCACTCCATAATTGCAAAAAAAGGCATGGATGGATAGAGCAAATACTCAAGTTCAAAACACCCTTACTTATCATGCTCAAATTATGCATGGATCTCTCAGAAACAACATGAATACATGGCATAAAAATAACAGCAGTCAGGGACAGTGAAATCACTAAGTCTCTGAAATCAGGAACATCAAGACACCTAGTTTGCATGCTTGTGCTAGTCACCACATAGATCACAAAAATACGTGGCAAAAACCTCTGGATAAATAACATGGCATATTACAAAACTCATGTAGGACTCAACTTCATAGGAGGTACACATCAATCATGGCAAAAATGACAAAAGTGCATGTTCAGATACGATCCAGCAATAAACATCAACTAGCCCTCTTCTAACAGCATTTCGGGCAACAAGATGACTTCAAATGAAAATGATGCAATGGAACAAAACGATGTACTCTTAGAGGCGAACAATATGACATATTATACGCGCGAAACGGAGCTACGGATGCAAAGTTACGGCATGCGAAACAGGTGATGATCATGTGAAATCTAGGGGACTTAGAGAAAATAACGGGCTCGGGGAAGTCAACCCAGCCGGGACGCGGATCGAGGCGGCGGCGGCGGCTCGCCGGAACCGCGCCGGAGTGGCGGCGGCGGAGACGGATCCGGCCGGATCCGGGCGGCGCCGGCCCGGATCTGGCCGTGGATGGCGCGGGGCGGCGAGGGGAGGCGCGGGGGCGGCGCGACGCGGACGCCGAGGCGCGGGGAGGCGGGGCGGCGCGGCCTGGGCGCGCGGCGGCGGCCGCCGGCGACGGGGAGGCGCGGGAGGCGAGGCGGAGCCGCGCGGCAGCGAGGGCGGGGCGCCCGCGGGGCGGCGGCGGTGGCCCGGGCCGCGGGGGCCGGCCTCGGGCTCGCGGGCCCGCGGGGGAGGAGGTGGTGGCGAAGTGGGCCGCGGGCGCCATGTGGCGTCCCGCGGTTGGCGGCGGCGGGCGGCTGGGCGACGTGGCACGCCCCAATTGGTCGCGGTGAGGTGGCGGCTGGACGCGTCCGGCGGCGGGGATTTCGTCCGGCGGCGCGGGGACGAAATGGACTAGGGTTTGCCCGAAAAATGAGGAGGGAAGCACATATTTATAGGTAGAAGGAGCTAGGAGGCTCCAAACGGAGTGCGGTTTTCGCCCACGCGATCGTGATCGAACGGCGGAGGACATGGGAGTGACTTAGATGGGTTATTGGGCTGTTATGAAGGGGTTTTGGGCTGCAACACACACGAGGCCTTCACGGTTACCCGGTTAACCGTTGGAGTACCAAACGAACTCCGATTGACCCTAAACTTGACAGGCGGTCTACCGGTGCTATACCGAGGCCGCATGTCAAACCTCGGTCCATTCCGAGAATGTTTAATACCCGCTCACGAGGAAATGTAAAAGGGGACGCCGGGAGACATAGGAGCGCCGGATTGCAAAACGGACAACGGGAAAGATGCTCGGATTCATGAGACGAACACGTATGCGAATGCGATGCACATGATGACATGATATGAAATGCATGACATGACCAAAATGCAAAACGGAGATAACCCAACCACGGAGGAAATATCATATCACAATGCCGAAAATGGCAAGAGTTGGATTACAAATATGGCAAGTTACATCTGGGGCGTTACAACACACCACCACTATGAGAGGATCTCGTCCCGAGATCTAGGACTGAAAGAACTCCGGATATTCGGAACGTAGGCGGTCTTCACGCTCCCATGTGGCCTCTCGGTCTGAATGATGTGACCATTTCACTTTGAGGAATTTGATTGACTTGTTGCGAGTCTTGCGCTCAGTTGTCTCAAGAATAGCAACTGGATGCTCATGATAGGACAAATCTTCTTGAAGATCAATCTCTTCGAAGTTGATTGTGCGCTCAGGCGTCTTGAAGCACTTGTGTTGGGGATATTGCTATTTGGGGTAAACCGGCCTACAGGGCCCGGGTTAGCTCCGTCAATGGACCCGAGATGTTAAAGCCCAAGGAGAAATAGAAGGGCCCAAGGCCTATAATCGGTTTAGAGGTTTACGGCCGTAAACCGGCCTGAGGTAAACTTGCATTGTAAGTTAGGAATAGAGAGACCAACCCGGGCACGTTTATGAACCGGAGGTTGGGACTTTGCAGACCGACGGGCGTCACCCGTGTATATAAGGGGACGACCCGACGGCGGTTTGAGGACAGAGAACAACAACTCGAGGTTTAGGCGAAGCTTATCGCTCCCTAGCCCTCGAAACACATCAATCCCATCACAACTAGACGTAGGCTTTTACCTTCATCGAAGGGGCCGAACTAGTATAAACTCCGTGTCCTTGCGTCCGCTTTAACCCCTTCAAGTTAACCCGTTGCGATGGCTCCACGACTAAGTCCTTTCACTAGGACATCTGCCGTGACAAATCCACGACAGTTGGCGCCCACCGTGGGGCTATCGCGAGATGGTTTCAAGTTTTTGGAGGGCCGCTTTGAAGGACTCGAGGGTTACGCTGTGGGTCGGATGACCAAAAGTCGTCGCAGAAAACTCTACATCGACAGCACAGGCTGGGGCCCCGACGCCGGCTCGATCGAGTACGGGTACCGGGTCCCCTTTGGTGGCATCCATGTTTTCATCGGCAAGATCGGTGAACCGGGCCCCGAGCTGGGCGTCTGCACCGACCTCGTCGAGACAGCTCAGTGCACGAGATCGACCCTGGCTAAACCAACCAGGAAGCGCGCCTTCGTGGGAGTCATCCACGGAGGAAGCTACGAGGAAGGATCCGAATCCGGTGACGAAACCGCCATCTACTCCGGCGATGAAACGTCAACCGGGGAAACTGAATCTCTATACCAGCTGCAAGATGATCGGATTGGGGGCAGCTCCGATGGCGACAGTATTCCGGACCCCTCTGATCTGCCCTATCGGGTTGGGATCTTCATGGCTGGAACACAGGCGGCGCCACATTCATCAACTGCGGCAGCAGTGATCTCTGGATCGGCAGCGGCAACAGCTGCACGGGCAGGAGGCCCTGCGGATTCACCAGCCCAAGTATTGTCAGACCTGTTTGACGCACTGGCAGCGCTCATGGCGGAAGCCAACCCGGTGGATCAGGAGGTTCACAATGCTGAGATTGCCAAAGTGAGAGAACAGATCACTCAAGCTAAAGCGGCGCTGGCAGCAGAAGAGGCCAGGATGACGGCGGAGCGCGCCGCTTTGGATGCACAGGCTTACAGGCTCATGATGGACCAGAATGCGTCTCAGGAAGTCCTGAAGAGGAAATTCTAATCTTGATTGCCCGCAGCCCTCGATGCCCGAAATCTCTTCAACACCCCGGGGGTAAACCGTGCGGAGGCGACAGTTGGCGCCCCGGTTCAGCACCGGATAATAAACCTGCCTCGTCACAACACTGGTACACCACAGGCCGTGCCAACACCGTCGGGCCATTATTCCAACCCGATGGATAACCTCGTCGCGGCGGCAGCTCGGTTGGAAGCCATTCCGATCGAAGGCGATTCACCGCAGGATGTAGAGACACGCCGGGTCAAGGAGCTCCTTAGGACCGCGTTGGCCCAACAAGAAGCATATTCGCAAAGCCGTGATCGGATTCATTCCACCCCTCGCCCCAGCGGGAGCTATAGTAGGCGCATGGAGGAGCCGGCTGTTTCAAGTAATGCCAGGCGTGAAGCGCTCCGCGGCAACAATCCGGCGGGCGTCGACAATGCTCAGGAGAATGTGGATCGCGCCCGTGCGCGGGAGGCCGGATTAGCAGCGCAGCATCAGGCTCGTCAGCTTACACCTATCTTCCCAGCTGCTACGGTTGAACCGGGGGTGGTTTCTAGTTCTTTGGGAGTACCGTGCCTTGTTCCCACTTTGCGCAACGTACGCCTGCCCAAAGACTTCAAAGGCCCCCGCAAGGTACCAAACTACACGGCAGATCAGCCTCCGGAGACATGGGTGGAGAGCTATGAGATGGCTATGGAGATGCTGGATGTGGATGACACGGCGTGTGCCAAGTATTTTACTATGATGTTAGAAGGAACGGCCCGGACTTGGCTAAAGAGCTTACCGCCTAATTCCATTAATTCGTGGGCCCAGTTGCGCGCCCGGTTTATCAAGAATTTCAAGGACACGTGCAAACAACCAATGTCGATAGTTGACCTAGCAGCTTGCGTTCAGCAAGAAGGGGAATCAACTACCCATTGGGTACGCTGGGTATCAGAAGTTTTGCACTCGTCAGATCGCATCAACGCAGACACCGCCGTGGTGCTGTTGGAAAGCAACTGTCGGTTTGGCCCTTTGAAGCTAAAGTTAGGCCGGATGAAGCGTGATTGCACGGATATGGGAACGCTCATGACCGCTTTAGTGAAGTATGCGGATTCTGACAGTACCAAGGATCCTAACTCTGGTGACGACAAAGCAGGGAAGGGAAAGAAGAATAGCAACACCAAAGGCCAGCAGCATCGACCGACAGGTAATGGAGGCGGAGGTAAGCGTAAACCGGATGGGAGCATGGATTTTGTGGCCAACACAAGTGCACAGAATAAGGGCCAGCGGCGCAAGGGGAAACAGCCAAGTTTTCGCGGAAATCCCGGTCCTAATCCGGAGAGTTTGAACTTTTTCTTAAACCAGCCCTGTCCGAAGCACGGAACAAGAGGAGCCAGCAACCCATCTTTGGAAGGATTGTTACATCATGAAGGAATTCAAAAGCTCAAACACTTTCCAATATGATCACAACTCTGGCGGCGGTTCAGGTTCCGGATCAGGATACGGCGGCGGAAATTCCGGTCCAGGGTTCCACGGTAATCCGGGCGGACAGGACAACCAAAATAATCAAGGTAATCAAAGTGGTTACAGACAGTAGCAATCAGGTTATCAGAGCAACCCGAAACAGTTGAGCGGTGGACAGTATCATGTCTTTACTACAGGCTTGGATAAACGGGATAGAAAGCTTCAGAGGCGGGCAGTTAGTGCTGTTGAACCGGCCACGCCTCACTATCTGCGCTGGTCGGAACAACCTATCATATGGAGCCGAGAAGATCACCCTCCCAGGGTTTATAATCCGGGTCAGTTAGCATTGGTGGTGGAGCCTCAGGTGGGAGGTTATAAGCTCACCAAGGTGCTCATGGACGGAGGGAGCAGCATTAACATCTTGTATTATGAGACCTTCCGTCGCATGGGACTGGTAGATAAGGATCTCAAACCGACCAATACAGTGTTCCACGGGGTGGTGCCTGGCAAGTCTGCGTACCCGGTTGGTAAGATAGCCCTTGAAGTGGTCTTCGGCGATAGTCATGATTCCAGATCAGAGACGCTGACGTTCGATGTGGTTAAAATCCAAAGTCCATACCACGCTTTGTTCGGACGGCCAGCCTATGCAAAATTTATGGCACGGCCCTGCTATGTATATCTGCAACTCAAGATGCCGGGTTACAAGGGCACTATAACGGTTCATGGGAGCCGTCGAATCGCTTTAGAATGCGAGGAAGGAGATGCGACTTATGCAGAATCGGTTTGTGCTACGGAGGAGCTAAAGCAGTACAAAGACAGTGTTGACCCGGAGGACATGACTTCGTTGAAGAAGCCAACTACGGACCACGATCCGGCCTTGAAGTTCAAATCGGCTGCCGAAACTAAGCTTGTTGACTTCGTACCTGGCGATTCGTCCAAGCAGTTCAGCATCAGTGCAAACCTGGATCCAAAATAGGAAAGCGCGCTCATCGAGTTCATCCGTGAGAATCGGGACATCTTTGCATGGAAGCCGTCTGACATGCCTGGTGTACCGAGGCGACTCGCTGAGCACACCCTTAATGTGGATCCTAAGTATAAACCGGTAAAACAGTTCTTACGCCGGTTTAACGAAGAAAGACGTAAAGCGATTGGTGAGGAAGTGGCCAGGCTCCTGGCAGCTGGTTTTATTATTGAGGTTTTTCATCCCGAGTGGCTTGCTAATCCAGTGCTGGTTCTTAAGAAAAATGGCACCTGGCGCATGTGTGTGGATTACACAGACTTGAATAAAGCCTGTCCAGCGGATCCTTTTGCTCTCCCCCGTATTGATCAAATCATTGATGCTACGGCAGGTTGCGAGCGTTTGAGTTTTTTGGATGCCTATTCGGGTTATCATCAGATTAAGATGGCAGTTAAGGACCAGGAGAAGACGGCGTTCATTACTCCCTTTGGAGCCTTCTGCTATGTTTCTATGCCCTTCGGGCTTAAGAGTGCGCAGGCTACTTATCAACGGTGTGTGCAAAATTGCCTCCACGAGCAGATTGGTCGTAATGTGCATGCTTATGTGGATGATATTGTGGTCAAGTCACGAAAGAAGGAGACCCTGGTTGACGATTTGAAGGAAACTTTCGATAACTTGAGAGTGTACCAAATGATGCTCAACCCAGCTAAATGTGTTTTTGGTGTACCTGCAGGCAAGTTGTTGGGATTTTTAGTGTCCCATAGAGGAATTGAGGCCAATCCGGAAAAGATGACACCCATCACCTCCCTGGCCAAACCGAAATGCGTCAATGATGTTCAGCGCATGGCCGGACGGATTGCAGCGTTAAGCCGGTTTATCAGCCACCTCGGTGAAAAGGCGATCCCCTTGTATCAAATGCTCAAGAAGACGGATCAATTTATCTGGAGTCCGGAGGCTGATAAAGCGTTTGAGGACTTGAAGCGACAGCTAGTCAATCCGCCAGTGTTGGCAGCCCCTGTAGATAAAGAGCCACTCCTGTTATATGTTGCTGCGAATGCCAGAGCGGTTAGTGTGGCGATGGTGGTAGAACGAAAGGAGGCTGGGAAGGAACATCCGGTTCAGCGACCGGTTTACTATATCAGTGAAGTGCTTATCGAGTCCAAACAAAGGTATCCGCATTGGCAGAAGCTGGTATATGGTGTTTTTATGGCAAGCCGAAAGCTGAGGCAATATTTTCAAGGACACCCTATCACGGTGGTCAGTTCTGCTCCTTTGGGTGACATCATACAGAACCGGGAGGCGACCGGTCGGATTGCCAAGTGGGCTATCGAGCTTGGACCGCACGATTTAAGATACGTACCCCGGACGGCCATAAAGTCACAAGCACTTGTCGACTTCATAAACGATTGGACAGAGTTACAAGCACCTGAGGAGAAGCGAGATAACACATATTGGACTATTCATTTTGACGGGTCCAGACAATTGGAAGGCTCGGGGGCTGGAGTCGTTTTAACTTCCCCACGAGGAGATAAGTTTTGTTATGTCCTCCGTTTAATGTTCCCCTGTACAAATAATGCGGCTGAGTATGAAGTTTTGCTTCATGGTCTTCAGATGGCTAAAGAGATGAATCTGAGCCGAGTTAGGTGCTTTGGTGATTCGGATCTAGTGGCTCAGCAAGTATCTGGCACCTGGGATTCTAAGGACCCGCTCATGGCTGCATACCGACGTGAAGTAGATATGGTGGCCGGGCATTTCAAAGGCTATCAAGTGGACCATGTGGACCGCAGAAAGAATGAGGCAGCGGATGCTTTAAGCCGCTTGGGCTCTCAACGTAAACCGGTCCCACCCAATGTTTTCTTGGATGTACTGTATCACCCATCGGTACAGCTACCCGGTGAGCTGGAGTTGGCTATTCCCGATCCGGAGGCTCAATTAGTGGCGGCTCTTCACGTCACCCCGGATTGGACGCTTCCTTATCTGGCATATATGAACCGGGGTGAGTTGCCAGAAGACGAAAGCTTGGCTCGGTAGATAGTACGGCGGTCCAAGTCTATGACCATCCTCAAAGGGGAGCTACATCATCGCAGCGTGTCAGGAGCACTGCAACGGTGCGTATCCCCTGAGGAGGGGTGCGAGATATTACGTGAAATACATGAAGGGGATTGTGGCCACCACGCCGGTTCAAAATCATTGGTGGCTAAAGCGTTCCGCCACGGTTTCTACTGGTTAACTGCTCATGCTGATGCAGAAGACCTGGTCAGGTTATGTGATGGTTGCCAGAAATTTTCCAGACGAGCGCACATACCGGCTCAAGAATTGAGGATGATTCCAATTACTTGGCCGTTTGCGACTTGGGGGCTCGATATGGTTGGGCCTTTTAAGCGTTCCAAAGATAAGAAGACCCACCTACTGGTGGCGGTTGACAAATTTACAAAGTGGGTGGAGGCAGAACCTGTCAGTAAATGTGATGCGGCCACGGCGGTTCGGTTTATAAAGAAGGTGATCTTCCGGTTTGGCTTTCCACACAGCATCATCACAGATAATGGTACCAATCTATCCAAAGGGGCCATGGAAGAGTTCTGCGCACGGGAGCATATACGGCTTGATGTTTCTTCGGTAGCTCACCCACAATCTAATGGTCAGGCAGAACAAGCGAATCAAGAGATATTGAGAGGTATCAAACCCCGGCTTCTGGTCCCTTTGCAAAGGACGCCGGGTTGTTGGGTTGAGGAGCTACCGTCTGTATTATGGAGCATCAACACCACGCCTAACAGATCCACGGGGTTTACGCCGTTTTTTATGGTCTATGGAGCAGAGGCGGTTCTCCCAAGTGATATACGACATGACTCACCTCGTGTGGCAGCGTATGTTGAAGCGGACAACGAGCAGGCACGACAGAACGCTCTTGACTTGTTGGATGAGGAACGTGACTTAGCAGCTGCCCGTTCAGCGATTTACCAGCAAGATCTTCGCCGTTACCACAGCCGTCGGGTTAAGACCAGAACCTTTCAGGAGGGGGATTTGGTGCTTCGGCTCATCCAGGATCAGTCTGATCAGCATAAATTATCCCCGCCTTGGGAGGGACCTTTTGTGGTCAGCAAGAATCTGAATAGTGGGTCATACTACCTGATTGATATTCGAGAGCGCAAAGATTCACGCACATCAGAGGAGGAGACCAGCAGGCCGTGGAACATAGCTCATCTTCGACCTTATTATACATGAGACTTGGGCTCTGTTTATGTACATATCATGACCATGTATATATTATGATTAATACAATAAACCGGAGCCTCGAGTAAAGCGGGGTCTCTGCTGTTCTTCACATCATGCGTGGTTACATGGAGTGGATTCGCTTTAATGCAATTTCTGGTTTACCCCTTGAGGTCGCTTCACAGAAGATCAAAGTGAAGATTCCGGTTTAAAATCCAGTTCAAGGGAAGATGTCTCCCACAAAGCTTTGAAGCTCTTAATATCCGGTTCAAGATCCCGGTTCAAGAAAAATTTATCTCTTGCAAAAAGGTTAAAAATTACTGAAGAGGACCTGCTGACATGATGCGCGGTTCAAACATGGGGCTTCCTGTTCAAACATAGGTCGTATTCGAACCAAAGAGAACATAGCTATCCTTACAAAGTCAGTTGGGGACCTAGTCGACCTGAACCGTAGCTACACCTCCGGGGAGCTTGGTCATGTCTTGACGACGGTAATGCCTTCTGGCTGGCACATTTTCCACTAAGTCAGTTGGGGACCTAATCGACTTGAACCGTGGTTACACCTTATGGGAGCTCGGTCATGTCTTGATGATGGTAATGCCTTCTGATCGGCTTTTTAGCCAATAAGTCATTTGGGGGCTTGGTCGTGTCCGAACCAACGCAATGCCACTTGATCGGCCCTAGGCCACTGAGTCACTTGGGGGCTTGGTCGAATCCGAACCAATGCAATGCCATTTGACCGGCATATTTGCCACGATTCAGTTAGGAACCTAGTCGACTTGAACCGTAGCTACACCTCTTGGGGGCTTGGTTTCTTTTGTCTTGACGATGGTCACGCCTTCTGAACGGTTCATAGCAACCGCTATTTGCATGCGTTTTACTATCGCGTTGTCCTCTCGTATTTGGTTTTTGTTTTCTGCCTTTATTGTGGTATTTTTGTTCTTCGGAACGTCAAATACTTTTAAACCGATTCAGCTGACACAGCCTGGTCCGTTTTTTAACCCGGAGGCAATTTGCCCGGTTTGGCAAAGGCGCGGCACGGTTCGTATGGTCAAAAGACCATCCTTTGTACTCAGTAAAGACAGGAAACATAAGTTGGAGAAAGTCAACGGAAAGGGCATCAGTACCCGTGCACAAAGGCGCATTCAAACACAGAGGTATTAACTATCTTATTACAAGGCAGCGTAGTGCCTGAATATATTGTTTTTTGACGGATTAAACGTCACCAATTAAGGTGAACCGGAGCGTTGATTACGCCTGTTCGCCGCCTCGGCTCGAAGGCTGTGGATCATCTTGCGCCGCTTCAGCTTTCTCTTGGCTACCCATTGGCTGGAAATCAGCAGTGGTCCAGTCGATTCCCATTAGCGCTTGAAAGACAGCTTCTTCATGAATCAGCAAAGACGGTTCAATGTCAGGGGCGTAGGTATGCTTACGGATTGGAGGAATAAGGTTTTCCGCTTCAGGGACCGGGGCAGCTACTCGCTTGTTCTGGTTATCATATTGGGCCTGATAATGTGTCAGATCTGCTTCTTCAGCCAATTAACAAGCTAGGGGGCGCACCGCCCGGTTTATCGCCCTCAAGTCATTTTCGCCAAAATTTGAACTGTCTTCTTTCAAGCTGGGGTATCCTTGGGCCGCTTCGACAGGATCAAAATCTGGTACCCACGCTTTGGCCCGGATCAAGGCAGTGATGGCTCCGGTTCGAGCAGCTGATCTTTTTAACTCTTCAATCCGGGCTGGAAGCATGGATAACCTTTTTAACGTGTCTTGAATCAGAGACGGTGCAGGGTTGTTATGCGATGCAGTGGTGATAGCTCTCTGTGCTCCGGTGTACAACTGTTCAATCAAAGTATAGGCAGCTTTGAGTTTCATCCGCACATCAGAACCCAAGTGTCCAATACGTGTGCCTGCAGTGTTTCAAGATGGATTACAAACCGGACATGGGATATAGCAAACAAGGTGCAAATTGGAAGAAGGGCATCGAAAGGAATTTACCAAAGACGGCAGAGGTCATGGAGTGTATTTGTCGCTTTACGGTGGATAATTCATCAACCACCGGTTTGAGAGCAGCTTCGGCATTTTCAGCCCTTTTCATCAAAAGAGCCTTTTCAGTAGCCCAATCAGCTTGTTCCTTTTTGCGGATTTCTTTCAGCTGTTCCATAACGGTTAAGGCATTGGTCAATTCCTCCTTCGCTTTTGCAGTTTCAGCCTGCTGGGTTTTTAGGATTTCCTGAAGGTCTGAGACTTGTTTCTCTTTGGTCTTCAGATCCCCCTGCAGCAGGTCGTCAGCAGTGTTCAGAAAATATTGCACGGTTTGGAAGTATCAACCACACAAGCAAGTTATGTGCTCGATACTTGGGGGCTAATGCATACTTGATCTTAACGCATGTTTTCCATTACAAAAGTCCCAGGGTTAATACAAGTATTTAAACTTGGTACTTGGGGGCTAATGGTTATTGGATGATGTTTCTGGTTAACGGCCTATGTTGAAGCCCTGGATTTTTAAACCGGACCTTAGTGGTCAAGGCAGCATGATTCGGATTACCATCTCGGATTGGAATAAATTGATAAGCTAGGTTGCAACAGAAGGAAGCACAAGAGAGTTACCTCAAGTTTTTCTTTCATCATCCTGATCATACCAGCTTCATAATCGCGACTGGTGTACAGTCGGTTCAGGTACTCAGAATAAAGATCTTGGGCGCTTAAAGCGGTGTACGTTGAGGAGTCAACGTCCCATTTGCCCTTTATGGCCGAGATTTCTTCCTTGGCAGTATGCTTGGCTAAAGTAGCAGAGTTCCCCGGTTCAGAGCGACCAATGCCGGTAATCACAACATCATCATCTTTGGAGTCGCTGCTCTGCATTGGCGCTGTCGGTTTATCAACAGTTCCAGAAGGGGGGATGGATTCCTCAACCCGAACAGGACTGACAGGCTGATCAGTACGGCTGGCAGGATTGGTAGGCCTTTCTTCAGCATAGGCGTCATCTTGTGGAGATAGATAATTCTGAATGTCTTCACGACCCAGAGCATCAGCACCAGGAGTTCTCTCCGGTTCAGGAGCGGCAGTTCCTTCGGCCGGGTTATCCAGACGAGCCTTCTTGCTCGGTCTAGGTTTAGCCCTGGGAAAGACCCAAAGATTGAAAGAACGGTGTAAGATGGATTAAGAAACCCATATAGAAATATGTTGTGATCGGTCCAACTTACCCAATAACTGTCTTTAGCGGTGGCAGTTGAGTGGCTGAAGATTCACCAGAAGATGAATGGGAAGTGACCTGATAATCGGAGTCAGATGGATTAAGAGGCTGACGAGTTAAACCTGCTTTAGGAGGAAAGCTAGCGCATAAATCGGAGACCTCTGAGCGGCGTTTCCGAACCGGGCTGTTCGGTAAACCGGCGGAGGTAACTACCTGGCCGCTATGCCGGGTGGTGCGTCGAGCTTCATGTTGCTGGGTCTTCACAAGAAATTTGGGATCCAAGTAAGCAAGAGGATGAGAAAATTTAATTTTCCGGTTTGCTTGGCGAGGTTTTTTCAAAGGCAAAGGAACTGCATCAGAAGAAAGAATAGTTACCTCTGGGCCTTCAGCATTACTCGCTTCAGCGTCGTCCTGACAAATATCATCATCAATAAGACGTATAAAAAGTAAGCCAACTGAATCGAGGTCTACCCCAAGGTCCGGATTACCCACATCATCCTCCTCTAAATCCGGGGTAGAGGAAGCGGTGTTCCTTTTCTTCTGAGCGGGCTTCTTCACCCTTGTTTTGGGTCGGGTTACCTTTTCGGTCGGCTCTTGAAACTTCTTGCTCCAAAACGGATCATCTCCCTATCTCAGAAAGGACTGGAGTTAACAATATGTATATAAGGAGATCATAAATTCTATAACAAACAGAGGTGAGATGCTTACAGCAGGTGGGTTGTTTGTAGCACAAAAGGGAAGCAGGCCGGTTCGGGCGCAAACATATTCCGGTTCATTCAGCATCTTTTTCACAGCTTCAGTAACTTCGTCTTCCGTCAGCTGAATGTTGCAGTGCCTCAAAGGATCATCAACCCGGCCTGTGTATTGGCACATTAAACCGGAGCGGATGCTAAGGGGCAGGATGCTCCATGAAATCCAGCAACGGGCAAGATCTACCCCCATTAAACCGTTGGCCATGAAGGCTCTGAGCTTGGACAGCTGAGGGGCATACTTACTCCTCTCTTTGGCGGTTAGTCTTGGGGGGAAGGGGTGTGTATTGCTAAGTCTCTCTGGACGGAAGCCAGGCAGAGGATTTTCTTCAGCAGGGGAAGTATCCTTGCAATAGAACCAAGTGTGATTCCATTCTTGCGGATGACTATGCAACTTGGCATGAGGATAAGTCACTTCTTTCCTCTTTTGAATCGCCATACCACCCAGTTCCATATTAGGGCCGTCGGTGAATTCAGTACATCGGTTCAAATGAAAACAGTCTCGGAACAGCTCTACAGTAGGTTCCTCCTGGAAGTACACCTCACAAAGCACTTGAAAATGGCAGATATTTGTGACTGAGTTTGGGCCAACATCTTGTGGGCGCAATTTAAAATTAGCCAGGACGTCCCGATAAAATTTTGAACCGGGTGGATTAAAACCCCGGGCCAGGTGATCCGCAAACACCACCACTTCTCCTTCCTGTGGGGTAGGAGGACATTCATCCCCTGGAACCCTCCAATGGATGGCATTTTTGCTACTCAAGGCGCCAGTCAGAACTAAGTTGTTTAGTTGGGTCTCGGTGATGCGAGAGGGAACCCAGTTGCATTCGTACACCTGTTTTGCCATGAGGAAATCTACAAGACAAAGGTATTCCGGTTTGAGAACAGGTGTGATTGTAAACCGAAGATGCTCTTATATAGAATGAAGTTATCTACAATGATATCATCTGGCGGTTCATTGAGGAGACTAATGGATATATGGTTTGGGTTGTTCGCTCTGCTAAAAGTTAAACCGACCAGATCTAACAGTTGTGAATATGAAAGCAGAAACAGATCCCGTACGGATTCTTTCAAAACAATGGATCTACAGCTAGGGCAAAAAAGAAGTAAAAATACGAGGTTTGGCTCACAGCAGAACAGCATAAGTTCGACAAGCAGGGAAATGAGTGGGATCTAAGGAGATGAGTGCAGATTTATGGCGAATATTGAGGTTGACTACAAATCACAATATAAGTATCATAATCTGTTCGCAAAAGCTGCTATGGAGATCAACAAGGAACAGTGGCAGGATGACGAACCCTAGAACAGATCTAAAGCAAGAAGAACAGGAGCCTTACCGGGATCCAAACGGATGTGGAGGGTCGCCGCGGTACTCTGGTCCGGTCAGGTCGATGCAGCGGCCGGAGTTGATGCAGTAGCTGACGGTGGCGGCGGAGCTCCGAGGTCTGGGTCGCGAGGAAGACGAAGAAGGGGACGAAAGGGAGGAAAGGAAGATGGCCTTCAAGTCCTATTTATAAGGCGCGGCGCGCGTGCCAGGCGCGCGAATCCAGGGGCCGGTGATTTCGGGAGCCCAGCCGTCGCCCTGATTATTGCGGATTAGCAAAAGGAGACGGTAACTTGCGCTGACGTCATATCGGTTTACCGCAGCAAGAGGAGACGAAGAAACGGCGGTTTAACAGTCACTGGAAGACATTTGAAGACAGAAATTCTTATTAAGGATTGACATGAACCTGTTCAAATCAATCTGGGGCCTAATGTTGGGGATATTGCTATTTGGGGTAAACCGGCCTACAGGGCCCGGGTTAGCTCCGTCAATGGACCCGAGATGTTAAAGCCCAAGGAGAAATAGAAGGGCCCAAGGCCTATAATCGGTTTAGAGGTTTACGGCCGTAAACCGGCCTGAGGTAAACTTGCATTGTAAGTTAGGAATAGAGAGACCAACCCGGGCACGTTTATGAACCGGAGGTTGGGACTTTGCAGACCGACGGGCGTCACCCGTGTATATAAGGGGACGACCCGACGGCGGTTTGAGGACAGAGAACAACAACTCGAGGTTTAGGCGAAGCTTATCGCTCCCTAGCCCTCGAAACACATCAATCCCATCACAACTAGACGTAGGCTTTTACCTTCATCGAAGGGGCCGAACTAGTATAAACTCCGTGTCCTTGCGTCCGCTTTAACCCCTTCAAGTTAACCCGTTGCGATGGCTCCACGACTAAGTCCTTTCACTAGGACATCTGCCGTGACAAATCCACGACAACTTGCGAAGCTGTGACACGTGGAAGACATCGTGCACATTTGCAAAGTTGGAGGGAAGCTCAAGTTGATAGGCGAGATCGCCTCGTTTCCCGATGATCTTGAAGGGACCGACGTATCGCGGGGCAAGTTTCCCCTTGATACCGAAGCGACGAGTTCCTTTCATTGGAGAGACGCGGAGGTAAACATGGTCTCCGATCTCGAATGCCACATCGCGGTGTTTGCTATCGTAATAGCTCTGCTGGCGCGACTGCGCTGCTTTGAGGTTCTCACGAATCACCTTGCACATGGCCTCAGCCTCTGAGATCAAATCATTGCCGAGCAATTGACGTTCACCGGTTTCAGACCAGTTGAGAGGAGTACGACACTTCCTGCCATAGAGGATCTCGAATGGGGCTTTGCCCGAGCTGGCTTGAAAGCTGTTGTTGTAAGAGAACTCAGCATAAGGAAGACAATCCTCCCACTTCATGCCGAAAGAGATAACACAGGCTCTGAGCATATCTTCAAGAATTTGATTGACACGCTCGACTTGTCCACTAGTCTGAGGGTGGAACGCTGTGCTGAAGCGGATGTTGGTGCCCATGGCCGTCTGAAAAGAATCCCAAAACTTGGAGGTAAAGATGCTGCCACGGTCTGAAGGTATCAATTGTGGAATGCCGTGCAAAGAGACAATTCTGGATGTGTAGAGCTCTGCCAGCTGCGCTGCTGTGATAGACTCTTTGATAGGAAGAAAATGAGCCACTTTGGTGAGCTTGTTGATGACGACGAAGATAGCATCATTTCCACGCTTGGACTTAGGAAAACCAGTCACGAAGTCCATTTCGATATGATCAAACTTCCATTCTGGAATAGCAAGAGGTTGGAGAAGACCAGCTGGTCGTTGGTGTTCTGCTTTCACCCTTCTGCAGACATCACACTCATTCACGAACTGAGCGATCTCACGCTTCATTCGAGTCCACCAATACGACTGCTTGAGGTCATGGTACATCTTCGAACTTCCAGGATGAATTGACAGGAGAGAATTGTGCGCTTCGTTCATAATGACTTTACGAAGATCACCCTTTGGAACCACGATCCGGTCCTCGAAGAAAAGAGTATCTCTGTCATCAACTCGATAGCACTTGTATTTGGGGATGCTCTTTTCAATACCACGTTTCACCTTCTTCACCATGGTATCCAACAATTGTGCCTCACGAATTTGATCTTCCAAAGTAGGAGAGACAATGAGGTTGGCAAGAACACCTTGAGGAACAACTTGGAGATTCAACTTGCGAAAAGCCTCACAGAGATCTGGTTGAAAAGGCTTGAGGATTAAGCTGTTGCAGTAAGCCTTTCTGTTCAAAGCGTCTGCAACCACATTAGCCTTGCCTGGAGTATATTCAATACTCGGATTATACTCTTGAATCATTTCGACCCATCGAGTTTGCCTGAGGTTGAGATGAGGCTGAGTGAAGATATACTTGAGGCTCTTGTGATCTGTGAAGATGTCCACTTTCCTTCCCAACAGGAGATGTCTCCATGTTATTAGAGCGTGGACAACTGCCGCCAACTCAAGATCGTGAGTGGGGTAGTTCCTTTCATTGTACTTCAACTGGCGAGAGGTATAGGCAACAACCTTCTTCTCTTGCATTAACACAACACCGAGGCCCTGAAGATAAGCATCACAGAATACTTCATAAGGCTTGGATTCATCAGGAGGAGTCAGAACTGGAGCAGTGAAAAGTTTCTCTTTGAGAGTGTTGAAAGCAACGTCACACTCAGGAGACCAGACATATTTCACATGCTTCTGGAGGAGGTTGGAAAGAGGCTTTGCAATCTTGGAGAAATTCTCAACGAATCTTCTGCAATAGCTTGCAAGTCCAAGAAAACTGCGAAGCTGCTTGACATTCTGAGGAGGATTCCAATTCAAAACTGCAGACACCCTTTCTGGATTAACAGCGATGCCCTTGGCAGAGATGATATGACCAAGATAAAGAACTTCATCAAGCCAGAATTCACATTTGGAGAACTTCGCATATAATTGATACTCTCTGAGCTTGTCGAGTACCAACCGCAAATGTTCGGCATGATCCTTCTTATTCTTGGAGAAGACCAAAATATCATCGAGATAGACCAAGACAAATTCGTTGATGTAGGGGTTGAAGATGAAATTCATCAAGCGAGTGAAATACGGAGGAGCATTGACGAGGCCGAATGACATGACAATATATTCATAAGAACCAAAGCTTGTTCTGAATGCTGTCTTGGGAATATCTTCTTCACGAATGCGAATCTGATGATAACCCATACGAAGGTCAAGCTTGGAGAACACCTTAGCACCTTTGAGTTGCTCAAATAGCTCATTGATGTTGGGAAGTGGGTACTTGTTCTTGATAGTCTTCTTGTTCAATGGACGGTAATCGACGCAAAGTCGGTCCGTGCCATCCTTCTTCTTGACAAAAAGAACACCACAACCCCAAGGAGAAGAACTCGGTCTGATCATACCCAGACGTTCTTCTTTATCGAGTTGAATCTTCAATTCCTTGAGCTCATCTGGTCCAAGCTTGTAAGGACGCTTGCAAACGGGTTCCGTGCCAGGCTCAAGCTCAATAACGAATTCAACTGGCCGACGGGGAGGCATACCCGGAAGCTCTTCTGGAAAAACATCTTGGTACTCACAAACGACAGGAATCTGAGAGATAGCCTCCATTTCACCCATCTCATTGAGAGAAAACAACCGAATGGTATCATCACGAGAAGCATAGATGATCACATCGTTCGAAGTGTGAGTCAATTTGATTTCCCTGACAGCACACTCAAGCTGAGCCTTGTGCTTAGAAAGCCAGTCCATCCCGAGAATGAGATCAATATCAGAATCACCAAGAACAATTGGTTTAGACAAGAATTTGTAGTCACCCATCTTGATAGAAACATTGGGAACCACCAAACTAGAGCTCAAACGTTTACCAGGAGAAATGACAGGCATGGGTCTATCCAAATTTGAAGAAGTGAACTCATGCTTGGCGAAGAATGGTCTTGACATGAAACAATGCGATGCACCAGTATCAAATAAGACTTTTGCAGGAATATCATTAACAGGAAGATTACCCATGATCACTTCAGAAGACTCCTCTGCTTGAGCTGCATTCAACATGTTCACCTTGACATGCTTAGGATTATGCTTGACCACTGCATTGCTGGAAGACTTCACAGGAGGAGGAGGCGGAAGGCGCCTCTGGTTGAAGCACTTGTTCGCATAGTGACCCTTCTGCTGACATTTGTTACAAGTCACCTCTGAGAGCGGACGATGATAAGGAGCACTTGGCCTTGGAGTTTGGTTCTGAGACTTGTTCTGATAGCCAGGGTTGGGTGGGTGGGAAGATCCACGACCACTTGAGTTCTTCTGCTGATAAGGCTGACGGAACGGAGGAGGAGGAGGCAACCAGAACTTCTGTTGCTTAGCTGCCACAAGTGAGGAAGAAGAAGACTGGACTGCGTCTCTGACTCTCTTCTTAGAAGCCTCACACTTGAGCTGAGCAGCTTCTTGTTTCAGTGCCATGTTGTAGAATTCATCATACTTTAATGGCTCGAAAAGCAAGAGAGCAAGTTGCAGATCTTCTCTGAGACCACGCCTGAACTGGTAGATCATACTCTTCTCATCAGGAATGTCTTGCCTTGCAAAACGAGAGAGCTTCTGGAACTGAGTGTTGTATTGGTAGACAGACATGGTGCCTTGCTTGAGATTGCGGAATTCCTCACGCTTAAGCTCAACAACACTTTCTGGAATGTGGTGCGCTTTGAAATCACGACGGAAATCATCCCAAGTAATCACACGACCTCCTCTGGAATCTTTGTATTGCTGGAACCACTCAGCAGCTTGATCTTTGAGTTGAAAAGAGGCAAACTTGACAAAGTCCTCAGGTCTGACATTGCTGCACTCGAAATGCTTGCTGATGTCCACGAGCCAATCATCTGCGTCTGTGGCCTCGACACAGTAGCTGAAGGTTTTTGGCTGATTAGCAAGGAACTGGTTCAGTGAAGCGAAGTGCGGCTGATTGTTGCCTTGGCCTTGATTCTCTTGATTAGCTTGACCTTGGTTGCGATCTTGCAAGAGCTGAATCAGAATCTGAGCATTGGCATTTGTGGCAGTCATCAAGGCTTGCCAAGCTTCCGGAGGCGGAGGTGGTGGCGGAGGGTTTGCCTGATTCCCGTCATTGCGTTCCGGATTCTGACGCGTTGGTGGAGCCATCCTGAAGAGGGTGACATCCATTAGCATCTTGACAGAGATATAATGAAGCTGAATCAAAGGAACGAAATTGCAACATATAGTCTTCACAAATAGCATTCGAGCGAGAATGAACGAATGAATTCCAATGTAAAACATCACACTTCCAAAGCTGAGAAGCCACTTAGAACATGGTAAGGAATAAAATCAACAAGGTACGGAAGTGAACAAATACTTGGTAAGGATTACCCAATCCCAAACCAAATATCTGCGGAAGAAATACTAAAGCTACAAGAATTCCCACTTATAAACTCCCGAAACTTTCTGGTTATGCAATCAGGTGTTGGGGATACAGGGGAAGCATAATATCTCACCCAAACTAGCAAATCCTACAACCAGCTGTATCCATCCTTCAACACATAACCAAGAAACCTTCGGAAATCGTCTACCTCAACCTTCGAAAACACATCCGTTATACAAGTCATGGCAATACCCCTGCACTCACCATAGTACTGGGCTATCAGGGTTATCTCACCAACAACTGTACAAAAGAGATTTTCGATGTCGTTCGTACTAAACTCAGGTATTCCAAAACCGCAACGATAAAATTATGACGACAACACCTCGGAGCTCAACTCCCCGGGACACTGCCACAACCCCTAAATGTCAGGAGGCAACCAAGACAATGTTGTCATCATAAAACCATCGGAACGATTGTAATATACCCGCGTGATCCTAAATTTTTTTTAGAGAAATTAGAGAAGAGAAGAGTCAAAACTCTACGTCAGGAAGCCTTACCAGAAGGTCGAAGGGACTAGGAAGTAAAAAGAATTCCTAAACTCTCCGATATATAATTCCTAAAAGACTCAAAACATTTTTCTAGACACAACTCGGCCACTAAAGACGATCAAACAGTGGGGGCTCCTAAGGTCGGGAAAGGCTCTGATTACCAACTTGTAACGCCCTCGATGCGGCTATATCTCCCACGTGTCGAGGCACGACTTAGAGGCATAACCGCATTGAAAGCAATGTCGCAAGTGAGGTAATCTTCACACAATCCATGTAATAAATAAAGGGGAAAGATACATAGTTGGCTTACAATCGCCACTTCACACAAGTACATAAATAACATCCATCAAACAGATTACACTCAAGGTCCGACTACGGCACCAAAATGAAAGAAGACTACCCCAAATGCTAAACAGATCCCCGGATCACCCAACTGGGCTCCACTACTGATCATCTGGAAAAGAAACATAGTAACGGCCACGTTCCTCATCGAACTCCCAAGTGAGCTCGGTCGCGTCATCTGCACTGACATCGTTGGTACCTGCAACTGAGGTGATAATATCTGTGAGTCACGGGGACTCAGCAATCTCACACCCGCGAGATCAAGACTATTTAAGCTTAAAGGTGGGAAAGGGGTTTATGAGGTGGAGCTGCAGCAAGCGACTAGCATATGGTGGCTACAGCGCAAAAGAGAGCGAGAAGAGAAGGCAAAGCACGGTCGTGGAGCTAGAAGTGATCAATAAGTGATCCTGAAACAACCTACGTCATGCATAACTCCAACAACCGTGTTCACTTCCCGGACCCCGCCGAGAAGAGACCATCACGGTTACACACGCGGTGGATGTGTTTTAGTTAAGGTCAACTTCGGGTTTTCTACAACCGGACATCAACAAATTCCCATCTGCCTCATAACCGCGAGCACGGCTTTCGAAAGATAATACCCTGCAGGGGTGTCCCAACTTAGCCCATGATAAGCTCTCATGGTCAACGAAGGATATTCCTTCTACCGGGAAGACCCGATCAGTCTCGGAATCCCGGACTACAAGACATCTCGGCAGTAATAAAACAAGTCCAGCAAAACCGCCCGATTGTGCCGACAAATCCTGATAGGAGCTGCACATATCTCGGTCTCAGGGCACATCCGGATAAGTCAAGCTACGAGTAAAACTAGCCCTCGAGTTGCCACGAGGTGGCCCCGCAGGTTGCTCGGTTCGGGCCAGCACTTAGAGAAGCACTGGTCCGGGGGGGCTAAAATAAAGATGACCCTCGGGCTCGCGAAAACCCGGGGAAAAAAAGGTAGGTGGTGGCAAATGGTAAAACCAATGTTGGGCCTTGCTGGAAAAGTCTTATTCAAAGCGAACTGTCAAGGGGGTCCCATAAATCACCCAACCGTGTAAGGAACGCAAACTCCGGGAACATAACACCGGTATGACGGAAACTAGGGTGGCAAGAGTGGAACAAAACACCAGGCATGAGGCCGAGCCTTCCACCCTTAACCAAGTATATAGATGCATTAATTAAATAAGAGGTATTGTGATATCCCAACACGTAAACATGTTCCAACAAGGAACAACAAGTCCATGTTCCAACAAGGAACAAACTTCATCTTCACCTGCAACTAGCAACGCTATAAGAGGGGCTGAGCAAAAGCGGTAACATAGCCAACCAACGGTTTGCTAGGACATGGATGGTTAGGGGCTGACATGGCAATATAGGAGGCATGATATAGGAAGTGGTAGGTATCGCAACATAGGCATAGCAAAAGAGCGAGCAATCTAGCAAGCAAAGATAGAAGTGATTTCGAGGGTATGGTCATCTTGCCTGCAAGGTTCTCAGAGTTGTCGAAAGCTTGGTCCTCGTAAGCATTCTCAACAGGTTCCTCGTTCACGTACTCGTCTCCCGGCTCTACCCAAGACAAGAGAACAAGCAAAGGAACCAATATCAACCACGATGCAATGCGCAAGCAACATGATGCAAAACATGTCATGATATGCGAGAGGTGATATGCAATGCGTATGCATGCTCCGGAAGGACAAGGATGAACAGGGCATAATCTTGGCAAACCAAGCATGCCACTGGATAGATGAGGTGATTTCGGTTGAAATCGATATAAAGATCACCGGAATCGGATGCACGGTTTGCAAATGGCAAGCAAAACAATGACACGAGACTGCCATAAACAGCATGATGCTACTTAGCAAGCAACAAATAATTAAGCTACTGTACCCAAACATGGCAACAAAGCATATGACAGTAATCTACTCAAGATGCTCGACAAAAGATTAACACTGAGCTATGGCTAAATCACATCATAACAGGTCCAAACAAGCATGGCAAAAGTGCAAACGATAACAAGTTCCCAGACTTAGTGAAAATATCAACAAGCAGAAACTAACATCAGGATGACATGTTCAGAGCAACGAAACAACATGCTACAGGTTCAGAACATAGCAAAATAAGACATGGCATGAATCTACACATAGCACTTGACAAAAGTCCCTTACTGACCATAAGCCAAAAAGGACCAGAAAATATGATTACACCCATGACAAATAAGCAAATTTCGTTACTATGTTTGTTTTCCAGATGATCAGTAGTGGAGCCCAGTTGGGTGATCCGGGGATCTGTTTAGCATTTGGGGTAGTCTTCTTTCATTTTGGTGCCGTAGTCGGACCTTGAGTGTAATCTGTTTGATGGATGTTATTTATGTACTTGTGTGAAGTGGCGATTGTAAGCCAACTATGTATCTTTCCCCTTTATTTATTACATGGATTGTGTGAAGATTACCTCACTTGCGACATTGCTTTCAATGCGGTTATGCCTCTAAGTCGTGCCTCGACACGTGGGAGATATAGCCGCATCGAGGGCGTTACAGAGGGCTCCTCCCGGAGGGGAGCCCCCTCCCACGTACCAGTGGAAGCACCATGCTCCGCGCTGGCTGACGACACTGCCGAGGAGCGGCTATGCCCGTACACATACGGAAGCGCTATGCTCCGCGCTGGTGATAAACAACTGAGGGTGGCCTCCGGGCCGCATCAACCTCAGGGAGCCCAGAGCTCAGTGTCTAGCCTCATCGCAACGCCTCCCCTCGGGAGCACCGCGTGAGGGGGCTAGACACGGGGGCTACGACTGGGTCACGCCCAGGCGTACGCCACCCAGCCAGGCCCCTCGGGCCTGGTTCGTCGCGCGTCTCTCCCCGAGCGGAGTCAAGGTACGAAGGCCGTTTGAGCGTCAAGGGGGACCCCTGAGCATCGCGACTCAGGGGCCTAACTGGTCCCGTAGCCCCTCACTCCTTAGTTCCGAATGGCTATGTTGGGTGAGGTACACGCGGGGACGGGCTCTACAGACATAGAATGGTAGCCCCGCTTACATCTCGCATCATCACCCGCTGTTTGCGCGTCAAGGGGGACTCCTGAGCATCGCGACTCAGGAGCCTAACTGGCTCCGTAGCCCCTCACTCCTTAGTTCTGAAAGGCTATGCTGGGTGAGGTGTGCGCGGAGTCGGGCTCTGCGGACATAGAACGGAAGATACACCTACATCACGCTTCCCTACTTGTTGTTCGTGCGCCAAGGGGGACTCCTGAGCATCGTGACTCAGGAGCCTAACTTGTCACATAGCCCCTCACTCCTTTGGTCCCGTCCTGGTTTCTGGTCGGGGCTAATGCTGGGTGAGGCACACGCGTGGCCGGGCTCTGCCGGCGTAGAACACAAGCAAGTAGGGAAGAAAAGCATAAAAATCAAGGAATTTAAAAGCAAATATTACAGTCCATACTGTCGTCTTAATACCAAACGCAAGTTTAAATGCCTCCCCGAGGCGTGGTGCATGTGCAGGAATTGAAAGAAGAACAGGGACCGAAACGGAGTCACTTGTCGGTGGTGGAGCTGCGTGGAGTGGCTTCGCCTCGTGAAGCAGCAAGGCCGGCAGCGCCTTGCTTTGGCCTGGTGCTGAAGGCCCGGAACTTCCCCAACAGCGCCTCCGTGTGCCCCTTCACGGCTTCGACAGTGGCGGCAGCACCCTCGCCACTCACCGGCTCTAGCAGGCTGTCGAGGTCGGCGCTGGGATCGTGAAGATAGATGTGGGCGAAGACCCGCATCAGCGCAACGGAAGACAGGACGCGCGCCTTGGCCTCGGCCGTGGGGCCGAGGCCAAGGGCAACATCTCTAAGGGCCTTCACCAGGAAGGGAAGCAGCTTGGCGGAGCCGTCCCCGTCACCGGCTAGCGGGCTATCCAGGCCGCTCTCGTAAAGCGTCTTCAGTGAAGCGCAGGCATCTTTCTCCATGTCCACGAAGGCCACACGATCCTCGGTGAGGACCCGGGCCTTGGCGTCCAGCTCGGCCTTTGTCACCTCCAGCTCCTTCTTCAACGCGCCTAGGTGACCGCGGCGCTTCTTGAGCTTGGCCTCCCGGTCCTCGAGCGCCGCCTCGCGAGCCTTCGCCCCCTTTTCCTGCTCTTGGCGAAGGCGGACCTCCTCCGCAAGTTGGCCTCGCAAGCCTTGCAACTCGTCCTCCAACTCCTTGCAGCGACCACGGACTCCGGCCACCTCTCCCAGGGCCGCGTCTCGGGCAGCCTTCGCCTCGAGGGTGGCCTCCCTCTCTCCGTCACAGGCCATTGAGGCCTGAACCAACGCCGCCCGAATCGAGGCATCATAGCGAATCCACCCCGAAGCCAGTTCCAGGCGCCCGGCCACCAGGCGAGGGTCGGCGTCGAGAAGATCCTGCCGCAGCCGGTCCAGTTCAGCAACGGCGCGCTCCAGGATGGAACAAGAAGGCGGAGAAACATCGGTGCGCTCCAAGACAACAGGAGGAGTCGGGGAAGCAGCGGTCGGAGGAATAGGAGGAGAAGGTAGCGGCGGCAAGGCCGCAGTGTCACGAGGCGGGGTTCGCTGCGCCTCCACAGCCGTAGCGGCGGCGCCAGACGAGGGTACCTCGGGGGTTACTTGGGCCAGAGGGGCTGGGCTCGCCCCAGCCAGCTCAGCCAGGCCCGCAAGGATGAGCGGGCAGGAGAAGCCCGCACATCACCTCCTCCTGCAGGCGGAGGCGTCGCCGCGGATGGGGCCTTGGGAGCTCCCTTCGGCTTCTTCGTCGTGGGCGCCGGCCTATCCAAGAGAAGCAATCGTCAAGCATTATCGGCGGAACGAGAAACAAAGGATCAAGAAGCAAGCACTTACAGGTCGTTGCCAGAAAGCTCGAGCTGCCTCCGGTCATACTTGAAGCCTGAGAGCCGGCTGGAGGGGTCAACCTCAGAAGCAGAAGGCGCGTCCGCAGCTCGCCCCGGAGCTAGGACGGACCCGCGGGGGATCAACCCGGTCCTGCCCTTCTTCGGGATCGGGGGCGAGCTCCCGCTACCCAGCACGTCATCGTCATCATCATCATCATCGCTCAGCGAAAGGCGGAGAGTACGAGACTTGCGCCGGGGAGGGGGAGCCCTGGATTCTCCGTCAGTCGCCTCGGAGTCAAGGCCTTCCTCCCGCTCCTCTTCGCCCCCTCTCCACTGGAGTCGCCGGAAGACACATCCACCGGTCCCTCGGGAGCCACCACGGGCACGAGCCCGTCCCCGTTGAAGACGGGCATGGACTTCACCACCTGCTTCCAATCGTCGCGAAGGAACAGGGGCGCGGGCGCGTCCTCCAACCCGGCTACCTCGCCCCCGACCAGGGATTGGAAAACCGCGGCCACATCCTCTTCGCCCACAGCCGCGGGGCTTGGATGAGGCCTCCACATTGGGGGAGAGTACTGCCGAAGCGGAGCCAATTGGTGCTCCAGGAACTCCCTCAGCAGAGACGCGCCGGTCAGCCTAGCCGCCGCCGCGCTGGCCGGCTTCAGGTCCGCGTCCATCTTCTCCAGCACTGGCTTCGCGCGGGGGTCCGTGAGCTCCGCTCGGCACCAGTCGCTCGAGCTCACGGGCTGCTCCGCGGGCAGGATCAGCCGAGGGTGGATGAGCCCGGCATCCACCAAGACCCACTTGCTCCTAAAGCCCTCGATCCTCTTCCCGGGGTTCGAAATGGCAATAGTGCCGCCATACGCGACGAAGCTCGCACACGCAAAAGGAGAACCGCGAGTAACCCGGAGAGAGAAGTAGTGACGCAGCAAGGCCACTGAGGGCTGCACCCCCACATGAGCCTCGCTGTAGTAGGCGAAGATCGCCAGAAGAAGGATGGAGTTGGGGTGGAGATGCAGAGCTTGCAAGTTGTAATGGCGGAGGACAGAGAGGAAGAACTCGGAGAAGGGAGGCACTAAGCCCGCAGTAATGGAGCTTATGAAAAGAGGGTAGAAGGTGGTCCCTCGGGGGTGGCGGAGCTGACCTTGAACACCTGCGCCCCGTCAATGCCCTGCACCGTCGCCATCCGGCGCAGCCAGGCGAGGCTCGCCTCCGACACGTTGGGCGAGTCCAAAGCAGGAGAGAACCAAGCTTCAGCCGGGGACTGGCGAGGCGCCATGGCTACCCACGTCAAGCAGATGGAGCATATCTGGAAACTTGGAGGAAGGGAGGAGAGACGCAAGAAAGGGGATCTGAGCAGCGGCTGGAGAAGGAGAGGAGCTGAGCCGGAGCAGATGCCACGCCTTTAATAACCTGCACAGTTGCAGAAGCACCCACATCCAATCAACCGCCAGGCGGCGCCCAAGGCCGCAGGCTGTTAGGGCCCGCGGCGCTTCGCCCCTGCCCTTTCGCCCTCGGCACGGCCAAGTCCATGCGCGCCTTGGGCCCCGGGGCTACTGTCAGCGTTCTGGGAACGGGGGTCCCCAGACTTGCCTACCTGCGGCCTGCGGCGTGGCTCATATGGGGGCCCAGCGCGGCCCATCTTCATCAACTCAAGACTCAAGACCCTCGCGAGGGGCCAAGCCTCGCGGGGCGGACGACACAACGCTTCCTCAGGCGTGGCCTCCTCGGGATGGCCCACGAGGAGGTGGAGAGTTCAAGGCGGGGTACCTCGCAAGGTGCCCATGACGCAAGCCATGACGATCGAGGGTGCCAGGCGGGCGCCAGCCCGCGCAGCGTCCCCCTTTCCTCTTTGGTGCAAAGGGGGCAAGCGCAGGCGAGAGGATCAAGCAAAGGCATCCATTTCGGTGCAACGAGACCAAGACCAGTCCAACGGTGGGAAGGAGTTCACCATGGAGCCCAGAACGGCGTCACCACAGGGCCTTTGGCAGGCGAAGACCAACTTTAGTCAGGATAAGTGTACCAGATGTTCCCCTTCAAATTGGCCAATTGTTGGCGCCCTTCCCGCTCAAATATTTGGGAAGAGGCCCAGGGCCTTTGCCTATAAATAGGACTAGCCACCCCCAGGGTAGAGGCATCGATCTAGCAATCTGGAAGAGAGGTCTGACCAGGCCTTTAGAGCAAAGAGAGAGAGAGAAGGACGATCGAATTCCCCCTAGCAGTTCATCCCCCTAGCCAAGAACAGACCCTCGCGAGGTTGTTCTTCCTTGTACTATTCGTCATCATCAGCCCAAGAGGCAATCCACACACCACAAACTAGAGTAGGGTATTACACCACAATGGTGGCCCGAACTAGTATAAACCCTGCGTCTCCTGTGTTGTTCTTTCTGTAGTTTAGATCCTTGCGAGACGGAGAGGTAGAGGGCATCATCTCCGCGCGCACCCCAGAGTTCGAACCTTAAGGGTCTGCCGGAACCCGTAATCCGACATTTGGCGCGCCAGGTAGGGGTGCGCCGGAATCTGTCTTCCATCGCTCCGCTCTCCTCCGACTGTCGCATCCATGTGTGACGCTCGTCCGGCCCGCGCCGAACGCCGGGCCGCCATCGCTTCCCGCGTCGCCCAGACGGCTCCCGTCGGTGGGCGTCCTCGTCGTTCCCCGTCGCCCGCCGTCAACGCCGCCACCGACCCGGCGGGGAACGAGTAGCAAGCGTCGTCTCAGCACCCGTCCGTGCGGCGAGACGACCGCACCGCTACTCCGTCGCTCACGCCAGCTGGCTCTTCGTCCCACGCGCTCTGCGCGCCCTTGGAGGCTCGAGCTGCACTCATCGCGGCAAACGAGCTCCTGCGCTACCGTCCCGTCGATGACGTCTACGAAGAGTGGCTCGACCGCATCGCCGAGCTCGTTCGTGCCGCAGGGGGCTCTCCTGCACCGTCCGCTCCGCTGCGCCGCACCCCGCCCTGCGCAGGCCATGAAGCTCCGAGGAAGCGCAGGGCCGGGCCGAGTTCTCTTGGCGGCCGGTCGAAGAAGTTCAAGGGGGCGGCCGCCGCAACCAGGCGAGAAGAGGCGATTGCCCAGGCCAACCGCTTCCGCAAGGAAGTGAAGAAACCGCCGCTGGTCTCCGCGTAAGTGCCGCCACCCTTCGTCTTGTTTTCTGCTGGTTGATTTTGTCTAAGTCTTGTTCATGCTTCCCCTGTTCCAGGGCTCCCCTCACCCTTGAGAGGGTCGCCGCCGCCTCCATCATGGGGTCGGCAGAGACGTCCGCCACCACTCGGCGGATTGACCCCGCCGCCGATCTCCGGGAGGCGACGGAGCGGAACGCGCAGGAGAAGCACGACAAGGAAGAAGCCGACCGCCGGGAGAAGGCGGAGGCCGAGAAGGTGGCCGCCTCCGCCCAGAAGAAGCTGAACGATGCCGAAGCTGCCGTCGCGGCAAAACGGCAGGCTGAGGAAGCCGCGCGCCGCCAGTCGGCGTTATTCGTCATCCCGCTGAACTCAGCGCGACCGCCTTCGGACTTCACGGAGCAGACTGGGGAGGCCGGCGGCGAGCACCCCATCATGGAGAGGGAAGGCGGCGAGGCCTCCATGTCGGACACGGCCGTGCCGCCGCCTCCGCCTCCGCCGCTGTATGGGAGCACGCGAGGCGAGCAGCCGGTGGACGTGCCGGTGGCGCCGACTAAAGACGAGGCCGTGGCGAAGCTGCTCCTTCAAGTCGCCTCGCCAACGCGCCGCCGTCTTGAGATGGTGATTTCAGCGCCGCGCCCCTTGGAGACCGGCGCCGCCAGCTGGGCCATCCCAGACGTTGAGGCCATGAGCGCCGCGCCCGTTGGGTGGGCGCGAGGAGGCGGCACAGGCCCGCTGAACCAGTCACTTCTGGACATCCAGGCGAAGCTTCAGGCGGAGGGCGACGCCCTCCAGAACTGCACCAAGGCGCATCTGGCGTCGCGAGTAGCCATTCGGGTACGTTTTCTTCTGACTTTGCTTTACTTGCTTTCCTACGTGGGGGCGCGCCAGCGCACCCACTGGGTGTAGTCCCCGAGTTCCGGGCCGGCTGCTGAGCAGGCGGGTCGGAACTCCTTTGGCGAGTTCTAAGCTCTTACTCTTGTTTGAAATATTTACCACAGGATTATCACAACCTTCAGGTCACCGCCTTCAACCGCAATGTTGAAGAGCTGGGCAAGCGGACTGCCGACTTGTCGGAGAGCCGGAGTGAGTTCTCCTTCTTCTTCGCGGGGCGCGCTGGCGCACCCGCGGGCTATAGTCCCCGAGGTTCGGGCCGACTGCTGAGCAGTCGGGCCGGATCTTCCCGGCGACCTTCTTTGATGACGACTTAGCACCTTCTTCTTCTTCTTCTTTTTTCTTCAGAGGCCAACAGTTCTTCAGCAGTAGCTGGGCGAAGCCAACACTGCCTTGCGTGCCAAGGGGGAGGAGTGTGGCAAGCTCGTCGCAGAGCGCGACGTGCTGGCTACGCAGCTGGCGGAGCAGAGGGAGCTACTTAAGAAGGCGCAGGAGGAGGCGGAGAAGAAAGAGACTGCGCTTGTAACGCCCCGGATGTAACTTGCCATATTTGTAATCCAACTCTTGCCATTTTCGGCTATGTGATATGATATTTCCTCCGTGGTTGGGTTTCCCGTCGTTTTGCATTTTGGTCATGTCATGCGTTTCATATCATGTCATCATGTGCATCGCATTCGCATACGTGTTCGTCGCATGAATCCGAGCTTTTTCCCCGTTGTCCGTTTTGCAATCCGGCGCTCCTATGTCCCCCGGCGTCCCCTTTTACATTTCTTCATGAGCGGGTATTAAACATTCTCGGAATGGACCGACGTTTGTCAAGCGGCCTTGGTATAGCACCGGTAGACCGTCTGTCAAGTTTCGGGTCAATCGGAGGTCGTTTGGTACTCCAACGGTTAACCGGGTAACCGTGAAGGCCTCGTGTGTGTTGCAGCCCAAAACCCCTCCAAAACAGCCCAATAACCCATCTAAGACACTCCCATGTCCACCGCCGATTGATCACGATCACGTGGCCGAAAACCGCACTCCATTTGGAGCTTCCTAGCCCCCCTCTATGCCTATATATAGACCCCCCATTTCCAATCCCGGGTCAAAAACCACCCTAACCCTAAAATTTTCTCCCCCGCGCCGCCGGACGTGTCCGGGCCGCGCTGGACGCGTTCGCCACCGCGCCCCCGACCAACCAGGGGCTGCCACGTCAGCGCCCGAGCCCGCCGGCCACCACCCACCCGCCCGCGGCCCGCCGAGCCCGACGAGGGCCCCCGCGGCCCGACCGCGCGCCGCCGCCCCGCGCCTCGTCCCCGCCGCCCGCGCCGCCTAGCGCCGCCGCCGCTGCCCTCATCGCCGGCCTTCGCCGCCCGCCCGCGCATGCCGCCTCCCGCGCCGGCGTTCCTCCGCCGCCGCCCGCCATCTCCGGCGCCGACCCTGCTGCCCTCGCGCCGCGGCCGGAGCGCCTCCGCGCCGCCCCGGAGCTTCCTCCGCCTCGCCCCGCCGTCGCCGGCGCCGGATCCGGCCGGATCCAGCCCGGATCCGGCCGGATCCGGCCCGGATCCACCTCGCCGCCGTCACCCCGCGCTGCTCCGGCAAGATCCCGTCCATCCTCGGAGTCCGCGCCGCTCGGTTGACTTTTCCCCTCTTTCAATTTGTCTTAAGTCCTGAAATTCTTGCAGTATCGTCGCATGTTCATCGCATCATAACTTTGCACTCGTTGCTCCGTTTCGTCCGTATAATACGTCAATTTGTTCGTCTCGAAAATTACATAATTTCTTTCCATTGCATCATATTCATTTGAGGTCATGTTGATGCCCGAAATGCTGTTAGAAGAGGGCTATGTGATGTTAGTTTCTTATTCTTATCAGAACATGCACTTTTGTCATTTTTGTCATGATTGATGTGTGCATCCTATGAAGTTGAGTCCTACATGTGTTTTGTAATATGCCATGCCATCTTTCCAGAAAATTATGCCATGTATTTTTGTGACCTCTGTGGTGACTTGCACAAGCATGCAAACTACGGTACTTAATGTTGCTGATTTCAGAGATTTTGTAATTTCACCAAGTCCCTGTCTGCTGTTATTTTTATGCCATGTGTTCATGTTGTTTCAGAGAGATCTATGCCTCTTTTGAGCCTGATCAGTACAGGCGTTTCGAGAATATGGATTTTCTCTATCCATCCATGCCTTTGTTTGTATTTATGGAGTGCCATAGCTCGAGTCAATCGAGCTCTACTTTTGCTATAAAATGTTGCTGGCAGATTGTTTACATGTTATTCGATTTTGCCAAGCTTGGTGTAGTTGATCCTTGCATGCTATGATGTTATTCTTGCCATGTCTAGCTTCTATGCCATGTCTTATTGTTGTATTTATGCTTATTTTATCATGCAATGCTCTGTAGTGAGTGCATCGAGCTCGTAAACATGCCTACTTGTTATCTGTTTCTGACATGTCCAGTTTTCTGCTAAGTCTGAAACCTGCAACGAAACTTGCTTAATTGACATGGTTGTTATCATATTTTCTGATCCTTTTTGGCTAATGGTCAGTAAGGGACTTTTGTCAATTGGTTTGAGTAGATTCATGCCATGCCTTGTTTTGCTATTTCCTGTTCTTGTAGCATGCTGTTTGCTTGCTCTAAACATGTCATCCTGATGTTAATTTCTGGCATGTTGATATTTTCACTAAGTCTGTGAACCTGTTATCTTTTGCACTTTTGCCATGCTTGTTTGAACCTGTTATGTTGTGTTTTAGCCGTAGCTCAGTGTTCATCTTTTGTCAAGCATCTTGAGTAGATTACTGTCATATGCTTTGTTGATATGGTGGATGCAGTAGCCTAATTTCTTGTTGCTTGCTAAGTAGCATCATGCTGTTAATGGCAGATTCTTGTCATTCTTGTTTTACTTGTCATTTGCAAACCGTGTATCCGATTCCGGTGATCTTTATATCGATTTCAAACGAAATCACCTCACCTATCCAGTGGCATACTTGGTTTGCCAAGATTATGCCTTGTTCATCTTTGTCCTTCCGGAGCACGCATATGCATTGCATATCCCATCTCGCATATCATGCCATGTTTTGCATCATGTTGCTTGCGCATTGCATCGTGATTGATGTTTGTCCCCTTTGCTTGTGTTCTTGTTGTGGGTAGAGACGGGAGACGAGTACGTGAACGAGGAACCTGTTGAGAACGCTTTCGAGGACCAAGCTTTCGACAACTCTGAGAACCTTGCAGGCAAGATGACCATACCCTCGAAATCACTTCTATCTTTGCTTGCTAGATGCTCGCTCTTTTGCTATGCCTATGCTGCGATACCTACCACCTGCTATATCATGCCACCCATATTGCCATGTCAGCCTCTAACCATCCATGTCCTAGCAAACCGTTGATTGGCTATGTTACCGCTTTGCTCAGCCCCTCTTATAGCGTTGCTAGTTGCAGGTGAAGATGAAGTTTTGTTCTTTGTTGGAACATGGACTTGTTGTTCCTTGTTGGAACATGTTTACTTGTTGGGATATCACAATACCTCTTATTTAATTAATGCATCTATATACTTGGTAAAGGGTGGAAGGCTCGGCCTTATGCCTGGTGTTTTGTTCCACTCTTGCCACCCTAGTTTCCGTCATACCGTTGTTATGTTCCCGGATTTTGCGTTCCTTACACGGTTGGGTGATTTATGGGACCCCCTTGACAGTTCGCTTTGAATAAGACTTTTCCAGCAAGGCCCAACTTTGGTTTTACCATTTTCCTACCACCTACCACTTTTCCCTTGGGTTTTCGCGAGCCCGAGGGTCATCTTTATTTTAGCCCCCCCGGACCAGTGCTTCTCTAAGTGCTGGCTCGAACTGAGCTGCCTGCGGGGCCCCCTCGTGGCAACTCGAGGCCTGGTTTTACTCGTAGCTAGTCTCATCCGGATGTGCCCTGAGACCGAGATATGTGCAGCTCCTATCAGGATTTGTCGGCACAATCGGGCGGCTTTGCTGGACTTGTTTTATTACTGTCGAGATGTCTTGTAGTCCGGGATTCCGAGACTGATCGGGTCTTCCCGGTAGAAGGAATATCCTTCATTGACCGTGAGAGCTTATAATGGGCTAAGTTGGGACACCCCTGCAGGGTATTATCTTTCGAAAGCCGTGCCCACGGTTATGAGGCAGATGGGAATTTGTTAATGTCCGGTTGTAGAAAACCCGAAGTTGTCTTTAACTAAAACGCATCAACCGCGTGTGTAACCGTGATGGTCTCTTCTCGGCGGGGTCCGGGGAGTGAACACGGTGTTGGAGTTATGTATGACGTAGGTTGTTCTAGGATCACTTCTTGATCACTTCTAGCTTCACGACCGTGCTTTGCCTTCTCTTCTCGCTCTCTTTTGCGTTGTAGCCACCATATTTGCTAGTAGCTTGCTGCAGCTCCACCTCAAAATCCTTCCCTACCTATAAGCTTAAATAGTCTTGATCTCGCGGGTGTGAGATTGCTGAGTCTCCGTGACTCACTGATTCTACCACAACAGTTGCAGGTACCAACGATACCAGTGCAGATGACGCGACCGAGCTCACTTGGGAGTTCGACGAGGAACGTGGCCGTTACTATGTTTCTTTTCCAGATGATCAGTAGTGGAGCCCAGTTGGGGTGATCCAGGGATCTAAGTAGCATTTGGGGTAGTCTTCTTTCTTTTTGGTACCGTAGTCGGACCTTGAGTGTAATTTGAATGATGGATGTTTATTTATGTATTGTGTGAAGTGGCGACTGTAAGCCAACTATGTAACTCTTTCCCTTTATGTATTACATGGGTTGTGTGAAGATTACCTCACTTGCGACATTGCTTTCAATGCGGTTATGCCTCTAAGTCGTGCCTCGACACGTGGGAGCTATAGCCGCATCGAGGGCGTTTCAGCGCTCCTGGCCGATTTCGAGGTCGAGCGCTCCTCCTGGACCGACAAGGAGGCAATGCTGACCTCCGGCTTTCATGAGATTGAGGATGTCGTCGATGGTGAGTTTCTTTACTCTCTTTCTTTGAGCCGCCGACTGCAGGTCGGGCCGACTCCTGATTTTTGACTTGCTTCTTTTCCGTCTTTGGCAGACTTCTTCCCTGGCCATACGCAAGCCGCTACTCAAGACATCGAGGCTGATCGTGAGGCGCGGAGGGCAAAAAGCGAGGAGATTGCCGCCAATGCCCCCCGGACCCTTGACGAGCAGCTTCTGAGCATCGAGGCTCATCTGCGGCCGGCCCATCGGATGTTGCGCCGGCTTCAACGTGTCGGCGCCTAGGCAATTGCTGCCTTGTGGCCAGCCATGCCGGTTCTGCGCACTCCCAGCCGGACTGCCGACTGGCTGTAGGTCGCAACCGGCCGTCTTGAAGCTTGGAAGGGTTCCTCGACCCGGGCTGGAGCGCGCCAGGCCTTGGAATTCGTCAAGGCGTGGTATCCGGGGCTGGACCTGGACCGGTTGGCCACGCTCCGAGCGGAGGCCCAGCCGGAGCTGGCAGCCGCGGAAGACGCCCTCGTCAAGCGCGCCACGACGATCGCCGAGTACGCCGATACCAGCTTCTTCATTCCTGAGCAGGCTGAAAACGGTGAGGAGGCACCGCCGGAGTGGTTTGGGATGAACCCGGACTATGACGAGGACTCGGCGGAGGTGATCGGCTCCAGTGCCGAGGAGGAAGGCGAGGCGGAGGACGGAGGCGAGATGGAGGCGCCAGGAGGCGGGGCGGACGATCAGCCTCAGCTCGACCGCACCTCCAGCAACAAGCCGCGCCCAACCGAGCCGGCTGCCGCTGGAGGCGATCAAGCCGAGACTGCTCAGCCGGCCGCCCCAACGTCTTACACGGCCATCTCCTCCGAGCCTCCAAACCCGTCTGCCGCTTCCTAGGCTGCTGCCTTGTCTTTATTTTATCTGTTTTAGTAGTCTTTGAAGAACTTGTTAATTCGCACAATTCCACCCGCAGGGTGTATTTTGAACTTCTGTTCAAAGATTCGGCCAAGGGCCTATGTTATGTAAATATCTATCCGAGTTCTATCATTTCTTGCTCATTGCTCTCTTGGCTTTTCCTTTGCCACCTTCCCTTAGTTGCCGTATTTGCCAGCCGAACAGCCGCTCCGCGGACTGCCGCTGGATCAAGTGCTTGGCTACTTTGGGAAGGCAAGTACTTGGCCGTTTCTAGAGTTTCTTAGCAAGTTAAATAGAAGGAGGCGAGCCGACTACTCGGGAGTCGGCTTTGCAAAAAAGTGGCTGGAAAGCCGGCTTTAAGCTATGTTTATGCTTTGAGTCCTTAGCCATTTTTCATGTGGGCGCCCATTCTTCCTTGCTCCTGCCCACCGGACATTCGCTCTGCGAGCTGCGGCTTCTGACAGGAGACGGCTTAGGTGCCACACACTACTTGTCTGACTGCAAGAAGCATTTCATAGCGCAAGACGGCTAGTCCCCGGGCCGACTAGTCGGATCCGGTGCCAAGCGGCATAAAAAAGAATGGCATACTCGAAGGCATGATACTTATCATACAGATAACAAAAAGGGCAGTCCCCGAGCTCGTCTCGGGGGGCCCGAAGTCTTGGTACTTTAGTACAAAGGGTAGCGTGATACATACTGCTTTAACTGTAAAATCTTCGGAGAAGATTTGCATTGCATGGACGTTCCGTCTCTTTGCCGGAGTCGTCCCTCTTGCGTGCTCGGGGCTTCTGAGCGTCAATCAGATAGTAGGAGTCGTTGCCCAGTACTTTGCTGATGATGAAGGGGCCTTCCCAAGGTGCCGACAACTTGTGCTGGCAGGCTATCCGCTGGATCAGTCGGAGCACAAGGTCGCCTTCTTGGAAAGATCTCGGCCTGACCTTCCTGTTGTAGTATCGGCGCAGGCTCTGCTGGTAGATGCCGGACCGGCTGAGTGCCAACAGCCGGCCCTCTTCCAGCAGATCGACGCCGTCTTGACGTGCTTCTTCTGCTTCCTCCTTGGTGTACATGGTGACTCGCGGGGAGTCGAATTCTATGTCCGTTGGGATAACGGCTTCGGCACCATAGACGAGGAAGAAGGGCGTGAAGCCGGTCGATTTGTTTGGAGTCGTGCGCAGACTCCAGAGGATGGCTGGCAATTCGTCAAGCCAACAGTCGACCGAACGCTCCAGTGGTTCGACCAGTCGAGGCTTGATGCCAGACAGGATGAGGCCGTTTGCCCGCTCCACCTGGCCGTTTGACTGCGGATGGGAAACAGACGCTAAGTCCAGTCGGATGCCCTATGTTGCGCAGAAACGGGCCAAGGCGCCTTTGTCAAAATTCGTGCCGTTGTCGGTGATGATGCTGTGCGGTATGCCGTACCGAATCGTGATGTCGGAGATGAAAATCACGGCAGTCGGGCCGTTCAACTTCTTGATAGGCTTTGCTTCTATCCACTTGGTGAACTTGTCCACCATGACAAGTAGGTGAGTTAGGCCTCCTCATGCCGTCTTGAATGGTCCCACCATGTCCAGGCCCCAAACTGTAAAGGGCCAGGCGATGGGAATGGTCTTGAGTGCAGAAGCCGGCTGATGCGGCTTGGAACGGAACTTCTGGCACCCCTTGCATTTTTGGACCAGATCCTTGGCTTCTTCTAGGGCAGTCAGCCAAAAGAAACCGTGTCAGAAGGCTTTGGCGGCGAGTGCTCTTGAGGCCACATGGTGGCCGCACTCGCCTTGATGGATGTCTCTGAGAATTGCTTGGCCTTGCTCCGGCTCGACGCAACGCTGGTAGACACCAGTAACGCTGCACCTGACCAGCTCTCTATTGACTATGGTGTAGGCTGCCGCTCGGCGTTGTATTTGCCGAGCCAAGGTTTCATCGGTTGGCAGCTCTTTTCTTATTAGGAACTTGAGGATGGGTTGTGCCCACGAGGGCACTGCTATTTCTTCGACCTGCAGAACTGCGACTTGGACGAGGGCGGATGGGCTGGGAGGCGGCGGGCTGGAGTCCGCGGCCGCTTGCTGGACTGGTGAAGTCCCCGGGCCGACGGATGCAGTCCCCGGGTCGAGCTCTGGAGTCTTTCGTCTGGTCGCCGCAGTCTCTGGGCCGGGTTCTGAAGTCCCCGGGCCGGCTTCAACTGCGGCGTTCTTGGAGCCGTCTGCAAGAGTTCTTGTGCCGTCTGCTAGGGCTCTTGAGTCGGGTCTGACTTCTTTGGGGGGAGTCGGCACAAAGATGGAGTCTGACTCTGGTGAAGGAATGACAAATGGTTTGAGGAGGCGCTGAAGGGCGACACCGGATGGTATTGCCTGGCGGGTGGAGCCGATTCGCGCCAGGGTATCTGCTTGGTTGTTGCCATTTCTTGGCACGTGAAGGAACTCGCACCCCTCAAAATATCCACTGAGTTGCTGCACGAGGAAGCGGTAGCTTGCCATGTTTGCATCCTTCGCCAGACGACTGCTGGACCACCAAGTCGGAGTCGCCATAGCACAGGATCCGGCGAATGCCAAGTTCTTTGGCAAGCCGGAGCCCGTGAATGAGCGCCTCGTATTCGGCGACGTTGTTGGAGGCGGCGAAATGGATCTGCAGCGCGTACTTGAGCTTGTCTCCTTTGGGAGAAGTGAGGACAACGCCGGCCCCTAAGCCGGTGCGCATCTTGGAGCCATCCAAATGCATTCGCCAATGGGTGGAGTCGGGCGCTGGCAGCAGATACTGGGTCTTGGCCCAGTCGACAAGGAAGTCGGCCAGCGCTTGCGACTTGATGGTGGTGCGGGGCTGATAGTAGATTGTGTAGGGAGGCAACTCTATGGCCCATTTGGCCACTCGTCCGGAGGCATCTCGGCTTCCGATGATCTCGGCTAGTGGGGCTGTGCAAACCACAGTGATTGGATGCTCTTGAAAGTAAGGCTTCAGCTTCTTGGCGGCAAAGTGTACGCCATAGCACATCTTCTGGTAGTGGGGGTAGTTCTGCTTGGAGGTCGACAGTACTTCACTTAGGTAATATACCGGTCTCTGGACAGGTAGTGCCTTGCCTTCCTACTTGCATTGAACTACGATGACTGTGCTGACTACCCGGCTGGTGGCGGCGATGTACAGGAGCATGGGCTCCTTAGGAGTCGGAGCCGCCAGCACAGGGGGAGTAGCCAACATCTTCTTCAGCTGGAGAAAGGCCTCGTCCGCCTTGTGGTTCCACTCGAAAAAAGTGGTCTTGTTCATGAGTTGGTACAGGGGGAGAGCTTTCTTGCCTAGCCGACTGATGAACCGGCTAACGGACGCCAACCAACCGGTGAACTTTTGCACGTCCAGCAGTCGGCTGGGTACCTCCATCCTCTCGATGGCTTTGATCTTCATAGGGTTGCACTCTATGCCGCGTTCAGAGACCAAGAAGCCAAGGAGTTGGCCGGCTGGTACTCCGAAGACGCACTTCCTCAGGGTTGAGCTTGATCTGGAATCGGCGCAGGTTCTCAAAGATCTCCTTGAGGTCTTCCAGCAGCGTTCCGCGCTTTTCCATCTTCACCACCACATCATCCACGTAGACGTGGGCGTTTCTACCGAGTTGCTTGAGGAGGCACTTCTGCATGCCACGCTGAAAGGTGGCGCCGGCATTCCTCAAGCCGAACGTCATGGTTAGGTAGCAGAAGGCTCCAAACGGCATGATGAAGGCGGTCTTCAATCTGTCTGCCAGGTTCAGCTTGATCTGGTGATATCCTGAATATGCATCTAAGAAGCTCAACAGCTCGCATCCGACTGTGGAGTCTATCACCTGATCAATCCTTGTCAGGGCAAACGGGTCCTTCGGGCATGCTTTGTTGAGGCTTGTGTAGTCGATACACATCCGCCACTGCTTGTTGTTCTTCAGCACCAGGACCGGGTTTGCTAGCCATTCTGGGAAAAACACTTCCATAATAAAGCCGGCTGCAAGGAGTCGGGCTATATCTTCTCCAACAACTCTTCTCTTTTCTTCTGACAGGCGGCACAAGGGCTGCCTGACGGGATTTGCGTCAGATCGGACATGTAACTTGTGCTCGGCGAATTCCGTCAGTATACCTGGCATGTCTTTGGGGGACCATGCGAAGATGTCCCGATTCTCATGGAGGAAATCGACGAGCTCGCCTTCCTATTTGCTGCCAAGGTTTGCACCTATGAGAGCGTACCTCTGTGAGTGCCCTGGGTCCAAGGGTATCTTCTTTGTCTCTTTGGCCGGTTGAACGAACCTTCAGCTTCCGACTCCTTGGGGTTAGGCGACATCTATGGCTGCTTGTCTGCCATCGCCACAACCCGATCAAGGAGCCGCTTCTCGGCCGCGATCACCAGGGACTCGGCCAGCCGACTGCTTTTGGCCGCACACGCGGACGACTTTCTGTAGTCACCGGCTATGGTCAGAATCCCATTGGAACTCGGCATCTTCATCTTGAGGTAGGCGTAGTGGGGGACCGCCATGAATTTGGCCAAGGCAGGTCGGCCAAGCAGCGCATGGTACGGGCTCTCAAGGTCCACCACTTCAAACCAGACTGGCTCTCGGCGGAAATGATCCTTGTCTCCGAAGAGGACATCTATCAGAATCTTGCCGATTGGTGAGCAGGAAAGGCCAGGGACAATGCCGTGGAACACAGTCCGATTGTTCTGAAGCTGTCTTTGCTGGATTCCTAACTTCTCCATGGTATCCTTATACAGGAGGTTGATGCTGCTGCCTCCGTCTATCAGCACTCGCGAGAAACGAGTGGCTCTTTTATCTGTGGCAAAGGTGGCCTCCAAGACCAGGGCGTAGGAGCCCAGATTCGGCATCACTTCTGGGTGATCAACTCTGCTCCAATTGATAGGCTTCTCGGACCAGTGCATGAACTCTGGAGCATCTGAGGCCACTGCATTCACCTCCTGCTGCTGCAGCCGCCGGCTGCGTCCGTCGTCAGCCACGCTGGTGAACACCACATAGGCCCCATGCTCTTCTGGGTACTCATCTTGTACTGTGCCGACCGGCCTGACAGCCAGCTGCTGGGGTGGAGGCGGAGGCTGCTGCCCAGCAGGCGGGGGTGGCAGGAGGCCGTCTCCCTTGGCGATCCTTGTGAGCCAGTGGCACTTCCGGGTGGTGTGGTTCAACGGCTTCGCGTCGTTGTGGAACTTGCAAGGACCATCTAGAGTCTCCTCATAAGAGAAGGCCGGCAACCAGTTGGACTTGCCGCCTTTCTGTCGCTTTGGCGGAGGCTGCCCCTCCGGCTGCTGGTCTTCGACCGTCGCCACCTGCCGACTGCTGGAAGCCGGCTGTGGGGCCTTGCGCTTGTGGTCATTCTGCTGTTGTCGCCGACTGGCGTCTCCAACCGGAGTTCTGGGAGCCAGAGGGGCCACTTTGCCAGTCGCATTAACTTGAATCTCCGCCTTCATGGAGGATTCGGCTGTGGCATACTTGTGTGCTATGATCAGCAGCTCGTCAAGGGTTTCTGGCTCATCGCAGAGGAGCTTGCACTTGAGGAGGGTGCCTTCTCTGCACCAGGCGGTGAAGTACTCGATGGCCTGCACCTCGTGCACGCCCTCGCAGGAGTTCCGGAGCTAAGCCCAGCGCGTGAGGTAGTCGCGAGTTGATTCGGTGGGGCCCTGCACGCACAAGGAGAGTTGACGAGGCTTGGGAGGTCGCATGTACGTGCTTGTGAAATTGCGGACGAAGGCTTCGGTGAAGTCGACCCAGCTATTGATGCTGCGGGGCTTCAGGCTATTCAGCCATGTCCGGGCCGTGCCCTGGAGCTTGAGCGGAACATATTTCACGGCAAGGCGCTTATTGCCGCTCGCTATGTTGACGGCCGTTGAGTAGTCAACCAGCCAATCTTCCGGCTTCACGGAGCCGGTGTACTTGGGCGTGTCTCGGGGGAGCGTGAACCCTTTGGGAAAGGGCTCATCTCGGATGCGGGGTCCGAAACAGGGCGGGCCCAACTCATCTTCTTCTTCCAGCGCCAGGGAGTGGTGAAGTCGGTCGATCCGGTGGCGGGCGTCGTTTTCTCCGACTCCCTCTCGGCGGCGAAGGCGGTCATCGAGAGTCGGATGGTCAACAGGCGGCGGGGAGACTCGCCTTTCCTTGCGAGGAGGAGGAGGCGGACAGTCGTCCCGTCGTTCCACTGCTCTTGGGTGGCCGTCTTGGTCGCGCTCGATGGTGATGCGAGTCCGACTGTGGCTGACAGCCGGACCCTTGTCCTTTCTTCCGCGGACACCGCCAGTTGGCGTCCGAGACATCGCGCCTTGGTCTTGGCGGGGAGGCAGGTCGTCGTTTTGCCGTTGCGGCGCCTCTGTGCGGCAGCCGACTTCGTTCTGTGCGGCAGCTGCATCGAGGAGTTGCCGGACTCGCTCCGTCATCAGGCGGTGCTCTTCACCCTCGAAGTTGTCCAGCTCGTCCGCCGCCGCCTGGGCGGCTCGGATGTTCCCCGCAGGCGTGGCATACACGGGGCGATTAGCCCGAACAGGTTGGCGATCTCCACGCCGCGCTGCCGGACCGCACCTAGGCGGCTAGGCCCCATCGGGGCTGGCGAGCCGCCCACAGCGTGATCCATCTCTCGCTGGTAGGCCTCTAACAAGCTTCTCATGCTTGCCAGCTTTTTTGCGCCTTCGACGAGCTGATGGCGGCGTGCCTCCAGCGACACGGCGTCAGCATCTTCTGGAATGGGCGCGGTTAGGTCTTGTAGCGCCGCGTCGAGCGGGTCATGAGCTCCTCCGCCGGAATGCTCGCCACGATCGATGACGAGCACTTCTGTGACGGTGCTTCCGCCGCTATCCGCGCGAGGGAGCGGCTTGTCGTAGACCACCACGTTGGTGGGAAATGCGTCGAGCGACGCAGTATCGGAGTCGACCAGCATCGGGTCGGTGGAGCCTACGGACTCCAGGTCCACGGTAGGGTCGCCGGCGACGTGGAGTTGGTTGAGGAGGCCCGCGAGGAGGCTATCGGAGCCGCCCGTGCCTGCGTCGTATGCAGGCTCATCAGAGAGGCGAACCTCACCGACAAGTTCGGCGAGGCAGCTGGCTGCGCAGGCGATCTCAGTGCCGTGCAGCGCATCGACGCAAACTCCATCTGGCGTGCCGGGCTGGCTGCGCTCGCCAGGGAGGAAGAGGGTTCCCGTCCAGAGCAGGTCTCCGGACGACGGTGCACCTCGCCCCACGGTGGGCGCCAAATGTTGGCGGTTGGGTGCGACATATGCCAAGGGATGGCTTAACATGGCAGGGGTGAGTAGAACATCGCCGGTGCCTGGAAGCGGGATGAGGCGTAGACATGCACGCCGGCGAATCATACCTAGCTTCGGGGCTCTCCGAGGAGATAACACCCCTACTGCTGCTCTGCGGGGTCTCCGCATGATCACTATGGCAAAGTGAATACAGGGTTGCTCCTTGAGCTGTTTCCTGGAGGTAGGAGAAGGCAAGGCTAGCTCCCTCCTTCCTGTGTTCTATGGTCTAGTGCTAATGGGGTCGAACCCTTTGCATGGGTGCACCGGGGGGTTTATATAGGCCTACCCCCCCGGGGTACAATGGTAATCTGGCTGGGCGTGGGTCCCAGCTGTCTGTCTCTCAGGCCACCATCTTCTCCGCCGACTATTGGGGCCCGCCGTCTGGTGGGCCCCGCCGACTAGTCTGGTACGGAGCCGACAGGCCTTGTCCGCCGCGGGCGGGTCTTGCTGGCTTGGTTATGGGGTCATGGCAACAGTGCCGCCGCCTGGCGGGCGATCACTCTTGCTACTCCCTGTCTTATCTGGTTAATGGCATGCGGGACCCGTGGGAGGGACCGGCTGACTCCTGGAGGCCGTCTCCCACCGGGTCCGTCTTGTGGCGCTCTCGCCGTCTTCTGTCCCCCCGCTGACAAGCGGGGCCCGCCGTCTCTAGGTCGTACAGGCAGGACGACGTTGGTACAGGGCTCCGTCGCTGGAGCTGATGTCAGGGCTAGCTGGGCAATAGTGCCACGCCGGACGGATATCTCCTTTGGTATGGTGCATTGTGGCCATGCCTGCCCTTGGTAATCGGGGTGGGGGCGGGCCTTACTGCGGCCGTTCCCAGCCCCGTCCCTTCTTACGAAGGCAGAGGGTGGTTGGAGTCGCGGGCCGACTCCCCATAGCCGGCTTCTCTGGAAGTCGCCAGTTAGGAGTCGGCTCGTCTTGTAGCTGTCCCTGGGACTCGGCAGTGAGTAGATAGTCGGCAGCGCCGCTGCCGACTCCTAGAGGCGGCCCTCCGTCCTGGAGTTCCTGAGGGGCGTAGCCTGCCCCGATGTCTTGAAAGGTTCTGGGCTTCGGGTTAGCCTACCCATGGCCCATTACTCCGACAATTAAGCATGGCAAAGTCATAGCAACAACAATCTCAGAACATAGTGGATATTACGGATTAAGCGCTAACAAAACTAACTCGATTACATAGTGGAGCCTACGAAGGAATTACTCACTCCCGGTGGGGAGCATCATGGAATTGGCGATGGAGAAGGGTTGGTGATGACGAAGAATGAAGACCCCCCCCTCTCCGGAGCACCAAACGGACTCCAGATCTGCTCTCCCGAGGAAGATCAGGGCTTGGCGGTGGCTCCGTCTCGTGGATAGCGATAATTCTTTCTCCTTGATTTTTTCTGGAAAAATAGGATTTTATAGCGTCAGTTTCAGGGTCTGCGGGGCCACTAGGTGGGGACAACCCACCTGGGCGCGCCAGGAGAGGGGGGTGCGCCCTGGTGGTTGTGCCCACCCAGGGGCCCATCTCTAGTAGGTCTTGGCTCTAGAAATTCTTATATATTACATAAAAATTCCTCGCAAAGTTTCGTTCCATTCCGAGAACTTTTATTTCTGCACAAAAACAACACCGTGGTAGTTCTGCTGAAAACAACGTCAGTCCGGGGTTAGTTTCATTCAAATCATGCAAATTAGAGTCCAAAACAAGAGGAAAAGCGTTAGGAAAAGTAGATACGTTGGAGACATGTCAACTTCCCCAAGCTTAAACCTTTGCTTGTCCTCAAGCAATTCAGTTGATAAACTGAAAGTGAAAAAGAAAATCTTTTACGATCTCTTTTGCTCTTGTTTGCATAAATAAGCTTAAATAGCACCCAGGTTTTCAGCCAACATCATAACTAATCATGCTGACAATAACTCTTAAAGATTATAATGACTCATATCAATGACATAATCATCTAGCGAGTAATAATAAGATATCTCAAGCAGCAACACGTTGTCAAAACAACCATGATATAATATGACAATAGTGGTATCTCGCTAGCCCTTTCTGAGAGCGCAAAACATAATTGCAGAGCACCTCCAAACTTCAAGCAACGACTAAACATTATAATTCATGGTAGAAAAGATCCAGTCATGATGCACCCAACATTAGCTACACACAATGCATAAGTCATGATAGCTGTGCTCTCGGGTTCTAGCGCTTGTCTTAGAAGGTGATGACACAACATAAAAGTAAATAGATAGTCCCTTCACAGAGGGAAGCAGTGATTTGTAGAGGTGCCAGAGATCAAGTTTTTAAAACAGAGGTAAATGATATTTTGAGACATGCAACCTTCTCATTTACTTTACGTCCATCAGTTATCAATATCTTCCATGCTAAGCACGCTAGTGGTGGTTCCCAAGCGATAAAAGTAAAGGTTTGGATTCCATTGGGAGTTTTTTTGATTATTTGAGAGATTAACTCTTTTTCAGTTTGCAGTTTGGGACTGGGCATCCCTATTACCGCCCTTTTCTCATGCGATGGCAAGTGAATAAACACTTGACCTGAGAATAACCCGCTTAGCATGGAAGATACTGACCACCTCATGTCGTTCCATGAACGATCCAGACACACAAAATGGATATTTATTTAGAAGGTTTTAGAGGTGGCACATGCAAATTTACTTAGGACGCCAGGGTAATACCGTATAGAGGTAGGTATGGTGCACTCATCTGGAATAACTTTGGGTTCAAGGTTTTTGATGTACAAGAAGAATTCCCACTTAGTACAGGCGAAGGCTAGCAATTAGATTGAGAAGCGGCCAACTAGAGAGCAACAACGATCATAACCATGCACTATGCATAAGTAACATTGGACACTAGCATGAGTAGGATATGAACACCATGAACATAAATATCATAGAGGCTATGTTGGTTTTGATTCAACTACATGCATGAACATGTGCCAAGTCAAGCAACTCGAACATTCAGAGGAGGATACCATATAATCATACTACATCACAATCATTTTAACGCAATGTTGCTATCCAAGATAAATCATTATCCACTCCCAGCTACTTATGCATGGCATGAGAAACTCTAATATCTAATTGTCATTGCAAACATGTTTAATCATAATGGGCTGAATCATGGATACTAGGTGAGGGAGTCTTGGATTAGGGGGTGTTCGGGTAGCCGGACTATACCTTCAGCCGGACTCGAGGACTATGTAGATATAAGATTGAAGACTTCGTCCCGTGTCCGGATGGGACTTTCCTTGGCGTGGAAGGCAAGCTTGGCGATGCGGATATTCAAGATCTCCTATCATTGTAACCGACTCTGTGTAACCCTAATCCTATCCGGTGTCTATATAAACCGGAGGGTTGTAGTCCGTAGGACAATGATCTTCATACACAATCATACCATAGGCTAGCTTCTAGGGTTTAGCCTCCTTGATCTCGTGGTAGATCTACTCTTGTACTACCCATATCATCAATAGTAATCAAGCAGGAGTAGGCTATTACCTCCATCGAGAGGGCCTGAACCTGGGTAAAAACATCGTGTCCCTTGTCTCTTGTTACCATCCGGCCTTGACGCACAGTTTGGGACCCCCTACCCGACATCCGCCGATTTTGACACCGACATTGGTGCTTTCATTGAGAGTTCCTCTATGCCATCACAATTAGGAAGGATGCCTCTTCCCGTCTTTAAAGACGGCGCCGTTATTAAGGGAGCCTTGGCTGTCGGCCCGCGGGTTGACGCGGAGGAATTCCTCCTTTTATCCCTTGTACAAAGAGGATAAAATCTTTGTTAGAGCGGCAGCTGAGGCTGGCCCCTTACGACCGTAACAGGTGGCGTCATCCTCCCCGTTGAAATCCCACATGGGGTGGCCTCTATATTGGAGAGGCTGCACCCCCCGCATAATGCATGCGGCCATGACTCCAATCATGGGTAGTCCGGAATGAGCCAACAGTCTTATCCGACCCATCAGGTAAAGGACGTCTCTGTTGCTTTCTCTCTGAGAGCTCCGCGGACGCCAGCTCAAGTGTTTCTTTAATGGAGCACTGTTGAACTCGGGGAGACCGATCCGGATAGGGTCCGGTAGCGGGACGTCATCTATGTAAAACCATTTCGAAGGCCAGTCCTCGGACGCCTTCTTTGGGGTTCCGGATAAGTATCCGGTCCCGGCGATGCGCCATACTTCGGCTCCGCCCACTTGATATATAGACCCCTCTTGAGAACGGGGCACTAGGTAGAATAACCTCTTCCACAACGCGAAATGAGCCTCAACGCCTAAAAATAGCTCGCAAAGGGCGACGAAACCCGCAATATGTAATACGGAGGCGGGCGTGAGATTGTGCAGCTGGAGCCCGTAGAACTCCAGGAGCCCGCGGAGAAATGGATGAATTGGAAATCCCAGTCCCCTTATTAGATAGGGGACGAGGCACACCCGCTCTCCTTTAGAGGGATTTGGGGTGCTCTCCGCTTGTTTTCCGCCATTGTAGGTGGCGAGACCGGCTCGGACCGGGACCATGTATGCCTGAGGGAGAAATCCCTTGGCTTGAAGCGACACTAACTCGCTATGCGGGATGGTGCAACTCTCCCAGTCCCCGGGTTTAGGACCGGAGGGGCGAGGGGAGGAGCTACGACGGCTGGTCATGTTGGAATGGACCTTTGCTGGGAGCGCTCTGATGATAACTCGCGGAGAGGAGAAGATGTGGTTTGGATCTGAATCCTCATCCCGTTAAATAGGCGGCTTGTTTGTACGGCCAGGGGTGTGGATGTAAAAACATTCCGGCTTTTCGGATTCATTTAACACGTGGAAGACAACCATTATTGGGCATGGAAGCCGAGGAGCACAGCATTATTGAAAAATCAGACATTATTCCTACAGGTACACAGAATTTGGAGAAGAACCCGCCCTGCAATGCCGAAAACAATCTGCGTGCCGGACTCGTCGTCATTGAAGCCTGGTTCGGGGGCTACTGAGGGAGTCTTGGATTAGGGGGTGTTCGGGTAGCCGGACTATTCCTTCAGCCGGACACTAGGACTATGAAGATACAAGATTGAAGACTTCATCCCGTGTCTGGAAGGGACTTTCCTTGGCGTGGAAGGCAAGCTTGGCGATGCAGATATTCAAGATCTCCTATCATTGTAACCGACTCTGTGTAACCCTAATCCTATCCGGTGTCTATATAAACCGGAGGGATGTAGTCCGTAGGACAATCATCTTCATACACAATCATACCATAGGCTAGCTTCTAGGGCTTAGCCTCCTTGATCTCGTGGTAGATCTACTCTTGTACTACCCATATCATCAATATTAATCAAGCAGGAGTAGGGTATTACCTCCATCGAGAGGGCCCGAACGTGGGTTAAAACATCGTGTCCCTTGTCTCTTGTTACCATCCGGCCTTGACGCACAGTTCGGGACCCCCTACCCGAGATCCGCCGGTTTTGACACCGACACTAGGTTAAACATATTTACACAAATAGAACAAGTCGAGTTCATACCAGTTTCTCTCTGCCACGACCAGTTCATCGAATGCCATCATTATTGCCTTTCTCTTGCATGACCGAACAATATGAAAATAATAATAGTGCAAGAGTGCCATGGACTAAGCTGGAATCTGCAAACATTTTATACAACAGGAGAAGACAAGGTAAAATGGGCTCTTTATTAGATCAACAATTATTCATGCGAGAGCCACTCAACATTTCCATCATGGTCTTCTCCTCGGTAATACTCGAATAAAAAGAACAAAAGTTCAGAGAAACACGCTGAAATAGTTTTGAAGTTTTAGGTTTTCTTGAACAAGCAAATAAAAGAGAAAATCAAAAACAAGAAAAACTATTTACACCCTCGCAAACGCCCGGGGAAGACAAAGACGGCTGCGCAGCGGCCCATGCAGCTGCAGGATAAACTCGAGCGCCGTGTCCCTGACGTGACCACTCGGCGAAGCAGGAGGAGTTGGCGGGGGAGATGGCGACGGGGACGGAGACATAGCAGGCGTCCCCCTTCCACGCCCACCTCTGCCTCGGCCGCCTCCACCTCGGCCGCCTCACCGACCGCGGCCCCGTCCGGCGCCCCCGTGTCGGTGTAGTGAAAACTAGGGCTACACTAATCACCGGGCATGGGCCACGACTTTATGCAATTACACTAAAGAGGATCCATCTTCGCCGACAAGCGCTACATCGGCAAGCAAGACTCAAGCCACCATCCCGACAAGGAGCATCCTGCCCTGCTAGGGAGGACAGATACAAGGCAAAAAGAAGCAGCCAAGCCTGAGAACCAGAAGACAAGACGACCGCAAGGCTCCTTGTCGAGGATGCCCACGAGGCCCCGGCAAGGCCCCTTGCCGGAGACGGCCGCAAAGCCCCGGCAAGCCTCTTTCCAAGGGCGCTCACAAGGCCCCGGCAAGACCCTTGCCGGGAAGATACGCAAGACCGCAACAAGCCCTTGCCGAGGACATTGGTGGGGCCGTAGCCAGTCCCACACCTGCCAAGACTCCACCGCTGTCCCCATGCAGCTGCCAGCTCAACCAGCTGAGCAGGCGCCCGCGTGGCGACGTGCGGTCTCTACACCGATCCAGCAAGCTCCTGCGTGGTGGCATGCAAGTCTTCCTGAAGACTCCAGCACCCACGCCAGCCCAGCAACCAGCCAAGGTGGCGCTACAACGCCTCGTCAGCTCGGACGCGCGTCAAGGCCAGGCGAGGCGGCGACGGCTGGGACGAGCTTCCTTGCAGTCCCCGATAAAGCAAGGACACCTAAGCAAGACGCATTAAATACGCCTTGTCATGTAATGCGAGGGAGAACCTCGCATCACGGTACCCTTTCCACCTCCTGTGTGCCACTGTGGCAACCCCTTTCCCTATAAAAGGAGGCCCAAGGCGACCAGAAAGGGGATTCGGCTTTTTGGAGCTCCTCACGCCCCATGGCTAGTTCAAGAACACAGATAAACAAACCACCAAAGCAGGAGTAGGGTTTTACGCATCCTTGCGGCCCGAACCTAGGTAAAGTAATCGTGTGCTATCTGCTTGATCCGCTCTTCTCACGACCCCGCGCCCCGCAACCGCAGTAGGGATTCTTGTGATCCCATAGGTGTCGTTCCAAAACACCGACATCTTTGCCGCGCCAGGTAGGGGAAGCAATTGTGAGAATCCGGTCTAGTAGTAGACCCAGCTGTTCTTCATCACCATGGCTCCTAAGAAGCAGGCAGCCAAAAGAACGACGCCAGTGCGGCAACAGAAAAGATAAGTCATGCGAAACTTTAGATATTTCCTTTTTATATAAGGTTATTCCCCTCGGAGATCTCATTCTTTGTATGGAAAACCTGAACGCAAAGGGGCCCTCCCGCAATTGGCAACTTCCTTGTTCTGTTTCGAGTCCGCTCAACAGCTCAAGTGGCTGCGTCGAGAGTGGCAGGGTAGCCTTCCGCAATTGGCAACGCTCTCGATTCTGACTCGAGTCAAGCTCGACAGTTCGAGCGGCCGCATTAAGGGCGGTAAGGTGGTTCGCCCGACGGCAAGCACACCCGGCAGGCCATTGGGGATCCGTCCCCAAGACGCCGCCCTGGGTTTACGCGCCGGCAAGCCTACCCGATAAACATAGGGTGGACGTAAAAGGAGAGGTTGAACAGGAAGATAGCATGCACTATTTATTCGAGATTTCTGCATAGACCTGTATGCTAAGGAACCTTCTCGGGGCTACTTGCGCTCCATGTTGCCCCGAGTCCGCTCGGCAACTTGTGCGGTTGCGCTAGAGCCAAGAAGGTAAACCTTTCTGGGAGGCGACGTTCCCGAATAGCCGCTAAGGGCCCGTTTCCTCAAGCGCTGCTGGCTGGATCGTACGCTCCGAAAAGCATTCCAGCAGGCATAGGGAATATGTAGCAGAAGTCAAAATTTACAAGTGAGTTAAGTACACTTCAGATGCTAATCACTTGTCATGTTTAAACACAGTTATGGCCCGGGGGCTGGAAACGCCCTTAGGACCAATATTCTTGGTGTCAAGAACGACGAAGTTCTTCGCCATAAGCCTTTCCGGCAACGATCTTGCCAGGGGCCTGTGTCAAGAACAACAAAGTTCTTCACCATAAGCGTTCCCGACGACGATCTTGCCGGGGATTCGGCTTTTTGGAGCTCCTCACGCCCCATGGCTAGTTCAAGAACATAGATAAACAAACCACCAAAGCAGGAGTAGGGTTTTACGCATCCTCGCGGCCCAAACCTGGGTAAAGGAACCGTGTGCTATCTGCTTGATCCGCTCTTCTCACAAGCCCGTGCCCCGCAACCGCAGTAGGGATTCTTGTGATCCCATAGGTGTCGTTCCAAAACACCGACACCCCGCCTCGAGCATGGCATTCGCCTTGGGCATCCGACTCTTCCTTGACCACCGCAACTCTCTGGCGGGAGGAGAACCTGGTCGCCTCCGCGGAAGAACTGCTGCGGCCACGCCCTCTCGCCATGACCGTGGGTGAAGAATGGAGACGGAGGGGAGGCACAAGGAGACGCTCTTCCTCCTACCCCTGAGTCCCCTTTTTTTTAGTTGGGCGGGGAAGGCTGAAAGACGAGCTCTACGCCTCTGAAGAGCCCACTCAAGTCCAGCTCATTAAGTGGCAACGAGCGAGGCCATCGACCGCCCTCCCCGCCCACTACTAGGAAAAGGGGTGCTAGTGGCGCACCAGTTTTGCCTACTAATGGCGTACTACTGGTGCGCCACTAGCACCACGCCATTAGAATTAAATACTAATGGCGCACGTACCCCTGGTGCGCCATTAGTATAGCCCACCGTGCGCCATTAGTATGCCTCCCAGGGGGCCATATGTACCCATGTGCTTTGGCATACTAATGGCGCACTAGTAGGTGATGCGCCATTAGTGTCATTTTTGCAGTGCGCCATTAGTGTCTTGAGTGGTGCGCCACTAGTATGAATATTAGGGATTTTTCTTTTTTGAAATTTTCACAGGTTACAAAATATATTAATGGACGGAATATAGATAGCACCACATAACAACAATAGATTCATCGAATACAATAGAAGATTAGTCTCCGAATACAATTCATCATATTAGTCTCCGAATTCAAAAGACCGTATTAGTCTCCGAATTCATCGATTAGTCTCCGAAAGTAATACTAATCCTAACAAGTCATACTAATCATCGTCATACAACTTCTACTCGTTATTAATAACAAGTCATACGATCATAATCTTGATAGTCATCGAACCAACCCTACTTAATTGTTCTTAGCACATGATCATCAGTATTAGGCACGACCTAAATACCCTATTTAAGGTAAAATATCATAAAACAATATAGACGCTGACTCTCCATTATGAAGAATGGAGATCATCCTGTCTCCAATTCTTGCGCCTCGCTTCCTGTTGCCTCCAAGAACCTGCTTACGACTGTCCATACATTTTTTCCATTCTTTGATTTTCATGTCTCTAGTTCTTTTAGAAATCCGGTATGGACAGTTGAGATTCGTAGGATGACCAGGATATATGTTCAAAACATGAAGGCTGCCATTCTGATACATCAAATGAGGCACACAATCCTCTGGGATTCTCTGTTGAAAAACATAGTAATAACTACATCGTTAGCAATGATGTACTAGTTTTAGAAGTATGCAAAAGATGCACGAATGTTGTAATAGTAGAAAACCTTACCAGGGTATCTCCATGGTAGTTACCGTAGTTCAACACGTGCACTAGTGGCACGTATTGACCATAATGTTGAGGAGTTTTACAATAGATATTGTAATTCTCAAGATCAGTACAAAATCCGACCAGATGATTTTTCTCCTGATAAGTTAACTCTAAGCCATCGGTGTAGTGGGTTTTGTCTACCATGTTCCGCACATTGTTTGAACAATCAAAATAAGCTGTCAATGGAAATAAGTTGTCAACTATTTTGAAATGAACAATATAAATTAGTTAATAATTAACTATGTTTGAGAAACTCACATAGCGGTAGAACTGGAGGCGTATCAACAAGGACCCAAATGTCCATATTGTCTTGGTCGATGTCAGGATCACCAAGATCCATGGTGACAAGCATACCCTCATCAAAACCATACATGTTGCAAAATGCTTCCCAATTTTTGCAACCAAAATGGGTTACGCTCCCAGAATTATACAGATTTACTTCAAAATCCACATCATGATGAGTCCTTAGGTGAATTTTCTTTGTTTCATAATTTTCATGGTCTTCAAAATCCATCCTCTCCAAGACATAGCGTCTTGCATGGCATGGGATAAGCTGTACTCGAATTGTAAAAGATGAAAATTACACGTTGAAATAGTTGAAGTCATGCTTAATTATGAAAAAAAACAATTGTCGTCGTTGCGTACCGTTTCAACTTCGAAGGTCTCCTCGAGCTTAATGTTGAAGCGCCGATCATCGTCCAGGTGAGGCCTGTCGCACATACCTCGATCGTCGTGGCACCAGCCGCACTCCCCCGGGAGACTTTTGTCATCCGATGACGACATTTCCTATGTTCGTAATTCAAAACTACATCATCTCTGTTGGGTCCAATAAGATAATCCACAGTGTGGTGAAAACACGCCCTTCGAACTGGTTTGAGCAATTGGTGAATGGAGATGGTCTAAGATTTTCAGTAGTAAGAAGTGAAGTGGTAATTTTGAGAGCAAATGGTTAGGATGAGTGGTTCCTCTTCTAGATTAGGGTTTATCGATGACGAGCAACTGACATTAGTAATAACTATGAGTTGATATCACACTTCTATATGTATAACACAAGAGGCAGTTGATCCTAGTTAATTAAGTACTAAGATACCCTGGTCCATGCATTTGTCGCAAGTACCCCATATGTCCTATTTTCAGCAAAGTCATGCTAAAATTCACGAAAAATTTCAGCATGACCTTTGCTGAAAATAGGACATATGGAGTACCCGAATTTACCGGAACGGAAGTTAATCGACATTCTGGCAAACTCAAGGGCCTCTCGGGGTACCTGCAAAATCATCACGACACGATGGTCGGAGACAAAACCCAGCAAACTCCTTCCCTTCACTCGGGGTACAGCAATATATCTTCTAGCCATGAAAAATAATACCAACTAGGATCGGTATGACCTTCGTTTTTCATTTTCTGTATGATCAATTAAATCTTCTGCAAGCTTATATGAAAAGGTTCAGCAACTTGAAACGTAACTCTTGCTTGGTGTTCCAAATCATTTCATTTATATTTTAAATAACAGTAGGAATTAATTCATAATAGAATTTACCCCAAAAACAAATTCCTTTAATGCCATTTTCAAACTCTGAGTTGCCTCTGTTGCACTAAAACTAATTCAAATAATTTTTATAAAATTGGCACAAAATTTTTGGGAGACCCTATAATTCTTATAAATCATTTTTGAACAAAGACCCATCGTACTCTTTTGAAATTTTTGAGAGAAATACCCACTTTTCCATTCTGATCCATTTTCAGTTTACAACTACAACCCTATTTCCCCTAGCTCCTAAAAATCTACAAAATTATCCCAACACAAGAACAGTACCTACACTCCTTTTTCCCAAACATCTCCTGATCACAAGTTCTAAATTTTCAATAGGCGACATGGATTTGCTGAATCACCATAAACCTAAAAATCACTAAAGTAGGAAATCAATGCTGACTAAATTTTTTAAGTGCTCTTCCTAAAAATCACTAAAGTAGGAAATCTTTAACATAATGTACCTTGCAGCTTTGTTCAATTAGTACAATCAACAGTGGGTTTCGTTCAATTGATCAGGAGTAGGAGATCTTGATGTTAGACCAAAAATTCAGTTATGTCGTCGTCCAAAAATTGCTAATCTGATGTCACAGTAGCCACTATCTACCACGCACCATACAGAGGCACATCAGGCAACCGAACTAGCAGCAGCCAATTCACACTAGCAGGATCATTGGCTGTACCAACAAAATCACACTAAGCATTGACAACACCAACAACATTGCCAGCACCATACAAAATTGTTTCACTGGCAACCACCAATCCAAACTAGTAGTTCACACTAGAGCAGTACACACGAGAGAGGAGACAGAGAGACGAGGAACTCACCGGCGTCTGGCGGTGAGGGCGGGGCGGAGTCGGGGGACGGCGGCGCTAGCAGCGAGGGGCGTGGAGGGGTCGGGCTCGAGCGGCTAGGGGCGGGGCGGAGTTGGCGGAGACAGCTGGCGGCGAGGGCGTGGGGCTGAGTTGGAGGAGGAAGACAGTCGGCGGCGCGCTTGGGTGAGGTGGGGGAAAACCTAACAGAGGGGCCGAGCGAGCGTGAGAGAGAGAGGGGCCAAAAATTCAGTGCTTCTTCAGAGGAGGGAAGAGTAGGTCAAGGACGACGGCGATGGCGGCGTAGTAGCGGGTGGGGCGGCGGCGGGTGGGGCAGGAGGCCGAAGGCGATGGACGGGCGGAGGAAGAGGGGGGCTTACGGGCGGAGGAGACCGGGAGGCGGCGCAGTGGGTGGGGCAGTGGCGCGGTGGGTCGGCGGCGAGGACCGAGATGGGGAGGTGGGGCGCGGGTGTCGTCGGAGCGGGTGTGGAGCTAGGGGGGAAGTGGAGGGAGGGACGAAGGGATCGGGCGAATTAGCTAGGGGGGAAGATTACTAATGGCGCACCCCTGGCGGTGCACCATTAGTATGTTTTTTATAGCAATGGCGCACCAGCCAGTGGTGTGCCATAAGTAATTTTTTTTTGCATCTAATAATTTTGTTAGAAAATGAATATTAATATGAAACAGTAATAAATTTTTATAAAAACAGTAATAAATTTTTAAAAAATATCATCAAATTTGTTATTTGAAAATATTTATGAATATAAAAAAATATCATCAAATTTGTTAAGTGAAAATATCATCAAATTTGTTATTTGAAAATGTAATCAAATTTGTTTGGATTTTTAGTTGCATTCATTTGTGACGGTGGAGCGGGGGAGGGTGCGGTGGGTCGTCATCGGCGGTGGAGCGGGGGAGGGTGCGGGGGTGTCCTCGGCGGCGGTGGAGCGGGGGAGGGTGCGGTGGGTCGTCGACGGCGGTGGAGCGGGGGAGGGTGCGATGGGTCGTCAGCGGCGATGGAGTGGGGGAGGGTGTGGGGGGTCGTCGCCGGCGGTGGAGCGGGGGAGGGTGCGGGGGGTGCTCGGCGGCGAGGGGGATCTGGCGAGTGGGGATAGCGATCTAGATGGAGGGGGATCGAGATCGAGTGTCCTCATGAATATTCAATATTTTTTCATATTGAATATGAAAAAATATCATCAAATTTGAAAATTTTGAAAAGTGCCCATGAATTAAATTTAAAAATATTCATGAGCTCGAAAAATAAAAATGATAGTAGTTTTGCAAAAAAAAAAGTAGTGGTGCACTGTGTGGTAGGTGCGCCATTACTAGTTAAACTAGTAATGGCGCACTGTGACCTGGTGCGCCATTAGTATTTTTGGAAAAATAAAAAAATGGTTACTAGTGGCACACCGTGGGTCTGGTGCGCCATTAGTATTTACCACACTAATGGGGCACCGACTCATGGTGCGCCATTACTATATAGTAGTGGCGCACCACATGTCTGGTGCACCATTAGTGGCCATATCATCTATAGCCCTTTTCCTAGTAGTGGCCCAATCAAAGGCACGTAAGGATCAGCCCCCGCGCGCCTTCCCATATTCCATGCGTTTGTCACCTACCCCACGCCGTGCATGCGGTGTATGTGGCACGAGGGGCAGTCATAGTGGGAAACGTGTAACGACGCTTCCAAGGCAGAGAGAGTAAATGAGCAGCGGCCCTGCAGTTTTAAAGGGACACGCAAGCCGCCTCTTTACTGTTCACCACGGGATGACGCAAGCGTGCTGCGGTCATTCCACGCACGACCCCCACATCACGCATTCAACACGGGTCGTGGGGAAGCGCAAGCGAGCGAAGGAGTTACTGCGGTAAAAACTCCACCGCACGTGCACCCGCGCACCGTTCTAGGCCTGGCCCTATAACGCTCCACACTTATATGTGGCCCAGGCCCGGGGGCTCCTGTCGGTGTACAAAAGTAGGGGTCCCTTTTTGCACCCCTTTACTTGTGCGCGGGCAATCGCAGCCCCACGCCCCTGGCCACGCTTGGCGGGGCAGAGGAAGCAAAGGCACAAGACGACTAAATCAACGCCAAGACAGAAACACAAAGAGCAGAAGGGCGAGGTGGACTCCCCCGACAAGGCCCTTGCCGGGGCGGACTCCGCAGTCCTGGCAAGAGCCTTGCCGGTGCAACTTGCCCAACGCCAGCAGGGATGCCACCGTCGAGCCTGAGAGTTGTGATGCCCTCAACCACATTGGAACCAAAGCTCGGGAGGCGCCTCCGTGGTGGCATGCAAATCTTTGTGAAGACCAGAAGCATACAAAATCATATGAGAATCAGAAGACGACGATCCTTGGCAAGATCCTTGCCGAGGATACCCACGAGACACCCGGCAAGCCCCTTGCTGGTGACGGCCATAACGTCACGACAAGGACCTTTCCGGGGCCCCGGCAAGGCTCTTACCGAAGACATCCGTGGGGCCGCAGCCAGGCCCACATCTGCCAGAGCTCCTCCGCCGTTCCCATGTAGCTGCCAGCCCACCAACCAGGCGAACAACTGCGTGGCGACGCGCGGCCTCTAGGACAACTCAGCAAGCACCTACGTGGTGGCATGCAAATCTTCATGAAGACCCTACCACCAGGCCAACTTAGCATCCTGCCACCCTACGTGGCGCTGCATGCCTTGTTGGCCTGGACACATGCCGGAGCAAGGCGGGGTGGCGACAGACGGGACGGGCCTCGTTACCACCCCCGATAAAGCAAGTGGACACCTAAGTAGTGCATTTAATGCACTTTGTCCTGTAATGACAAGCGATAAGCTTGTACACTTTATAGCTTTCCACCTCATGTGTGGCACTGTGGCAGCCCCCTTGCCTATAAAATGAGGCTCACGGCATACTGGGAGAGGATTCAGATCTTTTGGACGACGCATGCACCGTAGCTAGTTCAAAAGCTCAAGAACACTCAAATATACACCAATGCAGGACTAGGGTATTACGCATCCTCGCGTCCCGAACCTGGGTAAACGATCTTTGTGCTGTCTCCTAGACCCGCTCTTTCCACAGCCCCGCGCCCGCCAACCGTAGAAGGGATTCCAGTGATCTCATAGGTGTCGTTTTCCCCCGACATATCAAATGGGGATGTTAGGAGATTCGATATTAGTAAAGTGATGGTGATCCATGGCTGCATGGTCTAGGTTAACTTTGGTCAAAGGGTAATCATGAGGGCGTATCTCAACATTAAAGTGAGCCGCCAAACGAGTTGCATAAATCCCACCATGTATTTTACCATGAGATTTATTAAGATGGAGGCGACAAGCCACAATAGCTCCTAAGCTATAAGTGTTGCCGCCCTATAATGCATGATGTAAAACAGTAAGGTCTGGTGAACTAAGTGCACCCACCTTCTCCCTAGCAAGCAAGCATTTTGTAACGAAAATCGCAAAGTAATGAACAACATGAAAATGCAAGCCAGCAGCAGTGGTAGCTGACACCCCTCTCTCATCTACCACCGTCAAAGTGCGATAAAAGGCCTCAAACCTAGCTGGCCTAGGCTCGGCCAAGCTCCCATCAGAAGGGATCATGCATATGTCACAAAATACAGTAAGTGGTATCTGATGGTTTTCAGCATATAAATCAAAGCTCACTTCAGGATGATTATTCCTTGGCACGAAAGTAAAACTTTGAACAAAGATGTTTGTCAGGATTTGATGCTGTTCACAGTCATCTGTGATGAAGTCTGTGAGGCCGGCATTTGCAGCATATTGTGTAAACTCCTAAAGGATTCCAGCCTCTTTCGGGAACAAGGGTGTGCGGCCATTCACACGGCCGTACTTCCGCCAACCTCCAAGGATGGAGATCACTATCAGATGACTCCCCAATAACACCCTTGGAGTTCTTCTTGGAGCCAAACTTCCTAAAGATATTCATGGTTTTCCTATGAAAAAAATTCTGAAATTTATTAGCCCACAAAATTTTCTCAACAGAACTTCACAAAATTGATACCAACTAGTCATAGGGATGCATAGAGGCCATAGCAAGCATTCAAAATACTTAGAACTCTAAGAATTCAACATGCAAGCACATCTACATCCGCACCAAGAGTAACTAATTATTCAAAATATAAACCACTGAAGAAAAAACTAATTGGATAAAAGGTGGAGTCACATACCAAGCAACAATCCCCCAAAACAGATTAGGAAACGGAATTTTGAGAAAAGAGATCAAAATCCACGGGTTTGGGGGCAAGAACAAGAGAGAGAGAGAGAGAGAGAGAGAGAGAGAGAGAGCTATGGAAATTTTTTTCAGGAGCTGAGTGATGAAGTGGGCTAAAGGGATAAGTGAGGGGCCCCACGTGGGGACCACAACCCACCAGGGCGCGCCTGGGGAACCTGGCGCGCCCTGGTGGGTTGTGCCCACCTGGTGCACCCCTCTCATATTGTTTGCACCAGAAATTCATAAAAAAATCGTATTAAATTTTCAGGGCATTGTGAGAACTTTTATTTTTGGGTCATTTTTTATTGCATGGGAAATTCAGAAAACAGACAAAACATGACATTTTATTTTATTTAACCAATAAGAATAGAAAATAAAAAGTAGGGACATAAGGTAGTGCTTACTAAATTCATCAACTTCATACCACTAAAAAATGATCCCTTAATAAGGTTGATCGGGTCTTATTAACAACCACTTTCGATTAGCATGAAACCGAAGAACTTAAGTAAATCAGTAAGTTACCTCAATCGGGATATGCATTTCCCCAACAATAAGCATTTCATATTTCTTTTTGACAGTAGGTAGAGGTATTTGAAAATTTTCAATAGTGATTGTCGGAGATTTTTCAATAACATTAATACCATTCACTTGGAATTGTTTCTTCGGAAAGTACACCGTATGCTCATTACCATTGATATGAAAAGTGATCTTGCTTTTATTGCAATCAATAACAGCTCCTGCAGTATTCAAGAAGGGCCTACCAAGGATAATCGACATGTTGTCGTACTCGGGCATCTCAAGTATAACAAAGTCAGTTAAGATATTGACATTAGCAACAACAACGGGCACATCCTCACAAATACCGATAGGTATGGCAGTTGATTTGTCAGCCATTTGCAAAGATATTTCAGTATGTGTGAGTTTATTCAAGTCAAGTCTTTTATATAAAGAGAAAGGCATAACACTAACACCAGCTCCTAAATCACACAACGCAGTTGATACATCCATTTTGCATCATGTTTCCTTACTGTTATTTATATTGCTTTTATCCATAATAATGCTTTTTGGAGTAATTCTAATGCATTTTCTCTCATAATTTACAAGGAACACACCAAGAGGGAGAATTCTGGTAGCTGGAAATCTAGACCTGGAAAAGCTACGTCAGGCCACCTATTATGCACAACTCCAAATGAGCTGAAACTTTACGGAGATTTTTTATGGATTATTTGAGAAATATTGGAGCCAATAAACACCAGAGGAGGGGCACCAGGTGGGCACAACTCACCTGGGCGCGCCAGGCCCCCCCCAGGCGTGCCCTGGTGGGTTGTGGCCTCCTCGGCCCACCTCCGGTGCCCATCTTCTGGTATATAAGTCATTTTGACCTAGAAACAATAAGGAGGAGACTTTTGGGACGGAGCGCCACCGTCTTGAGGCGGAATTTGGGCAGAAGCACTTTTGCCCTCCGGCGGAGCCATTTCGCTGGGGGAACTTCCCTCCCGGAGGGGGAAATCATCGTCATCATCATCATCATCACCAACAACTCTCCCATCTTGGGGAGGGAAATATCCATCAACATCTTCAACATCACCATCTCCTCTCAAACCCTAGTTCATCTCTTGTGTTCAATCATGTTACCGGAACTATAGATTGGTGCTTGTGGGTGACTAGTAGTGTTGATTACATCTTGTAGTTGATTACTATATGGTTTATTTGGCGGAAGATTAGATGTTCATATCCATTATGCTATTTAATACTCCTATGATCATGAACATGCACTACTAGGGAAAACCTTATACACAGAATTTTAGCAGCAACGCAGTTTAAAAACAGACGGTACTGCTAATTAGCAGTAGCGAGCTTCGGGAAACCACGCTACTAATAGCACGGTAGCAGTAGCGGTCTAGGTGAAACAAGCGCTACTACTATAATTGCCACGACGTTGCCCCCGGGCTAGATATAGTAGTTGCGCCCTTCCAAGGACGCGCTACTACTAAAGTACTTAGTAACAACATTTTTCTTCAAAATACGCTACTGCTAAGTATTGCACCTAATTAAGTTTAGTCCCATACTACTAAGAGAACAAGGTGTTTACCACCTTAAATATGTTACTTCTCAAACTATCTCGAGCACTTGGTCTTCATTGGACTATATGTGTAGGATTTGTGGTTGCAATATGAATCTTCACCAGTGCCTATACAGGTACCGTGAGGATTCATGTTGACTAGTTAGATTCTACACAAAAAGATCAATGATGACCAATGTATATATTTGAAGTTTTTACATGCTTAGACTTAGCAGTAGCGTTTTTTCAAGGCAAAGCGCTACTGATATTATAAAACAGAAAGGAATAGCTCTAGTGCGTTTCGCTTGACACGCTATAGCTAACTGAGCTATAGCGCTTCCAGAGAAACACGCTGCGGCTAGTATGACTTAACCACCGGCCGCGCGGGCTCAAAATTTCGCTAAGTCCTTCCCCTCCACTAACCCCTCTCCCCCAACTGCTCCATCGTCGCCCTGCCGTTCTCGACCTCACAGCCGCCGCCCGCCGCCGCCGTCAACCTCACCACCGCCGCCGCCCGCGGCACACCCTCGACGCCGCCCCCGACCCTGACCTCGACACCACCCCCGACCTCGACGCCGCCCCCGACCACGACATCGACGCCGCCCTCCGTCGGGCGCCCGAGCCCCGACCCCGCCCTCGACGCCGCCTGCCCCTCCCTCGCCGCAGTCACCGTAAGGCTCTGCCTCTCCTCTCCCCTAGCCTCCTCTCTCTCTCTCTCTGCTAGGGCAATTCATATATGTGTTGATGCTGTGTTGATGTTCATATGAACCCTAGGTGTTCATATGAACCCAAGATTTGTTTAGGGTAGTAGGCATTTTTTAGCATTTAGGAAAAATGATTAGCAATTTTTTTAGGAAATTAGCTAGGGAATTTTTTTTAATGAAAATGCCTAAACAGTAATTTCATTCAAAAAACAAAAAACAGAATTGTTTTTCTTTCAAAAACTTGGTTAAACTAATTGTTGCTATGTAAACAAAAAACAAGATTATTGTTATATGATATATGTCATTGATGTTCATTTGCATATTCCGTTGTTGAAGTGGTTCGATTGTGCCCAAGTGGCTTTGTTGTTTCCAGGGAATGAAGTCGAGTGGCCTATGTTTTGCCGGAATGTTGATTCATTTCCATTACGACAAATTTCAGGTTCTTGATTTGTCCACTTTTTAGTAAAAGTCATTCGAAAATTTTCCGTAAATTTCAGCATGACTTGTGCTACAAACTAAGAAATATCGAGTGCCCGGGATTTGCCGCACCGGGAAGGAGTCAACATTGCTGCAAACCATAGGCCTTTTTTATGTCATTATTCATTTTATTAAGTATAGAATTAATTGACTAGATTTAATCGTAAGAACTAGTTGGATTAATAGAATTAGTTGAATTAATAGAACTAGTTGAACATGTCACATTTGTTGTTATTTTTTTAGTTAAAGCAATTTTTCCCACATCGACGTCGATGATGCCTATCCCGCATCCTCGTCGTCGAGTCGGTGGAGGACACCTGCGTCACCAGATGGGCCATGTCCGGGACTGGGCTCCGCCGGGGTGGTACTTGGAGGCGCTACCTACCGGGGGCGCAGGTTGGTGAGGAGCCAGCCTGTCGTTGACCCGAACCTTCTTTGGTGGCGGTCGCATGGGCCAATGACGATCCAGAGGCTCGAGGACCCCGCGGAGGTGGTGCGTCACCGTGTCAGTGAGGAGGACGCACACGTCCGTCGCTACTTGTTTGCGTTGGAGCACAGGTTCTCCAATACCTGGCAGGTTCTCCAGGGATCTCACTTGAGCTATGATCCTCTGATGGTTCCTTCTCTTTGGGTGTCCACGGCCCGTGCCGATACCCGTCATGCGCTAGGGTTTTAGTTGTATTAGTGATGTTATATGTATGATACTATTCGGGATGTATTAGTGATAATATTCGACGATGTACGGACGCATGAGATGATTTAATTTTGCTTATTGAATGCATGCTAATTTGAATACTTATTTATTTTACGATTTGGTTTTGCTTATTGAATGCTCATGTAAATATGAGTCCTATAAGATATTTTCAAATGTATATCTTGTGTTGCTCAAATAGGATATGTGCTTGCCCAAGTGGCCGGTCATGTGTGCAGGTTACACCTCCGAGTGGCCTATGTTTTGCCGGAGTGTTGATTCATTTCCATTCCGGCAAATTTCAGGTGCTCGATATGTCCTATTTTAGCAAAGGTCATGCCGGATTTTTCCGTGAATTTTGGCATGACTTGTGCCAGAATATGTAGGAAAGATCGAGTGCCCCAGATTTCTCTGTTGAGTATCCTGGTAGTTGTCTTCGATCGATTTTCAATTAATGTTTCAACTATGAACATAGGAAATGTCTGACAACGAAAAGGATTTCGGTATTTGCAAATACTGCAAAGACGAGCGCGACCTGTGCAACGGAATCTTCCTAGATGATGATAGGTGCTTCAGCATCAAGCTGGACGAGAACTTCGAAGTGGATACAATAAGTCACAACGACAAGTCTTTTTTCGTAATTAAGCATGACATCTGCTTCAACTTATAATTTTTTTACTATTCTACTAGCGTATCCCCTGCCATGCAAGAGTTTTTGTCTTGGATAAGATAGGTTTCAGTCGTACTATGGAGGTAAAGAAAGTTTACTTGAAGACCGAGCATGGCTCTATTTTCCACGCAAAATTATACAACGCAGACGACTACACCTATTTTGGATGCAAAACTTGGTGAGCACTATGCAAGACTTATGCATTTGAGCCTGATATGGTTATCACCTTTGATATCCGTCCAAAAGATGATATTGAAGGTAATATCGACATCTGGGTCGATGTGCAGACGCCTCCAGTTATACCATTATGTGAGTTTCTCAACCATATTTATGTCTTTGATATTGGTTATTCAAAAATAGTTGACAACTAACTTCTATTGTCAGCTTATTTCCGTTCAAGCAAACATGTTCAACGCTTGGTAGATAGGACCTACTACTGTCCCTTGGCTGAACTAAACTGCGAGGAGCTAAGTCATTATGTTTCATGGCTTGAGGATCTTCATATTGTCAAGACAATTTTTCTTCCTGCACTTAGAAATGTTAGTACTGAAAACGAGTGACCAATAGTGTTCGTACTTAACTACGGTCACATCTATTTAGGAAAGATGGTAAGATTTTTACTATTTGTCCTCAGTGCATCTTTTGCATACATTATTTTTTGAGCTAAACTTCACTGCTAAGTATGTTACTATTCGATGATCTTCAACAGGGACTCCCGATGAATGTTGTGCCTCATGGGATTGAGACTAAAGGTACCATGAGTATTGTTAGCTTACGACCAAGATATCCTACAATGCACTTTAGTGCATTCAGGATTTCTAATAGCGAGGAATGCTTAATAGTGAAAGACCGGACCAAATTTGTGATGGAGGAGTGTAGAGAAGTACTAGGGGGCAGCAATCAGAAGCGCAACCCATGATTAGGAGACAGGTTCATCAGCATGCTCAAACTTTATGAAGGAGGAGATCTACACATGTTTTATGTTATTTTACCTAAGAGAGAGCAGCAGGAATGATTATCTAGCTAGAAATGAGTTTGAAGATGATGATGTGCTACACTATGACTGTGATGATTAAATAGCCAGTGTTGGTGGTAATGACTATGATGATTATTATTAGCTACTATTGGTGGTGATTAGATAGCTACCGCATCTAGTGTTGGTGGTGATTAGCTAGCTAGAATGATTTTGAAGATGATGATGTGCTACACTATGACTATGGTGATTAAATAAATACTATTGGTGGTAATGACTATGATGATGATTAAATAGCTTGTGCTGGCGGATTAGATTCAAGTGGAGGCAACATGTGGTGCACATCGAAAGTACTACTAGTCCAAACTAGATCAAGTTTGGATTAGTAGTATACTTTTGACATGCACAACATATTGCCTCCACTTGAACCTAATCCACCTTCATTTGACACAATGTTATGGACATAATGATATAAACCTCATAATTGGTATTGTACCAAAATTTGTATAACGGCATATAAATACACTAAAAATAAAAAAATAATACTAGTAGCGATGGATAGTAAACACGCTGCTACTAGCTAGATTAGCAGCAGCGTGGGAGAGAACAAGCGCTGCCGCTATGTGTCTTAGCAGTAGCGTGTGTCGCGCGCGCTACTGCTAAGTAATAGCTGTAGCGCCTTATTAGTAGCGCCGCAGCCCGCGCTACTAGTGGGCATTAAACCTGCGCTACTACTAGGGTTTTCCCTAGTAGTGATGTTTATCATTTGTGAGTAGTTACTTTTGTTCTTGAGGTCACAGGAGAAATCACGTTGCAAGTAATCATGTGAACTTGATATGTGTTCGATATTTTGATAGTATGTATGTTGATATTCCCTTAGTGGTGTCATGTGAACGTCGACTACATGACACTTCACCATGTTTGGGCCTAAGGGAATGCATTGTGGAGTAGCAATTAGATGGTGGGTTGCGAGAATGACAGAAGCTTAAACCCTAGTTTATGCGCTATTTTGTAAGGGATCGATTGGACCCAAAAGTTTAATGCTATGGTTAGAATTTATTCTTAATACTTTTCTCGTAGTTGCGGATGCTTGCGGGAGGGTTAATCATAAGTAGGAGGTTTGTTCAAGTAAGAACAACACCTAAGCGCCGGTCCACCCACATCAAATTATCAAAGTAGCGAACAAAAATCAAACCAACATGATGAAAGTGACTAGATGAAATTCCCATGTACCCTCAAGAACGCTTTGCTTATCATATGAGACCGTTTTGGCCTGTCCTTTGCCTCAAAAGGATTGGGCTACCTTGCTGCACTTTTGTGACTATTATCGTTACTTGCTCGTTACAAATTATCTTACTATCAAACTACTCCGCTACTTACAATTTCAGCACTTGCAGACATTACCTTACTGAAAACTACTTGTCATTTCCTTCTGCTCCTCGTTGGGTTCAACACTCTTACTTATCGAAAAGAGCTACAATTGATCCCCTATATTTGTGGGTCATCAAGGATATTTTCTGGCGCCATTGCCGGGGTGTGAAGCGCCTTTGGTAAGTGGAATTTGGTAAGAAAACATTTATATAGTGTACTGAAATTTATTGTCACTTGTTACCATGGAAAACAATCCTATGAGGGGTTTGTTCGGGGTATCCTCACCTCGTCCGAAACCACAATTAGCTACCCCTCAACCTACTGCACCTATTGAAAATATTGAATATGAAATTCCTTCGGGTATGATAGAACAACTGCTAGCTAATCCTTATGCAGGAGATGGAACCGAACATCCTGGTATGCACTTGATATATGTGGAACAAATTTGTGGATTGTTTAAGCTTGCAGGTTTACCCAGGGATCAAGTTATGAAAAAGGTTTTCCCTTTATCTTTGAAGGGAAAAGCATTGGCATGGTATAGGCTATGTGATGATATTGGATCATGGAATTGGAATCGTTTGAAATTGGAGTTCCACCAAAAAAATTATCCTATGCATCTAGTTCATCGTGATCGGAATTATATATACAATTTTTGGCCTCGTGAAGGAGAAAGTATCGCTCTAGCTTGGGGAAGGCTTAAGTCAATGTTATATTCATGCCCCAATCATGAGCTCTCAAGAGAAATTATTATCCAGAATTTTTATGCTTGTCTTTCTCGTAATGATCAAACCATGCTGGATACTTCTTGTGCTAGTTTATTTATGAAGAAGACTATTGAATTCCGGTGGGATATTTTGGAAAGAATTAAATGAAACTCTGAAGATTGGGAACTCGACGAAGGTAAAGAGTCAGGTATTAAACTTAAGTATGATTGTGTTAAATCTTTTATGGATACTGATGCTTTTCAAAAGTTTAGCACTAAATATGGACTTGACTCTGAGATAATAGCCTCCTTTTGTGAATCATTTACTACTCATGTTGAACTCCCTAAGGAGAAGTGTTTTAAATATCACCGACCTATTAAAGAGGAAATTGAAGAACCAGTACCGGTTAAAGAAGAAACTATACTTCATAATGTTGATCCAGTTGTTCCTTCTGCTTATATTGAGAAATCACCTTTCCCTGTTAGGATAAAGGAACATGCTAAAGTTTCAATTGTGGTTAACAAAAGCTATATTAGAACACCTAAACCTGATGAACAAATTAAAGTAGAACCTAGTATTGCTATGGTTAAAGATCTGTTGGAAGAGGATATGGATGGGCATGTTATTTACTTCTATGAAGAAGCTGCTAGAATTGCTAAACCTGATAAAAGTGATAAATATATACCTGTTGTTGGCATGCCTGTTATTTCAGTTAAAATAGGAGATCACTTTTATCATGGTTTATGTGACATGGGTGCTAGTGTGAGTGCCATTCCTTACACTTTATATGAAGAAATCATGAAAGACATAGCACCTGCTGAGATAGAAGAAATATATGTTACTATTAAACTTGCTAATAGAGACACCATATCACCAGTTGGGATTATTAGAGATGTTGAAGTCTTGTGTGGGAAAATTAAATACCCTGCTGATTTTCTTGTTCTTGGTTCCCCACAAGATGACTTTTGTCCCATTATTTTTGGTAGACCTTTCTTGAATACAGTTAATACCAAGATAGATTGTAAGAAACAAACTGTTGGTGTTAGCTTTGGTGATTGGTCTCATGAGTTTAATTTTTCCAAGTTTAGTAGAAATCATCATGAAAAAGAATTGCCTAGTAAGGATGAATTAATTGGTCTTGCATCTATTGTTGTTCCACCTACTGATCCTTTAGAACAATATTTGCTAGACCATGAAAATGATTTACATATGCATGAAAGAAATGAAATAGATAAGGTTTTCTTTGAACAACGTCCGCTGCTTAAACACAATTTGCCTATTGAAACTCTAGGAGGTCCTCCTCAGTCTAAAGGTGATCCTGTGTTTGAATTAAAACAATTGCCAGACACTTTATGTCACAACCCTAGAATTTGTGCCTGCAAATAGTTGCATATGCATCCATGCATCATGTTTAAATTCAAGAAACTTGAATTGAGGAACTTTCAAAGCCTCAAAATTTTAATTAAAAGAAGGGAAGATAACCCTGGAAAATGCATCCAATGTTTCCAAAATGATCTTTAGTGATGTTTAATATTTTTGACAAGGGTTTTGGTCCAAACAAAAAAAGGAACATTTTTGAGGAATTATTTTGGCCATTTGGATTTAAATCAATAAATATTTGAGTTGGATTTAATTCTTCTATAAAAGAATTGCAAGTCCAATAATTCTGAAAATTTGTGAGTGGCTCTTAATATATTGTATCTAGCCACATAATAATTTCCAGAAGCTACAAAATTAGTTTGGTTCAAAAAAAAATTAAAAGAAACTTTAGGAAAAGGAGAACAGACAGAAAAAAATAATAAAAAGCAGAAACCCACCTGGGACACCTACCTGGCCACACCTGGCGGCCCAACAAACTGGCCCAGCCCACCACCGCAGCTCCCCTGTCGTCTTCCTCCTCTGCCAGGAGGACGAGCACGTGTGGCTGACCTGTGCGAGCACGCACCGCACGACCTCTAGTCTGCATGTTCGCCTGGACGTCGCCTAGAGCTGCCACGCAGTTCCCTATTCCCCCTTGACTTCTCCCCTCCAAGCAACTCTCTCTTCCCCTCCTCTGCCCTCTCCCCCGAACGGAGCTCGCTGTCGCCGCTCGTCACCACCGCGGCCATCGTGCCCTGCCGACTCACCAGCGCATCCAGTGGCTCCGTCGTTGTTGTTTTTGTCTGCCCAGCCGAAGGAACCGAGTGGATCTTCCCTAAGACGAGTGGCTTGTCGTCGTTCCCCTCCTCAGATGCCGGAGATCGTCGCTGACGCCCCGCCTGCTCCAGCCCTTCCTCGAGCCTGCTTCGGCACCCCTGCACTCGCTGTGAGCTCCTCCCCCGAACCCCCCTCTTCTCCGTCTCGTTTGAGTGCCCTAGCTGTCGTTCCGCCATGGTCGAGCTCTAGCCGCCGCCCAAGTGGTCGCCGCCGTAGTTACCGACCTCCGCTCGCCCAGCCGCCTGCTCTGTTGGATGCGGTGCATGTCCAGCAGCCCGTAGGGCCAAACCGCGAGCCGAAAGGACGCCAGATGGCAAAACCCGACGCCTTTGCCGTGCAAAATGGTTGCCGCCGGCCAAAGTTCGGTGAGGCTGACGTGGCGGCATCATTAGTTGCTAATGACCCACTAATTAACCCTCTAGTGACACCAACAACTGGGCCCCATGCCTAATTAACTCTGGGTTTATTTTCTGTTTAGATTAGTTTATAACCCAGTGGGACCCACGCGTCAGAGTTGACTCTGCTGACGTGTCCGTTGACCCGACCCACCTGTCTGTGACCCTAGGCAGCACTGAGTCACTGACTAGTGGGCCCAACTGGTCAGGTTTGACCTGGACCGGCCCTGTTGACTGGATGATGTCACTGTGGTGCATTGATGACATCATAAATATTTTCTGGATTTTAAATAAATCTAAAAGATTTATTTTATTTCCAGAAAATGTCCCGAACTTCCAAAAATCATAGAAATTCAACCGTAACTCCAAATGAAATAATTTATATATGGAAAATTATCGGAAAAATACAATCTATCCATTGGTACTAGTTTCACGCATGATAAAGCAACTTAACCTTGTTGTATAGATCAAAATATGTTAATGCACTTTGGAAATTCATAGTTTGAATTTGAATTTGAACCTTTGGTTTAAATCTACCCAAACACTTATGTTTCTAGCTGCATTAGCTCAAATCACAGCATATTGCCATGTCTCATTCATGCATCATATTGTCGCATTGCATTGATTGTGTTCCTTGTCTGTTTGCCGGTGTTGTTCCCCCTCAGTAGACGTTGTTCCGACGATGAGATCGATGACATTGATGAAGAGCTATTACCATCTTCAGAAGTGTCAGGCAAGCAAAACCCCCTTGTTCATTCCGATACAATCCCACTCTCCCGCTTCTGCTCTCTTTTACTACATTAGGACAACAACGCTTCAACGTTTACATGTTGCGGTAGTTGAACCCCTTTCCTTTACATGACCTGTCATTGCCACAGTAAATAGATGAAACCCACTAGCATGAGTAGGAGTTGTTTGAGCCCTGATTTGCCTACTCATTCATGCTTGTTGTCATGCCTGCTACTGCTTAGAGTTGAGTCAGGTCTGATTCATCGGGGATGAATTGGAATGTGGTGAACATGTCCAATTGTTGAGAGCTAAGTGTGTGAACACGATTTGGTAAAAGTAGCGGTGAGAGGCCATGTCGGAGTACATGGTGGGTTGTCTCATTGAAACCATCCTTAGGAACTGAGTTATGTGTTTGTGATCCATGAACAGCTACTACCGTGCATTGGAATGCTTAAGTGCCCCTCTCGAATTATTAATCGCTTTGATCTCTGTCCAGGAGTTGCAACTAGTTTCTGGTGTTTGTAGGATATGTGTTGGGAGTCGTGCATAGCACTGACCCTAGGGGTAGGCTGTGATGTGGTAGAGACACAAGGCACGGTGTACCGGGACACCCGTTTGGTGCCTCGGGAACCCTGCTCTCATCGTTTGGGGCCGTGAGTGAAACTCCGGCCGGATCTCTTTGCGGATGGAACCCAAATAGGCGATAAACCTGGACTAGAGACTTGTGTGGTTAGTCAGGTCGTGGCCGACACCCTCGCTGGGCTTCCGCTTGAAGGTTGCCGAGTACATGTCGTGTAAATGGTGATAAGTGGTGAGAGCGTGTGTGAAGAAGTACACCCCTGCAGGGTTAACATGATCTATACGAATAGCCGCATCCGCGGTAAAGGACTTCTGGGTTGCCTATATAGTTCATAGGTAAGTGAAAGTGGATACTCTAAAATGCGCAAGATAAGCGTGAGTGCTATGGATGGCGTTCTGGTAGGGAGACGGGAGCGGATCCATAGTGGTGTATTGATATGGTGAATATGTGCACTCGTGTGCGCCACCTCAAAAGAGTTACTTATAGTCGTAGTACAGGATAGCCACCGAGTCAAAGTTGGCTTGCTGCAGTTAAACTCCACCACCCCTTTGTTGATACTGATGCATATGTAGCTAGTTCTGATGTAAAGCTGGCTGGCTTGCTACATTTGTACTCACATTTGCTTAATTTATGTTTTTGCAAAGAGACTTCAGTCTCACTAGTAGTTTCGCGTGGACTTTGACGTTTAGCTTGTTACCTCAGCTACGATCTTGTGCCCTCGGCAGGGTCTTGTAGATTGTCGGGGCGGACGGGCTGTCCCCCGCGGGCACCTATGGGGCCGGAGCCCCTTTCGTTGTCCGGAGGGGGGGCGGAGGGAGCGCGGAGAGCAGATCGAAGCGAGCACACGGGCGGTTTACCCAGGTTCGGGCCGCGATGGACGCGTAAAACCCTACTCCTGCTTAGTTGTATTGAACTGGGGAGCTCGGGAGCTTGGGGAGCTAGCTGCACCGAGCGTATGGCTGTCTGCGTGCCGATTCTCCGAACCCCGGAACCCCCTTCTACGTCGCACACGGGCCTCCTTTTATAGCGCAAAGGGGTCACCGACAGGTGTCAACGTAGGAGAAAGGGGCAAAAGTGTAAAAGGGGTGGTCGCTGTAATAGTGCGGGAACGGTGGCGCTACAGTGCGGCACAGTGTTATCATACCTACTTCTGACGGTAGGGGACAAGGGCATTAAATGCCCGTCACGGTCGCTCGGACAGCACCGAGGCGGACCGTTAGGTGCGCCACCGCTCGCCACGATGGCGGCTGCATGCCGCCGCATGCCCCAGGCTGCGCGGTGCCTCGCCACGTGCCCTCGGGGGAAGCCCCGGAGCGACGCGTGGCGGGCGAGCTGGAGCGCAGCCTTGAGGTGGCGATCTTGCCGCGGCAAGTGGCTTGCCGCGGGGGTCGTCTTCCTGTGCCTGGTAGCGTGCCAGCTATCAGGCCTTGCCGGGGCGCTTGGCGCGCCACGGCGGGCTTCTCTTGTGATGCCTGGGTTCGGCCTTCCCGACAAGCTCCTCTTGTCGGGGGCTCGATCTTCTGTCTCGTTCTACTTTGTTCTTGGATGGCCTTCCATGGGCGCAGTCGTCCCGGCAAGCTCCTCTTGCCGGGGTCTTGTCTTCTTGACCCGGCAAGCTCCTCTTGCCGGGGGCCTTGTCTTGAATGTTTGGTCTTCTCTTGGCGCTTCCGGGGCGGGCCTTGCCGCAGGGTGCTACAACTGCCCGTGCACAAGTCTGGGGTACTAAGGTACCCCTACTTTAGTACACCGACAGGAGCCCCCGGGCCTGGGCCACACACGGTGCCGAGCGTCGTTGGGCCAGGCCCTAACAGTGCACGGGCACGCGTGGCCCTGGTCGCGCTGCTCCTTAACTCCGCATCCGCCGCGCCTTCCCCAGGCGGCGCGCGCTTACCGCGGCGTCGTGGGGGCGGGGCGTGCGAGGCGAGCGTGACGTGGGTGGCGTGCGCGGGGCTGAACCGCGCAGGCGCGCGTCACGTCGCGCACGATCTCTTGATGGCAAGAATGGAGCGTCCGCCCCTTCTCCCATATAAGGCAGAGGAAACGTGAGCGGCTCCCCTCCTTCGCCCTTACTGCGTCCTCTCCCTTCTCCAGAGATCCCATCTGCGCCCCGCGTCCATTTTTCCTCCGCCGCTCGCGCGCACTTGCGGAGCTACCGGATTCTTCGTCTCCCTCCTCTCGCCGCCTCCGCCATGGCCCCGAAGACTGAGAAGGCGAGGGCGGAGAAGACCAAGAAGGAGAAATCGGAGCACGCGGCGATGCTTACCTTGCTGCGGAAGCAGAACCTCGTCTTCGCGCCGAAGCTTGGCGCGCGGGAGCTCTGGAACAAATACTACTTGTTCTGGGCGGAGGAGACCAAGGCGCATCCCCGCACCCGGGTCTATCCGGCCGCCGCCAAGGGCAACTACCCCGGTGGGTATTATTTCTTCGCAGCCTTCTTCCACTGCGGTCTTTGCCCTCCTTTTTCTGATTTCTTCTGCGACATAATGAACACCTTCGGCCTCCACCTTCTTGACTTCACTCCCAACGCCGTCCTCACGATGGCGGTTTTCGCGCATATGTGCGAGAACTACGTTGGGGTATACCCAAACGTCGCGCTGTTCAGGCACTTTTTTATCCCCAGAGTGGAGGCCGGCGCCCCCCTCGCCGGGGGGGTATCTTGGGTCTTCCGCCTGAACAAGAAGGATTCCTACTTGCCGGGGGAGCTCCGTGGCAAGTGGGAGGAGTGGCGCGCCGACTGGTGCTGGGTCGTCGAGGACCAGCCGCAACCTTTCACCGCGCCGCGCACAACACCTATTATGCGCGGCAAGGATTGGAGCGAGCTGGATTCAGACGACGGCAAGCTCAACGCCGCCATCATCAGGATTCTCCGTCTTCGGGCAGCAAGGCTGTCCGTCGGAGAGGTGGGCGCAGACTTTCTCCGCCGCCGCATCGCCCCTCTTCAAGATAGGAAGAGGCCAGCCTGGGAGTATAGCAACGCGGCGGACATAATGAGGCTGCGCCCCGGGCTCAACTTCAACTTCACGTCGGTGGAGCTGAAGGGGATGGTCCGGGAGCTATTCAAGCATGACCCGGCCCACCCAGAGTGGTTCAGGGAGCCCCGGGGAGTTGTGCCTCTTTGCAACAGCTCGGCCCGGGATTCCCTTCGCGCCATGATGCCCGCGTGTGACTCGCACGGCGTCGACCGCACGTGGATTCCGCCCAGGCCAGACGTCATCTTGAACTTCTTCGACAACCTGGCGGAGGTGGCGAAGAAGAGGGACGAGGCCCGGGGGCTGACGTGGGACACCACCGCGCAAGAGGCAGCCTGCATGGCTTCTTGGGCTGAAGAGGCCGCCGCAGCCGCAGCGGCCGGGGAGTTCGGCTTCTCGCCCGAAGAGGCGGAGGCCGCGGAGGCGTCCCGCCAAGCGGAGGTGGCGGAGATCTGCGAACTGCTGAAGCTGCCCCCCGACAAGCTCGCCGGGGTTCCCTCTCTGAGGCACTCCGGGATCCAGGGGATCTTGATCGAGGCCGCGGCGAGGGGCACCACCGCCGGAGGACAAGGAGCCTCAGCGCAGGATGCTGGGTCCAGCGGGCTCGCCGGGGAGGAGGAGGAGGACGGTGGTGACGACGACTCCGACGGATCCTTGGAGCTCTACGCCGATGACCTTCCCTCAGCGTCGGAAACCTCCTCGTCCCGTGTAAGCCCCCGGCGCCCTCCAGCGAAGCGTCCCCGCCGGGCGGCGATGGGGGCAAAGGCGCCGGCCTCCCGGCAGCAACCACCCCGCCAAGCGGCACGAGTCTCCCGGGGGAGCCAGGTTGCGGCGGGGGCGCCTGGCGCGTCAACTACGTCAGGGGCGCCCCGTGAGGCGGCGCCGCACGGAAAGGAGCCCTTGGAGGGTGGGGCGGCGACTCCGCCCGCTCCCCGGGCCCCGGCAACCGTCGGGACCGCCAAGCGCCCGAGGGAGACCCCACTGCCCGCTCCCCGCGTGGCCGCGCGTCAGGTGGAGTTTGATTTCTCCGCCCTGAGCGACGACGACGACGAGGACGAACGGGAGTAAGAGCTTTTGAGGTTTCGCATCTTCATGGACCTGGCTTTGATTGTCGCAGGCTCTGATCCTGTTCCTCGTCTTAACTTCAGGACCTTGGCGGAGCGAGCGGCGAAGAAAGCCAAGGCGCCCGTGGTTGAGGTTGTGGACGACTCGCCCACCGCGGCAACTGGGGGCGTGCCGGAGCCCAGTCTGCCGGATCCGAGCGCTGCCCCGAGGGGCAGCCCCCAGCGTAGCCCTCAGCGCAGACCCCAGCGTAAGTCTGGGTTCCGTACTTTCGCTCGTCGGGCGTGCTTGAGGGATCGTCCCTGCGCTGGTATCTTGATAATACTGTGTCGTGCAGAGGTGGGGCCGCAGCCGCAGGAGCGTTCAGAAGCCGCCCCCGAGGAGCCGCGGGCCCCGTCGTCCCCGCCAAGGCCGAGCTCTCCGATAAAGGAGAGCGTCCCGCCAAGGGTGAGCACCCCGCCGAGGGCGAGTACCCCGCCAGGGGCGGGTAGTCCGGCGAGGGCGGTGACCCCGCCAAGGCAGAGCTCCCCGGCGAGGGAACCCGCCACCGATGACGTCTGCCAAGGTAAGCTCTGTGACTTAGTCATCTTGGGCTCGTCTTTTCCTTTTGGATGTTCGCTTGAATTTCTTTTGCTCCCTGTTCTCCTTCTTCTAGATTCCCCTCCCTCCGGGCAGATGGAGACGGAGGTCATCATCGTCGAGGAGGAGGAGGACGCGCGCGGCGGCAGCGGCGACGCCCCTGTCGCCGAGGACGCGGCGGAAGCTGCCGAGTCATCCGCGCAGGAGACTGCCCCCGCGGCGGACGCAACGGCCGGGGAGGGGGATGGCGGCCGCACTGCCGACCCGGAGGCAGCAGGAGCGTCGGGCGCTGCGCCGGCCGCCGACCCCTCCGCCGAAAAGGAGCGGCCGGGGCATTACCTTGAAGCCCCCAACGGCATCTTCATCCAGGTGCCATGGGGCTCTTCTGCGCGGGCCCCCGCGGAGGGCGAGGCCCTCGACGGGGAGGTCCTTGCCTCCGCGGGCCTGAAGATCGTCGAGGCGCCCGGCGGGGCCGAAGAGCCCGAGGAGGAGAAGCTGCTTCGCCGGCTCCTGGCCCTTTATCGGGCCAGGCAGGCGAAGCTCACTTCCCGGGAGGCCCTTGCTGCGGAGGCGGCCGTCGAGATGGAGAAGCGTGCGGCGGAGCTCCGCGCCGCCAACCAAGCTGCCCTCCGCGGCGTGGCAGAGGAGCGCGAGAGGCTCGCCGGGGAGTACCAGGAGTGGGTGCTGCAGAAGGCCGACGCCGAAGAGCAGCAGCGGCTCGCCGGGGAGGAGCTGTCCCGGCGAGAGGGAGAGCTTGCCCAGCTGCAGGCCAATCTCAACTACCATGAGGAGGAGCTTGCCGCTCGGGAACGGGCCCTTGGCGGGGAGCTGGAAGGAGCGAAAGCCGCCGCGGCTGCCGCGGAGACCGCCAGGGAGGAACTTGTCGTCAGGGTCGCGCAGCTGGAGGAGTCGCTGAAGGCGAGCGCGGAGAGGGCTGGCGCGCTCAATGCGGAGCGGGAGAAGGACGCCCACGCCAACTCCGAACTCCAGGCGCGTCTCTCTAAGCAGGGCGACGAGCTGAGGGCCGCCAAGGACTCTATCGAGGCCCTGGAGCTGAAAGTCTCCGCGCTGGAGGAGGAGCTCCGCAAGGAGCGAAGCTTGGCGGAGAGCGCCAACACCGCGGCCGAGGACTTCCGTCGGACCGTCGCGGTGTGGACCGAGGACCTGGTGTCTTCCGCATCCAACATCGACCAGGAGTTGCTGGCGTTGAAGTTGGAACACCTCATCTACTCTCCGGACCCGGACCTCCCTCACAGCACCAAGCTCAGCCTCTTCTTCAGAGGGGTCGCGCCGGCTCTTGCGGGTCTCCGGAGGAAGATCCCCGCGCAACTGGCCGAGGAGACGCGCCGGGCCTGCGCGGGAACCTTGGAGCGTGTGCTGACGAAGATTGTATACCGCAACCCCGGTATAAATCTTATCAACGTCCTTCGCAGCCTGCCGGCCGACGCTGACATGGAGGCGCTGAAGGAGCAGGTCGCCGACATCATCGCCAGAGTGGGCAAGATTTCCCGGATCGAGGGCGACCGTGTAGACTAGGCCCCCTTTATCTTATCCCTCCCTTTTTTTTGTCGCTGCACACGGCGTTATGAGCTCATTAGTCACAGTGACAAGTTACGCAAGGTTTCTACCTTAGCTGAGCAAAACGGTGCATCGTTATCTCCCTTGTCCTGGCCCTTTACTTTGCACGCTTTTCGCCCTACGCTCCCGGGGAACTTCCCGGCAAGGAGCCCTTGGGCTTATAGCTGCCTGCTGGCCAAGGCCTCACCGGGAAGCAACCTCGCCGTAGCCAGTCGCAATCGCGCTCCGCTTGTTGAGTGAGCTCGGAAACGAGACAAGGGCGCGACGCTCATCGCAGCTCGCTTGAACCATTGAGCGTACTCGAAACAAGGTGAGGGTGCGGCTAGCCGCGGGTAGGTTCCTCCGCGCACAGGTTTTCCGTACAAAGTGTGACCGTCCAAGGAAGACAACCGAAAGTTAAGAATCTGAACTGCTCAAATTCTAATAACTTATCTTATGCATAGTGCTTGCTTCTTGGCAAGGCTTCTCTTTCTTGAACAGCATTTGGTTCCAGCACCTGGTTCCTCTCCCATCTCCTTCCCCCGGCGAACTTCGTGCGCGAGGAACGCTCCCTCTGCTTAAGAGGCAAGGAAAATAAAGAGGGAAACAAGCACACGGCCTTTCGGCGCGCCAAAGATGTCGGGGCGGACGGGCTGTCCCCCGCGGGCACCTATGGGGCCGGAGCCCCTTTCGTTGTCCGGAGGGGGGGCGGAGGGAGCGCGGAGAGCAGATCGAAGCGAGCACACGGGCGGTTTACCCAGGTTCGGGCCGCGATGGACGCGTAAAACCCTACTCCTGCTTAGTTGTATTGAACTGGGGAGCTCGGGAGCTTGGGGAGCTAGCTGCACCGAGCGTATGGCTGTCTGCGTGCCGATTCTCCGAACCCCGGAACCCCCTTCTACGTCGCACACGGGCCTCCTTTTATAGCGCAAAGGGGTCACCGACAGGTGTCAACGTAGGAGAAAGGGGCAAAAGTGTAAAAGGGGTGGTAGCTGTAATAGTGCGGGAACGGTGGCGCTACAGTGCGGCACAGTGTTATCATACCTACTTCTGACGGTAGGGGACAAGGGCATTAAATGCCCGTCACGGTCGCTCGGACAGCACCGAGGCGGACCGTTAGGTGCGCCACCGCTCGCCACGATGGCGGCTGCATGCCGCCGCATGCCCCAGCCTGCGCGGTGCCTCGCCACGTGCCCTCGGGGGAAGCCCCGGAGCGACGCGTGGCGGGCGAGCTGGAGCGCAGCCTTGAGGTGGCGATCTTGCCGCGGCAAGTGGCTTGCCGCGGGGGTCGTCTTCCTGTGCCTGGTAGCGTGCCAGCTATCAGGCCTTGCCGGGGCGCTTGGCGCGCCACGGCGGGCTTCTCTTGTGATGCCTGGGTTCGGCCTTCCCGACAAGCTCCTCTTGTCGGGGGCTCGATCTTCTGTCTCGTTCTACTTTGTTCTTGGATGGCCTTCCATGGGCGCAGTCGTCCCGGCAAGCTCCTCTTGCCGGGGTCTTGTCTTCTTGACCCGGCAAGCTCCTCTTGCCGGGGGCCTTGTCTTGAATGTTTGGTCTTCTCTTGGCGCTTCCGGGGCGGGCCTTGCCGCAGGGTGCTACAACTGCCCGTGCACAAGTCTGGGGTACTAAGGTACCCCTACTTTAGTACACCGACATAGATAGTCAAGCTTCTCAGCCTTTTTCATTTGTAGTTGTCTGTACTCAAACAAGCTAAGCTTCCGCATGTGCTTATTGCTTGTATGACTTGAATGCTGGGTCATCAGACCCATGTTTGTAATATCTGGCTCCTCGGAGCCTAATGAGTAAGTACTTTGAGTCATAGAGTTTTGTTGTGTTGCCATGTTGTATTTGCACATATCAAGCATATTGTGTGTATGTTATTGAAATGCTTGGTATGTGTGGGATCCGACAACCTAGTTGTTTATTATTGGTATCCTCTCTTATGGGGAAATGTCTCCTAGTGCTTCCACTGAGCCATGGTAGCTTGCTACTGCTCCGGAACACTTAGGCTGCCCGGCATGTGTCCTTCTTCATTCCTGTGTATGTCCCTTTGGGGAAATGTCACATGTTGTTCCTTTAAGTCCTTGTAGCTTGCTACGACTTGGGTTCACTACAAAAAAAGACACATCCGTGACATTTTGGGCCGAACGAATTTTTTTTTCTGTCATACATATGACACTTCTATGACGATAATTGTGCCAAAACCCGGTATCATCATAGATGTGGTGGGCTCCTACTTCTATGACAAAAAATCATGACAGAAAATGGGCTTTTCGTCCTGGGCGGGCTGGAGACGCAGCTGCATGACATTCTTTGGGCCGTCCATGATGGAAAAAACCATGGTAGAAGCGAGGGGGAGGAAAATTTCGGGGAGTTCCCGGTTACGGTGGGAGGTCGAGGGCCGAGCGATGCGTGTTTCTCTCGTACACGTACGCGCGTGTGTGCGAGGCGTTGGCTCTAACTGAACCCGAGCGAGGCGTTGGGCTCTAACTGAACTCGAGCGATTGCACTGCAGGCTATGCGTTACTGAACTTGAGCGATCAATCGATGGCTGTTAACTGAACCCGATCGAGCGATTCCTTCGCTACTGCTGCTAACTGAAGCCGATCGATGGGATGAACAGTGAGCGTTCCGGGGGGGTGGATGAACAGTGAGCGGTGGCGTTGCCTCTGGATGAACAGGATCCCATGGTGTGGTGGAGGGCTGGATGAACAGTAGACGGTGGAGGGGTGCCCGTGGAGGGGTGGTTGAACAGGACCCCGTGGTGTGGAGGGATGGATGAACAGTAGACGGTGGAGGGGCACCCGTGGAGGGGTGGTTGAACAGGACCCCGTGGGGTGGAGGGCTGGATGAACAATAGACGGTGGAGGGGTGGTTGAACTGTAGCTGGTGGAGTAGCGCACGGTGGAGGCTGGATGAACAAGAGCCCGTGGAGGCTAGACGAGGTCGACGGTAGCCCGTGGAGGCTGGAGGAGGTCGACGGTGGAGATGAACAGTATCCCGTGGAGTCCCGTTTTGCGGTACGCCACACACCTCCCGATGAACAGGACCCCCGTTTCGACCGTAGTGCTCCAACACAAGTCCGTTTCCTCCGTTTTGCGGTACGCCACACCCCTCCCGATCAATAGGACCCCCGTTTCGACTGTAGGAGGTCCGTTTCCTCCGTTTTGCGGTACGCCAGACCCCTCCCGATGAACAACATCCCGTTTCGAACATGGCCGGTCGAACACAAGGCCGTTTCCTCCATTCTGCGGTACGCCAGGCCTCGTTTCCATCGCCTGTTACGTCCAAGCCCTCCCGATGAACACGACCACACATTCCGTTCCGACCCAGCCGGTTGGCTGCCATGCGTTCCATTGGCTCCCGATGAACACGACGCATTCCGTTGCCTCCCCATGAACACGACGCATTTCGTTGCCTCCCCATGAACACGACGACGACGCTGTTTCTCTGTTCCAACCCAGCCATGTACACGAGCCCTCGTCGTACGTATGCGCGAGTAGGCGTTCGAGACCCCGCCCGTGTGTACACATACATGGTCGTATTTTCTTTCTTGCACCATGGCCGCTGTATGTATGTGTACATGCTACGTGCGCGCCTCACATCGACCAGTACGTACGTACATGTTCGCGACCAGAATGACAACGCTACGTACGCTTCGACCAGGTGGGTCCCGACTGTCAGGCACTTCCTTGCGTGCGAAGATGTAGCTGGTGGATCCCAGCAGTTAGGGGGGCGAATCGTTTTTTTGCCCGGACGCACTTCCTTGCGTGTGAAGATGTAGCCAGTGGGTCCCAGTAGTCAGGGGGGGAATCGGTTTTTTTTGCCCGGACGCACTTCCTTGCGTGCGAAGGTGTAGGTGGTGAGTCCCAACAGTCAGGGGGCGAATCGTTTTTTTGCCCGGACGCACTTCCTTGCGTGCGAAGATGAAGCTGGTGGGTCCCCGCAGTCAGGGGGAAATGTTTTTTCCATGAAATACAGTGGCCCGTCCGGTGGGTCCCAGCTGTCAGGTGGAGGAATCATTATTTTCCGCGTAATAAGGAGGCACTTCCTTGCTGCGGCCGTGGACCCAGCTGCCAGCCTCTCCACGTAGAGTCCACGTCCGATGGAAGTCGTTCCTTGACCATGTTGACCAGGCCACGCCGAGAGCACCACGGCGATGGACGACGGTGAGGCCTAGGAAGGGGACGACGCGGAGCCGGGGAAGACACGGCAGTGGAAGCCCGCGCGGAGAGCAGTACGAGGGTTCACTGGTTCGGCTGCGGTGTGAGGCTGCCGTCGCTGCAGGGCCTGGCCAGCGGTGGGAATAGTAGGGGCGGTGAGGCCTCCGCGGCAGCACAACCAGCCACGGGAGGCAGGAGCATGCGGCACGACCGGCGCTGCTTTGGGCGGCTGGAGCAAGAAGACCAGAGGTTGAAGAAGCACTACGGCCGTTGGATGGACATCGTACGGTCAGTGGAGCTAGAATCGTTCATATTGACTAAGTTGACAAAGCCCTCCGTCCCCGTCAACTTAGTTGGCCCACAAGTCATCCTCCCACTATGGTGGGTCCCAGCTAGCAGGGGGTATTCATTTTTTGTGCTTAATAAGGAGGCACTTCCTTGCGTGCGAAGATATAGCTGGTGGGTCCGACATGTCAGTGGGGGGAACATTTTTTCGTGAAATACAGAGGCGCACTACAAGAAATATGTCAACTTATGACCTTCTGTCAGTGACCCTGGAAGAATTGGTCATAGATCTATGACCATTTCAGACCAATTGGTCAAAAGCTGTTCGGGGGGCTCCAAACCCTAAACCATTGCGACCATTTTGGTGAGAAAGGTCGTAATTTCCTTACACGAAATGGTCATAAAGCAAACAGCGCTACTCCGCTGCCTTATTTCTAGTTGTTAACGACCAATATAGATGGACATAGCCTTGTAAATTGTGGTGGGTTGCTATGACTAGGCGCCACCTCATCAGTTTTGCCTATGTGTCATGTCCACGTGGCAGTTTTTGCCCTAGGTTGTGAAGCAACCTATATTTCTGTCATTCCCAAAATTCCCAAAAAAATCTCATAAATTCTTTGGGTCATATCTTCGTCAAATATGTAAAAACCTTCCTTGCCTAGTTCAAAAATAATTCAAAAATATTCATTTTCCTATTCTGTTTAGAGTAACAGTTTGTGAAGGAAGTACGACTTTGGCATGTCCAAATAGTATCAATTTTCTACAGTGCTTTCCTATGCCCAAATAACCATCTTCCACCAAATGCCAGCTCAATCCATTCATTATTTTGAGCCGAGCTTCAACATTCGTATTTATGTCCAGTGTGGTGGTTTGCAAAGCAAGTATCACCTAGGCTCCTCCTTTTGAGCTGAAAATTTGTGAAGACGGTCTTCTTAGTAATTGATCATCCTCAGCCAAAACTCACGCCCATTAGCCATGTACATTTCCCGTACCGCTAATTAAACACTTGGCTGCTTATTCATGTTTGAGCATCGATCGATCTCCTCGTGAGAATCTTATGTTGTGATTTTCTTCCTAGCACCTACCTGGGGAGTGCCCAACCCACTAGACATGCCTAGGCCGCCCAGAACACATGGCAACGCCACGGTCACGCGGTGACCACGCGGCGGGCATGCAAGCTTACGCGCTCTAGAGTTGGGGCCCTCGTCCACCGTCCAAACCTCGATGTCTCTCCATCAAACCATGTATTTCTGATTAAATAGATACTTATTTACCTAGAAATGATTTTTTTAAAAAAATAAAGAGCAAACTATGATGCAGCTGCAGTTCAAATTTAACCCGCTTCCAACTGAATCGACGGGAATTTGTCTTTTTCACCAGAGGTGGATCAAAAATTTCGACACCCAACCATTTTGTCAATTGTGCATTAAATATGTCCTAGTATTTTAGAAAATTGATTTGGTCCAATTTTGCAACAAATATATGGTAGGTCCTTCACAAAAAAAACTCATTTTAGGCACTCGAAAAATGGAAAATGGTTTCTTCGTCCAAAGAAAATGAAAACTTCCTTAGGCAACATTGTTTGCCATTCCAATATGCACCCTTGTGCACAATATGAGATCATTTGAACAAACTATGCCATGAATGTGGCCATAAGATTGATCGTTTGACTTGAAAGCCATGAATATTCACACTTGATAGCTCATTTCTGAGAACACTTTTTTAAAATAATTTCCGTATTACAAATTTGTTATTTTTCCTAGGAACTTGGCCACATATAATGACACAATGCGAAGGTTTTCCAATTTTTTGATTTTTTTTGAATTTCTCATGCCCGTTTCAAAATGCGGTCATAACGGCGGGCTTGACCGCTCCTAGCTAGTGGTTGAATCTTGGAATTTTTTTGGTGTTTCTATGATTAAATAGATACTTATGTACCTAGAAATGATTTTTGGAAAAAATAAAGAGCAAACTATGAGGCATCTACAGTTCAAATTTGACCCGTTTCCATATTTGTCTTATTCACCAGAGGTAGATCAAAACTTTTTTCACCCAACCATTTTGTCAATTGTGCATTATATATGGCCTAGTATTTTATAAAAATGATTTGGTCCAATTTTGCAACAATTATTTGGTAGTTCCTTCACAAAAAACCCTCCTTTTGGGCACTCGGAAAATGAAAAATGAATTTTCCGTGCAAAGAAAATGAAAACTTCCTTAGGCAACACTGTTTGGAATTCCAATATGCACCCTCGTGCACAATATGAGATCATTTGAACAAACTATGCCATGAATGTGGCCATAAGATTGATCATTTGGCTTGAAAGCCATGAATATTCACGCATGATAGCTCATTTCTGAGAACACTTTTTTGAAATAATTACCGTATTATAAGTTTATTATTTTTCCTGAAAACTTGGTCACATATAATGACACAATGCGAAGGTTTTCCAATTTTTTGATTTTTTTTTGAATTTTTTATGCCCGTTTCAAAATGTGGTCAAAACGGCGGGCTTGACCGCTCCTAGCTAGTGGTTGAATCTTGGAATTTTTTTGGTGTTTCTATGATTAAATAGATACTTATGTACCTAGAAATGATTTTTGGAAAAAATAAAGAGCAAACTATAAGGCAGCTACAGTTCAAATTTGACCCGTTTCCAGCTGAATCGACGGCAATTTGTCTTTTTCACCAGAGGTAGATCAAAACTTTTTTCACCCAACCATTTCCTCAATTGTGCATTATATATGGCCTAGTATTTTATAAAAATGATTTGGTCCAATTTTGCAACAATTATTTGATAGTTCCTTCACAAAAAACCCTCCTTTTGGGCACTCGGAAAATGAAAAATGAATTTTCCGTGCAAAGAAAATGAAAACTTCCTTAGGTAACATTGTTTGGAATTACAATATGCACCCTCGTGCACAATATGAGATCATTTGAACAAACTATGCCATGAATGTGGCCATAAGATTGACCATTTGGCTTGAAAGCATTAATATTCACGCATGATAGCTCATTTCTGAGAACACTTTTTTAAAATAATTACCATATCATAAGTTTATTATTTTTCCTGAAAACTTGGTCACATATAATGACACAATGTGAAGGTTTTCCAATTTTTTGATTTTTTTTTGAATTTTTTATGCCCGTTTCAAAATGCGGTCAAAACGGCGGACTTGACCGTTCCTAGCTAGTGGTTGAATCTTGGAATTTTTTTGGTGTTTCTATGATTAAATGGATACTTATTTACCTAGAAATGATTTTTGGAAGAAATAAAGAGCAAACTATGAGGCAGCTATAGTTCAAATTTGACCCGTTTCCAGCTGAATCGACGACAATTTGTCTTTTTCACCAGAGGTGGATCAAAACTTTTTTCACCCAACCATTTTGTCAATTGTGCATTATATATGTCCTAGTATTTTATAAAATTGATTTGGTAGGTCCTTCACAAAAAAACCTTCGCATGGACACTCGAAAAATGGAAAATGGGCACTTGAAAAACCTCCTCAATTATTGACAGGAGGTGGATAGACTACTATTGAGACACAAGCATTTGGTCAATTGTACCTAAAATATGATCTAATATTATTAAAATATAGAGTGGTGCCATTTTGCAACAAATATTGGTGGGTGCTTCAAAAAATATATACCATTTTTGACAATCCAAAGATAGAAAATGTTTTTTTTGCAAATAAAACTTATTTTTGAGATCAATTTTTAAAGATATTTGTATTATTCTAGGTTTGTTATTTTTCTGAAAAACAAGTCTCACTTTTAACACGATGCTATTGTTCTTATTTTTTTCTAATTCTATGATGTTATAAAATAGATGACATGATTTAACATATTATTTAATCGATTACGACCAATTTAGATGGTTATAAAATCGTCAAAGTGTGTACTACATTGTGATTGGTGGAACCGTTTGTGGCACGGATCGATGAGATGGCAGACATCCTACCATCCATTGCTAGATGTCGGGGGAGATCTGCCTCCACGAACACCTATCGGGACCGAGCCCCTTTCTGGTTCGGCGGGGAGCGGAGGCCCCACGAAGAGCGGATTGAGGCGATGCACACAAGGGGTTTACCCAGCTTCGGGCCGCACGGATGCGTAAAACCCTACTGCTTCTTTTGTGGATTGTATTGTGTTCTTGCTCGGGGGCGCAAGGTGCTACAGTACTCACGAGCCGCTGGCCAGATCCCGCGTGAGTGTCCACCTCCTCCCCCTCTCTACGTGCGCATGGGCCTCCTTTTATATGTTAAAGGGGTCACCGACAGGTGGCAACATAGGTGAGGGAAAAAATGGCAAAGTGTTGTGTTGGGCACAGCTGCTTGTACAGTGCTATCGTACCTAACCCTGACGGCAGGGGACAAGGGCATTAAATGCCCGTCTGTGTCGCCCCAAACAGTGCGAAAAGTGGCCTTTAGGGGCGCCACCGTTTGCCATGATGGCTATCTTATCAGCGTCGCTTCGCCACCGCATGCCCCTGGCTGCACAGCTTCTCGCCACGTATCCTGGAATGATCCCAGAGCGACATGTTGGTGGATGAGCTGGAGCGCGGGCAGCGGAGTAGTAGCTTGTCGCGGCAAGCACCTTGCCGCGGTCGTCCCGGCAAGCTCCTCTTGCCGGGGCCTTGTCTCCTTGAGTGGCTCCTCCGGCAAGCTCCTCTTGCCGGGGCCTTTGTGCTTCGGGCGGCCATCCCGGCAAACTCCTCTTGCCGGGGCCTTCCTGGCGAGCCCCTCTTGCCGGGGCCTGGTGCCTTGAATGGCCTTCCCGACAAGCTCCTCTTGTCGGGACCTTGTCTTCTTGGCTTGAATACTTTGTTCTTGAATGGCTCCAAAGGAACCACGATGATCTTTGGTGGTCACCTGGCAAGCCCTGCCGCGGGGTGCTACAACTGCCCGTGCACAAGTTCGGGGTACTAAGGTACCCCTACTTTAGTACACCGACAGGAGCCCCCGGGCCTGGGCCATACACGGTGCCGAGCGCTATTGGGCCAGGCCCAAAACAGTGCACGGGCACGCGTGGCCTGGGCTACACCGCATCTTTGTCCGGATCCACCACGCTCTCCCCGAACGGCGCGCGTCGAACGCGGCATAGTGGAGAGAGGCGTGGGTGACGTGGGCGGGGTGCATGGAGCAGAGCCCCGCATGCATGTGTCACGTCGTGGGTGGTTTCTTTATTCGGAGAGGCGAAACGTCCGCCCCTTCCCCCTTATAAACAGAGGAAACAGGGGCAGTTCGCCCATCCGCCAGTTGCTGTTCCTCGAAAATCTCCGCCACTTCCCAAAGAAAGCAGCGCTCCGCCCCCCATCGCCACCAGGGCCACCAACGCCGTCGACCTCCCTCCCTGCTTCCGCCATGGCTCCGAAGGGCGAGAAGGGGAAAGGGAAGGCCGTGAAGTCAGCCGAGGCGCAGCGGCTTGAGGCGCTGCGAAAGGAGCGGGCGACCTTCCCCCCTCAGCTCGACGCGTTGGACCTGAGGGAGCAATTCTACCTCTTCTGGTCGACGGCGACGCGAGCGCATCCGCGCATGGGGGTTCTTCCAGCCGCCGCCCAGAAGAAGTATCCGACTTTGTATCCCTTCTTTCCTTTGTTCTTCTATTGCGGGCTCTGCCCGCCCTTTTCTGAGTTTTTCTGCGACATCATGAACACCTACGGGTTCCATCTCCTTGACTTCACCCCCAACGCTGTCCTGACCATGGCAGTTTTCGCACATCTTTGCGAAAACTTTGTCGGAGTCCATCCAAATGTAGCCCTCTTCCGCCACTTCTTTACGCCTCGAGTTGAGAGAGGAGAGCCTCTTTCCGGCGGAATCACCTGGATCTCGAAGCCCAGCAAGAAGGAGGCTTATCTGGAGGCAGAGCTCCACAGCAAATGGGAGGAGTGGAGAGCAGACTGGTGCCTGATCGTCGAGGAGAACCCACAGCCATTCACTGTCGTGCGCCGAACCCCTGTGGTGCGCGGCAGGGATTGGAGCGACGTGGCTCCGGACGACGACAAGCTGCAGATTGCCGTTACCCGGATCCTGCGGCTCAGGCTTGCCGGGCTCACAGTTGGCGCCGTTGGCGCAGATTTCCTCCGCCGCCGCATCGCTCCCCTGCAGGAGAAAGGGAGACCCGCCTGGGAGTTCCAGAATGCGGCGGACATCATGAGGCTGCGCCCTGGCCTCAACTTTAATTTCACTGTCTTGGAACTTGACGGGACGCTCAGGGAGCTGTTCAAGCACGACCCCGATCGCCCCGAATGGTTCAGGCTGCCGCAGGGCGTCGTTCCGTTGTGCAACAATTCGTCGCTCTGCCGCATCCTTGCAATGATGCCGCTGTGTGACTTGCACGGGATCAACTCCACCTGGCAGGAGCCTGCTGACGACGTTGTGCGGGCGTTCTTCGACGACTTGGTGGAAGTGCCAATCGACCCCGCCGAGCAGAAGGGCCTCACCCGGGACACCATCGACGAGGAGTTGGCGCGCATCGCCACTAGGATGGAAGAGGCGGCGGTAGCCGCGGCCGCGGGCGAATTTGGATTCACCGTGGCGGAGGCAGACGCAGCGGAGGCGGCAAGCCTTACGGATCGAGCGGAGTTTGTCGGCGAGGAAGAGCCTGCCGGGCACGGCGTCGAGGCGGGCAAGACCACCGAGGACACGAGCGGCTTGCCGGAGACGGACGCCTCTTCCTCCCAACCTTTGGGCAGCTCGTCGCAAGCGGAGCCCCCGACTCAACCAGGGAGGCGCCTCCGCAAGGCTAGGGACGTGGTGGGGCGGCAGACGAGCCAACAGCCGCAGCGCCGCGTGACACGGTCCGCTGTGGCAGCAGGAGCGGGGTCGTCGCAGGCCGCCGCTTCTGCTCCTGCCGCCCCTCGCGCCATTGCGGCAGCCAGGGCAGGGCCGTCTCAGGCTAGCGCCACCACTGCTTTCGCCAAGCGGCCGAGGGAGCCTACTCCTCCGCCTCCTCGCGCCAGAAGCGGGCCAGTCTTCGACTTCTCCGCGCTCAGCTCCGACGAGGAAGAGGAAGAGGAGTAAGATCCTTGTTGTACCTGTATTTCTTCAATTCTTGCAGTTGTGTCTCGCATCTCATTTGCTTTCCTCTGAATTTACTCCTTTTCAGGACTCTGGCTCAGAGGGCGGCAAAGAGAGCCAAGGTCCCGGTGGTCATCCTTGACGACGAGCCCACCGTGACGGCAGGGGGTGCGCCCGAGATGACCTTGCCGGACCCGCCAACTAATCCTTAGAGCAGCCCCCAGCGTAAGCATATGATTTGCTTCCTGCCGTTGGGCGCGCCTGGGTACTCTTCGTTTTTTGATATCTAACTGTTGATTTGTGTAGGAGAAGAGTAGCCCCACCAGGAGCGTCCGGAGACCGCCCCCGACGCGCCACCTGCTACAACTACACCGCCAAGGGGGAGTTCCCCGGCAAGGGAGGAATCCCCGGCAAGGGAGCAGTCTCCGGTAAGGGAGCAGTCTTCGGCAAGGGACAGCACCGGCGACCCTTTGGCGACGGAGACCGTGACTGCAGACCCTGGCGCAGGTAATCTCCTTGCCTCGAAACTTCCCTGGGGTTCTTCTTTGCTTAATCTTCTTTTTTTGGATATTTGCCTGACTTCTCTTCCTTCTCCGGCTGTCAGTCCCATCCACCGCGGAGCCGATGGAGACCGAGGTCGCTGTCGACAACGTCATCGTCACCGAAGAAATGGTTGATGCTGACGATGCTGCCGGCAAACAGGCCGCCAAAGCAGCTGCCGCAGCGGCTGACGAGGGGTATGGCGATCGCACCGACGGCCCTGGGGTCGCAGGAGCGACGGGCGCTACTCCGACCGCCGACCCACCCGCCGCTGCCGCGGCGCCGGGCTCCGAAGGGCCCCAGCCAGGCGTGTACTTGAAGGCCGGCGACGACGTCTTCATCAAGCTCCCCTGGGAGTCGAGCTCCAGGGCGCCGGTCGAGGGAGAAAGCTTCGACGGGGAAGTGCTCGCCTCCGCCGGGCTGACGCTGGTTGATGCGCCAAGCAGCAGCAGCGGCGAGTCTGAGGAGGAGCGGCTGCTCCGGAAGCTGGTGTTGCTCTACCGCGCCAGGCAGGCCAAGCTGGAGTCCCGCGAGGCGCTTGCCGTGAAGGCGGGAGTGGACCTTGAGAAGCGCGCGGAGGAGCTTCGTGGTCAGAGACAGGAAGCTCTCCGGGCCCTGCCGGAGGAGCGGGAGCAACTCGCCGAGGCGCAGAAAGCCTTTATCCTTGAGAAGGCGGAAGTTGAAGAGCAACAGCGGCTTGCCGCTGAGAAGCTATCTGCGCAGGAGGGCGAGTTGGCGAAGCAGAAGGTCGACCTCGACAGCCACGAGGAGGAGCTTGCTGCGCGCGAGCAAGCTCTTGGCGGGGCTCTCAAGGAAGCGCAGAATGCTGCCGCAGCTGCCGAGGCCGCCAAGAAGGAGCTGGAGACGAAGGTGGCGCAGCTGGAGGCCGACCTCAAGGCGAGCGGCGGAGAGCTTGCCGCGCTCAAGGAGGAGCGCGAGAAGGGCGCCTACACCTTTGGTGAGCTGCAGGGCCGCCTCGCTGAGAAGGTCAAGGAGCTCGACGCTGCCAAGGACTCCAACGACGATCTTGAGTTGAAGCTGACCACTTTGACCAAGACGTTGGACAGTGCCAGGGAGCAGGAGGTGGCTCTGAAGAAGGAGATCGCGGCCAACGAGACGCTGCTGGAGAGTGCCGTTGCCGCCCAGAGCACTTTCAGGGAGACTATGGAGCGATGGACGGAGGGCCTTGTGAATGCCGCTGCAGACACCGACAAGGAGTTGGCGCTGTTGGGGCGGAGGATCTTGGGTATCCTTCTGACGAGAGCCTCGCTCCCAGCGCCAAGCTTACTTTGTTCCTCAAAGGCGTGACGACGGCGCTCCGGCAACTCCGGTAGAGGATCCCGAAGCAGCTGGCCGACGAGTCGCGCGAGATCTGCGTGGGAACTCTCCGAAAGGTGCTGAGGAAGGTGGTCTTCCGCAACCCGGACCTCCGCCTTACCAACGTACTCAGGTCCCTGCCGCCGGAAGCTGATCTGGATGGGCTCGATGCCCTTATCGAGCCCATCGTGGAAAGGGTGAGCGGGATCAAGAGGATTGAGGGCGACCGCGTAGACTAGACCGCCTGCCTTCTTCCTTTCTTGCCGCTGCGGGTCATGTTACAAAAACAGTTCATTAGAGCTGCGACAAGCTATCTTCTAACATAACTCTATTTTGGGTAGTAATTGCAATGTTATTTCCTTTACTTGATTCCTTCCTCTGTATGTTTTCACCCTACGCTTTTAGGGAACTTGCCGGCGTAGGCACACTTGCTGAGTGCGGGACGTCAACAGCCTGCTGGCGGTGCCGTTGCCGACAAGAAACCTTGTCGCGACTAGTTGCAGCTTCGCTTAAGTTGTTGAGCAAACTCGAAACAAAGTAAGGGCGCGATTCTGGTCGCGGCTCGCTTAAGTTGTTGAGTGAGCTCGAAACAAAGTAAGGGCGCGATTCTGGTTGCAGCACACTTAAGTCGTTGAGCGGACTCGAAACAAAATAAGGGCGCAACTAGCCACGAGCTGGTCCCTCCGCGCACAGGTTTTCCATACAAAGGATGGTCGTTCGAGGAAGATAACTTAAAAATCTAAAAGACTTGATTGCTCATGCTTTGGCAACTTATCTTTTCTGTGGTTTGCTTTCCAGGAAGGCTGCTCCCCGGCAACGCGAAACTAGTAACTCGTTTCACCCGGCGAGGGTCTCCCCACTTCGGCGTCAACTTGCTGAAATTCTTGGCGGACTGAGCGCGCCGAGGAGCAAGGTCGCCTTCCTCGAAACTTCTGGCTTTAACTTTGCGGCTATGGTAGCGGCGCAAAGCTTGCTGGTAGCGAGCAGCTCGCACAACAGCCTGAAGACGGTCCCCCTCGAGGAGCAGCGCGTCCTCTCGCCGCAGCTGCTCTCACTCAAGCTCATCATAAGCGAGCACTCGAGGTGACCCGTATACGAGTTCCGTGGGGAGAACTGCCTCTGCTCCATAGGCTAGAGCGAAAGGTGTCTGGCCAGTGGCTCGACTTGACCTCGACTGGCGGTGATGATGAAGATTCAGCTCGTGCGAACGCCGGATCGGGTTCACGCAACCTTGACGCCCCCCTACCTGGCGCGCCAAAGATGTCGGGGGAGATCTGCCTCCACGAACACCTATGGGGACCGAGCCCCTTTCTGGTTCGGCGGGGAGCGGAGGCCGCACGAAGAGCGGATCGAGGCGATGCACACAAGGGGTTTACCCAGCTTCGGGCCGCACGGATGCGTAAAACCCTACTGCTGCTTTTGTGGATTGTATTGTGTTCTTGCTCGGGGGCACAAGGTGCTACAGTACTCACGAGCCGCTGGCCAGATCCCGCGTGTCCCCCTCCTCCCCCTCTCTATGTGCGCATGGGCCTCCTTTTATATGTTAAAAGGGTCACCGACAGGTGGCAACGTAGGTGAGGGCAAAATGGCAAAGTGCTGTGTTGGGCACAGCTGCTTGTACAGTGCTATCGTACCTAACCCTGACGGCAGGGGACAAGGGCATTAAATGCCCGTCTGTGTCGCCCCAAACAGTGCGAAAAGTGGCCGTCAGGGGCGCCACCGTTTGCCACGATGGCTATCTTGTCAGCGTCGCTTCGCCACCGCATGCCCCTGGCTGCACAGCTTCTTGCCACGTATCCTGGAATGATCCCAGAGCAACACATTGGTGGATGAGCTGGAGCGCGGGCAGCGGAGTAGTAGCTTGTCGCGGCAAGCGCCTTGCCGCGGTCGTCCCGGCAAGCTCCTCTTGCCGGGGCCTTGTCTCCTTGAGTGGCTCCTCCGGCAAGCTCCTCTTGCCGGGGCCTTTGTGCTTCGGGCGGCCATCCCGGCAAACTCCTCTTGCCGGGGCCTTCCTGGCGAGCCCCTCTTGCCGGGGCCTGGTGCCTTGAATGGCCTTCTCAACAAACTCCTCTTGTCGGGACCTTGTCTTCTTGGCTTGAATACTTTGTTCTTGAATGGCTCCAAAGGAACCACGATGATCTTTGGTGGTCACCTGGCAAGCCCTGCCGCGGGGTGCTACAACTGCCCGTGCACAAGTTCGGGGTACTAAGGTACCCCTACTTTAGTACACCGACACTAGCAATCCAACGTCCATCCATCCGTCCATGCAAAGAAAGGAAAAAAAACCACCGCACCAAACCCTACCTCTCCTCCCTTCCTTCCTTCCGCCGCCTCCCTCTCTCTGTCCCCGATCCAGATCAGCCTCTCCCTCACCCCTCGCTCCGCACCCTCCTTCCCTCGCGCTGTCACCAGCGGCGCCCTTATTCCTTTCTGTCACCGGTGGCGCCCTCCTTCCCTCGCGCTGCACCCGAACCTCGCTCCCGCTCCCAGCTTTTCTTCCTCCTCCGCTGCAGCTAGGGTTTCGTCTCCCCGATCCCCAATCCCCGAAGCTCGGATCCATCAGCAGCATCAGCGATGGCGGCCGCGGGAGATCCTCTCCAAGGTCAAGCACGTCCAGGCCAAGCCCGCTGGCCGCCCTCGCGGGTGACTGCCTCCGCGGTGACGACGGCGGCGATCTCGTCGTCCCCACCCCCGATTCATCTCCAATCCCGCCGCCGACACCTAACCCCATCACCACCGGTGACCTCCCTCCCTTGCTCCTCCCTCCCACGTCACCACCGCCGCCACACACTGCTGATCCCCTCACATCCTGTACCCTCTCCAGTCCCCTCCCCTCCCCTGCCCTCACCAGAAGAGGAAGAGAAGAGGGTTAGGCGGATCAGGCGGCCGCCATGGCGCGACCAGATCCGCCACGGTTGCCCCGCGCGTTGTCCATGGGCTCGACTCTAGGGACTGGTCTGCGAGGCCCTCAACGACGCGCGCCGCCTCGCCATCCACCACCCCGCCCTCCTCGTCCCCATCATGTAAGTTCTTCGATCCCCTCTGTCATTTCTGCTCTTGGCTTCTGTTTTGGCGAATTCCGTTGGGGATCTGACCCGAGAATCATTCATCCGTCCACGGGTGCTGATTGGCAGGGAGAAGGTGGTGCTGGTGATCTTGAAGACGGTGAAGAACCCGCGCAGCGCCGCGCTCAAGACCTCCGTGATGGCGTGCACGAACGACTTCACGGCCTTTGGCAACCTCTCCTTGAGCAGCAGCTTGTCCAAGCCGATGCAGTTGGAGTTCATATATATTTCTCCAAAAATTATACTCTCACTGTGTAGAATCTTTTGGGCCTGAATCATTGGTTGAGTTTAGGTCAAAAGCATCTGTATGCCAATAGTTTTGATGTTGTTTTGTGCTATACTTCAGGGAACAGTTAACTCATTAATTAAGATGTTGAGGTACTATCCACTAGATCCGTTCACACACATACTTTAGTAACCAGCTCCATTAATCATCTTATCAGCTATGTAAACTAATCACTGAACCTGGAAATTATGTGCATTGATAGAACACGGAAACTAATCAAATGCAGAAGAGTTGTTTCAGTTTGAGTTCTGTTTGAAATGTTGCAACTTCAGAATTCTGGGAACTTTCCATAAGGTTTGCATCAGTTTAGTGGGTTCACCTATATTATGTTGTTGAAGCTATTTCATGATGAACTGATTTAACTCTCTACTGGAATATTAGTGTTTTTTATGGGAGGAATATAGTGTATTAGATGATGTAAATTTGTTTGGGTTCAGACCTATGCGAACCTATGCTTCCTCCACTGTTTTGTAGAGTTGGCTAATTTTAGATGCTGCATAATAACCTTTAAGGCTGTGGCCAATTTTAGATGCTGCATAATAATCTTTGTACTGCATAATAAAAAATTGCAGTACCGAAGATGAATGGTCGATTAGTTTTAACTTCAAGCCATTTTAGTATATTCTTTGTACATGTGGCATGTGGCTATAACTAGTTTGCTGTAGTTCATCCGTGATGTCCGGTAGCTATGAGATCCGAGGGATGCCGACCATTCGAGCCACGTAACTTATTCAGCTTTCACTCTACAATCTTGCTAATTTAAAGTCAGTGGGGGGCTTTCCCCCACTATCCATAGTTCCTAAAAAAACTTCATTCAGCTTTGGCCATCCTCATTTGCTATGCTAGATATAATATAAACTCTCTTCTGAATTTCATTTGTACTAGTTTGACTTTCCTAAGTTTCTTTTCTTGTTAGCAGAGCTTACACTATCTTTCTATAGGCGCCGCTGGATTCGATGGTGGAGCCCGAGCCTCCACTGGAGCATGGATCAGCCGTGCAGGACGTGGAGCTCCGCATGGATCACGACTTGGTCGTCGTGGGGGCCTGGACCATCAAGCTCGCGGGCGAGATGGACGGCCTCGGCAATGGAGGCATGCGTGAGATCCTGGGGTTGACCAATCCATGAGGCGCCAGATCTTCCCTCGGGGTCGCCTGCTGTAGACATACTATCGCTGGATCTCCTCCCCCCTCTCTCTGCGTGTTTTTCTGTCAATAGCTAGTAGCATAAGTTGGAGCTGGCTGTAGTTGGAACTTAATCTGCATTTATTCAACTAGATCAAGTACAAGTACATTAGTTCGTAATATGCTATTAATACATCTCCTAGTCATAAATTTCCTGAAGTAGTGCATGTATGTATTTAGGTGCTGGTTAATTAGAAAGTGGATCTGATTTCTAACTTGATTGTTGTAGGCTACAAGATATATCTCTGTTGGTTCATCTTGCTGTAGAATATGCCCCTGCTCATTCATTTATGTGTATTGCTATTTACCTCTGGTGACATGTGAGAAGCGCTCATCTATATGTTTATATTTTGAGCAGCTGGGTACAACTACAGTTGTAGAATCATCTAGCCAAATTTTGGGATGATGGCATAAAAGATTAGATAACCCATGCTTTTGAAATCATGGTAAGCTTCACAAGCTTGTAAGGTGTTTTCTATTTTCAAGCGACTTTACATCAAGTTACTGTTTCTTAACAGAAATTCTAGACTCTGTAGCTTTTTCTTGTTCTATCCACTTATTTGTACAACCAAGGATGCTTACTTAACTGTATAGCTCTTTATTGTTCTTTTCCAGGTATTCCATTTATGCTCCATTCTGAAATCTATTGTGCATTGCCAAGTCCATGAGGCGAAGCGCTCACTGCTTAACTATTTCTTTACTGACAACAAAGGCAAGATATTCGAAACAAGCTGAAGTCCTTTTGATTCTTGATTTCTAGCATACACATGCAACCTGCTTGGTGATGTTACTGTAGATATGATGTAGGTTCAATGCTTACAATTTTTTGATGTGATGCATGTTACCTTTTGAAATATGAAGATGCATGTAAGCACTTGCTGGCAATCTGGCATATCATAACAGTCTTACCCCTTGTTCTGTCACTAGCATACACCACAGTTTTAGATAAAAGGGGGGCATATCATTTGCTCTATAAAATGGATTGTTTATTAATTTATTTGGACTTGCACACATTACGTAAGGAAGGATAGCCAATCTGGGTGTCCAAATGATAGTAAAACCTAGGGCTCTTGCACGGTTCTTGGATTTATTTTTAGCATATCCATTGGCGTCTCTCCGTCCCACTTTGTTTTTTCGTTGATCATCATCTCCTGGCGTAGCGGAAGCACTCGACGAGGCCTCTACGACAGAAGAGATTCTTGTCCGTTTCTGCCCGGACGATTCCATGAAAGAAATAAAAAGAAAAGTGAAGAGGAAAACGATATATTACCCATATTGAGACTGAACATATGGCTTTTCTTCTCATCTACAGGAGAGTTATGTGCTGATTTTTTTGAAGAAGCTGGAAGTCCAAGTCAACGACTTGCTTTATGTGTTTGTTGTAATGCTGTATTTTCTGGGAATTTGGATGTATTGTTGATCTGGCTGAGAATTTGGTGTATATTTGCTTGCTGAACTTACAAATGCTAGGATATATGTACAAATCCTTGGAATATTATTCTATGTTTACTTGAAATGTATTCTTGGATTGAAAGTGGTCAAAAAGAGAATATATTGCTGTAAATTGTATTTGAAATAAAGAGGTGTGGCCCAAATTAAAAACTGGCCGAAATGTCTATTGCACCAAATGAAAAACTGGTCGAAATGGCTATAGCCCAAAAAAATTGGATCGCAAAGAGGCCAGGGCCCAAAAAATGGATTGCAAAAAGGCCAAGGCCCCAAAATTAAACACACTATAAAAATTGTGAGGACCAAATTTAAAATGGACCGCGAAATGCCCAAATCAATTGACCAAAATTGGCAGGGAAAAAAATCATAAATGGGCCGAATTAATGGGCTCGGCCCATGTAGAAAACCGAATTGGATCGGGCTGAATCTTGTGCCACATCAGCTTGCCACACTGGATGCCTACGTGGACTGGGGAGGTTGCTAGTGACCAAAACGCCACAGAAGGAATATTTTGGTCGTAAACGTCTTTGACCATTCCAGAAGAAAGGTCGCTATAGTTAGTTTACGACCACCAGCTTTTGACCTTCTGTTTTGGTCACAAAAAGGTCGCAAATGGACATTTGTGACCTTTCAGTGACCAATAGTGGTGGTCACAAGTTGACATATTTCTTGTAGTGGCCCTTTCGGTGGGTCCTAGCTGTCAGGTGGAGGAATCATTATTTTGCGCGTACAGTCCACGGCCGATGGATGTCGTTCGTTGACCACGTTGACCAGGCCGCGCCGAGAGCACCATGGTGGTGGACGACGGCGAGGCCTAGGAAGGGAACGACATAGAGCCGGGGAAGACTCGGCAATGGTTCCCCACGCGGTAGGGAGTACGAGGGTTTACTGGTCCGGCTGTCGTCGCCGAAAAATAACATGAGGTGTGGGTGAGTAGAGGAATGGCCTGGCCAGCAATGAAGTAGGGTGGGGCGGTGCGGCCTGTGCTGCAGCACAGCCGACCACGGGAGGCGGGAGCAGGCAGTCCCACCGGAGCTGGTTTGGGCGGCTGGAGCAAGAAGATCAGATATTGAAGAAGCAGCACGGCCGTTGGATTAACATCCAACGGTCACTGCTGCTAGAATCGTTTGTGGACTACGTTGACAAAGCCAAAGTACACGTCAACCTAGTAGACCCACAAGTCAGCCTCCAAATCTGTCCCAAACAGCATACAGCCCGAAATTTCTAGCCAGATTCAAATTAATTTTAAATCTAAATATACCTTTATTTAAATTCAATGAAATTTTACCCGCACAAAAACAATGAAATTTAAAATATCAAAATCCGAAAGAAAATAGTATTTTGGAACTAATTGCCTGTTTGCTGTATTTTTTCATTTTACAGCCCATTAATTATTACTTATAGCCCATTTCTTATTACTTATAGCCCATTTTCTGGGCAAAATGCATCCCTCCTCGTCTTGAAAGATTTCCGGCCCAGCAGGGCGTAGAAAAGCAAGTAGGCCTATGTTGGTTATTCTGCAAAAAAATAGCTGGCTAGCCATTTTCAGAAAGGAAAAAAACAAACTGGGCTGGTCATGTGCTAAACATATGAAATTAAAGCCTGGGCTATACGGGCCACGGGTCCCGCACAACCCAGTTGATACCCTTCTCCGTCCCGAAAAAAAATTACTTCGCGCGCTGTTGGGTCCCTACTGTCATCCTCACCATGTACAGTCATCTCCTTATTCCTCTCGGTTGTTGACCATGTTGACAACACCGGAGGGCGGCGCCGCGGTGAGCGAACCAAGGCGGAGGACGATTGTGAGGCCTCGGACGGGAACGCACAGGAGCCAGGGAAGATCACAGCCAGCCGTGGGAGGCGGGAGCAGGCGGTCCCGCCGGCGCTGGTTTGGCTTTGGCGGCTCGAGGAAGAAGAGACTGAAGAAACGCAACAGACGTTGAATGTCAATCCAACGATCAAGGTTGGCACAATCGTTGACTAAGCGGACACCAAGTAGCATACTTTTTATATATAGGAAGAAAACTGCGAGGAAAATGCGTTCGTCTGCCGTCCTCCTCACAGGGAACGTTCGCCACATAAGTAGCTAGCACCCTTGGTTTTCAACCGAGAGGTCTTGGGTTCGAGCCCCAGGAACTCTCAATTTTGTCCTCCTTCATTCCCCGCAAAAAAGGGAAAGAAAATCAAATACTTGGGAAGGCGTACAGAACAAGCTAGTGTACCAGTAAAGAGACATTGCCGAGTTTTAGAAAAAAGAAAGACGTGCTCCTGTAGCTGGTTCGAATCCAAACTAGACTATGACTGTATATGGTGCTATGCTACTCTGCAAGTAATGAAACTGACATATCCAACGTTCGCTTCTTCTCTTCTCTACTTACTGTCTTACTCTGCCTAGCATCAGAAGCTCTGGCCGCAGCAACCATGTCTGTTGGCTGCTCGTCCACCTGCTCTTCAGCAGGCAACAACCAGATATGCGCCAAGTCGCCACCCGTACCATCGCCTGTGGGTCTCATCACACCCCGCCGGCATGCGCACCGCAGCCGATTGCTCATTGCAACCCGCTGCCGTTGGTGTGGTGCCACTGCTGCAAATCACGCAGAATCATCCGTCGTGTCTCAACCACAATCCGCAACCCTGGCTGAGTCTTCTACCAATGCCCAAATCATGGGGTAATAATATGTTTAAGTGTTGTTCTGCTGCTTTTAGTTGATGATTTTTTTAATAGTTTGGTTGATGATCTTCCAATTTGATTCGTGCAGAAAAGGGAAGATTTGTGTGATTTGTATTTCTGGGAAGTTGCTGATGTGGGGGAATGCAACTACGCTGATTATTTGGTTAGCCGAGGAATCCCAATACCAGCAGGTTGGGGTGTTGGACAAGTAACTGAAGGAACAGCAGAAGAGGAAGATGCAGAGCAGAAGGTTAAAGATGCAGTTCCTCTGATCATGGCCAAGCAACAGCTGCTGAATGGCCTTGACAGCAATGAGGAGATGAAAGAGCTTGTGAAGATAATGGGCAAAATCGATGTGCTCTGTAGGATGATTGTCTCTTTATTTGAAGTGTATGTAGCACTCGTGATGTGTTCAGTGGCTACGACATGAGAACTTTGCTGAAACTAGTAATGAATGAAACCTGTGTAGCAGGCTGGGCGTAGTTTTATGAACATCTAATGATTTCTATTAACGGAAATCAGGGGGTATCCCCTTTTGCTCATATAAATAAATAAATATCAGAGGCCCTGTCGGGTCAGCTTTGTTCTCATTCGAAGACGTCGAGCAAATTGCAGTCCAACAGCAAACTATGTCATCAAATTAAAGTTTCACAGCCAAATATGAGTATAGATAAACAACAATGTCATCATGTTTTAGTTGTCATACAATCACCAAACACAAATCAGCATACGTAACAAGTGATGTTCTCACTGCAAAATACTAAACAACATGCTCATCAGGTTTCAGTTGTCATAGAAAACACAATTTCACATAGTAGATAAAAAACGTCTTCTGACAGGCAAATACGACAAAAGCAATGTAATCATCATCTGCAAGAGCACCGTCAACATCTTCGCCATGTGTATCAGTCTGAATCGTAATTCCCCACGGTGTCATCTTCTTCTTCGTCCTCAACGTCCTCGAACGTTGCCTTCTTCTTGATCAACTCTTGTATGTCCACCGCGCGACAGACAATCTTTTCGCCAGCGCCATTGACGTGATGGTTCTCAAAGATATTAGGAACATCTGCGTTATCTTGTACATTAGGAGCAGTGTAAGCATCATCTTGTTGTGCAACTTCATTAGACGAATTCCTCTGCTCAAACCTTTGCAATCCAGTCATCGCTACATGAAAATGTGTCTTCCAAGAAAAATATTTGTGTTACTTGATTTGCCAAAATAAAAGGCTCGTTGGTCTGGTACACCGCCTTGACATTGATCGATTTGAAATAATCATCAGCTCTGGGTTTTGCGATCCTGGAAAACAGGTTATACCAATGACAGCACAACAGAACCACACACCGATGATCCTCGAAACTGGAGATATACTGCAACTGAACAATGTCTGTTATGTTAGCATACATTTCCGTTATCTCTTTGTCATACGTATCCGTGCTCATGATGGCACTGTTTTGTGTCTTCCTGCCTTTGTCTCGTGCAAGGGTGTTGTAGCGCACATCTCCAACAACGCAAGATTCATAATGTCTTACCCGAGTATCAGGACCCATTGCTAGTTAGTAAAGGGCATCATCAACTTCCTGCCCATCCTCCCGCATCTTCTTAACCTATGGTTAGAAAATAGACAAGCTGATCATCTTATGTACTCAATATATTAAAAAACTGACAACGCACTTCAAAAGCTTACATGGTTCTTGAACCATTTCGCAAATCCTACCATAACCTGTTTGTCAATGTTTCTTGGATTTTGTGGCAGTAACTCCTCTTTGTAGATGCTGCACAACATAGTGATCGCGTCAAACATCTAAATATATAAGAATGTGCTGCAACTTAGTAGATTATGATGTATAAGCTGCAGTACTGCACTTACTTGATTTAAGGTAGTATCTCAGGACAGTTATTCAACACATACCAAACCATTTTGTCCAAATCTTTAGGTTTGTCCTCTTGTCGACTCTTCCTGTTAACTCGAACAGAATAATCGAAAACATTGAGCCCGGGATTGTCTTCACCCACCTCTTTGCTAGGCTGATCAGCTGTTTCAATGTATTTTGAGCAGAATGTCAACGCTTCTGTAGCAATGTAGGCCTCTGCAATGGAATCCTCAGGTCTAGCTCTGTTCCTAACATAGCCCTTGAAAGTGCCTAGCCGCCTTTCAATAGGGTACATCCAGCCATACTGTACTCGACCTCTAAGTAGTGCCTCATCAGGTAGATGAACAGCCAAATGCACCATCACATCAAAGAAGGCTGGAGGATATATCTTCTCAAGGTCGCATAGGATAGTTGGTATCTTGTCTCTAAGACGCTCCAAATCATCTATCCTGATATTCCTACTACATAGTTCCCTGAAGAATTGTCCCAACTCTGCAACTGCTCTGTATAAGTCAGGGAGGACCAATCCTCTAAGCATAACAGGTAAAACCCTTTGAAGTAGGACGTGGCAGTCATGAGTTTTCAACCCTTGTACCTTGTTTCCATCTGCACTGACTCTCCTTTCATGGTTGGAAGCAAATCCATGTGGGAATCTCACACGTGACAGGACCTCACAGAATTCTTTTCTTTTTACCTTGTCCAAGACGTACACAGCTGGTGCCATATCCCGTGGTTTACCTTCATCTTGCACCTGCAAATCCTTTCTGATACCCAGGTGTGTCAAATCAATCCTAGATTTTAAGGTATCTTTCGTCTTGCCTTCAATATTAAGAAGTGTGCCGATAATGCTGTCACATATATTTTTCTCGATGCGCATCACATCTAGATTATGCTACAGATCCAAATCTTTCCAATACTCCAAGTCCCACAAAGTGGACATGCAGGTAAACAATAATCTCTCTTCTACCCTGCCATGCTTCCTTTTCCCGCTACCATTACCAGGATGGTTTCCTGGTGTAATATGCCTGACCTTCTCTAATTCCACTTGCAACTCATCGGCGGTGAGCCTCTTTGGCGCATCACGGTTTTCATGCTTTGCATTGAACACATGTCTTCGGTATTTTCTAGGATGCGGCTTGTCCTTGGAAAGGAAACGGCGGTGTCCAATGTAACAGATCTTGCTAAGTATTGCGTATGACAGCGGATTCCTGTCATAGTGAACACATGCATTGTAACCATGTGTCGTTCGCCTTGACATAGTGCCCAAAGCCGGATAATCATGGATGCACCAAATTATAACAGCACGCAGAAAGAAATCAGCTGGTGGGCTGCTATATAGGTCTCGAGTGAGAACACCCTTCCATAGCTGTTGAAGTTCCTCCACAAGAGGCTCCATGAACAAATCAAAATCCTTTCCAGGACTTTTTGGAACTGGGATGAGCAAGGCCATCATGTAGTTTGATTCTTTGGTTTTGACACTTTGTAGGCATGTTGTAAGGGATAACAAGCACTAGCCAGATGCTATATGTGGCGCTCTGGTGGCCAAATGGGTTAAATCCATCTGAAGCTAAGCCAAGTCTAATGTTTCTCGGGTCAGCAACAAACTCTTTGTGTTTATCATTGAAGATTTTCCACTCACTACCATGAGATGGATGGCTCGTTACATTCTGATCTCTGTACTCCTGGTTCCTAGAATGCCACAGTACATCCTCTCTTGTTTCAGCATCATGAAACAACCTCTACAATCTTGGTGTAATTGGAAAATGTCTCAAAACATTATGAGGAATCCTCTTCACAGCATCACCATCTTTCCATCTTGATGATTTGCATTTCGGGCATTCACTTAAGTTGGCATAATCCTTCTGGAACAGAACACAATTATTCTTATAAACATGGATCATATCATATCCAATTCCAATTGCACGAAGGAAATTCTTCATTTTACTGTAGGTGTGTGGCAGCTTAGACGCATCTGGGAAAGATTCACGGAAAGCAGGCAACATCGCATCGAATGATTTGTTGGTCATCCGCTCAGATGTCTTCACCTGAAGAAAGGTGACCATAGCTGAGAATACTGACAGCTTATTTCCTGGGGTGACAGCAACGTTGCATTGTTCCAACATGCAAGCCTACCGTTTTTCTTCTGCAGGTGAAAGTTCACGGAATGCACAAGCATTTCGTAGCATTGTTTCAATGTTGGTCAAACTCACTAGCTCCGCCACCACCACCTCCTCCTCCTCTTCCACCTGAGCATCAGGCAGATCAAGATGGTGATCTGCTGCTTCCACGTAGTCAATGACATTGACGTTCACAGCTTCACCATGCTGAACCCACCTAGTATATGTGACCGACATCCCATACAAGTGTAGATGATTTTGCATAGGTTACTGGGGTCTTCTAACTAAATTCATACAACTGCTACACAGGCAGAGCACATCTGATTTCGGACCACCGTACTCAGCTCTGATAAAGTTCATGAAGTTTTCAACCCCCTCGTCATATGCAGCGGAGAATCTTCGATCAGAAGTTATCCAAGTCCCGTCCATCTGTTAGACATACAAATTAGTTCTTCTACTAGATATTACAGGAAAAACATATATGCTTTTTTTATGAAGTGCAAAAAAAAACCCTAGGTCGATGTCTAAAGATATGGCAAGATATTTGGACGAGCAGATCTAAGTAACGAAATATATGTAAAGCTAATTCAGCAAATAGATTTGAGTGCCAAATTATGGCAGGCTGTTTCAGCAGTCAATGAGGCCGAGCACATAGCCATCGAACTATCGAAGGCCACCGTAGCAACAAAGATCGAGTATAAAACGGTGTAGTGCTATTTCACCTAACAAATTGGCTACTAGACCATGGCAATCTACGTCACAATAAATATATGGCAGGATATTTTAGCAACTAATCGGCCTTGGCATGCCATCTCAGCTAAGCAGATTGAGTGCAGAACAGGGCAAGGAAGCTTCTTAAGCAGAGCATATTGACATTAAACTACTTCGACAAACAGTGAGATTAACAGCGTCTATCAGCTAACACTCAACGCTACACCGACATGAACGGGGCCTCAGTGTAGAATGCGCATATCGTGGGAGAAGCTGACCACCGTGCGTCTCCACACAGACGTCGCCAGCGGTGGCGGCGCTAACCGCTGTGCGCCTCCACAAGAACGTAGCCAGAGGTGGCGGCGCGGCTAGAGGACGGCAGTCTACGAGAGCGTACTGTGGGAGCGAGAGGATCACCGAACAGCGGCGCCGACGTATCGGCGCGGCGGGGAGGGCGGCTTTGGCGGAGCGAATGGAGTGGAGGGGGACAGGGGGAGGGGGGTTTGGGGAATATTATTCGCTCGTTGGCCAAAGGGCGGTCGAATCGGATTTGGGGGGAATTTTTGGGTGGGGGGGGGGAGGATTTTTGCGCGGTGGGCGGGGGGGGGGGGGAGTTTGGCGCATGGTCGGTTTATGCAAGTGCAGTCCCACGTGTCAGTGAAGATACAAGCCGAAGCGCATTCCGTTTGCGTGAGCCGTGTGCAGGACCGAACGTGTGTGGGGTGCAATGCGACCGCGACAGGAGTGCTGTGAGTGTACCGCCTTTTTTCCTTTTAAACTAGGTGCTTCGCCCCCTCAAATTTTTTTTTGTTGCTTCGCGCGATCCATCAATACTACTACTAGTAATCGGGTAATCCCGACTAAAACGACGCGGCCAGGTCTTTTCCCGCGCGATATGCTGGGAGGTTGGCTTAGTTGGTTTTTTAGGACGAGTAATGCTACACCTACGTAATCCCAGTTACGTAATTAACGTAATGTGAAACGTGTGAGCTGTTGATTGTAGATTGGGGGGAGGGAGGGGCCCACCACCATGAAAATTAGGGGAGGAGAGAGAGAGAGGCAATTTACGTTAACCCTTTCGTAGGTTCCCGTAGATGTAGAAAGATGTGAAATGCGTGAATGTGTAGTGGACGTACTATTGGAGTGCCTAAGATAATTTGTGTATGTATAGACCCTATGTGTTTATTTTACTTTGCATGTTAGATTTGTCTCGGTTCGATAAAAAGAAGAGTTGGTGATGATGGTGTGCCTGTTATCCTACAATATAGGCCGTCCGATCTATATCTAACGGATAGGAAGGAAACTATGACAATTTACCCGCACTCCTCTCCACATTTGCAGATAAGGCTTTCCCTCGTTCATCCTTTTCTCCCACAAGATCTTGATCTTCCGTGCAACGCACGGGCATCTTGCTAGTACTCCTACAATATGTATATTATTGTGAAAGTTCATATACACCGGCCGAGATTAATGCAAACACAACAGATTTTCATTACATTTCGAACTTTTATAGGACAAAAAAATAAAATAAACGCGACCCTAAACCTATTCTACGGCGGCGACCGACGTCCTCCATCTGTGATCTCCATGTATGGGGGCGGGGTTCAAAACCCGTGAAGTGAAGGTGCGGTCTCCGACAAGGAAAAGTAGAACACGGGAGACGGACTGGCCAGTTGGCACACCATGCCCTGCCGCCTCCCATGCCCTACCCATCCTCGGAGGAGTTCCCGACCTCGCGGTGCCGGACATTGGACGGTGGCAAGTAGGACGCGTGGCTGACGGTGCTCCCGTCGTCGGCCGCCAGCGTGGCCACTGCTTGTGCGGCGACTTGAGCGAGGGCGACGACCTCGAGCTCCTTCCCCGAAGACAAGCTCTCCCGCAGAGCGTTCGTGCTTGCAGTCATGGCGGATGTGGTTCCAGGTAGGAGGATGATGCGCTATGGTGTGGAGGTTAGCTGGGCATTGCCGCTTTAAGTAGCGCATTTCGGTGAGGCCAAGCGTCCTGGTGCGTCATTATGTCGCCGGAGTTGGTTCCTCGGGCACCGAGCCTCTTAACGACGACATACAGACGGACGGCATGAATGCGGGCAGCTGGCGCCGGCTGGGAACGCACCACGTGACGGCGCGAGGGACGAGGGTTTTTGGTGTGCCAGGGTAGTCAGCTGCGGTCGTGGCAACATTGGAGATGCGCGTTGCTCACATGCGATCGACCCATGTCATTGAAAAAGCAAGACGACCCGACATGGTCTCAGGTCCAGAGGATCCAGTTGGCCGTGCTTCACCACTCCGCGGACGCGTCGCGGTGCCCCGTGCATCCTCGACGAGCCGGGTGTTGGGGTGTGTTTGATTGTGGCCAAAGTGCACCTTACCAAAATTTTGGTCATGACCCAAAGATTGGTCTTTGTTTGGATGGTTGCCATTTTTTTGGCATGCCATTGAACTCTAGCCAACACTAGTTCATTTTTCTTGCCAATGTCGGCCAAATCATGGGCAACCAATACCTCAACCAAAATTTTGGTCATGACCCAAAGATTGGTCTTTGTTTGGATGGTTGCCATTTCTTTGGCATGCCAATGAACTCTAGCCAACTCTAGTTCATTTTTCTTGCCAATGTCGGCCAAATCATGGGCAACCAATACCTCAACCAAAATTTTGGCTACCCAATGCTTTGATGGGGCAACCTTGGGCACAAACCAAACATACCGTTGCTCGTGCCACAGTACTAACGCCACCCTCGGCACACTGAAACCGATCGTGTCTAGCGACGATATGAGCGTATCGCTCACCGCGGTCGCCGTGTCCAGAGGCGGTGCTGGAGCTGCACCTCGTTGTTGGCCCCAACGACCAACATGAACGGTTGTCTGTGGCGAGGAGGTCGTGGGCCAGCTCCTCCATTGGACTATAGTCTGCGCTACGTCGTCCCGACGGGTGTGCGCCACATGTCGGTTTCCCTGTTTTCCCGGCCATATTCGAGCGTCAGTGCTCCGCGTTGCACATTAGGCCTTTCACTATGTAGGCCAAGCGAGACAACTTATTGTTTATTTGAGCCGTTCAAGTATAATCATGTGGTGTTTGCTTATTTCTCATTCCTCTCCAACCCTCTTCTCCATCGATCATGTCGCCCTCCAGTCGAGTCCATCCTCCCGCATGCCTCATTCGAACATTCCGCCGAGTATCATTCGCATGTACCCACCCTAGTCCTCTTTCAATAGATCTCTGGACCCCGAGATGAAATCGAGAGGGAACGAGTGGGGGCACGTGATACCTAAGGCGGATTCAAAAATTTGAACCGGTGATCATAGCATCCGCAAATCATATATAAAGGGTATTCAATGTTCGTTTCGTTTTTGAACGTACAATATACTCCCTCCTATCCTTTCTAGTTTACATATAGGTTTTATGTGTAGTCAAAGTATCTCTACTTTGATAAAAAAAGGTACTCCCTCTATTTTTATATACTAGGCCACAAACTCAGATTACAGGTACCAATGTAAAATTTAATGCCTGCTTTACAAGTCAAATGTGCTTCTTGTTTACTGGGATCATTAATACTCCGCATGCATGCAAAGAAATTGAGTGGAGGAAGTAGCTGACTGTCATTATGACTGCATGCATGAAAGTATTAAATAAGTTGTTAGTATGAGAAAATATCATTAACTTTGCCTCGATTACCGTTGGTGGCCTTCTATAGATGCAAAATGTATATTTCATAGTGGCCTTGTATATAAAAATGGAGGGAGTATCAACATTCAACAACGCCCAATCAATATTGTTATATTCGTACGTACTCCTAGATTTGTACTCGAGATGGTTTCCAATTTGACTATTGACAAGATTAATAGTACATGAGATGTATAATGTGAAAATTATATCAATGGAAACTCCTTTCACATACGAATTTGACCGTATGCTTTGTGTAAGTTGTATGTCATATATTATTACTCTAACATTTGGTCAAAGTTAGCCTCGAAAAACGCATTAGACCCTATATGCTTTGTGTAAGTTGCATGTCATATATTATTACTCTAACATTTGTGTAAGTTGCATGTCATATATTATTACTGTAACATTTGGTCAAAGTAGTATAGTGGAAGTGGATCCTCCGACCTAGGTATCCCTGCCTTACCCTCCCTTTTGGTCACTTACTGGCGGACACCATGCTTGTAGGCCCCACATGTCAGTTACTCAATGGGTTCGTCCACGTCAGGGGATCCTCATTCGTAGTATACTCCCTCTATTTTTATTTACTCCGCATAAAACGGAGGGAGTGGTGGTATAATAAATGACGCGGACGGGGGAGGGGGGACGTCAGTTTGCTCTCAATTGCGGTCCCACAAGCAAGCGAAAATGCAAGACGAAGCGCGTTCCATTCGGTGAGCGACGTGGTGGGTCCAGCCTGCCGGGCTGCAATGAGAACGTGACAAGAGCGATGTACAGTCAAAACCGATTGACCGGTCATCAACGGAACCACTATTCACACCAGAACCTTCGCTGCTCGGCCTACGCCAGCCACTGCCCTAAAACCAGACCAAATCTCCAACCCATTCCCCCACCTTTCGATCCCCTAGCCCGCATCAAGCGTCCCCTAGTTCGCCGGAAAGCCATGGTGCGCCGCAAGATCACTTACTACAAGATGTTGACGCCGGAGCGCCGCGCAGAAATCGCGGCGGCGGTCAGCGCCACAGACCTCCGTTCCCAAGCTCGCTTTGCGGCGGGCCAATCCCCGAGTTCTCTGGAGCCAAGCTACGAGGAGGAGGAAGCCGATCCAATGTTCATGGCGGAGGTCGCGGCGCAGAAGGCCCCCGATGGGTATGAGACGATGGACGTCGACTTCGTGCCGGCGTCCGAGTCCCCCATGGTGCAGGCGGACCAGCGGTTCAACATGGCGATACCAAAGGAGGACCGGGAGGCAGAGGCTCAACTCGACACGGAGCGGGCGCATGCCGCTGCCATCGAGGCTCTCCTTCAGGCGGAACCGGATGTCGTGGATGTGAACCGGGCGGCGGAGGCTCAACTTGAGGCGGAGCGCGCGGATGCCACTGCCATCGAGGCCCTCCTGCAGGCGGAACCGGACGTCCTGGAATTGAACCGGGCGGTAGAGGCTCTACTCGACACAGAGCGCGTGGATGCCGCACTCATCGACGCCCTCCTGCAGGCTAAACCGGACGTCCTGGACTTGAATCGGGCGGCGGAGGCTCAACTCGATGCTGAATGCGCAGATGCCGCTGCCATCGAGGCCCTCCTGCAGGCGGAACCGGACGTCCTCGACTTGAACCGGGTTGTGCTCTCGTCCGTGCAGAGCACCCGCACGCTCCACTTGAACGAGTAGCTGGAGGCCGAGGACAACCACGGTGTGGAGACACACGTCGGCAGCGACGACTGGTTCGTGCCGGCAGCCAAAGATGATGAGGCCGTCTCTTTCCGCGAGCAATGATAGTTTTTCTTTATGTTGTTGTTTTTATGGATCTTTTGCTGCGTAAAAACATATATTTGTTATGCAAGTCGCCTGACTTGGGTCAGTCTACCATTTCCGGCGGTTGGATGAATATCCTACATCTCCTAACCCTTCTTTCCTTCTTCCTCACCTCTTCTTCTTCCCCAACAGACCACCGCACGGGCCGTATGGATACTCCCCAACATGCGGTTGGATAAACATACTCTATGAACGAAAATTATGTGTTAGCGATAGGATGGCTGAGTTTGGTTTGTTCACATGCGACAGCGCGTGTCAATGAGGGTGCATTCCCTTGGTTGGGTTTGCGGCGTGCAGGAGCGACTGTGTGAGGGTGCGGTGCGACCGCGGCGTGCAGGAGAGACCGTGTGAGGGTGCGGTGCGACCGCGACAGCCGTGCGCAAGTGTACCTCCTTCTCATTTTGAAAACTTTAGGCAAGCTTGGCAAAAATGTGTGGCGAAGTTTGGCAATGCAAGGCCTAGACCCAAACAGGATAAGTACGTACGTACTAGGAGTACTAGTGTTAGAAAAGAAAGTCGGGGTTTTTCCTTCGCGGGATTTAATCGCTACAAATCCTCGTTTCACATGTCAATTAATGCGTATTTTTTTCTCCAAAGACCAAAGAGCTAACCATCTCACTCCTCATCGCTTGATTAATGCAGCGCCATGCAAACCAACCTTCTCACTTCCGTATGCATGCAGGGGATATTAATGTCCTTGGTTGCTAACCCCATCAATTTTGCCTCGATTAGTTTTAGTGGCCCTTTGCAAATTGTAATTTTGATATACTGGCCTTGTGTACAAAAAAATTGGAGGTAGTAACTATATTTGACTTCCTTCCCCATTGTGGTGACGTCGACGATATCTTTTTTTGGTGGATGGTGAAGTGCGTTCGACGGAGAACACCATTGAGGGAGACCACGGTAAGTCGTTCGCAAGTGCCGCCTGCAAGCCGAGACAACCGCCTTATTTGCATCCAGGAAGTCCTTTACTAGTACTACTAGGAGTACTAGTGCGGTGAGATGGTTTCTCGAAGAAGACGATGGAGAAGCGGAGTCAGCTAAGAGTGAAATGATGGTTGCTACGTCCATGCTTTTGTGATTTGATGCCTCACTGCTTTGTGATTTGTGATAGAAGGGACAGGGGAGTAGACTCTGTGCTCTATACTTTACTACATGCGTCCAAGCATGGGAGAAAGAGGAGAGACGTTGCATTTTCCATTCCTTCAATCAATCAATCAGGGAGCTTCGGTTCCATCTTTTTGGCGTTGGCAACACCGTCCACAATGGTTCCCACGATGCCAAAAGCTATTTTCACATTTGGCTACACACGGTGGATGCCCTTAACCGTACCACTTGGTTTTGCTCCTGTGTGCTATCTATACAAATCTCAATTATATTGATCTAAAAAATTATAGAATCAATATTAGTAAAAAGGAGGTGATTTTGCCGCGCGGATGGCGGGGGAGGTTTCTTATTTGAGCAATGCTACATCCACGTAATGGTTTACGTAAAGTTACGAACTGATGTGATGTGGGACTATTCTATTGGATTGAAGGAGAGGATTAGGCCCACCCCACCTGAAAATCAGGGGGGCATATGTAGATTAGATGGAAAGTATACATAGCAGCTACGTAGCCCTTTGGAAGTCTAGGATTAGGCTTCTTATTTTCAGAGGACATTGTCTTGGCGGTTTGCTAACATGCGGTCCCACGTGTCAGTGCTTTACCAAGCCGATCCGTGTCCCACATGAGGCAGAACAACTGCAGAAGCAACACGTGGTTAAGTTGAAGAAGATGAGGGAGAAGCGGATTCAGCAACGAGTGAAATGATGGTTGATTCGTCCCTCCAACTTAACTGCGGGAAAGGTGCAGCTTTGTGATTTGACGCCTCATTGCTCATTACTACACCGGCGCCATGACTGGGGTGCTTCACCCCGGGTGCTCTGCACTGTATTCCGGTATGGCACGTGGACCCGGTAGCTTGATGTCCCACATGTCGGCGAAAGGGACTAGAAGATTTATGAAAGCGAGCGCTCCACTCTTACGATGGAGGAGTAGACGACGCGACGGCCCAGTGAACTGTCACTTGTACTGTATAGTACTATAGTTTTGCTATTTCGCACGATCCATCAATACAAACCCGATTAAACAGGAAAGGGCGGGATTTTTCCCGCGCGGTAGATGATACTGACCATACATTTCAAAGGCAATTTTAATGTATGCAGACTGAATAATTATAAGTAACAACATGATATCTAGTAAAACTAAAAACACATATGATTTATTGAGTTAGAGTGTAGTAGTAGTGCTGTATTGCATAGTTGTTAGATGTAACATGCGAGAACGTGTAGATATGTAGTTTTGGAGGGCCTACAGAGAGAAAAGCGTAATACGGTCACTTAACTTCAGAATAAGTTGATTACGGTCACTATATACGTTTTGCGGTGATTATACGGTCACTTGCTCACAGTTCAGCATCGGATTGCACTCTGTTGACCAGCCAAATAGTCTGTGTGGCGCCATGTTGACTAGTTAAATTGACCATGTTCCTTGTGGGTCCCACCTGTTAGTTTGCATAGGCAAAAGGTCAGATAAACACAAATTTACGCACGTGCGACAAGGCTCCAACCCGTGCGCGGGAATCACCTGGTTGTGTATGTGTCTGTCAGGGCCTGATGTGTGCGCATGCACGTGTAGGTTGAGCACTTGAGCGTGAGAGTGTGTGTTGGTCATGTGTTGTACTGGTGTGTGCATGAAAGAGTGCGTGTGTGCGTTTGAGTGTTGCGTGTGCGTGTGAGTGTTGCATGCGTGCATGGCTGTGTGTGTATGTGTGAGTGTTGCGTGCGTGCGTGGGTGCATGTGCCTGTGTGAGTGTTGCGTGGATGCAGTTCGTGTGCATGCGTGCGTGTGTGTATAATCACCACACCAGCTCCTGTGTGTTAAAATAGACGGCTCAACATACCAATACAAGGCCACCTTGTCAGTTGTGCCCGCGGTCATGACTTCGAACCACCTTCCAAATATTTTTTTGTCGTTTGTTTTCATTCTTACTAGCAAGATGCCCGTGCGTTGCACGTAACATCATGATGCATTTGTATGACTTGTTTATCTTGTGAGAGAAAAGGATGAACGAGGTAAGGCCTTATTTGCAAATGTGAAGCGGTGTGTGGGTACCTTTTTTGCAAAATTGCCATAGTTCCTTTCCTATATGTCAGATATAAATCGGCGGCCTATATTGCAGGATGGCAGGCACACCATCATCACCAACTCTGTTTTTTATAAGAGTGTATTTTATGTATTTTATAAGAGTGTAGATGTAGAGTAGATACAAGTCGACAGGTGGGCACAATGGTAGTGAGATAATGTGATGCAACACTAGAGGTGCCACGTGGAGCTTTAACTAGTCAACTAGTCATGTCATGAGCAAATACAGAGTTGTACGATGAGCCCGTGACTGTATAATAACCACTAAACGTAAATGGTGACCGTAATTAGTGGATTCCGAAGTCCAATGTACGTATCGTGCTTTCGCTTAAAATACAATGATCGTCATTGCATATATCGCGAGAGAAAAATAAAACATGCGTGAATTTTCTGGGGGCTTATTTTTAGGACCTGGAGACAGATTTCTGTGCATACGTGAAAGGGGCGTATAGGGGGGTATGCGATGGAGAGAGAGATGCTCTTCGTTTCTCTTTATTATGACTAACTTTGTATATAGTATAAAAATATACAAATTCACAGTGCGGAATAAATATCATTGTGGGCACCATGCAATGCAAATTAGCATTCGTACTCCTCCATATAACTTTAATGTTGTATATATGTAGAAACTCTAAAATAATTTTTTGGCCACACTTTAATTATTCAAAAGGAATGTTGTATGCGAAATAAACGTGAAGAGAGGGCTTTTTAGATCAATGGGGTACGTGATGTAACATGTGTGAATGTGTAGTTGATGCTTTTGGCGGGGCCTAGAGAGGTATGTGTGTATTACGTATTCGAGAGAGGCATGGATAGAGGGGCCGACGGGGGGGGGGGGCGTGGGAGAGATAGCACGAGAAATGAGAGTGGTCTATAGAGAGAGAGACGAATATGACGTCACGAAAAGAGATTCCATTCCCTGGAGTGTGTATATGCAAGGGGAGAGGGAATAGAGACACCAAGAGAAATTTTCTGCGTGTGTGGTGTTTGTGTTGGTATGTGTGGGTGTGAGAAGATGGAGAGACGTGGGGGCAGAGGGTGTGTCACCGCGTGAGGTCCGGTGGGTCGAAGTGAGGCCCTTCGTTCGGTTCCGTCCTGCGCCACATTGGTCGGCCCATGATGCATTTAGGAAGACCCATGGATGACTAGTCGTACAAGACAAAGATAGCAGAATTGTGAAGGACTCTGTGTCCACTGACAAAGCCGGCTAGGATTTGTAACCCTAGGTTCTCGGACTAAGGTAACCCCTTTATCTTTGATATTACTATTCATCCAACCTAACTTTAAGGGGCATCCTACAGAATGCTCTGCTAGAATCATACTCGTCGATTAGGAAGAGAGGTGTGAGACAATGCGTGAGAGACAGGCATAAAGATAATGTGCGTACATGAGACATGTAGGCAGGTCCATGTATATAGAAAGGGACGATGAGGATTGTGCGTGTGTATGTTTGCGAGAGGAAGAGTGCTTGTGATAAAGGTTAGTGAAAACAATTGTAAATGGTTACGAGAGGGAGGGAGGGTTATATCTAGAGCATGTGTGCGAGAAAGACACCTCGGGAGAGTGTGTGTGAGCATGTGTGAGAGACCACCGATGGAGAGTGAAACTACACATAAAAGACTGCTCTACACATTGATTAAAGATATAAATTGTATCTAAATATTAGGATGGGATCATGATATTTGCAATTCGCGTAAGGAGCGGTCATTGATCCATCGGACATCAAGATTCTATCGAATTTGAGCATGTCTATGTTATTATTCGACACACTTGCTCCACATAGTTAGTATTTTGAACACCAGACAATGCATCGCTTTAGCAATCGAATATAAACGTGAGTATAGTTCATGTTGTGTGTGTAAAGCACATTATACATACGAAAGTTACACAATGGACATTATAAATAGCTACATATGAACTAGCATACATTTGAATTCAACTTAAGGTGGTTTAAAAATCGAATTCAACATGAAGTCCATTCAGTTATTTGAATTTGATATCATGGCATTTGTAAACCATACCTAAATTATGGGGGCACCAATCTTTGCTCTGATTTTGTACATAATAGGATATGTAGTCGTATACAAAATAGATTCAAATTTAGCTCCTCCATTCCAAAATAATCGTAGTTATAGGATTTTCAAGTGTCAAAATTTTAAAAAGAAGCGGATAATTTAATGAGGTTTTCAAACATACAAGGTCAAATATAACGTCTATTTAGGTCAATCCTCATAGTTCAAGAGTACTCTAAACGTGAATGCTTGTGTTTCAAAATTTTGAACGAAGCGCCAAAAGAGCCTCTACTCGCCTGAGACCGCGTGAGACCAATGTTTGGTAGTACAAGGAAATTACTTTTCTAATAACTCCGACTCGTGAAACCTACCAGCCCGACGTCCAAAGGTCTAAACCGGGGTAGGTTTGTAGCTTCATCTAGACGCCACGCAATAGCATCCGAAAAACATTCATACACAATGGCCGCCTAAGCACACATGCGTGCGGCCGAAATTGCTCCCGCCCACTATTTGGGACGCCTGGGATTACCATCCTACCCCCGACCCGCAGTAGGTCTGAAATTTAAAAGGGGGGCAAAGTTTGTACTTTCCCCAAATTTCAAACAAGCGCGTCCCATCTTCTGTTTAAAAAAGCCAAAAACAAGCACGTCCTAGACCGAAACATGGTTCCCCCCACCTGTCCGATTCCCCATTCATACTCCATGGGCGCCAAAACTACCTCTCCAACAGCCGCGAAACCCCAACGTCCTCCGTCCGCCACCCCATCCCACCCATCAACCGCCGCCCTGCTCCATCACGCCGGAGCCGATACCCCGACGTCGTCGTCCAACGCAACCTCAACCGCAACGCCCTCCACGGCTAGTAGTTGAAGCCGAGGCCGAGCCGTTCGTACCCGAGCCAGTTCAACCATGCCGTCCTGCGCCTCACCGCTGCCTCTCCAACTTCTCCACCCTCCACCGCACCGGAGCTGTTCCTGCTACTCCGTCCTTCGCCGCCTCGGATCTGCTTCCCCTCCGCCGACACAGTCAACAATTTGGCCATGGGTTCGTCCAAGCCTGCACCCTCCAGAATATCGGTTTCCCCGGTAAAAAGAAGAAAATCGGCGCGACATGTGGAGGTGACCACATCGGCAACCGAAAAAGGTACTCCTCTTCCCTTATTCGTGCAAATCTTACGTCTCTGCTTGCACGGTATTCATCCCACAGAAGACACTAGTTGACCGCTTCTTCTTGATACTAGATGTTCCTAGTAATTCGCGATGCACACGATTTCTCCTAATATACTATTTCACCTTAGCTAGAGGTCCGTCGCCCCCCTGAATTTCAATTTCTGGCCAGTTGATTCCTAATTAACGGAAGCATTCCCCGGCGTAACAGGCGCTAGTACGCCTACTACGCCGTGGAAGCAGCGCCTTGGTGTTTATATTAGGGGCGTGTGCGGCCTAGAGCTACTGGCGCCCGATCTGGAGGTCGGCCGGGATTAAAGGGATGGCCTGGGGGCGCTGCCAAGCACGGCGGTGGTGTGAGGTCGATGGGAGGGCGGGGCGGCGAAGGCAGGGGTCTGGGCCGGTGGCCGCTGGCAGTTCGAGAAAGATCGTCAACAGTGACTGGTGGGAGGTAGACAAAGGCCATCTGCCCATTCCTTATAGATCAGACGGTTCATTAAAAAAATCGACTGACCTATTTATTTTCAGTCGACTGTTATCTTAGATATGACCACATGTGGTGGTGTGCTGGAGGAGTACCTGCATTTCCTGTGCTCATATATTACAAAATCATACGGAGTAGAATCTTATTTTGTTTTCCATGCAATGTTGTAGAGCTATCGTATGTCTCCTGTCATTTATTTTTTTGCCACCTGCTATCTGCTGCTTTTACAGTGCACTAGTTCTGCACACACTTCACCCTTACTCTCACTATTGTGTTTTTATGCAAGGGTATTTCAAACTCTGCTACCATGAGAGAAGCCAAAAAGAAAAGAGAGAAGTCACTCCAGCTTCATATCCGGGTAGGCAAGACACGTTACAGGGCTGTAAATGGTGCAGTGTTAGCAAATGGAGACGCTAAACGTAGCTCTGGAGTTGATGACCTCGCTCGCAATGAACCACCATCCCAGGTGCTTGCTTTAACTTCACGGTGTCATATGTGTTTGCATGTTCCATATGGTGTCTAGCTTGTATTCGAAAGGCCGAAGTTGGTAAGATAAGGAAAGATATTTTTTACATGAACCACCATCCCGTGAGCACGAGAAGACAAATAGCTAGTCAGGGCATTGGCCGAGCCAGTGACAAGCCCAGGAAAGATAGGCATCACCTAGAACCCAACTAAAAAGCTGCGATGGTGGCGAAGCAGCCCGCCTCCCACCAGGCTCTCAGGTCCTAGATGATCATGCTCACCACTCCAGCCAGATGTCTAGCTTGTATTGCTTCCAAATTGGTTAAATTGCATCTGCTTAGCTTACACATTATACCTTTGAATATTACATGCCTTTCTTTTTTTGGTACATACTAGTACATCGGTGTATTAACCATGTTCTTACATCAAACTAATGTTCTTGTGTATCCCTCATCAATCACTTATGACGAGGTAGGCAGGCAAGGGGACTACTCCTCATTTAAAGAATGCAACGTCAGCCTCCCGACATGATTCTCAAGAAACAGAAATGCTAGATGAAGATAGTGAATGTAGCTCTGTAGTTGATTACATCATTTCCCCTACACTAGCATCGCAGGTGCTTGCTCTAACTTGGCAGCGTGATATGTGGTTGCATGTTGCATATGGTGTCTAGATTGTAATTCTTCCAATCTGGTTAAACTGCATGTGCTAGTCTGCTTAGCTTATACATTATACCTGTTAATGTGACATGCCTTCCTATATTTAGTACATAGTACATCTGTCTATTAAGCATGTCCTTACATAAAACTATTGTTTTTTTGTATCCCACATCAATCAACATGACGAGACACCTTTAGTATATGCAGTGCGATATTAGTTGAATCTTTCATATGATTTATAGCATGCGCTGCTTCTAATTTGTTGAAATTCTATTTATGATGGGACGTTTTTAACTTGGCAGAGTCATATTGGTTGCATGTTTCATGTGGTGTCTAGCTTGCATTGCTTCTTATTTGCTGGAATGGTTTCTGCTTAGTTTACACAAACACTTGTGAACATGCCATGCCGTCCTGTTTTTCGTACATATTCCATCCTGGTATCATGTGTTTGCCTTACATCAAAGTAGTGATTGTCAGTATCATGCATGAATGAGTTCTGAAGAGAGAATTTTATTGCTTTTTCTAGTCGGTTTTACTTGACAATTCAAAATCAATAAAGCGGAACGAAGTTTGCAAGGCAGCGGATAAAGGTGCTCCTTCCGAACGGAGGTCCTCTACAGTCTCTACTCCTCCACACCCCCAAGATGATTTCCAAGACAACACATGCATAGACACTCAACAAAGCTGTGTTTATGATGAGCACGTCTCCTCTAGTGCAGCATCACTGGTGCTCCCTCTAACTTGGCACTGTTATATGTGGTTGCATGTTAAGTGTGATGTCTAGCTTGTATTGCTTCTAATTTTGTTGAATTCCATCTGCTTACTTTACACATTATACTTGAATAAGACACGTGTTCCTATTTCTAGAACATACAATATCTGTCTATCACACCATGTTCTTACATCAAATTACTAGTGTTGTGTAACCTGCAACAATCACTTATCATAAGACACGTTTGACTTCGGAGTGTGATGTAGGTTACATCTCACATTCTTTTTCTATCTTGTACTACTAATTTGTTGAAATGACACTTATGACGAGACAGTTTTAACTTGGTAGAGTGATATTCGTTGCATATTTCATATGGTGTCTAGCTTTCATTGCTTCTAATTTGTTGAAATGCCTTCTCCTTAGTTTACACATCATAAGCTATGAATATGCAATGATGTGAATATGCAATGGCACTAATGACGAGAGACCTCTAACATGGTAGTGTGATGTTGTTTGCATCTTGCATATGATTTATTTCTTGTACTGCTTCATATTTGTTTAAACGCCATTTATGATGAGACACTGTTAACTTGGCAGAGCGATATTTGTAGCATCTTTCATATGGTGTCTACCTTCCATTGCATTGCTTCTAATTTGGTGAAATGTCTTCTTCTTAGTTTACACATCATAGTTCTGGTTATCTCTTCCGTCCTATTTTTCATACATATTACATCCTCCTATCATGTGGTTGTCTAACATCAAAGTTCAGTTCGTCTGCATCACGCATCAATTTGTTCTGAAGAACTAAATTGTTATTCGTTTTTCTTGTCGGCTTGACTTAACATGGCATAGAGAAAGAGGAAGAAACACATAATGGCAGGGAATGAGAAGCGGATGAATCCTGCAGATTCTGCTGGTACTGATGGTGCAATAAAGGGTCAAAGTCCAGCAGAAAATTCTACAAACACGGCATCCCATGCTACAGGAGTTGCAAAAAATGCCAAACAGAAACAAATAGCTGCCACCAAACAAGAAGAGACAACCCTAGTTCTTGCAACACCTACCACAGTACTACCAGTTGCACGACTTACTCATGCGTTAACTGAGCGAGCAGCGCGTTCCCAAGCTCCCTTGCCACCTGACACTACTTCCCAAGCACTCTTGACACAAGACGAGTTGGCAATATCAGATGAACCTTGTGAGCTTCAACAGCAAGAAGGTAGTTGCTGGAGTCAAGTTACAGTTGCATCCTTCTTTATATGTAGTCTCACAGTTTGATGTACACTAACACTTCCTATGTTCGTTGTTGGACTAGCACCTAGGAGCAAGAGGAAACAAACATCAGGGATAATGCTCGATAGGTTAACTAAATCTAGAGGAGGAAGAATGAAGATCCGTTTTGAGGCAGGTTTAAAAAGGCCACATGATGCTACAGAGTCAGCCAAGTTAGTATCAGAGGCAGCGGTCGCCGTTAGGTGTCATGTACGTATCCTCCCAACATGGATTCAGTACAGGAATGACAAAGACGAAACCCAGTTCAACACCTTCCTCGACCATTTATCTGTAAGTACGGTTATGTATGGAAACTAGTAATATCGTCTTGCTCTGTCCCATACTTTCTAGGTTGCAGATAATGAGACTCCCATAATTTTCAACAGATGAGGTTCAAGTTGGATAGCCAAGATGATGCAACCAGACAAGCTTGCACCCATGTTTTCAAGTTTGCTCTGCGATAGTATTGGTATAACTTGAGGAAAACTCACTTTGAAGGCAAGGCTAACAGTGAACTTTCCCAAACATCTCCAGTTGAAAATATATCGGATGAAGACTAGAGGGGGCTTATTAAACACTGGTCTGATCCAAAGTATCAGGTAGATTATATATATGTGATCAGATCACATGTTGAAGTCCTATTTACGCATGTGCCACGCAAATCTATCCTCTTGTAGGTGAACTGTTCAAAGAACAAGGCCAACGGTACAAACGTGAAATTCCAACAGACGACAGGATCTCGTAGCTATATTGCACACTGCGAGGCTCTTGTAATTAGCTGCTATTTCACTCTTTTCGTTGTACCATATTATCAGATCTATATTATCAGAAGGGCATGACTACACCAGTCAAAGCCATTGTTGTAAGTCCTTAATCCTCATGCCTTTTAACTACTACTTACTCTGACTTGTGCCTTGAACTGCATGGTTTGCAGCAAATGTCTATTACTCTTTTCAATTTTATACACAATTTTCTTAGCATATCATTGCACCTTACAAGGTTTAAAAGAGAGGAGTGATGTTCCTTTGATCTTGACCCGTAATCTAGTTTCATGCTGGACTTGCCCACACAACGTTGCAATTGCCTATTTGTTTGTTCTCGGTTGTTTTGTGATATGAATGATGTCATACTATGCTTACCATATTATAAACTTCGTCTCCTTATCCTTAGCCATCAATACAATGTGAAGAAATAGACAATACATTAGCGATGGTACATGGTTATATGTTTGGAACCTGGTTTTATTATGTACTTTGCAATAAAATACAACTAATATTTTACATGGGTTCACCAGAATAAGTTCTGTATATAGACCAAAGCTTTTGTTTGGTTTTGCTGCCTCCTTAATATCTTCTGTTCTTGTACTACTAATGTAAAACCTCAAATTTTCAGCGAGCTATGGAAAAAATGGTGGAACCGCCACCTTCTGAAGGTGGCGAGGCAACTATAACAGCAATGTCAGCTCTTGCTGTAGTTGGTAAATACCTGTCCACTAACAGTGCCAAAAGCACGTTCCTGCGTAATACTGGGTTGGTTGTTAAGGCAATATCGTCCAAACTGACTCATGATCAAGATATGGAAGCTCAAAGCAATGTTGTATCTGCGCTCCACACACAAGTCCATTCCCTAACAGAGACCCTTTGTGAAACAAGGAGAACCATTGCTCAATGTCGTCAAGATATGCATGGTTTTGAAACCAGACTATGAGACATTTGCTATGTTATTCTGGAGCCTAGGGGAAATGAAGGTGAGGGTTATGGTGCTCCATCGGACAATACAGCATGAAAACGTGGGCCAAGATATTCCACTCCTACCAAGTCAAATGGGCCGGCACGTGTCGACATATCATAGGCGCCTATCTGACCCACTGACGAGCTGACACGTGTTTCGTCCGGCCAATAAGAATTTTACACGTGGAAATTTCCCATTGGTCGGGGCTGTTAACGGGTTATCGAATCCAAAACCCGACCCGATAGCTTAACGGCGTTCCGTTACGGTGGAAGCCACGTGTCGGTCACCCTTGATGAAAGCACTTCTGTGACGCACGATTTATCGTCATGGAAGTGGACACTTCTGTGATGATAATTTTGGTAATGTGATGGAACACTTCTACGACAGCACAGGTATGACTATCTTGATTCTGTCATAAATTTGTCATGGATGTACATGCATGACAAAAAATGCGACCTACTGTGACAAACACGTATCATCATGGAAGTGTATTTTTTTGTAGTGGTTCATACGTTGATGACCGACACATTCGTTGCTGGGTCATGTATGCCTGTCCTTGTAAGTTAGTGCCACTTTGGGTTTATGACTAGTCATGTCGTCCCGGGTTCTCTGTCATATGGATGCTAGCGACACTATCATATACGTGAGCTAAAAGGCGCAAACGGTCCCGGGCCAGGTAAGGTGGCACCCGTGGGGATACCATGCGTGAGGCCGCAAAGTGATATGGTGTGTTACATGCTAGATCGGTGTGACTTAGGATCGGGGTCCTGACACTTTGAAATATGCTTATCTTCATGAAAAGAAAATATATCCTGTTATTATTAGTGCTAACCTTTCAGAACATGAAGAAGAAAGATTATTGAAAGTTCTAAGGAAGAACCGAGCTGCTATTGGATATACTCTTGATGATTTAAAGGGCATTAGTCCCACTCTATGTTAGCACAAAATTAACATGGAACCTGATGCTAAACCCGTTGTTGATCACCAACGTCGGTTGAATCCAAAAATGAAGGAAGTGGTAAGATCAGAAATCTTAAAACGTCTGGAAGCAGGTATAATTTATCCTATAGCTCACAGTAGATGGGTAAGTCCTGTTCATTGTGTTCCTAAGAAAAGAGGTATTACTGTTGTTCCTAATGATAAGAATGAACTTATTCCACAAAGAATTGTTACAGGCTATAGAATGGTAATTGATTACAGAAAATTAAACAAAGCAACTAGAAAAGATCATTACCCTTTGCCTTTTATTGATCAAATGCTTGAAAGATTATCTAAGCACACACACACACTTTTGCTTCCTAGATGAATACTCTGGCTTTTCACAAATACCTGTTTCTCAACCCACTGGTGCGCGTCGGTGTTATACAAACGATTTTTAACCCGTTTCAGCGACGGCATTTGGAATCGTCGCCAAGTGAGTGTGGGCGATAGGGGGTCCTTCCCACACGACCCAGAAACCGTCGGGGTCCTACTCGTTTCTGCTCGCATTGCCATCGCAGTCGGTAATCTGTGGTGCTACGTTTACGATACGCGGCCCATCACAAATGGTTCACTGTTATAGAACGTGTATGATGCGCGGCCCATCACAAACGGTTCACTGTCAAGAAGATTAGCTAATCCTCATATGAGTGTCGGACAGGATTACGGAACGCCGGACCGTCGTAACATCATCGTACACGACAACTATCGCACACGCTGTTCTGTGGTGCAAAGTTTATGATACATACTTCATAAGAAATAGTTCATGGTTGAGAATCGTGTACGATAAGGCAACTAACACAAACGTTTAGTTTGCCCGCACAGTTTGTGATATTGTGTGACATCGCACACGCTTTGCAAACGGCAACTGCGTGCATGCTTGCACACGTTTCCTCTCTGTGAACCGTCTCGGATTATGGTGTATATCGCAAATGTTTGTGTTTTACCAACCGTGTGTGCTGTAACAGCCTGGAGAGCGTAATTTCATCGTAATTTAATTGATCCTATTTCAAATTGTACCATATTTGAATTTGAATTTGAATGTATGCTACAGCTTTATTCATATCCATCAGGTTCAAACAACCAATACATTATACGATTCATAGGTACATATGTTCAACAATTACATAAGAACCAAATAAAGAATGATGAACCACAGTTGTATACTTGTACTATTAAAGACGGTAAAGAAAGAGGCGAAATATATTCTGGTTGTTGAATAAGGTGAAGCGGAATGCCCATATTGTGCCCTCCTCCATGCAAAAGGCACACACGACTCTAGTCCAACCCCTTGTGATGTCCGACTGCGCATCCTTCACGATCTTCATGAAAACATCAAGATAATCATCGTGTTCTGGTAGAAATACTTTAACCTTTGCATGCCCACCAATCATGTAGTTTGAGAGGTAATCTTGAGTAAACTGCTTTGGCATCCACTGCAAAGGAAAAAGATTCAGACATTGTTATCTAACACAACTCATTATGGGCAGTAAAAAGAAGGCTGCAGAGTTCTTACTTACCATCCTGAAGTTTGCTGTTGTCTTGGATAAAGTGTAAAAAATAGTTTAATTGCCATCTTTGGACCCATTTTACTAACAATATTTATCATCTTCCTCACTTGATGTTTGTTCATTGATATCTCATTGCCCCATACGCAGAAAGGGTCGACGCGCGGATCTTTACCAATGACATATGTACCTAAAAGCACCAAGTTAATATTAGAAGCTAAACAACAATTGCACAATGATGTAGTACAACAGTCTTTTATAATATATCTATATACATCCGTATGTGGTAGTCCATTTGAAATCTCCAAAAAGACAAATATTTAGGAACGGAGGGAGTATCTTATAACATCCAATATACTCACATATTAGATGAATTAACATCTTATATTGTGGGCAGGAAGGAGGTTAGTGCATTCTTACAAATTATCGGCTGATTAACTGCTGATGTATCCATGGGTTATAGTTAGTTTGATCTAGTTCGGGCTCAAATAGCCCTAAAGTATATCTAAACATGAGGGCTAGTTTGAGCTAGTTGCATCTATAACCCACCCAAAAAAACTATCCAACCCAAGAGGTGCTAATTGGAGCTAGTTCTCCTAGTGCATTTATTGTCAATCTAACCATGTCGGTGTTCTGGGAACGGGGGTCCCCAGACTTGCCTGCCTGCGGCCTGGGGCGTGGCTCAAAAGGGGGCCCAGCACGGCCCATCTTCATCAACACAACACCCAAGACCCTCGCGAGGGGCCAAGCCTCGCGGGGTGGACGACACGGCGCTTCCTCAGGCACGGCCTCATCAGGCTGGCTCACAAGGAGGCGGAGAGATCAAGGCGGGGTACCTCGCAAGGCGCCCATGACGCAAGCCATGACGACCAAGGGTGCCAGGCAGGCGCCAGTCCGCGCAGTGTCTCCCTTTCCTCTTTGGTGCAAAGGGGGCAAGCGCAGGCGAGAGGATCAAGCAAAGGCATCCATTTCGGTGCAACGAGACCAAGACCAGTCCAACGGTGGGAAGGAGGTCATCGTGGAGCCCAGAACGGCGTCACCACAGGGCCTTTGGCAGGCGAGGATCAACTTTAGTCAGGATAAGTGTACTAGATGTTCCCCTTCGAATTGGCCAATTGTTGGCGCCCTTCCCGCTCAATATTTGGGAAGAGGCCCAGGGCCTTTGCCTATAAATAGGTCTAGCCACCCCCAGGGTAGAGGCATCTGGCAACGAGCATCGAGCAGTCTAGCAATTGCATCAGGGAGAAACTAGTAGAGAGACTCAGGCATCAGAGAGAGAGAGAAGGGCGGCTGAACTCCTCCTAGCAGTTCATCCCCCTAGCCAAGAACAGACCGTCGCGAGGCTGTTCTTCCTTGTATTGTTCATCATCATCAGCCCAAGAGGCAATCCACCCACCACAAACTAGAGTAGGGTATTACACCACAATGGTGGCCCGAACTAGTATAAACCTTGTGTCTCTTGTGTTGTTCATTCAGTAGTTAGATCTTTGCGAGACGGAGAGGTAGAGGGCATAATCTCCGCGCGCACCCCAGAGTTCGAACCTTAAGGGTCTGCCGGAACCCGAAATCCGACAAACCCTGCCATCCAAACAACTCTTTGGATGGAGTTACTTCAGGGTTAGTAATGAGCTAGAAAATAAATCTAACCTCTAGCTAAGTTGAGTATCCAAACAGGGCTGTGTTGTTGTTGTTGTTGTGGTTGTGGTTGTTGTTGTTGTTGTTGTTGTTGTTGTTGTTGTTGTTGTTGTTGTTGTTGTTGTTGTTGTTGTTGTTGTTGTTGTTGTTGTTGTTGTTGTTGTTGTTGTTGTTGTTGTTGTTGTTGTTGTTGTTGTTGTTGTTGTTGCTGCTGCTGCTCTTCTACATATATCTAGACATCATTAGAACATTAATGTAGCACTCTTCCTTGTTGCTATGTAGCCTAGGATTGCATATTTAGACATCAAGTACAGTGCATGTTGCTATGTAGCCTCAGATATATTACATATGGCCCTAGTTAACCTAACGATAAATGGGTTGCAGATATGTTCAGCTAAAAGTCCGATTCACCGATTAGTCCCTTATCAGCCGCCGGCCTATATGGTACCAGCTACCGATATCCTGAACAGTGAGCAGTTATAAGCCATGGGATGAAACTAACCTCGATGGAAAACAACAGTCGTTCCCAAAATTGTCCTATGTAGGTACATCGAGAAGCATGTTAAGCACAACAGGCTAAACATCAACCAAAATTATACATGGCAAACAAAATATCTCCAAAAGATAGCTTCAGTGTGCAGGTTTAAGCATGCTAGTAAAGCAAAACAAGTGGAAAGGTGTGCTAACTACAACAGGACTAACATTTAACAACTAGCAAACATAGTCATTCAAAGTGGTATTGTGCCGGTCTAAGTACACTGGTTATTGTTAAAAAAATGGAAAGGCGTGTTAAATACAAGATGCAGCAACCAAATGTAGTCATTCATAGTGGTATTGTTGAAACTGGTACTGATGAAATTGAACTGCACAGTTCATACTTGCACATATAGAGCATCACGTTGTGAATAACTGGAATAAACAAGGCATACTACGAACAACCAAAGATAGCATTTGAAACTGGACGTATGCTAACTACAAACTACCGAACAATCAAAAAATTTAAAAGAGGCATATGCTAGCTATAACAGGCTTAACAGCAAGCAAATATATGCATTCCTACGGTATGTTTCAAACTGGATTGATGAAATGTAATGCACATTAAATAATTGCACATATAGAGCATCACATTGTGAACAACTGAAATAAACAAGGCATACTGCGAACAACCAGATATAGCTATTAAAACTAGACATATTCTCACTACACGACAAAAGGGACTCGACAAAACAAATCATGGGTTTCCCCCTGTGAAGAGGCATGGCAAAAAAAATCAAGGGTTTCCTCACTTGTCAAAGATGGGCTTGTTCCCGTGGAAAGAGCACGGACCCTGGATGTGATCCATGTTACCGCAGATGGGCTCCTTCCCCTTGGAAGAGCATGGGTGTAGGGTGCCCTCCCTGATGTCGTAGATGGCCGCTTTCCCCTTGGAAGAGCAGATGGGCTCTTTCCCATTGGAAGAGCACGAGAGGGTGCCCTCCTCGTGGTCGCCGTCGATGAGGTCTGACTTGGAAGCTGTGGATCCCAAGCCAGCGTCACAGAACGTGTCCTACATAAATGACAAAAGGGGCTCGATGGCGGTGTAGAATGGCAAATTGTTGACAACGAGCCAGAGGAGATCAGCGGCGGGGCCATGGATGAGATCGACGGCGGTTGAACCCGAGGGGTTGGGGGTGGGCCACTTAACCTGTGACATAGCCCGCCTCAGGCCGTCGCTGTTGAAGACCTCGCACTACTGCAGGATGCTGCTAACGCGACACTACGATCACAGACCCTTCGAGAAATTGTGTGTGATGCAATAATCACAAACGGTGATGTATGAAAACCGTCAGAAATGATGCAAAACGTTTGCGATGAATGATACATCAAACACGGTTCAGATTATAGTTGTGTGTGCGATGAGGGGCATACGGTTGATCTGTACGAACTGTTTGCAATGAGACAGAACAAGAGAAATGGGCAGCCAGATCAAAGTGTGTGCGATATACGGCATACAGTTCACTCCGATGAACCATTTGCGATGAGTGGGGTGAACACAAACGATTCGGCGTAACAAGATGTGTGTGATACCCGGCGAACAGGTCGGTAATCATAATTGTGTGCGATCATTATAGACAGCCCATATGGTCTCTTTTTGTGAATTGTGTGATCGTGAGGGCACACAGTTCAACAAACCAACCTGTTGGCGATAATGTAGAAGATCTCTGTCAAATACATATACTAACTGTCTGCGATGAGATTGACAGGATAAACAGAGATATATAAAGTCTGCTTAATTTAGTCCTTCTTCTTGTTGTTGTTCTTGTTGGATGGCCCCGCGACATCGTCTTGGCGAGGACGCTTCATGCCGCTGACCGTTGGATTTTCATCGCCACCGCCATCGTCATCGTCTTTGTTGTCGTTGTCTTCCTCCTCCTTGTTCGACCATTCCTCCTCATCATCATCGTCATCCTCTTCTTCGTCCTCCGACGACTCCTCATCCGTATGGTTGTCGTCTGACGACTCCAAAGGCGGCGTCCCTTCCATGAACCGGATATAATCGAGGTCTGGGCTCGACGCCGGACTCATGGAAGACGGGCAAGATGATTCTGATGTTGACCCATCATCGAGCGCCAGACTACTGGCCAAACTGTCGTCCTTGCTATCGCTCGACATGGATGTAGAGTGTGCGCCAGTGTGTAGCGCGGCCTGCCGGGGACGATGAAGATGGTGGACACTTAACCGGGGTATGCAGAGAAGAGGAACTACGAATTGAAGCGGGGGTTGACGTATTATCTAACCGCTGATATAATCAACTGCAATTATTTGTACCCAGTCGCTCCAAATTCCCGGGGTTGCGCATGACTCCTATTGGCTATTTGGCTGGTTTCCTTTTTCAGGACAAAAACAAGGAAAAAGTTTTGGGATTATGCACCGGTACCGTACGAACAGAGTAGGACAGTTGGCAAGCAATACATTGATCTCTTCTTATTGATAAAGCCAGTAATAATCAAACTAGAAAGGAAAAGAAAAAAGACAAATAAAAATATCTGCACGAATCGTCGCGTAACATCAACGGCATAGGACCTAGATGTGCATTACTTAGAGCAAATCTAGATGTGCTTTAGCAATACTGTCAAACAAAACCCCTAATCATCATTGCAAACAACGCATAGAACATGGCTAATGCGACAACCACAACTACACATGTTCTTGTCTCTGGCTTTCATCTATTGCCTGTGATTGATTCTTTCTTGCTTCATCGTACTGATTGTACATTCCAAATCAGCCAGTATCTTCTCCAGCTTTACGTTATCTTCTGCGAGGTTGGTCATAACACTCCGAGCCCTGCCATGCCATTCTTCATCCAGCCAGCTAACAAAGGCACAAGCCTCATATCCCTGTCAATGTTAAATAGTATTCTGGATGAGCGGTGGCATTAACTGAAGTAAAATGATGAACTTAATTAGCAGTAACCTCTAAGGGGCAACTGAGAAACCGCCTACCAATGTCGAATCCCTCCGTGCATACACGTCGAGCGGGAGTGTGCCCGTGCACACAACTCAGCTTTTGGTACTTCTCGGTCGTGCAAAAATCGGAGTCGAACTCGTGTTGCGGGAGTCTGGAGTCAAGCTCTGGATACAGCGGCAGATCGCTTTCCTTGGGGGGGTCATTCAGGACGGATTCAGCAAGGATCTATACTTTGGACATGCTAAAAAAGATCGGGATAGATTGGAACCTGACAGGACGATTTGGATCCGTAGTACACCTGCCTTCTGATGACCTTAGGCAAGTGCTTGGCGGCGATACGAGGAGGAGCAGCCGCACCAAAACCATCAGCACCACTCGTCCGCATTCCCCCAATGTCAGCGCCACGTGAGGGAATTTGGAGGCTATGTAGGGATTTGGGGCAAATGGGGAAACTGTGGAGATAAGCTAACGGTCGGGAACTACTAATGGCTATATATATGGATTGACTATTCGTCACCCTGGGTGAGGAATAGTTATTCTTCACTCCCCTCTATTTTACCATTAATGCATCGTAATTTTACGTTCCGTAAGTTTTGTCTTATTACCGATGTATAAAGAGACTGTAAGAAAATATATAGTCGTCGTAAAAAATATTTTATGTTATGTAAAATTACAAACATAAAAACATAGTGTAAAATACACATAAACTGCAAATTTTCTTGTGTTATGACCTATATTTTTATTTTCTTATGTCAAATTTTACGTAGTGAATCAATAGAAATGTAACTATTTGAATTGCAAACGTAATTTAATTACGAAATGATCGTAAGATTACCTCGGGTGAAGAATAACTTATTCTGCACTCTGGGTGATGGGTATGTCGTTTGTGTTGGGTATTACAATGTCACACACGATTTCCGCACCAAGCCGTGTGAGAAGACAACATAGGTTAGACGCAGTTGCCGTTACATAACTGTATGTGATGTACTACGCTGTCCATATAACTGAGTTATGGTGAGATACCGTGTAAACAGTCGCTCAGCGGATATCCGTAAAAAAAACAGCCGCTCTGCATATAGAGATGGCGGCGGCGGCCTAGGCAGCGGCTACCAGAGAAGAGGTCAATCCTCGGTAGGTGGGCGGTGGCGGCGTCACAGGAGGTCAATCCTCGATCTGCGGTGGGAGATAGGAGGAGCTCAACCATCGAGGTCGGCGGCGGCGTGATTCGAGCACATCCATCGCGGTCGATGGCGGGATAGTGGAGGTCGAACTTCATGCGGCAACTGCACTAAGCTTTGCTCCTCGACCCTGCTGTCTCGGCGTGCCGCCGCATCGCGCTTGTTTGTCTGCAGGGTGGAGGTCGCCGCGCGGCTAATTGATTAAGGTATTCTTTTGTGAGTGGCTTAATTAAGGTATTCAATTCCTAAGTGTAGTGTTGCACTAGTACTTTGTGTGTAAATTGACAGGCCATTAATTTTTGTCATTGCACGTCTGGATAACAACATGGAGCGCCCTCAGTAATTATTAAAATGAAACCTTGTGATTTATGCACGCATCTCTAGGCGGCAGTTAATCCGTGTATTAATGTTGTTGTTTTGTTTTTAATTACCATTCATCTGCTGCAAATGGAACGATCTCGATGGATGAAGAATCAAAAAACCGCAGATTTTATCAGTGGCGTGACAGAGTTCATGAATTTGGCTAAAAGTACAAAGAGGAGAATTGGTGATGCGGATTACATGCTGTGTCCATGTACTGATTGTGCCAATACAGAGTCACATGAAGTTGCAGATGTCCAGATGCACTTAGTCTCTAGGGGATTCATGGATGGATATACACGTTTGACCAGACGCGATGAAGAGGAGATCATGGATGAAGATACCAAGGGCAGCAAGATGCCAGACCCCGATCAGTGTCACATGGATGTTGAATCTAACATCAGGGCAGAGGCGTCAAGCTACCAATGGAACACCGGAAAGCCGAAACGCCCACTGGAAAACCAAGACGTCCACGCAGATGACGACGATCTTGATATGCCAGATTTTGCTGCTACGATTGCAGATTTCGAGGGCCGAGAAAAGGATATGATTGGGTACAAGGATCTGCCAACCATTGATGCGGACTCCAAGAAAGAATTAGATCCAGGTTGCAAAAAGAAATATTTCAGGTTGAGTGCCACCCAGACGCTTCTCAGATTTAAAGCAGCAAACGGTCTATCAAACAAGGGCTTCACAGAGATGTTAGGTCTTTTGAAAGAAATTCTTCCGGAAGATAACGTGCTCCCTAGAAGTACGAATGAAGCAAAGAAAATTGTTTGCCCATTGGAACTAGAAGTTCAGAAGATACACGCTTGTGTGAATGATTGTATATTGTGCCGTGGTGAGTACAAAGATTTTCCTGCATGCCCCACATGCAAGCATGCACGATACAAGCGAAGGAGACCAAAGGACAAGTAAAAATTGGACGACGAGATCAAGACAGGAATCCCGTTCAAGGTTGTTTGGTACTTGCCTTTAATTCCAAGGTTGAGGCGTTTGTTCGCAAACCCTAGAGAGGCAAAAAGGTTGTGGTGGCATCATGATGAGCGAATTGCGGATAGGTTTATGAGGCACCCGAAAGATGGGGCTCAGTGGGAATTAAACAACAACAAGTTTGAAAATTTTGCCAAGGATCCTAGAAGTATAAAGCTCGGGGAGTGTACTGACGGGATGAATCCTTTTGGCGATATGAGCAGCAATCACAGCACATGGTCGGTGCTTCTATGCATATATAACCTAGCTCCTTCGTTGTGTATGAAGAAAAAATACATTATGATGTCAATGATTATCCAAGGCCCGAAGCAACCTAGAAATGACATCGACATTTACTTTTAGATAATGGTAGAAGAACTTCTGACAGTGTGGATAGATGCGCCTACTGTAAAATGTTATGATGCTTACAGAAAAGAGATTTTTTATCTACATGCGATGCTGGTGCACACCTTCAAGATATGTCGGCATTAGGCAACACATCGGGGCAGAAAACAAGGGGAGATGTAGGGTGTGTCACATGCATGGATAGGACAGCTAGCAGAAGACTTCCCAACTCGTGGAAAATAGTGTGGTTGCGTCATCGTAGGTTCTTACGGAAAAATCACCCATACCGAAAGATGAAATCTGAATTTGATGGTACGGCAGAGGCAGCTGAGGGCCCAAGACCCTAAGAAGGGGAGGTGGTCCACAACATGGCTAAAAAAATTAATGTTGTGCTTGGCAAGAACCACCCTCTAACGGTGAAACTAACACCCAAGGATCAAGTGTTTAAGAAGAAATCGGTATTCTGGAAATTACCTTACTGGGAGATTCTACGTGTACGTCACTGCATCTATGTCATCCAAATAGAGAAGAACGTATGTGAAAGCATCCTTGGTACTCTGCTCAAGATTAAAGGTAAAAGAAAGGATGGTGACAGTTCACGGCTCGATATGCTTGCTGATCAATCACAACGCAAGAGTGAAGCAGAAGATGATGACAAATTCATCAAAGCTCGCCAGAGTTATAATTTCAGTACAAAAGAAGCAACACGGTTCTTTACCTATTTGTTGTCAGTTAAGGCAGCCTCTTCCTACTGCGCAAACATCAGAAGTCTCGTGGATGTGAGATCAGGTAAAATGAAGTTGGGACACATTAAGTCACATGATTGCCACGTAATGTTGGCGCAAATCCTCCCGGTGGCCATCAGGAATCTAATGGACAGAGATATAAGAAACACACTCATTGACCTCTGTGATTTATTCAACAAACTATGGCAGAAAGTTGTAGATCCTGAAGAGTTGGATAATATGCAAGATGATATTGCAAGAATATTGTCCAACCTAGAGATGTTTTTCCCACCGTCATTCTTTGATGTCATGGTCTATCTCACTGTGCACCTTGTCGACGAGATAAAGTATTGTGGTCCTGTGTTTCTTCGCAACATGTATCCCTTCGAGCGGTTCATGGGAATACTGAAGCGCTTTTGTCGGAACCAAAACCATCCAGAGGCAAGCATCCTACAAGGTTATACCGCGGAGGAGGTGGTTGAGTTTTGCATCGAATACATGAAACAAAGACCTATAGGTTTGCCCCTCTCTCGCCACGAGGGAAGGCTGAAAGGTAAGCCGGTCCTTGCTGGCACGCAAATGGCTGCACCCGGAGAATTGGCAGAGAAAGCCCATTTGATGGTACTGCTTAACAACCCAGTTCTCATCGCTTATGATGAAGAACACTTGGCGGAGATACGCCAAAGCTTCTTGCCACTGGTGCCTTCATCAGAAGTGGAGATGAAGGAGCACACTAAGAAGTACGCCGAATGGCTGAAGAATCATTTGGCACAAGGATCAATCGATGAGATTGCTACGTGGTTGGCACAAATGCCATCACCTACGCTATTGACATACCAAGCATATGACATAAATGGATACACGTTCTACACTGAGGAATGTGATAAGAAGACCTCATATCAGAACAACTCTGTTCGAATAGAATGCATGACTGTAAATGAAGCTGATAAAAGGGTATAGTATGGAACCATCAAAGAGATTTGGGAGCTTGACTATGTGAATGTTAAGGTGGCATTATTCAGGTGCGCATGGATCCCTCTTGGTCAGGTAAGGATTGATGAGTACAGGAAGACCTATGTTAATAGGACAACGGTGGCATATCGCGCGGACCCATTCATTCTTGCCAGCGATGCTACCCGGATTTTCTTTGTGGAAGACCCCTTGCATAAGAACGACCATTTAACGATGCATGGGAAGAGAAGGGTACTGGATGTCGATGATGTTGCCGATCAGGACGAGTACGACGAATTTGATGAGTTGCCAGCCAAGGGATCGCGCACCAGGGCAGCAGAGAAGCGTAAAATCATCAAAACCCCAAGTTCATTCGGGGTCAACTTAATGATCCCAGTTCCCCCATGTACATGGGAATTAAGTCGTAAGACTAATCTTTATGCCTACCCTACAACTTAATTCGCTCAATTTAGAACTGTCGCGTGTACTGAATTTGCGAGTTATGCCCGGTTTTTTGTTGATGTAAGAACCGTTAATATGTTGACCTTGATATGCTGTCAGCTCAGACAATGAATATGAATTGTTTTTTGTTATTATTATTATATCATAGAGGTAGCACACTAAATCGGTCTCACTACAGTATGTGTGAACAAAAATATGCAATCTGGTTTGCGAACAGCACACGGTTCGTTGATGAAAGCCATGTGCCGAGCAAACCCCACCACCCCGCCCACGATCTGAGTCGTGCTTTCTAATTGGCCAGAACCCAAACCCCACGGATCGTACGTCTGCACCATTGGATGCTCCCAGATCGAACAGTGATCCTCATCTCTTTCGACAGCACATGCACTTTTGGTTGTAATTTTATTTTTATGCACAAAATGCACGTTAATCTCAAAAAATGTCTTAAATATAGCTAACGATACACGAAATGCGCCAGAAAATCAAACCCGTGGTATAATGGTGATTGCGTATCGTAGAAATTTTTATGAGGCCAAACGATGAAGTCACCGACCACAGGAGTTTGAATTGACACGTCTCCTTTTGGAAAACCATGATCCATCATGTGAGATGCTCCTGTTTGGAAGGACAGGTCATCAAAACTTGTGCCAAACTTTACCAATTGTTTCCACGGGGTCGTGAGAGCACACCACAGGCACATATCGATTTTGATGATGTCCGAACTCCATCTGAATTTTCTGTAATTAAAATACCAACTAGGCCTACGCCAGTGGCCGCACCTCGCGGCCGAAATGTTTGAAACTTCTCCCCGCTTCTTGAAAAAATGGATGAAAACTCACAAAGCGACGCACAAATGATCTGTGAACCTTTGCTAGGCTGATAGTAAGGGAGTATCATAGCTAGTATCATGCATGCCAACTAGACAATTTTGATGAGTTATCATAGAATTAATTAAATGAAGAAAGAGAGGGTTAAGTATCATATCATGAAACCGTATCATAATAAATGTTATGCTACTATGTGTCATGCATGACAATATAAATAAAGTACTACATATGATACTAGCTACTCTATGATACTATGCATTAGAGCAAGTAAGGACACAATAGAGTGACATAAGACTAGCGACAATGAGTAGTAACATAGAATGTTACTAGTCTATGTTACTACCTCTATAGTGGGGAGTAACTATGTGTAGTAACATGCAACACTTCATTTATTAGGCTATAGACTCATCTTTCCTTGAAATGTGTGATGTTACTCAGACTAGCCACAATGGGTAGTAACATAGACTAGTAACATGCCCATGTGTTACTAGTCTATGTCACTACCTCTATAGTGGGGAGTAACATATATGTGTGGTAACATGCAACACTTCATTTATTAGGCTATAGACACATGTTGCCTTGACATGTACATGTGATGTTACTCATACTACTAGTAACTAGCTATGTTACAACTTTCCTCTCTTTCTTCATTTATTGCTTGCCACATCATCTACTTAATTTATCTAGATATGTGTGATGTTACTACCTATGTTACTCCCATTTTGGGTAGTCTCATACTATAGTAAGACTATACCCACAGTGGGAGTAACATAGGTAGTAACATCACACATATCCACTTTCCTCCATTTTCTTCATTTATTGCTTGCCACATCATCTATTTTATCTAGATATGTGTGATGTTACTACCTATGTTACTCCCACTGTGTGTAGTCTAGCTATAAGGAATATAATAATATATATGTGCTTATTAGTTGGAGGAAAGAGAAGAGAAGCAGGCTCTTGGTTAGTAGAGCCAGCTGCAACACGAGACCCAAGACACTTTGTCAGGATGTAAGGTGGGCCAACTATTGATAAACTAGTACATATATAAAAACTTATTATTGTACATGCCCGCTAAGAGGTTGGCTGTATATAACATGGCAACTTCTTATAGCCAACCCTTGGCTGTATTATTAACCATGCTCTTAGTGAGGTAGCTAGTATATCACAGACGACTAGCTAGTATCAGACTAGCCACAGTGGGAGTAACTTCAGCAGTAACACCGACTCCAACTCAGCAAACTTGCTTATGTGGCAATAAGTTAATGAGGAGAGAGATAGTTTCAGTAACTTAGCTAGTTACTGTAGCATCACATGTCCCAATGCAATATGAATCTGTAACCTAAGAAATGAAGCTTTGCATGACACTACACTTATGTTACTACCCACTATGAAGGTAGTAACATATATAGTCTAGGGATATGTGTATGTTACTAGTGTACTACTCTCCATTGTGGGTAGTCTCATACTCCCTCCTTTCCAGTTTAGGCTGGTTGTAATGGTATTATCATAAGCGGTATCATGCATGCCAACTAGACTTTCTGGATGATGTGGCACACAAGAGAGGATGTGGTATCATATCATGATGCCGTGTCATATTAAATGTTGTACTACTACTTTGTGTGATGCATGACAATTAGTAAGGCAACCTAAGATGTTAACTTATGATACTATGCATTACAGAAGTAGTATCCCAGCTACACTGTCATATATATATATATATATATATATATATATATATATATATATATATATATATATATATATATATATATATATATATATATATGCATGCATGATACTGCTAGTATATATATAAATAATACTCCCCATTACAACCAGCCTTATAGGGCTCAATTCATAAATAAGATCATCTTTGATGATATACGAGATAGAGTTGGGGTAGCACCAATTGAGGAGAAGCTTGTCCAACATCGTCTGAGATGGTTTGGGCATATTCAGCGCAGGCCTCCAGAAGCTCCAGTGCATAGCGGACGGCTAAAGCGTGCGGAGAATGTCAAGAGAGGGCGGGGTCGACCGAATTTGACATGGGAGGAGTCCGTTAAGAGAGACCTGAAGGATTGGAGTATCGACAAAGAGCTAGCTATGGACAGGGGAGCGTGGAAGCTTGCTATCCATGTGCCAGAGCCATGAGTTGGTTGCGAGATCTTATGGGTTTCACCTCTAGCCTACCCCAACTTGTTTGGGACTAAAGGCTTTGTTGTTGTTGTTGTTGTTGTATGATATATACTCCCTCCGTAAACTAGTATAAGAGCGTTTAGGTCACTATTTAGTAATCTAAACGCTCTTATATTAGTTTACAGAGGGAGCTAGTACTACTCTATAATACTATATGCACTATGAAGGTACATACATAGTATCATACACTAGTATCATATGCATGATACTATATATATATATATATATATATATATATATATATATATATAGTATATGATACTCCCCACTATATAAGGCTGGCCATAATGGCCGACGATGTCATGCACTCGAAAATAGCAAGTTTGCTGATGTGGCAATATATATATATATATATATATATATATATATATATATATATATATATATATATATATATATATATATATATATATATAGTATATGATACTCCCCACTATATAAGGCTGGCCATAATGGCCGACGATGTCATGCACTCGAAAATAGCAAGTTTGTTGATGTGGCAAAGAATTATATATATATATATATATATATATATATATATATATATATATATATATATATATATATATAAAGGGGCTTAGACTAACATATAGTAGGTAGATACCGTATCATGTTAAATGTGATGCTAATTTGTGTCATGCATGGCAATAAATATGATCTATATATGATACTATACTCTATGTATTATACTATGCGCTATAATTAATTAAAGGTAGTATCATACACTAGTGTCATATGTACTGTATATTCATGATACTAGTATATGACACTCCACTATTTTATTACCGTGGAAAAAATTGGAGGCGAAACGATGAACTCATGTTTTCATTCGAACAAAAATATGATGTTAGGTAATGTAAATGTTTTTAAAGAGCACGCGGTTCACTCACGAAAGCCGTATGTCCACTAAACCGTGGTCGATGCATCCCCCCACCCCTCTGCCACGCGCGCGATCTGAGTCGTGCGTTCTGATTGGCCAGAACCCAAACCCCATGGATCGTACGTCTGCACCATTGGATTCTCCTCGATCGAACGACGATCCTCATCCCTTTCAACAACACATGTACATGTTTCCAAATAGACCCTCCCAAAAAATGTTTTGAAATAGCACACGGTTCACACAAGAAAGTCGTGTGCCTACCAAACCGTGGCTGATGCCCCCCTCGCTGCGCGCGCGATCTGAGTTGTGCGATCTGATTGGCCAGAACCCAAACCGCGCGGATCATACGTCTGAACCATTGGATGCTCCCAGATTGAACGGCAATCCTCATCCCTTTTGACAGGAAATGTAGTCCGGCTAGGAATTGATTTATATGCCAACATGCACGGTAAATGCCAAAAAATGTCTTACATATAGCACACGAGACCTGAAATGCGCCAGCAAATCAAACCCGTGGTAAAATTGTGATTGGTTTACGTGCGAAAAATTTAGAGGCGAGACGATGAACTCACATCTTCATTTCAAAATTAGCACGTCTTCATTTCAAACGAAATTATTCTGTTTGTGCACACGAGCGCTTAAAGGCAACTGTTGGCATAGACCTTTCCGTGCGCGCGGCGACCGAGGATATTTTTCACCCTTTTCACCTGGGCCGCCAACACCCCCCCACCGTCTGCCCCCGTTTCACTCAACTAGTCCACCCAATCTCCTTCGCCAGCTCCCCCCTCCCCCAGATCCACAGCAGAACCCTCTCCGGCACCGCCGTGCTCACCTCGGCCGTGTGCCCGCTCTTCGGCGTCAAGCCTACCTCCACTGCTGTTCCCAACACGCAGCGGCCCGCGCCTTGCCATCTTCGTTTGCTCGCCAGCCACCCTCGAGCATATCGATGCAGTAACCCTCGCCTCTCATGTGGTCCGGCCGAGTTTCCATTAAGAAGCATGTTAGTTACTGCTCTCCATTGCGGTGAGGCGTATTTCCTTGCAATCCCTCTTCCAATTCTGTTACGTATGTTCCCAAATTGGCTATAAATAACGGAGAGCGTATATATGTTCATTATCTACCTTCCTTACTACATATAAGCTATATTTGTTCCAATAAGTTACTGCCTATTTATAGATCGCGGGCGCCCGAGTCACACAAACTTAACAAATTAGCCATACATTTTCTAAATTATTGCATGGCATGTTTAGAAAGCTTGATACCAACTTGTTAGTTTTATGCTTATCCTCCTTTCCTGAGTTTCGCATGTGTTCTATGTAGATGCCGAGTAGCAGCGACATCACTCATTCAGGCCATGTTTCTTCATCTAATTCGTACAACCCTAGGTCTTCAGCAGATTGTGAGGGATCAAATAGTCTTGAACGGGATAGAGCTGCAGCAATTACCCTTCCGTTCAGGACACGGAGGAACGCTCCAAAGAAGCCCACACGCCAGCATAAAGGTGTATATGAAGTAACTGAGATTGATTTAAAGTCCTGGGCTCCAACTAAACCAGATAAAGCATGCATGAGGTTCAGGAGTGTGTGTGGATTTGTTGATAGGGCAAGGCTCAACATTAATTTGTCGGGGTTTCGGAAGGCTGACACAGAAACACGGCGAAGGATAGTCCGGGAGATCATTTATCACTTCAACGTTCTAGAGCAGTGGAGGATGCAGGTGGAACACGCTGCACTGAAGAAGGCTAGGGATGCTTGGAGAAACTGGAAGCACGTGTTGTACAAGAAGTACTTGAGTGAAAGCAAGGACCCAATCCCCGCATACCCCCAAATTACAAAGGCAGACTAGGAAGAATTCAAAAGGGTCAGGGCAACTCCAGAGTTTGCTGCGAAGAGTTCCAAGCAACCGAAACTTCAGAAGAAGAACATACACCCTCACCGTATGGGTGTGGCAGGATACTACGGCATGAAACTGATATGGGAACAAGAGGACAAAGAAGCAGTAGCGGCGGGTGGGAATCCGGCCTTTTGTGAAATCAAGGGCAAACGCGCCATAGACTACTTGCGGGCACATGCAAAGAGGCATGATGACGGAACTTATTACTTTGAAAACGCACGTGACGCCAAACTGTATGAAGTGATGGTAGAGGCTTCCAAGATCCCTGGAAGGTTCTATAGGAACTCAGGGCCATGTGACATTCTGTCCATTGCTCTGGACACAAAAGAGCCCCTTGGCCATGCAAGGGGTATAGGTGTTAATGTCCCGCACAAGAGGGCTTTCACACTCAACAAAGAAGAGAGGCTCAACATGAAAAAAGCGAGGAGTGAAATGAAGCAGAATGCATTGTTTGAAAAGTTGAAGAAGGAGATTTATCCGGCTGTTCGAAAGGATGTTGAGGAGTCAATGATGATGCAGAAGACTCTAACACTGACAGATAGCTAGCAAATGGGAGGGGAGGCGGGCATGGATGATGCTTCTTATTGCGCGACAACACTGCACAATAGTAGCTGTGCATCAGCTGACCCCAGCGACACTGAGACTGTAGCTGCTCATGATGATGCTATATCTGATCTATCTGGAATGAAAGACAGACTGAAGGGCGTGATTACACATTATGAAGCTACATTAAAAATGTGCAACAACCAGGGTTTCCCCATCCTTCTTGGAAGATGGTCTCTTCTTGGACAATGTGTCATTGAAGCCGGGTTGTGTGAAGTGCTATGTGACTGAAGTAAAGCTTGGATTCAATGAATTTGCCCTAAAGAATGTCCTAGGAGAATTTGATGAGCAAAGGACCTTGAGAGAAACATGGTTACATCACATCCAGTGGCCATGAAAGGAAATAGAGTTCATTGATGAGATTCCTGAAGCCCCGCCAAGAGCAACCACTGTCGCCCCTCAACCGGTGACGCTCTCCTTGCCAGGGCAGCTCTCGCGGGCTGATACATCAACCTGTGATCAGCCGGACCGACTTTGTGGCGTACAGGCCATGTCATCCTCCGACCCAAAGCAGCCAGTGGCAAGGCCTACAATTGCTGATGACGCACCACCGGTTCAGATGTCGGACACTAAAGCAGCGGGGGGAGACCCAACTGCAGCACATGCTCAGCATACCAACCTGGTGGAACAGACTGCTAAGCAGTCTGATGCTTCGGAACCGCCTGCTAAGCAGTCTGTAGATCCATAACCGACTGCTCATCAGTTCGGCGGTCCGCAGGCGCGTGATTAGCATACCAATGCGTCAGCACTTCCTACTCAGCAAACCAACGCGTTGACACGGCCTCCTCAGCACACCAACAAGTTGGCACCACCTGCGCAGAAACCCGACATAGCTTCAACGCATGGTCAGCAGTCTAATGCCTCTGCTCCTACAGCCTAGCAGCCCATCACAGCAGCACCGCCAGCTCAACGGTCCGGCATAGATAAACAGTCTGCTAAGAAGTCCATCCAAGCTTCACCGTCTGCTCGACAGAGTACCGTGCAGGCAACCAGAAGTTCTGCCACAAATGCTTCAAGTACCAAGAAGTAAGTGGCCAAAAAGGCTACACCCATGACACGAGGAAGCGCAGTGGGAAAGTGAAGAGGAAAGAGAATGATTGCCTCTTACTTAAAGCACTCATCACCCAGAACCAATTTAGCAGCAGCTTGTTCGAATCGGGGAGTAATATTATTTTTGACGCCTTGGATGGTGAAGAAGTAGAATTGTTGCTTGCTAAAAGAAAAGCATATGTACTTGAAGCACGCAATTACGTCCATGGCCAGCCATTTCTTGTTGGCTAATACTTTGATGAGTGCAGCTCCAGTTGCCGCGAGTTACATGAATATTGCATGGATCAAATGTCAACAGGTCATCATGCATTGCTAGTCCACTACAATAGAGATCATTTCCGACAGGTTGCTGGTTCTATCAATGTGAGTTTCGAGGACTTACATCTCTTCTTCAACTTCAACGTGCTCGATGCCACTCTTGCTAGATGCCTGTTTTTGTAAGTACTTAACAAACTCTGATCGACTTCTCCATAAAAAGCTATAAATGATAAACAACTAACTGCATTTTATTCCTCTCAGGGGATTGAACGCGCAGAGAGGAAAAAGGGAGAGTGTGTACTTCATAGATCCTACATTATCAAATGGCACATCATTAGATGGTAAGGACCGACGGGACTGGGTTGTTAACACGGTCCTCCGTATCTTCGAAAACACGTCCCATGCACAATCATTTCTCAGGCCATATCATGAACAGTAAGTCAAGTAAACAACCACGTATACACTAATTGTCTTTCAGATTTCGACATCATTTGTAAGTTCGTGGCTTTCTTGATATGTAGCAATCACTGGATATTGGTATTCATTGTTCCAAACAAGAACATAGTTTACTACATCGAGTCTCTCAGAGAGTCAACAAACGCTCAGGATCTGACGCATCTTCAGCAATTCTTGGATAGGTATTGAATTCTATGATGTTGAAATTAATTTGCATTCATATCTGGATCAATAATTGATGTTGTCAAAATTCATCATCATTTGCAGTGTGCTCGCATTATGGAAAACTAAACCAGGGAACCTGTTCAAGACGGAACAACCCGTGCAGCACGAGATCGTTTCTCCGGTAACATACCGAAATCCGTTATTTTCGGAAAATTTATCCAACAGTCTCCAAATACCTTTCCTTAAGCTAGTCAAATGTTCAAGCTTCTAACTAAACCTCTTTCTATTTTGTCCAAAGAAAAAATAATACATCTAACACCGGTTAGGTTGTTCCTAACAGGACAAATACATGATAATTTTGTACAAAAAATTTCAGTGTCCTCAGCAAGAAGCAGGGACCAACCTTTGTGGATACTATGTTTGCAGACACATGATCTCCATCTGCAAATCTGCTGATAGTTGTGACGATCCTCGCGAAATAGTACCAGTAAGTCTATCTTAATTAATATCTTCTACTCCACTCATATGGCACATTCTGATCTTAAAAAAACTGCAGCTCATCTTAAAAACCGAGGACCCCTGAACCGCTCCCGGCTGGTGAATTGCTGATGGTTCGGAGATTTATCAGCGACTTCTTCCTGAATCACTACATCAATCCCACTGGTGATAATGAAGATTTCAGCATGCGTTCTCCTGAAACATTGAGTAAGAGTTAGCCGCTAAATATATAACGCATGGATCCATTGTTTTCCATCCGATGAGGTCTTCGTATTTCGTACACTATGATTAATTATGTAATGCATATATGTGTGGACAAATCATTGGAATTTAGCTACCATATGTTCGATTGCAATTGTTGCAAAATCTGATGAATGTTCTTCCTGTGGACACTATTTGTTCAATTGAATATTGTGGCGAAATTGCTTTTTGCGTGCCGATTCAAAATGGGATATTTTTGTTTATTTGTTCAATTGAGTATTGTGGCAAATTTTCTTTTTGTGTACCGATTCTAAATGGGATATTTTTGTTTTAACCTTGAAATTGCTCCGCACACGGTTCAACTAAATGAGTGTGTGCGATCCACATCTGAAAGCATACGTCAATCTTAGCGGAACCGTCGGTGATACACAGCAGATCACAAATGATTTGCAGCACTACTACGTGTGCATAGGTTCTTCGGAACCGTTTGTGATATCGCATTATCGCGCACGAGAGCTGGGAGTGTGGGATCTCAAACGAAAAGCACACGTCACTCTTGCGGCAACCGTCGGGGATACCTAACAAATCACAAACGGTCTGCAGCACTTGTATGTGTGCGAAGGGGCTCCTGAACCGTTTGTGATAGAACATTATCGCAGACGGTAATTGTTGGAAAACGTGTGCGATGGAGTCTAGCATGGCAGACCGGTTACACAGAAAACTCGTGTGCCATAGGGCACAAATCGCACACAGTTCATATGTTGGCCTGTGTGCATTACATACGGTTTCCCAAACAGTTCGTTACAACATATCGTATGGTTTCACTGCGTCATTAGAAACGCTTAATCACCGATACCACACGTGCGAAAGAATTTAGTGTGTGCTGCATTGCACACGATTACAGTTTGGAAGGCCTCTGGATCACTGTTCCATATCCCCGACGGTTTCTGGGTCGTGTGGGAAGGACCCCCTATCGCACACACTCACTCGGCGACGGTTCCGAAGGCCGTCGCGGAAAGGGGTTAAAAACCGTTTGTTTAGGACCGACGCGCACCAGTGTCGATGTTGTAGCCGGCAGACGAGACATGCCCGCACACTCTAGCCCGCTGCTTGAGTGCCTACCGCCAGTAATGGACGTCATCTTCCTCGGCAACGTCGGGCGAAGAGACCGCTATACACCTCTTTTGGGCCAGTCGCTCCTCGAGCTCCACGGGAAGCATAGCTGGGCTTAGGCTGCGACGCTCTGAAGTGGGGGATGGGCATGGGGATGGGGATCTGTGGGAAAGGGGGCGTTTGGCAGGCGACATCCAAGAAACTCAGGGCGGCCTGGGTATGGAGATCGGTGGGTAAGCTGCACGGGCAAACCGACAGATGTTGACAATGGAGGCCTTGCGGCGGCGGGGGGGCGGGGGGCCTTGCTAGGGTTTCGAGCGAGGGAGGGTGTGTGTCTGTGCGCACGCCCGAGGAGGTTTTGGTGTGTGTGTGTGTGTGTGTGTGTTGTGCACTGTTCGAGAATTCATCCGATTAATAGTGAACGGGCCAGTTAATCGCTAATCGTAGGGTGGCCAAATAAAATAGTGCTTATTCATCATCTTAACTTGTGAGGCCGATTAATTGGTCTGTTAGACCGATTAATCGCCTGTTAGGCTGATTAATCACTGCTGACCCATTAACTTGTGGGAAAACAAACCAAATTTTGTCATGTAACCCTTTCCATCCCCCCACTCGCTCCTCAATAGTTAGGGTTCGACCAAACAGTAGCATATTTTGGTATATTACAAAGTAGAGAACTTGAGAGTGTGGGATAATACACAATAAACTAGATATATGCTGGCAAATTCCTATTTAATTACCGATTAATGGTCGACCAACTAATCCAGTTAATAGGCCAACTCACCGATTAATTGTTACTCCCAAGCTGACCGAGCAGCTACCAGTTACCGATTTCCGGAACAATGGTTGTGTGTGTGTGTGGAGGGGGGCGCGGGGTGTTTGAGGAAATGACGCGGGTACTGAAAATTTTACTACGCGGGAGTCAAACGCAGGGGTGAAATGTCGGGCTATTGAAAATTTTGATGATAGTGCATCACACACAGTCCCGAGATAACAACCGTGTGTTATGAAACATAAAAACCCTCGAGGCGGGCAGATATTTTCTAGGGATGCAGGCTTGATTGGGAACAAGAAACATCGCACACGGTCCAGAGATAACAACCGTGTGTTATGAAACAGAAAAACCCTCGAGGCGGGAAGATATTTTCTAGGGATGCAGGTGGGATTCGGAACGAGAAACATCACACACGGTCCGGAGATAACAACCGTGTGTTATGAAACAGAAAACCCCTCGAGGTGGGCAGATATTCTTGTCGGCGTTCCGGGAACGGGGGTCCCCAGACTTGCCTGCCTGTGGCCTGTGGCGTGGCTCAAAGGGGGCCCAGCACGACCCATCTTCATCAACATAGACCCAAGACCCTTGCGAGGGGCCAAGCCTCGCGGGGCGGACGACACGGAGCTTCCTCAGGCGCAGCCTCATCAGGCTGGCCTGTGAGGAGGCACAAAGATCAAGGCGGGGTACCTCACGAGGTGCACATGACGCAAGCCATGACGACCAAGGGCGCCAGGCGGGTGCCAGCCCGCGCAGTGTCCTCCCCTTCCTCTTTGGTGCAAAGGGAGCAAGCGCAGACGGGAGGATCAAGCAAAGGCACCCATTTCGGTGCAACGAGACCAAGACCAGCTCCGCGACAAGGAGGAAGTCACGGTGGAGCCCAGGCCAGTGTCATCACCAGAGCCTTTGGCAGACGAGGACCAACTTTAGTCAGGATAAGTGTACCAGATGTTCCCCTTCAAACTGGCCAATTGTTGGCGCCCTTCCTGCTCAATATTTGGGAAGAGGCCCAGGGCCTTTGCCTATAAATTGTACTAGCCAACCCCAGGCTAGAGGAGGACCGGAAGATTGAGAGAGCAACCCGGCAATCAGTTAGATAGGCAGCAGACAGAGAGAGAAGGGCGATTGAACTCCTCCTAGCAGCTCATCCCCCCAGCCAAGAACAGACCCTCGCGAGGCTGTTCTTCCCTGTATTGTTCATCATCATCAGCCCAAGAGGCAATCCACCACACCACACTGGAATAGGGTATTACACCACATCGGTGGCCGGAACCAGTATAAACTCCGTGTCTCTTGTGTTGTTCTTTTGGTAGCTTAGATCTTTGCGAGGCGGACGAGTACGGGTAGGTAGGAAGCTTAATCTCCGCGCGCACCCTAGAGTTCGAACCTTAAGGGTCTGCCGGAACCCGAAATCCGACATTTGGCGCGCCAGGTAGGGGTGCGCCGGAATTCGCCTTCCGCCGCTCCGTTCTCCTCCGACCATCGCGTCTATATCTGACGCTCATCGGGCCCGCACCGAGCGCCGGGCCGCTCTCGCTTCCCGCGTCGCCCAGACGGCCCCCGCCGGCGGGCGTCCCCGCCATTCCCTGTCGCCTGCCATCAACGCCGCCACTGGCCCGGCGGGGAACGAGCAGCAAGCGTCGTCTCAGCATCCTTTTGTGCGGCGAGACGGCCGCACCGCTACTCCCTCGCTCACCCTAGATGGCTCTTCGTCCCGCGCGCTCTTGGAGGCTCGAGCTGCGCTCATCGCGGCAAACGAGCTCCTGCGCTACCTGTTGGGGAACGTAGTAATTTCAAAAAAATTCCTACGCACACGCAAGATCATGGTGGTGCATAGCAACGAGAGGGGAGAGTGTTGTCTACATACCCTTGTAGACTTAAGCGGAAGCGTTGACTCAACGTAGAGGAAGTAGTCGTACGTTCTCCTCACGATCCGACCGATCACAGCAATGTTACTCCGGCACCTCCGAGTTCTTGGCACACGTTCAGCTCGATGACGATCTCCGGGCTCCGATCCAGCAAAGCGTCAGGGAAGAGTTCCGTCAGCACGACGGCGTGGTGACGATCCTGATATGTTACCGGCGCAGGCTTCGCCTAAGCGCTGCAACGATATGACCGAGGTGGAATTTGGTGGAAGGGGGCACCGCACACGGCTAAGGAACGATCCGTAGATCAACTTGTGTGTCTATGGGGTGCCCCCTGCCTCCGTATATAAAGGATCCAGGGGGAGGGGCTGGCCGGCCAAGCCCTTGGCGCGCCAGGAGAGTCCTACTCCCTGCCGGAGTAGGATTCCCCCCCCCCCAATCCTAGTTGGAATAGGATTCCTCAAGGGGGAGAGGGAGAGAGGCGGCCGGCCACCTCTCCTAGTACTAATAGGACTAGGGGAAGGGGGGAGGCGTGCAGCCACCTAGGGCAGCCCCTTTCTCCTTTCCACTAAGGCCCACTATGGCCCATCCGGCTCCCGGGGGGTTCCGGTAACCCTCCCGGTATTCCGGTAAAATCCTGATTTCACCTGGAACACATCCGATGTCCAAACATAGGCTTCCAATATATCAATCTTTATGTCTCGACTATTTCGAGACTCCTCGTCATGTCCGTGATCACATCCGGGACTCCGAACTCCTTCGGTACATCAAAATGCATAAACTCATAATAACTGTCATCGTAACATTAAGCGTGCGGACCCTACGGTTCGAGAACAATGTAGACATGACCGAGACACGTCTCCGGTCAATAACCAATAGCGGGACCTGGATGCTCATATTGTCTCCTACAATTTCTACGAAGATCTTTATCGGTCAGACCGCATAACAACATACGTTGTTCCCTTTGTCATCGGTATGTTTACTTGTCCGAGATTCGATCGTCAGTATCCAATACTTAGTTCAATCTCGTTATCGGCAAGTCTCTTTACTCGTTCCGTAATACATCATCCCGCAACTAACTCATTAGTTGCAATGCTTGCAAGGCTTAAGTGATGTGCATTACCGAGAGGGCCCAGAGATACCTCTCCGACAATCGGAGTGACAAATCCTAATCTCGAAAAACGCCAACCCAACATCTACCATTGGAGACACCTGTAATACTCCTTTATAATCACCCAGTTACGTTGTGACGTTTGGTAGTACCCAAAGTGTTCCTCTGGCAAACGGGAGTTGCATAATCTCATAGTCATAGGAACATGTATAAGTCATGAATAAAGCAATAGCAACATACTAAACGATCGGGTGCTAAACTAATATAATGGGTCATGTCAATCAGATCATTCAACCAATGATGTGACCTCGTTAATCAAATAACAACTCTTTGTTCATGGTTAGGAAACATAACCATCTTTGATTAACGAGCTAGTCTAGTAGAGGCATACTAGTGACACTCTGTTTGTCTATGTATTCACACATGCATTATGTTTCCTGTTAATACAATTCTAGCATGAATAATAAACCTTTATCATGATATAAGGAAATAAATAATAACTTTATTATTGCCTCTAGGGCATATTTCCTTCAGTCTCCCACTTGCACTAGAGTCAATAATCTAGATTACACTGTAATGATCCTAACACCCATGGAGTTTTGGTGCTGATCATGTTTTGCTCGTGGAAGAGGCTTAGTCAACGGGTCTGCAACATTCAGATCCGTATGTATCTTGCAAATCTCTATGTCTCCCACCTGGACTAGATCCCGGATGGAGTTGAAGCGTCTCTTGATGTGTTTGGTCCTTTGTGAAATCTGGATTCCTTTGCCAAGGCAATTGCACCAGTATTGTCACAAAAGATTTTCATTGGACCCGATGCACTAGGTATGACACCTAGATCGGATATGAACTCCTTCATCCAGACTCCTTCATTTGCTGCTTCCGAAGCAGCTATGTACTCCGCTTCACATGTAGATCCCGCTACGACGCTTTGTTTAGAACTGCACCAACTGACAGCTCCACCGTTTAATGTAAACACGTATCCGGTTTGCGATTTAGAATCGTCCGGATCAGTGTCAAAGCTTGCATCAACATAACCTCTTACGGTGAGCTCTTTGTCACCTCCATATATGAGAAACATATCCTTAGTCCTTTTCAGGTATTTCAGGATGTTCTTGACCGCTGTCCAGTGATCCACTCCTGGATCACTTTGGTACCTCCCTGCTAAACTTATAGCAAGGCACACATCAGGTCTGGTACACAGCATTGCATACATGATAGAGCCTATGGCTGAAGCATAGGGAACATCTTTCATTTTCTCTCTATCTTCTGCAGTGGTCGGGCTTTGAGTCTTACTCAATCTCACACCTTGTAACACAGGCAAGAACCCTTTCTTTGCTTGATCCATTTTGAACTTCTTCAAAATCTTGTCAAGGTATGTGCTTTGTGAAAGTCCAATTAAGCGTTTTGATCTATCTCTATAGATCTTTATGCCTAATATGTAAGCAGCTTCTCCGAGGTCTTTCATTGAAAAACTTTTATTCAAGTATCCCTTTATGCTATCCAGAAATTCTATATCATTTCCAATCAGTAATATGTCATCCACATATAATATTAGAAATGCTACAGAGCTCCCACTCACTTTCTTGTAAATACAGGCTTCTCCAAAAGTCTGTATAAAACCAAATGCTTTGATCACACTATCAAAGCGTTTATTCCAACTCCGAGAGGCTTGCACCAGTCCATAAATGGATCGCTGGAGCTTGCACTCTTTGTTAGCTCCCTTTGGATCGACAAAACCTTCTGGTTGCATCATATACAATTCTTCTTCCAGAAATCCATTCAGGAATGCAGTTTTGACATCCATCTGCCAAATTTCATAATCATAAAATGCGGCAATTGCTAACATGATTCGGACAGACTTAAGCATCGCTACAGGTGAGAAAGTCTCATCGTAGTCAATCCCTTGAACTTGTCAAAAACCTTTTGCGACAAGTCGAGCTTTGTAGACAGTAACATTACCATCAGCGTCAGTCTTCTTCTTAAAGATCCATTTGTTCTCAATTGCTTTCCGATCATCAGGCAAGTCAACCAAAGTCCATACTTTGTTCTCATACATGGATCCCATCTCAGATTTCATGGCTTCAAGCCACTTTGCGGAATCTGGGCTCACCATTGCTTCTTCATAGTTCGTAGGTTCATCATGGTCTAGTAACATGACTTCCAGAATAGGATTACCGTACCACTCTGGTGCGGATCTCACTCTGGTTGATCTACGAGGTTCGGTAGTATCTTGATCTAAAGTTTCATGATCATCATCATTAGCTTCCTCATTTATTGGTGTAGGTGTCGCAGAAACAGTTTTCTGTGATGTACTACTTCTCAATAAAGGAGTAGGTACAGTTACCTCGTCAAGTTCTACTTTCCTCCCACTCACTTCTTTCGAAAGAAACTCCTTCTCTAGAAAGTTTCCGAACTTAGCAACAAAAGTCTTGCCTTCGGATCTGTGATAGAAGGTGTATCCAACAGTTTCCTTTGGATATCCTATGAAGACACATTTCTCCGATTTGGGTTCGAGCTTATCTGGTTGAAGCTTTTTCACATAAGCATCGCAGCGCCAAACTTTAAGAAACGACAACTTTGGTTTCTCGCCAAACCATAGTTCATAAGGCGTCGTCTCAACGGATTTAGATGGTGCCCTATTTAACGTGAATGCGGCCGTCTCTAGAGCGTATCCCCAGAACGATAGCTGTAAATCAGTAAGAGACATCATAGATCGCACCATATCTAGTAAAGTACGATTACGACGTTCGGACACACCATTACGCTGTGGTGTTCCGGGTGACTTGAGTTGCGAAACTATTCCATAATTTTTCAAATGTACACCAAACTCGTAACTCAAATATTCTCCTCCACGATCTAATCGTAGAAACTTTATTTTCTTGTTACGATGATTTTCAACTTCACTCTGAAATTCTTTGAACTTTTCAAATGTTTCAGACTTGTGTTTCATTAAGTAGATATACCCATATCTGCTCAAATCATCTGTGAAGGTGAGAAAATAACGATATTCGCCACGAGCCTCAACATTCATCGGACCACATACATCCGTATGTATGATTTCCAACAAATCTGTTGCTCTCTCCATAGTTCCGGAGAACGGTGTTTTAGTCATCTTGCCCATGAGGCACAGTTCGCAAGTGCCAAGTGATTCATAATCAAGTGACTCCAAAAGTCCATCAGTATGGAGTTTCTTCATGCGCTTTATACCGATATGACCTAAACGGCAGTGCCACAAATAAGTTGCACTATCATTATCAACTCTGCATCTTTTGGTTTCAACATTATGAATATGTGTATCACTACTATCGAGATTCATCAAAAATAGACCACTCTTCAAGGGTGCATGACCATAAAAGATATTACTCATATAAATAGAACAACCATTATTCTCTGATTTAAATGAATAACCATCTCGCATCAAACAAGATCCAGATATAATGTTCATGCTCAACGCTGGCACCAAATAACAATTATTTAGGTCTAATACTAATCCCGAAGGTAGATGTAGAGGTAGCGTGCCGACCGCGATCACATCGACTTTGGAACCGTTTCCCACGCGCATCGTCACCTCGTCCTTTGCTAGTGTCCGCTTATTCTGTAGTCCCTGTTTTGAGTTGCAAATATTAGCAACATAACCAGTATGAAATACCCAGGTGCTACTGCGTACATTAGTAAGGTACACATCAATAACATGTATATCACATATACCTTTGTTCACATTGCCATCCTTCTTATCCGCCAAATACTTGGGGCAGTTCCGCTTCCAGTGACCAGTCTGCTTGCAGTAGAAGCACTCAGTTTCGGGCTTAGGTCCAGACTTGGGTTTCTTCTCCTGAGCAGCAACTCGCTTGCCGTTCTACTTGAAGTTCCCCTTTTTCTTCCCTTTGCCCTTCTTCTTGAAACTAGTGGTTTTGTTAACCATCAACACTTGATGCTCCTTCTTGATTTCTACCTCCGCAGCTTTTAGCATTGCGAAGAGCTCGGGAATAGTCTTGGTCATCCCTTGCATATTATAGTTCATCACGAAGCTCTTGTAGCTTGGTGGCAGTGATTGGAGAATTCTGTCAATGACGCAATCATCTGGAAGAGTAACTCCCAATTGAATCAAGTGATTATTATACCCAGACATTTTGAGTATATGTTCACTGACAGAACTGTTCTCCTCCATTTTGCAGCTATAGAACTTATTGGAGACTTCATATCTCTCAATCCGGGCATTTGCTTGAAATATTAACTTCAACTCCTGGAACATCTCATATGCTCCATGACACACTGAATTCTGTCAAAACGTCGTTGAAGTCCCGGTTCTAAGCCGTAAAGCATGGCACACTGAACTATCGAGTAGTCATCAGCTTTGCTCTACCAGACGTTCATAACTTCTGGTGTTGCTCTAGCAGCAGGCCTGGCACCTAGCGGTGCTTCCAGGACGTAATTCTTCTGTGCAGCAATGAGGATAATCCTCAAGTTACGGACCCAGTCCGTGTAATTGCTACCATCATCTTTCAACTTTGCTTTCTCAAGGAACGCATTAAAATTTAACGGAACAACAGCACGAGCCATCTATCTACAATCAACATAAACAAGCAAGATACTATCAGATACTAAGTTCATGATAAGTTTAAGTTCAGTTAATCAAATTAATTAAGAACTCCCACTTAGATAGACATCCCTCTAATCCTCTAAGTGATCACATCAACTAAACCATAACCGATCATCACGTGATATGGAGTAGTTTTAAATGGTGAACATCTTTATGTTGATCATATCTACTATATGATTCACGCTCGACCTTTCGGTCTCTGTGTTCTGAGGTCATATCTTATATGCATAGCTCGTCAAGTATAACCTGAGTATTCCGCGTGTGCAACTGTTTTGCACCCGTTGTATTTGAACGTAGAGCCTATCACACCCGATCATCACGTGGTGTCTCAGCACGAAGAACTTTTGCAACGGTGCATACTCAGGGAGAACACTTCTTGATAATTTAGTGAGAGATCATCTTATAATGCTACCGTCAATCAAAGCAAGATAAGATGCATAAAAAGATAAACATCACATGCAATCAATATAAGTGATATGATATGGTCATTATCATCTTGTGCTTGTGATCTCCATCTCCGAAGAACCGTCATGATCACCATCGTCACCGGCGTGACACCTTGATCTCCATCATAGCATCGTTGTCGTCTCGCCAATCTTATGCTTCCACGACTATCACTACCGCTTAGTAATAAAGTAAAGCATTACATCGCGATTGCATTGCATACAATAAAGCGACAACCATATGGCTCCTGCCAGTTGCCGATAAATCGATTACAAAACATGATCATCTCATACAATAAAATTTAGCATCATGTCTTGACCATATCACATCACAACATGCCCTGCAAAAACAAGTTAGACGTCCTCTACTTTGTTGTTGCAAGTTTTACGTGGCTGCTACGGGCTTAAGCAAGAACTCATCTTACCTACGCATCAAAACTACAACGATAGTTTTTCAAATAGACTCCGTTTTAACCTTCTCAAGGACCGGGCGTAGCCACACTCGGTTCAACTAAAGTTGGAGAGACAGTCTTCCGCAAGCCATCTATGTGCAAAGCACGTCGAGGGAACCGGTCTCGCGTAAGCGTACGCGTAAGGTTGGTCCGGATCGTCTCGTCCAACAATACCGCTGAACCAAAGTATGACATGCTGGTAGGCAGTATGACTTGTATCGTCCACAACTTACTTGTGTTCTACTCGTGCAAATAACATCAAACCATAAAAACCTAGGCTCGGATGCCACTGTTGGGGAACGTAGTAATTTCAAAAAAATTCCTACGCACACGCAAGATCATGGTGATGCATAGCAACGAGAGGGGAGAGTGTTGTCTACATACCCTTGTAGACTGAAGCGGAAGCGTTGACTCAACGTAGAGGAAGTAGTCGTACGTTCTCCTCACGATCCGACCAATCACAGCACCGTTACTCCGGCACCTCCGAGTTCTTGGCACACGTTCAGCTCGATGACGATCCCCGGGCTCCGATCCAGCAAAGCGTCGGGGAAGAGTTCCGTCAGCACGACGGCGTGGTGACGATCTTGATGTGTTACAGGCGCAAGGCTTCGCCTAAGCGCTGCAACGATATGACCGAGGTGGAATTTGGTGGAAGGGGGCACCGCACACGGCTAAGGAACGATCCGTAGATCAACTTGTGTGTCTATGGGGTGCACCCTGCCTCCGTATATAAAGGATCCAGGGGGAGGGGCTGGCCGGCCAAGCCCTTGGCGCGCCAGGAGAGTCCTACTCCCTCCGGGAGTAGGATCCCCCCCCCCCCAATCCTAGTTGGAATAGGATTCCTCAAGGGGGAGAGGGAGAGAGGGGGCCGGCCACCTCTCCTAGTCCTAATAGGACTAGGGGAAGGGGGGAGGCGCGCGGCCACCTAGGGCAGCCCCTTTCTCCTTTCCACTAAGTCCCACTATGGCCCATCTGGCTCCCGGGGGGTTCCGGTAACCCTCCCGGTATTCCGGTAAAATCCTGATTTCACCTGGAACATATCCGATGTCCAAACATAGGATTCCAATATATCAATCTTTATGTCTCGACTATTTCGAGACTCCTCGTCATGTCCGTGATCACATCCGGGACTCTGAACTCCTTCAGTACATGAAAATGCATAAACTCATAATAACTGTCATCGTAACGTTAAGCGTGCGGACCCTACGGTTCGAGAACAATGTAGACATGACCGAGACACGTCTCCGGTCAATAACCAATAGCGGGACCTGGATGCCCATATTGGCTCCTACAATTTCTACGAAGATCTTTATCGGTCAGACCGCATAACAACATACGTTGTTCCCTTTGTCATCGGTATGTTTACTTGTCCGAGATTCGATCGTCAGTATCCAATACTTAGTTCAATCTCGTTATCGGCAAGTCTCTTTACTCGTTCCATAATACATCATCCCGCAACTAACTCATTAGTTGCAATGCTTGCAAGGCTTAAGTGATGTGCATTACCGAGAGGGCCCAGAGATACCTCTCCGACAATCGGAGTGACAAATCCTAATCTCGAAAAACGCCAACCCAACATCTACCATTGGAGACACCTGTAATACTCCTTTATAATCACCCAGTTACGTTGTGACGTTTGGTAGTACCCAAAGTGTTCCTCTGGCAAACGGGAGTTGCATAATCTCATAGTCATAGGAACATGTATAAGTCATGAATAAAGCAATAGCAACATACTAAACGATCGGGTGCTAAGCTAATATAATGGGTCATGTCAATCAGATCATTCAACCAATGATGTGACCTCGTTAATCAAATAACAACTCTTTGTTCATGGTTAGGAAACATAACCATCTTTGATTAACGAGCTAGTCTAGTAGAGGCATACTAGTGACACTCTGTTTGTCTATGTATTCACACATGCATTATGTTTCCTGTTAATACAATTCTAGCATGAATAATAAACCTTTATCATGATATAAGGAAATAAATAATAACTTTATTATTGCCTCTAGGGCATATTTCCTTCACTACCGTCCCGTCGACGACGTCTACGAAGAGTGGCTCGACCGCGTCGCCGAGCTCGTCCGTGCCGCGGGGGGCTCTCCTGCACCGTCCGTCCCGCTGCACCGCACCCCGCCCCACGCGGGCGACGAAGCTCCGGGGGCGCCCCAGCCGCCTCCTCACCAAGAAGATGCCCCGGCCGCAAGGCGCGTGGCCCCTGGCTGGAACCCGCTCCGCCAGGCGCCAGCGCAGCAAGAGCAGAGCTGCCAAGAAGTCCCTCGCCCGCAAGAAGCCGCTTGGGTGCTCCATGCCCCGGCATGTCGCGGCCACGCTCCTGCTCCCGCGCGTCAAGACCCCGCACTGCTCCCAGCTGCAGCACGTGGGGACCTGCAAGACCAAGCTCTCCGTCACCCAAGGCCTCCCGCGACCACGGCAGGCTGCCGCGCCTTCACCGCCGAGCTGCGCAGCGTCGCGTGGCCCGACAAGTTCAAGCCACACCTGCCCCCTCGCTACGACGGCACGACCGACCCTGCGGAGTTCCTCCAGCTCTATGAGTTGGGCATCGAAGCTGCCAACGGAGATGAGAAGGTCACGGCGAACTGGTTTCCCATGGCGCTCAAGGACGGAGCCCGCACCTGGCTCCTGAACCTGGCCCCAGGCACGATCTCCTCCTGGGACGAGATGCGCACCCACTTCATCGCCAACTTCCAAGGTACTCGCGACCGGCCACCCGCCGTGAGCGACATGCGCCGCATCAAGCAGCAGCCCGGAGAGACCCTGCAAAAGTACATCCAGCGCTTCAACAACGCACGCCTCAAGATCCCCATGGTGTCCGAGGAGGCCATCATCTCAACTTTCTCCGATGGCGTGCACGACATCAAGATGAAGGAGGAGCTGGCGATGCATGAAGACATGTGCACTTCCTTGGAGCTGTTCAACTTGGCGACCAAGTGCTATAGGACCTTGAAGTATGTCTAGAAGGGGGGTGATTAGACTACTTGACCGAATAAAAACTTAAACTTTTCCCAATTTTAATGTTTGGCAGATTTTAGCTACTTTAGGACAAGTCAAGCAATCATCACACAATTCAAGCAAGCATGCAAAGAGTATATAGGCAGCGGAAAGCAAAGCATGCAATTTGCAAGAATGTAAAGGGGAAGGGTTTGGAGAATTCAAACGCTATTGGAGACATGGATGTTTTTGGCGTGGTTCGGATAGGTGGTGCTATCCTACATCCACGTTGATGGAGACTTCAACCCACGAAGGGTAACGGTTGCGCGAGTCCACGGAGTGCTCCACCCACGAAGGGTCCACGAAGAAGCAACCTTGTCTATCCCACCATGGCCGTCACCCACGAAGGACTTGCCTCACTAGCGGTAGATCTTCACGAAGTAGGTGATCTCCCTGCCCTTACAAACTCCTTGGTTCAACTCCACAATCTTGTCGGAGGCTCCCAAGTGACACCTAGCCAATCTAGGAGACACCACTCTCCAAGAAGTAACAAATGGTGTGTTGATGATGAACTCCTTGCTCTTGTGCTTCAAATGATAGTCTCCCCAACACTCAACTCTCTCTCATAGGATTTGGGTTTGGTGGAAAGAAGATTTGAGTGGAAAGCAACTTGGGGAAGGCTAGAGATCAAGATTCATATGGTAGGAATGGAATATCTTGAGCTCAACACAAGGGTAGGTGGTTCTCTCTCAGAACATGTGAGTTGGAAGTGTAGATGTGTTCTGATGGCTCTCTCCACGAGTGAAGAGGAGGTGGAGGGGTATATATAGCCTCCACACAAAATCCAACCGTTACACACAATTTACCAATCTTGGTGGGACCGAATCAATAAACTCGGTCGGACCGATTTAGTAAACCTAGTGACCATTAGGATTTTCGGTGGGACCGACATGCAACTCGGTAAGACCGATATGGTTAGGGTTAGGGCATAACGTAATCTCGGTGAGACCGATTACACAAACTCGGTGAGACCGATTTGGTAATAAGCTAACCAGAGGGTTGGTCAGGTAAACTCGGTGGGACCGATTTGCTCTTTCGGTGAGACCGAAATGTTACAAAAAGGAAACAGAGAGTTTACATTGCAATTTCGGTGGGACCGATCCGCTCTTTCGGTGAGACCGAAAAGTTACGAAAAGGAAACAGAGAAATTGCAATCCCATCTCGGTGAGACCGAGATCCCTATCGGTAGAACTGATTTGCTTAGGGTTTGGCAATGGCTATGACATGTGAAACTCGGTGGCGCCGGGTAGAAAGAATCGGTAGGGCCGAGTTTGACTTTGGGTTTAGGTCATATGTGGAAGTGAGAAAGTAGCTGAGAGTTTTGGAGCATATCACTAAGCACATGAAGCAAGAGGCTCATTAAGCAACACCTCATCCCTCCTTGATAGTATTGGCTTTTCCTAAGGACTCAATGTGATCTTGGATCACTAAAATATAAAATGAAGAGTCTTGAGCTTTTGAGCTTGAGCCAATCCTTTGTCCTTAGCATTTTGAGGGATCCACTTTCATCATCCATGCCATGCCAATCATTGAGCTTTCCTGAAATAATCATCTTGGAATAGTATTAGCTCAATGAGCTATATGTTGTTATGAATTACCAAAACCACCTAGGGATAGTTGCACTTTCAATCTCCCCCTTTTTGGTAATTGATGACAACATATAGATCAAAGCTTCGACAAATGATAATGTATCGTCGATTTGAGAAGTATGTGATAAGTAAGAGCTCCCCCTAAATTTGTGCATATTTTAAATTTGCTTTGGACTACAAATGCACAAAGCGTTAGAATCATGGGTTACTCTTCCATGTCGCATACATCTTGGTGGAGCGCTCAAAATGATAAGAATTGAATACATGCACTCATCACCAAGAAAAGTGAATGATCACATAAGATAGATAGCATAATATCAAGCATGCATAAGTGTAGCTGATGATCAAACACATGATCATCAATGTCTCACAAGCATATCATAGTATCTCAACCAAAAGCAAACAAAGTTTGAAAAACCACCAAATAAAGCAAGAGAGAATAAAAGGCAACATTCTCTCTCTCTCGAAGCCTATGATCTATACATTTTTCTCCCCCTTTGGCAACAAGTTACCAAAAAGTTCCTAGAAAATGCATAGTGCTAGATCGACTCTCAGGCTTGATCTTCTGGTGGTGGTGGAGTCTGGATCACTCCAAGGACGAAGGCTTCTGTAGACGTGGTTGGAGCTGGAGCTGAGGTGAATGCTAGAGCTGGTTGGGCTGGTGCTGTAGCTGGAGCTGAGGAGGTGGCTCTGGTGTCAGGAACTGGCATTGCAGTTGACCTCTGGGCTCGTGGCACTCTGGCAAATGCATCAGTTGTAGTCTTCCCTTTCCTCTCCTGCATGTCATCTTGAAGTTGCTCCACTACAGACTGAATCTCTATTACTTTTACATCCAAGTCATAGAACTTTTGTTCTATGATTCTCTCTAAGCTCTCCTGATTCTGAGTGAGGGTGGCTAGACCTTTCTCAATCCTCAGTGTAGATGCAATCAAGTAACTAAGCTGCTCTTGCTTGGTTTTCAAGAAATACTCAGATGCCTCCTCTTGAGTTGGCATCTTGGCAGCTTTCTCCTTCCTTGCCTTCTCCTTCTTAGCTTGTGCTTGAGCTGAAGATGGTTCATTTTCATTCATCACAACTTGATTGTCTTTGAAATCTGGATGAATAGGCAAATGTTCCTTGTACAACAAGTATGTGCCTGTGCCCATTTTTTAGTTAATCAACATTTGGATCTGAGGGGCATAACCACAGCTTCTCTTCTGATCTGCTGCAGTCCTCTTGATAGTCTCTACAATGAGGCTCATGACCTTGAATTTCTGAGGCACATCAAATATGTGTAGCAAGTTAATGGCATGACCTCTGATCATCCTGTGATCTCCAGACTTTGGCAAAAGTGTGTGCCTAAGGATCCAGTTGATCGTAGGCAGTCCTGACAGCAAGTATTTCACAGAACCAAACTGGTGACTTTCAAGATCATCCACTGGAATCTCCTTGTACATATTTGCCATTGAGTTATGATCCATCTTTTTCTTGGCATAGACATCCAAGTCATCTTCATTTTCCTCTGGGGCATTGATCAACTTTGCCCATTCCTCAACAGTTGATTGGTACTTTGTACCTTCAGAAATCCATGTGATCCTTCCATCTGGGTAGAAGTGTGCTGTGGAGTAGAATTGCATGATCAGCTCTTCATTCCACTTTGTGAGCTTCTGCCCAACAAAGTCAGCTACTCCACAACCCTTAAAGCTGTCTTGCACTCCAGGATAGTGCTCTTCATTGTCCTTGATGTACTCCCAATCTACCCATCTCATGTCACAAACTATGGGCTTCTTATCAAGCAAAATTGTCTCATAGAAGTCCTGTTGTTCCTTTGTGTGGAACCTGTAGTCAACAGCAGTTCTTCTTCTTGAAGCATATGGATCTTCTGCTCTCCACTTTCTTAACCCTGAGTCTTTTCTGATTTTCATGTTTTCAGCCACAGGATGAGCATCATTGTGGTCTGGAATCTTGGGCTTAAGTTTTCTCAGAACTTGTCCTTCTTCATCTTCAGCAATGTCAGGCACTGGGGCCTTGTTCTTTTCAGCAGCTGGGATGCTCCTTGTATTTCTCTTTGGAGCTGACTTGGCCTTCGAGGTAGCTTTGGGTGCTTCTTTGGGCTTGGATGCAGTGTCCCTGATTTTATAGCATCACCCATAAGCTTTGGTGCCTTAGGTGCTGGTGCAGCAACCTCTTCCTCTTCTTCTTCTTCCTCAGAGTCTCTCCTCATGGAGGGTTTTCCAATAACTCTAGCAGTGGTAGTTCTGGCTCTCTTCTTCTTCTTATCCTGGCCAATTTCTTCCTCTTCTGATTCCATGACAAGTTTCATGGTTGCTTCAGGTACAGCCTTCCTAGGCTTGGAAGTAGGAACTCTCCTTGCAGGTGCCTTCTTATGCATACCTGGCTTTGTGCTCTGTGCTGAGCCATACTCCTTCTTGAGCACTACTTTCTTGGAAGTAGCTTCCTCTTCCTCCGCCACATAATCCTCATCCTCTGATTCTGAGGTTCTCTTCTTCCTTTGTCTGGTGGCAGCTTTTGGCAAATTGCTAGGAGTGCTCCTGCTGCATTCATCTGAAGAACTGGAGGGACTAGTGCCCTCACTCATGTGCACTTGCTCTTCTGACATAATCTGGCTGTCACTCTGATCAGACATGATTGAAAAGCTGACTGCTGACCCTGTGAAGAGTTTATAGATGAGGTAGAGTAGATGAGCATCACAAAATGCAGAGATTTTTGCAAAAGAATTATTCAAAATCTTAGTTTTAGTTTCCCACAGAAATCATTTCGGATCTACCGATTTTTAAACTCGGTGATACCGAAGCAGTTTTGGAACCTAAACTAGTGAGGTCGGTCAGACCGAGTCACAGTTCGGTGGCACCGAGACTGCTAGGGTTTCACAAAGTTCCAAAATCGGTCACACCGATTAGTAATTCTCGGTCAGACCGAGTCTCACTTGTGCAATGGCATGAGCCAAATCGGTGGGACCGAGTTTTCCAACTCGGTGGGTCCGAGATGGTTTCGGCGGAAACCTAACCCTAAAATTTTCGAATCAAACCTATTCTACGAATTACATAGACTGGATAGGAGTGTTTGAATCGTGGCTAGAATCAATAAGATCACAATGTTCTAGGAATCGGATTGGGAATAGCACAAAGATCGAGTCCATACCCTAGTTCGACGGAGACTCGCTACGGCGGCAACGGCGGGGTTGAATTCCGTTGACGGCGATGGAGACCAGCGACTGGAGGCGGCTGGCGGCGAGAAGACGATCCGGAGGCCATGTAGGCAGAGTGAGCTATCGCGCGGGCGAAGGGGTTCGGAGAAATTTCCAAATTTTTGCCCGTGTCTATATATAGCCCGACCCTGTCGGTGTGACTGAGTGGAACAACTCGGTGGCACCGAGATGCAAAACTGTATACAGTTATTGCAACTCGGTGTGACCGAATGGTTCAAATCGGTTGCACCGAGATCGAAAACATAGATCGACTTGGTGATCTCGGTAAGACCGAAAAGGAGAAATCAGTCAGACCGAGAATCACAAAGAAGTTTTGGAAGTTTAAGTCTATGATGAATCGGGGACTCCGAGTGCTCCTCACACAGAGTGGTTCGAATCTGAATTGATCAAATTTTGTGATGAAGCATGAATAGAGTTTGAGACGAGAAAAGCATAGATAGCTAGAGGAGGTTCTTAGGCATTCTTGTCCATCCACTTGGCAAGAGAAAAGAAAACCAATCAATCAAAACAACAAGTGGATGTCCTCGAATGAGTAAAATATGCAACCAACATGCTCACACATTAAAATGGCAATTGAAATATGTGGCAAAGCATGCACAACCAATTCTAGCATCTATCAAGCTATTTGCGATGACTAGGTCATCTATATATGAGTATATTGACATAGGAGTCAAATGAGAACATTTGATCATACGTCATACTCATCGTTTAAGCACAACTGGGGTTACCACTTTTACATAAAGCATTGTTGTGTTCACATCATTAGAGTTGCTTTAGCTCAAGTCTTAGAGTAAAGCTCCCCCTAGATGTGATATCCCCCCTAAGAGGGATGAACTAACCTTGGGTTTTGTCGATGATGACTTCATGTAGATGATGAAGATGTGGATGCTCAATGTTGATGTGGAACAATTGGAGCTATCCATTTGAGTGAATTGCACTTTCAATACCTACATGGGTTAGTCCCACAAGGAACAAACAAAGATATCCATAGACATAGAGTGATGCACACACAAGATGATGTCCATGAAAGCTTTTAGGTTACCTTATCCCTTGACTTACCAACAAGAGGGTTTGTGACTCCTTGAACTAGTGCAAGATGTGGAAGTTGATTGCACTTTTTCTTGCCAAAATGATAAGAGTGAAGTATGTTGGCGGAGTTGAAGGAAATATGCCCTAGAGGCAATAATAAAGTTATTATTTATTTCCTTAATTCATGATAAATGTTTATTATTCATGCTAGAATTGTATTAACAGGAAACATAATACATGTGTGAATACATAGACAAACAGAGTGTCACTAGTATGCCTCTACTTGACTAGCTCATTAATCAAAGATGGTTATGTTTCCTAACCATGAACAAAGAGTTGTTATTTGATTAACGAGATCACATCATTAGTTGAATGATCTGATTGACATGACCCATTCCATTAGCATAGCACCCGATCGTTTAGTATGTTGCTATTGCTTTTATCCATGACTTATACATGTTCCTTTAACTATGAGATTATGCAACTCCCGTTTACCGTAGGAACACTTTGTGTGCTACCAAACGTCACAACGTAACTGGGTGATTATAAAGGTGCTCTACAGGTGTCTCCGAAGGTACATGTTGGGTTGGCGTATTTCGAGATTAGGATTTGTCACTCCGATTGTCGGAGAGGTATCTCTGGGCCCTCTCGGTAATGCACATCACATAAGCCTTGAAAGCATTGCAACTAATGTGTTAGTTGTGAGATGATGTATTACGGAACGAGTAAAGAGACTTGCCGGTAACGAGATTGAACTAGGTATTGGATACCGACGATCGAATCTCGGGCAAGTAACATACCGATGACAAAGGGAACAACGTATGTTGTTATGCGGTCTGACCGATAAAGATCTTCGTAGAATATGTAGGAGCCAATATGGGCATCCAGGTCCCGCTATTGGTTATTGACCGGAGACGTGTCTCGGTCATGTCTACATTGTTCTCGAACCATAGGGTCTGCACGCTTAACGTTACGATGACAGTTATTATGAGTTTATGCATTTTGATGTACCGAAGGAGTTCGGAGTCCCGGATGTGATCACGGACATGACGAGGAGTCTTGAAATGGTCGAGACGTAAAGAATGATATATTGGAAGCCTATGTTTGGACATCGGATGCATTCCAGGTGAAATCAGGATTTTACCGGAATACCGGGAGGGTTACCGGAACCCCCCGGGAGCATAATGGGCCAACATGGGCCTTGGAGGAGAGGTGAGAGGGCTGCCCTCATGGGCTGCGCGCCTCCCCCCTTCCCCTAGTCCTATTAGGACTAGGAGAGGTGGGCGCCCCCTCTCTCTCTCTCTCTCCCCCTTGGAGAATCCTAGTCCAACTAGGATTGGGGGGGGGGGGAATCCTACTCCCAGAGGGAGTAGGACTCTCCTGGCGCACCAGAGTTGGCCGGCCAGCCCCTCCCCCTTGGCTCCTTTATATACGGGGGCAGGGGGCACCCCATAGACACACAATTGATCATTGAGATCTTTCCTTAGCCATGTGCGGTGCCCCCTTCCACCAAATTCCACCTCGATCATATCGTCGCAGTGCTTAGGCGAAGCCCTGCGCCGGTAACACATCAAGATCGTCACCACGCCGTCGTGCTGACGGAACTCTTCCCCGACGCTTTGCTGGATCGGAGCCCGGGGATCGTCATCGAGCTGAACGTGTGCCAAGAACTCGGAGGTGCCGGAGTAACGGTGCTGTGATCGGTTGATCGCGAGGAGAACGTACGACTACTTCCTCTATGTTGTGTCAACGCTTCCGCTTCGGTCTACGAGGGTACGTAGACAACACTCTCCCCTCTCGTTGCTATGCATCACCATGATCTTGCGTGTGCATAGGATTTTTTTTTGAAATTACTACGTTCCCCAACAGTGGTATCAGAGCCTAGGTTTTTATGGTTTGATGTTATTTGCACGAGTAGAACACAAGTGAGTTGTGGACGATACAAGTCATACTGCCTACCAGCATGTCATACTTTGGTTCAGCGGTATTGTTGGACGAGACGATCCGGACCAACCTTACGCGTATGCTTACGCGAGACCGGTTCCCTCGACGTGCTTTGCACATAGATGGCTTGCGAAAGACTGTCTCTCCAACTTTAGTTGAACCAAGTGTGGCTACGCCCGGTCCTTGAGAAGGTTAAAACGGAGTCTATTTGACAAACTATCGTTGTGGTTTTGATGCGTAGGTAAGACGAGTTCTTGCTTAAGCCCGTAGCAGCCACGTAAAACTTGCAACAACAAAGTAGAGGACGTCTAACTTGTTTTTGCAGGGCATGTTGTGATGTGATATGGTCAAGACATGATGCTAAATTTTATTGTATGAGATGATCATGTTTTGTAACCGAGTTATCGGCAACTGGCAGGAGCCATATGGTTGTCGCTTTATTGTATGCAATGCAATCGCGATGTAATGCTTTACTTTATTACTAAGCGGTAGTGATAGTCGTGGAAGCATAAGATTGGCGAGACGACAACGATGCTGCGATGGAGATCAAGGTGTCGCGCCGGTGACGATGGTGATCATGACGGTGCTTCAAAGATGGAGATCACAAGCACAAGATGATGATGGCCATATCATATCACTTATATTGATTGCATGTGATGTTTATCTTTTATGCATCTTATCTTGCTTTGATTGACGGTAGCATTATAAGATGATCTCTCACTAATTATCAAGAAGTGTTCTCCCTGAGTATGCACCGTTGCGAAAGTTCTTCGTGCTGAGATACCACGTGATGATCGGGTGTGATAGGCTCTACGTTCAAATACAACGGGTGCAAAACAGTTGCACACGCGGAATACTCAGGTTATACTTGACGAGCTATGCATATAAGATATGACCTCGGAACACGGAGACCGAAAGGTCGAGCGTGAATCATATAGTAGATATGATCAACATAGTGATGTTCACCATTGAAACTACTCCATCTCACGTGATGATCGGACATGGTTTAGTTGATTTGGATCACGTGATCACTTAGAGGATTAGAGAGATGTCTATCTAAGTGGGAGTTCTTAAGTAATATGATTAATTGAACTTTAATTTATCATGAACTTAGTCCTGGTAGTATTAGCATATCTATGTTGTAGATCAATAGCTCGCGTTATTGCTTCCCTGTGTTTTGATATGTTCCTAGAGAAAATTGTGTTGAAAAATGTTAGTAGCAATGATGCGGATTGGATCCGTGATCTGAGGTTTATCCTCATTGCTGCACAGAAGAATTACGTCCTTGATGCACCGCTAGGTGACGGACCTATTGCAGGAACAGATGCAGACGTTATGAACGTTTTGCTAGCTCAATATGATGACTACTTAATAGTTTAGTGCACCATGCTTAACGGTTTAGAATCGGGACTTCAAAGACGTTTTGAACGTCATGGGCCATATGAGATGTTCCAGGAGTTGAAGTTAATATTTCAAGCAAATACCCGAGTTGAGAGATATGAAGTCTCCAACAAGTTCTATAGCTAAAAGATGGAGGAGAATCGCTCAACTAGTGAGCATGTGCTCAAATTGTCTGAGTACTACAATCGCTTGAATCAAGTGGGAGTTAATCTTCCAGATAAGATAGTGATTGACAGAATTCTCTAGTCACCATCACCAAGTTAGTAGAACTTCGTGATGAACTATAATATGCAAGGGATGACAAAAGTAATTCCCAAGCTCTTCGTGATGCTGAAATCGACGAAGGTAGAAATCAAGAAAACATCAAGTGTTGATGGTTGATAAGACCACTAGTTTCAAGGAAAGGGGCAAAGGGAAGAAAGGGGAACTTCAAGAAGAACAGCAAGCAAGTTGCTGCTCAAGTGAAGAAACCCAAGTCTGGACCTAAGCCTGAGACTAAGTGCTTATACTGTAAAAGGACTGGTCACTGGAAACGGAACTACCCCAAATAATTGGTGGATAAGAAGGATGGCAAAGTGAACAAAAAGTATATTTGATATACATATTATTGATGTGTACTTTACTAGCGTTTATAGCAACCCCTCGGTATTTGATACTAGTTTAGTTGCTAAGTGTAGTAACTCGAAATGGGAGTTGCAGAATAAACAGAAACTAGTAAAAGTCGAGGTGACGATGTGTGTTGGAAATAGTTCCAAGATTGATATGATCATCATCGTAGTCTCCTTTTACATTCGGGATTAGTGTTGAAACTAAATAAGTGTTATTTGGTGTTTGTGTTGAGCATGAATATGATCTGATCATGTTTATTGCAAAACGGTTATTCATGTAAATTAGAGAATAATTGTTGTTCCGTTTACATGAATAAAACCTTCTATGGTCATACACACCAACGAAAATGGTTTGTTGGATCTCGATCGTAGTGATACACATATTCATAATATTAAAGCCAAAAGATGCAAAGTTAATAATGATGGTGCAACTTATTTGTGCCACTGCCGTTTAGGTCATATTGGTGTAAAGCGCATGAAGAAACTCCATGCTGATGGGATTTTGGAATCACTTGATTATGAATCACTTGATGCTTGCGAACCATGCCTCTTGGGCAAGATGACTAAAACGCCGTTCTCCGGAACAATGGAGCAAGCAACAGATTTGTTGGAAATCATACATACTGATGTATATGGTCCGATGAATATTAAGGCTCGCGACAAGTATCATTATTTTCTAACCTTCACAGATGATTTGAGCAGATATGGGTATATCTACTTAATGAAACATAAGTCTGAAACATTTGAAAAGTTCAAAGAATTTCAGAGTGAAGTGGAAAATCATCGTGACAAGAAAATAAGGTTTCTACAATCTGATCGCAGAGACAAATATTTGAGTTACGAGTTTGGTCTTCAGTTAAAACAATGTGGAATAGTTTCACAAACTCATGCCACCTGGAACACCACAGCATAATGGAGTGTCCGAACGTCATAACCGTACTTTATTGGATATAGTACAATCTATGATGTTTCTTACCGATTTACCAATATCATTTTGGGATCATGCATTAGAGACAGCTGCATTCACGTTAAAAGGGGCACCATCTAAAGTCCGTTGAGACGACACAAAATGAACTGTGGTTTGGCAAGAAACCAAAGTTGTCGTTTCTTAAAGTTTGGGGTTACGATGCTTATGTGAAAAAGTTTCATCCTGATAAGCTCGAACCCAAATCGGAGAAATGTGTCTTCATAGTATATCCAAAGGAAACTGTTGGATACACCTTCTATCACAGATCCGAAGGCAAGACTTTTATTGCTAAGTTCGGAAACTTTCTAGAGAAAGAGTTTCTCTCGAAAGAAGTGAGTGGGAGGAAAGTAGAAAACTTGATAAGGTAATTGTACCTTCTCCCTTATTGGAAAGTAGTTCATCACAGAAATCTGTTCTTGTGACTACTACACCAATTAGTGAGGAAGCTAATGATGATGATCATGTAACTTCAGATCAAGTAACTACCGAATCTCGTAGGTAAACCAGAGTGAGATCCGCACCAGAGTGGTACGGTAATCTTGTTCTGGAAGTCATGTTACTAGACCATGACGAACTTGCGAACTATGAGGAAGCGATGATGAGCCCAGATTCCGCGAAATGGTTAGAGGCCATGAAATCTGAGATATGATCCATGTATGAGAACAAAGTATGGACTTTGATGGATTTGTCCGATGATCGGCAGGCCAAAGAAAATAAATGGATCTTGAAGAGGAAGACGGACACTGATAGTAGTGTTACTATCTACAATGCTAGAATTGTCGCAAAAAGGTTTCCGACAAGTTCAAGGTGTTGACTACGATGAGAGTTTCTCACTCGTATCTATGCTTAAAGTCTATCCGAATCATGTTAGCAATTGCCGCATTTTATGAAATCCGGCAAATGGATAAACAAAACTACATTCCTTAATGGATTTATTAAAAAAGAGTTGTATACGATGCAACTAGAAGGTTTTGTCGATCCTAAAGGTGTTAACAAAATATGCAAGCTCCAGCGATCCATCTATGGACTGGTGCAAGCATCTCGGAGTTGGAATATACACTTTGATAAGTTGATCAAAGCATATAGTTTTATACAGACTTGCGGTGAAGCCTGTATTTACAAGAAAGTGAGTGGGAGCACTACAACATTTCTGATAAGTATATGTAAATGACATATTATTGATCGGAAATAATGTAGAATTATTCTGTGAAGCATAAAGGAGTATTTGAAAGGAGTTTTTCAAAGAAGGACCTCGGTGAAGCTGCTTACATATTGAGCATCAAGATCTATAGAGATAGATCAAGACACTTGATAAGTTTTTCAATAAGTACATACCTTGAAAAGATTTTGAAGTAGTTCAAAATGGAACAGTCAAAGAAAGAGTTCTTGCCTGTATTACAAGGTGTGAAATTGAGTAAGACTCAAAGCCCGACCACGGCAGATGATAGAAAGAGAATGAAAGTCATTTCCTATGCCTCAGCCATAGATTCTATAAAGTATGCCATGCTATGTACCAGATCTATTGTATACCCTACACTGTGTTAAGCAAGGGAGTACAATAGTGATCTAGGAAGTAGATCACTGGACATCGGTCAAAATTATCCTTAGTAAAATAAGGATATGTTTCTCGATTATGGATGTGACAAAAAGGTTCGTCGTAAAAGGTTACGTCGATGCAAGTTTTGACACTAATCTAGATGACTCTAAGTCTCAATCTAGATACATATTGAAAGTGGGAGCAATTAGCTAAAGTAGCTCCGTGCAGAGCATTGTAGACATAGAAAATTGCAAAATACATAACGGATCTGAATGTGGCAGACCCGTTGACTAAACTTCTCTCACAAGCAAAACATGATCACACTGTAGTACTCTTTGGGTGTTAATCACATAGCAATGTGAACTAGATTACTGAATCTAGTAAACCCTTTTGGTGTTGGTCACATATCGATGTGAACTATGGGTGTTAATCACATGGTGATGTGAACTATTGCTGATAAATCACATGGCGATGTGAACTAGATTATTGACTCTAGTGCAAGTGGGAGACTGAAGGAAATATGCCCTAGAGGCAATAATAAAGTTATTATTTATTTCCTTAATTCATGATAAATGTTTATTATTCATGCTAGAATTGTATTAACAGGAAACATAATACATGTGTGAATACATAGACAAACAGAGTGTCACTAGTATGCCTCTACTTGACTAGCTCATTAATCAAAGATGGTTATGTTTCCTAACCATGAACAAAGAGTTGTTATTTGATTAACGAGATCACATCATTAGTTGAATGATCTGATTGACATGACCCATTCCATTAGCATAGCACCCGATCGTTTAGTATGTTGCTATTGCTTTTATCCATGACTTATACATGTTCCTTTAACTATGAGATTATGCAACTCCCGTTTACCGTAGGAACACTTTGTGTGCTACCAAACGTCACAACGTAACTGGGTGATTATAAAGGTGCTCTACAGGTGTCTCCGAAGGTACATGTTGGGTTGGCGTATTTCGAGATTAGGATTTGTCACTCCGATTGTCGGAGAGGTATCTCTGGGCCCTCTCGGTAATGCACATCACATAAGCCTTGCAAGCATTGCAACTAATGTGTTAGTTGTGAGATGATGTATTACGGAACGAGTAAAGAGACTTGCCGGTAACGAGATTGAACTAGGTATTGGATACCGACGATCGAATCTCGGGCAAGTAACATACCGATGACAAAGGGAACAACGTATGTTGTTATGCGGTCTGACCGATAAAGATCTTCGTAGAATATGTAGGAGCCAATATGGGCATCCAGGTCCCGCTATTGGTTATTGACCGGAGACGTGTCTCGGTCATGTCTACATTGTTCTCGAACCATAGGGTCTGCACGCTTAACGTTACGATGACAGTTATTATGAGTTTATGCATTTTGATGTACCGAAGGAGTTCGGAGTCCCGGATGTGATCACGGACATGACGAGGAGTCTTGAAATGGTCGAGACGTAAAGAATGATATATTGGAAGCCTATGTTTGGACATCGGATGCATTCCAGGTGAAATCAGGATTTTACCGGAATACCGGGAGGGTTACCGGAACCCCCCGGGAGCATAATGGGCCAACATGGGCCTTGGAGGAGAGGTGAGAGGGCTGCCCTCATGGGCTGCGCGCCTCCCCCCTTCCCCTAGTCCTATTAGGACTAGGAGAGGTGGGCGCCCCCTCTCTCTCTCTCTCTCCCCCTTGGAGAATCCTAGTCCAACTAGGATTGGGGGGGGGAATCCTACTCCCAGAGGGAGTAGGACTCTCCTGGCGCACCAGAGTTGGCCGGCCAGCCCCTCCCCCTTGGCTCCTTTATATACGGGGGCAGGGGGCACCCCATAGACACACAATTGATCATTGAGATCTTTCCTTAGCCGTGTGCGGTGCCCCCTTCCACCAAATTCCACCTCGATCATATCGTTGCAGTGCTTAGGCGAAGCCCTGCGCCGGTAACACATCAAGATCGTCACCACGCCGTCGTGCTGACGGAACTCTTCCCCGACGCTTTGCTGGATCGGAGCCCGGGGATCGTCATCGAGCTGAACGTGTGCCAAGAACTCGGAGGTGCCGGAGTAACGGTGCTGTGATCTGTTGATCGCGAGGAGAACGTACGACTACTTCCTCTACGTTGTGTCAACGCTTCCGCTTCGGTCTACGAGGGTACGTAGACAACACTCTCCCCTCTCGTTGCTATGCATCACCATGAACTTGCGTGTGCATAGGATTTTTTTTTTTGAAATTACTACGTTCCCCAACAGGAGTCACCCTCAAGAACTCTCTAGTTCTTCTTCTTTTGGATCCACACCATCTTGATGGGAATCCTTGGAGTTGTAGTCGTACTTGATGAAGTGGAACTTGAAGTATTCTTGGGAATCCACTTGACTAAGGTCTTAGGAGCTTCTTCAAATGCATCAATTTCCTCTTGAAGCTTGTCCTTGCCTTTTTGCTTGTAGTCTTGTGGTGGAAGATCATCTTGAGCTTGTGTCCCCTTAAAGGAAGTAGGATCATACTTCTCTTGTTGAGGAACAAATTTCGTCTTGGGGTATTGATCTTCTTCCCACTCAACTCCATTGGCGTTGAACTTTCGTTCAAAACCAACACCTTGATTCTTCCGGTGCCTTCCTTGCTTGCGTACTATTTCTTCGAATTGCTTACTTCCGGCAAGGCTCATGTAGACTCCTTTCTCTATAATTCCCTTCAATAAGCTATTTTCTTGCTCAAGTGTAACTTGGCTAAGATAATCATTAGTGTAATCAAGAGAACTACTAGAAGCAACAATATTGGATTTAGCATGATCATTGTTACTACTAGAGGAAGAATCTTTCTTCTTCTTGTTACTAGACTTGACTTGAGGCATGTAAGTGGATAAGAGTAAACGCTTGGCAATGTAAGAAGAACTTTTCTTGCGGAGATCATCATTGATTGCTTTTAAGAACTCATGCTCTTGCTCAAGATTGAGCTTTTCAAAGCGTAACTTCTCATGAGCTCTTAACAGTTCTCGATGATCTTCGAAGATAGTTTCATGAGCTAACTTAAGAGTGTTTAGTTCTTTAGTTAGAGCCTCAATCTTCTCCTTATCATTGTCATTCGTTTTATCTTGATTAGCATGATTAATTGACGTTTCATCATAGTATTCATCACTAGAGTTGTCAACAAGTAAATCATCATCACCTAACAAGTCATCTTCATCACTATTGAAATCAACATACTCGGGGTGTGATACCTTAGGGCCTTTAGCCATGAAGCATGTTCCAACTCCTTCATTTGGTGAGTCAAATATGTCGTAGGAGTCGGTTGACACAAGTGCTAGACCGGCAACACCTTCATCTTGAGTATATTCGGAATCGGAGTGATAACTTCTCTCGGAGTGGTTCTCGGAGTCGGAGCTGGATACCCATTCACGAACATGAGCTTGATGTCTTCGTTTTGTGTAGCTCCTTGATGACTTTTCCTTTCTTTCCGAATCCTTGCTCCTCCGTGATTATCTTCGTTCATAAAGATCATCTCTACTCCTTCTCTCTCTAGATGGTGATTCTTCTCTTTTGCTTCTTCTTTTTGGAGAATCTTCTCTTCTTTTGTAGGTGCCGTAGACTCATTGGAGTACTGTCCGGGTCTTCCACAATTGTAGCAGTTTCGCTCTCGACTAGAAGATCTTTTGTCATTGTAGGACCTTGACTTGGAGCTTCTATCTTTGCTTCTACTCTTGTAGAACTTGTTGAAGTTCTTCACCATTAAGCTCAATTCTTCATTGAAGGTTTGTTTCTCACTTGATGATGTGGGGCCTTCACATGAGGCTTTGTAAGCTCCACTTGATTTTTTGTGAAGTTCCTCTTTATCCTTGAGTGATATCTCATGAGCAACAATTCTTCCAGTGACCTCCGTTGGCTTGAGATCTTTGTAATTGGGCATCATTTGAATCAATGTGCATACGGTATAATATTTTCCATCCAAGGCTCTTAGGATCTTCTTGATGATGAATCTATTGGTCATCTCTTCACTCCCTAAGCCGGCAATCTCATTTGTGATGAGAGCAAGCCTAGAGTACATTTCAGCGACACCTTCACCATCCTTCATTTTGAACTTGTCAAGTTGACTTTGAAGCACATCCAATTTGGATTTCTTGACGGAGTCGGTACCTTCGTGCATATCAATCAAAGTATCCCAAATTTTCTTTGCATTCTCAAGACGGCTGATTTTGTTGAATTTTTTGGGGCACAATTCATTGAAGAGAATATCACAAGCTTGAGCGTTGTATTGCAGCATCTTCAACTCTTCCGTGGTAGCTTCACGGTTTGGTTCTTTCCCATCAAAGAAGTCACCTTGCAAACCAACACACACAATAACCCAAACGGCGGGGTTATGTTCGAGAATATGCATTTTCATCTTATGCTTCCAACTAGCAAAATCAGTACCATCAAAGTAAGGACCTCTACGGTGATAATTTCCCTCGCTAGACGCCATACTCTCCTAGGTTGTGAAACCAAGGCTATGACCACCAAAAGCTAGGGAAATCAAAGCAAATGGAGACCAAGGCTCTGATACCACTTGTAGGACCTTGAAGTATGTCTAGAGGGGGGTGATTAGACTACTTGACCGAATAAAAACTTAACCTTTTCCCAATTTTAATGTTTGGCAGATGTTAGCTACTTTAGGACAAGTCAAGCAATCATCACACAATTCAAGCAAGCATGCAAAGAGTATATAGGCAGCGGAAAGTAAAGCATGCAACTTGCAAGAATGTAAAGGGGAAGGGTTTGGAGAATTCAAACGCAATTGAAGACACGGATGTTTTTGGCGTGGTTCGGATAGGTGGTGCTATCCTACATCCACATTGATGGAGACTTCAACCCACAAAGGGTAACGGTTGCGCGAGTCCACGGAGGGCTCCACCCACGAAGGGTCCACGAAGAAGCAACCTTGTCTATCCCACCATGGCCGTCGCCCACGAAGGACTTGCCTCACTAGCGGTAGATCTTCACGAAGTAGGTGATCTCCTTGCCCTTACAAACTCCTTGGTTCAACTCCACAATCTTGTCGGAGGCTCCCGAGTGACACCTAGCCAATCTAGGAGACACCACTCTCCAATAAGTAACAAATGGTGTGTTGATGATGAACTCCTTGCTCTTGTGCTTCAAATGATAGTCTCCCCAACACTCAACTCTCTCTCATAGGATTTGGATTTGGTGGAAAGAAGATTTGAGTGGAAAGCAACTTGGGGAAGGTTAGAGATCAAGATCCATATGGTAGGAATGGAATATCTTGAGCTCAACACAAGGGTAGGTGGTTCTCTCTCAGAACATGTGAGTTGGAAGTGTAGATGTGTTCTGATGGCTCTCTCCACGAGTGAACAGGAGGTGGGGGTATATATAGCCTCCACACAAAATCCAACCGTTACACACAATTTACCAATCTCGGTGGGACCGAATAAATAAACTCGGTCGGACCGATTTAGTAAACCTAGTGACCGTTAGGATTTTCGGTGGGACCAACATGCAACTCGGTAAGACCGATATGGTTAGGGTTAGGGCATAATGTAATCTCGGTGAGACCGATTACACAAACTCGGTGAGACCGATTTGGTAATAAGCTAACCAGAGGGTTGGTCAGGTAAACTCGGTGGGACCGATTTGCTCTTTCGGTGAGACCGAAATGTTACAAAAAGGAAACAGAGAGTTGACATTGCAATTTCAGTGGGACCGATCCGCTCTTTCGGTGAGACCGAAAAGTTACGAAAAGGAAACAGAGAAATTGCAATCCATCCTCGGTGAGACCGAGATCCCTATCGGTAGAACCGATTTGCTTAGGGTTTGGCAGTGGCTATGACATGTGAAACTCGGTGGCGCCGGGTTGAAAGAATCGGTAGGGCCGAGTTTGACTTTGGGTTTAGGTCATATGTGGAAGTGACAAAGTAGCTAAGGGTTTTGGAGCATATCACTAAGCACATGAAGCAAGAGGCTCAGTAAGCAACACCTCATCCCTCCTTGATAGTATTGGCTTTTCCTAAAGACTCAACGTGATCTTGGATCACTAAAATATAAAATGAAGAGTCTTGAGCTTTTGAGCTTGAGCCAATCCTTTGTCCTTAGCATTTTAAGGGATCCACTTTCATCATCCATGCCATGCCAATCATTGAGCTTTCCTGAAATAATCATCTTGGAATAGTATTAGCTCAATGAGCTATATGTTGTTATGAATTACCAAAACCACCTAGGGATAGTTGCACTTTCAAGTGCGCCAGGGCTGAGGAAGGGCGTCTCTCCCTCCTCGAGCTGCCTGCCGCGGACCTAGAAGAGAAGAAGTCCAAGGCCAAGGATGTGAAGCGCAAGGGGGCTGCCGTGCTCGCGGCAGAACCGGACACCAAGCGGGGCAGAGATCAGCCCAAGTCTTCCAAGGGCAGGCGGTACTGTGTGTACCATGACCTCCACACCCACAACACTAACGAATGCCAGGAGCTCCGAGCCGTGCGAGAAGGAAGGATCAGCCGTCGCCCCGACCGTGTTGACCGGGGCTATGGTCGAGGAGGAGAAAGAAAAGCAGGACACTGGGATGACCGCGGCCCACGCCAAGGGTGGCGTGAGCGACCTCGCGAGGACCGCTGGCAGGACCCGCCTCGCGAGGGAGATTGGAGGGACCAACCTTGCGAGGACCGCCCACAAGGTAACACGGGCCTCCCTCCGCTGCCGCCTCATCCAAGGAGAAACGAAGACCGCCACTAAGACGAGGGGGCTGGGGGCTTCCAGGAGCCACACGCGATCGCCTGCATCTTGGGCGGAGCTCAAGCCCCAGCCTCTCAGCGCATCTTCAAGCAGTTCGCCCGCGAAGTGAATGCAGTCCTCCCCAAGCTCGAAGCCACACGTCCTCTCAGGTGGTCGTCATGCGCCATCACGTTCAGCTCAGCGGATCAGCTCAAGTGCGCAGCCGCAGCCGGAGTTCTCCCGATGCTTTGCTACCCAATCATCAGCAACGTGGTGATCACCAGGACCCTCATCGATGGCGGGGCAGGGCTCAACGTCCTGTCCGTGGAAACATTCAACAATCTCCAAGTGCCTTACAATCAGCTTCAGCCAACCAAGCCTTTCTCCGGAGTCACTGACGGCTCCATGGTCCCGATCGGGCAGGTCCGCCTCCCTGTCACCTTCGGGGCACGCAACAACTACCGCACCGAGCTCATCGACTTCGACGTCGCTCACATTCGCCTGCCGTACAATGCCATCCTTGGGTATCCGGCACTGGCCAAGTTCATGGCCGTAACTCACCACGGCTACAACATCCTCAAGATGCCAGGGAGTGGCGGAGTCATCACGGTCCCCTTTGAAGAGAAGGACGCGGTGTGTTCCCTGGAACGAGCCTTTCAGGCTGCGTCACTGGAAGACCCGGATCATGGAAGCAGGAGGCTTCCCGAAACCACCCCCAAGAAGAAGAAGACGTCGTCTGGACCGGTCCCTCTGGAGGCAGGCCCCTCAGGGCCCGTGCCTGCCCAAGGGGAACCTCCTTCCATCGCATAGGAAACCGCGCCCGGCGCCCTCCTCAGGCAGGGCTCGGGGGCTCTCCCCTGGAGGGCCACCGACCTGGCTAAGATCACGAGGGAGGCGCTTGGGCACCACGTGGAGGCATGTTTCGAAGCACATTTCCCTCAAGAAGGAGTAAGGAAAGGGAAGCAAGACCCTCAAGAGTTCGTCAGCAAGGTCATTCAAGAGCTACAGGAGTCAAGAGTCATGAGAAGCAGCCGTCGCCTACCAGTTGTGGCTCCCCATCCAGGCGAGGATGGTGTGCTGCGCGTCTGCGTCGACGTACCAGGGCTCAATCGAGTCGCCACTCTGGAGCGCCTCTAGCCCTTGCGAGTGGGGCGCTGCGAAGGTCCACCACACAGCTACGTTCGCATGCCTTACGGCTTGCCGAGCGTGGCTGCCGCATACCAGCGCCTCATGAGGGGCATCATGGAAGCTCAAGAGGCCAGGCGTTCCGCAGCCTTGGCGGAGATGGAGATGGTCCGTGAGGAGCCACCAGCGCCTCCGGAGCCTCCCGAGGCCCCCGAGCCTGGGGGCTCGTGAGGATCGGCTTCTGCAGCCCACCGAGTCTACTACACCAACACTCGTTCGTCCTCAACATCATCAGGTGACATCTTTTAAGTTTCGTTTCCAGCTGGGAGCGCCTCCCAAGGCTGCATCATTCCCAGGCCGCATGGGTACGTCCCTGCGGCATGTATCCCTTTTTATTTTCATGTTGTTAGCTTGCTCTGTTGGGGGCGCCCCTCGGGCTGCATCATCCCCAAGTCGCTCGGGCCAGACCCAGCGGCATGTATCCCTTTCGCGTTTATTTTCGGCTATGCATTCAACCCACCATGCTTGATTATTTGATGCCGGTCCACGGCACCTTTTCTTCTCCATGTCGACCACTTGCACGTTAAAGGGGGGTGCCTGAGCATCGCGACTCAGGGCTCTTACTGGCTCTCCAGCCCTCACCCTCTGGCCTTGTCCATGGCATCGCGACCTGGCATACCAGCGACGGCTGAGACCAGCTCGAGGGCCGGAACCGGAGGACGTAGAGTGTAGGCATCTAACCCAACTTGCAGGAACACATCACAAGATAAGGCCCAGTGTCAGGCGCAACCCGCCTAGAGGTAGGGCCCCGTGAGTCCCGCGCTGGCTCACGGGTGCCCAGATACACCTCACCAGGCCCTACCATGACAACCACGTGTCAGGGCGGGGCTGTACACGCCCCGGGGGCTCCTCCCGGAGGGGAGCCCCCTCCCACGTACCAGTGGAAGCACCATGCTCTGCGCTGGCTGACGACACTGCCGAGGAGCGGCTATGCCCGTACACATGCGGAAGCGCTATGCTCCGCGCTGGTGATAAACAACTAAGTGTGGCCCTCGGGCCGCATCAACCTCAGGGAGCCCAGAGCTCAGTGTCTAGCCTCATCGCAACGCCTCCCCTCGGGAGTACCGCGCGAGGGAGCTGGGCACGGGGGCTGCGCCTGGGTCACGCCCAGACGCACGCCACCCAGCCAGGCCCCCCGGGCCTGGTTCGTCGCGCGTCTCTCCCCGAGCGGAGCCAAGGTACGAAGGCCGTTTGAGCGTCAAGGGGGACTCCTGAGCATCGCGACTCAGGAGCCTAACTGGTCCCGTAGCCCCTCATTCCCTAGTTCCAAAAGGCTAGCGCTGGGTGAGGTACGCGCAGGGCCGGGCTCTGCAGACGTACAACGGTAGATCCACCCACATCTCACCTCCCTACTTGATGTTCGCGCGCCAAGGGGGACTCCTGAGCATCGCGACTCACGAGCCTAACTGGTCCTGTAGCCCCTCACTCCTTTAGTTCCGAAAGGCTAATGCTGGGTGAGGTGCGCGCGGGGCCGGGCTCTGCCGGCGTAGAACATAAGCAAGTAGGAAGGAAAAGCGTAAACTTCAAGGGTCGCCTCCCTACTTGTTGTTCGTGCGCCAAGGGGGACTCCTTAGCATCGCGACTCAGGAGCCTAACTTGTCCCGTAGCCCCTCACTCCTTTGGTCCCGTTCTGGTTTCCGGTCAGGGCTAATGCTGGGTTAGGTACGCGCGGGGCCGGGCTCTGCCGGCGTAGAACGTAAGCAAGTAGGAAGGAAGAACATAAATTTAAGGAATTTAAAAGCAAATATTACAGTCCATACTGTTATCCCAACGCCAAACGCAAATTTAAACGCCTCCCCGAGGCATGATACATGTGCAGGAATTAAAAGCAGAACAGGAGCCGCAGCAGAGTCACTAGTCGGCGGTGGAGCAGCGCGGAGTGGCTTCACCTCATGGAGCAGCAGGGTCGGCAGCGCCTGGCTTCGGCTTGGTGCTGAAGGCCCGAAACTTCCCCAGCAGAGCCTCCGTGCGACCCTTCACGGCCTCGGCAGCGGCAGCAGCACGCTCGCCGCCCACTGGCTCCAGCAGGCTGTCGAGGTCGACGTTGGGGTCGCAAAGGTAAATGTGGGTGAAGACCCGCGTCAGCGCTGCAGAAGACAGGACACATGCCTCAGCCTCGGCCGTGGGGCCAAGGCCAAGGACGACATCCTCAAGAGCACGCACCAGGAAGGGAAGCAGCTTGGCGGGGCCGTCCTCGGAGCCAGCCAGTGGGCTCTCCAGGCCGCTGGCGTAGAGCATCTTCAGTGAAGCACAAGCCTTCTCCTCCATGTCTGCGAAGGCCACGCGGTCCTCGGCAAGAACCCGGGCCTTACCGTCCAGTTCGACCTTCGTCGCCTCCAACTCCTTCTCCAGCACGCGTAGGCGGTCGCGGCGTTTCTTGAGCTTGGCCTCCCGGACCTCGACAGCCACCTCGCGAGCCTTCACACCCTATTGTTGCTCTTGGCGAAGGCGGGCCTCTTTCGCGAGCTGATCCCGCAGGCCTTGCTGCTCGCCCTCCAGCACCTTGCAGCGACCGCGGACGTCAGCCGCCTCCCCCTGGGCTGCGTCACGAGCAGCCTTCGCCTCAAGGGCAGCCTGCCTCTCCTCATCACAGGCCGTTGAGGCCTGGACCAGCGCCGCCCGAATCGAAGCGTCGGAGCGAATCCATCCTGAAGCCAGCTCCAAGCGCCCGGCCACCAAGCGAGGATCGGTGCCAAGAAGATCCTGCCGGAGCCGGTCCAGCTTGGCGGCAAGGTGATCCAGAACGGCGGGAGGAGTCGGAGAAACAGCAGTCGGTGGAGTAGGAGGAGAAGGCGGCGGCACAACCACAGCATCTTGAGGCGAAGCCTGCTGCGCCCCCATGACTGTGGTGGCGGCGGCAGGCAAAGACACCTCGGGAGTCACTTGGGCCATGGGGGCTAGGCTCGCCCCAGCCAGCTCGGCCAGACCTCGCAAGGACGACCGGGCGGGAGAGGCCCGTGCGTCGTGGTCACCTCCCTCCGCAGGCAGAGGCGCTGCAGCGGATGGAACCTCAGGAGCCCCCTTCAGCTTCTTCGCCGCAGGCGCCAGCCTATCTAAGAGGCGCGGACGTCAAGCCTCAACAGCAAAACAAGAAACAAAGACAAGGGGCAAGCACTTACGGGTCGTCGCCGGTGAGCTCAGGCAGCCTCCGGCCAAACTTGAAGCCTGACAGCCGACTGGAAGGGTCAACCTCGGAAGCGGAAGGCGCGTCTGCGGACTGCCTCAGAGTCGGCGCAGACCCGCGGGAGAGCAGCCCGGTCCTGTCCTTCTTCGGGATAGAGGGCGAGCTCCCGCTGCCCAGCACGTCATCATCCTCGTCGTCGTCGCTCGGAGAGAGGAGGAGAGCGCGGGACCTGCGCCGGGAGAGGGGAGCCCTTGACTCTCCATCAGTTGCCTCGGAGTCAGGCCCTCTCTCCCGCTCCCCTCTGCCCTCCTCGTCGCTGGAGTAATCGGAGGACACGTCCACCGAACCCACGGGAGCCTCCGCGGGCACGGGCCCATCCCCGTTCAGAGATTGGAGCACCCAGTCGTGGACTCCACCACCTGCTCCCAGTCGTCGCGAAGGAACAAGGGTGTATGAACACCCTCCAACCTCGCCACATCGCCCCCGACCAGAGATTGGAGCACCGCAGCCAGATCTCCATCACCTAAGGCCGCGGGGCTCGGATGAGGCCTCCACATCGGAGGTGAGTACTGCCGAAGCGGAGCAAGTTGGTGCTCCAGGAATTCCCTCAGCAATGAAGCGCCGGTCAGCTTCGCCGCCGCCAAGCTGGCCAGCCTCAGATCTGCGTCCATGTTCTCCAACACTGGCTTCGCACGGGGGTCCGCGAGTTCTGCTCGAGCCCAATCACCGGAGCTCGTGGGCAGCTCCGTGGGCAAGATCAGCTAAGAGTGAATGCGCCCAGCGTCTGTCAAGACCCATTTGCTCCTGAAGCCCTCGATCCTTTTCCCGGGCTTCGAAATGGCAATGGCGCCACTGTACGCGATGAAGCTCGCGCACGCGGAGGGAGAATCGTGAGAGACCCGGAGGGAGAAGTAGTGGCACAGCAAGGCCACTAAGGGCTGCACCCCTACGTGAGCCTCGCAGTAATAGGTGAAGATTGCCAGGAGAAGGACGGAGTTGGGGTGGAGATGCGGAGCCTGTAGGTTGTAATGGCGGAGGACAGAGAAGAAGAACTCGAAGAAGGGAGGCACCAAGCCGGCAGCAATGGAGCTTACAAAGAGCGGATAGAAGCTGCTCCCTCGGCCCTCAGGGGTGGCGGAGCCGGCCTTGAACACCCTCGCCCCGTCGATGCCCTGCGCCGCCGCCATCCGGCGCAACCGGGCAAGGCTCGCCTCAGACACGTTTGGCGAATCCAGGGCAGACGACTACCAAGCTTCGGCCGGGGACTGACAAGGCGCCATGGCTTCTAGGTCGCGCGGACGAAGTGGATCTGGAGATTTGAAGGAAGGAAGGAGAGGCGTAAGAAAGGGGATCTGAGCAGCAACCGAGGAAGCGGAAAAAGCAAATCCGGGCGGATGCCGCTCCTTTATCAACTCGCGCGGTTGCGAAGACGCCCACGTCCAATCAACCGCCACGCGGCGCCCAAGGCCACAGGCTGTTAGGGCCCGCGGCGCTTCGCCCTTGCCCTTTCGCCTCCCTGCACGGCCAAGTCCGGGCGCGCCTTGGGCCCGGGGGCTACTGTCGGCGTTCTGGGAACGGGGGTCCCCAGACTTGCCTGCGTGCATCGTGGCTCAAAGGGGGCCCAGCACGGCCCATCTTCATCAACACAGACCCAAGACCCTCGCGAGGGGCCAAGCCTCGCGGGGCGGACGACACGGAGCTTCCTCAGGCGCAGCCTCATCAGGCTGGCTCGCGAGGAGGCGGAGAGATCAAGGGGGGGTACCTCACGAGGTGCACATGACGCAAGCCATGACGACCAAGGGCGCCAGGCGGGTGCCAGCCCGCGCAGTGTCCTCCCTTTCCTCTTTGGTGCAAAGGGACCAAGCGCAGACGGGAGGATCAAGCAAAGGCACCCATTTCGGTGCAACGAGACAAAGACCAGCTCCGCGACAAGGAGGAAGTCACTGTGGAGCCCAGGCCAGCGTCATCACCAGAGCCTTTGGCAGATGAGGACCAACTTTGGTCAGGATAAGTGTACCAGATGTTCCCCTTCAAACTGGCCAATTGTTGGCGCCCTTCCCGCTCAATATTTGGGAAGAGGCCCAGGGCCTTTGCCTATAAATAGGACTAGCCACCCCCAGGGTAGAGGAGGACCGGAAGATCGAGAGAGCAACCCGGCAATCAGTTAGATAGGCAGCAGACACAGAGAGAAGGGCAATTGAACTCCTCCTAGCAGTTCATCCCCCCAGCCAAGAACAGACCCTCGCGAGGCTGTTCTTCCTTGTATTGTTCATCATCATCAGCCCAAGAGGCAATCCACCACACCACACTGGAGTAGGGTATTACACCACATCGGTGGCCCGAACCAGTATAAACTCTGCGTCTCTTGTGTTGTTCTTTTGGTAGCTTAGGTCTTTGCGAGGCCGACGAGTACGGGTAGGTAGGAAGCGTAATCTCCGCGCGCACCCCAGAGTTCGAACCTTAAGGGTCTGCCGGAACCCGAAATCCGACAATTTTTTAGAGGAGGAGCCTCATGGAGCCCGATGTGTTATGCGGATGTGTGCGTGACAGGGGCACCGGCATGGCACACGGTTAGTTTGAGTGAACCGTGTCTGTTGCGTCATCCGACTTGTCTAATGTTCATAACTTTGGCGAAAAATGACGCGGGAGAGGGTCAGAACACGAACACACTTGCATGTGGACCAAATTTATGTATCAAAAGGGTGGTTTGATTTTCAAATACCAAATGCAACTTCGATGTGGCACCTCTCTCGCAAAGCGTGCGGTATTGCTTGCCCCCCCTCATGTCGGCACGAAGGGAATCCTAAGCTATGAATGCATGCCCCCTCCCCCACCCCAACTGAGGTTCACCTAGCAAAGTGCGAAGTAGCTAGCAGCCCCCCTCCTCCCTCATGTCGCCACGAAGGGAATCCTAAGCTATGAATGCATGCCCCTCCAACCGAGGTTCATTCACCTAGCAAAGTGCGAAGTAGCTAGCAGCCCCCCTCCCTTGTGTCGGCACAAAGGGAATCCTAAGCTATGAATGCATGCCCCCCAACCGAGGTTCACCCTAGCAAAGTGTGAAGTAGCTAGCAGCCCCCTCCCTTGTGTCGGCACGAAGGGAATCCTAAGCTATGAATGCATGCCCCCCCCCAACCGAGGTTCACCCTAGCAAAGTGTGAAGTAGCTAGCAGCGTCCCCTCCCTTGTGTCGGCACGAAGGGATTCCTAAGCTATGAATGCATGCCCACCCAATCGAGGTTCACCTAGCAAAGGGCAAAGTAGCAACCCCCCCCCCCCCCACACACACACACACACACACTTTCAGTCGGCTGGCTAGAGAGGCATATCTCACCAAGATGGATCATAAAACGGACCAAGAATAATCCACCTTGGTCGTACAACCTCTATCTTGTTGTTGGTCAAGGTGATGGTCGTCCATGCGACCCCGGAGATGGGCTAGCTCGCCAATAATCACATAAGTAGCTAGTCCCCGAAGACAACCATTGCGTGTGTGTGGCCCAAACATATGTATGGAGAGGTGTGTTTTTGAGTAACAATGGAACAACTTTGATGTGGCACCGTGATTTCGAACTAGAAATCCCCACACTGAGTGAGGGTTAGGTTGACGATGCATATGTATGTTACACAACACTTCAAGCCAACGACAGGGTTCATGCATGCGTGCATAGTATATGCGCTCAAACTTAAGGTCTGAATATCACCATGACCTATACTACGATAACACGAACCAGATGAAGAATCCGCCATGGTAACCTATCTTGTTCTTGGTCAAGGTGATCATGGATGTCCACGCGGGACCACGAATATATAGGCTTGTCGCCGATAACCACGCGAGGGAGTGTAGCGTTCGAAGGCAACCACTACATGCATATGTATGGAGGTGATGCATGCATGCATCTTTGAATAGACAACATTAATGTGGCGCGTGCGTCAAAAATCGTACACTAGCTCCCCACACAGAGCGAGATCGGTTCATGATGTGTCCTTGTACTGGCCACTTCGACTCGATGGGAGGGATTCATGCGTACACATGCATGTGTGTGTGCTCAAACTGTATCATGCATGTCATCCCAGAGCAAAAATAATAATCGCCTCCTAAGTCAAATTAATTTCTCTCATTGTCAAGCAAAAAGAAGTGATGGACCAAGCGGGCCCATAGATGGAAAGCATCGATATCGCTGATAACCGCTTAAGTGGGTGCGAGAGGACAACAACCACCGCTTTGTATGTGAGCCAAACATATATATGTTGAATACCCAAAATGCACAACTTTGATGTGCCACATGTCTCAAAAACCGTAAACCATGTGATACGTCTCCAACATATCTATATTTTTTATTGTTCCATGCTATTATATATTTTGTTTTGAATGTTTAATGGGCTTTATTATACACTTTTATATTATTTTTGGAACTAACCTATTAACCCAAGGCCCAGTGCAAATTGCTGTTTTTTGCCTATTTCAGTGTTTCGCAGAAAAAGAATATCAAACGGAGTCCAAACAGAATGAAACCTTCGGGAGCGTGATTTTTGGAACAAACGTGATCCAGAGGACTTGGAGTGGAAGTCAAGAAACCAACAAGGAGGCCACGAGGCACGGAGGTGCACCTGCTCCCCCTAGGTGCTCCCCCACCCTCGTGGGCCCCTCGTTGCTCCACCGACCTACTTCTTCCTCCTATATATACCTATGTACCCCAAAACCATCGAGGAGCACCACGAAAACCTAATTCCACCCCCGCAACCTTCTGTACCCGTGAGATCCCATCTTGGGGCCTTTTCCGGCGCTCCGCCGGAGAGGGAATCAATCACATAGGGCTTCTACATCAACACCATAGCCTCTCCGATGATGTGTGAGTAGTTTACCACAGACCTCCGGGTCCATAGTTATTAGCTACATGGCTTCTTCTCTCTCTTTTGATCTCAATACAAAGTTCTCCTCGATCTTCTTGGAGATCTATTCGATGTAACTCTTTTTTGCGGTGTGTTTGTCGAGATCCGATGAATTGTGGGTTTATGATCAAAATTATCTATGAACAATATTTGAATCTTCTCTGAATTCTTTTATGTATGTTTGGTTATCTTTGCAAGTCTCTTCGAATTATAAGTTTGGTTTGGCCTACTAGATTGATCCTTCTTGCAATGGGAGAAGTGCTTAGCTTTGGGTTCAATCTTGCGTTGCTCGACCCCAGTGACAGTAGGGGAAATGAAACGTATTGTATTGTTTCCATCGAGGATAAAAAGATGGGGTTTATATCATATTGCTTGAGTTTATCCCTCTACATCATGTCATCTTACCTAATGCGTTACTCTGTTCTTATGAACTTAATACTCTAGATGCATGCTAGATAGCGGTCGATATGTGGAGTAATAGTAGTAGATGCAGGCAGGAGTCGGTCTACTTGTCACGGACGTGATGCCTATATACATGATCATGCCTAGATATTCTCATAATTATGCACTTTTCTATCAATTGCTCGACAGTAATTTGTTCACCCACCGTAATACTTATGCTATCTTGAGAGAAGCCACTATTTAAACCTATGGCCCCCAGGTCTATTTTCCATCATATAAGTTTCCAATCTATTTTTGCATTGCAATCTTTACTTTTAATCTTTATCATAAAAATACCAAAAATATTATCTTATCATCTCTATCAGATATCACTTTTGCAAGTGGTCGTGAAGGGATTGACTACCCCTTTATCGCGTTGGTTGCATGGTTCTTATTTGTTTGTGTACGTACGAGGGACTTGCGTGTGGCCTCCTACTGGATTGATACCTTGGTTCTCAAAAAACGAGGGTAATACTTACGCTACTTTGCTGCATCACCCTTTCCTCTTCAAGGGACCAACACATGCTCAAGAGGTAGCAAGAAGGATTTCTGGCACCGTTGCTGCAGAGGTGTACACCAGGTCAAGTCAAGATTTGATCTCCCGACAACTAGCCATTTCTGGCGCCGTTGCCGGGGAGTCTATGCACAAGTCAAGATATACCAAGTACCCATCACAAACTCTTATCCTTCGCATTACATTATTTGCCATTTGCCTCTCGTTTTCCTCTCCCCCACTTCACCCTTGCCATTTTATTCGCCCCATTTTTCGTTCGCCTTCATCCCGTATGTATCTTTGTTTGTGTTTCCATGTGCCTTCTATTTGCTTGCATCTTTGCTTGCTAAAAATCTATTGATATGGATCCACTTAAAGTGTTCTACTTGGATCATCTTTGATTTTTATGCGCTTGTGCTGAAACCCCAACTAGCCGATGGGAAATCTTTAGATGAGCATGCTCATTTTGTGCGTCACCGTTTGTCTGAAAAAGGGAGACTCTTATGGGATCAAATAAACATATTGTTGTGTTATGCTTGGAATCTTTGTGAAATTTATGATTTTACTTGTTGTTCTAAGAGCCCTAAAAACCACCTCCCCTACCTATGTGAGTTTAATAATAATTAAATCTTATATTCTTTTGCAAAGGGAGTTTATAGTTACTATGATATCGAACAAGTTGAAGAATTTGTTGCTTTTAAGGGTGCTTATGAAGTTGCTTGTTTGATTGAAAAGGATGATATTACTCTCTATGAATCTGAAAATTTTGACATACTTAAATATTGCTATGAAAACTATGCTCATAATGTCTATGTCAAAGAATTTATTGAAAGAATGACCGTTGCTTCTGAAGAAAATATTGATATGCATAAATCTATAAATAATTATGATTCCGATGATTTGATTGAAATATCCCTTGATGAACATGATGCTTTCCATTCTTGTGGCCAGATGCCAATATTTATGAAGATGAATTTGCTATAGTTCCTTATTGTAACATCCCAAATTTTTAATATGGCATGTTATACATAGTTCATTCATGCATACATATTAGAATGCATTTTCATTTTGGCGATCCCCGTAATTCTAAGAAACTCAAGGACCCATGGAGAGAGTTGGGGATTTCACGTTTTTCATATTTGAATTTTATCAAATATTGAAACAAGGATCATGTTGGCTTTAAATAATTTTTCTCTTCGAAAATATTTCATATTAAAATATACGAGAGGAGATAATATGACTTCTCCAAAATAAATGAATTATTGGAGGAAAAATATTAAAATCAATAAATAAATTTTATTTGGAGTTTATTGCAATTTTATTAAAATTAGAAAAAATATGCATTTTCAAAATTGCATTAGAGACCCAAGTAAATGTTCACCTTGTCTGCTATATTTTTAGAGGACGGGGAAATTTTATTTCAGGATTTTTGGAGTCTGTTTAGTTTTTCTTTTAATCATTTTTCTGTGCGTCAGAATTTTAAAAAAAGTCAAACCGACTCCGGGCCGTAACCGGCCAGGACTCCCCAGGCCGGCCCTCTTATAAGCCGCGCCCCGCGACCCCGCAGCCCACCCCGCCGCCGCAGCCCACCCGCGCCTCCCGAACCATAGTGACGTGTCGTCACCGCTGCGCCGCACCGCCGCCCCGATCCGCCGCCCCGCCGCCGGATCCGCTTGCCGCCACCACTGCCAACCCCGCCGGAGCCGCCGCCGACCCCTCCTGACCTCGCCGAGGTAGCCGCCGCCGGTTTTTGTTAGAAAGCCACTAAGTTTTTTTAAACCTAGATTCATTTTTTTAGTTTAGATCGGTTCGGTTTTCCGTTGGTTTATGTACTCTGCGGACGTTCGTCCGTACGTTCGTTTTAATGAACGTCGTTCATCCGCTAGTCACAGACAGCGAACGTTTGTTCGTTAGCGTATTCGTCAGTTTTTATATTTCCAGGGTTTTTCCGCGATTATTTTCGATCGCGATTTCTGCCCTCATCTTCGTTTCAGTTTATCTTTTCGCTCGTTTATCGGAATCAGGCGATTTAAGCGCCTAGATCTTCGTCTCGAAGCCCTCTTTCTTTAACCAACTTGAACAAGATTTTGGTACTGTAAAATTTGACTTTAGTCCAGATTAGTAATCGGATCTTGTTTCTTTCGCAGTTTGAGTTTTGTTGCTCCGTTTGATTTGAATCTTTTTCCAAACCGGAGTTCTTCAGATGAACTTTCTGGTTAGATCTTCTTATTTGAGTTTTACGCGTGCATATTTGCGTGATTGCTTATGTATCCTACTGTTTGTTTACGACAGAATTCCCGGAGTGCAAAGCGTGCTATTACGAGTCTCTAGGATTTGCAGATCGTCAACAAAGCAAGTAACACAATGATCATACTCTTTTCATACCCAGTTTTTATGCATTAGTTACAATCCTCAAATATTGCATGATTAGGATGTGATTAACTTGTGGGTATTGGGAAGTAGATGATGAGGTAGAACCTATTGCCTTTTATTATCAAACCCTTGGGAGTTACTTCTACATTATGCTTATATTGCCATGCTATGCTCGTAGACGTGGATTGGGTTTGAGTGTATCCATGACAGATGTGAGTATGTTAAATAATGGTTCAACTTAAGGTGGCAACTTTAACACACATCTGGGTGTATTGCTTGTGGGCAACTGGAGAATCCAGTGTTGTCCTAGGATATCCCGGAGGACCCATGTGATCATCCTACGGTCCGCCACCCAGGCTCAAAGGGATTATAAGATTATTCATGCTAGAAACTTCCGTGTGCAGCCACAAGCCATTATGGGCTCTGTCATAGTTGAGTATGTTGCATGACCTCTTCCAGTGGTAGGCTAGAAGATGTAGAGGATGTAGGTTGGTACTGTCTACCCGGGGTTAGAGTTAATGCTTCTGAAAGACTGTGTCTCGGCCATCCACTTCTCAAACACCATGCAGTGCGAGAAATCCAACGGAGGAGATCGAGTCTTGTGGGGAAAAGTGCGCAAACCTCTGCAGAGTGTACAAACCAATCATGGTTAGCCGTGTCCCCGGTTATGGACATCTTGAGTATCTCGTACTTGAATTATTGATTTGATCTCATCACTCTAAATTAATTTGATGGGTTGTTAATGATTACTTTAATGGGGATTGAGTTGGAGGAACCATCTCAATGATGTTTCAACCACCATGATAGTTAAATAAAAATCTATGCCTTTGTTGTAGGAAAAAATTGGCTTTTCGCAAAAACATATAACCTTAGAGCCTCCACCAGCCATATATGCATGTAGTGATAGCATTTATCTGTTCATTGCTCTACCGTGTTATATTGCTAGCATATTCCATGTGCTGACCCATTTTCGGGCTGCAACGTATCATGTTGCGGACTTTTCAGATGAGGACCAAGGTGTGTTAGGTCGTTTGTCATGCACTCAGCTATGCCATTGGAGTTGATGGACTCACTTTATCTTCCAAACCTTCCGCTGTTATCGTATTAGATGGCCTTAAGCCATATTTATTGTAATAAGTTCTGTTTTGAGACATTCAATGTAATAAGTGTGTGATTGCTACTCTGTTATAAATACTTCGAGTAATGTGTGTGTCAGCATTACCGATCTAGGGATGACACTGAAGCACAGAGACTTGACCGTCTGAGGCCGGGTCACTACAAGATGGTATCAGAGCACACGCTGAATGTAGGACACGACCACTAAGAAAAGCCATAAGTCACTCTTCTCTACTCCTTTCTGACTTCTCTCCATTTTCTACTCTTTAGGATGGTGGGC